>OZ010790.1:42033494-43454309 GCA_963932465.1 Maratus speciosus
ACAGATGAAACACAGGAAATACATATAAATGTAGTTATTTTACTTTGAACAAGTTTCCATAGTCTAAAAAAAATTCTTTCATCGTGCAATTAAATACTGTAGAAATTTCGAACTTTTTAATAAAGCGTTACAAAGGAACAATTTAAAATGTATTTATAAAACATTAAAAATTTCACGATAACTCCGATTCTGATGCTTTTATAATTATTTTTCAAGTTTTATGCCAACCACTTGAAGCAAAAATGTTCATAGCATTTCCTATACATAAATTTAATTTTGTTACATGAAAACATTAATTTCGAAAATGTAAAAGAATTAAATGATCTGTCATTAAACATAAAAATTCATATACGAAATCATGTTAATATTATCTGTAACTCGAAATTACAACGGAAGGGTTTATTAATAGCAATATCATTTAATAACTTGATCTTTTTAATTATATTTTGCCATGTAGGCAATTTCTTTTACATATAGCATATGGTAATCACCAGAGCTACTAAGCTATCTTTAAAAAGTTTAACATATATATATTTTTAATAACATGCAAGAGAAATAACATCTAATTTCAAAACTTATTTTGCATTAAAAATATATATTTAATTGATATTTCTGTATCTTTTATAAAAATGAACAAACGTTGAAAAAAAATCCCCCCAATTTTATGTGAAAAATGCAGTAAAATATGAAAATAAAGTCTTTTTTCCGTTCTAAATCTGTAATTTCTTTTTAACAATCAATAAATCAATATTAATAAATTTTTCAATATCTGAAGTTGTACAAAACTTGAATATAATTTTAAGCAGTTAAACAAAGTAAATAATGATTTATTTCCTTACTTATTTTATTGTAAATCATTATATAGCTATTATAGAAAAATATTTTTAATAAAATTAACTATTAAAAAAATGGCATTATATCAAATGGCTAATATTTACTGACATTTTTATAGTCAGATTAATAGCTTGTATCCACAACAAAAACTATATAGTGCTGCAACTGCTTTTTTTTTCTTCTTTTTTTGGACAAAAATATAATACTAAAAATGTTGACAAATTTGGGTGTCAATGTACACAAGCGCTTTGTGTCAATGTACATAAACAGGGTGTCAATGTACATAAACACTTTTAATGCTTATGCAATGATTTAAGCAATGATGATATTATTTTATATGAAAAACATTTATGTATAAATCGAATACTTTAAGAATTATCAAGCAAGTTAGTTAATTAATCCTGAAAATGACATAAATTTAGTCGAAAATAATAAAAAACACTGTAACACTGAAAAATATTTATTCTATATAGAAAGATACAAATATGATAAACACATGTATTCTTTAAAAATTGATTTAAATAATTAATATTACATAATTAATATTGTTCAAGGAAAATTTCTATTTCCAAATAAAAATTATATTTTTGTAAATAATCACATTCTTACCTTTTTAGTATTTCCTTAAATGTAATAGAGTAAATCCATGTAATATAAACAGAAACACAAAAATATAGACACTTTCTTCTTACATATTTCACTAAATATTCAGATGAATGCTGATAATTGAAGAACATATAACGAAGACATTTTTTTTTTTTTTTCATTATTCAACATATTTTTTTCATAATGATATAATTTAATGTAATGCAGAATTTAATTCAATTCACTTTTTCGAATCACATTTCACTCGCACTTTCTTATTCTCCAATCTCTCAAGTACAATTATTGAAATTCCAAAAATGCACTTTATCAGCTGTGTATTAGTAAGCTGCATATACATCTATGTGGATGACACAATTACATTACTCAACGTATCATTTTTATAATAATCGCATATATTATTCCATAAATGAATTATTCCAAAAAACTGTTCCAGCTATGTATATATCACAGTCACAGAATATAAATAATGTTACACATAAAAAAATTGCGGCCAACTTTGTTAAACAGGGAACTACCTCATTGAAAGCATTGAAAGAACCGTTTTAACGCGTCAGTTGCCAACGGACATTTTTGAACAAAGAGAAATAGGCGAAATCAGCATTTTAATTACCACTGCAGTCGCTGATCTCAGCCTACTGTTTATAAACCGTTATAAAGTTCTTGATGAGCTCATTTGAACTTTTTATCAGCGAGAAATAAATCATTGAATAAGAAAAAATAAGAAAAGCTTTATTTTCTTTATTAGGTGTTTTTCTTAATGTGTTACATTTATTTGAGTATAGTTTTTGCAGTTTTTTTTATTTTTAGACATATAGAAAACATACTTTAAATAAAGATTTTATTGTAAAACTAGAAAATAACATATCGAATTTTCGGTGGTCATGAAGAGAGCAATTGTCCATCCCTGAAATTTAATTAATTATATTTTCTATACGTTTGATTATTTAAAAAATACTTTTTTCTCTTCCAAATAGCAATATATTAATTAAACGCTAAGAGAAAATGCTGCTAAGAATTTTTCTCCAGAGGAGCACCTCCCCCCCCCCCCCCCCCTAACTTCTCGTAGAAGACGATTTTAATTCTGTTCTTCTGTTAGTGTTCATATATATCAAATTTATCTTAAATGAGGAGGGGCAGTTCAAAAAAAAAAAAAAAAAAGACAGAGAGAGGAGAGAGAAAAAGAAATCAGTTCTCCATTGTGAAAAATATCGTTAGAAACTTATTTTTAAACGATTAATATTTCTTAATTTTTAAATTTCTTAAAAATTGTCTTACACGAGGAGCTCTGGCATAAATTCTTAGTTTAGCCTACTTCATGTTTATATTCTGCATTTTACAAAAGCGGACTGGGCTGTGGACCCCAGGCATATACAGTGAAATCGCTCTGTGCGACCACCTCCATTAAGCTACCACCTCTCTGAACGACCATATTTTTCATGGAACGAAATTTATTCCCACAGACTCAATACTAATTTTACCTCCATTCAGAGACCATCCCAGTTGAACTCCCTCCATGAGCGACCCATTTCTTTGAAGAAAATGAAACAAATCCCGTTTTTTCCTAGTCGCTTGAAGAAGATTTTATTAGAAAAATAGTTCCGGAGTGCGCATTATTCATCAAACTTCTAAACTAAGTTTAGATTTTTTTTTTTTATTCCGGTAACTTTTAAATATTTAAACCCCTTTGTGCCTTTTTTAGGTAATAAATTGAACTCTGATGACAAATTAAGAATGACGGTCGATAAACTCCCCTGCCCTATTTTGTCGGGAAACTCTCAAAGAAATACATAATTTAATCAAATCGTCTTTATTTGTTCCCGTCAAAAAAAAAAAAAAAAAAAAAAAAAAAACGCATTTATTGACTGGACTTTGAAAAGACTTGGAAACAAAAGTTATAAAATATAAAACCGTAAAATCAAAGCAAACGTCAATGTATTCATTTTTTAAACTCTGCAGTAATTAATTTATATAATTAACTTTTGTTTTGATACTTAAATTTTTATAGTTTCTTTTACTAACGTGAAAAATAAATTTTAGTAACATTAATTGTAACCTTTTTTCAAAAATTAAAATCTAGATTTAAACATGACCTCCATTAAGAGACCACCTCTCGGAGCGATCACTTTTGATTGGAACGAACGTGGTCGCTTTAGGGAGGTTTTACTGTATGTTCTAAAATCTTGCTCCTCAGTACGTTTCTTTCTCCATCTACTCATAACTCTTAGTATTTAGGTGAGCGATTCTCCCTGTATACGATCATGATAACAAGTAATTTTTGGAAAACTTTATATTTTGTGAAAAGGAATTATTTAATTATTTATTGCGCCAAAAATAACTTAGCTCCAAACCTTAGTAAGCGAACTTTTCTAATTTTCTCAGATGTCCCATGATTTCTTCATTTATAAATAAATACTAAATTAAATGGATGAAAGTGTATTTTAAATATTTTTCATCCATTCGGAAATATTTTCTGATAGCGCTGATATCCATATTGCAATACAATTATACGTACAGTCATCACTCATATGATACAATTGTATCGCATTCAGACACTTAAGTGTCTGAATTTCTAAATGTCTTAATTTCAGACATGTCACTATTATTCAGACATTTTTCTCCGTTCATTTATAACATGATCATAGTAAGACACTTATGTGTCTTAAATTTAGACATCTATGATGTCTGAAATTTCACATTTAGACACTTAAATGTCTGAATTACTTTTTCAGTCACATATGTGTCTGAATTTAAGACGCCTCCATTTGCAGTGTATCTAGCACTGAACAACTAAAAAAATTATCTATCGATATAAAGTTAATCACATCACATTTATAAATTTTATAAACATTAGAAACTTAAATCACAAGTGCATGCATGCAAACACATTATATAAAAATACTTTGCTTAAAAGAAATCAGAATATGCACATATATATTAAATATAACTATATACACTGTATGCATATATATGGGTATGAGAAAATCGAAAATGCACTGTCAAAGCACTTATTTAAAATTAATTTGCATAACATTAATTTCAGTTAAATTAAAATTATTAAAAAATGCACTGGATACCTTTCTCATATCCATATATTAATTATATTACCATGGACAAATTAGTTTTAGTTTATTCTGCATGACCCAGAGAACACCTTTTATGGCACTAATTTTTAAAAAAATAATATCATCCGTACTACTTCTCTGACTAAATTAAAATAAACAAACGAAAATAAGAATGCAAACTTAAAAATATATACACTAAATCAGGTTGATAATTGTAACTAAAAAAAAACTTACCTGTGCCAAAATTGTCTTCTTAAATGAAGCAAAACATCATAATTTTACGCAATATTTTGTTACGTAAAGCTAGATGATTCAAAATTTAAAATCTATAAAATAACTGGGTCAAATGAAAAAAAAAAATCTATCTTGCCCAAAATTATCTAGAAACAACATTTGAAAATAAAAATATTTCTCAAAATCAATGAACTATTACAAAAAACATTTATATAATTATATGCAAAATTAGTATATTTATAAAAGACATTGTGAATGCATGCATGACACAATATATGAATGAACTATGACATCGCTGTTACGTATATTTTATCTAGCACTGAACAACTAAAAAAATTATCTATCGATATAAAGTTAATCACATCACATTTATAAATTTTATAAACATTAGAAACTTAAATCACAAGTGCATGCATGCAAACACATTATATAAAAATACTTTGCTTAAAAGAAATCAGAATATGCACATATATATTAAATATAACTATATACACTGTATGCATATATATGGGTATGAGAAAATCGAAAATGCACTGTCAAAGCACTTATTTAAAATTAATTTGCATAACATTAATTTCAGTTAAATTAAAATTATTAAAAAATGCACTGGATACCTTTTTCATATCCATATATTAATTATATTACCATGGACAAATTAGTTTTAGTTTATTCTGCATGACCCAGAGAACACCTTTTATGGCACTAATTTTTTAAAAAATAATATCATCCGTACTACTTCTCTGACTAAATTAAAATAAACAAATGAAAATAAGAATGCAAACTTAAAAATATATACACTAAATCAGGTTGATAATTGTAACTAAAAAAAACTTACCTGTGCCAAAATTGTCTTCTTAAATGAAGCAAAACATCATAATTTTACGCAATATTTTGTTACGTAAAGCTAGATGATTCAAAATTTAAAATCTATAAAATAACTGGGTCAAATGAAAAAAAAAAAAATTCTATCTTGCCCAAAATTATCTAGAAACAACATTTGAAAATAAAAATATTTCTCAAAATCAATGAACTATTACAAAAAACATTTATATAATTATATGCAAAATTAGTATATTTATAAAAGACATTGTGAATGCATGCATGACACAATATATGAATGAACTATGACATCGCTGTTACGTATATTTTATCTAGCACTGAACAACTAAAAAAATTATCTATCGATATAAAGTTAATCACATCACATTTATAAATTTTATAAACATTAGAAACTTAAATCACAAGTGCATGCATGCAAACACATTATATAAAAATACTTTGCTTAAAAGAAATCAGAATATGCACATATATATTAAATATAACTATATACACTGTATGCATATATATGGGTATGAGAAAATCGAAAATGCACTGTCAAAGCACTTATTTAAAATTAATTTGCATAACATTAATTTCAGTTAAATTAAAATTATTAAAAAATGCACTGGATACCTTTCTCATATCCATATATTAATTGTGTCGAAATAGCTATCTCCGCTGTCATCAGAAACATGTGACAAACACACTCGCGCGCAATGGGCGAAAATTTTACTTGATATATGTTGGAACGTTGTTTTTACGTGCAAGGTAGAGAAAAAATTTCGTCTTATTTTCATAAACCTCATTTTCAAAAAAATTTCGTTGGGCACTTAGGAACCTTGCAGCAAATTTTCACATATAGGATGACTTTAACTATATTCACCGGTGAGGAGAACACGCTGTATTGCATGTATATTCACTATCACAAAGTTAGCACAGCAGACAAGCACAAAATTCCGACAGATGGGCACACACATCACACACTTTAAAACGAATTTTCACTGTGACATCAAGAAGCCAGATTGCGTTTCGGATAGGGAGGGATCCAAGAAGCAAAGATGCGGGGATGAAAAGTCGCTGACACTTCCTATAATTTTTAGATCGATCACAGCGAAAAATTTATAGTTTTCGATGTTGTTGACCCAGGGAAGAGCGAGGCGGGAATTCTGAGAACAGCACTATCGATGGAAAAAAAATCGACATCAGAGAGGTTCCTCAGGCACCAGTTATAGAACCATGACTGCATCAGAGAAATTGTTAATAGAGAGTTAGCGCTGACATAGTCCAGGAGAGAAGAAAGTTAAGACTCCGATGTCGGCTAAGTCGTCACTGCATCAGTTGACGTTTGAAACTTTGAGACAACTACATCCATGGAAAATAATTGGAGAAATTACAGGCCATAGGAGACAACAGGAAAATTCTGGATCTAACTGGGAGACCACCACAAGCCCTCGTCTTTCATTATTAAATACTTAATCACCTGATAGATTTAGATTCAGGGCACCATAATTTATGTGGAGTATTTTTATTTAATACTCCGGTCGTGATAGTAAACAAAATAGTGGAGTACACAGACGATGTTCCTAAATGCAAACCCAGATGATGATCCGTTTCCTAGAAAATCCATCAGGCAATAATTCAAAAGAACAGTTTCCATGGAAAAAGTATTTATTTTTACTGAAGCGGGCATAAGATGCAGTGGTGGCCTCCCTAAAACTCAGCAAAAAAACTTAAGCTGTTTGCAGTGCGAAGATCAGAGAGCTAGTCCCTTTCAATCTGTGTAATTTAACACGCCAAGAATATATCTGTCTTGAGCCAATACGCCAATCACAAAATAACTGTTAAACTGGGAGATATATTAAAATTTGAACTAGATAAACGCCAAGGACAGATACCATATTTGGCAACAAATTAATAAGTGAAATAATAAAGCAAAACCTATTATTGCTTACATAGAGTATAACGGTGAGGATAATTAATGTTAAATATCTACTTACCGGCCGAAGTGAAAATGAAATTTATGTGTATTTTAATGCTTTTATGAGGCGCCAGCAAGCTTAAAATTAACAATATGATCTTTAGATTAATTAAACAGATTTGTAAAGAAACGACGTTTAACAAATAAAATATCAATAAAGAATTTATCTGCGAGAAAGGAATAGTGCTTAAATTAGAAATAACAAATAAATCATTTTTCTGAATGATAGCTTTTAACAGAGAAAGACAAAAAACGTTTACCTAATAAATTGTCAATAAAAGAATATTTATGTGGGGATAGAAATTGTGCTTACATTATAAATAAAACGAAATAGCCTTTGAATGATAGCATTTAATAGATGAAGAGAAAGATGTTTACTTAATAAAATGCCAACAAAAAGTATAACGATTGCGATAAATTAGACATAAATTATAAAGAGAAATTATCTCTGAAAGCTCGCGTCAACCGCAGAAAGGAAAATAAATGTAGAAAACAGATTAATTTTGAATGAAAAATTAACACAAATATATGGCTTCACCATAGACGCATATCCACATCCATTGCTGGAGAATTTCACTTTCGTCGAGAACTGGATATCTGACTCCTTTATACATGTCCCCATACCAGATGGAGAGCACATATCCAATACAGAGCATTTTATTTCCCTCGAGATCTGTATATCTGCTCCCATACATCATTTTGACGTCACAGCTGAAGGGGGTATATATCTTGTCTTACAGAATTTTCCTTTCGTCGAGAGGTGTATATCCGACGCCTGTATATATGCCCCCATACGCCATTTTGACGTTACAGCAAAAGAGGATACATACATTGGGGGCAGATATCCAGTGCTAAGACTTTTACGTTTGGCGAGAGAGTTGGATATCCGAATCCTGTATATATACTCCCATACGTCATTTTGACGTCATAGCAGAAGGGGGACAGATATCAAGGGGTCAGATATCCAATGCTAGGACTTTTACTTTTGGCGAAAGGGTTGGATATTCGTCTCCTATATATATGATCCCATACGTTATTTTAATGTCACAGCAGAGGGTGCACTTATCCAATGCTAAAAGAATATTTTTAGATTCGTCGGCAGCTGATTATCCGACCCCTGTATGTAGGTCCCCTTTTACGCACATATTTACTATTTCTGTGAATTAGTATACGGCCTTGAAGAAATATATAGACGAGATTTAGTGTGTAATATAAAAGGAGTACCTCGCGTATTTTGCATACTCGGTTATCAAGGACATACTATGTGGAAATAGAACCGTAGAAAGCCGGCCTCGTTAAAATTTGAATGTGCCCTCCTCTCGCACCATAAGTATGATACAGAAATACACGCTAAGACGGAAAGTCAATTGATCATGATCAGTTAAAAAATCCTTTTTACACAGGTTTTTGACGTCTGAGGATATATAATTTCATGGTATTTTTTTTTTGGCATGATCACGATTTTTCTAGTTAAAAGCGGTATACCTTTATAGACTGGATTTAGTCTATTAGAAAATAAATTTGTTGCCTAGTGTTTTTCTAACGTCTATACGTTTGCGTACAATTTTATTCCTTTTTTATACTATATTGTTTATTATAACACTTTTCATCTAAAGATTATAAATAGAAATATGAAATATGAAAATATCGGCAAACCATTTCCAATTCTCGATTTTTCTTGTAGTTGCATCATTATTGCATTTTTTCCCCCCTTCGGTTATCTATTATCTATAAGATTGCTCCTATTATCATGAAATTCGAATGTATTACTTGTGAGACACAAATGTCTGTTGTTAACAAATGAAAGTTGCAAGCAATATATTTTTTGCTTTCTTTTCTGAAATGTTATTGCGTTAGCTCTGTTCCTCAATAATAATAATAATAATAATAAAAACTATTATTATTATTATTATTATTATTATTATTATTATTTAAATCAAAAAATGTGATTCTTAGTAGCGTATTGTTTATTTATGTGAGCAAAAAATATTCTATTGTATACAAACTATTGTAACGGAGTCAATGCCTTATAGGGATACATTTTGGTTAGGGTTTCCAAGACAAAGAATTTGAAGTCTAAGCATCAGCAAGCAAATAAAGAAAAAAGTCTTGATTATAATTCCGAAAGAAAAAAAAATTACATTGCATGGATGCACAACCTGTGGCACGCGATGGGTTAACAAGTGGCCGCGAATTTCGTCAATTTATAATTAATAAAAATTACAATTCTTGACGATAGGTTGCAGGAAAAAAAAGTCCTTCCGGCCAGTGCCGGGAGGAAGAGGTAGCTTTCATATTCCTTATTTTTAAAAAGCAAGCTTATATTATTCAAACACAAGAAGCTCAGTTTAGTGGAAACCGATTATAGGAGATTCAATCCTAATCTTTATCAATATTAAATCATTATGAATGAGAATTTCGCGAAATTAGTCAGCTTTATCCAAGCTGCTTTTATTTAAAGTAACTTATATTTGGTTGCCAAATTCGGCGATATCTTGAAGTTCCTGCCATTTTAAGACAACATGGTGGATGAGGCTATCGAGTGAACTTGGTCGAGACCTTAGTAATTTCTGTGCACATGCTCACTCACATCGGAATCGATTGATATATACAAGTTCTGTCGCAGGCAAAAAATTAGATTTTTCAAAATGTCACCCACATTAGAAATTCAAACTGCTATATCTGAGCCATTTTCTAAGATAAAGACAAAACAAAAAATGCTCCGGAATCCTTATATCATGGTCAAATACTTAAGAAAGAAAACTTTTCCAATTTCTAATTCTTTTACACCTCACTTTAAATATAATTTTTTATTTAATTTAATGGCCTCCATTTTAAAACAAGATGGCTGATGAAGATGGCCAGCGAACTTGGTCGAGACATTACGATATACTATCCACATGCCTTCTTACATCGAAATAGGTTTATAAATACGCGTGTTATCACGTGACAAATATCAGATCATTTCAAAATGTCAGCAATGCTAGAAATTCAAAGTGCTATAATTCAAACTTTTTTCAAGATATATACGAAACAAAAACTGCTCCGGAATCTTTGTATCAAGGTCAAACACATAAAAAAAATCTTTTTCATTTTTCAATTTTTTGATAACTCATTTTAAATTTAAAATTTATTTTTTTAAAAAAATGGCAGCCCTTTTGAAACAAGATGGCGAATGAAGCTGACCATCGAACTCGGTAGAGACATTGGTATGTACTATGTACACACCAAGTTACATCCAAATCGGTTCATAAATACGCCTGTTATCGCGTGACAAAAATCAGGTTGTTTCAAAATGTCAGCCACAATAGAAATTCAAAATGCTATAACTCAGCCATTTTTTTAGATATAGAAGAAACAAAAATTGTTCCGGAATCTTTGTATGAAGGTCAAACACATACAAAAAAATCTTTTTCATTTTCCAATTTTTTTGGTACCTCACTTTAAATTTTAAATTAAAAAAAATTTAAATGGCCGCCATTTTGAAACAAGATGGCCGATGAAGCTGGCGAACGAACTCGGTCGAGAAATTGGTACGTATTATGTATACACCAAGGTACATCCAAATCGGTTCATAAATACGCCTGTTATCGCGTGACAAAAATCAGGTCGTTTCAAAATGTCAGCCCCGCTAGAAATTCAAAGTGCTATAACTCAGCTATTTTTTAAGATATAGACGAAACAAAAACTGCTCCGAAATCTTTGTATCAAGGTCAAACACATAAGAAAAAAATATTTTTCAATTTTAAATTTTTTGGTACCACATTTTAAATTAAAATGTTTTTAGAAATTTTTAAATGGCCGCCATTTTGAAACAATATGGCGGATGAAGCTGGCCAACGAACTCGGTCGAGACATTTGTATGTACTATGTATACTCCGAGTTTCATTCAAATCGGTTCATAAATACGAGAGTTACAGTGTGACAAAGATCAGATTATATATATATATATATACAGGGTTAGCGAAATTAAACTTCCGCTATTCAAAGGCCCCTGTAGGCCGTTCTACTACTCCGAAGAGAAAAATATTTTGACAACAGACACTTCGGAGGATGCGCTCGAGATTTCCGAAAAAAAAAATAGTTTAAAAACTCGCCACCAGAGGGCGCAGCAGGGCAGCACATTGCAGCAACACATGCAAATTCCACGCACGATAAAAGGAAGAAGTTCGTGTCCCAATCATATGAGCATTTCAAAATGCCGACGTTGCCAATGCTAGTCAAACTGTATTACCGCAACGGTGAGAATGCAGATGCAGTTGTGAGAGAGTTCCGCCGTCTCAAGAAACAACGACGTGGACCGATATCGGAGCGTGCTCTTAATGACATGATGATGAAATTCGAGCAAACAGGACAATTAGGCGATCTGCCGGGAAGTGGAAGTAAAAGTGTGCAACCGCCGTCGTAGAGGATATTGCTACAGCGGTCATGGAAGCAGGCACTCATTCGCCTCATGGAAATGTCAATGTACCGACGATTTCACGTACCCTTGATATACCCTACTACAGTGTAATACAATTCTTAGAATTCTGATCTTCTGCCCGTATAACATTCAAGCGTTTCAGAAATTGGAACGACAAGATCTGGACACTCGCAAAACATTCACGCTACAAATTTCTCGCGAGAATGGCGGTTGATGATTTCTGGCCATGGAAATTCTGTGCCCACTTATTGTCCTTATTGTGTTCCTTTTCTGTAAGACCACTGGTCCTTCAGTGTTTCGGGATCTCAGTTTGTCCTCTCTTCACACGCTAACTCGTAGCGCCATCTAGTGGCGATTTTTTAAACTAATATTTTTTATTTCGGAAATCTCGAGCGCATCCACCGAAGTGTCTATTGTCCAAATATTTTTCTCATCGGACTAGTAGAACGGCCTCTAGGGCCCTTTGAGTAGCGGAAGTTTAATTTCGCTAACCCTGTATATATATCAACTTTTGAACGGAGGGTAGTTTCGGAGTCTGGGGATCATGATCGATGAAAATATACCAAAATTTTTTGAAATCGCTTTCCTCCGAACGGCTGCAATAGGTAGCTTTTTGTAAAGAAAGCTACCTAATAGACTTCGTCAATTTGCCGCGGAAAACAATTGCAAATTTCGTCAGTTAGTTAAAAATCACAAATTTCATTAATCGTCCGGCCGATACCATTTGTATCAATATAGGAAATTCTCGAGTTGCTAATTTCGTCAGTCGCTAGTCGAAAAATACCTCGAATTTCATCAATCGGACACGGAAAAATCGCGTGCGAAAAAGTCGCGAATTTTGTTGATCGAGCACGAGAAAATTGCGAGTTTCGTCAGTTTATCGGGAGAAAAAGCAGTAAATTTCGCCAATTTGCGCGGAAAAATTGCAAAATTCATCAGTCAATTAAGAATTGCCAATTTCGTTTACTGATTTCGTCATTCATAGATATGTGCATTTCGCCAATCGGACGCGGATAAATTGCTAGATTCGTCGATCGGTTGCAGAATAATCGCGAGTTTCGTCAGTTTATCGCGAGAAAAAGTTGTAGATTTCGGCAATTTGCCAAGGGAAAAATTTTAAATTTACGTCAGTCAGTTAAGATTCGCAAAATCGTGATTTAAGTCAGTTTATCGCGAGAAAAAGTTGTAGATTTCGGCAATTTGCCAAGGGAAAATTTTTAAATTTTTGTCAGCCAGTTAAGTTTCGCAAAATCGTGATTTAAGTCAGTTTATCGCGAGAAAAGGTAGCGGATTTTAACACGTTATTTTAGTCAGTTAAGAATCGCGAATTGCGTTGACTGGGCGCGGGAAAAACGCGAATTTTATCGATCGGGCGGGGAAAAATCGCGAATGTTGTCTATCGAGCGCAGAAAAATTGCGAAATTTGTCGATCAAGCGGGAAAAAAATTGCAAATTTCGTTGATCGGGCAGAGGAAAAATCATGAATTTCGTCGATTAAGCGCAAAAAAATTGCAAATTTCGTCGATCGGCTACGGTAAAATCGCAACTTTTGCCAGTTTATCGCGAGAAAAAGTTGTGAATTTCGATAATTCGACACGGAAAAAAATTGAAAATTTCGCCAGTCAGTTAACAATCGCGAATTTCCTTGACTGGGCGCGGAAAAATCGCGAATTCCGTTGATAAGGTGTGTAAAAATTGCGAATTCCGTCGATCCAGATTTTGCTGATCGACTGAATTGAGAATTTCATCAATTTAATTTAGTTCATAAAGTTCACATTTTTTCGGCACTAGCTAAAAACAAACATGCATATGTTTGTTTTTAGCACTTTGAGTAAAGCAAAATTTAACCACCCCGAATAAAGTCAAGGAATATTTTCACTCGTTGAAAATAATGTTTGCTTTATCTCCGTTATATATACAAACATAAACTGTTGATATATCCCTGCCAACTGAATTGGGTATAGTATGTTGACCGGGTAGAGGAACGTAAAGGGGTAAAACTACCACTCCTCTGAAACCATGTTTTTTACAAGTCACAGATCTCCCCACCTCCCCGAAATAGAACTATCTCTGTGTTACTGTTGTGGCCCTCGACAACTCAGGCATTTTTGTAAGTGGCCCTTCTCTTAAAAAGGTTGTGCACCCCTAGCATAATGCATCTTAAATTTCATTCATTAGGCTATACACTTGTCAAGGTTTTTTTAATAATTTGTCATAATAGAAATACAGCAGAAAATTTATTTTGCTATTAATGAACTATTTTAATATAAAGTTTTAAAACTGGTACATTCGTAAATTTTGGGAATATTCACATTTTTATTTCTTTAGCTGAACAATGCAAATCTTAGCAACCTATTTAGAACAGGTTTTTAACTGTAAAACATAACTATTTAAATGTCGAGGAATATTTTTATTTTTCCTATAAATGTAAAACATTTTGAATCTTAATTGATTGCATTAGGATGATATAATCTTTTCGTGACAATTGTTCAAAAAATCGGATTTGCGATTTTTTCTTAAAGAATTTTTTTTACTTTTATAGATAAATTAAATGGTCAAGTGCGAGCATTACTCACGCACTGAGGGTTCCTTAGAATAAATATATGAAATTGTAATTCTATTATATATATATATATATAAACTTTGCTAAAAGAATCCTAAGACTTTGTAAAAAACTATACAACGTAGGGTTGGGTATAACTGTATATATTAGAAAAGTGAAAATGGGTATACCATGAAAGTTCAAAGAGATATGGAACCTAAATAATATCAAATATAGCTATTCGTATAACTCTATTTTTAATATTATCCTAATCTGTTTATGATGAACTTAATTCGGTACTGACAATAAAATCAGTTCATAGTTAAACTTCATTTGGCATTTCATGAAAATAGATTCAGCGTAGTAATAACCTTTATTTCTACAATGTAGCTAAAACAAAACCTTTGTTCAAAGTTTAAATTTGGCATTGTGCTAAGCGCGCTTCGAAATGAGGTCTCAAAGTTGCAACCCCGCCTTGGTCAGTGCCGCGTTTTTCCAGATAGGTGTTTAATTAACTTTTAAAGTCACTCGAGGCGTATTGAGAGATACAATCAATGCAAACTATTGCGAATCCCACAGTATTTATGCAATCCTAAGAATCCTAAGACTTTGTAAAAAACTATACAACGTAGGGTTGGGTATAACTGTATATATTAGAAAAGTGTAAATGGGTATACCATGAAAGTTCAAAGAGATATGGAACCTAAATAATATCAAATATAGCTATTCGTATAACTCTTTTTTTAATATTATCCTAATCGGTTTATGATGAACTTTATTCGGTACTGACAATAAAATCAGTGCATAGTTAAACTTCATTTGGCATTTCATGAAAATAGATTCAGCGTAGTAATAACCTTTATTTCTACAATGTAGCTAAAACAAAACCTTTGTTCAAAGTTTAAATTTGGCATTGTGCTAAGCGCGCTTCGAATTGAGGTCTCAATGTTGCAACCCCGCCTTGGTCAGTGCCGCGTTTTTCCAGATAGGTGCTTAATTAACTTTTAAAGTCACTCGAGGCGTATTGAGAGATACAATCAATGCAAACTATCGCGAATCCCACAGTATTTATACAATCCTAAGAATCCTAAGACTTTGTAAAAAACTATACAACGTAGGGTTGGGTATAACTGTATATATTAGAAAAGTGTAAATGGGTATACCATGAAAATTCAAAGAGATATGGAACCTAAATAATATCAAATATAGCTATTCGTATAATTCTTTTTTTAATATTATCCTAATCGGTTTATGATGAACTTTATTCGGTACTGACAATAAAATCAGTGCATAGTTAAACTTCATTTGGCATTTCATGAAAATAGATTCAGCGTAGTAATAACCTTTATTTCTACAATGTAGCTAAAACAAAACCTTTGTTCAAAGTTTAAATTTGGCATTGTGCTAAGCGCGCTTCGAATTGAGGTCTCAAAGTTGCAACCCCGCCTTGGTCAGTGCCGCGTTTTTCCAGATAGGTGCTTAATTAACTTTTAAAGTCACTCGAGGCGTATTGAGAGATACAATCAATGCAAAATATCACGAATCCCACAGTATTTATGCGATTCATTCTAATTAAATCTTTCGAGGGCGATGCCTTTAAAAAACGGACACCTAATTTTAATTCCAAAACAGGCAAACGCCACCAAGAATATTTAATTAAAATTTTCCTTTTATCATATACGTGAAAATAAGCAAGTTCGCCTTTTCTAATAAATTCGTTTATAAATTCTGGTGTCAGCTAATTTTTTCATAAGTTTATAAATAGAATTACTCCGTGCCGTAAAGGATTATGTGGTCGCAGGACTCTTAAAGCTTCAAAATTTAAGAAATTTTAATTTTTTTAGATGTTAAACTCCTATATTTTCTGAATATTTTGATATAATTGTTTCCTTGAAATTCCCATTAGAACAGAAGTTTTTGCTTTTAGAATTATACCCGCTCAATAGCTGAAGCGGCGTTTCCGAAACTTTAAAATCATTATTTTCCAAATGGCGTTTTTTGGGCATAACGCGCAGGATACCTCAAAAACTTCTGAATATTTTTTCATGAAATTTTCAAAACATTTATTTCATGTTAGTTTGTGTAAACTGAACGTAAAATTTCCTTTTTATTGTTTAAAAAAAAAAATTTTTAGGTGATTTTACTGTTGAAAATTTCAAAATTTTGTATTAGCTAAATGCAACATTGCATTAAAGATATAAAAACGCCTTAAATACAAATTTATTTATGTTCAGGGAAATTGTTACAATCTGATGTATAAGTAAGCACCAAAATTTTCATTCGAGTTGCAATATTTTTATTGTAAACCTGCGCGTAAACTGTTATGCCAATTATTTGTTCGACAAATGTCTAACAGTTTCGAGCCCCCTATAAATACTAATTCTATATCTTGCAATTTTTTAAATACATTAAACGAAAGACCATACTATATCTTTCATCCAATTAAAATTATGTTTTAAAATCATATATATTTTAAGACATTAAATGTTGAAAATGGTCTTTTTTTCATTTTTTCCACTTTTTAGAGTCCCGAGACCCCTTAAATTATTATGTATTTAACAATTTGACATTTATTGCTTTTATACTGTTACTGCACATTACATTACACATATATATCATTAAACGTTGTTAACTAGGCATAGAGTACGCCGCCCCTGTCCTTGTGTATGTCCAAACTGACAGTACTTTTAAGGGTTAATGTCTCGGCTAATTACCGATGATTTTTTTTGAAAATCATTATCAACAATGCTTTTATTTTTCTGCAACAATAGGTATATTCAGCGATGCTCAACAATTTTTCTGAATGCCCGTAAATCAAAATTTGTGTATAACAGAAAAATGCTAATTACTCAAAAACTAGGTGACCTACGATAATCGCTATAATTTTCCGGCAAGGTTTATATTAACGTCTACTACCTCTAATTTTTTCATAATTTCAGTTTCAGTAGATTTGGAATTAGATGGGGGGGGGGGGGGGGCATATTTTTGCGCTGCATTTTCAACAATATCTTTGAAAATATAATACCTAAAATTAAAAGGAATGTATTTTTGAGATCTGCATTGCAAACGCTTTCACAGGATACCCCACATGATATACAAAGAAATTTTTTTCAAGTAGCATAATTGCCCCTCTACCTTTTTACTAAATATATTTATGAATGTTTATTAATCTGAAAATATGTGGGTCAATGGTCTTTGTTACTTCCCCGAATTTGAACTTTCCACGTTCCATAGTTTACGAGTAAAATGTCTGTGACAGACAGACAGACGGAGAGACACAGGAGTGATCTTATAATGGTTCTGTTTTTACTTTTTAAGTACGGAACTCTAAAAATATGATTCTTTGGTATTTAAGTATTAATATTAACAAATTTTACGCTGTTACGAATAAAAGTAAATTCGAAGTGTTCTCTAAATCTGAATTAAAGTAAAAATAAATAAATTAAATGTGATATAATAATTTTAACTACGGATGCATTAATTAAATCTCAATTCTTTGAAATACAAGAAGGTTCATTTAATAAAATATTGAAATATAATAATACACTTGATTCTACGTACCAAATTTAAGAAAATTATCTTCCACTTATAATACAAGAGAGTAAATAATAAAGCTATTATTTAACTATCACTTTTATGTTATTATTCAGATATGATAATTGTTTAAAATATTGAACTCAACTTTATAGAACCAATGGAAATGAATATAATCATATTACATTCTTTACTGTTGTACCACACATATACGAACCGACTGTGCGATTGTATACGTACATACGAACACGATGATATATGTATTGAAAAAAGATTCGAACGTCCTTTTCAATTTATTTTCGTCTCTAAGATATTTTACTACTAAACAATCTTTAACCCTTTACATCCCAAATTATGAATAAAAAAAAACGCTCCTTGAAACTTTTTCTCTTGCGTTACTGTCCAAACAGTATATTTAATAGCAATATAGTACCGGCCAACACAGTTACAAATATGATAAAATAGGTAGCCATTACAGCCTCAAAAGCCAAGGTAGAATCAGGTAGATATCCGCATGAGGCGATCAAGCGGCTTCCGCCCCGCGGCCAGGTTCAAAACTCGTTAAGTTAGGTATGTTGCCCTGCAGGTGGGGCCTGGTCTACGATATAATAATAATAATAATACATTAGACGATATAATAATAATAATACTACATTAGACGATATAATAATAATAATAATAATAATAATAATAATAATAATAATAATAATACATTAGACGTTATAGTAATAATAATAATAATAATAATACATTAGAACAGCGCTTCCCAACCTTTTTTTTCACGTACCTCTTTCTTAGAGTTTTCCTTTCGGAGTACCCTCATTTCTTATAAACACCTCCCCCCTTCACCCCACTCAACTCAACTAGATAACGCAAACATGCTTTTTTCATTAGTAATCTTCTTATCACAACCATATAATAAATCGGTACAAATTACATTGTCATTTCTAACACTTTTGTGACTTTACTAACCATTTTTGAAATTTCCGTCATTACCGATATTATTTTCATGTATCCCCATCAAGTCCGCCACGTATCCCGTGTTTGGAACAGCTGCTTGGAAGATATATGCGCTAAAAAAAATAAGAGATTTATTGGTTGATTTTGTTAATTGCGGTTAATTACTTGAAATGGTACTTGAAAGTACTGATGGGTCTCAACGCTTGGAAAGAAACCAAAACTTAGAAAAAACTGTCCATTTTTTTTTAAAAATGTGACTTATGTATATATCTAGATGCATATATGATTGTGATATATATATGAATAGAATCTGGTAATGTTGGTTGATCATCAATGAGCACTTCGCCATCAGAAGAACAATGTATATTCGTATCACTATCGTCCAATAGAAAGCATACCTCAGAGAAATCTGCAAACTTGTAGTTGTAGAAAACATAAAATAATTAATAAAAATGCTAAAAGATATTTTTAGATTTGTTTTCTAATATGTAATATTTTTTTAGTTTCATTTTATAAAAATACAATATTTGTTCCAAAGAAATACCTGGAAGATATACTTGAGAGAAATTTGCAAACTTGTAGTTGTAGAAAACATAAAATAATTAACAAAAATGCTAAAAGATATTTTTTAGATTTGTTTTCTAATATGTAATATTTTTTTAGTTTCATTTTATAAAAATACAATATTTGTTTCAAAGAAAAAATCAATGTGTATTTTGTTTTATTATTTATCAATGTCATTCGTAAATCATACCTCCTTATTTTATTTCAAAATCCACCTGTCTATTACCCATTCATGCATAGTCAATATATATGTTTTTATGCCCGATATATATTCAAAGGATAAAAATCCAAGAAAAAACCTGTTCAACCTATGTCCTACCGGTGCTTAAAGGTACCACTTCGAAAAATGCTTCTTAAATTAAACGAACTGAAGATTTATTTAGCAGAAGATTTTTTTTTTATTTCGCATAACATATTGTCAAGCGATCTATTTAAATTAATAAATAAAATTATCATAGCCTTACGTTTAAAATTTCAGATGCTTCCAAGCAAAAGTTAGCGATGCCTCGTCAGAAAAAAAAGTGGAAACAAATTTCGTACACACACGTTCCAAAATAGGCTCGTTAATAAGTTTCAGCTTCCTAAAACTGCTTATTGTTGTTTAGTGAAACCCAAGGGAAGTATTTACTATTGTTTCCCTAAAAGTATCACTGAGAATGGATTCGATTAGTGTGTTTCAATTGGGATAGAAAACTGTGGTACTTTAAAGTACAGCCTGGGCATAAAGTGTTAAAAACAGGAAGGAAGGTATGAACTGTGGTGGTATGGAGGCATATATTAAGTTTTTTTTCGATGCGCAGGGAGTCTCGATAAATTGGGAATTCCTTCACCGTATGTTTGCAAATAATAATTGTTCATCCCTCTAAGTGTTTGGGGCGTAATATTCCGTTCACTAAGCTCCAGGTTTCACAGCAATATAAGCAATATTAAAAAGCAGAAAAACCAACGTTTAAAATGCACAAATAATATATGAAAAGCAGCAAACAGCTGTTTCGAATCTACTAGCGAGATTCTTCTTCAGTGCAAAAGGAACAGCGTGCTAGAAAAAGCAAGGCAGAGCAAAATCATAGACAGAGACGCGCTGGCTTATATACTCTATGCGGGTGGCGAAGGCGCCGAAACAACCAATGAGAGAGAAGCAGTGGAAACGACTGGGTGGACAAGTAGCGGCATCTACCGGAGAAGTAGAAAAAAGAAACCAAAAAAGGGGAATTAAATTAACGCTTTCCAAATACTTGGAAAATCTGGAGTACTAGATAAGTCATTGACTAAAGAGTGAGAATTTTTAATGATATGGTAAGCTTCCCAAAAATCAAGATCAAGGTTAGAAGAACATTTTTGGATAATGATGGCTGAGGAAAAATCGAACCTATGTTGAGAAGACCAAGAATGTTGAGCAATAGAAGAACGTTTGAGCTCCTGATTTTTAACATAACCTTCATGCTCTTTTAAACGAAATCTAAGAGCACGTTTAGTCTGACCAATATAAGAAAGACCACACTGACAAGAGATCTGGTAAATGCCCCAATTATCTAGGCGATCAACGGGGTGTTTGAGATTTGAAAAAGGGATTTTATTAACAGGAGAAAAAATAAGTTTAAAATAAAACCTTCTTAGGATTTTAGCAACTTGCTGACTGATTTTAGGAAAAAATGGTAATACAACTGAAGTATTAGAGTTGGAATTAGAATGCCTTTCAGAATGGTCGGATTTCGTCAATTTCTTATAAATAGAATCGATAATATTAGAGGAATAACCACGATCGACAGCAATAGCTTTGAGGTAATTAAGTTCAGCACTAAGTAACTGAGGAGTGGAACAAATATTAGTAGCGCGAAAAACAAAAGTATTGAAAGCAGCGAATTTCTGGTTAGGGGGATGAGAAGAATACCTGTGAGGTGGGAGACTGACAGCAAAAGGTTTACGAAAGACGGTAGTCTGAAAGCCATTTCACAACGAATAACAAGGACATCCAGGAAAGAAAGACAGTTATTGGTCTCAATTTTAGAGATAAATTGAATGCAGGGATCAATGGAATTCATAATAGAGAGAATATGATTAATATCCGAATTCATTTCAATCAGGACATAAACATCATCAACATAACGAACATAGAACGGAAATTTTAAGATTTCAAAAAGCTTGACCTCAAAATAGTGCATATAAATATCGCATAAAATTGGACTAAGAGGATTACCCATAGCCAAACCGTCAATCATACGGAAGAAATTACCATTGAAAACAAAAGTATTTTGCGACAAGCAAGCGCGAGTGAGAAGTATAAGTTCCTCGATTTCAAAATAAGAGAAATGGAATTCACAAAGCCTTTTCTTGAGGCAATCTAAAGCCCCCTCAACCGGAACGTTTGTAAATAATGATTTAACATCAAAAGAAACCATCATGTGACCCTGATTAAAATTATGAAGTTTTTTAACAAAATCAAAAGAATTCTTAACAGTGAAACAGTTACTGCTCAAAAGTGGGAAAAAAACAGAAACTAAATATTTGGCAAGCTTATAAGAAGCTGTACTGATACTAGAGACAATAGGTCTAAAAGGAATGTCAGGTTTATGGACCTTAGGTAAAGCCTAAAACCTGGCACAATGCGCAATAGACGGAATAAAGGACTTCTTAAAGTTAGCAGGAATAATGGAAGAAGACTTAATGGCAGACTTAATAGAGTTAATTTCACTAGTGGAAGGGTCTTTGCGGATATCCACATACGGACCATCATTAATTAATTTATGGATTTTTTCCAAATACGTAGATTTGTCGAGAAGAACAATCTGACCACCTTTGTCGGCCTTAGTAATAATTAAGTTTGGATCCGAACGCAAATTTTTCAGACATTGTTTAACAGGATGTTTAAGATTGGGTTTATAAACATTAGAATTGAAATCAACAGTATTGGCAATGAGATGCCTAATAGACTCTTTTTGAGAAGAAGATAGAGCGCTGTGCTTAAAGGCTCTTTCAATAGGAGCAATAAGATTAGGTAAAGAAAGAATAGCAGAGACAGAAAAATTGTTATTCAATTTGAGAGCATCGAGCTGATTGTTACTTAATGGAACACTAGAAAGATTGACAACAGCATTTTGGTTAACAAGAGGCAAATTACTGCAGTTATTAGCGACAGAACTTCCACAAAGACTGTCAACCACAACGACTGTCCACCCAGTCGTTTCCACTGCTTCTCTCTCATTGGTTGTTTCGGCGACTTCGCCACCCGCATAGGGTATATAAGCCAGCGCGTCTCTGTGTATGATTTTGCTCAGCCTTACTTTTTCTAGCACGCTGTTCCTTTTGCACTGAAGAAGAATCTCGCTAGTAGATTCGAAACAGCTGTTTGCTGCTTTTCATATATTATTTGTGCATTTTAAACGTTGGTTTTTCTGCTTTTTAATATTGTTGCACAAAGGCTTTATTTGCTATTTTTATGTATTTGGCGTTAACGGGCCTTTATTCTTCTGTAGTTTTTTTTTTCTCGCAATGTCTCAAATCAATAGGTTTTGTAATTTACGATTTAAAAAGTACAGGTTTTTGGAACACTTACATTTCCTACTTGAGTGTAGGCGTAAGAAGGTTATTCCTAAATTCATTTCCATTCGTTGTAATTTATTTTCTTCAAATAGGATTGAGAAGGTCTTATTTCGTTCTAAATTAGCTCTTTTAAGAGCTTTGATTCAAGAGACTCGCCACAAAATTGCTCATATAGAGCGCGAGTTATATTCTTTACATATCAGCCTCGCAAATTCTACTCCAGATTTTCAGTCCATTGACAGAAGGTCATGGAGCAGAGTTCTCACAGCTTCTTCTGTTCATTGTTCGGTTTTAAAGAAGAAATTTAATGCGCTTTGTGGAAGTTCTGTCGCTAATAACTGCAGTAATTTGCCTCTTGTTAACCAAAATGCTGTTGTCAATCTTTCTAGTGTTCCATTAAGTAACAATCAGCTCGATGCTCTCAAATTGAATAACAATTTTTCTGTCTCTGCTATTCCTTCTTTACCTAATCTTATTGCTCCTATTGAAAGAGCCTTTAAGCATAGCGCTCTATCTTCTTCTCAAAAAGAGTCTATTAGGCATCTCATTGCCAATACTGTTGATTTCAATTCTAATGTTTATAAACCCAATCTTAAACATCCTGTTAAACAATGTCTGAAAAATTTGCGTTCTGATCCAAACTTAATTATTACTAAGGCCGACAAAGGTGGTCAGATTGTTCTTCTCGACAAATCTACGTATTTGGAAAAAAACCCATAAATTAATTAATGATGGTCCGTATGTGGATATCCGCAAAGACCCTTCCACTAGTGAAATTAACTCTATTAAGTCTGCCATTAAGTCTTCTTCCATTATTCCTGCTAACTTTAAGAAGTCCCTTATTCCGTCTATTGCGCATTGTGCCAGGTTTTATGCTTTACCTAAGGTCCATAAACCTGACATTCCTTTTAGACCTATTGTCTATAGTATCGGTACAGCTTCTTATAAGCTTGCCAAATATTTAGTTTCTGTTTTTTCCCCACTTTTGAGCAGTAACTGTTTCACTGTTAAGAATTCTTCTGATTTTGTTAAAAAACTTCATAATTTTAAGCCGCAGGGTCACATGATGGTTTCTTTTGATGTTAAATCATTATTTACAAACGTTCCGGTTGAGGGGGCTTTAGATTGCCTCAAGAAAAGGCTTTGTTAATTCCATTTCTCTTATTTTGAAATCGAGGAACTTATACTTCTCACTCGCGCTTGCTTGTCGCAAAATACTTTTGTTTTCAATGGTAATTTCTTCCGTATGATTGACGGTTTGGCTATGGGTAATCCTCTTAGTCCAATTTTATGCGATATTTATATGCACTATTTTGAGGTCAAGCTTTTTGAAATCTTAAAATTTCCGTTCTATGTTCGTTATGTTGATGATGTTTATGTCCTGATTGAAATGAATTCGGATATTAATCATATTCTCTCTATTATGAATTCCATTGATCCCTGCATTCAATTTACCTCTGAAATTGAGACCAATAACTGTCTTTCTTTCCTGGATGTCCTTGTTATTCGTTGTGAAAATGGCTTTCAGACTACCGTCTTTCGTAATCCTTTTGCTGTCAGCCTCCCACCTCACAGGTATTCTTCTCATCCCCCTAACCAGAAATTCGCTGCTTTCAATAGTTTTGTTTTTCGCGCTACTAATATTTGTTCCACTCCTCAGTTACTTAGTGCTGAACTTAATTACCTCAAAGCTATTGCTGTCGATCGTGGTTATTACTCTAATATTATCGATTCTATTTATAAGAAATTGACGAAATCCGACCATTCTGAAAGGCATTCTAATTCCTACTCTAATACTTCAGTTGTATTACCATTTTTTCCTAAAATCAGTCAGCAAGTTGCTAAAATCCTAAGAAGGTTTGATTTTAAAGTTATTTTTTCTCCTGTTAATAAAATCCCTTTTTCAAATCTCAAACACCCCGTTGATCGCCTAGATAATTGGGGCATTTACCAGATCTCTTGTCAGTGTGGTCTTTCTTATATTGGTCAGACTAAACGTGCTCTTAGATTTCGTTTAAAAGAGCATGAAGGTTATGTTAAAAATCAGGAGCTCAAACGTTCTTCTATTGCTCAACATTCTTGGTCTTCTCAACATAGGTTCGATTTTTCCTCAGCCATCATTATCCAAAAATGTTCTTCTAACCTTGATCTTGATTTTTGGGAAGCTTACCATATCATTAAAAATTCTCACTCTTTAGTCAATGACTTATCTAGTACTCCAGATTTTCCAAGTATTTGGAAAGCGTTAATTTAATTCCCCTTTTTTGGTTTCTTTTTTCTACTTCTCCGGTAAATGCCGCTACTTGTCTACCCAGTCGTTTCCACTGCTTCTCTCTCATTGGTTGTTTCGGCGCCTTCGCCACCCGCATAGGGTATATAAGCCAGCGCGTCTCTGTCTATGATTTTGCTCTGCCTTGCTTTTTCTAGCACGTTGTTCCTTTTGCACTGAAGAAGAATCTCGCTAGTAGATTCGAAACAGCTGTTTGCTGCTTTTCATATATTATTTGTGCATTTTAAACGTTGGTTTTTCTGCTTTTTAATATTGTTGCACAAAGGCTTTATTTGCTATTTTTATAATATAAGCAATATTTAAGATAATATAATTCTATAGATTTAATGAATTTTAAATACATTAAAGAATGATTAATACTCTCAAAGATGACATTCATATTTGTAATTGAGTTTTTTTTTATAATGTGGAAATAATCATATTTTCTTAGCGTTTAAAACAAAATGCAAAGAAAACAACATTACAATTTTACCCTTTTGCAAGGAGCGCGGAGGGTTATACAAAAATGGTGTATTTCAGCGCTTTTTTTCGGTATATATCATTAATTTCCCATTTCCCCACACTTAGGTGAAACGTTTTTGAATCTATAGGGCATTAATAAACAAATGATTATCAAAGATTATGGCAAAAACCCAGGTTGCCATCAATTAATCTTTAATGTCATGTAACTATCGCGCATAGAAAAAGATAATATAATCTGGGCAACATGGAGATTCAAAAACGATGTAAAAGAGGCATATAGAGTTACAAATTAAATTATCTCTAATCTATACATACATACATACACAATGGTACTACAATCCATGTAGCATTTTGACCTCCCTCAATATACCTCTCCAGACTTCCAATCTCTGACCTTTAATTTATAATTTATAATTTGGGGGGGGGGGGGGGTTGCGCAAGATCTTTCTCTACCTATTCTATCCCTTTCTTCCTGGGTCTACCAATACATCTTTTTCCCTATTAGTGGCCGAGAGGTTCTACTCTCGAAGCTGGTAGATGAGAGGTGCTGGGTTCAAACACAATCGTGCCCGTCGGCCTAATCGTTCGGAGTTTTCGTGGTTTTCTTCGAACCATGGATTTCCATGCGTAAATACGGTTGAGGTTCCCTTAGAAAGATCCCCACGAAGGGCTCTTCCCTCCCTGGGTCTATATCTCTCGAGTTAATAACTGGCATTGCCACCTAGAATACAAAGCCTTCTGGCTGGCTGGTGACGTCACCAGCAAGAGGCCAAGAATCTGCATATCACATTGATAAAGTAAATTTTAATTTTGCTATGTTTTTCTACATAAACAACTAAGCATTAAATGACCTAATAATAGAGTTGTAAGCTTGACTGGTCATCAATAAATTACTACTGACACATAAATTAAACTTTATAACTAATACATTTTAATATGAAACACATTTGTCATCACTTTTATGTTTGCTGAATTTTCTTGATATCTTGATAAATACAGCTAATTTCAAAAATATCTTTTAAATAAAAATATTTTTAACTAGATTGTTTATTTTAGAATCAAAATTTCGGTAATCTGAACGCTTATCATAACTGAAAAAAATATTTTCTTCAATTATTTTTCAAAGGCAGCACTGTAGCCAAATACTTTAGTGTGTCTCTGTAAATAAACAATAAATTATACGCACACCAGATTCTAGAGCA
The DNA here is from genome assembly GCA_963932465.1 of Maratus speciosus. Classification (NCBI taxonomy): domain Eukaryota; kingdom Metazoa; phylum Arthropoda; class Arachnida; order Araneae; family Salticidae; genus Maratus; species Maratus speciosus. Next base: position 42,060,545 of record OZ010790.1, read on the forward strand.
AGCACTTTGTAATATACCTCAGTGGTAAACACATATTTCAAAATATTTAAAATAGTGTAATATCATGAAAATAAACCGCAAAAGATTTTCCCCCATAGGCCGTAATGCAACAGAATTCTCTTGAGTGTCCATGTAAATGAACCATTAACACGTGGACTGCCACACTACAAGTATACTCGTAGCTTTAATATTCGTGGCTTTAATTTATTACTTTCTCACCATTATTTTAAAATAAAAGAATAACCTTATTTATTGGCAGAAATTTCATTGTATTAGTAAAGCGGAATTTACCTTTCAGAATTTGTGGTGGCAAAATACTTTCAAGAAGAAATTTGAAAATTCTTACTTTTTTCTGCAGTGAGCTTGTTAATGCTACACACTATCTATATTATAAAGGACAAACATATCTGTGCGTAACGCATACGTCATTCTGCGAATGGCAACACTTTGAAATTTGAAATAAAATTTTGGTTTTGCAATTTTCTCTACTGCAAATTTTTAAACTTCTAAACATCGCATATTTTAAATTTTTACACCGTCGTATAAGGGAAAAAATGCTCTTTTAAATGTAATTTGTTTGAAAGCTGTATCGCTATTTATTTTTGAGAAATTAATTTTTTTGTAGTTCTTAATACAATTTTTCGTATTGTGGCAACAAAAGTACCCCATTTCTATTGAAAGTTATTGAAAGTGAACGGAAAATAGTCGAAAATAAGTGATATTGTATCTTTTTGTAGCCATTTTTTTCATAAAATCTGAAAAAAAATGTTGAAATTAAAATATGGGCTATATCAAGAATATTGTCTGTTATTCCGTGATAATGACGTCATATGCATACTTTTCTATAGACGAAGTTTAAGATTTTATTGTAAAAGTGGATTGCTTTAGAGTAGGCAAATGACGTCATTTTATAAAAAAGCGTGTATTTTAATTATTAAACCTGAATTATGTTTTGTAGAAGTATGTCATTTTCATAGCCCAACTGCTTTGAAATTCGTCGCAGGTAAAAATGCTTCAGTTTTGAATATAATGTAATCGAAATCACATACTGATAAAACGCAATGTTTTACAAAAATTTAGAGTGTCTTTATAAAAGAGAGGTGACATGCAAATAATAGCGATTTATATTACAGAAATTGATAATTCTCGCCTGGATGGATATTTGCTTCGCCGAGTTAGACAAGCAAACAAATAATTCGCGGTTTAAAATGATATCATGTTCCTGAAGTGTAACATAATTTGCTTAATTTAATTTTTCCTAATTTTATATAATCTATATATTTTAAACACAAGTGTACTCTTTAGTCATCTGCCCCGAGCTTTCTGCTCAACCAAATTTACTAACGAATTTTTTAACTGATAGATATTCATTTTGTGTGCCCGCCTCAGCTGTTTTTTTTTAAATATTCCATTAATATATTTTTATTTTAAAAGTATTCTATGAAACTTCTTCAAAATGATGGTAATATGATAGCTTTCATTATTGCAGATAAGAGAGAAATAATGATGTTTATTTAACTTTATTCATGTGATTATGTGATAAAAATTCAAAATTGTTGATAAAAATTCTTATATAGGGTTTAAAAGGCGCAAAACCCCATTAAGGATATAATATTTTGAACGGAAATTGACGTACTGCTTTTGAAAACACGCATTTTTCCTCCTAAAATTTCTATATTATTTTTCCTTCTGCATGTGTACAGATACTAAGTTTCAGACACTAGGCAAAATGCTTAATTAAGTGAAAATGATGTCATATTTAAAAGAAAACGATCATTTTCTTAGATAAAACAAAACATTTTAACACAAATGCGTCTAAAAAGCATAAATTACGGAAATTTTTACACTCCGGAATTGAGATTAAAATCTCAAGTAAAGGGTGCGTCTGTTCACATAAAAGATGTTGCTGACAATCGTGACTTCAAGTTTTGAGTTAAAATGATTTTTAAATGATCAAGCAAAATACAGTTTTTTTAAAAATGATGAATATGGATATGAGAAGTGTGTATGCAAATTTTGAGAAGATGAAAATTGCTGTTTTTCATTCCGGAATACCAAGCATAAGAGCCTGAGTCGATAACCACATCCTAATAACTGACCTTTATTATATTTTATTGATTCAGTATCTATATTATAAAGAACAAACGTATCTGTGCGTAACGCTGACGTCATTTTGCGAATGGCAACACTTCACGATCAAATTTCGGTCTTGAAATTTTCGCTACTGCAATTTTTTAATCTTCTGACCATCGTACATTTTCACTCTTTGTCACATAGGGAAAAAAATTACTTTCAAATGCAATTTGTTTAAAAACTGTATCTTAATTGACTGATGTATTATATTTTCTAAAATAAATTTTAAGCATGATTTTTTTTAAGTTTATCTTATCCCGTGCCGGTTTTAATACATAATAAAAATAAACATTTTGCACATAAAGCAACAAACATTTTTCAGCATTTGTTTCTGACTATTTTTGCATGATGAAATTAATACTTCTTTATAAACAAATAAAAGAATAATATTAAAAAAACCACCAATCTAACATTTTTGTAAAAGACAAATTAACGAAATTAATACTTCTTTTATAAACAAATAAAAGAATAATATTGCAAAAACACAAATCTAACATATTTGTTAATTTGTACAATTTAAAATTTTAGATCACCAAATAGGATTTTTTTTTTCAAATAAAATTTGTTTGCAAAGTTCATCTCAGTTTACTGATTGTCTATGGTTTCAAAAACAATTTCAAAGCATGAAATATTTTTTAATTTATCCATATCGTGCGGAGCTCGATTGCGAAAGATAAATCCATTTGCCTTTAAAATAAAATAAAGAGTTCATAATTTTCTTACGGCTAATATCCATTAAAAAAAAAACTTCCCTATGGATAAATAAATAAAATAATATAAATAAAACACAAATTTAACAGACATGTATAAGCTCTGAAATTATCAGAATGTAAAAGGATGCCATAATAGCAAAATCGTGGTCAAATAACTATTAGCATGCGGCTAATAAGAAAATATCGCTTTTAATAAATTTCAAAAATTTATTTGATTGTATAATTCGTATTTTCCATATGTAAAATGCTTTTTTAATGTAAATGGGCAATCTAAAAAATGTATTGCATATAAAAAAAATATATATATATTAGTTTTCAATTAAAATTTTTTTCACCTATATTCTTTAACCCGGGAAGCCCGGGTACGATCCCCTAGTGATTTTAAAGGTCAAACATATAGCCGTATTTTTTTAAAATTAAACACCAATAACATATATCAATTTCATGGCAATCGGATTATGTTTACGCGAGTTAGAGCAGACAGAGTTTCCGTTACAGAGCTCAATTTCAGTGGTTATTCGCTATTTATATTTCATAACACAATACATCAAAAATGACAGGATCGTACAATGAATGAGCATGTTTAAGAAATGAATAATAATCCTAGATTAATTTTAAAAAAGATTTATTAATATTACTAATATATTTTTCTGGTAAAAGTAATTTTTTATAGAAGTTTTTATGACATTAGACTGAAGAGGTCTTGTAGTGCTTATTAATGAACCATGCGATATTCCACCAATTTAGCAGAATAGCAAACACTTAATTTCATTCACAACATTTTTAGATTAATAATTACTAATAGATTTTCATAATACAGGGTGGTTATAATTAAACTTCCCCTTTAAACGGCATCCTACATCGCAAATGGGTGAACGTAATGCAACGAAATTTGGTATATATGTTACGGCCAAAACCCGGAGTTTGGCCAGTTCGCGAATTGGCCGGCCAATTCGGGAACTGGCCGAGATTCCTGGCCAAAACCCGAAATATGTGAAATGAACAGCGTATTTCGGGTTTTGGCCGGCCAATTCGCGAAGTGGCCGGGAAGCCTTGGCCAATATACGAAGTGGGGATTCAAGGATACCAGGTAGGTGGCAATGATGTGCACACTTGATAGGAAAGAACGTTCTATACTGTGACGATTATATTCTGATATGTTGGACAATTTCCCGCCTGTTTGATATATTTCGATAAATTGGGTTTATTGTGAGCATTATATTCTAATCTGCTGAAGATTTCTGTCCTCTATCACAAATATCGATGCATCGGATTCATTGTCCAATCGAATAAACAAATTATAAACGACAAATTTTACCTAAGCAATAAACTATAGAAAAATGTTGTAGAGCATATTAGTAATATATAACAGTTTCATTACATTTGAAGTAGTGTAACATAATTAAAATACCCTATAAACGATTTTTTCACATATATCATAATTCTTTATCTGAATTCTTTTGGGAGTCCTATAAACGAATAATGGCTACTTAATCAATACTCTAAAAAACATATTGCTCACTACATGAGTTAGGCATGTAAATTTTATTATATTTGAAATAGTGTAACATCAATTAAGTGCACTAGAAAGGATCTTTCACCATTCACTGCAATGTAACGAAATACTTTTGAGTGTTTCTGTAGACAAACTATAATTGCTACTTATTTCATACCCTTTAGATAACAGGTTGTCGTCCATCTTAATGAAGCATACCTATTTTATTATAATTGAGATAATGTAACAACATTAAAATGCACTGAAAAAAACCATTAATGATATTGTAATGAAATACTTTTGTGTGTTCTTGCAAATTAACCAAAAATAGTACAACTTCACTAGTAATACCAAAATGTATGTATAAACCTAAATATTATAATAATTACAAGTCAATCCGAGTCTTTACCCGAGTTAGAGCACGGGCATGCATACGGCCAGACAAATTGAATTTATAAACACTTTCAATATGTTAGAAAATGATAAAACGTAAAAATCGGTTTCTATATACCAATTTCGCGAATTGGCCGATAGTGTATGGCCACTTCGCAAACTGGCCGATTGCATCTGGCCAGTTCGGGTTTTGGCCGGCCAATTCCCGAATTGGCCAGTCAGTTTAAAACGTTGTCGGCCAGTTCGGGAATTGGCCAATTTCGGGTTTTGGCCGTAACATATAGACTATACGCGTGATGCGCTCACGGCATTTCGAAAAAAAATTAATTCCAAAATGTCCACCAGAGGGCTCGTTTTCCGGAAAAAACATTAAATTTAACACAATAAACGACCAAACGGAATACAGAAGCAATATTAACAATCCAGAACAAGAATTATGAGTAATAAAATGTAAAATTGGATGTTTTGGCAGTTTATTGTGTTAAATTTAATGTTTTTTCGGAAAAGGCGCCCTCTGGTGGACAATTTGGAACTCATTTTTTTTTTTTCGAAATTCCGTGAGCGCATCTCGTGTATAGTCTATAACCAAATTTCATTGCATTCCGTTAAGCCGTTTGCGCTGTAGGATGCTGTTTATAGGGGAAGTTTAATTATAACCACCCTGTATATTACATTGTAGGAAATAAAATCTTTCATGCTCTTTGTTTTTAATGCGGGTCCTCGATTTTCTGGTTTCAAAACATTAAATCCGAATCCGGTAAATCACTGAAAACTTTAAAAATTATTCTATCTTACCTTATAACTAAGGATAAATTTTATAAGGTTCTTAAACAAGTTTTGTAAAATCAGAATTATTCAAATGTATATGATTGTTTAAATTGTTATGGCTTATAGTGTCTGATTTTATGGTTAAAACTTTGTACTTTCCTTTTTTGTCAATTTTCATATTTTTATTTTTTAAATTTTGTGTATAATAATTTGTAAACTACTTTAATATCGTCTTAGAAATATAACTGGAAACATAATTGCAAAAGCTGGTATACTTAGACATAAACAAATAGCTTTTTAATCGAAAACAATAAAATGAACAGAGAAATATAAAAACACAGAAAAAACTTTGCTTTGGAAATATGCGAGTCGTTGATTTTAAAAGGGGGGACAAGTTCATTTTTGAAAGAAAATAGTTGAAGCTTTATTTTATAACACATTTACATAAAATTTATTTTTTTAAATCAATTGGCAATAAATACCTTTTAATATAAGAAATTTATTTGGTTAACGATATTTCAAATATGTTGGTTTGGGACTGTGCATATGTAACGTAAGAACTCTAGAGAAGAGGAGGGGAGGGGTCGCGCACTTTATATCGTAGTATATTTCTAGGAGGAGCGAGGTTTTTCTTTTGATATCGTCAGGGCTCGCATCGCTCCTAAAATTTTCGCACTTTGCTACCACTAAATTAAAACGATAATTTTTTTGTATAATTCTATTAAGATGTTAAGGGAATCTATCAAGAAGAATTTTTAATTCAAATACTGGTAGCAAAGTGCGAAAATTTTAGGAACGGTGCGAGCCCTGTATCGCTATCATTTTTGATAGAACCAAGCTTTTCTTTTTTCAATAAATTTTCCTTTACATGAAAATAGTCTGTTACCTTTCTTTGTATCAAGAAAGTTCTTCAAAGATCAAGAATATTTTTTTCAGCTAATGTGGTTAGCCTTTACTGAATATCAATTTTACATGAAAGAAGCCCACAAAATATATAAAATAAAATTGATGAGTTATTTTTTTACCATATGTATACTTTATTAATTGATGATGAGACTGTATTTTCTTTTCTCTTTCATTAAACTTATCGTTGTCTGTTCTAGTTTAAACAGCTCTAGTGGAATTTTTATCTCTTTTATTTAAATACCGTGGAATCTCTCGATTCTGAAGACTTATAGGACCGAGCAAAAATGTTGAGATTATGGGTGTGTTCATTATAGACATAATAGGTACATAACTTAAAAAAGTGAGTAATTTTAGTCTGTTTTTTGTATTGTGTATGTTCGCGCAGTGTACATGTTATCTAGTTGTTTAAAAAGTGGAAAGGCTTCCAGCTGATGTTCAGCCACATAGTTCAACAGGTCTTGAATCATTTGGCCATATTGATTGAAGGTAATCGTACTTCTTGTTTCATTGGTCTCTTTTGGTTCTGCTTCTTGTACACTATCCATTCCTCTTCAACGATGTTGCTGTCGCAAACCAGAAAGCTTCCATCGGCTTCCAGATAAGCTTCAGGGTCAATTTCAGTATGAAGCTCCTGAAGAATTGACCCCAAGTCACTCACAGCTGTTGCTTCTTGGTCCTCTATTCTTGATGGGTCATTTTCACACGAGAATCTAGCTTTGTAGAAGCATCTTTCGATGTGTAAAGGTAACTTCATTCCAAGCCATTGACGTCCAATGGACAGCATCCATGTCGTTGACCTTCTTCGTTAGTTCAGTTGCCGAATTTGCCTCCTCCATCATCAGGAAAATTCCTTCTTCAGAAAATGGATTCGGTGGTGAGCTTTAACAATCTTGATTACTCCTTGATCCAATGGTTGGATTATAGAAGTACACTAGATTAATATTAACACAATTATTCTAATTGGTTCCAGGTTCGAATCCTGGTCCGGACATTTTTCGCCCAGTTGGAAATTTACATCTAATATAGAAGTACAGTTCGCTGGCAAGAACTTCATGCCCAAGTTGCTTAGCTGAATGTTTGTATGTGATCTGGCATTATACACAAAAACAAGAATTTTTCTTCCTTCTCTCTTCATCTCGCTAATTCCCCCCAATCACTGTGAAAAAATTGTGAATGCCATCCAGGCTTTTCGATTCGATTTATAGTGCATAGGCAACGATGCGATTTACACATTTTTGAAGTATCGTGCTTTTTCACTTTTTCCGATCACAAGCGGTTTGAGTTTCACACCAGTAAAACTGGAACGGAGCATGCCCGTAAACCTTTCTTTCGACATCTTTCCTCCCATGCATTTCTCGCTTCTTTCTGCTAAGGTTTTATTTGAGAGTGCTCTGAAAAACAAGCCGGTTTCGTCGGCATCGGTCAGCGGTTTCGAAACTCTTCGTTATGTCCGGAAGTTTTGTTTTCTATTCCTCCACAGTATCGATATTAACGAATGCAGCTTCTCCATTAATTACTCGGAATTCGATATTATGCCGATTTTTGAAGCGAGTCAACCCTTCTTCTGATGCCTTGAATTCCGTGATTTTCTCTTTTCCAACAAAATCCAGAACAATCCGTTCTAGCGGAGTTCCAGTGGCAGGAAGATTCTTCGTTCTCATTCGGTAAAAAAACTTCCAGACGTGATTGTTTATGTTCTCGTTTCCCGTTGTCTACATTTTGAGGGAGGTTCATTTGCTGCAAAAACGGTTATAATTTCTTTCTCTTTCTTGCTGATGGCATTGTCTTGGGCTACTGAAATTCCAAACACAGATGCAATTTTCCGTTGACTTATTCTTGATTTTATTTTTTGAACAATTTTGTACTTTTTCTGAAGCTTCAATTCTTTCCGTTTTTTCGTTTTCCTATTTATTTCTGACACGTCTGAGTAAATGCTGTGCTGTTCTTCTTTCGCTGCAACAGTAGCAAAATGGTGAAATAAATTTTACCTTTGCCGCTCAAAAAGGAAGAAAGAAACAGAAGCGATAATGCTGTCCAACCAGGTCAGCGAAAAAGAAACCATAATCCTTTTTTGGCCACTCCCTCTAGCACCTGTTATCTCTTATCTGTCACTGGGGGTGGGGGGGTGGGGTGGGGGTGGTAGGGTAGGAATTTCTGTTGCGAAATCTTTCTATATTTATCTCAGCTCTCGGGAGGGAGGGAACATGGTTTTTCTTGTATCCCTTTGCATAAAAATCGATTGTTTTGTTCATTTCATTTATTTGATTGTTATGATATACTTTTTGTGAAATGTCAACAGATTTATATCTGAAAATATTAAAAATAATATTAAAAATAATAAGAATGCTCTAATTAGTTGAGATGTAGAAAAAGTACAGTAAAGACGTACCTCTTTGAAGAATACTTTTTTTTTGTTATAATATAGGGTTTGTATTTGTTTGAATTGCAGCATCTGATAGATGCTTAATATCAAGCATTGATTTTTTCTGTTTATTTTTAAATCAAGTTCGTTGAACCTTTTTATTTTTCCGGAACAATTTGTCCGAATTTTCATGATGTGGAAATTCTCCGAATTCCGATTGCAAACACATGTTCAGTTTACAGCGAAGTGGGGAAGAATAAGGATCAAAAGTTGCGTTCATAACAGTGGTGTGTTCAGAATACAGAGAGTTCATCTTTTGTTAAATTTATAGAGTTTCGTCGGGATCGTCGTAATGTGTTTGTTCATAATACTGGGATGTTCACATTAGATAGTATTCAAATAAAGAGAGTCCACTGTATATGGTTACTGTGAAGTGTACTTTTTATGAGATGAGTTCGATCCTCGGAAGTATTTCGTATGTCCTTTTGGACCTAATGTAATTAATAGCCACTATCTTCTTTTTTATTTAATTTTAAATTGTTAAACTACTTATACTATTTAATACACTTTTTATTCAAATAAATAATAAACAAAAGTTTTTTTGTAAACTCTTTTAGGGGTGGTGGTATGTTTTAAAAAAAAAATAATTTTAATTCCCAAATACCACAATTGTAGCCATAATTTCGGTAAGAAAAATTCTCTTTATTATGTATGTGAAAAATAGCTTTTTCTTATTTACAAATAAATTTGTCTGTAAATTCCGGTGTCATTCATTCATTTCAACATTTTACGAACGGAAGTCCTTTGCCCCTAAAGGGTTAATGTCTTTCTTACCTTATACATTTACACTTATACCGATGACGTTGAGAATTGTTTATGATTATTTGCTAATGGTAAACGTTAGGTGAAACGTAACCATGCCTCTTTGACGAAACAGGGCGGCATTTCAACAACTGACGAAATTTGAATGGGAGAGAATCATCGGCCTTCATGAATAAGGATTTTCCTATCATGCAATAGCAGCTCGTGAAGCGTAAAAGCAGCAGAGTGATGGGAGTTTGAAAGTGGTGGACCGACGATAATCTGACAACTCGGAAATCTGAGAGGGGACCTCGAACGGTGACGTCAACATGCGATGATAGGCACATTGTCCCCATGACGCTGACAAGGTGTACAGCTTCATCTAAACAATTGACAGCATATTGATAAACTGCTACAGGTGTATCACTGTCTGTATCGTCAATTCGCCGGAGTCTGCAGCACCATGGAACGCGTGCAAGACCTCCTTTCTACAGAATATCCCTCCCGCAAAACCATCTACGCCTGCGGCTGCAACGTGCTCACGGACATAGGGATTGGCATGCAGATTGGCAACAAGTTGTTTTATCTGACGAATCCCGTTTTAATTTGTGGTACCATCATAGCCGAATTCGTGTTAAACATTATGCCGGTGAACACTATCTTCCGGAGCGCATTATCGAATGTCATAGTGGACGAACACCGATAGTTATGGTCTGGGATGCGATTGCGCATCATGGACGGTCATAGATGCTACGAATTGTGGGTAATCTAATCAGCATCAGTTAAGTACTGGAAGTTGTTCCTTTCCTGAAAGACATTCCTGGAGCTATCTTTCAACAGAATATTGTCCGCGCACATGTTGCAAGGAATGTTTAAGACTTCTTGTCAGCAGAGCACATACCGCTTCTTCCGTGGCCTACGCATTCGACGGATATGTCGCCCATTCATCGAACATGTGGGGGATTTAGCTGATTGGCGTCTCGTTCGTCACGCTCGTCCTGTACCTTCTACAGATGAACTTTAAAGACGCATACAAAAAATATGGAACTCTCTTCCCCAGGCAGACATTCAAAATCTGTTTGACTGCGTGCCACGTCATATAGCAGCACTTATTGCAGCGCGTGGTGGTGACACCAAATACTGATTTTGTACACTTAATATTATTTTTTTTAATATAATCATTTATTTTATCAATATCAGTCGTTTATTTATTAAATTTAATTTAATTCCGATGATTCCTTCATGGTGTTGAAATTTTCACAAACATGAGTTGTATTAATATCTGAAAAATAAATTGAGTTGCAGTTTTTAAACAAATTTCATTTAAAAATACTTTTTTAGTCCTATATGACGGTGTAAAAATTGAAAATGTGCGAAGTTTAGAAGTTAAAAAAAATGCAGTAGATATTATCAGTATTTAACTGTACAATGATACATCTGCTTCGTTTTACAGCTGGCTTATGGTACGAGGCATTATTTTTACAAACGATGCTTTAATTGTTGTCCGAAAGAAATAGAATATTGGGGGGGGGGGGGTGCTAATATATATATATATATATATATATATATATATTTAAATACTTTTTTAAATCTCGAAATTATATTTGTTTCTAAAATTTTTAATAATAAAGAACGCTTTTTTGATAACTCGAAAGAGTATACTGTATAGTTTTGTTAGTCGTTATTATGAAACATTTATCTTTTTCAGTGTATGAAAGTACTGATTGCTTAATATCTATCTACATATTAAGAAACATTGCAACAGACGCTTTTAAAAGACAACAAAGAGGTAATTATTTGAATTTGTAATATTACAGATAGTTTAAGCATTTCGCTTAAAATCACTAATTATTAAAAAAATTGAATACAAAAGACAAGCTTTTCAAAAATAATTTGTACAGCTCCATTTCTCTTATTAATGTATAAGTTTAAATTCAATTCAGTACAAAATTAATATTCCTTTCTTTGTTTTAACCAGGAAGATATGCATATAATTTATTGTAATTGCCAACTTAAGTCTGCAATTTTTCTTTTCTGGTTCAGTATTTAATGAAATTTTAAGCATAATACGTCACCAAAAATTTAAATAAGAAAGGCGTTTTTTTTATCAATATCTATAAATTTGTTATTATTGTGGCACAAATTATCATACACAAGTCATTATTTCGATTTTTTCATGCTATAGTATTAGTATTTGAAAAATGCCTATAGATGTAAATTTTAATTTAGGCAGTTAACGTTAATAGAAATTTTCGTAGTTTCAAATTAATTATAAAAGTATGCGATCTGAGACGAATAATTAAATATTTAAAACAATACCCTTTCACAATAACGCAAAATACATGTTATTGTTTTAAACAGTTATTAAATATATATCATATTTTGTTATTCTAAAATGTATGAAAAACAGTAAAAACATAAAGGTTCAAAAAATTCCTTTTGAAGTCTTAATTAATTTAGTTGAAGGATAATTAAATTATTGCTCTAAGTAAATAAATTTCGTTAATATTATAAATCTTTAAAATAATCATTAAAATTCCAAGACTAATGAATATAGTTTTGTTAGACTCCGGTATGGTATGCTATTTCTTTCTCCCAGCTTATTTTGTCTTCAAAAAATAACGTTACCTTAAAGAAGCCAGCAATAAACAAAGCAGATGTATCACTGTACGATTAAATATTCTATAGCAATTTTTTTAATTTCTAAGCATCGCACATTTTTAATGTTTATACCGTCGTATTGGGAAAAAAATGTACTTTTAAATGCAATTTGTTTGAAAACTGTATCTCCATTAATTTTTGAAATATAAATTTTTTTGTAGTTATTAGCACCATTTGTTTAATTTTGACAACTCAACTACGCCATTTATGTAGAAAGTAAAGGGAATATAGTTGAAAAAGAGCAATTATATCTTTTTGTTGCCATTTTTTCATAACAACCGAAATAAAATGTAATTAAAATACGTGCTATTTTGAAAAAATATAAACGAATAATTTCTATTAAAACATGGAGCATTATACACTATATTTAATTTTAAGTAACTGTAGACGGTGTCAGTGTGACGTCAGTCATGACGCTTTGCTTCCAAACAAACGATTGCTATGCGTCATTTTTTTTTAAATATAAATCGTGGAAAATGTTACCAGTACATATCAAGTATTAAACACTTAGATGTGCGATACAGATATAAGATATAGCTGCAACACAGAAACAAAATAGAAAATACAACATAGCAATCGTTTCTTTGGAGTTAGTTTCCAACCAAAACGTCATGACTGACGTCACGACTGAAATCGTCTATATTAATGTTATAAACAAATGAATGCCTATGAATCATTAGATAGCCTTTTTTTGTCTAGTTTCTTTAATGACGGCATCTTTTTGCTGCATTTGTGTATTATTTTGCGATAGTGACATCCTATGCATGCTTTACTGTAGATGTTTAAGAGTGGATCGTAAATGTGAAATGCTTAAGCGGATGGACATTTACGACATTACGACATTTGACATAAAATAACAGTGTGTGCTTTAAGTCTTAAAATTGAAATATGTTTTGTACTATTTGTATATACATATATTCTTTTTTATCGGTGGTGACACTAAATTCTGAAAAAGTAGAATTCCCGTTTTCTAGTATTATATTGCTTTCGTGGCATAGAACTACGTATTAATTTATGACTGAATACAATAAAAAGTAGAAGATATTTGAATATAAGGATTTGGTCCGAGCATATTTCGACCATGTTTATAATGAAAATTTGACAATGTGTGAAAAGATTTATATTATTCAAAAATTTATCAATCTGCACAACTCTTGGTCCCAAAGAATCCAATATAAAAGATACTCTTCAGTATTTTGATATGATTCAGACACATTTGATCACATTTACAAGGTATGTTTAATGATGTGCGAAGCATGATCTATAAAATGCAAAATTCTGTATAACGCACAACCTCGAGAATTAAAAATTCTTTTTTTTATAAATAAACATGGCGAACTTAATATGCTTCTGTATTCCACTGTAGACACCGTAAAAAGTTTAAAATTATTTGATTGTTATAAAAGAATTTTAATTTTTGCAATTTTTTTAGATATGTCCACAGGAAATTAGAAATTATATTAGTACTAGCTGACCTGCCCGCCGTTACCCGGGCCCGTGATAATATTATTAAATGAACCTGTAATTTGTATGATTTTACTTCTTAAATGAACCTGAATTTTATAGGATTTTATTTGAACTATTATCTGAATCTATTTATCTGAATTATTAACTCGATTTTGTCTGAAATACATATCCGATGACTGGGTGAAAAATCGGTAAAAAGGGGATAGAAAAAAGAAAAATTGATATTTAGACATTAAAAACGCTCGATATAACTGCTACGGGGAACGAAAGTGAAGCGATATGTTTCTGACGACTGCGTAATTTTTGTAATAATATCGATAACTAATTGTAAAAGTGACGGAATTACACGTAACCATTTGCTTTTCACATCGAAATCTGGAGAATCTTTTTAAAAAAACTGATTATTGCCGAAAATCTTGTATTTTCACATTCCACCACCAGGGAGCGCAATATGTTGTAAATGAACCTCGGATATGTGTCCCCACTACCTGTCACCGTATAGAAGGCATGCTCTGCTGCGAAATCTGTTAGTTCTGCTTTCTACCGGCAGCGGCAGCATTCAGTTCTAAACATTCCACCTTCCGATTAAAACTCGGACATGTGTTCCCCTTTGCTTCCGGCACTATATAACAAACGTGGCATCAAAATCGTTTAGTTCTATTTTCCACCGCCAGGGGGCGAAATATGTTCTATACAAACATCCGACACGGGTGCCCGACACCTGCGACACCATATAGCAAGCGTTCTGAGCTAGCTCTGCAAAATCCTGCTCATTTCCACCGCCAAGTGGTGCAGTCTGTTTTAAATAAACTGATATCCGAACGAAACATCGTCATTCAAAGTTACCGTTGTAATATTACTCGAGGGGGTGGCAGAATCAAATAAGAATTTAAGAAATTTGTTGAAAATCCTTTAGTTCTAAATTCTACCGCCCGGTGGCGCAATATGTTTTATACGAACGTACCCGTATAGCAGAGGTGCACTACAAAATCTTTTAGTTAAAATTTTCGCCGCCAGGTGACGCACTCTCTGATAAACAAACCTATATCCGAACGAAACACCGTTATTCAACCTTTCTGTAGATATATTGCTTGAGTGGCTGGCTGAATCAAAAAAGAATTTAAGATTTTTTCTGAAATTACCCGATAGCGGGCCAAGCCTGCTAGTCTATAAATAAAAGTAAGTCATTAGCTGTTTATAATAAAAGTAAAAGAAGTTTTACACTCATTTCGATGAAATTTTTAAGAAAAAAAATTTAATAAAAAAAATAAAAAAAGAACAAAATATTTTTTCGAAATTACTTGAATTTATCGTTTGAACATTCACTTTTGACTTTTGGGTATTTTTCTTTTTGATCCTCTCTAGATCGTTGGTAAAATGTGACTGATGAAAACGCGCTGAACTTCCACTTATATGCCACGGACGATCGAAATGTCGCACAATCTCGAACATTCTATATTATACTAGATCATTTCAGAGCATTTCAGATTATTTTCGAACTTTCTAGAGTACTCTTACTTATTATAGAGCGTTAGATTATTCTGGGATATTATAAATTCACTCTAGATCGTTTTAGAACATTTTAGATTATTATCGAACATCCTAGAACATCCTAGATTATTTTAGAACACTTTAGATTATTCTGGAACATTTTAGCTTAAAACATTTTAGATCATTCTCGAACATTCTAGAAAATTTGAAACTTTCTCGAAAAATCTGGATAATTCAGAAAATTGTAGAACATTTTGAACCTTTCTAGAAAAATCTGGATCATTCTAGAAAATGTTTAAACTTTCTAGAAAAGTTTGTAACTTTCTAGAAAATACATCTCTGTCTCTCACAGATACATGAAACTTCACTCCAAAGATTTTAGACTCTATTCACAAACGCCATTTGTGAGAAAAAGTGAGATATATCTCACTTCATAGTTTGCGACCCACACCCACCCATTTCCAACCACCGCGACCAAACTAACTTACAAACAGAAGGAGACCAAGGGCTACCACTATAACGACGGGTGGGTGGCAGAGAGTTGTCATGGAAAGAAGTGTGTCTTTACGTACACACACTTGCCTTATATATCAGAGAGGGGTGGAAAGATGTATGCTAGGTATAACTAGAAGAGACAGAAAGGGAATAACCTGGATAAGAAGTCAGACGAAAATTTTTGACATCATTGAAAGAATTAAACTGCTAAAATGGAAATGGGCTGGGCACATTGCAAGAAGACAAGACAATTTATGGAGCACCTGGGATACCCTACAGTGGTATCCCAGAGATGTAAAACGCCCAAGTAGACGATCTCAAGTAAGACAGAGTGATGAAATCAGAAAAGTAGCCAGTGTTCATTGGATGAATAAAGCAATAGACAGAAAACATTGGAAAAATCTGGGGGAGACCTACCTCCAGCAGTGGATTGAAAACGGTTGATGATGATGATGGTGATGATATATTGATTATTGATAATATTATTTTATATTTTGTAAAAAGCAAATATCTATTGCTGAGTCACGTGGAAATACATTAAAAAATACCTTGCCCAATAAATATTAAAACGATGCAAGATTCATTTTTTTTCTCAACATATAATCAAATTTTAGTTAAATATAATGTATTATTTGATAATGAAAAAATTGAAATATTGTATTGTCACCAAAAATGCACAAATATACATCATTTCTAGAACTATAACACAACAGGAAGCGAGTAAAAAATCTATTAGAAAATTCCATCTTTACATACATTAATCCTAGATCGTTGGACGGTTGTAATTTTTACGATGAGGGGTGCTTCAGGGAAGTCGCAAGCGGTCGAGTTATTCTCCAAGTTTCTGATTGGTGATCTTCAAGTCTACTTGATCTCATCCTATGTCATGTTAGATTTTTTTTTTTTTTTTTTTTTTTTTTTTAGGGAGCACAGTGAAAAAAAAATGCATTTACTGCCTTCCAGAATTTAAGAAAACAATATATATATACCTAATTTTTCTAATCATTCAATGTCGGTATTGTATTTTTGTAGTCACATTTGGCTAGCTCAATTTGTTTTTTCTACGTTATTTATCACTTTTTAGCACCCGGTATGCTATTCCTTTCTCCCAGCTTATTTTGTGTCGTCTCCAAAATATAACGTTTCGTTGTACAAACCAGCCCTAAAACAAAGGAAGCAGATGTATCATTGTATTCTTAAATACTCTGCAGCAATTTTTTTAACTTCTAAGTATCGCAAATTTCCAATTTTTATACCGTCGTATTGGGGAAAAAAGTACTTTTAAATGCAATTTGTTTGAAAACTGCATCTTAATTTATTTTTGAGCTATTAATTTTTTTTGTAGTTTTTAGTGCCATTTACTTAATACTGACAACGGAAGTATTCCATTTCTGTAGAAAGTAAACGAAAAATAGTAATTATATATTTTTCTTGCCATTTTCTCATAACAACCGAAAACAAATATAATTCAAATAAGTGTATTTTGAAAAAAATATAAGCGAATGATGTCTGATAAAACAGGGAGCTATTATAAACTATATTTAATTTTAAGTATCTATATTAATGTACAAACAAATGAAGGCATATGAATCATTACATAGCCGATTTTTGTTTTAGAATTTCTTGCTGATTTCTTTTGCTGGATTTGTGCATTATTCTTTGATAGTGACGTCCTATCATTACTTTATTGTAGATGTTGTTTATGACTGGATCGTAAATGAGGAATTCTTTAGCGGATGCGGATGACGTCGTTTTATATAAAATAAAATCGGGTATTTTAAGTCTTAAAACTGAACTACAATAGAGTTTTGATTATCCGAGTCCCGCTTAACCGAGCTTCCGCTTTATCCGAGTTATTTTCTTCTGATGGACTGATAGAAAATAATTATGGCCATTTTTTCCCATTCTTACCAGAAAAATCGGAGTTCTAATTTTTTACGACTGCTCTTTCATTTCCACTTAAGACTCCATTTAGGATGGCCGTTTCATAATAATGGAAGCCTTCAATCCATCAGAAGAAAATGATCCATTCCAAAGGTATAAGTTTGATTAACTCGGATAATCGGGACTCTGCTGTATCTATATTTGTATACAAATATATATATATATATTTGATAGGGGGTGACACTAAATTCTGAAAAAGCAGAATTCCTGTTCTTTAGTTTACGATTTCATTTTATCGCCAAACTATTTAATTTTAAGCAAAAAATGCATAAGCTTGGCATCTGTCTGAGCTACCCGACGTTCAGAATATTGGTGATTTTTTTGTTGTTCTTTTGATAATTTTGACGCCCATGCATATTCGCCTTTTTTGAGAGTGAATATCTTTTACTGATACAAAAAGGCTGTAAAAAAAGGTAAGATACAAAATGAATTACATTTTTGAGTACTTTCCCCATCGAAAATCCATGATTTACATTAGAGGAGAAGGTCCAAATACCGGCTAATAGGTGTTCTGAGAACTGAGTGCAGCGCAGCCTAGCGTTCATAGGCAGAGTTTGTAACTTTAGTTGAGAGAAGAAAGTTAGGAAAAGTACGTCGCTGAAGTCTGTGTCATTTGCAAATAGTAAATGCAAAAGTGTCTAATCTACGTAATCTTGTGCTTCAAAAACTTTTCAGCTATGTGTTTCTCATTTTTTAAAAATATACTGCTCGTATATTGGCTTGAATTGTTGATTAAGTTATTTTCTAGACATATTTAGCTCTCAATTGCCACGCGCACATTATTGGTATTTTATTATATGAATGAGTAATACCGGTTTTAACTTACACATAGTAGTGGTCCGAATACCGGCTGCCTAGAGTAATCTAAATACAGGCTAGCCAGTATTTGGGCCTCTTTTGGTTGCTCTTCTTGAAGTGGAGGAAAATAAACTAATTTAAATAGTTCCATAATTAATAAATTAATTTAAATGGTTCAGAAATAGTTCCAATCCCATTTCGCAATATGAAAAATTCAACCATGGCCATAATTCTTGAGGACTGACACCGGTTACCGGATCACTTTCCAAAAAGCGCTGTTGGACACTACAAAATTGCCTGTAATAAATGTGAAGAGAAAGAAAAAAATTGGGCATAATAATAATAAAAATGGGTAAAATAATAAATGGACAAAAAAATAGCTTTTTATGACTTTGTTACTTAATTTTGAATTACTAAATAATTATTAAGACCTGCTTTATAAAATGTCTCCTGATGCTGGAAAAGAATATAAAGTTTTATGATAAATTATCTTTATTTGAAACCTTAGCTTTTTAAACAGACGTTCAAGGAAAAATATTAATTACACTAGCTAACAGCCATATTGCGTCTGATTTGTAATAAACCTTTTTACTTTCTTCTATCTTTACAAGAAGAAAGTATTGGATTCATGAAAAGTTTCGAATTTAGGTTTTCAACGGATTGACACGTTTTAGGGATCATAGAACCCGAAAAACATGTTTTTACAAAATGTCTGTCTGTGAGTCTGTGACTCTGTCTGTCTGTCTGTATGTGACACAAATTTTGTGGGTGCTCTATCTCAAGAACTGATGCACGGAATTTAATAAAAAATTACATTCAGTGAGTTCCTGATATAAGTTGATGCTGATTAGTTTTTGGTGAAAATCACTTAACAGTTTGCGCTGCTATGCAGCATTTCTCAAGATTTCTACGATAACTCAATCTCAAGAATTAATGCACAGATTTTCATCAAACTTGAGATTCAGTTAGTCCTTGACAGGAATTGACGTTTTATACATTTTGGTGTAAATCGCTCAACAGGTGGCGCTGCTATGCTGCATTTTTGCGATTTCCGCAATAGCTAAGAACTAATCCGCAAGAACTAATGCTTGGATTTTTGAACAAACTTCAGATTCAGGTATATCTTGATATGAATTAGTGCTGTTTATGTTTTGGTGCAAAATCGCTCTACAGGTGGCTCTGATATGCTGCATTTTTTAGAATTTACACTATAGCTGTATCACAATAACTAATGCACGAATTTTCATCAAACTTCTAATTCATATATATTTTGATATGAATTGGTGATAAATTGATGTAATTTCTTGTATTATTTAAATGATTTAATTGATATGATTTATATAGAAGAAAGTTTTGTGATAGCCACAACATACTTCAGATTCAGGTATACCTTGATATCAGTTAATGCTGTTTATGTTTTGCCCAGCAGGTGGCACTGCTATGCTACATTTTTCAGAATTTCCGCCATAATTCTATCACATGAAGTAATGCACGAATTTCTATGAAACTTCAAATTCAGATATAATTTGATATGAAGTGGTGCTATATTGATGTAATTTCTTGTACTATTTAAATGATTTAATTGACGTGATTTATATAGAAGAACGTTTTGTGATGGCCACAATATACTAGTTTTATGTATTTTTGCATATAGAATCTCAATCTGATGTTAGAAATTTTCTATCACGCCAGGGTTTTACAAAATTTTACAGTTTAATTTTTTCATACTTGATAAAATACTCGGAGAAATGTTAATTATAATTTACATTTTGTGCTTAAATAAAATGGAAATATATGACTACATAGATTAAAGTCTCTATTTGGATACATTCTGCTGTAAAAGTTAACCATCGAAACATTCAGCACTGTCATCAATAAAGACGCCATCCTGTTTTGAAAAATAACATTGATACTAGTAACATTATGGGGTTATTGTCCAACAGTTCCATGCTCGTATTCTTTTATAGTTTTACTGTAAAAAAAAAAAAAAAAAACGGACTAAAAAACGAAGATTCTACTGCCAATCTAGACGCCAGTCCTATTTCTGTATTTTTATGGAAAAATTTCTCCATAAATTACAGAAAAATGGCCGTTTTTCTGATTAAAAACGGAAATTTTTCTGTAATTTATGGTGAAAATTTTCCGTAAAAAACGGAAACAGCACTGGCGTCTAGATTGCCAGTAGAATCTCCGTTTTTAAATCCGTTTCTTTTTTACAGTGTGGCGTTAAGTAATCAAGAAAACTGTTTTTCTGATAAATTTACGAGGGTTGTTTTTTAAGTAAGGGCCGTTTGAAAATAAAAACTAAATGAAAGAAAATTTTCAAAAACGAAATTTATTTTCAGATTCTACATACATTCTTCTATTTTTCAACATAGATGCGAAGTTTGTTTAAATACTTATTATAACTTAGAAACTAGATTTAGAAAACTCTGTTCATAGAAACTTGCCGCCTGCTTAGATAACCAAGAGGTCACAGCCGTTTTCTCGTCTTCGTCATCCTTGTAGTGATTGTCGCCCAGATGATGTTTGAGATAGTGGAAAAGATGGAAATCGCTCGGCACAAGGTCGGGGCGCTGTAGGGGGGAGGGGTCCAAAACTTCCCAGCCGAAAGTGTCCAAAAAAGCTAAGGTCAGAGCTGCGGGGTGAAGTCTTGCATTATCATGGGGTAGCAAAATTATCTCTGTCAGCATGTTGCGTCTTACGTTTTGAATCGCTTTGCGACAGAAAACGTATCACTCACCATACCTGCACGGGGCGGCCGATTCGAAAATCTTGAAAATGTTAAAGACACAGAACAAACTGTACAGGCTACCTACACAGCTGCAGCTGAGCCCAGTTGTGCCCAAGAAATGCCGGGACGCGATGCAAGCACTCGTTGCGGCGCGCGCACCACCTATTAGTGTATACAACAAAACGGCATTTACTTAAAAAGCAGTCCTCGTATTTTACTTTTTTTGTATTTGAAACGGTCAATTTTTGTCAAAAATTTCACTTTTGTGTTAACATAACTGCCCTGTAGCTAATAAATGTGACGTGACTCAGAGAATCTGATTATTCCACTGAATTCAGCATTCTAAAATTAGTTATAATCACCCATTTACGAGCCAGATACAGAAAAAAAAGTGAGTTTGTTAACTAGTGTTATTTGTCAATGGATTAATTTTAACACAATTATTCCAATTGGTAAACAAATCATATTAGATGTAAATTTACAACTGGGCAAAAAATGTCCGGACCAGGATTCGAACCCGGGACCTCCTGGCTGAAGCCGGGACTATCACGGTTACCTTGATCGACCTTGTGCCGAGTCATCAATGTTAGCTGGGTAAAAAAGTTCGACCAGAATCGTCCGGGATAGCTCAGATGGCAGAGCACTGGTGGCTTCAGCCAGGAGGTCCCGGGTTCGAATCCTGGTCCGGACATTTTTCGCCCAGT
Organism: Maratus speciosus; assembly: GCA_963932465.1. Classification (NCBI taxonomy): domain Eukaryota; kingdom Metazoa; phylum Arthropoda; class Arachnida; order Araneae; family Salticidae; genus Maratus; species Maratus speciosus. The sequence continues at coordinate 42,082,410 of OZ010790.1, forward strand.
TGGAAATTTACATCTAATAGTGTTATTTGTATTTTGTAACACCTTTCGTTAAATTTGGATGTTATGCAATAAACTAGAGTTGTCAGTTTGATCTCCTTTTTTTATTTCGAAATTTCAAATTCCTACCGGAACTTCTGAAACAAGAATTTTTTTGTTTATGTAATCATGAAAGGTATTTCATTAAATAAAGGACAATATACTATTCTTAATTTCTGGTATGAACTCGAAATTTCTGAATAAAAATGGAGGCTAAACTGGCAACCCTACATTAAAAATTAACCCTATTGAACAAACAAAACTTTAAGTAGAACTAAAAAGTACAGTAAAAATTCTGTCTAAGGCAGTAACGATTGGGATTTAGAAAATTTTCTTTCATATACAGCACTTTTCTTTAGAGAAAGTTTAGTCTATGTCTATGGTTTCGCCGATTTATGAGGTTTCCGTTAGACACACCGGCATAAACTTTATTCTACGTATTACTGAAATTGGTTATTCTTCTGTATTACTGTTTTACACACGTTCTGACATAAACTTGTCCTGTGAAATTTAAAGATTGAATTTTCAAAAATATATTTATTATCACGTTTGCGCAATCACCCAAATTATAAATAAAATTTTCATGTTTTATTTAGACAAAATAGTCTACGAAGGAGGTTTCTATTACTTTGTTGTTTAAAATAAAATTTTAGGGGTGTTAGCTGCTGAAACATTTACTGCAATAAATTGAGCAATAAAATGGTTATTCTTACATTAATCAATATTTGGAATTTTCTAATAAATTTATTTTTGTTTGAGCAAGTGATGTTTCTTATAGTTATGTAATGTTTTTCTCAATTGGAAATGTTACAATAAACAAGTAATATAAAAATTTTGTTTTTAAATTCATTCCTACTTAGGTCATCAAAGAAAAATTTAATATAATCCCTTAAGCTAATATTAGTTTTTGTTGCATTAATATGTCTCAATTCGTTGATTTTCTATAAGCAAGTAGGTTTACAATGGAAGTCTATGGGAATTTGGCGAAATATGAGAGATATCGCCAATTTGGCATCACTTTTGGCGACTCATTTTGACCGCCAAATTGGGCGATATATCGCCAAGTTTGCGACATAATTGGCGGTATTTGGCGACAGAACAGGGTCCCCCCTATGGTAACCCCTTATTGAAAATACTTTCATTGATCTTCAATAACCAATGGCCGCCATTTGTTTCCCATGCAAAACTGAAATTAATTAATTAAAATTTCATTAATTAATTAATATTTGAAAAAACTATATTAATATCAATTGTCATCCAGTACAAGTTTTAAAAAATGTATTTCAACTTGATAGGATGAATAATGAGTATCTATCTATATTATAAAGACAAAGATATCTGTGCGTAACGCATACGTCATTCTGCGAATGGCAACACTTTAAAATTTGAAATGAAATTTCGGTTTTGCATTTTTCGCTACTGCAAATTTTTAAACTTCAAAACATAGCACAGTTTCAATTTTTACACCGTCGTATAGGGAAAAAAATATACTTTTAAATGCAATTTGTTTGAAAGCTCTATCTCAATTTATTCTTGAGATATTAATTTTTTTATAGTTTTTAGTTCCAATTTTGTAATTGTGGCAACTGAAATACTCCATTTCTATTAAAAGTAAAGGAAAAATAGTCATGGTTTATTTATTTTTATTGATTATATCCTTATTGATGCCATTTTCACATTACAAATAAAAGTAACTTTTGTCTAATTTTTGAACAGCAAATGACGTCGGCCATTAAAAAAACACGCATTCTTCTTCATAAATCAAAAGTTTAAAAAAGATATTTCAATATTTTTACATAACGCTGATACTGAGTTTGAGACGCTGCGCAAAATGTTTCAGTGAGTAATAATGATGTCATATTTAAAACAAACTATCATTTTCTTTGATAAAACTAAATATTTGGCCAATACTAAATGGCCAATTACTATGGCAACTAAAGGGAAATTTCGGAATGGTAAATTTTCGCGGGTACTGAGATTAGAACTTAAAGTTTGTGCGAATGTTGACATGAAAATTTGTATTGGACAAACATGACTTTCAGTTTGGAAATACATTCATTAATAATCTATTGCGCGTTAAAATACATTTAAATTGTGAATTTGGGTGGTGCATATGTAAATTTTGAGAATGTGAAAATAACATACAGTTTAGATGTTATGGGGGAAAATTTTATGATCTGACAAAGCGAAATCCTTTTTACTGATTTTTCATCCCGTAAAAACAAACATAAGAACCTCAATCGATAACCTCAAGATAATTACTCATATTGATTACATATTCTAATACAGTTTACTTTATCAATAATTTAAGCAGTTGAAGTTTGTGGAAATTATTTTGATAATTTTAGGTTAAAAACATTATTTGTTTTAAGAGTTAGACAACCAATGCAAGAGGAATTTTTTATTGTAATTATTTTTTGTAGGTTTATTATAAATTTGATCTAACAGTTCCGTTCTAAACATTTTAATTCGTCGAATTTCGACCGGTTTCAACTCGTTTTATTAACGATTGAAAATTTGAACAAGATATATAAATATATAAATAAATATATATATAAATAAATATAGGGAGAGTGTGAACTAATAGTAGGAATTGAAAAAAATATATGTAATTAGTAATTCATTTTTCAGAATATAAACAATTTCAACTTATTTTTGTAAATATTTTTTTGTGACCTGATTTTTCTTCAATATTTATAAACCGCTAAAATAAAAAAAATATAAGATATTACTTAGTACCATTCTTTTTGTTTATAAGTTAATGTCAACAGAAGCTAAGAAAAAACACATCTTTATTTGCAACAAAATATCCATAAAGTTGCCTGCGTTAATATCAGGATCTATAAATAAATAAATCTGTTTAATAATGAATGGTGTATCTTTTTTTCCATATTTCTTATCTTTATATTTCTAGACTACCGAATAAAATGGAAATAACTAGATTTCAAGAAAGTAATCAAGAAAGAAAAGCTTTTAAGATCTGATATATAGAGGAAACAAGTTCTCAAGAATCCTATATGTGTTTACTTTTGAAAATTCTTTATCTCGGTAATGCATTTAAAAAAAATGACTACTTTTCATAATATTTATTTAATAACAAAAATAAATTCACTCAGGTAAAACTATTTTGAAAATTATGCAGCTTCGCTTTTTCTACAGGTTGTTGGCGAATTTGACAGACAAATTCAGACGGGGTGATAGAAGTCAGAGAGATGTTGGAAAATTACCATATAATATGGGGCCGCAAACCATCCATTTAATCAGAAATACAGGGAGTTTAACCTTAATCTAACTTTTGTTGGCGGTGATAACTTTTAGAAAACTGAAGTATATTATATTGAAACTTTTAACAAACATGCTCACCTTTATTGTAAATATGATAACAAACAACAAGAAAGAAAAAAATATGCGTCAAGCATAGATTATGAAACACTTTCCAACATATTTAGTATAATGTAACAAAACTGCACCTTTTAATAAGTTAAAATACTATCTCTAATTCAACCATATGGAAACGTATTACATTTGAAAACCCAATTTCAGCTGTTCCCACCTACAATCGGAAAAGTAGTCAAATTCTTTGAGCAGGCCTGTATGGCATATAGATTTCTATCTATTAACTACATGCATGCCAGAATTTAGTTCAGATATGAAATATATATATTTTTTTGTTGAAAATTCCCCTTCAGCAATTCCCGCTAATAAGGAGAATGGTACGTAAAATCTTTTGTGTAGCCCTGTATATGAGGTATAAATTTTATATACAACAAGCAAAATGCAAAGAAATAAATTTAAAAGGCCGATATTGGAAACGGACTTCCAGAAATTATTACGCAAAGACAGTACTGTAACCAATTTCTTTTGTGTGTCCCTGTAAATAAACGACAAATGCTATGAGTGCCCTAATCTTTCGTAATCATCTTATAGTGAATTGAAAATGACACAGAAAATACTATTATTGCGCATCTTTCCGTGGAATATTACCTAATGCATTGAGGACCTGCTGTCCATAGCCAAAAACATACACAAATTTGTTTCAATTCTATGTATAACTTCTTGCACTTTTTGATGATAAAAAGCGGACACACGGACATACAGACGGACAGACAGACAGACATTTTGTATAAATATGTGTTTCTGGATTTCTGACTCCTAAAACATGTAAATCCGTCGAAAACTGGAAGTCGAAAAAAGAATTTAGATTTAATATTTTCTTCTTTAGAAAGAAGAAAGTAAAAGCTAGTTTTCTTCTCCCAAATTGATAAGAGAGATTTATAGATGTATGTTAATTTTTGTTCTTGTTGTTGACACATTATAATTTTATTAACCCATTAACGCCCAGTGGCATATTTTTAGATCGCAAGACGTAGTGGTAAGAAAGCGGTTTTCACACCAGTAAATAGTAAGATAATTATATACTTTCTTTCACGAGACAAATTTCTCCATAAAATAAGGTAAAACTTACTCTTCTTTTAAAACTGGTGGGAAATCCAAAATTTAAATTTTAACGCAGAAAACAATTTGGGCGTTAATAGGTTTATGTATAAAATGTAAAAATATTTGTGTTCCTAAATGGCAAAAATATATAAAAACTAGAGAACAGGAATTCTGCTTTTTCAGAATTTAGTGTCGCCCGCGGCATTTCCATTACTTCATTTTCTTCTGATGGACTGATGGCTTCTATTATTATGAGACAGCCATTATAAATGAAGTGTTAGGTGAAGATGAAAGAATGGGGGGGGGGGATAATTTTTTTTACGGCTGCTCTTTCATCTTAGTCTAACACTTCATTTATAATGGCTGTTTCATAATAATAGAAGCCACCAGTCCACCAGAAGAAAATAACGCGGTTAAGTGGGACTCTACTGCAGTACAAAACATATTTAAATTTTAAGACAAAGTACACGTTTTATTTTATGTAAAATGACGTCATTCGCATCCGCTTAAGAATTCCACATTTACGATCTACTCTTAAACATCTACAGTAAAGCATGCATAGCACACCACTATCGCGAAATAATGCACAAATGCAGCAAAAAGATACCGTCATTCAAGAAAATCGAAAAAAAAAAAACGGCTATCTAATGATTCACAGATACTTACAATTAAATATAGTATATAATAGCTCCATTGTTTTAACAGAAATCATTCGTTTATATTTTTTTCAAAATAGCACGTATTTTAATTACATTTTCTTTCGGTTGTTACAAGGAAACGACAACAAAAATATATTATTAATATTTTAAAACTACTTTTCCTTTATTTTCTACAGAAATGAAGTACTTCCGTTGCCAATATTAAGCAAATGGCTCCAAAAACTACAAAAAAATTCATATTTAAAAAATAAATGGAGATACCGTTTTCTAACAAAATGCATTTAAAACAACTTTATTTTTTCCAATACGACGGTATAAAAATTGAAAATGTGCTATGCTTAGAAGTTAAAAAAATTGCTAAAGCGTATTTAATCGTAATACTTTGTTTTACGGCTAGCATCTGTAAGGTAACGTTATTTTTTGGACACAAAATAAGCTGGGAAAAAGAAATAGCATACCGTACCGGAGGCAAACTAGTCAGTTTTCTACATTTTTATGCTTACAGGATAAACAGTATAGAACAAATGCTATTTTACTCTTATTTTAGCTAATTCAAGTTTAAAACTTATAAAATTGTCTAATTATAAATTAAATTTTATACTCGATTATTCATTTCTGAAAAAACTATCAAATTTAATTTACTTCAATGTATGTATTTTTATTTTAATAAACAGACAAATTAGTATACATTCATTTGCTAAAATTGTTTAACTTTATAAACGAAACATTCAATACATTATTAGCTTTTTATTGTTGTTTGAGCACGCATTGAATTTTTAGCTTTGAAAATTGATCCATAAAATAAGAATTTTATTTAAATATATTTTCACTGAAGCATAATAAATAAAAGAACAACAAAAAAATGGTTAAATATATATAAAAAAAAAAAAGAATTAGTATAAACAGCATGCATTATGCGTAAATAAAATAATTAATGAGAATATTTTCTAGTCGGATTAATATTTTTACAGCTCATAGATTTAATAATAGATTTTGTAAATAATAAAATATAATTTCAATGAAGAATAGCAAGATCAGCTTATCTATATCTATACTCCTATTATAAAGAGGTAAAAATTGTTTATTTGTCGGAGGTAAGCTCTGGAACTACCGAACCGATTCCAAAAGTAATGGTATCAAAATGATGGTGTTGGTCCAACTTAGAACATAGGCTATATCTTATGTCGATGCCACTACCCCAAAGGGGGCGTAGGAGCAAAAAACGTTCTAAAAATGCGATTTTAGCGTTACTGAAAGGCCTAGAAATATGAAATTTTGAATATTAGTTACTTATAAGATATAAATGATGTCTAAGAACAGTTCTTAAACAATTCGAAATTTAAAAGGGGTGAAAATGCACAAAAAGCGTTCTAAAAAACGTTCTAAATGGCAGTTTCTACACAATCTCGGGAAATACCAAACCGATTTAAAAAATATTGGTGTTAAAATGATGGTGACAACGCTTGCTCCAAGATAGGCTATGTTTTATGTCGGTGCCACTACCCCAAAGGGGGTGGAGAAGAAAAAACGTTCTAAAAATGCGATTTTTGCGTTACCGAAGGGCCTAGAAATTTGAAATATTAGCTACTTATTAGATATAAAGGAATTCTAAGAACAGTTTTTAAACAATTCGAAATTTAAAAGGGGTGAAAACGCGCGAAAAGCGTTCTAAAAAACGGTCTAATGGTGGTTTCTATACAATCTCAGGAAATACCAAACTGATCTAAAAAATAATGGCGTCAAAAAGATGGTGACAACCCTCGCTCCAACACAGGCGATGTTTTATGTCGGTGCCACTACCCCAAAGGGGGTGCAGGAGAAAAACGTTCTAAATTGCGGCTTTTGCGTTACGGGAGGGCCTAGAATCGTGAAATTTGGAATGGTAGTTAGTTATAAGATATCAATGATCTCTAAGGACATTTCCTAAAAAAAATCGAAATTCAAAAAGGTGTTAAAATGCGCAAAAGGCGTTGTAAAAAACGTTCTAAATTGCGATATCTATGCAATCTTAGGAAGTACTGAACCGATTTCAAATATGATGGTGACAGATCTTGCTCCAAGATAGGCTATATTTTATATCTGCTTCCACTGCCCCTCAGGAAATGCAGGAGCAAAATGCGCAAAAAGCGTTCTAAAAACGTTCTAAATGCCGATTTGTCGGCAATATCTCAGGAAGAATGAACCTGATTTCAAACGTAATGTTAGGAAATTGATGCTGACAGTCTCTGCTCTAACATAGACTCTATTTTATGCCGGTATTACTATCACCAAGACGTTGCAGGAGCAAAAAAGCGTTCTAAATTTCGATTTTTGTGATCGGTAGGGGCTAGCAACTGAAAATTAGGCAGGTTACATATTTATTAGATATAAATGATCTTTATGAACAGTTTCGAAAAAATTAGAAATTTAAAAAGGGGTGAAAATGCGCGAAAATCGTCCGAAAAACGTTCTAAATTGCGATTTCTACTCAATCTAAGGAAATACCAAAGCTATTTCCAAAGTAATGGTTGCAAATCAATGGTGACAGTCCCTACTATAACATAGGTTATATTTTATGTTGTTGTCACTACCATCTGAGGGTTGCAAAAGCAAAACATGTTCTAATTTGCGTTTTTTGCACAACTGAAGGGTCTAACACTTTGAAGTATGGAATGGTATTTACTTACAAGATGGAACTGCTTTCTAAGAACAGTCGAAAGAAAATTCCAAACTTAAAAAGATGAAGTGAGTGAAAAGCGTTATAAATTAAAATTTTTAAGCAAACTTATAAATTACCAAACCGATTAAAAAAATAATGATGACAAATTGTTGGTGATAGAACCTGCTGAAACATAAGCTATATTTTATGTCTGTTCTACTACCACCACAGGCTTGCAGGAGCTAAAAACTTTCTAAATTGCGATTTCTGTGATACGGAAAAGGCTAGAAACTTTAAATATGGAATGGTAGTTACTTCTAAAATATAAATGCCCTCGAAGGAACGTCGAAAATAAATTCGAATTAAAAATGGGTGAGCGAAGCGGAGGTGCGAAAAGCATTCGAAAAAAGTTCTAAATTACGATTCTATGCAATTTCAGGGAATATAAACCGATTATAAAAGTAATAGTTGCGAATCAATGGTAACAGTCTCTGATCCTACACAGGCTATATTTTATGCCGGCGATTCTGCCACCTGAGGTTAACAGGAATAACAAACGTTCTAAAAAAGGCCTTTAAAAGCTTTTTAAATTACGTTTCTGTGGAATATTAGGAAATAACAAACCGATTTCAAAATTAATGTTGGCAAATTAATCGTGACAGTTCCTATTTCAACATAGCCCTTTATGTTGAGAGAGGTGGTAGGAATTGGAATTTGACATGATGGTTAATTTTAAGATGTAAGAAGATGGTTTCTAAAAAATTCAAAACTTCAAATGAATACTGAAATGAGCGTATTAATTGAGCATAAAAGTTTCAAAATATTTTCTAAATTATCATTTATTTAGTTTTATTTCGTTTTATTAATTTAAGTCTCATTTCTGCCTAATGCAGTGTAATAATGATGTTTAATCAAACTGTGTTTTAAATAGTAATTTTTGAATTATTCCTAAAAGTAATATGTACCTTTTAATAAAAAAAAAAACCTTTTAATAAAATAAAATATTACCTTTTAATAAAATAAAAATTTAGTTAGTATTTTTTATTAAAAATTAGACATATAAATATCACTTGGTATATTTCAAATATTACGCGAGCAAAGCCGCGGGGTTTGCTAGTAATCTATCTATACTCATATTATAAAGAGGTAAAGATTGTTTATTTGTAGGAGGTAAGCTCTGGAACTACCGAACCGATTCCAAAAGTAATGGTATCAAAATGATTGTGTTAGTCCAACTTAGAACATAGGCTATATTTTTTGTCGGCGCCACTACCCCAAAGGGGGTGCAGGAGCAAAAAACGTTCTAAAAACGTGATTTTTCGTTACTGAAGGGCCTAGAAATATGAAATTTGGAAAATTAATTACTAATAAGATATAAATGATGTCTAAGAACAGTTCTTAAACAATTCGAAATTTAAAAGGGGTGAAAATGCACAAAAAGCGTTCTAAAAAACGTTCTAAATGGTAGTTTCTACATAATCTAAGGAAATACCAAACCGATTTAAAAAATATTGGTGACAAAATGATGGTGACAGCGCTTGCTCCAAGATAGGCTATGTTTTATGTCGGTGCCACTACCCCAAAGGGGTGCAGGATCAAAAAACGTTCTAGAAATGCGATTTATGTGTTACTGAAAGGCCTAGAAATATGAAATTTGAAATATTAGCTACTTATTAGGTATAAAGGATTTCTAAGAACAGTTCTTAAACGATTCGAAATTTAAAAGAGGTGAAAATGCGCGAAAAGCGTTCTAAAAAACGTTCTAAATGGTGGTTTCTACACAATCTCAGGAAATACCAAACCGATTTAAAAAATAATGGTGTCAAAATGACGGTGACAACCCTTGCTCCAACGTAGGCTATGTTTCATGTCGGTGACACTACCCCAAATGGGGTCCAGGGGAAAAACGTTCTAAATTGCGGTTTTTGCATTACGGAAGGGCCTAGAATCGTGAAATTTGGAATGGTAGTTAGTTATAAGATTTCAATGATCTCTAAGGGCATTTCCTAAAAAGATCGAAATTTAAAAGGGAGTCAAAATGTGCAAAAACGTTGTAAAAAACGTTCTAAATTGCGATTTCTATGCAATCTTAGGAAGTACTGAACCGATTTCAAATATAATGTGTAAAAATTATGCTGACAGATCTCGCTCCAAGTTAGGCTATATTTTATATCTGTTTCTACTACACCAGAGGAGATGCAGGAGCAAAATGCGCGAAAAGCGTTCTAAAAATGTTCTAAATGCCGATTTGTCAGCGATATCTCAGGAAGAATCAAACTGATTTCAAACGAAATGGTAGGAAATTGATGCTGACAGACTCTGCTCTAACATAGACTCTATTTTATGTCCGTATCACTATCACCTAGACGTTGCAGGAGCAAAAAAGCGTTCTAAATTTCGATTTTTGTGATCGGTACGGGCTAGCAACTTAAAATTAGGCAAGGTACATATTTATTAGATATAAATGATCTTTAAAAAGAGTTTCGAAAAAACTAGAAATTTAAAAAGGGTGAAAATGCGCGAAAAGCGTTCTAAAAACGTTCTAAATTGCGATTTATACTCATTCTAAGGAAATACCAAAGCTATTTCAAAAGTAATGGTTGCAAATCAATTTTGATAATCCCTGCTATAACATAGGTTATATTTTATGTTGCTGTCACTACCAACTGAGGGTTGCAAAAGCAAAACATGTTCTAATTTGCGATTTTTGCACAACTGAGGGGTCTAATACTTTGAAGTATAGCATGGTATTTATTTACAAGATGCAACTTCTTTCTAAGAACAGTCGAAAGATAATTCCAACTTTAAAAAGATGAAGTAAACGAAAAGCGTTATAAATTACAATTTTTGTGCAATCTTATCAAATACTAAACCGATTAATAAAATAATGATGACAAATTGTTGGTGTTAGAACCTGCTTAAACATAAGTTATATTTTATATCTGTACCACTACAACCAGAGGGTTGCAGGAGCTAAAAACTTTCTAAATTGCGATTCCTGTGTTACTGAAAAGACTAGAAACTTTAAATATGGCATGGTAGTTACTTATAAAATATAAATACCCTCGAAGAACTGTCGAAAATAAATTCGAATTAAAAAGGGGTGAAGCGAAGGGGAGGTGTGAAAAGCATTCTAAAAAAGTCCTAAATTACTATATCTATGCAATTTTAGGGGATATAAACTGATTATAAAAGTAATAGTTGCAAATCAATGGTAACAGTCTCTGTTCCTACACAGGACGATGATTCTACCACCTGGTGTTCACAGGAACAACAAACGCTCTATAAAAGGCCTTTAAAAGCTTTCTAAATTACGTTTCTGTGGAATATTAAAAATAACAAACGATTTCAAAATTAATGTTGGCAAATTAATGGTGATAGTTTCTAATACAACATAGCCCTTTCTGTTGAGAGAGATGCTAGGACTTGGAATTTGATATGATAGTTAATTTTAAGATGCAAGAAGATGGTTTCTAAAAAATTCAAACTTCAAATGAATACTGAAATGAGCGTATTAATTGAGCATAAAAGTTTCAAAATATTTTCTAAATTATCATTTATTTAGTTTTATTTCGTTTTATTAATTTAAGTCTCATTTCTGCCTAATGCAGTGTAATAATGATGTGTAATCAAACTGTGTTTTAAATAGTAATTTTTGAATTATTCTTAAAAGTAATAAGTAAAAATTTAGTTAGTACCTTTTAATAAAAATTAGACATATAAATATCACTTGGCATATTTCAAATATTACGCGAGCAAAGCCGCGAGGTTTGCTAGTCTATACTTCCTATTATAAAGAGGAAAAAATTGTTTATTTGTCGGAGGTAAGCTCTGGAACTACCGAACCGATTCCAAAAGTAATGGTATCAAAATGATGGTGTTACTCCAACTTAGAACATAGGCTATATCTTATGTCGGTGCCACTACACCAAAGGGGGTGTAGGAGCAAAAAACGTTCTAAAAATGCGATTTTAGCGTTACTGAAGGGCCTAGAAATATGAAATTTTGAATATTAGTTACTTATAAGATATAAATGATGTCTAAGAACAGTTCTTAAACAATTTAAAATTTAAAAGGGGTGAAAATGCACAAAAAGCGTTCTAAAAAACGTTCTAAATGGTAGTTTCTACACAATCTCAGGAAATACCAAACCGATTTAAACAATATTGGTGTCAAAATGATGGTGACAACGCTTGCTCCAAGATAGGCTATGTTTTATGTCGGTGTCACTACCCCAAAGGGGTGCAGGAGCAAAAAACGTTCTAAAAATGCGATTTTAGCGTTACTGAAGGGCCTAGAAATATGCAATTTTGAATATTAGTTACTTATAAGATATAAATTATGTCTAAGAACAGTTCTTAAACAATTCGAAATTTAAAAGGTGTGAAAATGCATAAAAAGCGTTCTAAAAACGTTCTAAATGGTAGTTTCTACACAATCTCAGGAAATACCAAATCGATCTAAAAAATATCGGTATCAAAATGATGGTGACAACGCTTGCTCCAAGATAGGCTATGTTTTATGTCGGTGTCACTACACCAAAGGGGGTGCAGGAGCAAAAAACCTTCTAAAAATGCGATTTACGTGTTACTGAAGGGCCTAGAAATATGAAATTTGAAATATTAGCTATTTATTAGATATAAAGGATTTCTAAGAACAGTTCTTAAACAATTCGAAATTTGAAAGGGGTGAAAATGCGCGAAAATCGTTCTAAAAAACGTTCTAAATGGTGGTTTCTACACTATCTCAGGAAATACCAAACCGATTTAAAAAATAATGGTGTCAAAATAACGGTGACAACCCTTGCTCCAACATAGGCTATGTTTTAAGTCGGTGCCACTACCCGAAAAGGGCTGAAGGAGCAAAAAACGTTCTAAAAATGCGATTTTTGCGTTACCGAAGGGCCTAGAAATATGAAATTTGAAATATTAGCTACTTACTAGATATAAAGGATTCCTAAGAACAATTCTTAAACAGTTCGAAATTTAAAAGGTGTGAAAATGCGCGAAAAGCGTTCTAAAAACGTTCTAATGGTGGTTTCTACACAATCTCAGGAAATACCAAACCGATCTAAAAAATAATGACGTCAAAATGATGGTGACAAGTCTTGCTCCAACATAGGCGATGTTTTATGTCGGTGCCACTACCCCAAAGGTGGTGCAGGAGAAAAACGTTCTAAATTGCGGCTTTTACGTTACGGAAGGGCCTAGAAATTTGGAATGGTAGTTAGTTATAAGATATCAATGATCTCTAAGGACATTTCCTAAAAAAATCGAAATTTAACAGGGGGTCAAAATGCGCAAATAGCGTTGTAAAAAACTTTCTAAATTGCAATTTCTATGCAATCTCAGGAAGTACTGAACCGATTTCAAATATAATGGTGTAAAAATCATGGTGACAGATCTTGCTCCAAGATAGGCTATATTTTATATCTGTTTCCACTACCCCAGAGGAGATGCCGGAGCAAAATGCGCGAAAAGCGTTCTAAAGCGTTCTAAATGCTGATTTGTCGGCAATATCTCAGGAAGTATGAATCTGATTTCAAACGTAATGGTAGGATATTGATGCTGATAGCCCCTTCTCTAACATAGACGCTATTTTATGCCAGTATCACTAACACCAAGACGTTGCAGGAGCAAAAAAGCGTTTTAAATTTCGATTTTTGTGATCGGTAGGGGCAAGCAACTTAAAATTAAGCAATGTACATATTTATTAGATATAAATGATCTTTAAGAACAGTTTCGAAAAAATTGGAAATTTAAAAAGGGCTGAAAATGCGCGAAAAGCGTCCTAAAAACGTTCTAAATTGCGATTTCTACTCAATCTAAGGAAATACCAAAGCTATTTCAAAAGTATTGGTTGCAAATCAATGGTGACAGTACCTGCTATAACATAGGTTATATTTTATGTTGCTGTCACTGCCATCTGAGGGTTGCAAAAGCAAAACATGTTCTAATTTGCGTTTTTTGCATAACTGAAGTGTCTAACACTTTGAAGTATGGCATGTTATTTACTTACAAGATGCAACTGCTTTCTATGAACTGTCGAAAGAAAATTTCAAATTTAAAAAGATGAAGTGAGCGAAAAGCGTTATAAATTACAATTTTTTTGTAATCTTATCAAATACCAAACCTATTAAAAAAATAATGATAACAAATTATTTATGATAGAACGTGATCAAACATAAGATATGACACAAATGATAAGACACAAATGATATTTTATGTCTGTGCCACTACCACCAGAGGGTTGCAGTAGCTAAAAGCTTTCTAAATTGTGATTTCTGTGATACTGAAAAGGCTAGAATCTTTAAATATGGCATGATAGTTACTTATAAAATATAAATGCCCTCTAAGGACTGTCGAAAATAAATTCGAAATAAAAAGGGGTGAAGTGAAGGGGAGGTGCGAAAAGTATTCTAAAAAAGTCCTAAATTACGATTTCTACGCAATTTCAGGGAATATAAACCAAATATAAAAGTAATAGTTGCGAATCAATGGTAACAGTCTCTGATCCTACACAGGCTATATTTTATGCCGGTGATTCTACCACCTGGGATTTACAGAAACAACAAACGCTCTAAAAAAAGCCTTTAAAAGCTTTCTAAATTACGTTTCTGTGGAATATTAGGAAATAACAAATCAATTTCAAAATTAATGTTAGCAAATTAATGGTGACAGTTACTATTTCAACATAGCCCTTTATGTTGAGAGATGTGGTAGGACTTGGAATTTGACATGATGGTTAATTTTAAGATGTAAGAAGATGGTTTCTAAAAAATTCAAAACTTCAAATGAATACTGAAATGAGCGTATTAATTGAGCATAAAAGTTTCAAAATATTTTCTAAATTATTACTTATTTAGTTTTATTTCGTTTTATTAATTTAAGTCTCATTTCTGCCTTATGCAGTGTAACAATGATGTTAATCAAACTGTGTTTTAAATAGTAATTTTTTTAATTATTCCTAAAAGTAATAAGTACCTTTTAATAAAATAAAATATTACCTTTTAATAAAATAAAAATTTAGTTAGTACCTTTTAATAAAAATTAGACATATAAATATCACTTGGCATATTTCAAATATTACGCGAGCAAAGCCGCGTGTTTTGCTAGTCATATTATAAAGAGGTAAAAATTGTTTATCTGTAGGAGGTAAGCTCTGGAACTACCGAACCGATTCCAGAAGTAATGGTATTAAAATGATTGTGTCAGTCCAACTTAGAACATAGGCTATATTTTATGTCGGTGCCACTACCCCAAAGGGGGTGCAGGAGAAAAAACGTTCTAAAAACGCGATTTTTGCGTTACTGAAGGGCCTAGAAATATGAAATTTGGAATATTAGTTACTTATAAGATATAAATGATGTTTAAGAACAGTTCTTAAACAATTCGAAATTTAAAAGGGGTGAAAATGCACAAAAAGCGTTCTAAAAAACTTTCTAAATGGTAGTTTCTACATAATCTAAGGAAATACCAAACCGATTTAAAAAATATTAGTGTCAAAATGATGGTGACAATGCTTGCTCCAAGATAGGCTATGTTTTATATCGGTGACACTACCCCAAAGGGGGTGCAGGATCAAAAAACGTTCTAAAAATGCGATTTATGTGTTACTGTAGGGCCTAGAAATATGAAATTTGAAATATTAGCTACTTATTAGGTATAAAGGATTTCTAAGAACAGTTCTTAAACGATTTGAAATTTAAAAGGAGTGAAAATGCGCGAAAAGCGTTCTAAAAAACGATCTAAATGGTGGTTTCTACACAATCTCAGGAAAAACCAAACCGATTAAAAAAATAATCGTGTCAAAATGACGGTGACAACCCTTGCTCCAACATAGGCTATGTTTTATGTCGGTGACACTCCCCCAAAGGGTGTGCAGGGAAGAAACGTTCTAAATTGCGGTTTTTGCGTTATGGAAGGGCCTAGAATCGTGAAATTTCGAATGGTAGTTAGTTATAAGATATCAATGATCTCTAAGGGCATTTCCTAAAAAATTCGAAAATTAAAAGGGAGGCAAAATGCGCAAAAAGCGTTGTAAAAAACGTTCTAAATGGCGATTTCTATGCTGTCTTAGGAAGTACTGAACCAATTTCAAATATAATGGTGTAAAAATTATGCTGACAGATCTCGCTCCAAGTTAGGCTATATTTCATATCTGTTTCCACTACCCCAGAGGAGATGCAGGAGCAAAATGCGCGAAAAGCGTTATAAATACCGATTTGTCAGCGATATCTCAGGAAGAATCAAATTGATTTCAAAAGAAATGGTAGGAAATTGATGCTGACAGACTCTGCTCTAACATAGACGCTATTTTATGTCGGTATCACTATCACCTAGACGTTGCAGGAGCAAAAAAGCGTTCTAAATTTCGATTTTTGTGATCGGTACGGGCTAGCAACTTAAAATTAGGCAAGGTACATATTTATTAGATATAAATGATCTTTCAGAACAGTTTCGAAAAAATTAGAAATTTAAAAAGGGTGAAAATGCGCAAAAAGCGTTCTAAAAACGTTCTAAATTGCGATTTATACTCAATCTCAGGAAATACCAAAGCTATTTCAAAAGTAATGGTTGCAAATCAATGGTGATAGTCCCTGCTGTAACGTAGGTTATATTTTATGTTGCTGTCACTACCATCTGAGGGTTGCAAAAGCAAAACATGTTCTAATTTGCGTTTTTTGCACAACTGAAGGGTCTAAGACTTTGAAGTATGGCATGGTATTTACTTACAAGATGCAACTGCTTTCTAAGAATATTCGAAAGAAAATTTCAAATTTAAAAAGATGAAGTAAGTGAAAAGCGTTATAAATTACAATTTTTATGCAATCTTATCAATTACTAAACAAATTAAAAAAATAATGATGACTATTTTATATCTGTGCCACTCCCACCAGAGGGTTGCAGGAGCTAAAAACTTTCAAAATTGCGATTTCTGTGATACTGACAAGGCTAGAAACTTTAAATATGGCATGGTAGTTACTTATAAAATATAAATGCCTTCGAAGGCTGTCGAAAATAAATTCGAATTAAAAAGGGGTGAAGCGAAGGGGAGGTGAGAAAAGCATTCTAAAAATGTCTTAAATTACGACATCTATGTAATTTCAGGGAATATAAACCGACTATAAAAGTAATAGTTGCGATCAATGGTAACAGTCTCTGATCCTACACAGCCGATGATTCTACCACCTGGGGTTTACAGGAACAACAAACGTTCTATAAAAGGCCTTTAAAAGCTTTCTAAATTACGTTTCTGTGGAATATTAAAAATAACAAACCGATTTCAAAATTAATGTTGGCAAATTAATGGTGATAGTTCCTAATTCAACATAGCCCTTTCTGTTGAGAGAGATGGTAGGACTTGGAATTTGACATGATGGTTACTTTTAAGATGCAAGAAGATGGTTTCTAAAAAATTCAAAACTTCAAATGAATACTGAAATGGGCGTATTAAATGAGCATAAAGGTTTCAAAATATTTCTTAAATTATCATTTATTTAGTTTTATTAATTTAAGTCTCATTTCTGCCTAATGCAGTGTAATAATGATGTTTAATCAAACTGTGTTTTAAATAGTAATTTTTAAATTATTCTTAAAAGTAATAAGTAAAAATTTAGTTAGTACCTTTTAATAAAAATTAGACATATAAATATCACTTGGCATATTTCAAATATTACGCGAGCAAACCCGCGGGGTTTGCTAGTATATTTATATAAACAAAACTCCTTGAAACGGAGCATGTCAATAGCGGATTTTTGTGTCTTAAACGGAAAATGTTTGATAGTCTGAATGAAAATGTAAAATTAGAAACGGATGAAAACTGTTATAACCTTTTAAAACAGTAATTTAATATGGTCATGAGGTGACTCTATTTTGACATGTTTTGCTGTTTGAGCTATGAGACGTTTTCTCTGCATTGCATAAAAGATAAAATGTAATATAGTAGAACGTCGATTATCCCAAGAAGTTGGGGCCAACCATCTTTCGGAAAATCGAAATTTTCGGATTGTTGCATGTAGAGAGACATGCCGCGCCACCTATAATTAAAATCACAGTGACTATAATCTGAAATGAAGTAAAGTGTGTTTTGAGTATTGTGTTGAAGATGTGAGTATAAGAGAAAGCGGCTGAGCGCTGTCTTGTGTTATTGTGTTAATAACGGGATATATAAAGTTACCAGCGCGTTGGAAATAATTTGAATCAGTGAGTTTATTCTTCATGGTCCGTCTAAGCAATGAAGATGTGGATTTAAATAATTAATGCAGTCAAAGTCGTACTATATGTGTCGTAGTTTTCGTTTGTGCTTAAAGATGTTTAGTTCACCTTATTTGTGAGAGTCTTGTGATAATATTTGTGTTCAGTATGAAGATTTAGTGTTTCAAATGTGCCTCCGGATTTAACACAGATAAATCTACTTTGTGATTGTCGCAGCGACTGAGGTAAGAGCAATTTTTCCTAGTTTTGGTTTGATAAATTATGCCTATTATTGAAAAATTTATATAAAGACGAGCTTAAGCTTGTTGTTGAGGAATTAGGTTTAACACTTCCTGGAAGCAGTAAGATTATAGATTTAAGAGATATTATAGAGAAAAGTGAGCATTTCTCAGATGAACAATATTTTAATTTGCATAAAAATTTCTTAAAGGAATACGAAGTTTTAGGGCATATGAAACTGATGAAAGAAGCAAAAGAATCTGACATTGTGTACTATGCTCCACATCATGGTATATTTCGTCCGAAAAAACGACCACTAAACTCAGAGTTGTTTTTAATTGTTCTGCCACGACAACAAATGGGACATAACTAAATTCATTACAATATAACGGCCGAGACATTCAAAACGGCTTATTTACGATCATGATTAGCTTCCGAGAATATGTTTATGCCCTGACTGCCGATGTCAAAATGATGTACCGAATGAATAATATTGATCCTAGTCAGCACTCGTTGCAGAGAATTTTATGGAACGATAATTTTGAGGAGGAATAAAAAATTTTAGAATTACAAACAGTGACTTATGGGACTATCAACGCGCCCTATTTAACAGTGAAAAAGCACAATCAACTGTCGATTAATGAAAGAAATGATTTTCCAATGGTAGCATCTTTTCTTCGTGAAAATATCTATATGGATGATATTTTATGCGGTGCACCTACGCTTGAGGAAGCCGCAGAGTTGCAGCGGCAGCACATAGTGATTATGCATAAGGCAGGTAAGCAATTTCATGAATGGTGCACAAGTGATGAAAATCTTTCACCGACACCTGGAGAAGGGTATAATTTTGAAAACAACACTAAGACTAAAACGTTAGGGGTTTCGGGGAACCCAAGGGATGACTGTTTCATATTTCGAGTTAAAGTAGAATTGAGCGATTCCTATACCAAGCGACCAGTATTGTCGACTATTGCCAGAATTTTTGGTCCGCAAGAACTTCTTGGCCCAGTTATAGCGAAAGCCAAAATACTTATGCAGAGATAGTGGAGAATTAATATTGACTGGAATCACGAGCTGCTTGAGTCAGAATATCGCGATTGGCATCAATTTCTTATATCGCTCAAATGTGTGAATAATATACAAATAGGTAGACACATTATAATTGAAAATCCAGAAATTGTAGAACTTCATGGCTTCGCAGATGCCTCAGAGCGCTGTTATGGGGCAGCGGTTTATAGCAAATCTTGTGACTCTCTAGGAAATGTGATGGTGAATTTAATCGCTAGAAAGTCAAGTGTTACACAAGTAAAGAGTCTAACTATTCCCAGACTCGAACTATGTGCCGCAATTTTGCTAACCAAACTGGTAAAAAGAGTCTTATCATCCATGAAAGTAATAATTACTAATGTTTACCTGTGGTCGGATTCAACGATTGTGTTAGCGTGGATTCAAAAGGAACCTATCGATCTCAAACAGTTTGTGCAGAACAGGGTGGCTAAAATTCAAGAAAACTCTAGTCCTGAACAGTGGCGTCATATCTGCTCTGAACAAAATCCTGCTGACAAACTTTCCCGAGGTATGGATTCAGATAGATTTATTGATTCTGACTTGTGGTGGAAAAGACCTATTTTTCTTAATAACACTGACTATCATCGACGTTCAGTAATCATACCAGAAGCTAATGAAGAGTTCAATAAAGAACTCAAAACCAATTCAAACCCTATCAATGAACGCAGTATTATCAACTGTAATGTTACAGAGAACTGTTTTGTAAATGACTTAATTAATCGTAGCAATAATTATATAACTATTTTAAGTATTCTTAGTCATATGTTCTGGTTTGTCATGATTCCCAGAAACCCACTTTATAAATGTGGGGGACCCTTGTCAACCTCAGAACTGGAGAATTCGGAGATTTATTTATTTAAATCTGTCCAAAGGGCAGAATTCAATGCAGACATACGTAGTCTGCAGATCAAAGGTTCGGTAAATCCAAGCAGTAAGCTTAAAAGCCTCAACACATTCTTAGATGAATTTGGAATTTTAAGGGTTGGAGGTCGGTTAGATAACAGTAATTTAAATTTTGCGAGAAAGCACCCAGAGATTTTAACAAAGTATAATGGTATTACTTTAATTGTTATTAATTAACATCATGAAATACTTTCATGTCGGTGCTTCAACATTACTTTCGTTGGTAAGAGAAAAAAAAATTGGCCAATAAATGGTCGTGCAACATGTCGAAAGGTAGTACATCAGTGCAACATGTCGAAAGTAGTACATCAGTGCATCCAATATTTTAAAGCTAAACCTGTTATTGCAAATCAATTTATGGGCGATTTGCCCAGGGATAGAACCCAATTGGACTACTGCTTTAATATTTCGGGAGTAGATCTGTGTGGGCCATTTATGGTCAAAGTTGGGAATGCACGCAGAACTACCTTGCAAAAAAAATTATATCTGTATTTTTGTTTGTTTTGTATTTAAAGCTGTAAATATAGAAATTGTTTCAGACTTAACCTTCGAATCATTTATTGCTGCATTGAAAGATTCATTACATGCAGAGGTAAATGTGCTAAATTGTATTCAGATAACGCGAAAAATTTTATCGCTGCAAATAAGATTCTTAAGGCTTTTTATGAGTTAGTAAAAAAAAAAAAACCTGATGCGAAATTAGCAGCATATTTATCCACGGAAGGCATTGAGCGGAAATTTATCCCTCCCAGGGCACCAAATTTCGGGGTCTTTGGGCATAAAATCATTTAAGTATCACTTTAAGAGAGTTGTTGGAGGCGCTAATCTCACTTATTAGGAACTTCTTACAGTAGTCACACAAATTGAGGGAATTCAAAATTGAAGGCCGGTGAGTCTATTATCAGATTATGAGAATGATTTTGGAGTCTTAACTCCGGCCCATTTTCTGATAAACAGGCCGTTAATTCCATTATCGAGCTTGATCTAACCAATATAAGAGAAAATCGCCTCAAAAAATGGCAACGGATAACTAAAATTCTACAACTTTTTTGGCGTAAATGGCATCATAATTATTTAAGTGAATTACAACAAAGGGGTAAATGGATGTTTGAAAAGAATAATGTAAAAATCGGAGATTTAGTGGTGTTAATAGAGGAAAATTTACCGACAAATAAGTGGCCATTAGGCAGAATTATTGAGGTGTATTACGGTAACGATAACAAAATTCGAGTAGTTAAGGTAAATACTCAAAATGGAACCTTTAAAAGATCGATCAGTTAATTATGTATTTTGCCAGATGCCTGATGCACCTGACAGTTAAAAGAAAAAGTAATTGTGTAAATATATGTGTATTGTATTGATATTTTTTCAAAGGATTATATTTGAATTAACGTATATAGTAACTTTTTGTATTAATTTGTGTAATTTAGAGTACTTTGTAAAAATTGTTATTGAATGTTATAAACATGTCAATGGGGGTCGGTATGTCCCATGTAGAGTGATATGCCGCGCCACCTATAATTAAAATCACAGTGATTATAATCTGAAGTGAAGTGAAGTGTGCTTTGGGTATTGTGTTGAAGATGTGAGTATCAGAGAAAGCGGCAGAGCGCTGCCCAGTGGCTTAGGTAGGGGGTGGGGTGCAAGGGGGGAGAGGCCAAGGGGCGAGAAATTGATATAGGTTTAAACAGAAATGACCTCACATACTTTGACTATAAATAATTTTTTGTAATTTTTTAATTTTTTGTGTGTGTGTGTATGAATGTTTTCTTACGTAAGGTATTTTGTTATATCAAAATAATGAAGAAAGAAAGAGCTTCTGTAAATGTGTCTAGGAATAGCTCAACACAGGTGATACCTGTGATAATTATGTACCTGAATTGAGGCACAAAATAATTAAATAGGGGGCGCCAAACTGAGAGGATTCTTAAACTGAAATTTTCATATATTTTGACAATAAATAAGAAATGTTGACCTTTTCTTTTTTGTGTGTGTGTCAATGTTTTGAAGAAATTCGGTGAAGGTGGGGGTAATAGAGATATCCATAATTGTCAATCGTTGATGGAGGTTTCTAACTGTCTAACCTCCAGTTTATAAATCAAAAGGACTGTTGGCGATTTGGAGTCGCATTTCTGGTATCAAAAGAACTTTTTTTATTTGCATACTAACTGACACGACCCTCAATTTTTCAAACGAACCGCGAATGATTAAAACCTCTATTCATATATATTTTTTAAGGAATCTCTCAAAATGAACCTCTGGAATGGGTCCCCACTGTTTTCGGCAGCGTAGACCGGGCGCGCTACTCGCGCATCTCTAACCACTAAAAATCTTCTTTCAATTCTCTTTCAAAATGAATCTCCGGCACTGGTTCCCACTGCCTACGTCCCCGTGTTGCAGGCGTGCTGCGCATGCATCGGAAAATCTGAAGAGAATCGTAAGATGAGTTGAAAGAAAAAAATTCCACAGAAATTGAACCCATAAAACCTCATATAAAAATGTGTCCTGACGATGGAAGGCAGAACTAAAAACTGTAAAACAATCGAATGAGTGAGTAAAACTCTGTTGAAATTGGGTCCATAGAACCCGAGATATGAATGCGCCCCTTCACAGGAAGATGGAACTAAAAACTGCAAGAAAATCGTAAGCGAAGTTGAATGAATCAATTCTCTTTAAAATTTGGCCCATTGAATCCGAGAAAAGAATGCGCTGTTAATACTGGTAAAAGAAGTCCATATTTTGGAAAACAGACTTTGAAATGTAACTTAAGGGGGGAAACCCTTGTGGACGAAGTTTTAACTCGTACCACGAAACTCTTGCCATAACACCCTAATAATAGTCAATCACATTTATAAAATGCTTTTAAATTATGTTTTTAGCTTTTGTACACGTTTAATAATTAAGTGGACTGTCTACAATGTCATATAATCTCTGATCTATCGATTTTCGGAAATTAAATGGAGGGGTCAGCCGGAAAAAAGATATCTTTTTAGTTCGTTTTTTATAATGAATGTTCGTCCCTGCATGGTTCTTTCTCCAAACTTTTGTACTATCGCTGTTAGTCAAGAAATATTACCGAAAAATCATTAAAAAAAAATCAAGAAATATTACCGACCCATTTTTAAAAATTTTACACACATGTGTAAAATATTTTTCTGTATGTGCTCTGAAATTGTCAAATCAATAACTTAGTTAGTTTTCTTAATTTTCGCTGATTAGGGAAAATTCTTAATTTCTTTCATTTCGGCTCTGGAATCAGGTTCAGACGTGCGCGCGATTTTGCCATTTTTTGAGAAAAGAAATCGAGTTTTTGGCGAGTTTTTAATAAATATTCTCGGTTAATTATAAAAAAAAGTAGAAATCTGAGCTTCATGTCCGTCAGGACCTGCCTCGTCAGGACTACCCTCATCCAAATTTTTAGACTTACGCGTGCGGTAGCTATCTCTAGCTATCTCTGTCGCACGCACACACACACACACACACGCATAGATTGGTTTCCTCACTGATTTTTGTGTTCTTAGCATTCCATATTAATATTTTGTGTAACGGGGGCTTTTGTGAACAATGAAAAAAAATTTATCTGGAAGAACAACAAATAAAGATATTATTTCTTTTTTATTGGAATAAATAATATGATCCTTTTTTCCGTCAAATTGGCATTGAGAAAAGACAAGTAACAAAATGTGGACGACCTACCCCCAAATTTTCCCTTCTTAAATCGTATAATAAAAGTGGGACTTTTCAGTCTTCCTAGTACAACCAGTACAAATGGGTGTTTTTGTCGTTTTAAAAGTTAAATATATTTGATATATACTTAAGTTCAGCGCATATGCAATACAGAAAACTATATCTATATTTATCTATGTAAGGAATAACTGGGAGATTAATGGAAGAAAACAGCTTCATTCGAGAATCCCTTTGTGGAACAAACTCGTTTATTTCATCGTTGCACATTACAATTATCTCCGCGAGTTCGATCGGATGTTTCACGAGCCATTTACATCAGTTTCGGAACCTACATGGTCGTAGGTTGTTCAGACATCTCAAATGGACAAAATCTAATCTTTTTCTTGCGCATTCTTGCTAGTAATATGTTGTTCTTGGGGCTTGTAATATTTTCCAGCAGGGGCCGAAGGTATCAATTTGGGAGGAACATTTACTTTAATTGGTTAATTAGTTCTCAATGGTCAAGACCCGCACAATTCCCGGGATCTGTGACGTACAAAGCTTTAACCACAAACGAAGGAGAACTGTCCAAAAGTCAGCATTTTATATCTTAGGGGCATCCCACACTAAGGCGACAAGCGACATGTAGCCGCAACATGTAGCGAAAAAACGGTCGAAACAAAGAACTAAGTTGTTTCAAACCTGTTTTAAACCAGGTTTCCAGGGAATTCAAGCGACATGTCTTATGTGTCGCCTTAGTGTGGGATGCCCCTTACGTTACTTTCTAGTTTTAATGATGAATGTAATAAATGTTATGCTGAGAAACAAATTTATAAAGGATAAAATGAATTTTAGAATATAAGATAAGTTGAAATAGCACCGAAAAACTGCCGATAAATCACAATTAAAATAGTAAAACTTTGTATAAATCACCATAAAATCAAAATAATACTCGGTAGTGTTACCACAGTACAGTGTTTAATACAATACACAGTATTGTACACTGTGTATTGTTTTGATTTTATGGTGATTTATGCAAAGTTTTACTATTTAAATTATAAGATTTAAAGTTAGGAAAAAGAATTGAGGCATGTTAATTTAAATTTTTGAAATTTAATTTTATTTTTGAATTTTAAAAAGATTTTAATTTTTATCCCTTTGATCTATATATATACAGTGTGTCCACGTATAACCTGACCTACCTTTATTTTCGCAACCGTTGATCCTAGATGCATACTTCCAATTACAAAAATGGTCAAAATTAGGTGCAGGGTTAAGATAAAAATAAGTTTGAAGCGAAAAAACAATTTAGAGAAGAATTACAGAATCTAAATTTTTATACGGTCCCCCGGTCCTATAAGTTATATTTAGTAAAATTTCCCTGTTATACTTGCAAGTAAGGCAAAAAAAAAGTCCCGTTATTCTACGATTAAAATCGACCGAGTAATAGCTGTTTAAAATTGGAATATATTTTTGGCTGCATATTAGGGGTCATTCACAAATTTAGTAGAAATATAATTTCGTCAGATATATTAAAGAAATGGTTGAGAGTAAAATTAGCATTGCGATATAAATTTGAAATCTTTAATCATTCTGACATATTACTGCAAAATGTACAATTTGTACTGAACATTATTAGAGGATAAAAATAGCAGATATTTTGTTATTAAAACGATGAAAAACAACAGCCTCAATTCTTTACAAAATGATACATATTTTAAAATGCTGTTAAATTACACTCCTTCAAATTGTGGGTTGTGGCATGTTTTTTAGCTTTTGAAAATTGATTCTTATGTATTTTTTGGCGCTGAATCCGTAAATGACCTTCATTTTAAACAATCACGTCAGGAATTTTCTCAAATCGCAAATTTCAAAGTTAAAAAGCTAAAAGTTAAAATTGATCCCCCCTCCCCTAACAACCTCATCGGACCCCCGAGCTGTTTAGCTGTAAGAAACCCAGTATAAGCCAAAAAATCTAATAAATTATTGAATCTCTCTATTCTAAAAAAAAGTAACTACCGCTGTCACCGCCGCCGCGCCGCCGCCGGTTTTGATTTTTTTGTGACCGGAGGCCTTTCTTCGTTAATATTAACAAAAATAATGCATACAAAAATATGAAAACCGGTGGTTTTATGCAGAAATGTTTGGTAAACACGCTGATGCAGACAATTTTCAAATCGAAGAATTATTTTAAGAGTTATTTACTGCTAAAGTTGGACAAAATCGTTCCACTAAAAAAGTTTTATAGCAGCAAAAACTATACATGGCAGTTTAATCATTCTTACATCATTTTATGCGTTAGAATTTGCCGGAGTGCAGATTGCATTAATTTTTACTTTCTTCTATCTTAACAAGAAGAAAGTATTGGATTCGTGAAAATTTTCGACTCCCGGTTTTCGACGTATTTACACGTTTTAGAATGCCCAGAACACGATTTGATGGTTTTTAGAAAATGTCTGTCTGTGAGTCTGTCTGTCACTCCGTCACTCTGTCACTCTGTCACTCTGTCTGTGAGTCTGTATGTGACAAAAATTTTGTGGGCGCTCTATCTCAAGAACTAATGCACAGAATTTCACAAAACCTATTATTTAGTTATACCTTGATATAAACTAGACCTGATTAGTTTTTGGTGAAAATCGCCCAACAGGTGACGCTGCTATGCGGCATTATTCACGATTTCTGCAATAGCTATATCTCAAGAACTACTGCACGGATTTTCATAAAACTTCAGATTCAGTTAGTCCAGGATATAATTTGGTGCTGATTATTTTTTTGTGAAAATCGCAAAACAGGTGGCGCTGCTATGCTGCATTATTCATGATTATCGCAATAGCTCTAACTCAAGAAAAAATGCAGGAATTTTCATCAAACTTCAGATTTCGTTAGTCCTTGATATAAATTAGTGCTGTTTAATTTTTGGTGTAAATCGCCCAACAGGTGGCGCTGCTGTGCTGCATTTTCACGATTTTCGCAAGAGCTGTATCTCAAGAACTATTGCACGGATTTTCATCAAACTTCAGAT
Organism: Maratus speciosus; assembly: GCA_963932465.1. Taxonomy (NCBI): domain Eukaryota; kingdom Metazoa; phylum Arthropoda; class Arachnida; order Araneae; family Salticidae; genus Maratus; species Maratus speciosus. The sequence goes on from OZ010790.1 coordinate 42,109,275, forward strand.
TTAGTTAGTCCTTGACATGAATTGACGTGTAAATTAGTGCTGTTTAATTTTTGGTGTAAATCGCTCAACAGGTGGCGCTGCTATGCTGTATTTTTTGCGATTTCCGCAATAGCTTTATTTCAAGAACTAACGCTTAGATTTTCAACAAGCTTCAGATTCAGGTATACCTTGATATTATTTAGTGCTGTTTATTTTTAGTGTAAATCGCTCAACAGGTGGCGCTGATATGCTACATTTTTCAGAATTCCCGCTGTAGCTCTATCTCAAGAACTAATGCACGAATTTTCATCAAACTTGAAATTCAGATATACTTTGATATGACTTGGTGCTAAATTGATGTAATTTCTTGTACTATTTAAATGATTTAATTGACGTGATTTATATAGAAGAAAGTTTTGTGATGGCCACAACATACTAGTTTTATTTTCACTCATTTTTTCAGGTTTTATTTCTATTTTAAATTCAAATTTTCAGCATTTCTAGAGATATTTTTTACAGATTTCAGAAAATTGTACTAATTTAAACTGTTGCCAACTGTATAAAAAGCGCAAGCAATAATGTTTGCTTCAAATTAAAAATTTATTTACACGTGACTATTATAAACAGGAAAAAAACTTTCAAATTAGAATTAATTAATTACGTATAAAAAGCAGGAACTTATTAAAAATTACGTCATAAAAAGTATACACGTGAATTTTAAAAGAGAAAGGATATTGTAAAATAATAAATTCATTAACATGCGTTAGAAGTCTTAGGAGAAATTATGTCATATTTACGTCACATTATAGTTATTACATAAAATGAACACAAAATAATATTGCAAAAATGTTTAAATTTAGAAATTGCGCTAGACATTTATTTGATAGTTTGAGAATTAATTTAAAATGTCTCATTTAAAAGAACTTTCTTTTCGCTTTGTTAAAAAATACCAGGAGACAAAGAGTCTCTTTACTTAATTCCTTTTATATTAGCTTATTTTGAAATGTTGTTACACGTGTATACGTCATCAAGTTATTTTTATTTCGACGTTTTATTTGTGTTTTTATTAATGTTGTACGAATTTATTTGTTCTTTCGTTATTTAAAATAAAAATTATATCAATTTGTATAATTTGGCGATTTATATAATTTGGCGAAATTGGTCGACAGGATAATCAAGTAGTACCGCAGCGGATTTGCAGTTAAAATTCCCCAATCAAAGTGAAATGAATAGAAATTCGTTTATAGGGAGATCACCACTGTTTTTTAAATTATAATTCAATCTTTCGAAATCTTTTTAAAGCCGATCAAATTAGCGTGCATTTAGAGTCTGCGGTGTCTGGACGGGGGTTGGCGAGCGTAGCTCGTAGGGGGCCGAGCCCCCTAGTTAAATAAAATTAAACTGAAAAAAAAATCTTACATCTATTTTATAATACCAGATTTTTCGCTATTTTTTAATTTTGAAATTTACGATTTGCGAAAAATCTTGACATGATGGTTAAAAGTGAAGTTAATTTTTTGATTAAGCATTAAAAAATACATAAAATGCAATTATAAAAGTTAAAAAACACAACCATCACAGATTTATGTTATCTAATCTAAAACTCTTTCTTAAACTTTTTGACGGTAATCTATCCGAATTTTTTGGTGTTATCCTCTAATATATGTATAACATGGTAAGAGTGGGAAATAATAATAATATTGCATTGCCATCGGATTTAAGTCAGTATGTAAAACTTAACTTCGATCGGACATTTGAAAGTAAAAGTTCGAGTACAAATTTTAAACTGGAAAGACGACCATTGCAAGTTAAATAAAACATTATGAAAATAACACAAGTTTAGTTAAAATAAAGTATAACCTCAAATCCTTATAAAATAAAACATATGTTAAAATACAATTTTTTTAACTATTCTGAAACTTAACTAATAAAAGTTAATCGTAATATTTGTACGATTTCTTTTAAAGCGCAGATACCTTGAAATAAATTTAAGCTACTTTATACACGGCCCCTGAAAGCATGATCGAAATCATCTGTTTTGATATGCAAAAAAGTGGTATAAGTCATGCATTTCAAAGTTTCATAACTCGGCCAATTTTAATGTTAGATTAATGGGACTTTTTTTTGTCCTACTTGTTAGTGTTACGGTACATTTTTAGTAAATATCGCTTACAGGACCGGGGGACCGTATAAAAATTTAAATTTCGTAATTTTTTAATAAATGTTTTTCTTGACCCAAATCGCTTTTAAAATAATTCTTTACCTTATTTAAACCATTTTTGTAATTGGAAGTATGCATCTAGGACGACCGGTTGCGAAAATAAAGGTCGGTCAGGTTATACGTGGACACACTGTATATAGTATGTATCTTTCTTTATAGATATCTGATAATTGTCGTGCGACTGCGGTCATATTTATAAGCCGATTTGGATGTGATTTAGCCTAGTATTCTCAATCACGGATATGAAAAACTGTGTCTGCATCTAGTGGAACAGTAGGGAATTTTTATAAAACACATCTGAGAGTATTAAATATAACTTTGTGTTTTACAGGTTGTTCCACTCGATGCAAACACAGTTATTCTTAGCAGTACGTCACCCCACCAGCGGCTGAGAGGTTCTGCTCTCGAAACTGGTAGACGGGAGTTGCTGGGTTCGAACCCAATAGTGCCCATCGGCCTAACCGTTTCGGAGTTTTCGTGGTTTTCATCGAAACCGTGGATACGGGTTAGGTTCCCTTAGAAAGACCCCCACAGAGCGCACTCCCTCTCGAGTCTATATCCCTCCAGTAGATAATTGGCCGTCAAAAATCAACCCAACCCAACCCATAGGAGTAAGTCATACATGGCAGTTTTGATTATTACTAGATATCCTACAGTTGCTCTGGGGTGACGGTATGTTAAGAGTTCACAAATATCTCGACCAAATTCGTTCGACATTTTGATCCGTCATCTTCTTTCAAAATGGGGACCCCTTAAAGATTTCCAACCAAATATATATATATATATATATATATATATATATATATATATATATACAAAAAATTATAAATGCAAATTTTTTTTCTTGCATAAGCGTTAGGTCTTGATAGGAGTCGAAAACATTTTTTGGTATCCCCCCTATCTTAAAAAATGGATGAGTATAGTAAATTTGAAATTCTAGAGAGATTTTTTTCCAGAATCGGGCGTATTTTCGGAGTTTCTGCAAATATGTTTTTTGAAAATTCCTTTTCGATGTTGCTAGTGCTCCTATACGCTTAAAACAACAGTCATACTCGTGACGTTCCGCTAAGTTTTTGAAATTCCCATTCAAATTCAGTATTGACGATTACTAGAAATCTTCTATAATATGATTTCACTCATGTCAGTTTCGTGTGTTTCAGTAAAATTAGTTAAATATTTAAAAACAATGAAGAGTGAAGCTGGCTTTTCCTCCCGATACAAGCCAAAATGACTTTTTTTTCGTCTTGAGGGGGAAAATGTGGTTATTGTTTTATTTAGAGGTTGGGGAGGGGCGCAAAATTTCTTCCTGCCCCGGGCGCTAAAAAACGTAGCTACGCCACTGGAGCTGCCTTGTGTTATTGTGTTAATAAGCAGATGTATAAAGTTACTAGCGCCTTGAAAATAATTTCAATGAGTGTGTTTATTCTTCACGGATAATCGAGAGTGTTTCAATTTTAAGTTTAAGGGAAAATATGTGCGCTATGTCTTATTATGGTAACAAGTGCGTAATAAAAATAAATCAATAGCAAAATACAAACAAGAATAAAATACCTCAATTTTAATTTTGAAATTAAGTACATTTTACATATTTCACAAGGGTTTGAAACACAGTTTTGTTTGTTGCAGTTTCGATTGCCGTTGCTTTGTAGCTCTATCAGGAAGTAATTTTTAATTCTATTGGTTCTTCAGTATCACAGATTTTCTGCTGCTTTCTGCATAAAACACTTTTATTTTTGCAGCATCTCTCTATATACCACTAACCGCTGCAATACCAATGCCGAATTCTTGAGCTTATTTTATCATACTCGGACCCGATTCCACACGATTTATGATTTGATTTTTTTCTTCTATACTTAAAGTAATGCGTTTTCTAAAAAAAATGCGTTGATAAAAAAAAAAAAAAAAAAAAAAAAGTTATTCTAGTAAAAAATCTCGTACGGGAGTTCAAGTTAAATACAAAGAAATTCTAAGAAAGGGGATTTAAAATATTTATCTGTACTCGTGGTTTGGAAATGATCGCTTGCACATGAGGAATGTAATAGTAAAACAAAAAAAGCTTTTAAAATGGATTTTGGTTATCCGAGAATTTCGGTTAAAAGAGTATCAGATAAAAGAGGTTCTATTGTATTAAAAAGGCTAAATTATTTACAGTTTCAACATGGTTGAAAGGATCCCTTTAGTGATTCTTTCTCTTTAATGAAATAACGAGTAAGAACCCGTCGAATTTGATGAATAAAAATGCTTTTTTAAGGAACTGATTGACTGAATTTATAAATAAACGGTCAATTGCGAATATTACTCGCGCTCAGAGGGTTCCGTACAAGAAAATTATGAATTATTTACTGTACTATTTAAAAAAATCGTTGCTAAAAGATTAATAAGACTCTGTAAAAAAATATACAGCGTAGGGTTGGGTACAGCGGCGCATGCTAGAAAAGTATGAATGGGTATATCATAAAAGTTCAAAAAGATATGAAACCTAAATAATATCAGAAGCTTCTATTCTGTATAACTCTTTTTTGTATCTTATTCTAATCTGTTTATGATGAACTTAATTCGGTACTGAAAATAAAAATAATCCATAATTAACAACTCTGGCACTGCTAGCGGATGTACGTTACTAGCCACCAGTGTTGCCATATCTGGGAGATTTTTTTTTTTTTTTTTAGAAATTTTTAATTCAGACCACAAAAAATAATTAGTAAGATTCTTTTCCTTTATTTATGAAAAATCAATCATTTTGTAAAGCGAAAATAAGAGTTAAAACTTTTTGGTGAGAATTCGGAATGTCTAATTAAAACATTAGCCATATATCATGACGTACGTCATCGTCAGAAATGACCAAAATAGTATGACGCTCGCTGCATGCGTCATACAGCGCAAGAGGTTAAACTTCATTTGGCATTTCATAAAACTAAATTCAGCATAGTAATAATCTTTTCTTTTTACAGTGTAGCTAAAACATAACCCTTGTTCAAAGTATAACCTTGGCATTGTGCTAAGCGCGCTTCTAAAGGAGGTTGCAAAGTTGACGCCGCTATGGTCTGTGCACCGTTTTTCGGGATAGGTTTTTAATTAGCTTTTAAAGACACGGGAGGCGTATTGAGGTATCCTCTCAATGCAAACTAGTCATGAATCCCGTAGAATTTATATAATTAATTCTGATTAAATTACTCTGTTTATAACAATTTGAAGTTAATGCTTTTAAATTGCTACTGGGCATTAAACAAATAAGAATTAAACAAATATGAGCATTAAACAAATATATTGTTAAAAGTTGTTATCTGGGCTTTAAAAGCAGATGGTACATAGAGTACACCGCCTCTGTCATTATATATGGCCAAACCCTCCGTGACTTTAAAGGTTAATATATCGGCTAATTACCGACGAGTTTTTTTTTAATCATTATCAACAATGCTTTTTACTTATTCTACGATAGGTACCTCAAGTGCTCCTCAACACTTTTGCTGAATGCCTGCAAATCGAAATTTGTGTGTACCGGAAAAATGCGCTTTTCTCAAAAACTAGACTGTGAAAAAACGGACTAAAAAACAGAGATTCTACTGACAATCTACACACCAGTACTATTTCCGTATTTTTACGGAAATTTTCCCCAATAAATTACAGAAATTTTTCCGTTTTTCTGATTAAAAACGGAAATTTTTCTGTAATTTATTGGGAAAAATTTCCTTAAAAAAACGGAAATAGGACTGGCGTCCAGATTGCCAGTAGAATCTTCGTTTATTAGTCCGTTTTTCTTTTACAGCGTATGTGACATAGGGTAATCGCTATAATTTTTCCGGCAAGGTTTAAATTAATGTCTACTACCTCTAATTTTTTTCATAATTTTAGTTTCATTAGATTCGGAAATAGATGGGGGGAGGTACATATTTTTGCACTACATTTTTGACGAAATCTCTGAAACTATAATGCCTAAAATTAAAAGAAATGTGTTTTTGAGTTCAGCGTTACGAAAGCGATTCCCCACAAGATATACAAAGAAAAAATTTCTATATTCAAGTAACTTACTTGGTCCCTCTACATTTTCCCTTAATATATTTGTGAATGTTTAATAATCGGTAAATATATGGGCCAATAGTCTTTATTACTTTACCCAATATGAACTTTCCACGTTGCATAGTTTACGAATAAAATGGCTGTGATAGACGGACAGATAGACGCAGGAGTGATCTTAAATTTTGTATGCATGCATTTTAGCGTTAGAGTGCAACAGCTATTGCACCAAGATATGAATATTTATAAAACTAATTATAGTACGAAGGCACCTCAACTGACACGTTTGACGTACAATTTCCGACTTGTTTACATTCTTCGATGTATTTTTCTGATATCACATGAGCATAATCTTTTAACATTGAGCGATATCTGTTTCTAACATTCTCGAATAGGATTGTTACATATAGAACAACATTTTTTTCTTGATTTTACTGAATAATATTTTACTGAACAAGTTTTTTTTGACTGCACAATGAGATGCACCTGCTCAAAGAGACTTCTGTTCAACCCCCCCCCCCCCCCTGAGTAATAGTACTGCTGACAAAGGTACCACCAGTTATATAGGCAAAAGAGGTTTGTCCCTATGAGTGAGGTTACCACACTTGCTAGCGTCCTTAAAGATTTTTCCTTTTGTTTTCGTATATTTCATGAAAAGGTTCATGCATGAAGGTCCACATGGTAATAAGAAAACGTTCAAAAAATTTAAACATAATATTAATAGTAAGATTTTCTTTTGGAGTTCGGGTGAAAAGAGTGAAATTGTAAAATGAATATATTAATTTAACAAATTTTGAGTGAAATAAAATGTTTCAGACAATTGGAAATACACGTTATTGTAATGAATTGTTTTCTTGTAAATTTGACTTTCCTCGCCAGAATACTCAAGTTATTATATATATATAAAAAAAAAGTTGTTCATTCTAAAGTTTTTTTTAATCTAATACACAGACCATATTAATATTTTGAGTGCTCATTTTAATTATACGTTCTCAAGAAAGTTATTTATATATTTATTTTGCTGTTAATAACAAATAACTATGAATAAATTTAATTGACAAAATTAATTGCAAAGGAAAATACATGTTCTCAAAAGCTTCCGATCATCTTGGCAAGCGTGGAAAAAGATGGTATTATAATAGAAAATAACAATGATTATTAACATTTACAATTAGTATTTTGTCAGCATACTTTTAGCAATAAGTACTGCAGCGCAGCGACGTGGCATCGATTCAATGAACGGTTGAAGATCGGCTATGGTAAGTTTTTTCCACTCTTCTTGCAATTTTTGGGGAAATTCTGCTGAATTAGAATATTTATGATTCCGCACGCGTTTGTGAAGTTAGTTCCAAAGATTTTCTATTGGATTCATATCCGGTGATTGCGCTGACCATTTCAAAAGCGGATTTTTTTTTGTGAGAAAGCCACTGATTGACGAGCCTGCATGTATTCTTTGGGTTGTTATTTGCTGAAACAAATAGTTGCCACAATAGTTTTCCTCCAATAACGCAGCAAATGATCTTGCAATATAACCTTATACATTGCACCATTCATCTTGCTGTGGAATTCTACTAACGGACCGACAACTTTTCCAGAAAATGCTCGCCGCAGCATAACGTGTCGTCCACCATGCTGCAATGTAGGAATAAAGTATCTGGAATCATATCTTTTGTTTTTAGATCATCGGACTTAGTGTCTGCCATCACTCCCAAAAAGGTTGAATTTTGATTAATCGGAAAATAGTACTTTTTTCCAGATTTCACTTCATCAGTGTTTGTGTTCCTAGGAAAACGCCAGTCGGTCCCTATGATTTTTTTTTTTTTACTTATGAAAGGTTTTTTAACACTGACTATCCATAAAGTCCTTCGTCACGTAAGCGTCTTGACACGGAAAACCGACTTATTTCAGCTATATTTTTATTCCGTAAATCGCGGGATATTACAGCGGCATTTTTATGCGAGTTATCAACTGCTATTCTCTTGACAATTCTGGCCACACGAATAGCCGTTTTCAAGGGTCTCCCGTTGAGGGGCAGGTCTTGAAGGCCATGGCCATCTTTATATATTTTTTAAAGCATCGTTCACAGTAGATTTTCCAATCAATAACTTTGCCACAATCTCACAAAAGGATTGGCCCTTTAGCGACAAACAAAGCACTTGTTTACTAACAATAATTGTTGAACTTTTCATTTTTTAATTTCAACTACATTATTCGCGTGTATTAATTAACAAACAGGGCAAAAAACCACTTTAACGATAACAAAAACTAACGAATGAGGAATGGACGGAAACTTTTGCACACGCTATTTTTGAATTCCCCTCCTTTGCAACAAGTGTCTTCAGTATCCAATCAAAATGATCACATGGTCAGAGGTCACTTGACTATTCCTAATTTTTGAAACAATTATGCTACTTCTTCTCTGAAACATTCTGGCAAATAAATCAAAGAAACTAACTGCCCGGAAATTTTTGACAGCCACTGTACACTGTTAAAAATATTGTGAAAAATTACCTCTGTTTTTAAAGGCTCTCTACTTTCTGACCAATGAGAACACTACATACACACCTATGAAGCATTCTCATTGTTCAGAAAATAGATAGCCTTGAAAAACAGAGGCAATTTTTCACGATATTTTTAACAGTGTAGTTGGAAATACAGCGCCTAGAAGATACAGTGTGGAAAACGGCTACAAAATAGTGCTAAAAAATTGAATCCCATAAATGTACAACGATGCTGAATAACAAGATGTCGATCGTAGCGCCATCGTAGTGATTTAAAAACGATAGTCATTCTAAAAGAGACTCTTTAACCTATTTCACGTCATTCCTTAACTAAGTTAGCTTATAACAGACCAAAATATCTTATATTTATAGTTTCCGATATTTAACATTCTATAATTTTTGAAAACACAGTGTTTATATTGAAAAGAGTTACGAGATGGCGCTCGTATCAGCATATTGCCGCTGAGCATTGTTGGAGATTTATGGCATACAAGTTTTTAGCACTTTTTAAAGCATTATAGGAATAGCCGTTTTCCACACTGTATCTTCTAGGCGCTGAAGTTGGAAATCTGGACAAAGTTTTGTCCCCCCAATCTGTCGTGTGGTTTGTTCAGAAGGGACATCGTTCCAAACCGGTTTTTCTTTCACCATTTCGATCGTAAAGGCACTCTCTTTTAACTGTCACTGTATGCATATTTTTAATCCAGTTTGATGTACTGAGTAAGTATATCTAGTGTGAAAGAACTCCATGGATGGCGATGGAAAGAGAAATAAACCCAGTTATGTTAGTAATGTGATAATATAACCAAGTTCCCAGCAAAGGCTGGAGGTGCATGTATATCTCTTTATTATTTAAGTTTGTTTTTCAAGCTGAATTAATAAATAGAACTCTGGGGTTATATAACTGTATTTTACTGTGGGGTTTATCCAGTTAAAAAAGCAATTTTATTTTCTACAACAAACAGATTTCATGGAAAAGAAAACATATTTAATCCGAATTGTTCATCTGTCTACATGCCTGATGGTTGTGTAAATTTTAAATTACTTAATTATTTTTATATATTTAAAAAATCTAAATGTATTTAAGACTAATATTGTATTTAGTTTTTGCATCAAAACATTTTTAACAACTCCATATATATATTTTTTTTCAGTGCAGTACTAAAAGTTTTAAAGTTTTTAAATTTTTTGCAAAGGTGTTTATTTAAATAATTGCCTTTATAAAAGATTAAAAAAATAAATAAATAAGTAAATAAACGGAATACAATAATAAAAACAATTTAAAGTAGAATAGATGCATTTTTTTCATATGCTATTGACAAAATGGTTGAAATCAAATATTTTCGAAATTTCAAATTTCAAAATCACGTCAATTTGAATGAGAACTTAAAAAACAATTATTTCATAATGTTGTAAAACTTACTTTATTCTGTATTTTATCCTAGTTGCATACTCGATAAATAAAAAAAATAATTATTCGATTAAGTAATGATTAGTCATTAATTTGTTTTTCAATGTGTTTATTGAATGTATAAAAAATAAATCGAATAATTATTTTTTTTAGTTATATATGGAATATTTAAAATACTTCAAAAATTTACAGTTAGTTTCACACAGAAGTAACTTTTTATTTCTTACAAATCTGTATAAATTCTATTCTGTGTTGACAATTTTATTCTAACCACTTATAATTGCACTTTAATCACTTACCAGTTTCCGTCGCCGTGCATGCGGCATTCTGCGTCGTTATGCGTTCTTTCTGTTTTTAATTTTTCTTACTCGTCCAATTTTTGATTTATATTTCGCGAAGGGCAGGAGACATTCATGAAGACAGGTTCAGTATAGGATAAGGCAAGGAGTGGACGCAAAAGTGTATCCGAAGAAAACGTCGACAATTATTTCTTTCACGCGTTTCGTGCAACATTTATTTTAGATAAATTATATATTACTATGTAGAATTATTATGTTATAAAATAACTTCTCCACAAAAGGCTTCAATTAACTGCTCTTTTTTCAAAGATATCAGAATCATTTAATAACACAAATTATATTAGAATGTAAACAATAGGCAGACTAGACCCTAATTTAATTCAAATTGTCCATATACCAAATATACAAGAAAAACATTAAGAATTTTGTCCTTATGCATTCTCTTACCGAACAACATTATAACTATTCTAATCATGATCTGCTTTCATTCTAGATCGTGCCTTTCACATCAACGTTTTCTCATATTTATATTTTTAACCGTATAGACGAATGTACATTTGAAATGCTACTGAAAAGAAGTACATATATAGTTGCTTGAATGTAAAAAAAAATACCTTCTTGGAAAGAAGGATTAATTTAAAAGCATTTTGGATACTATACAAGATTTGGAATTGGATTTGAAATTGAATTTCTCTTTTCAACGAAAAAGAATTTAAAACATGTTATAAAGAAAAACAAAAATTCTATTCGACGTTCCACATTTTATACGTTATTCTGCTCTTTTGAAATCGTCTCTTGTAGAATAATATCTTCTAAAAAATTAAATTAATGCCTGTATTTCGTTTCTTTTTACAAAAATAGATAAATATATAAATAATAGCATTATTTGAAAAAGACACTGAATTGACAAAATCTTCAAAACGGATGGATTTTATAATTTAACCTAGTATTTCTTTTATAAACTTTCCTTAGATAACGGTTATTAATTATATTACGAAATGCTCTCATTGGTCACAATAGAAATAAATTACGTAATATATCTCTATCTATTTATTTACGGTTACGTAATTGTATGGATATGTAACAGTTTTCTATAGAAACGGTTGAACACTGACTGATACTGACTGAACAGTTTGTGGCAGATTTATAACTGTATAACACTGTTTATTTTTTGTTTTTGTTTTTTTACAAAATAAATAAATAGATAATAGCATTACCTCAAAAAGTCACTGGATTGACAAAACCTTCAAAAAACGCATTGAATTTTTTAATTTAACCTAGTAGTATTTCCTTTATAAAGTTTCCTTAGATAACAGTTATTAATCATATTAAGAAGTGTTCTCATCCCAGCAAAGAGGAAATTGCTGGCCAGCAGCAAGATAGGCACTGGCAAAGATGGAGAAGTGCTGGCTGATGGTCTACCACTGCATGACCACTGCTGGACAGCTTCAGTCAAATTTGCTGTTGGAAATCATCAGATAATATTCTGGTGGGCATACATTTTATCTCATGCGCTGGCCCACCACTACATGGAAGTGCACGAACTTTTGCAATATTATTGATGGGAACCCTTATGCTAGGTGGCGCTTTGAATATCGAAGACATTGAGTATTGGAACACAAATCTGAAATGAATATCTTAACACAATTTAAGCTGTGAAGCTAATTTTTTTTTGAAACTGTAAAAAATATAGCACCACTGCCACCAACAAAATAAATAAGTAAATGAATAAATAAATAAATTCTTTTTTTCAACAGTTTTGGAACACAAATCTGAAATGAATATCTTAACACAATTTAAGCTGTGAATCTAATTTTTTTTTAACTGTAAAAAATATAGCACCACTGCCACCAACAAAATAAATAAGTAAAGGAATAAATAAATAAATTCTTTTTTTCAACGAATATTCTTTTCTCTTTAAATCTGGTTTTACAAGGTTACAAAGGATTTCGGTTTTCATAATTTACGCAGTTCAGAATCAATAATAAAAAAAGCGTATAAAATACATAGGATTTATATACAATAGAATAATTTCTATACCAGTTTAATGATTGGGAACGTAAATCGGAAAAGAAATAAACTTGAAATAGTGTAATGAGAGCTTGAAAACTACGAGCAATCGTAGCTTACGCTGAAAGCACTTGTTCATGTCCGATCACGGAAACCAAGCAGAATCGAGCGTGGTCCGTACTTGGGAGGGTGACCATATGTAGTTCAAATGTTTCTATTATAGACACTTCTACAGATGTTTCTATAGCTCTTAGTGAAACTAGCTTATAAAAAAAGAGCCATAATTATATAACACTTTGTTCTTTTATAGAATTCTATAATAATTTTTTGTAAGGGAAAGTGCTGGGCCAGCAATGGAATAGCAGTGGGATAGGTGCTAGCAATGCAGGAAAAGTGCCGGATTGAAGTAATGTGATGTCGTACCAATGCTGGCCTGCTGTTGGCCATCACTGATGGGCCAGCTGCATTCGGCTCGGACACTTTTCGACATGTTTAAGTAATGGCACCCTTGCACTTTACCGCTGATAGCACTGCTGGCTGCCATCTTTTATCCAGCTGATGGCCACTGTTTATTTTATTGCTGGGATAGGTCACAATAGAAAAAAAATTACGTAATGTATCTCTATATATTTATTACGGTTACATAATCGTATGGGTATGTAACTGTTTTCTATAGAAACTGTCAAATGACAGAACAGTTTGCAGTAGATTTATAACTGTGTAACACAGTTAAAAACTCATCCAAGGAATTCTGTGTAGTAGACTGGATTTCCATTATTATTCTAAGTTATATTGCAGTTCAGTATATAATCATGAAATCATAATTACGATGTTTATAATGCTTGAAATCAAAATTTTATAGTTTCAAGTAACTAAAGATATCACACTACATCTGTATTTAAAATTAAAATAACAAATTTAATCACATTAGATGTAAACTTCCAACTGAGCGAAAAATGTCCGGACCAGGATTCGAACCAGGTATCTCCTGTCTGAAGCCGCCAGTGCTCTGCCATCTGAGCTATCCCGGACGAATCTGATGGAACTTTCTCACCCAGCTAACCTTAATGTTTATAGCATCTTGTCTGAAACATGGTTCAGCTCAACAGAATAAATCTCAGGCAATGGAGCTCCAGAAAACGCTGGATACGAAATTACACTAGATTATTTTTAACAGAATTATTCTAATTGGCAAATAAATCACATTAGATGTAAACTTCCAACTGGGCGAAAAATGTCCGGACCAGGATTCGAACCAGGGATCTCCTGGCTAATATCCTTTCTTTCTTTCCCTTCACACCTGCGCTCATCGTCCCCTAGCGGTCGCAGTTTGCATTTTCGAACACAAGTTTCTATGCAAATCCTATGCCCGAAAGAGGTATTAATATGACTTTTATTAAAGAACGTGGTTTAATTTACAGAAGGGGTTCAAAATTCCTTCCATTCTCCTCAATGCATGCTTCACAACGTCGACGCATGGATTCACGGACCCGTTCAAAATGGGCAGTTGTGTCACGGACACGTGCCGCCGCTTCCACGATACTGGCGACGATTCGAGATCCATGTCCGATGTTACGGGCGACTCGTACACCATAACTTCATGTGCCCCCACAGATAGAAATCCAGGGGAGTCAGGTCGGAGGATCGCGGTGGCCATGCGACGTGTCCGCCTCTGCCAATTCAGCGAATAGGATATGTCCTATCGAGGTATTCTTGCTCAGTGCAGCTAAAATGAGCAGGTGCTCCATCATGTTGAAACCAGATGTTTCGGCTAGAAGTCACCCATCAGATCCGGCAAGACTCTTTCTAAGAAAATGCGATAGGTATTTCCGTCGAGGCGCTGAAGTAGTAGGTAAGGGCCAATTAACATGTCACCGATAATACCAGCCCAAACATTTTGGGCATGTGTAGACCTGGGGTTTTCATGCGCCTATATGTGCATGTTGTGCAGGTTCAGGACACCGTCCTGTGTAAAACAGGATTCATCCGAAAACATAATCCACGATAGAAAATCCGGCTGTGTGACCCGTTGTTGCAAATACCAGCGTGCGAATGCAACGCGTTGGGGATAATCGTCAATGCACAATGCCTGTACTCTTTGTAAGCGGTTGGGGTGTTGCGTGTCCTCATGCAGTATGCGCAAAATGCTGGAAAAATGTACACCCAAGACGCTTTCGCTTGCTCGAAGACTTGTTTGCGGGTTCCTGTCAAATTTTCGTAGCACGGTTTCCTCTACGACAGGCGGGCGTGTAGTGCGTTCTCGATCGATGTGGCTACGTACTTAGAAACCTCCTGCTTCACACAGTCTGCAGTGCAATTGTCCAAACAAAACATGACTTGCGTGACATCTGTTTGAGAAGCGCTCAAGGTACATCTGTACCACGGCGCCTTATACGCAATGCATATCGGTCAATTCTGTGATACTAAACCTTATTCATCCTCCCCCTGCAACGTACTCACCTAAAATGATAACACTTCCCACTCTCCTGTAAGCCTGCGCTCATCGCCTTCTAGCGGTCGCAGTTTGCATTTTCGAACACAAGTTCCTAAGTAAATCTTGTTTATCATGATATGACAGACCAGCATGCTAAGTTTGTAAAAGACCTTTTGAGACACCCTGCATATACTCCAAAAACTTCATCTTTCGGGATCGGATCTATTTTGGCACTAATTAGTTTTTTCAGTTTTGCTGGAGGAGTGGCGATTAAGTTTACGCCAAAGCGAAAAAGTACATGTCTGAGTTTTTCGAAAAGTCCTGATATGTACTTCCCCTTGCAATATATCATATTACTCAGTGGATTTTTTTTTTTTGTATTTTCATATGGTTCTTTTGTGAGTTGAGTAGCTTATCAATAATGCGTATTAGGAAACCATTCTCAACTGCAATGTTTCTAATGATATTTAATTCATTTTCAAGGTGATTAATAGAGTAAACATTAAACGCTCGTCTTATATAAAAGTTGAACGGAGCAAGTTTGTAGTTAAAAGGTGATGTACTTTCAAAAGGAATGGTGTTGTTAGACTTATTCACTTTCCTGTAGACTGTGCGCTCATGTTAAGTTTGATAAATTTTTTAATTAGCTTTACGTCAAAAAAGGACAACTCGTTATTATTTTCTATTTCGATGTTTAATTTTATGTTAGGGTCCATATTATTTATTCTGTTAAGAAATGCGTACAATTCAGATAAACCATGATCCTATACTATGAAAATGTCGTCCACATAACGATACCATACTGACGGAGTTAAAACGCTGTCTGTCAAAATTCTTTCTTCAAATGGAACTAATTTCAATTCGGCTAAAATACTTGAGATGGGGGGACCCATTGGTGCTCCATTAGTCTGCTGATAAATCCTCTTATTAAAAATGAAAATATTATTTCCAGTTACTAGGTTAAGTCCAGATTTTACGGTGGTCTTCATTTCTGAGTTTAATGATGGCTCGTTATCAATAAAGTTATTAATGAGTAATTTTACGTCTTCATCGTCTATTGATGGGAAAAATGAAATGATGTCAAAACTTGCTAAAACACTCTCTTTATTGAGCTTAAAATCCTTAATCCTGTTAAGAAAATAAGTGGTCTACGTTAAACTATGTTTAGACGGCGGTAGAAAAAGGTTCAGAAAAGGAACAAATGCTTTTTCAAGGAAATACGTTGGGCCTGCACATTTTCCAACTATCGGCCTTAAAGAACTATTATTTATATGGTCCTTTAGTCTCCCAATTGATCTTGGAGTGGTGGCGGTGTTAATTGTCCTTTAAGCCGATAAATCATGCATACGGAATAGATTATGAAACACTTTTTAACACATTGGGAATACTACAAGAAAACTTCATAGTTTACTAAAGCGAGAGATGATGTCTAATGAACAATTTGGAAAACACATAATGGTACATTTTACGTAATAAAATAGTTATCAAGAAGTTTCTTTTTTGAACAATTACAAGATATCACGAGTTTTAGTAACAATTTTTTTTAAATAGTCCCTTATATTTTCATACATAAACAAGAACAAAAATCATGCATACGGCATAGATTATGAAACATTTTCAACACATTCAGAATAATACAAGAAAACTTCACAGTTTACTAAAGATAAAGATGATGTTTAATGAACAATTTGGAAAAAACATAATGGTACATCTTACGTGACTAGGGGGGCTCCGCCCCCCTGCACTCTACGCTCACCAGCCCTCCACGTAATTGCTTAGCGATTCCATTCGATATCACGAAACAATCCCTATTTTCTTGTCAACCCCAGACGTAATTGTTTCGCGTTTTCATTCTGGATCGCTTGGCGATCCCTTATTTTCTATGCTTTCAGTTTTTATATTCCACTTCGTAAAAACGCGCTCCTCGCCTACTCCTGACAATTTCATTCCCTTATCTCCAAGCACATAATCATTAGAGCTTACAGAGTTTCATAATTACAAGAATTATTAAATATAAAATTATATATATAGTGTTAGGAATAATGTAAATAGTGTTTGTGGATAAAAATAATATAAATAGTTCAATTAAGCTCTATTCATAAGCTAATATTAGTTTTTCTTCCATTGAAATACATCAATTTGTTGATTTTCTGCAAGCAAGTAAACCCCTTTGGATTTCAATGGGAGTCTATGGAAATTTGGCGAAATACTGGAAACAGCGCCAAGTTGGCGTCACTTTTGACGTCTAATTTTGGTCGCCAAATTTAGCGATATATCGCAAAGTTGGCGACAAACTTGACGACTGTTGGCGCCAAAGCCGCTCCCCTTGGTAACCCCTTTATAGAGTCAGAAGGCTCTGACCAATCAGATACGTCTCACAGTATCTACGCAGATTTTCATTGGTCCATTTCCAAATCGTTACTTTTTTTATGTATAGAAGGATTAATAAACACATAATGGTACATTTTACTTAATAAATTATTTATGAAGAAGTTTCTTTTTTGAACAATTACAAGATATGACGAGTTTTAGTAACAATTTTTTTAAATATTCCTTTATATTTTCATACATAAACAAGAACAAAAATCATGCATACGGCATAGATTATGAAACACTTTTCAACATATTCAGAATACTACAAGAAAACTTCACAGTTGACTAAGGCGAAAGATGATGTCTAATGAACAATTTGAAAAACAAATATTGCATTTCAAAATCCAATTTCTGCCATCACCATGAGTAGCTGGGAAAATATACTATTTTTTGTGCAGCCCTGTATATGATTTATTAGTATGCTAAAATTAATTTATTTAAAAGCATTGCATAATTAAAAATTTCCATTCAGCAATTTCCGCCAATAAATAAATGCTGTTGAATTTTTTTTTTTTTTTTTTTTTTTTTTTTTTTTTTTTTTTTTTTTTTAGCTCTGTATATGATCGACGAAATTATAGACACCAAGTAACATTTACAAAATAAATAAACTTACAAACGCTTACTACAACTGAAAACTGACTTCCAGCAATTATTGTTCGTAGGGTTCGATAGTTCAATTATCGTTTATTTTCTTCTCTTGCTAAATTCTTTTAGGTTTCCCTGTAAATCAACGATAAATTCTATGTTCACCAAGCTCTATTGTAGGAACCTTTTAGTAAAATTTGGTGATAAATATCAATTTCTCTATGCTTAAAATAGTGTAAGATCATTAAAATTCACCGCAAACGATCCCAGCAAAGAAAGAAACAGTGGGCCATCAGCTGGAAAAAAATGGTAGCCAGCAGTGCTATCAGCGGTAAAGTGCAAGGGTGCCATTACTTAAACTTGTCGAAAAGTGTCCAAGCCGAATGCAGCTGGCCCACCAGTGATGGCCAACAGCAGGCCAGCATTGGTATGCCATCACATTAATTCAATCCGGCACTTTTCCTGCAGTGCTAGCACCTATCCCACTGCTATTCCATTGCTGGCCCAGAACTTATTTCTTATAGAATAACAAAGTATTACATAACTATGGCTCTTTTTTCTATAAGCTAGTTTCACCAAGAGCTGTAGAAACATCTGTAGAAGTGTCTATAGAAATATTAGGTAGCTTTCTTTACAAAAAGCTACCTATTGCAGCCGTTCGGAGGAAAGCGATTTCAAAAAATTTTGGTATATTTTCATCGATCATGACCCCCAGACCGCGAAACCACCCTCCGTTCAAAATTGATATATATATATATATATATTTATATAAAATCCAAGTCTCTGTGTGTCCCTCACTATTCCGGTAGGACCGCCTCATTGAAATGAGTAATTGTTGAAAAATATTAATGAAGGGTTACCACAGTAGCGCCAAATGTCAGCCAACTTGGCGATAGCCGGCTAATTTGGCGAAAATCCCATTTAAAACCATTAATCTTTCATAATGGAGGTCACTGAAATTTAATTTAAATTCCACTCTTTTAAGATATTTTTTCGAAATCTATAGGTGAGAATTTAAAGTACATCATTACATCTTCCTCCCAATGTTACTAATAAAATAACCGCCAATAGACAACGGTGTACTGTGTGAGCTCTTAACTGCGCGATTTTAATGTGCTTTAGGTACTTTTCCAGTATAGGTGCCTTGGCGAAAAAGGAAATTTGGTAACATATTTTCCGGGAACCTGATCATTGTTTCATGTTATATACACACGCATTTTTCTCGATATTTATACGATTTATTTAACATAAAAAAGCCGTTTCTCTAATTTTATACAGAAACAGATGCAATTTGTACATAAAAACATCAATAATATACATATAAAACAAACAAAAACGCTCATTAAATTTGTTTTCATAGCTGTTTATATGATTTGACAACAAATCTCGATATTTTTCCGTTATACGGATACCATGCCAAAATGTATGCTAATGCGCCAATTATTTCAAAATGCTAAAAGATATTTGTAATTTTATGCCATCAGTTTAATATGAGTTTTATTTTATTGCTTTATTTTATAGCAGTTATTTGTTCACTTATTTTAAGTATATATTTGTGATTTGATGAAATAGTTCGTAAAAGTCTGGAATTTTCAAATGTTATATTTTTTAAATGCTCACTTTAGTATCGATAATGGTTTTTCTTTTATTTTTCAAATGCTTCAATTCACGATTTTGCGCCAACTATTACGCTTGGCGACAATGGTGTCCGCATAACGGAAAAGTACACAAATCTCACTTTCTGATGCCCAAATTACACCAAGCCTTTTTAAAAAATGCCAAAGCCCCTACAGTGGAAAAGTACCAAACTGTCTATTATTTTGCGCTATCCGTGTTATAGTTTGTACTACATGCAAAGGGAGTGGAGCGAAGAGTTTAAACATTAAATATTAAAGTTTCGGCACAGATGTCATATACCATACTTACACCCATATTGGATTTTTTTCTGATTAGATTTTTTTCTGACGCCAATGTCATATACACAACGGGTACTTAACTGGCACCAAAGTGTCGTAATTTTGCTTGATATGATAATCCGGATGTTGTTGTTTATGCTGTTGATGTTTTCGGTAAATTGGCGTCGGAAAAAAATCGCGCCAATATATGATAACGTATATGACAACTGTGCCAAAGTTTCTATAAAGCAGTATAAGACTAAAAAATTAAGAATAAAATACATGCAAAATAAGACTAAAGAAGAAAGAAAAATCATGCGTTAAGCATAGAATATGAAGCACTTTCCAACACATCCTGAATGCTTTAACAAAACTTCGTTATTTAGGAAAATAAGGTAAATAAGATAACATTACTTCTTAGATATCCCGTCGACCAATTTTGCCAAATTATATAAATCGCCAAATCAGTAGTAAAACATTAATAAAAATAGAAATAAAACGTCGAATTAATGGTTTTATTGGCCATTATTGGCATTTAATCTTACAATTAATTAATTAATGGCAACCATTATTGGCAATTAATCTTACAATTTGGCGACAGTAATTTGGTCGACGGGATAACTAAGAAGTACCAAGATAACTAAGTAAACATTTTAGAAAACGCATAAAAAAATTAAAAAATTGATTTCAGCAGTTACCGTCCATAGCCAATAGTACCGTTATTGTATGCCACTATTTAGCTAAAATTTAATTTAAACTACTCTTAAAACTACTGAAATCACATTTCCATATATTATCATCCATAGACGGTTATGTATCCAATTCTTTGCGTGACCATTTATATCATTTTATCTATATTCTACAAACATTTCTTAGGAAACTAAATGCAGTTCAGCGTAAAAATGCATAACTCCTTTAAAAACCACCTTTAAGCAATTTACTCTCATACTCAGTAACCCTTACGAATTCTTTTGTGTAGGCCTGCATATGAACTGTAGCATTTATACACACAGTATAGTATGCATAAATGTAGTAAAACATAAAAGCGCATATCATAATTAAAAATGCATTTCTAGCAATCATTGCTTATGTACAATATTTCGGAGAAAAGTTTCTTGGCGAGAGAGAAGTTTGCCAACGTATTTTCTGGCAATCTATTTACCGCTTCATACTCACAAGCAATTTTTTCCATATGTATACAATTTGGCACAGATATCATATATTGGCGCGATTTTTTTCCGACGCCAAATTGGCAAAAACATCAACAGCATAAACAACATTCGGGTTACCATTACAAGCAAAACAACGACACTTTGGCGCCAGTTAAGTACCCGGTGCGTATATGACATCGGCATAAAAAAAATCGCGCCAATATGGGCGTATATGATATCTGTGCCGACAATTTAATATAAAAAAGCTATTTACCCATTTTTTTAAAGAAACAGAAGTAATTTTTGCACAGATGTCATATACGCATGGGGGTTGGCGTGATTTTTCTATGACGCCAATTTGGCAGAAATTTCGCTTTCGAATACCAGTTACTTTTATATTTTTCAATTATTTGCTATCATTTTGAAAAGGAAATAACTATAAATAAATAAAAGTTTGAATAATAACTATAGAACAAAGCAGTTTATATAATTAAGAAACAGAATATAAAAGTAATTAAACAATTTATTAATAAATAAAAAACAATAGTCGGGTTACCATGGCAGGCAAAATAACACCATTTTGGCGCCAGTTAGATATCCCGGTTCATATCTAAATTCTGTGCCGTAATTTGTATATAAAAAAAATTATATATATTTAGAAACGATTTTTTTATGTATATAAGTGCATATATAAACAAAGATGGTACAGATGTCATATTCGCCCCATATTGGCGCGATTTTTTTCGGTTGCCAATTTGGCGAAAACATCAACAGCATAAACAACATAATCCGGGTTACCACATCAAGCAAAATAACGACACTTTGACGCAAGTTAAGTACCTGTTGCCTATATGATATTGGTGACAGAAAAAAATCCCACTTAATTGAGCTTCGTGTGTTTGAATAATATAAGTTGGCTTTTTAAAAATAAGGAATATGAAAGCTACCTCTTCCTCCCGGCACTGGCCGGAAGGACTTTTTGAACAGCATGTGGTCACTCTCCCAAGTACTGACCGCGCTCGATGCTGCTTGGTTTTCGTGGTCGGACATGAACAAGTGCTTTCAGCGTACGTTATGATTGCTCGTACTTTTCAAGCTCTCATTACACTATTTCAAGTTTGTTTCTTTTGTGATTTACGTTCCCAATCATTAAACTGGTATAGAAATTATTCTGTTGTATACAAATCCTATGTATTTTATCCGTTTTTTTTTTATTATTGATTCTGAACTGCGTAAATTATGAAAACTGAAATCCTTTGTAACCTAGTAAAACCAGATTTAAGGAGGAAAAAAAAGTGTATTGACATAAAGAATTTATTTATTTATTCATTTACTTATTTATTTTGTTGGTGGCAGTGTTACTATATTTTTTACAGTTTAAAAAAAAAATAGCTTCACAGCTTAAATTGTGTTAAGATATTCACTTCAGATTTGTGTTCAAATACTCAATGTCATCGATATTCGCAGCGCCAACTAAGGTTCCTAGTAATAATACTGCAAAAGTTCGTGCACTTCCATGTAGTTGTGGGCCAGCGCATGAGATAAAATGGATGCCCACCAGAATTTTATCTGATGATTTCCAACAGCAAATTTGACTGAAGCTGTCTAGCAGTGGTCATGCAGTGGTAGACCATCAGCCAGCACTTCTCCATCGTTGCCAACACCTATCTTGCTGCTGGCCAGAAATTTCCTCTTTGCTGGGATTATTCTCCACAGACAATAATCCAATGTAATACTTTTGAGTTCACCTGTAAATGAACATTGAATGCTACGCACTTCATTTTCAATCCTAAGCAATCCATAGTGATACACAATAATATACAGTCTGACCTCGTTATCCCGACACCCGGTTTTCACGTCACTCGGCTTATCACGTCAGTTTTTGAATGAACGAGGTGAATGAACGTCATGTGAATGAACTCCGGATTTTACGTCGTTGAATAATTTTCAACTCTGGATATACCGACGGTTTAGTAAAATTGTCCACTTTTTATAATACATCTTATAAGCACGGAAATTAAGCGGTGAGAAATTTTACTTCAATTCGTTATCTGAATAAATAAACTCACACGCTATGAATGACCCACTTAAGCTCCAGATAGACGTACTAGTCTACTTGCGGTCTTTTTGTTCTGTTTTGGTCTGGCTTTCTTTTGGTTATACGGCGTTTTTCATCCGGTTAAAATCGAAGCATTGCATTGCATTGAAATGATCAGAAATTATCTAACATCCATTTCTGAAACAACGAATATTGATTACAATTCATTGTATAATATTGAAAAAAGAATTGTAGGAAGCACATCTTGGGATAAGCAAATCTTAATTCGTCAATATTTAATGCAACAATTTAAAAAAAAGTTACCATACATCTCACTTTTATTCTTTTCAATTTTGTTTTTGTGTTTATTTTGTTTAATAATAATATTTTATTGCCTAAAACTGCATGAACAGTCATGAATTTAAAATTGTCTTAAATTAATTTAAAATATAGCCTTTTATAAACATATTTTTCTCCAACTCCGGTTACCGTGACACTCCGCTTATGACGACACTTTTTTCTGCTCCTTAGAGTGTCGGGATAACGAGGTTCGACTGTATATACATTTCATTGCAAATGGACTATATTTACGCTTGAGCACGGACAGACAAACCAAATTCATGAACACTTTTCAACTTCGTTGGAAAGTGTTAAAAAATGAGTAATTTAAAATAACATGTGTAGTAAACATTCATTATAATTTCTAGGATTTTCGCAGATATAATTATGTCATTTATTATATGTTAGTTTTAATGGGTCTTTTACTAATTTCAGTTTACAACACGCAAGAATTTCATATTTTATGAACATATAAAGTTGTATAATCATATAACTTCTAAATGGTTAATTAATCTGCCTTAAAGCTGACGACTAATCAGCGTAATTAGAGAATGAGTCATAGAAGTAGTAACTAAGTTAATTTTAGTAATGGAAGGTTTATTTGGCGTTAATTTCAAATTGAGCAACAAAATTTCCCATTTCGACAAATTTTATTTGGAACAATTACTTAAAGTGTTGGATTGTTAATACATTATGGGATAACACTAGTTAATGTCAATTTAAAAAATCAACTACATCAAATAAATTTAGAAATCCTGTTTTAAAACTAGATTAGACTATTTTGAAATTTTAAAATCAATTACTTTGCATTTCGGACCACATGTTTATTAAGTATTGAAAAAACATTTAATTTAAATGCTAATTAAGTATTTAAATCCCCAATTAAAGAAACTTAAACGTTTTATAAATTCATTTAATTGCTATAAACCTTCGTGAAAGGATTTTGAAAATCTTTTTTATGTTCAAAAGTTTATACCCTCTAGAAAAACACTAAACTGAAACTCAATTAAATATATATCAGATGTAAATTCCAAACTGGGCGAAAAATGTCCGGACCAGGATTCGAACCAGGGATCTCATGACTGAAGCCGCCAATGCTCTACCACCTGAGTTATCCCGGAAATTTCCTGCCCCACCAGTGGCCGTGAGGTTCTGCTCCCGAAGTTGGTGCCCCACCAGTGGCCGAGATGTTCTGCTCTCGAAGCTGGTAGACGGGAGGTGCTGGGTTCGAACCCAATCGCGCCCGTCGCCCTAATCGTTTCGAAGTTTTCGTGGTTTCTTCGAAACCTTGGATTTCAAAGCGTAAATACGGGTTAGGTTCCCTTAGAAAGACTCCCACGGAGGGCACTTTCCGCCCTTAGGGCCTATATCCCTCGTGTTGATAATTGCCCATCGTAAACATAACAACAACTCGGACGAATCTAGTGAACTTTTTCACCCAGCCTGGTTCGAATCCGCTCGGGACGTTTTTCGCCCAGTTGGAAATTTACATCTGATTTCACTTATTTACCAATTAGAATAATTGTGTTAAAATACTTTAGTGTCACTTAAATAAATTGGTTCTGAACATGTACGTATGCTAACCTATAATTTTTTTTATTATCTAAAAGTTTATAAAAATATGCTTGCATTGTCAAATGTGTAATTGTGCTATTTATTTCTGCAACGTTTTTTAAATTGTTTCTTTTTTAATTTTTTCCTATTCATAAAGTTGAACAAGCTGGTACTCATTTTTAAAATTTTCTATTATAATTGAAGTGTTGGTATTGTGTATGTATTCGATTTCCCTGCTCTCCTATTTTATTTATTTATTTATTTATTTATTCTAATTTCAAAAATACATCTCTCTCAAAGGACGTGTATTCTAAGCACTATCTTTTTCAAGAAAAACACACGCACACAAAGCCCACAGTAAAAAAAATAGATCTATGATGTTTGTTTCAATTCCATTTATAACTATTTATATTTTCCGATGATACAGTAATGGAAATGGCACACAAATTTCTATCATCAAACTTCTAAACTAAGTTTAGATTTTTAGGTAGCTTTCTTTACAAAAAAGCTACCTATTGCAGCCGTTCGGAGGAAAGCGATTTCAAAAAATTTTGGTATATTTTCATCGATCATGACCCCCAGACCCCGAAACCACCCTCTGTTCAAAATTGATATATATATATATATATATATATATATATATATATATATATATATATATATATATATATATATATATATATCTGACCTATGTCACACTGTAACTCCCGTAATTATGAACCGATTTCGGTGTAATTCGGTGTGTACATAGTACATACCAATGTCTCGACCGAGTTCGTTGGCCAGCTTCATCCGCCGTTTTGTTTCAAAATGGCGGCCATTTAAAATTTTTAAAAAAATTTAAAACTTGAAATGTGGTACCAAAAAATTAAAAATGGAAATATATTTTTTTCTTATGTATTTGACCTTTATACAAAGATTCCGGAGCAGTTTTTGTTTCGTCTATATCTTAAAAAATGGCTGAGTTATAGCATTTTGAATTTCTAGCGTGGCTGACATTTTGAAACGTCCGGAATTTTGTCACGCGATAAAAGGCGTATTTATGAACCGATTTGAATGTAATTCGGTGTGTACATAGTACATACCAATCTCTCGACCGAGTTTGTTGGCCAGCTTCATCCGCCATTTTGTTTCAAAATGGCGGCCATTTAAAATTTCTTTAAAAATTTAAAATTTGAAATGTGGTACCAAAAAATTGAAAATGGAAAAATATTTTTTTCTTATGTATTTGACCTTTGTACAAAGACTCCGGAGCAATTTTTGTTTCGTCTATATCTTAAAAAATGGCTGAGTTATAGCATTTTGAATTTCTAGCGTGGCTGGCATTTTGAAACGTCCTGAATTTTGTCACGCGATAAAAGGCGTATTTATGAACCGATTTGGATGTAACTTCGTTTATACATAGTACATACCAATGTCTCGACCGGGTTCGTTGGCCAGCTTCACCCGCCATCTTGTTTAAAAATGGCGGCCATTTAAATTTAAAAAAAAATTTAAATTTGAAATGTGGAACCAAAAATTGAAAATTGAAAAAATATTTTCTTCTTATGTGTTTGACCTTGATAAAAAGATTCGGGAGCAGTTTTTGTTTCGTCTATATTTTAATAAATGGCTGAGTTATAGCATTTTGAATTTCTAGCGTGGCTGACATTTTGAAACGTCCTCATTTTTCTCACGTAATAACAGGCGTATTTATGAACCGACTTGGATGTACCTTGGTGTGTACATAGTACATACAAATATCTCGACCGAGTTCGTTGGCCAGCTACATCCGCCATCTTGTTTCAAAATGGCGGCCATTTAAATAAATTAAAAAATAAAAAAATTTAAATGAGATACCAAAAAATTGGAAAATGAAAAAGATTTTTTTTGTATGTGTTTGACCTTAATACAAAGATTCCGGAACAGTTTTTCTTTCGTCTATATCTAAAAAAAAATGGCTGAGTAATAGCATTTTGAATTTCTCTTGTGGCTGACATTTTAAAACGACCTGATTTTTGTCACGCGATAACAGGCGTATTTATGAACCTATTTGGATGTAACTTGGTCTGTACATAGTACATATCAATGTCTCGACCAAGTTCGTTAGCCAGCTTCATTCGCCATCTTGTTTCAAAAGGGTTGCCATTAAAAAAAATTAAATTTAAAATTCAAAATGAGGTATTAAAAAATTGGAAAATGAAAAAGATTTTTTTTATGTGTTTCGCCTTGATACAAAGATTCCGGAGCAGTTTTTGTTTCTGAAAATTTGTTCTTTTGTTGATATCTTAAAAAATGGTTGATTTATAGCACTTTGAATTTCTAGCATGGCTAACATTTTGAAACGATCTTGTATTTGTCACGCGATAACACACGTATTCGCCTATTTCGATGTAAGAAGGCATGTGGATAGTATACATCAACACCTCGACCAAGTTCGCTGGCCAGATTCATCAGCCATCTTGTTTCAAAATGGCAGCCATTAAATTAAAAAAAATATATATATTTAAAGTGAGGTGCAAAAGAAATAGAAATTGAAAAAGGTTTCTTTCTTAAGTATTTGATCTTGATATAAGGATTCAGGAGCATTTTTTGTTTGTCTTTACCTTAAAAAATGGCTCAGATACAGCAGTTTCAATTTCTATTGTGGGTGACATTTTGAAAAATCTGATTTTTTGCATGCGACAGCACTCTTATATATTAACCGATTCCAATGTGAGTGAGCATGTGCACAGCAATTACTAAGGCCTCGACGAAGTTCACTGCTTAGCCTCATCCACCATGTTGTCTTAAAATGACAGGCACTTTAAGAAATTGCCGAATTTGGCAGCCAAATATAAGTTACTTTAAAGAAAAGCAGCTTGGATAAAGCTGACTAATTTCGCGAAATTCTCATTCATTATATTGATAAAAATTAGTATTGAATCTCCTATATTCGGTTTCCACTAAATTGAGCTTCGTGTGTTTGCATGATATAAGTTGGCTTTTTAGGTAGCTTTCTTTACAAAAAAGCTACCTATTGCAGCCGTTCGGAGGAAAGGGATTTCAAAAAATTTTGGTATATTTTCATCGATCATGACCCCCAGACCCCGAAACCACCCTCCGTTCAAAATTGATATATATATATATATCTGACCTATGTCACACTGTAACTCCCGTAATTATGAACCGATTTCGGTGTAATTCGGTGTGTACATAGTACATACCAATGTCTCGACCGAGTTCGTTGGCCAGCTTCATCCGCCGTTTTGTTTCAAAATGGCGGCCATTTAAAATTTTTAAAAAAATTTAAAACTTGAAATGTGGTACCAAAAAATTAAAAATGGAAAAATATTTTTTTCCTATGTATTTGACCTTTATACAAAGATTCCGGAGCAGTTTTTGTTTCGTCTATATCTTAAAAAATGGCTGAGTTATAGCATTTTGAATTTCTAGCGTGGCTGACATTTTGAAACGTCCTGAATTTTGTCACGCGATAAAAGGCGTATTTATGAACCGATTTGGATGTAATTCGGTGTGTACATAGTACATACCAATCTCTCGACCGAGTTCGTTGGCCAGCTTCATCCACCATTTTGTTTCAAAATGGCGGCCATTTAAAAATTTTTTAAAAATTTAAAATTTGAAATGTGGTACCAAAAAATTGAAAATGGAAAAATATTTTTTTATTATGTATTTGACCTTTATACAAAGATTTCGGAGCAGTTTTTGTTTCGTCTATATCCTAAAAAATGGCTGAGTTATAGCATTTTGAATTTCTAGCGTGGCTGACATTTTGAAACGTCCTGAATTTTGTAACGCGATAAAAGGCGTATTTATGAACCGATTTGGATGTAACTTCGTTTATACATAGTACATACCAATGTCTCGACCGGGTTCGTTGGCCAGCTTCACCCGCCATCTTGTTTAAAAATGGCGGCCATTTAAATTTTTAAGAAAAATTTAAATTTGAAATGTGGTACCAAAAATTGAAAAATGAAAAAATATTTTCTTCTTATGTGTTTGACCTTGATAAAAAGATTCGGGAGCAGTTTTTGTTTCGTCTATATCTTAAGAAATGGCTGAGTTATAGCATTTTGAATTTCTAGCGTGGCTGACATTTTGAAACGTCCTGATTTTTCTCACGTAATAACAGGCGTATTTATGAACCGACTTGGATGTACCTTGGTGTGTACATAGTACATACAAATATCTCGACCGAGTTCGTTGGCCAGCTTCATCCGCCATCTTGTTTCAAAATGGCGGCCATTTAAATAAATTAAAAAATAAAAAAATTTAAATGAGATACCAAAAAATTGGAAAATGAAAAAGATTTTTTCTGTATGTGTTTGACCTTAATGCAAAGATTCCGGAACAGTTTTTCTTTCGTCTATATCTAAAAAAAAATGGCTGAGTAATAGCATTTTGAATTTCTCTTGTGGCTGACATTTTAAAACGACCTGATGTTTGTCACGCGATAACAGGCGTATTTATGAACCTATTTGGATGTAACTTGGTCTGCACATAGTACATACCAATGTCTCGACCGAGTTCGTTGGCCAGCTTCATTCGCCATCTTGTTTCAAAAGGGTTGCCATTAAAAAAAAATTAAATTTAAAATTCAAAATGAGGTATTAAAAAATTGGAAAATGAAAAAGATTTTTTTTTATGTGTTTGGCCTTGATACAAAGATTCCGGAGCAGTTTTTGTTTCTGAAAATTTGTTCTTTTGTTGATATCTTAAAAAATGGTTGATTTATAGCACTTTCAATTTCTAGCATGGCTAACATTTTGAAACGATCTTGTATTTGTCACGCGATAACACACGTATTCGCCTATTTCGATGTAAGAAGGCATGTGGATAGTATACATCAACACCTCGACCAAGTTCGCTGGCCAGATTCATCAGCCATCTTGTTTCAAAATGGCGGCCATTAAATTAAAAATTATATATATATTTAAAGTGAAGTGCAAAAAAATTAGATATTGAAAAAGGTTTCTTTCTTAAGTATTTGATCTTGATATAAGGATTCAGGAGCATTTTTTGTTTGTCTTTACCTTAAAAAATGGCTCAGATATAGCAGTTTCAATTTCTATTGTGGGTGACATTTTGAAAAATCTGATTTTTTGCGTGCGACAGCACTCCTATATATTAACCGATTCCGATGTGAGTGAGCATGTTCACAGCAATTACTAAGGTCTCGACCAAGTTCACTGCTTAGCCTCATCCACCATGTTGTCTTAAAATGACAGGCACTTTAAGAAATTGCCGAATTTGGCAGCCAAATATAAGTTACTTTAAAGAAAAGCAGCTTGGATAAAGCTGACTAATTTCGCGAAATTCTCATTCATTATATTGATAAAAATTAGTATTGAATCTTTTATATTCGGTTTCCACTAAATTGAGCTTCGTGTGTTTGCATGATATAAGTTGGCTTTTTTTAAATAAGGATTATGAAAGCTACCTCTTCCTCCCGGCACTGGCCGGAAGGACTTTTTCTATTCCGGTAACATTTAAGTGTTTAAACCCTTTGTACCTTTTTAGGCAATGAATTTAACTTTGATGACAAATTAAGAATGACAGCTAATAAACTCCCCTGTACTATTCTGTCAGGAAACTTTTAAAGAAATAGATAAATTAATGAAATCATTATTATTTGTTTCCGTCCAAAAAAAATTGCATTTATTTACTGAAGTTCGAAAGGGCTTGGAAATAAAAGTTATAAAATCGAAGCAAACGTCAGTGTATTTAATTTTTAAACTCTGCCGTAATTAACTTTTGTTTTGATACTTAATTTTTTATATTGTTTCCTAATGTGAAAAATAAATTTTAGATTGTGGGTTCGATTCCCGCTGGTTCCATTGCACACACTCTCTGTGTGGAACTCCCAGGGTGTATTTCTCTTGTTTTGTAATATTTCCTTGTGCTATCTTGTTTCCGACTTATAAGCGGGCTCTCATGTCAAGCACACAAGTCGTATGTTTGTTGTACAATAAATAAATAAATAAATAAATTTTATTAACGTTAATTGTTACCTTTTTCTAACAATTAAAATCTTGATTTAAACACGACCTCCATTAAGAGACCACCTCTCGGAGCGACTAATTTTCATTGGAACGGAACGTGGTCGCTTTAGGGAGGTTCTACTGTATATTATATAGATGATGATTCTCTGTAGAGAACCCAATAACATTGCTTCAATTAAAAGAAAATTACGTTATTGAGATGCGCCACACCATATTTCCCGCCACTGCTAATTGAATACCAGGCTATTAGGCTTGAGCTCTGACATACTAATGGCGGCTGTCGTTGGCAGATTTATTTCAGCGTTTGTACAGCCCCTTGAATTTGAATACCAATAATTTCCAAAAGTTTTTTTTTTTTTGGACTCAATTATTTTTGACTAAATGAGTGAAAGAAATCTTTCAGACAATACTAGTGTGCAATTTCAGGAAACCGTACAAACGATTAAAAAACAGCAGCCTTTTTTCTGTCAGCGCCCAGTCCAAGCATTCAGAGGGTGGTGTTCCTTCAGAAAAGGACGTAAGTAGCCTATAAGGGAGAGTCGTACACATTCAGGCAGATTGCGCAGTGAAATAGAGATGGTTTTATAAAACTATTTGTCTTTGTACCACTTCATATCAGCCTATTAAGTGATGCTTTATTTGAGTTGTTCGCTGACCACGTTTCAAGAGCAGAGGTTTAGTCATTTTTAAAGTACGAAAGGAAAGTATATTTTCTGACAAATGAGATAGACACATATACTCATTAAATGAATCTATTTTCAATCTAATAGTGTGTAGTATTTAAATTTAAATATTATCATATGTAGTATAATTTTTTAACTGAACTCCACAGACTTAATTGGATCAAAACCGAACAAAGATTTATGTAACCATTTTTTCAACAAATCGAACTGGTTCGCAGTGTAATGTGAAACGACTATAACCGTGTAAAACAGTGTACCATTACAAGTATACCGACTTTTAAAATTAATGATTCTAAAACGATTGAAGATATAAAGAAGCGTATTGCATAAAACGTATGGGAAAAAAGCGGGTTTGTTTATGGCGAAAGTGAAAACGAATGCTTGAATAATTCTTCTTTTTAGATAATAGATGGCTTTTCAGTGACAAGTTGCTTTTATGTTGAAATTACAAGTTGCGTTGAAATTACAAGTAAGTTTACAATTGTTCAATGTTCTATCCGCCATTCAGTGGCACAGCTGCCAGACAATGCGCAACACCGTTCACAGCATAAGGCAACATTTTTGGTGGTATGCCAAGCACATATGGGCGATGATGGCGTTTTCAAGCGTTCTTTTTGTTAAAGCATTTGCATTTATTAAAGTATTCTTTTTTACTTTAGTCATAAACCATCCGACTTTTTTCCTGTCCATTTTATTCAAACAGTACCTATTTGATCTTTATTCGTTGAAAAATTTTAATTTTTTAAAGTTGATTCTGACTTTTGAATTACCCGATACTTCTATGTTTAAGGGCGCCTTTAAATAGCAGACAAGATTTAGAACTAACACATAGCAGCTACGTTCTCCCATCTCCCAATTTAGCAGTTTTTGAATGTTTTTTTTTTATATTTTTTGCAATGTGACCACTTAAATATGCTCATAAATCCATTCACAGACACGTGATGTGGGTGAAACCCCTAATTTTTAATACCCAACCAGTAACTCACATTTTATCAAAAATCTAATTGAATTGAGAGGGCACAGGACATTTGTGTTTCTCCAAATTGTGAAAAACATCGCTTTTTTAAAAGTGCCAAAACACAGGTAATATGCAATTAAGATGTTTTTTCCCTTTCTGCCTAAATCAAATATTCGTAACAATATTATGCAGAAAAATAAATGTTGTATATACAAAATTAATATTTAAATTTTAAATTTAAAAATTCATCCCACTGATGCGTGAATTAAAATCATTATGTGCTGCGCGCATGATAAAAGTCTAAATTATGCATATAAAAAACACTTTTTGAACAAAATAGAATCATAGTACACCTACTTCTAAATTAAAATTAAAATATATACAAAAAAGTTCGTTTAAAATTTAATTTTAGCACAAATATCAAAATTACAAAACTTTTAAAAAATATATTTAAATTTTTTCAAGTGCAAAAACATAAATAGCCAAAATATGTGATTTTTTTGTTGTTTTAGCATGAAAACGATATAGAAACGCATATTTTCTTAATTTTTTTAAGATGTAACTTATACAGGCTGTCCCGGAAATAATGGGACAAACTTTAAGGGGAGGTAGGGGACATCCCAAGGATTCAGATTTGCATAGCAACCCAGGGTCGGAAACGCTTTCCTGGCGCGGTAGTGACGACACAAAACACAAAAAAGACAGGATACAAATAAGAGGAGAAAACATGTTTATTATCCTTAGTACATCAAAAAACTAAGAAGAAAGAACATTAAAGGGACAACGATCGTCATCAAAGTAGGTGTTCGATATTACGACCCCGGGCCGTGATGCATGGAAGCGCATCTCCGGCGTCTGGAAAATCTAATGTTCTCGAAAATACTGGGAGTGCCCCGGACTTCCCCAGCAGCTGCCACGATGCGTGCAACCAGTTCCTCAATACTTTCTAGTATTGCCCTGGCATTTTTGCAGTACTAAGAATAATAAACATGTTTTCTCTTCCTGTTCGTGTCCTTTCTTTCTTGTGTTTTGTGTCGTCACTACCGCGACAGGAAAGCGTTTCCGACCCTGGGTTGCTATGCAAATCTGAACATTGTGATGTCCCTACCTCCCCTTAAAATTTGTCCCATTACTTCTGGGACACCCTGTATAGTTTGAAAGAAACGGTGCTCGCAAACTTGAAATTTATTTATCTGAGAAAACGCGTTTTAAAGTTTCAATATCAATGGTCTTTAAATTGTACTCAGCGTCTATAAATGGATCTAACTCAAGATATAATGGAGATTTTTGAATGGGTATTTTTGCAAAATGTTCAGAATATTTTAAAAACTCAGAATAAAACAAAATCTGAAAACTGACTTTTTGAAAGTTTAAAAGTCCTGTACCCCCTTAAGCATTTTCTTGCAAAATTATGGGGAAAAAGCCGTGTAATTTGTCTTAACTGTTATAACGTATGTGCCAGTAATTGCTTTCTTAAAATAGGGATGTTAGCAATTATTGGAGTTATTAACCATATTTATGAAAAATAATTAATTTTTAGAAATAAAAAGAATAATTTTTCAAATTTTTGTCTACAGTATCTATATTATAAAGGACAAACATATCTGTGCGTAACGCATACGTCATTCTGCGAATGGTAACACTCTGAAATTTGAAATGAAATTTCTGTTTTGCAAGTTTCGCTACTGCAAATTTTTAAACTTCTAAACGTTGCACAGTTTCAATTTGTACACCGTCGTACAGGAAAAGAAATATACTTTTAAATGCAATTTGTTTGAAAGCTCTATCTCAATTTATTTTTGAGATATTAATTTTTTTATTGTTTTTAGTACCAATTTTGTAATTGTGGCAACTGAAGTACACCATTTCTATTAAAAGTAAAGGGAAAATAGTCATGATTTATTTATCCTTATTGATGCCATTTTCACATTACAAATAAAAGTAACTTTTTTTATAATTTTTGAACAGAAAATGACGTAGCTATTTAAAAAAAAAAAACAGAAAAAAAACCACGCATATTTCTTCATAAATCAGTTACATTTTAATATTTTTTTACATTATGCATATTGAATTTGAGGCGCTAGGCAAAATGAATCAGAGAGTAAAAACGATGTCATATTTAAGAAAAAACGACCATTTTCTCTGATAAAACTAAATATTTGACCAATACTAAATGGCCAATGCTATGACAACTAAAGGCAAATTTCTGAATTTTTTATTCGCGGGTACTGAGATTAGAACTTAAAGTTTGTATTACGTATTCTAATACAGTTTAATTTTTCAATAATTTAAGCAGTTGAAGTTTGTGGAAATAACATTTTGATAATTTTAGGTTTAATATATTATTTGTTTTAACAGTTAGACAACCAATATAAGATGAAATTTTTATTGTAATTATTTTTGTACGTTTATCATAAATTTGATCTAATAGTTTCTTTCTAAACATTTTACTTCGTCGAATTTCGACGGGTTCCAACTCGTTCTTATAATGCATCTCTACTATACTTTCAAAAACAAAGATTTGTATAAAATCTGCTTCAAATTTTGTAATAGCGATTTGAACAAGAAAGAATCCTTAAGGTGTCAGTTAGTGGGGGTTTCACCCAACTAAAGGTTGAATGCGTCATGCAAAACCGGCACTGTATCACTGTGTAACTAAGTGTGTCTCAAAGTAAAACGAATTCTAATAATATTTTTAATTTTTTTTCCTGTTTCTATTCAAGTGATTTAATAAATTAGATATGCAAGGAGTTCGCAATAAGCTGATTTATATGTACAGTACTACAATGTCTCAAATATCTTTTGTCAATTCTATCTAGCTCTTAGTTAACGTTTTTTAAAACCTGTCTTACCGTGAACGAATCTTCGTCTTATTTCTCTTTGCATGGACACACAAAACAAATTTACTACTGTGCGATCAGAAAATGCTAATTCATTAAAGCAATAACTGATCAATGGATATTTCTAGTATGATGAAATTGATAAATGGTAAACTAGTATTTCCGATGTATTTCAAAATTCCCCGTACAGGAAATTGTTCATATAACATTTAAGTTGTGCATACGGCAATATACAGATTGTTGACAAACTATTATGCATGGATAGAGATTACTGACAATGCACCAGCAATTGCAATGTGGAGTGGATATTTCCTTCTATATACATAAAAAAGTTTTGATTTGGAAATGGGCCAATGAAAATCTGCGTAGATCATCCGGGTATACTCCTATTAGATCAGCATCCATATTTTTTATGATTGGGGGTCTTTCGTCGTTAATATTAAGAAAACTGTTTCATACAAAAATATGAAAATCGGTGGTATTATAGAGACATGTTTGATAAATACGCTGATGCAGACAGTTTTTAAATCGAATAATTATTTTAAGAGATATTTAATGTTAAAAATGGTCAAAATCATTCCAATAAAAAAAGTTTTATAGGGGAAAAGCTATACATAGGTATTTAAACATTTTTAGATAATTTTATACAATGGAAGTTCCCGATGTGCAGACTGTAATTATCTTTTTAATTTGACTCATTTTTGAGGATTTATTTCCATTTTAAATTCAAATTTTTAGCATTTCGAGAGATATTTTTTACACATTTTAGAAAAGGGCAATTATTTTAAACTGTTGCCAATTTTAAAAACAGTTCAAAGAATAATATTTCCTTCAAATAAAAAATTTATTTACACGTGGCTATTATAAACAGATAAAAACTTTCAAATTAGAATTAAGTGATTACGTGTTAAAAATCAGCAAAATATTGAAAATTACATCATAAAAATTACAGTTACACGTGAATTTGAAAAGGGAAAGAAAATTTTTAAATACTAAATTCATTATTATGCGTTAAAAGTCGCAAATGAAGGAAATTACGTCATATTTAAAAAGGCCAAATAAATAAAAGTTGGCAAAACACTTTAAATTAAAAAATATATTTGCACAAGATATTTATTTCATATTTGAGATAATCTTTTCAACTATTATCGTGAATTCTAAGACAGTGCATATAATATTTCCTTTCTAACAACAAAAGTATTTTCATGTGAATATTAAAAAGAGAAAGGAAACTTTGGTGAAAATTACGTCAGATTTAAAACGATACATTTAAAAGACCTTTCTCATAGCGTTGTTAAAAAGTACCGAGAGAAAAAAAACTCTGTGTACTTAATTCATTTTACATTAGCTTACTTTCAAATTTTTAACTAATTTTTAACACTTTCCAACAAAGTTGAAAAGTGTTATTGATTTCGGTTTGTCAGTTCGCGCTCTAACTCTCGTAAATATACTAGGATCGCACTGAAATTTTTAGTTATTGTCATTTAGCCTAGCACGAACCCTATTTCAAATGAAGTTTGAAGCATGTTTAGTTCATTTACAGGGACAGTCAAAAGTATTCCGTTATATTACGGCCAATGGGAAAAAAATAATTTCAAATGAATTTTAAAGATGTTACACACTTTCAAACATAATAAAAAATATATGCGTTCACGAAGTGCACTTAAATATGCAGAATATATTTTATTCTGCATTATTCTTATATAATTAAATATGCAGAATATATTAAATATGCAGAAATATGCAGAAAAGGCATATGCGGTGCAACGAATAGTTACTATTCATTTACAGGGCTACACAAATGAATTCCGTTACAAATGGTATTATGGGAAATTGTTTGCGGCGTATTTTAATTATACAAATTCCTATATAATAAAACTGATATACGTCGGTGAGGCTTACTTAAGTTATTTCATGTATAATACGAAGTGCATAGCATTTATAGGAACATACAAAATATTTCAGACAAGTATTTTCTATCCGAAGTAATGTATATTAGCGGCGATGGCGGGGAATGCATTTTTAATTTGCACTAATATGCGCTTTTAAGTTTCACTATATTTATGCATACTATATGGTGTGTGTAAATGTTATAGTTGATATACAGGGATACGCAAAATAATTCGTAAAGGTTACTGAGTATGACCGTAAATTGCTGAAAGGTGGGTTTAAAATCTGCTATGTTGAACTGCATGCAGTTTTCTATGAAATGTTTGTAGAATATAGATAAAATGATATATAGGGCCACGCAAAGAATTGGCCGCCTGTAGATGATAAATTCTGGAAATGCGATTTCAGTAGTTTTAAGAGTGATTTAGTTTGAATTAAAGTTTAGCTAAATAGGGGCGTGTAATAAAGGTACTAGTTAAACAACAGGGCTGAACAAAAGTATTCAAGTATGTTTCCATTCTATTCATAAATTGCTGAAAGAGAAATTTCAACCTATTATGTGTTTTCTTGCTAAACTAAATTTTCTATTATATAGTATATATATCAGCCTACAGATCAAATACAGGGCTCTTCGGAAGAATTGGAATAAATATTTGGCTATGGATGGTAACTGCTGAAATCAGTTTTTTAAATGTTTATTTAGTAATCTTATTTACCTTATTTCCCTAAATAACGAAGTTTTGTTAAAGCTTTCAGAGAGTTTTGGAAAGTGTTTCATAATCTATAAGGTACGCATGATTTTTCTTTCTTGTTTTTAATCAAAGATGACAACAGCCATTGTATCTTTTAGCAGCGTCTGATTTCGTCTTAAAATCTCCAATCAAAGGAAAATGAATCAAAATCCGTTTACAGGGAGACCGTCACTGTTTTTTTAAATTATAATTCAATCTTTTTAAGGCCGATGAAATTAGCATGCTTTTAGAATCTGCAGTGTCTGAACGGGGGTTGGCGAGCATAGCTCGTAGGGGGCAGAGCCCCCTAGTAGGATAAACTAAATTTCAATATTATTTCTAGTGTGAGTGCGATATTTTAAAATCTAACGCAAGTTAATCCATAAAATAATAATAATAACGAGATATTTTGAGATAATCTTTTCAACTATTATTGCAAATTCGAAGACAGCGCATATAATATTTCCTTCTAACAACAAAAGTATTTTCACGTGAATATTAATAACAGAAATAAAACTTTGGTGTAAATTACGTCAGATTTAAAACGATACATTTAAAATGAATTATTTAAAAGATCTATCTTATAGCGCTGTTAAAAAATACCGGTAGACAAAGACACTGTTTACTTAATTCATTTACATTAGCTTATTTTCAAATGTTTAACTAATTTTTTTAATTAAATACGAAAACAGCCATTGTATATCTTAACAATAGCAGATTTGGTCTTAAAAATCCTCCATCCAAGGTAAACGAATGGAAACCCTTTTACAGAGAGATCGCTACTGATTTTTTTTTTAATTAAATATTTTTAAAGCCGATCAAATAAACGTGCCTTTTGGATTTTGGTGTGCATGAACGGGGGTTGGCGAGCGTAGCTCGTAGGGGGCAGAGCCCCCTAGTTTATATAAAAAAAGGTATTTTGGGGATTTTTTTTTATTATGCTGCGCTATATAAATGTTATTTCGTGTTTATAAAAGTTTTATGTTCTTTTTATTTGGTGTTTAAAACCGTATTCGCGGATCGCACATTTTACTTCTTTTGAGTTAAAAAGTTAAATTATTGTACTTGTGTTCAAGAAATTGTTCTTGTTCATGAATTTCTTTGGAAATTAATTAAATTCATAGCCTTAAAATCAAATTTAAGTTACATTTTTAAGCAGGTGAAATTAATGATACATAAAATATCAGTATATTATGTAATTTAGGATATATGTATCCTTATAATCCTTATAATATTACTAGGGGGCTCTGCTTCCTGCAAGCTACTCTCGCAAACCCCCGTTCAGACACGCTAATCAGATCGGTTTTAAAAAGATTAGAGAAGATAGAATTATACTGAAAAAACCTGTAGCAATCTCCCTGTAAACGGGTTTCCATTCAATTCCCTTTGATTGTAAAATTTAAGGTAGAATCAGTTGCTGTTAAGAAATCCAATGGTTGTTTTCGTGTTTGGTTAAAGAAGATCAGTTAAACATTTGAAAAGAAGCTAAAATAAAATGAATTAAGTAAACAGAGTCTTTGTCTCTCGGTATTTTTTAACAGCGTTATAAAGCTATTGACATAATACAATTACTAAAATTTGCTGCTTTAACCCTTTCAAGGGCGGTGGTTCATTTTTGGACCACTTAATTTTAATTCTTAAATGCCACATTAGCATCAGAATATTGGGGTGAAAATTTCCCTTTTATTAAGTAAGTGAACACAAGCATTTTTGTATTTCGAAATTTGTTTGGAAATTCTGGTGCCATTTACTGATTTCAAGATTTTACGAATAGAAGGGCCTTGTCCGTGAAAGGGTTAAGCGCATATTAATGTATTTATTATTTTAAAGTTTCCTTTCCCTTTTAATATTCACGTGTAAATACAATTTTCAGGACATAATTTTCAATATTTTCCTGCCTTTAACACGTACTCATTTAATAGTAATTTTAAAGCATATTTTTTCTGTTTTTAATAGTCACATGAAAATAAATTTTTAATTGTTAGGAAATATTATTCTTTGCGCCGTTTTGAAAATTGAAAACAATCTCTATAATAATAGCCTAAGTCATGTGACTATCATCAACAGCTCCAGGTGGATCCCTTCGCTTTTTATATTCCAGGCGGCCATTTTGGTACTTTAATGTTAGCCAGCCACAGGTGTGATAAGTCGCCGAGATTATTCTACCCCCATTATTTCGTTTATATTATAATAGTCCAAGTCATGTAACTGCCATAAACAACGGGCTGTTTCCTTCGCTTTTCATAAGAAAGGTTTCCATTTTGATTAAAGAATCAAAATTATTTTTTCGAATAAAACTACATAAAAGTTGCCATGATCACAAAGAATTCCTGGTACTTTTATGTTAGCCGGGTGAAAATCTCGCCAATAGCTTTTTTTTAACTCGCCAGTTAGCATTTTTTTTATTTTTCGAGTGGTAAATTAAAACGGTGCTACTTGGTTATTCCATCGACCAAAAATCTGTCACCAAACTATATTTTTTCGAATAAAACTACATAAAAGTTGCCATAATCACAAAGAATTCCTGGTGCTTTTATGTTAGCCGGGTGAAAGTCTCGCCAATAGCTTTTTTTTTAACTCGCCAGTTAGCATTTTTTTTTTATTTTTCGAGTGGTAAATTAAAACGGTGCTACTTGGTTATCCCATCGATCAAAAATCTGTCGCCAAACTATAAGATTAAATGCCAATAATGGTTGATCGTAAATGTCAAATTCACTTGAGTTTAAGGAAGTTCACGCCATCAAGTGATTTTTATTTCGACGTTTTATTTGTATTTTTATTAATGTTATACTAATTTATTTGTTCTTTTGTTATTTAAAATAAAAAAATATGTCAATTTGTATAATTTGGCTATTTATATAATTTGGCGAAATTGGTCGACGGGAGACGTAATAACATTAAAACGTTGCTTTGAAGTGGAAATTAAATCTCATGATTTGTTGCATTGTCACATACACGCCGGGTTTGGCGTGATTTTTTTTTTTTTTTTTTTTTTTTTTTTTTTACGACAATTTGGCGAAAACCTCGTTTTCAAATAGTACCTGTTACATATGTATTTTTAAATTATTTTCTGTTATTTTTAAAATGAAATAACAATAAATAAAAAAAATTAATTAATAACTATACAACAAAACAATTTATAACATTTTTTGTAAATAAAAGGAAAATAAATTCAAATAAACATTTATTAATAAATAAGCAACAATAGCCGTGTTACCATGTCACGCAAAATAACGCCATTTTGTCGCCAATTAGGTACCCCCTTGCGTATATGACATCTGTGTCTAATATTTTTCTTTTCGTTTCGTTTAAAAAAAAAGAATGAAGTAAAAGCCATTTATTTTAAAGTTTTCAATTTTAAATGAAAATTTTGTATTAAATAAAATGATAATGAAATACAAATTGAATTCTGAATAAAAGTAACATGATGCATTTCTTAGCATACATTTAAGGGAGGCCAAACTCGTCGCCAAATTAATTTAAAATAACCTTTTCTAAAATTTGAAAAAAAATATCTGTTATAATTAAAATTTGAGTTGCCATCATTTGAGAAAATGTATTTAAAATTAGAAAAAAATTAATATTTCGAAAACTAATTCTAATTTTAAAATTTTAATACCAGTTTTGAAATCTGTGGATCAATACGGATTTTTGGTATTAATTTCATCGCAAAGTATTCCATATTTTAGGAGAAATCGCCGTGAAACGTAATCAGTTGTTTAATCAGTCGTTTCATAGAATCGTTACATAAATTCGTTTCAATTCGATTCATTAGGATTTTATAAATATAGGGTAGATAAATTCACACTCATATTAAGAGTGTTCGCACTGCTCTTAGAATTTTGCGGACGAGAAACTTCTTCACCAGCAGTATTTTCTCCAAGAAAATCCCTGTTTAAAAAAAGGGTGATTATTTTGCATGTTTAACTTAGATTTATTTTTCTATTAAAAAAAAAAAAAAATACTGGTAATTGTCTTGGAAAATTCCAAGATCTGTACGAAACCTGTAGTAAATTTCTTATTCAAGCACATTTTGAATTATACAATGCGTTTTCAAATGAATTCCGAGAAATTCGAAAAATATTGAACTTAAATATATAAAAAGAATGTTCAAATATATTTACTAGTGTAAAAGATTTTCTTTGTAGGTTTAAATTTATTTTCGCTTTTTTTAATATATAAATTTCAATACTATGCTTTTCCTAAATTGTTTCTTCTATTTCCCAAATAATACTCATATACAATTAATACATCTTTCGTAATTTTTTAAAGCACCAACTTTAACGAGATATGATGTATTTTTCCATTAATCTAATGTGAAAATATCAAGACATCGGAAATATTTCGTTTTATTACACAGTAAATGTAAATTTTGCGAATTAGTATTAAATAAAATAAGTGCAGGAGTTTATATTATTCACTTTCAGTATTGCTACTATAAAATTCATTGAATGCTAAAGGTTTATTTAAAACTTATTTTTATTTCTACATTGTTCATCTTGTAAAATATATATTTTTTAATTTACTGCTCAGAAAAATGAATTAGAATTAATATATAAATAATAAAACTGTAGGAATTTATATTATTCATTTTCAGTATTGTTTCTGTAAAATGAATTGAATTCAAAAATTTTATTTTAAACTCATTTTTATCTCAACATTTTTCATTTTGTAAAAGGTATTTTTTAAACTTTATGCTCGGCAAAAGACATTAGAATAAATATACGCTTGATCGCGATTCTTTAACAAAAGATACAAAAATTTTAGTATTATTGTTACTTGAAATTAGTATTTGTAGAAATATATTTCGATATATTTTATGCTTTCGGGCTGAATTTGGAATATCATTAAGGAATATTATCTTGGGATTAAAAAAGAGTGTAAAATTTAAAATGAATTTCTGACTACTGAAATTCGTTTGAAATATTTAAACAGTGTAAAAAATAAAAAACTTGCGAAAGTCTAAATAAATATATTATTTTATAAGATTACGTTCCTCTTCAAATGA
Organism: Maratus speciosus; assembly: GCA_963932465.1. Lineage (NCBI taxonomy): Eukaryota > Metazoa > Arthropoda > Arachnida > Araneae > Salticidae > Maratus > Maratus speciosus. The sequence goes on from OZ010790.1 coordinate 42,152,173, forward strand.
ACTGCCATAAAGAATATTTATTTTATCTTTCTGTGAAAAGGAATTAGTTTTCATTCGTTTATAATTTTTATATGAGTGAAGAAAATTTAAATGATCGTATCAGAAATACTGCCAGTTTTGTTACATAAAATTGTACTGATTTTCAATATTTTTATTAAAAAAAATAACCAGCGCTACTATTATTCGCTATCTTCTTCTTCGTTTTTTTAATAGCTGTAAAATTTATAAATATTGAGCATTAATCATCAAGAGGATTATTTGTAGCCTAATGTCAAATATGTCAAATATGTCCATTTTACCCTTTAATTAATCTTAAGTGTAAAAATAAAAAACCATAAAAATTATGTAAAGTTTACTTATTACATTTTGTTTGATTACTACACATAGTATAATTTCTTATCTATCCAATAGTCATTTCTTAAATTGAAAATTTTGGAGGTATACATTTAGTTGCAACGATGTTTTAATTTTTCAGCATTATACTTCGCCATATTAGAAACCATTTAAAGTTTTTAAAAGGTTCGTAACTGAACTTCTTCCAATCGCTGGATCTTATGAGTTACTGATCTTATAGCCAGACTACGAGAGAAATATAAAAATACAACAAGTGTACTGTATGTATATATATTAATTTACAAATTTTATTTACAGATATTTCTTAATACTGATATTTTTTATTAGGCGTTATTTAATTTGGACATAACAATCATCACTTTCCTTGAATCTTAGTGCATTATATTTCTAGAAAAGTCACACAAAATATTAAAGAAAAAAAAAAACGCTCTAGATTGCTACACATTGTATAGTCTCTTATCTACCCAATAGCCAAATGTTAAATTGAAAATTTTAAAGGTATACATTTGATTGCAGCAGTGTTTCAATTATCAAGTATTGCTCTCCACCATGTTAGAAACCGCATTTAAGTTTAAAAAGTTATTTTTTAAAAGGTTCTTAATATTTTTTTTTCCGATTTCTGGATTTAATGAGTTAAAGATTTTATAGACACACTACAAGGGAAATATCAAAATACAAAAAGTATATGCTATATCTATTTTTTAATTTACAAATTTAATTTACTGATATTTCCTATTACTGATATTTTCTATTAATCGTTATTTAATTTGGCCATAACATAACCATTGATGTAAAATACCCAGGTATTTATTTTTAATGGTAAATATCTATTTTGGGTATTTACCTGCGTATTCTTCAATTAACAATAACTGTGGAAAAATCTGATATTCCTATCATTTATAATGGATTATTGTAAAAGAAAGTGAGCTTTAGATGTTTTAGAACCCTTAAATATTAATAAAACTTAACATTTTACATTTAAATATTGAATTTAAATATGTTTTTTAATTCTAACAAAAAATTTAGTAAGAGCTAATGTATTTATTCAAAAGAATTTTATTAAATGCTAATTTAAATAAATTTATGCAGCCGACTATTTTAATATGCGTAACGGCGCTTCAGCTAAAGTATTATTATTACGTAGGTTACTCCAATAAAGGAGACACTTTCTAATTCTTCGCCCAAAACGTTTCCACCGGATAACGTCTGAAATTAAGTGCTATCTAATTTCATATGATGACCAATTTCATAAATAAAAATTAAAACTATGAAGTAAATCTGGCTGTTTTAAGGTGCAGTCGGCCATAGCGAAAGATAACACCCCATGCATTTTAATCATCAGATTCTGCCAGAATAATCTCAAAATAGCCACTCGGCTGGAAATTATGTATTCTTCCAATTTACGTAAAGAAAAAAAAAGGCTTAAGAGTAGTCTTCATACTGAATTCTTTATTCAATAAAGATACAGGAATTAGTTATACAGGCAATATATTACAGAGATAACTTTTTACATCTAAATTACCTTTTTAGCGTGGTTCTGAATGTATTCATTTACAATTTTTGAATGCAAATTTTACATATAATTTTACTGTTTTTTAATATTTTATCTAATTGTCAGTGTCGAATCCATCAAAATCGATTCAGCAGAATATTTATAAAAAAAACTAGTCTTTCATAATTGGGTTAAGCTGATTATAGAACGTCTCACAATAATTCTATAATTAAACAAAATAGAATGATATAATATACACTAAAATCTTTAATCCTTCTATATATAAAAAAAAGTTTTGATTTGGAAATGGACCAATGAGAATCTGCGTAGATATTCCCGGCAGATCAGCATCCAATTTGAATGCTTAAGCATGGCCTTTCTTCGTTAATATTAAAAAAAAACTGTTGCATACAAAAATATGAAAATCGGTAGTATTATAGAGAAATGTTTGATAAACACGCTGATGCAGACAGTTTTCAAATCGAACAATTATTTTAAGAGATATTTAATGCCAAGTCCCGGTGTGCAGATGCATTTAGTTTTTTAATTTGACTCATTTTTTGAGGTTTTATTCCTATTTTAAATTCAAATTTTCAGCATTTCGAGAGATATTTTTTACACACTAGGGGGGTCGGCCCCCTACGAGCTACGCTCGCAAACCCCCGTCCAGACACCGCAGACTCTAAATGCACGCTAATTTGATCGGCTTTAAAAAGATTTCGAAAGATTGAATTATAATTAAAAAACAGTGGCGATCTCCCTATAAACGGATTTCTGTTCATTTCTCTTTGATTGGGAATTTCAATCCGCTAAAATCAAGTACAGCCAAATCCGCTGCGGTACTACTTGATTATCCCGTCGACAAATTTCGCCAAATTATATATATCGCCAAATTATACAAATTGACGTAATTTTTATTTTAAATAACGAAAGAACAAATAAATTAGTAGAACATTAACCAGGGAGAACTCGCTAGCGAGAATGCCCATTTGCTTTTCTTTTACTTTACATTCATATACTATCAACTTTTTTTGGTTGGCTTAGTACTTTTATTCACAAAATAGGTAAAATAATTGAAAATCATTTTGAAATTTTAATTAAAATGAAAAATGATTTAAATAAGAGTCTTAAAAAAGTACGACTGTGAGAGAAAATCTCATGCAGCGAGTTCTCCCGGGTTAATAAAAATACGAATAAAACGTCGAAATAAAAATAACTTGATGACGTAGACACGTGTAACAACATTTCAAAATAAGCTAATACAAAAGGAATTAAGTAAACAGTCTTTGTCTCCTGGTATTTTTTAACAAAGAGAAAAGATAGTTCTTTTAAATGAGACATTTTAAATTAATCATTTTTAATCTGACGTAATTTTGACCAAGCTATTATTTCTCTTTTAAATATTCAGGTGAAAATACTTTTGTTAGAAATGAAATATTATTTGTGCTTTCCTAACAAAAATAGTTGAAAAGATCCTCTCAAAATATCAAAAAATAAATGGTAGCGCAATTTCAAAATTTAAACTGTTTTGCAATATGTTGTGTTCATTTTATGTAATAACTGTAATGTGACGTAAATATGACGTAATTTCTCTTATTTAAGACTTCTAACGCATGTTAATGAATTTATTATTTTACAATATCGTTTCTCTTTTAAAATCCAGGTGTATACTTTTTATGACGTAATTTTCAAGAAGTTCCTGCTTTTTATACGCAATTACTTAATTTTAATTTGAAAGTATCTTTTCTGTTTATAATAGTCACGCGTAAATAAATTTTTAATTTGAAGCAAACATTATTGTTTCCGTTGTTTATACAGTTGGCAACAGGCTAAATTAGTGCAATTTTCTAAAATAAGTAAAAAATATCTCTCTAAATGCTGAAAATTTGAATTTAAAATAGAAATGAAACCTCGAAAAATGAGTCAAATTAAAAAAATAAATGAATTCTGCACACCTGGAAATTATAACGTATAAAATGATCTAAAATGATTAAATTCCGATGCATAGTTTTTGCTCCTATAAAACTTTTTTAGTGGAACGATTTTGTCGAAATTTAGCATTAAATACCTCTTAAAATATTTCTTCGATTTGAAAACTGTCTGCATCAGCGTGTTTATCAAACATTTCTGTATAATACTACCGATTTTCATATTTTTGTATGCATTATTTTTCTTAGTATTAACGAAGAAATACCTCCGGTCACAAAAAATTCAAAACCGGCGGCGGCGGCGGCGGTGACAGCGGTAGTTACTTTTTTTTTAGAATAGATATATTTTAGAAAATTGCATTAATTTAAACTGTTGCCAACTGTATAAACAGTGAAAACTATAATGTTTGCTTCAAATTAAAAATTTATTTTACACGTGACTATTATAAACAGAAAATATAAAAAGCAGGAACTCATTGAAAATTACGTCATAAAAACTATATACGTGAATTTTAAAAGAGAAAGACTATTGTAAAATAATAAATTCATTAACATGCGTTAGAAGTCTTAAATAGGAGAATTTACGTCACATTTAAGTCACATTACACTTATTACGTAAAATGTACAAAATATAATATTGCAAAACAGTTTAAATTTAAAACTGCGCGAGACGTTTGATATTTTAAGATGATTATAATATTTCATTTCTAACAAAAGTATTTTTACGTGAATATTAAAAATGGAAAGAAAAGTTTGGTGAAAATTACGTCAGATTATAATTGTCAGATTCAAATTATAATTCAATTTTCCGAAATATTTTTAAAGCCGATCAAATTAGCGTGCTGTTAGAGTCTGCGGTGTCTGAACGGGGGTTGAAGAGCGTAGCTCGTAGGGGGCAGAGCCCCCTAGTGAAATAAAAAATAACTAATATTGCAAATCCCATAAAAGCCAATTTACCAGAACTCAAGTTATAAGCAGCCAGAATGAAATTCCCTTTTGCATTTTATAAATATAGTAAATAGATAAATCTCATGTTTATTTGACTGAAGGCATTCAATTCAAGTACGAATCCAAAACGTTTTATCTAAAAGTTTTCTCTTTAGCTGGTGAGCTTCTTCATTAACAGCCATAATTTGTAATATAAACTTATCATATTTTTTAAAAATACATACATAATTACGTCTGTATCACTTAATAATTAACACAATTTACATAACTACAGACATACACATACTAAAATTTTATTAAAAACAATTAAAATATAATTAAAAATATATATAAACGTTTCGGCTATTTTTATAGCCCTCATCAGTAAACGAGCAGAGTCACAAAACAGCTAGAGTAACAGCAAACGAAAAAACAGTTAAAATCGCGTTTTAAGTAGGATAGAATAATCTGCAGGAATCTGGGTCGCTTCGTTAATTAGGTATTCAGCTAAAACAGTCCTCCAACCCTCAAGGAAGACACGACTAAAATAAGCAGGGTAATTGGCTTCCACAATTCGTGCAATCTCAAAATCATGATCGAACTGAAATTCATGAGCTATCAATCTTGAATTCAGAGTACATTTATTAAAAGAATTTTTATGTTCCTTGAATCTAGTATAAGATTACGTTTTGGTATGTATATGATGTTTGATGATGTTTTTATAATTGCTGAAGAAGATAAACTTGCGGAGATTTTAAACAAAGCGAATTCCTTTTCCTCTTCAATCCAGTTCACGATAGAGTTTGAAAATAACAGGTCACTCTCTTTCTTTGATGGTTTGCTACAGAGAGGAATTGTTAACAATATTCCTATTTTGAAAACTTCTGTTTACAGAAAAGGTACTTCCTCCGGGCAATATTTAAATTTTAAATCCAATAGCCCACTTTAACATAAAATTGCAGTCGTCAGATCCTTGTACAACAGAGCCTTGAGATTTTTCAGTGACAGAGTTAGTTTTGATAATGAAATTAGTAAGATAATGAATGATTTACGTCTCAACGACTATCCACGTCGTTGGTGTCTTATAGAGTTATTTCGAAACTTTCGAGGAAATCAGGCCAGTATCCCACTCCTTAGCAGCGTGTCAATCCTATAGGAACTTTATCTTTGCCTTTTTACAGTAATATTTCGGATAAAATTTCAGCCGTACTCAAAGATGATAATATTAGGACAGCACATGTTCCTTTAAATCGCATTGGTAATTTTTTCAATAGTTTTAAACATAAATATTCGAAGTTTGACCTGAATGGTGTCATTTATAAAATTCCTTGTAGAGGTTGCAGCTCAATTTACATTAGTGAGACTGGACGCTCTCTGAATGCTAGGCTCAAGGAACCTAAAAATTCTTTTAATAAAGGTACTCTGAATTCAAGTTTGGTAGCTCATGCACTTGAGTTCAATCATATCCCCGATTTTGAGAATGCACGAATTGTGGAAGCCAATTTCCCCGTTTATTTTAGTCGTGTCTTCCTTGAGGGTTGGAGGACTTTTTTAGCTGAATCGGCAATAAACGAAGTGACCCAGGTTCCTGCTGATTATTCTATCCTACTTAAACCGTGATTTTAACTGTTGTTTCGTTTCCTGTGGCTCTTGCTGTTTTGTGACTCTGCTCGTTTACTGATGAGGGCTATGAAAATAAGCGAAACGTTTATACATTTTTTTTAATTATATTTAAATTGTTTTTAATAAAATTTTAATATGTGTATGTCTTTAGTTATGTAAATTGTGTTAATTATTATATTTTATGCTTTTGACAATTTATAATTCTTTGGGATAATAGTTTCCCACCATCGGTTAATTTTCTCACAATTGCTTTCTAAAAGGTTAACAAATCTTCTAGGTTCTTTTGTGAACGTTGATGCATCCCAGCATTCCTACTAATTTCTCCACAGGGATAGGCCGGGACCAACGACATACAAGTCCAGTTCGTGACGTTTAAAACTTCACACTGAGTGGAGCATTATTACACGTAATTGGTACAAAAAGGCGCGCCCATCGTTCTGTGCCAATCGCCGCACAGTGGGGCGTTTTGACGATCTAGGTGGACAAAATTATTTCGTTGAAGTTTAATTAGTTTTTGCAGTTTTTTTAATGCATCCCTAATAAAATACTCAAACAGTGATAAATATTTGGTTATTTAACAACAATGTCTTAAATTAAAAATACTGAGTGCCCACTGAAGTCCGTTATATTCATAAACGTGGTGTCTAGGTATAGTAAAGGGGCTATGCGCTACTAGATGAGACCGCTTACAGCGTCACCTGTGCAAAAGATCGTTATTAGCGTTCCTATGACGAAAGTGATTCGAAATATGGGATAAAAGTGAATGATAAAATTTGTAGAGCATCATCGATTTAGTTCGAAAGGGCACCTTGTGAACATGAATGTTAAATGAATCGCGTTCTGAGCACGACTCTCGTTTTCGAGATAGGAATACTAACTCAGCTATTTTTTCACCAGGTGACGCTAGAAGTGGCGTCATCTGGTAGAACATCGCCACTTTACTATACCTAGACACCATTTTTATAAGTATAGCTGCAACTGTTCGGCAATTAAAAGCGTTGGAAGGACTGGGCATCCTGTATAATGCATTACAAATAATGCGTTAAACATTCTTATTTTACAATTAAGTAAAAAACAATTTAATGCACACATGTAAGTTAACATTAATTTCTTTTTTGTATTTTTGTCTACTCAGAATTTCTCGAGAAGTTTGTGTAGTTATCCTGAAAAATAATTTTTTTTTAAATAAAATCATATTAAAAAATTTTAATGTTTTGTGCTACCCTGGAAATCATATAAATGATATCAAAATTATTTTCAGTTGAAAAAGTACTGTTTTGTGAATAAATAAACTATATAAATTTTATTCAATTTGAAATAAAATTTCTGCATATACACAGTAATGTATTCGATTTTTTTATGTGTCCCTGTAAAAGAAATACAAATGCTACGCACTTTGTTTTCAATTTAAAAAAAGCTATTGCATATCTCAATAACCTATCGTAATTTGGTGGAAATTTAATTAAAATTTCTGCTTTTTAGCAACAATCTTTCCGCGATATTTTGTGTGGCCCAGTAAAAAATGCGTAATTTCTACGTTCGTAAAATAATAATTTAATAGAATTGTCATCGGAAAAACACATGTAGGTAAAGTTTCACCTCAATCAGATAATTGAAAGTGGTTTAAAATTGTCTTGCAAGATTTGAACTAATCTTTTAGTGGCCTTGTAAAAAAGATGTAACGGCTACGTTCCATAAATTATAATAATATTGCATTGTCATCAGAATTATATATCCTGAGCAAAGTTTCAGCTCAATCAGATTATTGAAATTTGTTTAAAATTAACTTGCAAGTTTTAATCTAAATTTTTGTGAAACTCTGTAGCAACAGCATTCTAAACAAACTTCTACATTCTTTAAATCAGAATAATATTATATTGTCATTCAAATTACACATGTAGTTATTGTTTCGGCTCAATAGGATAATTAAAAGTGATTTAAATTTGACTTGCAAGATTTGAACTAAACATACATACATCCACTGGAAGTTAAAATGATGCTTGTTTATTAATAAAAACTTACTGATCTGCAGCTATCTGCAGGAGTTTGTTTAATTTTTCAATGTTTTAGGAATGGAAGTTTGATTTTTAAACATGTTTATTGCTGAATAATGCTGAATAATTTGTTAAAAGCCAAGATGAAATTTGTAAACAACATGAAAGATCATCCAGAATGTCAGCCTTTGAAAATAGCGCTAAAGCGGGTTTAATATCGCTTACTTTCAAACAAAAATGGGTTAAATCTGACTTTGATAAAGCTGTGACATTAGATCAGCAAATTCGTGCTTTCAAATAAAACAGAATAGTCACGACGTGCTTTCTAACTTAGAGGAAGCTAGTGCAACTTTGAATTTTTACGCCAAAGCTAGTACTGATCTCGAAAATACAGAAATTCAGCTACCAGTACACGCGGTTTTGTCAAATTCCGAGATAATCGGAAAAATGAATTTTGTCTAGGGATTGACCGAAGCAGCAATTTTGCCGAATACCGAATACCGAAGCTTCGGTCGAAGTGTGTACCGAAGCTTCGGTATTCGGCAACCGAATACTTGAAACTTTTTAATACGCATTTTTGCATATATTAACTTTTTTAATAAGCTTTAATTAAAATTAAGTTCTCAATAATTTAATTCAGTTACATTTTATTTCTTAAATCTAATTACACCAAAAAATTTAATGGCTTCTTTCAACTCACAAATTCATTAACCCATCACTTATTTTTTATTATTTTATCACTAGTTAATACACAAAAATAACCTATGAAAATATTAAACTATACGGGGTATTATTAAGGATAAGGATTGTCAGAAAAACAAAAGTTCATTCAAATATAAAGAAACAATGTTGTCATTAAGCTGATTTACTGATTGTCTAAGCCTAATTATAAACATATTGAATAGGAATGTTCTCAAAATACAAAAGGTGTCATATCAGTTTGTACATTTAACTGTTTTCTGTCAAATTATTAATAGAATATTTACATTTTGATTAATATTTTAACATTGTGGTGATGAAAAAAAGAAATTTGAGCGATTTTGATATAATGGTTATAAAAGCTATAGGATAGGCATAGGGGTATACTTATTTGATGTGTATAATAAAGAAGATACACATTGAATAAATTTAAATTAAAAAAAAAAAAACTAATGTAGAAGTAAATAAAATTAAATGATAATGCACAGCTTCCTTACTTTTTTTTTTCTCTGTTGTAGACAGTTGTTTTGATTTCACACCCATGTAGACTATTTTTTGATTGAAAAAGTTTTTTTTTTTTAAATTAAAAATGGCCTTTTACTTTTGTTTTGTAGTGCAGCTGAACTCTGAACTCATGCGCATAATATTGAAACTCATTGTTTAGCCTACTCTACTGCTAAGTAACAGAGAATTCTTTTACTTCTAAGAAAATACTTATCTGCAATTATTCAGCCGAATACTTTTAAGTATTCGGCCGAAACCAAATATTCGGTTTACATGCCGAACCACCGAATACCGAATCAACTATTCGGTATTCGGTCAATTCCTAATTTTGTCCACCTAGATAAACAAAACGTCCCACTGTGCGCCGTGTCAAGAGGATCCACTTCGTGTGACGTTTTAAAAGTCATCAACTGAGCTTGTATGTTGTTGGTCGCGGATAGGCACGGGTATAGGCTAGTTTTGTTTCCGCTGTTGGAGCTTGAGCAGTGCATTTTACTGTTTCGGAGTGTATCACTGTTTTACTTTACAAAAGGGTTCAATTGATATGATGTACATTCTACTTATACTACGTCCTAACACAACTGTATCGGAAAGGAAACTTTGTTCTGCTCTAGTACTGGTTCGTTAGAAGACTTAATTAAGAAACATTTTTGAAATGCGTTGCATTAGTTACTTTTTATTGTGCATTTTAGATTTTTCTTTATTTGGTATCAGACACACTGCAAATAGAAGCGTCTTAAATTTAGACACATATGTGACTGAAAAAGAATTTTAGACACTTAAGTTTCTTAATCTGAAAATTAAGACACTATAGATGTCTTAATTTAAGATACATAAGCGTCTTACTATGACCATGGTGTAAACGAACTGAGAATAATGTCTAAAATATCCGCAAACGTCTTATTTTAAGACACTTCATTGCTTTAAACGTGTCTTAATTTAAGACGTTTTGATTCTTCCGACGCAATAACCACCAGGGGGCACTAGCACTCCCAGTTGCGCATGCGTTTTAGATGTCTTCGTTCGAAGTGGTATACGTTGTAATTCAAACAAAGTTTGTTTTTATGTACGCGTGTATTTTAATTCGTTTTTTGCGAAATGTGAAGTACTGTGATTTTAATTTGTATTAACATGGATTATTTATTTATTGAATACATACATCTGACGTGTGTGCTCGACATCAAATGTCTCTTAGAAGCTGTCGTCGATACAAGGGCGGGATAGACACAGAACAGAAGTAGACGACGGTTGAAGATTACACCCGGAAATTCTACAAAGCGTGTGCAATGGGCTTAGTGTTAACTCGTATCAATTTATATCAATAATATTGTGTTATTCATCTTCGTCCTGTCGAAGCTGGCAAAAAAAAGAAACTTTTGTCTGGCGGGTCCTGTTTTTAGGATGAAACATCTCATTCTTTAAATATGGCTAGTCGGATGTATTATGGGATTACCTTTTAAACTGATGAAAGTCTTTCTCCCTCACTGTGGTTGTGGTAGTTTTTAAAATTTCAAATCGAGGAATATTTCTTACCTCTTCCAGCAACTCAAGTAAGTTTCTTTATAGTAGTAAAATTAGTGTATTTTATGATTTTATTTATTGTACTAAACAAAATCCTGCATGAAATTTAATTAGTTTTGAATCTGTTCGCAAAAAAACCCACTAATTCTAGAAGTATATATTTTTAAACTTATGACGTTCTTTTTTATTACGAATTATATATTCAATGTCAGTTCTTAGTTTCAATTTATAATTTTTATCTCGCAGTAAATGACGGCCACAAGGAAGTAAAGAAAAAAAAACTTTGAAAGATGACCTAATGCTTTCTTACTTCCTGGCATAAAACCGCAGATTAAAAAAAGATAAATAAAGTAAATGATACTGGTCTATTATATGAAGCTGCCTGTAAAAATATACATATGTATTTGATTTGCAATCAACTCTAATACTGATTTTTTATTATTTTTAGTAAAAAAGTAATTTGAAATTTATAATGGGAAAAAGTAAAAACCTCTAACTAGATTTCGTATTTAAAATTGTGGTAACTTTATTTATATGCACTTATACGAAAAATACAAAAATGACAGATGTTAACTGTATATATTTAAGACGAAAGAAGTTTGGAAATCATAAGTTATTTTTTCCTCATGTTTTTAATATAGAATATGTACTTATTTGTTTTTATTGATAGTTGAATAGCTTTTGTGAGTACCCTCTGATCTACATAAAAACTTGCCCATGTGGAAATATAAATTTTTTAAAAACATAATTTTTAAATAAGTATTTTCATTTTTTTTTTTTGGGGGGGGGGGGGAGGGGGGGATTTTGCATGAATTTTTGTAAAGCTGATATCTTATATCTTGCACTGATTATAATGAAAGTTTTGAACTTTTAGAGTAGGACAAGTTTAAAAACGCAAATATATTTAACAAAATACCAAAGTCATTTTTTCCCCAATGTTATTAAAGTAGAATATTTATTTATTTATTTTCATTATTCATAGTTAAATGGCTGTTGTGATTATCAAGTGATATATATGTAAAATTGCCTATGTGGCAATATATTTTTTTATATTTTCATTTTTTTTTTTTTGGGGGGGGGGGGATTTTTGCAATTTTCGTACATCTGATATTTTAAATCTTTTTCCACATTCAACCGAGTATAATAAATATTTTGAACTTTTAGAGTAGGACAAGATTATAAAATATATATATATATTTATCTATGTACCTTAAAAGCCCTTAATAGCGAACACTTCGGGACCGCGGAATTTGTCCGATAATTGGAGATGTCTACTTTTTTGAGGTAAAAATATACAAATATGTATGTCTGCTGATTAAAAAAGTATTCGTTAAATAGAGGTGTTCGCTATTCGAGAATGTCCATTAACCTCCACAATGGATACTCCCGAATACCGGACATCTCAATTTAGACAACTATAATGCAGGGTTGCGTTTTTTGCAAAAGTACTTCTTGATTAAAGAAAGGGCAAACTGGGAAGTGCCCCGTCCCCCTACGACTGTAGTGCCCCCAAATTTGATGTGCAATATTTGTAAAGCTTATATTTTAAATCTGTTTCGAAATTGTACTGATTATAATCAATATTTTGAACTTTTAAAGTAAAATAAGGTTAAAAACAAAATAAATTTTAAAAAATCTAATATTTAGATAAATATTTTTTGTTTTTTAATCTTGTTCTACTCCTGAAGTTCAAGATATTGATTATAATCAGTACAATTTCGTAAAAGATTTAAATTATTAACGTAACGAAAATTGTATACCAAAACTGAGAGCACCAAAAAAATCAGGCTGTATTGGGGGGGGGGGGGAGCAGGACCACAGCCAAATATTTTTCCAGGATTCAACGTGGTCAAACATGGCTACGTATGATGCTTACAAAAAAAATGGATGCGATTCAGACGTTTGAAGTGTCTGAAATTCAGACGCAAAAAGTGTCTGAAAAAATTCAGACATTTTAAAATGTCTGAAAATTGAACACTCCATTTCAGACACTTAAGTGTCTGAATTTCAGACATTTTAATTTAGAGTGCACAACTCAAGTATCGGATATTTTTTTCTGGGGAATAACTCAAGTGCTTATTTATGATGTATTGATCGTAATGATTCTAGTTTAACACGAAGATTACGTCCTATTTAAGATGGAGTCCTAATATTTCTGTATTACTGAATTTAATATATATATATATATATATATAATTGCAATAAATTTTGTATTCATGCATTTTTTCATAAAAGTGGATCAAGATCTGAATATTTATAAAACTAGTTATAGTAAGAACGCACCACATTTACCACGTTTGACGCACAATTTCTGACTCGTTTAATTTTCCATGTATCTGTATTATAAAGGACAAACATATCTGTGCGTAACGCATACGTCATTCTGCGAATGGCAACACTTTCAAATTTGAAATGAATTTTCTTTTTGCAACTTTCGCTACTGAAAAATTTTAAAATTCTACACATCGCAAATTTACAGTTTTTATACCGTCGTATAAGGGAAAAAACGTACTTTTAAATGCAATTTGTTCGAAAGCTGTATCTCAATTTATTTTTGAAATATTAATTTTTTTATAGTTTTAGTACCAATTTTGTAATTGTGGCAACAGAAGTACTCCATTCCTACTAAAAGTAAAGGGGAAATAGTAGATTATTGCACTTTTTTGTCGCCATTTCCTCATAAAAATTGAAATTAAAATACATGCTATGTCAAAAATACCGCCTGAATCGGGTGAATTTTGTTTTTATTTTGTTTCTATTCATCAATTAAATGTTTCTTAGTTTATAGCAAAAATATTTTACAAACGATATAACACTTTCTCTTTACGAAAACGTATTTTAAAAAACTGTGTGACTTTCCTTCACAATGACTTATTTCATATCAGAAAGGTGAAAGAATGCAATTATATTTATCCGTGTGTAATAATATTTTCCGAATTTTGGAAAAATGATTTCAGATAAAACATGCAGCTACTATAAACAAAAACAAGTGAAGGCATATGTAACATTAAATACCCGATTTTTTTTTCCTTTTCCCAAGTTTCTTGAATGACGATATTGCTTTTTGTTGTGTTTGTGTATTATTCTGCGATAATGAAGTCATTTGAATAATTTTCTATAGATGTAGGGCTGATTACAAAATTTAAGAATTCTAGAAGCTGTATATAGATGCTGTTTAAGACTGGATCAAAAAAGTGGACTGCTTTAGCGGATGCAAATGACGTCATTTTATAAAAAGCGTGTTTTTTAATTATTAAAACTGAAATATGTTTTGTAGAAGTGCGTCATTTCTCCAAAGCTGCTTAGGTGAAAAAACTTCTTTTAAAAATAACGTAATCGAAATCACAGGCTGATAAAGCGCAATGTTTTACAAAAATTTACAGTGTCTTTATAGAAGAGTAGTGAGATACAATGTGCTTGTTCAGTTTGGAAACCTTTGTTCAAAAAATAGTGACATATATTAAAGTACTTGATGATTATCGCCTGGATGAATTCGCTTCGTAGAGTTATACAAGCGAACAATGAGGATCTTGGCAATAATTTAAGGTTTAAAATAATATTAGGTTCCCCATTTTTTTGTCCAAAATTCTCTTGACTAATAAAATTTTACTGCTATTCTTTAAGACACACCACTATAATTTTATTACATAAGGCTGTTCTTTAATCGTCTGCCCTGAGCTTTATACTGAACCAATTTTACTAATATTTCTTTAATTAAAAGCTGATAATTTGTATATGTGCCCGCAATAGCCGTTTTTTTTAATATCCCCACTTTAAAATTTTAATTTAAAAAATATTTTATGAAATTTCTTCAAAATGATTCGTAATTAGATAGCTTTCATTATTGCAGATTTGAGAGAATAATGAGGTTTATTTATTTTTATTTATGCCATTTTTTGATAAAAATTAAATATATATTTTTTTCTATGAAATAAATTTCGTTGTATAGTGTTAAATGGCGCAAAATCCCATTAGGGATATATTGCACCAAAATATTTTGAATGGAAAATGACATACTGCTTTTGAAAATACGCATTTTTCCTTATAAAGTTTCCATATTTTTTTTCTTCTGCATGAGTGCTGATACTGATTTTGAGACTCTAAGCAAAAGTACGTGAAAATGACGTCATATTTAAAAGAAAACGATGAATCTCTTAGATAATACTAAACATTTTAATACAAGTGCGTCTAAAAAACATAAATTACGGCAATTTTTACCTTTCGGTATTGAGATTAGTATTTGAAGTTAAGAAATCGACTGTTCACATGTAAACATGTTGTTGACAATGGTGACTTCAACTTCTTAGTTCAAGTTCTTTGGGTTAAAAAATGAATTTAAAATGATCAAATTAAAATACCATTTTATAAACATGGTGAATACGGATATGAGAAGTACATATGTGAAGGTTGAGGGTTGATTTTTGACGGCCAATTATCTACACTAGGGATATAGGCCCAGGGGGAAGTGCCCTCCGTGGGGGTCTTTCTAAGGGAACCTAATCCGTATTTAGGCATGGAAAATCCACGGCTTGAAGAAAACCACGAAAACTCTGAACGATTAGGCCGACGGGCGCGGTACATAAGTGAATTATGAGAAGATGAAAATGGTTTCGGGTTTAGATTTTACAGATTTTGCATCAAACTAGAATAAATTTTATCTTTTTTATTCAGGAAAACGAAGCATAAGAGACTTAATTGACAACTTCATCATAATAACTGTTTTTTATTATATTTTACTGATTACACATGCAATTAAAGTTTAATTTTAAAAATTCAGACAACCAGGGTTCGCATTCCATAGAGGAAATTTTATTGTTCCTATCAGAACTATTAATCAATAATCTTCATATATATATTTTTTTAATATGCTGTAGAAAGGTGCTATAAAGATATTATTTTCAAAATAGTGGTAATAACAATAAAATTTTCCCTGTAGAATGCAACCCCTGGACAACTGAGTTTTATAAAAGTAGTATTTTGTTAATTTTAGTTTAAAATAATATTTGTTTCAGAGTTAGACTAACCAATTATAGATGCATTTTTTATTGTAACTAATTTTGTAGGTATATTATAAATCAATGAAACAGTTCCTTCTTAAACATTTTACTTCGTCGAATTTCGACGGGTTCTATCTCGTGTCTATAATAATTTAAAAAAATTAATTTAACCTGTACTATATCATTTTACTTCATTCGCTGTTCTATTCAATCGTATTTGTTAAAACTAACACAGTTTCCAGAAAACCTTTGGCAAGGAAAAATACAAATGAAAATATTTATATATATATATCTTTAAAAGCATGAAATGTTGATACAGTAATATATTGTTTTTTTTTTCAAAAGGAAAATAAACGAAGAAAGATACGAAAACTTAGATGTTGTAAAACGTATGCAGAAATCAAAATAAGTATATACCGACCCAATTACAATTAAAACATTGCAATTAATATTCATATAAAAAGAACAAATTAAATAAGCTGCAATTGCTTGCAGGTGCATACATATAATATAGAACTATTTAAAATACATTAAAACACATTAAAAATACATTAAAAAACCAAAAACGTTTTTAACCAATTCATAGGGCCATCTTCAGTGGTTATTTAGATGTTGTGATATCTCTTTGCTCTTCTTCGTCTGGGAGAGACCATAGCAATTTAAGTTTAAATAACCACTGAAGATGGCTGAAGATTTTTAATGTATTTTTAGTGTATTTTTAAAGTATTTTAATGTATTTCAAATAATTTTATATTACATGTATGCCCTTGCAAGCAATTTTAGTGCATTTCATTTGTGGTTTTTACATGAATTTTAATTATTTACTCAATGAGAATTTAACTATAGAATTTTAAGTTTACTTTATTAAAACTTTGTAATTCACGAGTAAATAATTTTTCTAATTTTATGAATGGAATGCATGTCACACCAGCTTTGTTCATTGTGTGGCTGTGATTCTCATTTTCATTGTTTTATTTTAGTTTAAAATGATACTTCATGCGTCATAATCAACTATAGACAATAGAAGGCATCACATGCAACTGCAGATAATAGAAGATGCCATACCCAACTGCACCCATGTTTTTGACAAATAATAAAATACCTCAAGGGCGTAAAAAGGAAAATAATGGTATTTTCAAAACGGCGATTACTTAATTTCTTTCCTTACAGATAACATATACAGGTGGAAACTCTTCATTTTCCCCTAGCTTAAAATTTATAGGTGTGGGTTTGTATATTATGTAAAACAAAAATTTACAATTTTTAATCTATATTTTTGTCTTTACGTTTCAATAAAGAACAGAAATTGTTTTTGTAATAAAAGAACCATTGTCATTTGTATTCAACAAAACTTTTTAATGGGAAATTGTTTTAAATTAAAATTTGTTTTCATTGTCGCTTTTCACCTAAATTCACTTTGCTATATTATTTTTACTCTTTAGCAATGGTTTTATTTAGTTCCTCAGAGCTCCTAAAATTAATCTATAAGGAAAATTTGTATAAATTAATCTTCCTACGTGATATGTTACAATACATTAACTATATTAAAAGTATAGAATGCTAAGATTTCACATTTTACGGATTTTTTTTATCAATAGAAGATCATTCAACGAATTTAGATTCATTTAATTTAAAACTTAGCAAATGTATTTCTAGAAATACTTTATTTAGTTCAAATGTAATAGTAAAAGAAAAGATGTATATCGCATGATATTTTTAAAAACTAAATTCAAGGTTTATTGAAATGGGTTTTGAAAGTTATTTAATCTCCAGTGTATTTAATTTTAAAACTCTATGTGGAATGAGTTTGAAAAGTGTGAAATTTGAATGAACGTATAAAAGAAGATTTTTATTATTTTCAAAGAAAAATATATTAATCTGAATTTAAAATTATATACGTGAACTCTGAAGCTTAAAAAAAATATATATATACCGAATTATTTGTAACTTTATAAGGTTGTTTCAAAAATAATTTCGTTTTTAGTTGCGTTCGTAATTATATAAATACTTAGCACCTATAGTTGTAGTCTGACCGGTCTGTCTGTCTGTCTGTTCGTCTGTCCGCATATAACAGGGTAACACTATCCAGCCGAATGGTTTGAAAGTTAATACATATAATCGCTGCAGATTTTTGTCATTTCACATTTTATGAAAATCGAATCAAATCTTAAAGAGATATTAAGAAAAGTTATTTTCATTCTATTAAATCCTATCATACGTAATTAAATTTATGATATCCCATGATAGATATTGATTTTAGGTTGCCGTGGTGATTATTTCCTATTTGAGATGTAGTCATATTATTTACTTATTACAGAATTTAATTCATATAATAGTAATAAATTTTTGTATTCATGCATTTTTGTTTAAGAGGGCAACAGTTATCAAACCAAGATCTGACTGTTTATAAAACTAGTTGTAGTAAAAAAGCACCTCATTTGCCACGTTTGGCGTGCAATTTCCGATTTGTTACAATCAAATGTTTGTTGCAATATTTCAATATAAAACAAACATTCACAGAATCAAAATATAAACCATGAAATTCTATGGTTTCTTTCCATCTTGCAAGATGAACAATGCCATTTTGATACCAATCTTTGGATTTGGTAGCAAAAAAGTCTAGACAACCCCGTTACAAATCATCAACATTAAAGAAGCTCCTTTTACGGAAAAAATGATGGCGTAGAACGGAGCGTGTGGAATTCCAATGGAACAGAGGGGCATATGGGAGATCAGGTGAAAGTTCAATTCTTTCATGCTTCTCTACTTTATTGCGAATTATGCGAGACGTGTGTGGTCTTGCATTGTTTTATTGGTGAAGAATTCCCCTATGTTGATCAATGCCGTGTATATGCTTTTCAAAGAAGCATAAATTCGATCAGCTGTTCACGTGAATTTCAGATTTCACCGATGAACTCTGTGAAATGATTTAACAAGTAGGAAATTGTACGTCAAACGGGCCAAATTCGTACTATAACTAGTTTTATAAATATTCAGATCTTGGTGTGATAGCTGTTGCATTCTTATGCAAAAATGCATGAATACAAAATTTATTACGAATTTATATATTTCAGTAATACGGAAATAGTATGACTCCATTTTTAAAAGAACGTCATCACCATGACAACATAGAATCATTACCTATCAGGAGAAATCATTGAATTGATTACGTATGATAGAATTTAATAGAATGAAGAAAACTTTTCTTAATATCTTTTTAAGTTTTGATTCGATTTTCATAAAATTTGAAATAACAAAATTCTGCAACGTTTATATATATTAAATTTCAAAACATTCGTTGGGTAATGTTTACACTGTTATATGCGGACAGACGGACCGACCAGACTACGATTATAGGTGCTAAATATTTGAATAACTACGAATGCACCTAAAAATGAATGACTTGCTCAAAATTCCAGCAGATTCTAATCATGAACTTTTTTTCAAACCTCCCTTGTTTTTCAATAAGTTGGGCTGATTGGTCTACATCTAACCACTAATTTCGATTATCTAGGTTTATTGTATATACCCATTTATCATCACCTGTCACTATGCGTTTGAAAAACCGCAACTTGGTGCGTTTTCGAGAAGAGTTTTGCACATTTCCACTCTGTGGTTTGCTTGCTGCGTAGTTGGTTCATGAAGAACTTCTCTAGAGATCTTGTGCGTTTTCTGTATTTTATGAAAAGCTCGGCATTATGCTTGGACGGTCCTAGCTACTTTGAAAGATTTCGTGCACTGGTGGTTGGATTCATTTCCACTTTTCCAAAATAACGAGTGATGGCTTCTACTTCTGCGTTTCTCTTCAAGAGACGAGGCACCTCCTTTAAGGATACTTGTCACTCAGTTTCCGAATTCCCTTCGGTAATGCTAAGTTTATGGGCATTTGATACATTCTTATATTTAAAATATCTCCTCGGGAAATTAATATTTTTAACTTCTTTCTTCTGTCTACTCTTGTAAAGGATGTCTCTTTTTAACTTATTTCTCAAAATATTTCTAAAATCCATGCTTAAATTTATATGAAGTGTTAAAATTTTACTCTCAGTTTGTTAGCTTTTTAACGCATAAAACATTAAATTAAGCATTGAATTTAGAAATATTTTGACAACTCAGGAAAAAAGAGATATCCTTTCAGAAGATCATACAGAAAGCAGAAAGCAGAAAAAAAATATATTAATATCCTGGGGAGATATTTTAAATACAGGATGTCTGCAAATTAGTTGGGCAATTTCGTAAGTTAAGAACTTCCGAAATATTAAATGAAATTAACTAGTTGAAAGTCAGACTAGTAGTAATATTGCCGACGTTTATTCATAGATGACGTTAGGCATAACTGACACCATCGCTTAGCGAGCGGAGGTGTTATTCAGTGGCCACCACGATCACAAGATCTTTCTCCGCTTGAAAACGGTGTATGGGGTTTTGTAAAGGATCAGGTGTACAAGCTGTTATTTCCTGCATTCAGTCCTGAACTAAAATCAAGAACCTGAACTGCAATTAATTTGATCGACGGATACATGCTGACAAATCTGTGGCAAGAAATTATTTATCGATGGGACATTTGTATATACTTAACTCATTGGAGACGAGCGAATGGTATTCGTGCCGCTTAAGGTGCTCAGAATCGCGGATTATTCTCACCAGTAAATTTTTATTAACCATTTGGAAAAATGGTTATTGTCCTCTGTCAGGGTAGGAAAGCAAAAACATATCTGAAGCGTTTTATTGGCTGATTCCGCATTTTATTCGTTTTCTGATCCGTCTATACAGTAATCTGCATTTTCCCTTTACTTTCAACAGAGATGTATACTTCTGTTGCCACTATGACAAAAAAGTAATAAAAACTACAAAAAAAATTAATGACTCAGAAACAAATTGAGATACAGCTTTCAAACAAATTGCATTTAAAAGTACATTATTTTTTTTCTATACGATGGTCTAAAAAGTAATATTGTGGGATGTTTAGAAGTTTAAGAATGAAATTTCATTTAAAATTGGTCCAGAAATATTAATGTTTAATCCATGGCATGCGTAATGAATGACCAGCTCCGTAGAAGTTTAAAAATTGACAGTACGGAAAAATGTAATCCATGGCGTACGTAATGTATGATCAACTCCGTGCGATTTTTTATGTCTTAAATTTTAGTCTTTGAAAAAATCATTTCCCAAATGGTCGTTGTAATTTGTTAAATTGCATTTTATTTGTAAATTTTGCCTCGTTTAATCCGAGCACTTTCCTTATTCAATTAGGCAAAAATTTCTATTTTAAAAAACCGGTGATCAAAGATTAAAAATTCTGTAAACGACGCTCGTCCCGAAGGGGTTAACATTACCGAGGGAAATTCAGAAACTGAGTTTCGAGCACCCTTAAAATGTTTGAACCGGTTTTGGGTTGTACGATCGGTGATCCTCTCATCCTTTTCAACTTCTCGAATTTTACGAGTTGCTTCTGTAGCTTTATGACCCCTTTTAAAATAATGTCTTGGGATGGATAATATTTCAATATCTGTATTGGTCATTATATAACCTAGAAATATATAAAAGTATAGGTATGAGTGTAATACAAAAGGAGGAACATCTACGCTGTAATATAACACTTTGCATCGGTCATTAATTATAAGTGCGATTTATACGGCCTAATATTATATTTAACCTTTCTCACATCATTTAAAAATTATCTTAGTAAGCAACGAACAAGATTATAGGATACCTTTAGTAACGTACAGGTAATAAATAACATTGTAAAAGCTTAAAACTACTGTTTAAAAAAAAATGGATTAGATTTTATGGGGTAGTATATCACACAACATTTTTTTTCTTTTACTGCAGACAATATAAGTATATTTTCATTAGATTTGCTTTTTTGTGAGAGGTGACGAGTTTTTGTGGGTTATGTTTTAAGGCTATAAAAGGAGGCTAGACGCCCTACTCATCTATTCATTTAGCAAACTTATACTAAAAAACACTACTATCTGCAACAAAACTATTTTTTTTTTTTTTTTTTGTATTTATGGCACTGTAAAATCCTGATTTAGCATAGAAAACTCGCATTTTAGAAATTTGAGAACAAAACTTATTCTACTAAAATTTTCATTCCTGTATAAGGCGAGTTTTGAAACTTACGTTATCCGTATTAAATTTTTTTTATCACGCAATCAATAGAACAGGAAGTAAGCAGTTTTCCACTAGCTAAGAAATACATTTCAAAAAGCTCCTAAATATGATAAATGTATTTAATTGCATTCTATAACTTCAGTGTAATTTATTTCTTGCTATCTTAATAAAATAATCTTAATTTTTCAAAATTCTTTGTATTTATTTTCTTGTACGTTATGTGCTTAAGAAAAAAATTGTACAAATCATACCTTAGTAATTGCTAGTCGAGACCTTAGTAATTGCTTTGCACATGCTCACTCACATCGGAATCGGTCGATATATACGAGTGCTGTCGCAGGCAAAAAATCAGATTTTTCAAAATGTCACACACATTAGAAATTGAAACTGCTATATCTGAGCCATTTTTTAAGATAAAGACAAACATAAAATGCTCCTGAATCCTTATATCAAGGTCAAATACTTAAGAGAGAAACCTTTTCCAATTTCTAATTTTTTTGCACCTCACTTTAAATATAATTTTTTTTTAATTTAATGGCCGCCATTTTGAAACAAGATGGCTGATGAGGTTGGCCAGCGCACTTGGTCGAGATATTGCTGTATACTATCCACATGCCTTCTTACATCGAAATAGGCGAATACGTGTGTTATCGCGTGACAAATACAAGATCGTTTCAAAATGTTAGCCATGCTAGAAATTCAAAGTGCTATAATACAACCATTTTTTATTTAAGATATAAACAAAAGAACCTATTTTTAGAAACAAAAACTGCTCCGGAATCTTTGTATCAAAGCCAAACACATAAAAAAAAATCTTTTTCATTTTCAAATTTTTTAATACTTCATTTTAAATTTTAAATTTAATTTTTTTAATGGCAACTCTTTTGAAACAAGATGGCGAATGAAGCTGGCCAACGAACTTGGTCGAGACATTGGTATGTACTATGTACAGACCAAGTTACATCCAAATCGGTTCATAAATACGCCTGTTAACGCGTGACAAATATCAGGTCGTTTTAAAATGTCAGCCACAATAGAAATTCAAAATGCTATAACTTAGCCATTTTTTTAGATATAGACGAAACGAAAACTGTTCCGGAATCTTTGTATTAAGGTCAAACACAGACGAATAAAATCTTTTTCATTTTCTAAATTTTCGGTATCTCATTTTAAATTTTAATTTTTTTTAATTTTTTTAAATAGCCGCCATTTTGAAACATGATGGCGGATGAAGCTGGCCAACGAACTCGGTCGAGATATTTGTATGTACTATGTACACACCAAGGTACATCCAAATCGGTTCATAAATACGTCTGTTATCACGTGACAAAAATCAGGACATTTGAAAATTTCAGCCTCGCTAGAAATTCAAAATGCTATAACTCAGCCACTTTTTAAGATATAGACGAAACAAAAACTGCTCCCGAATCTTTTTATCAAGGTCAAACAAATAAGAAGAAAATATTTTTTCAATTTTCAATTTTTTGGTACCACATTTCAAATTTAAATTTTTCTTAAAAGTTTAAATGGCCGCCATTTTAAAACAAGATGGCAGATGAAGATGACCAACAAACTCGGTCGAGACATTGGTATGTACTATGTATAAACGAAGTTACATCCAAATCGGTTCATAAATACGCCTTTTATTGCGTGACAAAATTCAGGATGTTTCAAAATGTCAGCCACGCTAGAAATTCAAAATGCTATAACTAAGGCATTTTTTAAGATATAGACGAAACAAAAACTGCTCCGGAATCTTTGTATAAAGGTCAAATACATAAGAAAAAAATATTTTTTCAATTTTCAATTTTTTCGTACCACATTTCAAATTTAAATATTTCTTAAAAATTTAAATGGTCGCCATTTTTAAACAAGATGGCGGATGAAGCTGGCCAACGAACTCGGTCGAGACATTGGTATGTACTATGTATACACAATGTTACATCCAAATCGGTTCATAAATACGCCTTTTATCGCGTGACAAAATTCAGGACGTTTCAAAATGTCAGCCACGCTAGAAATTCAAAATGCTATAACTCAGCCATTTTTTAAGATATAGACGAAACAAAAACTGCTCCGAAATCTTTGTATAAAGGTCAAATACATAAGAAAAAAATATTTTTCCATTTTCAATTTTTTGGTACCACTTTTCAAATTTAAAATTAAAAAAAAAATTTAAATGGCCGCCATTTTGAAATAAAATGGCGAATGATGTTGGTCAACGAACTCGGTCGAGACATTGGTATGTACTATGTACACACCGAATTACATCCAAATCGGTCCATAAATACGAGAGTTACAGTGTGACAAATGTCAGATATATATATATATATATATATATATATATATATATATATATATAAATTTTGAACGGAGGCTGGTTTCGTGGTCTGGGGGTCATGATCGATGAAAATATACCAAAATTTTTTGAAATCGCTTTCTTCCGAACGGCTGCAATAGGTAGCTTTTTGTAATGAAAGCTACCTAAAATTGCAACTCTCTTATATAGTGTTGTTTGAAAGCAATATAGAATTATTTTTTGATTAATTGAAAAACATTTTATTGCATTTAATACTACAATACATTTATGCTGTAAAATTGTGATGCTTCGTGCCAATTTAATTAAGGGAACTAATCTTTTAATATTTTAAAATCTATGAAAATAAACGCAAAAATATATCAATAACGCAGTTGACCTTCTAAAATATTTAGGAACTTTTTCTTATATAAAGGTTTGTAAAAATAAATTACTGCATAAAATTACTTTATAAAAAAAAAATAGGTAAGAGGAATCCAATAACTTTTAATAAATATTCATTCCAGTTTAAGAATAGTCTCACATGAATTTAACAGACTTGGAAGTTTGTTTATTACATAGCACATCCATTATTTTTAATTGCTATTCACAATTTCATATTTCCATATGGAAAATATATTTAATAAATTTTAGAAGAAATAATGATTAATAATTGTTTAATTCCTAAATAATTCATTAGCTTGCGGGAGAATCATTACTCATTAACGTAATTAAAAAGCGAAATCGACATGAATACATTATTTTTATTTATAAAATGAGAGAAAATATAATTTTACTTATTTTATTTTATTTTTGAAATATGAAATTATGTTTCTCGAGTTATTTCAATTTGAAAGTTATTCTCGATTGCAAATTTTATTTTGCAATTAGTCTATTAACAGCAATTTTAATGGCAGGGTATCGTAATTAAATTTACAGGAGAAAGCTTGTTTATTAATTTTAAATAATCAAGTAATTAAATTAACAAACGAACGTTATACTGTATATATATAATATATCACATATATATATATATATATATATATATATATACAGGGTGCAATATGTTATCTATCGCCGACCTTTATTTTCTTAACCGTTGGCCGTAGACATATAGTTCCAATTACAAAAACGTTTCAAATGAGCTAAATATTCATGTTGTGGCATTATTTAAAGTAAAAAAATCAATTTTATAAAAATTACGAATTCTAACTTTTTATACGGTCCCCCAGTCCCTATAGTTATATTTAGTAAAGGTTTACACATATCATAACAGATATAACACAAAAAGTTTGACATATGTACTACAAAAATTGACAGAGTTATTAAATTTCAAAGTTTGAGATTTTTGCACATGATTTTGTCTTTCATTGACGGATCAGTTAAAAGATGAATTAAAGTAATTTGAGATCAAAATCAGAGTACGCTTCCGCTGCCATTTATCTAGTCCTTAGTGAGTATGTTTTATTTTCCGGCTGTTGATTCTACCTACTTTCACGTTTGGATATTGTTCGACTCATAAAAAGCTCAACTTTTTAGATGAAATAGCCCTCATTGATGATTCCCCGATTTGACGATATCGGCTAAAGGTGGTTTCGCAGAAAAATGGTCATTGATCCCTCAGGTTATACCGAATTACTTTAATTCATCTTTCAACTGATCCCTCAATGAAGGACAAAATCATGTGCAAAAATCTCAAACTTTGAAATTTAATAACTCTGTCAATTTTTGCAGTACAGATGTCGAACTTTTTGTGTTTATATCTGTTATGATATGTGTAACCTTTTACTAAATATAACTATAGGGACTGAGGGACCGTATAACAAGTTAGATTTCGTAATTTTTATAAAATTGATTATTTACTTTAAATAATGCAACAACATGAATATTTAGCTCATTTAAAACGTTTTTGTAATTGGAACTGTATGTCTACGGCCAACGGTTGAGAAATTAAAGGTCGGCGATAGATAACATATTGCACCCTGTATATATATGTTGTGAGATATCATTGTATTAGTAAAAATATAAGGATTTAAAATATGAAAACTATTTTGTAATTCGATGATTAAGTGAGATTTTTATAATTATTAGATACATGTGAACAAAATAAAATAACTCTCAGGTACTACAGACAGAACACAACAATTAAGGGTCATAAAAAAGAAACTATTGACGCCAAACCATGGCAGGTAAAGAATGCGTTAGTCAAGTAATATTTACGATGCTTTTAGCACAGAAGTTATGAGGGCAGGAACGAATTTAAGACTTCGATGTGGGTGGCAAAAAGTATCCCAGGACCTGAAATATACCCCGAAGTCAACCTAAAATTATATGCGACGGGGAAGCGAAGGAATGCCCACGAAGATGATGAAATCTGAAGAGTGTGATATATTGTAAGCAACCAATTGAAAGTGAAAGCCAGCAGCGAATAATAGAGAGATAGTAAAGAAATCCCATTTTATAACTGCTAAAAAAATTCACTTTAAATTTTTTTCTTATTAAGCTCTTATTTTCAACTAGAAAACATCTCCAAAAAAACTCTCTAGGAAAGATCTTTTCTGTGATGAGGAGACCTTTTGTCGTCGTTTCCGAGGTATACACCTGCGACTGTATACAATCAAGACACATTTGCGCGTGACGAAGCATACCAGAGAATCCCTGACGAGCCAGAGCATCCAGGACTTCGGAACGACGGACCGAAAGATGTCTCATAAGGAATAATTTTTGGACGATTAGCCTTAAGATAATCGCCGAACGGAATGTGCCCATGTGATAAAATCCGTCAATAAACGGAGGACAATTCTCTATCACATCAGTGAGAAACCATTGTAGGACTTCTGTGCAAAAGAAAAAATAAACATAAACTCTCCTGTGCAGTGAAAAGGACAATATAAACAAAGTATTAAAATAAAACAAAATTGTAATTTAATAGATTACAACGACCATTTGGAATTTTTTTTCATCGATAAACTCTCCAAGTCCCGTTTCGAGAAGAAAAAACAGTTTACAAATCGAAAGCAGTTCCACCGAATCATCCACAGATTGCGACAAATTACCTGCGTTGAGCTCAATTTTTTCCGGTTAGAATCGAGCGATTGTAAAACGCCGTGGCTAGTGGATTGGAGCCCCTCGAGACATGTCTTTTTACTATCAATCGATTAAACATTAGATTGTTTCCTTTTTCACATTCGTCTTTTATTCTGTAATAGATTTTCATGGGCTACATAATCAGTTGAAGACATCGATTTTCATGGGCTACATAATCAGTTGAAGACCTCGATTTTCATGGACTACATAATGAGTTGAAGACCTCGATTTTTGCTTTGCAAGACGATTTTTATTTCGGCGTCGCTCTTTGGCTTTGGATTTTTCCATATCTGATAATTTGCGCCTACCCATTTTGTAACTTTTTCAATTTTTAACGATTTTATACCTTTCTATTACCTATTCAAATAAAAATTCTTCTAAAAGTAAAGAACATCGTTGAATTTCGTTAAAAAAAAATAAAATGCGAGCATCATTTGGCCCCAACCTCGACCGAAAACAACAACCATTTCCAAATGGTTAAAAAATATATATGACCCTTACATCTGTCTAGTTGTATCAGGTGAGTTGAATATTTAATTACTCTTAATAAAATGGCCAAAGTTTATTTGTATTTCATAATGTGTATTTTATATATTTAATGTGTTGAATCTTATAGATAAAACTTAAAAAAAAAGTCTTTAATGATTTTGCAGATTAATAGAAGGTAATAATAATAATGATAATGATGATAAAATTGTGTTTTTATTAATATTTGGCCGAGTAGCCCGGAGAATTTTAGAAAAATTGTGCTGTGAATGATTTAATTAGAAATGAGAATTAAAATTAAAAATTGCATAAATACGATATATAAAATTCAAATAATAGGCTATTACACTTACCATGATTGATTATATTTGAAATAAAAAATGTTGCAACAAATGAATGAGTATTTTGATCATTAATATTATGTTTTGTAAATAAAATTCAATTGTATATATGTACCTATAGCTTTCGTGCTTTTTTTTTCTTTTATCTTGCCTTTTCAGATATAAATTAAATTTATGATAAGTAAGAATTATAAATTAAATAATTATAGAAATTTACTTGTCTTCACCAACCTTATAATCCAAAATCTCAATTTCAACGTTAAATAAGGCGTTCTTGCATTTATTGCAAACTTCAGTCTTATTCCAAAACCCTCTTTCTTTTTTGTAATTAATATCATCCCATATGTTTCATCACAACGCGGAACGGGGTGGTATTTGTCTATACTTTGTACTAAGCACTAGATTATCTGTACTAACCACTAGATTGTGTGGAGGTGCCAGTTCGTCACCACACAGTGTACTTAGGGGTGTACATTAGGGTGGAACGAAAGTATAGGGTAAAATATTTTTTTCAGCAAATGATTTTCTAATAGCAATTAAAAGTTGTCTTTGTATGTTAACAATAAAACTACGAAGTTTTTTCTTTATAAATTTATATCTTGAGGTGCCGCAAGGGCCTTAAATATAAGGATTGTTTTTACAAAAAGTCCAAATTTAACATAAAATTATAATTTTTTTCACTGTTTTATTTTCACATTTTTAAAATCAAATATTGTTTTTAGCAGCAATCTATAGATGTTTCTTTACTATAACAACAATAATATTAAGTTTAGTTGATGTAAATTTATGCATTCATTTTCTGAAAAAGTGAAATAAATGAGCTTTTTAAAAAAAATTCAAGATGTAATATCAGTTTGAATTTAACTGTTGTGATCACTTTTTTGCTTACAAATAGTTGTTCAAACACAGCTTTTTAAATAGCACAGTAGCGCCCTAAAGTATTTTGACAAAGATAATAATTCACTTAACTGAAAAGAATAATAAAATACAAAAAATAATCATTTATTTTATTTAACCATATTCAATGTTTTAATTTTAATAAATTAACAATAAATATTAATAATATTAATAAAATTATATATATACTATATATATTTATATCTAAATTTTGTCATGCTGCAACTCTCGAATTTTTTACCCGATTTGGATGAAATTTTTTAATATGCATAGTACAGACTAATGTCTCGACCAAGTTCGTTGGCCAGTTTCATCCACCATCTTGTTTCAAAATGGCAGCCATTGAAATTTTTGAAATTTTAGTGGCGAGAACTGGAAGTTCGTTACAATTTTCAAGTTGTTTGCCGAAAACCCCGCCAAATTCCTTAGGACGCTTTGTTTTTCCATCTAATTCATGAAACAGGTGGCGCAAAGGCAATTCCTTTAAGAGTAACAAACAAATCAGCCACTGAAGTGGCTTATTTAGATCTTTTCCTGTTAAAGCAATCACACCGTTATTAACTCCAGTGACTGTCCCATCATACCCAAAAGCAGTTACAGTTGATATGTTCAAATGATTGTTACCAATAAAGTAGGCTGTCATGCTATTTTTTATAGCTTCAGCTGTTCCAAAAGCAGAGGTTACATGTCCTAGAAAGGATGAACTGGGCTCTTTTAATAAAGGAATATGTCTTCGATGACCGCGTTTTTGTAATATTTGTTTACTTTTTTATCTTGCACAATTGTTTTATCTTTTCTTCCCTCAAAAAACAAACCTATATTATCTCCAACTTGGTTAAGGCTTCTTGCTATCTCTTTTGTTCGATTCTTTTCTCTCTCTCTTCAAATTTTCACCCTATCAATTACCTTACTGTTGTTCTTCTCTGTAATCATTTCAACATCTTTAAGAACAGCACTTGCGATAGTCGCTGTCTGAAATAACATTTCGGTCACAAGCACTTGCTACTGTTGGAAGTTCTACTCGCATTTGCTCGCTTGTAGTTGAATCCAAAAAAAAGGTGACAAATTTTTGGAATTGTATATTAAGATTCCTTTAAATGTTTGCTCAGGATCTGATTGAATGGCATAATTTTCAGCTTTTCTAGTAGCCTTAACTACTAATTTCTGATTGTAGTAATACTTTAATTGTTGCTGTATTACCTGTTGCTTCCTCTCTTATCTTTGTGTTAAAATCTTGAAAATAACTTTATATACTCCACTTATACACATTTTTCTTGCTGTTCTTTGATCAAGTAAAAAATCTTTCTCAAGTTTAGGTGCTTTTTTTTTTCGCACTCACAGACAGAAAATTCTTTGCACTTACAGGTTGCTACATAAAAAAGACGTTTGCTTTCATTTAAAATTTTTACTGCAATCAAATCATATTTTTCGGTACCTTTTCTACCTTTTGATCTTAAAATACTTCTGTATTTATCATGATAGGTTTTTCCCATTTCTAACATGAGAGTGCGAGATACAACAGGAATAGATGCTGACGACCAAATAGATTCAACTTTCTTAATAAGTATACCAAGTATTCCACTCACCGTTCGTTCTTTTGATGTTTTGTACGGTTTCAGCTCATGTCGAATATAAAGATAATATTTCATACTGTCATAATAAGTTGAAAATCTTATATCACTTAATTGTTTAGGGTACCCAAAAACTGGGCATTCTGACTTTTGTCTGGTCTGAACTGGTCTTGACACTGCCATCACTCTAAGGATAAAGCATTAACAAATAAATTATTATACAAATATTCAAACTGACATACTCATAAACAAAACAAAATCCAGTAAAGAACAGAATAAAAACATTTGTTACTCAAACGATTCGTTTGCCTGCACTGACTGACGACAGAAACAGGTGACCAGACCATTGCTACAGTTACATGCTTCTCTTCCACCTCCGCCACCCTACACCAAGCAATAACCAGGCTTCAATTAAGGTCACTTCAAAACAAGTACTGTTCTCCATTTGACTATTAATTTTCTGAACTAAAAAAATGTTTTGCAGCGTTTTTAAGTTAAAAGTAAGGTTAATCGAAATGTTTTTACGGAATACTGTTAAAATCTAAAAAAAAAATGGAAATTAAAAGATGCATGATTTAGTAGCATAAATATTAAAGGCATGCAGTATAAAACTGTAAATTTCTTCTGTAAAGTAGTTTATGTGTATTATTTAAAAATTGAAACAGGCATTTGGTATTTAAAAAAAAAAATTTCTTTTTTTACTAAACCAAATTTATCAAAATTCGTAAAATCTACTTAAAAATACATATATTCAAGTCTTTTGCGGTGCCTCTAAATATATTATGTTTGTTAAAATATTTTAACACTGTCTTAACAAAGGCATTAGACAACTTTCTATTTCTATTACATATCTAAATTAAAAATTTATTTTTTTCGTTCCACCCTAGTGTACATATGTAACATTATCAACTTTTAAGTAATTTTGGACTACCTCCTTACGATATCCTATGTTATAATCCCTCGAACCCCCCCCCCCCCCCCCCGAACTTTTCCCTTATGATGTCGTCATCAATGTCTAAAAATTCTTTTTAATTTGCATTTTTTTTCTTTTGTTTGCAGTGATATACAGATATGGTTATATATTTATTATTCACATACTTAATTGATTCAAAAGAAGAGAAGTCAATAAAATATCACTATTATATATAGAATAACTTTATATCAAATAACACTTAAAAGAAATTAAAAGTGCTATTTAAAAGTATTTATACTAGCTTTTTGTTACAAAATGCATTTAACAGTAATAATGTCTTTTTGCTATTGACTCCGCACGGGGGAGTGGGGACAGGTAGATCTTCTTATTAACAAAACAGGTGTACAACATTCTTTCTCTTTTCTGTACTAGTAAATAATGTAAAGATTTTTGCAAACGTAACTTCCTTTAAAGCAATTTAGATATATATATGTAAGATTTTATGTTATTGATTTTCATTTCTATTTCTAGATGTTTGATTAAATGTAACATATTTGTTTTAAACTCAAATTATTTCCACTCTGTTCATCTAGCAAAATGTCTTTGAAAATTTACTGGTCTAGAAAATATATCTTGAACGAATATATGTATCTTTGAATATGCTTGATTCTTTAAGCGGATTTGCAAAGAATGGACTAATATTATTTGAATTCAGTATGCGTAAAACTATAGTACAAAATACAACATTTTTGACATTTAAATTCTGAATGTTATAATTATTTTTAACTTGAGTTTGAAAACGGAATGAAACTTTTCGAAAGACTAAAATTCATCAGAGAATTTAAACAGTATGAAAATTCGAAAAGTTGCGTAAGTGAAATATTACTGTGTACGATTGAACTAGGACTTCCCTCAGAGGGATTAGTCTGAGCGATATTGCTGAGGACATAGATTTAATAATAACATGTGGAAGCAAAGAAAATGAGATATTATCTTTAATTGTCCATATACTGCGATAAATTGAAATGATGAAAATAAACGAATCGTAGAATTACAAAATCTTACATATAAATTCCTATACACTGTTTAAAAAATGAGAAAGCAATCCATTCAAGATAGCCAAGCATGGATATAAAATTGAAAGTACGCAATATATTAAAAGTAAAATAGAAAATGAAACACTAAATTATCTTATAACGAAATTTTAACTGTATAAAATGATGCCAGGAGCATAATCAGATGCTCCGCACCAACTTGAGGAACTTTAAATGACAAATATATGATGTTTGAAAAGAATGGACTATACTGTATACGGTGTGTGCTCCCTCGGAATAGTTAATATTATACAATATCTGTTTTCCACGGATGCTATGAGGTTGTCGATAAGAATTAAGGAATTCCCTCTTCAAAATCTGATGTAGTATCAAAGCACCGAACACATCAACAGTGGCATGCAATGCATCGTTAGAGTGTGTTTTAGTTATGCTCGATCAGATTTAAATTATGAGTGTATGCTGGCCACTACATACGCTGTATTATTTTGTTTTCAAACATATTCTGCACAAGTTGAGCTGTATTTAGCATGTATTAAATAAAAGAAATCGGCAATGATTGCAACATAAAGTATGACACAAGATCTGAATACATCGTCTGCATAACGTTTAATTTGTCAAAATGTCTTTTGAAGTAATTTATAAACCACACATATTTTTTCAGCAAATCCTGCAAGCTAAAATACGCCAGTAGTAGATAAAGGACAGTTCTACGGCCACAGGCTGAATTCCGCAATGAGCAATTGGGAGCAATGCTCAATTAACCAGGTCCTCCTTCCTTCTTATCGCGGCAATCATTGTTCATGTTACTGTTCTGTCTAACATTTTGTTAGAAAACCGTATATGAATGTCTAATTATCTACAAAAACGGTTTCGTTTATAAAAACTTGTTTACTTTATCTCATTTTATTGTTTTCTCTGATATTTTGTTAGAAAGATGCGTGTATACAAATTTGTTTTTGAATAAGTATATATATATATATATATATATCACTTTATTGAAAACAATTGTTAGCAGATATACACATGTTAGTAAGTATAGGTATCAGTAAGCTATGTACACATGTTAGTAAGTATAGGTATATACATGTAGATAAAATGTATATAAGTGTTTATAAATTTATAGATATAAAAGTTTAAATATCGCTAAACATATATGTTTAAATCTATCCAAATGAATATATATACGTATATATATAGTATATAAGTATATGTTTCTAAATATAAGTATCTAAGTATTAATATATTTATATGCATGTATAAGTTTACATATGCGTGTTTATATAAAAAATTATTGGTTTAAAAAATTACAAAATCTAATTAAAAAAAGTTAAAAAAAAAATATATATACATATATAAATTAAAAAAAATAGTTTTAGCAAAATTAAAAAAGTAAAAAAAAAAAAAAAAAAAAAAAAAAAAAGTTTTAACAAATTTAAAAAGTTTAAAAAATATATAAATTAAAAAAAAGTACAAGAAAAAAAAAGTTTTACAAAAGAAAATGTTTTAAGAAAATTAAAAAAAAAGTTTCAACAAAATTTTATAAGTAAAATAAAAAAAAATTATAAAAAATATAAGTTATAAAAAAGTTTTAGCAAAAAAAAAGAAAAAAAAAAAAAAAAAAAATACAAGTTATAAAAAAGTTTTAGCAAAAAAAAAAAAAAAAAAAAAAAAAATGTTTTACAAAAATACAAATTCTAGAAAAAGTTTAACAAAATTAAAAAAAAAGTAGAAAAAAGTTTTACAAAACAAAAGTTTAAAAAAGTATATTTAAAAAATTATTTGTAAATGAGCATAGATATTTATGCATATATTATATGTAAGTGTGTGGGTACGGAATAAAATAAATACACATATTTAACATTATATTAGAAAGGTTTATGTATATGTTTTAAATAAGTACTCATATAAAAAGAAACAATTTTTTATTAAAAACAAAACAATTTACATGAAAAGTATATTTACAAGAAAAGATTTATTTACATAACAATATTATCTTGACAAATTCTTCTTTATATTAGTGTAAATTAGTATTATTGCAATCTTGAATAATTTTACAGTGGCCATACGCAAAGCTGGTGATCCCATCTTTAAACAAATAACGTTTATCATCAAACGGTGACAAACATATTTTGTTCTGACTTAATGTAAATAATTTATGAGCATCTTGCCCAATTCTCATTTGTACTTCAAAAGAAGTCGATTGGTTTTTGAGACAGTTCACATAGTCTTCATGCTTTAGACGGTTCTCGACGACGTGTTTAGACACACCCTTCGCTCGTTTCTTCTCTTCTATGGAAGATTTCAGAGAGTACATTTTTGTTTTAAATCCGACAAACTCAAGGGCTAGATTGCCTTTTAGTTCATCTTTAAATTTGCCGATCACCTTCTTATTGATATCTGAGTAGAGTGAATGATGCTTTGGATAGTCTGAGAAATCGAACAAGCTTGCATGATGTTCTATATCATCAAAAATATTTTTTGTTTTAATATGATAGCACAGTGAGTCCGTATCGGTGAATAATAGTTTTGCATCATCTTTATATGTTTTCCTTATAAAATTATAGTGAAAGTCATACATAAGTAATTTAGAGAGTTCTAATATTGCAAACCCGACATAAATCGGTCGATTCATGAGTATGCTAGTTTTCATCCTTTCAACAGCAGTTAGATCTTCATCAAATGTTTTAAATGACTTAAATGTAGGCGAGGCTACTAATTTTTTAGCTCTTTTTTCATTATTACAAAGCACAATATTTCTCCTTTTTCGCAAATTCTCCATGGTTTTTCCAAAAACAGAGTTATTCATTAATTTTAAAAAGTCTTTTTCAAAGGTGGATTTGGCCTCTTTTCTTTTTTCAGTATTAAAATTAATATATTTCTGAAGCCAAGGTGTCTGTTTAAATTTAAGGACTTTATGAACAGCTTTAAGTTTTAATCCAAGTTGTAAATAAAATTTAAGATTACGATAATGAGTGATATAATTCTGCTTATCATTTAAATTTGGGATAAGTTTAGGTGTTCCTTTAAATGGTTGACTATTGAGAAGGGACTTGGCGTAAGGAGAAAGCATGTCTTCGCTAACTGTGAATCTTTCAGGGGCAAGTGGGTAATCGTTATGAAATGGATGAAGTTCTTCAGGATATTCTAAGTCAACCTCGAAAATGTATCCAATATCAGAATCATCAAGTAGAGATAAAATCCACTCTTCCGTAATATGATTTGTTGTACACCATTCAAAACCACCAAAAGGTAAGAATTGCGACATAGCCCATCCATACAAATTATTTGCATCCCAGTACATAATGTAGCTGGGTGCATCATTTTTATTAAAATCAGCTGTATTAGGTATGTTCGCTCTGGCATATCTATGACTAATCATACTAATACCACCCCGTATCCCATTCTCGATCAAAAGCAACATATCGATATCAGTAAGTAACTCTAGAGGTGTTTCGGACATTTTCAAACAAGCTTGCCAGGAGAGTGAAGGGGCGGTAAACAAATGTACACAATCAATATCATAGTATTGCTGACATAATTTCCTAAAATTTTGGAATACATCTGCAAGTAGCACAACATCTGTCTTAACGTATAGGTCATGATATTCTCCTAGGGATTGGATATTAAAGGTTTTCCAAACCTTCTGGGCGTGTTTATAATCTTCCTCGTCTATAGGCTCATCAGTTAAGCTATTAAAAAATGCAGAAGGTGGAGGAAGTTCCTTCTCATTAAATTTTTCAAAGGAAGTGAAATGGTCATAAGGGTAGACCCCTTTTCTCATCAACAGATCTAAATTAGTATTTTTTAAGAAATTTTCTTTTAGAATGGTAAATTGGTCAGATCGAAGGTTTTCAACGAGCTTTTCTAATGACGTTGGCAAAAATTGAAAGGAATCTATAAAGACCATCTGTATAGGACTTGTTGGCTTTCTTAACTTAAAGGTTATATAATTTTCCATAGTGGAGGCAATAACATCAATTTCATGATCTTTAAATTTCCCGATCTTACTCATTAAATGATGTCCATCATAGTTTTTCAGATTATGGAATATGACAGGGATTGTTTTACATTGCTTAAAATTGAGATTACATGCTACATGTGCTGCTCCTTGATACAGTCCAGAGATGTGATCATGATCACGTGTGCGTTCGGAATCTAATGGCTGTTTACAAATATGACAAAATTCTGCTTCTTGAAAAGCTTTTTCTTGCAAAGGTGAAAGTTTCATAGGCTCTATGTTCAATAACTCCCGTCCTAAAATATCTTTTTCTTTCATCATTTGTTTTAAAAAATGATCCACACAGTCTTTACCACGATACACTTTTGCTTTCTCCATACATCTTCCATCGAGTCCAACAACGACATAAGCGTACCCACAAGGAAAATGATATGTTGTTTTTTCAGTATAAGATGGTTTAGAAGAGGGTGCGCCTGGTGCAATAGGTATAAGTAGACTCTCAAAATCTGCATAAATGGTATAGGGAATAGGATGTTGGAGACGAATACCAGAAAACTTGAGTATGTTATCGTTTTCACTAGGTAGCTTTATAGACTGTGCTATATGTTGGCGACAATATTCATCATGTTTATTCAAAAGATCTTGTCTTGAAAAGCGATGTAAACATCTATAGCAATAATAACATACTCCATCATGTTTGGTGAGATCACCCAAAAGTCTTGAAAAACTTCTAATTAAACAATAATGCTGCTTTTCACCATCACCGATTAATAACAAATTGATAACATCTACATTCTGCTTTTCAGAAATATACAGAGGACAAACTTCATCCTCATCATATCCAAACACATTAATCCGTAAATCATTAAGCTTTTCAATAATAGGTATCTTATTGAGTGAAACAGGATATTTCACCTCTCCTAGCTTAATCTCATTTTCATAAGGGATATAATGAGAAACTCGCTCAGGCTTTTTTGTAAAACCTAAGTTCAGTTTAAATGCCAAAAGGCACCAAACCAAACACTTATTGCCTTCATTTTTTATATTGAGCACTGCTTTTTTGTCATATAATTTCTTAGATAAGGCTATATAAGAACTTGCAGCAAGGGGATGATACTTAGCAATCTTGAGTTCTAAATGATGAATTTTTCTAAGTTTCCATCCAGACCCTCTTTGTATAAATTCTTCAAAGGATTTAGTTATTTTTGAAAATCCTTCTTCAATATGTTGCGAAATATTATCTTCAGTAAGTTCAGTAAAACACTGGCTTCGAAAATAAGGTTGAATCTCCTCTATCTCTTGATTGTCATTCATACGTTCAAGAGATATTTTAATCACCATATACCATTTAACAGCCCCTTTTTCATGAATTTCACTCATTAAACGCTCTTGTAGTTCAGCTCGTAAGTGGGTATGAAACACTGCTATATCACTTTCTTCACGCTCATCAGGATAAAGCATGAGAGTTTTAAACACATTAAGTGCGTCAGATTGGTTTTGCTTTAGTTTTTTAGACTTTACATTAGAGAAACTTCTTTTCCGTTTCACACTTACAAGAGGTGTACGGGAGTGTTCAGTACGTATATGTTGTTTAAGCTCAAAATTTCGTCCGAACATTTTATTACATTCACGACAAGGGAATTTTGAACTTTCATGTGATCTAAGATGATGCTTCAAGTTATCCTTCCGTGTAAAAACATACTCACACTTATTACACTTAAACTTAGACTGATCATCAGTGTTATGAGTTTTTAAATGTCTTAACAAGTCTGATTTCCTTGTAAAAGATTTTTCACACATGTCACAGATATGAAACTTATCACCTAAATGAATCTTCAAATGCTGATTCAAATTAGAAGTAGATAAAAATCTCTTATTACACGTAGGGCATATAGACATCTTCTTTACAGAAACAGATTCTTCAGGTGTTATGTTGATATTAATAGTATTTGAAGATAAACTACTTTTCAACGAGGATTCTTCAGAAAATCCATTATCTTCTAATGATGTAACATTGCTATGGGTCTTCAAATGTCTCTGTAAGTTAGATCTCCGTCCAAAAGTTTTCCGGCAAACTTCACAAGTGTACAGCTTCTCACCAGAATGTATCTTCATATGCTGATTCAAGTTGGATGTGCACGTAAAATCTTTACCACAAGTCAAACAGGTTAAAAATTTCTTCATAGATGTAGAACTTTCCAAAGACATAATCTCATCAATAGGTATGATAACATCCATAGTAGAATAAAAAGAAATAAAAAACACTTCAAAGAAATCAACAATTAAAAAACAAAAAAGCAATCTTTTCAAACAAACCGAATCAGAAAAAAACAAGAGCAATTAAAG
Source organism: Maratus speciosus (assembly GCA_963932465.1). Taxonomy (NCBI): domain Eukaryota; kingdom Metazoa; phylum Arthropoda; class Arachnida; order Araneae; family Salticidae; genus Maratus; species Maratus speciosus. Next base: position 42,191,279 of record OZ010790.1, read on the forward strand.
ACACGTCTTATCACTACCAAAATTAATCATCAAATGATAGAAGTCTGATTTTCCGCCTCCTATTTATATCCTGAACCTCCCCCGCTCCACCGACCTCAATCTGGCGACGAAATATTCTACTCAGCGAGAATATAAAAGATCAAAATCGCCAAATCATGACGAAATAATTCATTTGGCGAGCAAACGAAAGAATAAAATCACCAAATTACAAAAATATTTTTTCCCTATTAATAACACTCTAAGAGATCATTAAACCCGAAGACATAATTTATTCTTGATGTAATTAAATTTCCCTTTCAAATGCTTATATACAATTAACATTATTATTTACTTATATACAATTGATATTATTAAAAGTTCTTTACCAAAGTCTAATACTAGTGAATTTTATAGTTGATTTTAGAAATTAACGATTAAAAATGTTTTATCCAAACAGAAATAGTTATACTTTAAAACTGTTTCTCAATATATTTTTCAAAACTCTCATGCATAGAGTCATGATTTCCTTGCATATCAATAACAAATGTTTTATACATTGAATTATATATTTCCAATTCAAGTGAAAATTCCTAAAAACTGTATACATACAAGTATATTAAATAAAAAGATATGAAAATACAACTGATTAATAATATAAAATCCAACTAGCAATTCAAAAGTTTAAAAATACATATGGTTATTTTATTATGTTAGTAAAGTTTGTGTGTTTTTTTATCCAAATAAATCAATATACAGTTTCACAAAAATATTACTGTTCGACATATAATACCAATTTCGAATATATGTATAAATACTCTAAACTGAATAACTTTAAATTCAGAAAAATATAATTACAACAATTTTTTAAGTTTAACGATAAACAATAATTTTAAATTATATACTTAAACTACTAAGACATGAAAATTAATTAAATGGAACTACATAACTCCGATAATTTAAATTTTTATGGAATTTTATAACAAAATAAATTTTACTTTAAAAATATTAACGAAACTTTCTAAAAATTTTATACGTATATACATGTAAGTATACTAAACAGAAAAAAAATTAAATAATATAAAATTCAACTAAGAGATCATCTGCATTTTAAAAAATACATATAATAATTTCAATACATCAATAAATTCTGTGTGTTATATTACGATCCTACATTAAATTTAATAATAAATAATAATTTTTAATTATATACACGGTCTACTAAACTATGAAAATTAATTAAAATGAGCTAACTGATTAAATTTTTTGATACGTTTTTAAATATAACTCGAATTCTACTTAAAAAATATTACAAACAGATCTCATATTTTTGAATTTCGAATTGTTAAAACCAATCACATTTTTTTTTTCAAGCATAATTCATATTTAATTGCTCGCGTAAGACAGAATACTATTTTCTCTTAAGACAGATATATATTCTTAATACCAGTGCAGACAACTGTCAAAGTGTTTAACCATATAGTCTAATTACATGACTGTTAAATTTATTTTATTTATTGTTGAAGTGTTAATTTTGGTATTAAACAGAAACAAATACCAAGTTGTTTACCCTGTTCTAAGTATACATAGAAGTTAATTTCACTAAATCGGACAACATATAATATACATTTTTTAAATTCTATATCTGCTAATCACACTAAAACGCTCTACCTAATTATTATTAAATACTATTATTAAATTCCTTCCTCCACAGAATGAATAAAACAGGTTTCAAATTTATGAAACCTCTAAAAATATTGCATCACCCCTAAAAAATCCTAATTTAGATTAAATTAATGAATCAATAATCTCGAATAACATCAAAACTCATTTTGAAAAACAAAACGACATATTATTTACTTGTTGCAATCTCTAAAAGTATTACATCACCCTGAAAATAAACCACAAATTGTTCTATCACAACCTTTTTAAGGTATTGCATCATCCTTTAAAAATCATATTTAAGATTAAATTAGTGAATCCTAAACCTTAAATAAAATTAAAACTCAGTTTGAAAAGAAAACAATCTTTTATTTTCGCTAAATTCTTACAAATATTTCATAATCAAATCATTCTAACACTCATTTTCAAGCTTTTATGTCTATTATTCAAATTAAAAATTATACCTAATTAACATTTTTATTTTATATTCTAAATTAATTCCGATCAACATCCTTGAAATTCATTCAAAAATCAAAGTTATCCAAGTCCGATTACAATCGATACAAATTGTCTGCCTCAGAAATATTAAAACCACTATTTTCAAAAATCCGCTCGCTAGGGGGCAGCACTGAGCAAAAAAAAGTTTTAAAAATTAAATTTACAACTAGCATAACAAAATTGGTGTATAAAAACAGCTAACCACTAGTAGGGAAAGAAGGAGAGTTCAGCCCCAGCAGGCGGATTGCGGATTGTGTGGATGTGGGTGGAATCCACCTTGTGGATGGAGGAGGAGGGTGGAATCCACCTGTTGGGAGACTTATCCTATAGTAGGAGGGGTTAAATGTTGGAGGGGGCTTAATTTTTGAGGGGGCTTAATATTAGAGATTAGATAATGTGTTGGCAGAACTCTCCTTCTTTCCCTACTAGTGGTTAGCTGTTTTTATACACCAATTTTGTTATGCTAGTTGTAAATTTAATTTTTAAAACTTTTTTTTGCTCAGTGCTGCCCCCTAGCGAGCGGATTTTTGAAAATAGTGGTTTTAATATTTCTGAGGCAGACAATTTGTATCGATTGTAATCGGACTTGGATAACTTTGATTTTTGAATGAATTTCAAGGATGTTGATCGGAATTAATTTAGAATATAAAATAAAAATGTTAATTAGGTATAATTTTTAATTTGAATAATAGACATAAAAGCTTGAAAATGAGTGTTAGAATGATTTGATTATGAAATATTTGTAAGAATTTAGCGAAAATAAAAGATTGTTTTCTTTTCAAACTGAGTTTTGATTTTATTTAAGGTTTAGGATTCACTAATTTAATCTTAAATATGATTTTTAAAGGATGATGCAATACCTTAAAAAGGTTGTGATAGAACAATTTGTGGTTTATTTTCAGGGTGATGTAATACTTTTAGAGATTGCAACAAGTAAATAATATGTCGTTTTGTTTTTCAAAATGAGTTTTGATGTTATTCGAGATTATTGATTCATTAATTTAATCTAAATTAGGATTTTTTAGGGGTGATGCAATATTTTTAGAGGTTTCATAAATTTGAAACCTGTTTTATTCATTCTGTGGAGGAAGGAATTTAATAATAGTATTTAATAATAATTAGGTAGAGCGTTTTAGTGTGATTAGCAGATATAGAATTTAAAAAATGTATATTATATGTTGTCCGATTTAGTAAAATTAACTTCTATGTATACTTAGAACAGGGTAAACAACTTGGTATTTGTTTCTGTTTAATACCAAAATTAACACTTCAACAATAAATAAAATAAATTTAACAGTCATGTAATTAGACTATATGGTTAAACACTTTGACAGTTGTCTGCACTGGTATTAAGAATATATATCTGTCTTAAGAGAAAATAGTATTCTGTCTTACGCGAGCAATTAAATATGAATTATGCTTGAAAAAAAAAAATGTGATTGGTTTTAACAATTCGAAATTCAAAAATATGAGATCTGTTTGTAATATTTTTTAAGTAGAATTCGAGTTATATTTAAAAACGTATCAAAAAATTTAATCAGTTAGCTCATTTTAATTAATTTTCATAGTTTAGTAGACCGTGTATATAATTAAAAATTATTATTTATTATTAAATTTAATGTAGGATCGTAATATAACACACAGAATTTATTGATGTATTGAAATTATTATATGTATTTTTTAAAATGCAGATGATCTCTTAGTTGAATTTTATATTATTTAATTTTTTTTCTGTTTAGTATACTTACATGTATATACGTATAAAATTTTTAGAAAGTTTCGTTAATATTTTTAAAGTAAAATTTATTTTGTTATAAAATTCCATAAAAATTTAAATTATCGGAGTTATGTAGTTCCATTTAATTAATTTTCATGTCTTAGTAGTTTAAGTATATAATTTAAAATTATTGTTTATCGTTAAACTTAAAAAATTGTTGTAATTATATTTTTCTGAATTTAAAGTTATTCAGTTTAGAGTATTTATACATATATTCGAAATTGGTATTATATGTCGAACAGTAATATTTTTGTGAAACTGTATATTGATTTATTTGGATAAAAAAACACACAAACTTTACTAACATAATAAAATAACCATATGTATTTTTAAACTTTTGAATTGCTAGTTGGATTTTATATTATTAATCAGTTGTATTTTCATATCTTTTTATTTAATATACTTGTATGTATACAGTTTTTAGGAATTTTCACTTGAATTGGAAATATATAATTCAATGTATAAAACATTTGTTATTGATATGCAAGGAAATCATGACTCTATGCATGAGAGTTTTGAAAAATATATTGAGAAACAGTTTTAAAGTATAAATATTTCTGTTTGGATAAAACATTTTTAATCGTTAATTTCTAAAATCAACTATAAAATTCACTAGTATTAGACTTTGGTAAAGAACTTTTAATAATATCAATTGTATATAAGTATATAATAATGTTAATTGTATATAAGCATTTGAAAGGGAAATTTAATTACATCAAGAATAAATTATGTCTTCGGGTTTAATGATCTCTTAGAGTGTTATTAATAGGGAAAAAATATTTTTGTAATTTGGTGATTTTATTCTTTCGTTTGCTCGCCAAATGAATTATTTCGTCATTATTTGGCGATTTTGATCTTTTATTTTCTCGCTGAGTAGAATATTTCGTCGCCAGATTGAGATCGGTGGAGCGGGGGAGGTTCAGGATATAAATAGGAGGCGGAAAATCAGACTTCTATCATTTGATGATTAATTTTGGTAGTGATAAGACGTGTCTTTAATTGCTCTTGTTTTTTTCTGATTCGGTTTGTTTGAAAAGATTGCTTTTTTGTTTTTTAATTGTTGATTTCTTTGAAGTGTTTTTTATTTCTTTTTATTCTTCTATGGATGTTATCATACATATTGATGAGATTATGCCTTTGGAAAGTTCTACATCTATGAAGAAATTTTTAACCTGTTTGACTTGTGGTAAAGATTTTACGTCCACATCCAACTTGAATCAGCATATGAAGATACATTCTGGTGAGAAGCTGTACACTTGTGAAGTTTGCCGGAAAACTTTTGGACGGAGATCTAACTTACAGAGACATTTGAAGACCCATAGCAATGTTACATCATTAGAAGATAATGGATTTTCTGAAGAATCCTCGTTGAAAAGTAGTTTATCTTCAAATACTATTAATATCAACATAACACCTGAAGAATCTGTTTCTGTAAAGAAGATGTCTATATGCCCTACGTGTAATAAGAGATTTTTATCTACTTCTAATTTGAATCAGCATTTGAAGATTCATTTAGGTGATAAGTTTCATATCTGTGACATGTGTGAAAAATCTTTTACAAGGAAATCAGACTTGTTAAGACATTTAAAAACTCATAACACTGATGATCAGTCTAAGTTTAAGTGTAATAAGTGTGAGTATGTTTTTACACGGAAGGATAACTTGAAGCATCATCTTAGATCACATGAAAGTTCAAAATTCCCTTGTCGTGAATGTAATAAAATGTTCGGACGAAATTTTGAGCTTAAACAACATATACGTACTGAACACTCCCGTACACCTCTTGTAAGTGTGAAACGGAAAAGAAGTTTCTCTAATGTAAAGTCTAAAAAACTAAAGCAAAACCAATCTGACGCACTTAATGTGTTTAAAACTCTCATGCTTTATCCTGATGAGCGTGAAGAAAGTGATATAGCAGTGTTTCATACCCACTTACGAGCTGAACTACAAGAGCGTTTAATGAGTGAAATTCATGAAAAAGGGGCTGTTAAATGGTATATGGTGATTAAAATATCTCTTGAACGTATGAATGACAATCAAGAGATAGAGGAGATTCAACCTTATTTTCGAAGCCAGTGTTTTACTGAACTTACTGAAGATAATATTTCGCAACATATTGAAGAAGGATTTTCAAAAATAACTAAATCCTTTGAAGAATTTATACAAAGAGGGTCTGGATGGAAACTTAGAAAAATTCATCATTTAGAACTCAAGATTGCTAAATATCATCCCCTTGCTGCAAGTTCTTATATAGCCTTATCTAAGAAATTATATGACAAAAAAGCAGTGCTCAATATAAAAAATGAAGACAATAAGTGTTTGGTTTGGTGCCTTTTGGCATTTAAACTGAACTTAGATTTTACAAAAAAGCCTGAGCGAGTTTCTCATTATATCCCTTATGAAAATGAGATTAAGCTAGGAGAGGTGAAATATCCTGTTTCACTCAATAAGATACCTATTATTGAAAAGCTTAATGATTTACGGATTAATGTGTTTGGATATGATGAGGATGAAGTTTGTCCTCTGTATATTTCTGAAAAGCAGAATGTAGATGTTATCAATTTGTTATTAATCGGTGATGGTGAAAAGCAGCATTATTGTTTAATTAGAAGTTTTTCAAGACTTTTGGGTGATCTCACCAAACATGATGGAGTATGTTATTATTGCTATAGATGTTTACATCGCTTTTCAAGACAAGATCTTTTGAATAAACATGATGAATATTGTCGCCAACATATAGCACAGTCTATAAAGCTACCTAGTGAAAACGATAACATACTCAAGTTTTCTGGTATTCGTCTCCAACATCCTATTCCCTATACCATTTATGCAGATTTTGAGAGTCTACTTATACCTATTGCACCAGGCGCACCCTCTTCTAAACCATCTTATACTGAAAAAACAACATATCATTTTCCTTGTGGGTACGCTTATGTCGTTGTTGGACTCGATGGAAGATGTATGGAGAAAGCAAAAGTGTATCGTGGTAAAGACTGTGTGGATCATTTTTTAAAACAAATGATGAAAGAAAAAGATATTTTAGGACGGGAGTTATTGAACATAGAGCCTATGAAACTTTCACCTTTGCAAGAAAAAGCTTTTCAAGAAGCAGAATTTTGTCATATTTGTAAACAGCCATTAGATTCCGAACGCACACGTGATCATGATCACATCTCTGGAGTGTATCGAGGAGCAGCACATGTAGCATGTAATCTCAATTTTAAGCAATGTAAAACAATCCCTGTCATATTCCATAATCTGAAAAACTATGATGGACATCATTTAATGAGTAAGATCGGGAAATTTAAAGATCATGAAATTGATGTTATTGCCTCCACTATGGAAAATTATATAACCTTTAAGTTAAGAAAGCCAACAAGTCCTATACAGATGGTCTTTATAGATTCCTTTCAATTTTTGCCAACGTCATTAGAAAAGCTCGTTGAAAACCTTCGATCTGACCAATTTACCATTCTAAAAGAAAATTTCTTAAAAAATACTAATTTAGATCTGTTGATGAGAAAAGGGGTCTACCCTTATGACCATTTCACTTCCTTTGAAAAATTTAATGAGAAGGAACTTCCTCCACCTTCTGCATTTTTTAATAGCTTAACTGATGAGCCTATAGACGAGGAAGATTATAAACACGCCCAGAAGGTTTGGAAAACCTTTAATATCCAATCCCTAGGAGAATATCATGACCTATACGTTAAGACAGATGTTGTGCTACTTGCTGATGTATTCCAAAATTTTAGGAAATTATGTCAGCAATACTATGATATTGATTGTGTACATTTGTTTACCGCCCCTTCACTCTCCTGGCAAGCTTGTTTGAAAATGCCCGAAACACCTCTAGAGTTACTTACTGATATCGATATGTTGCTTTTGATCGAGAATGGGATACGGGGTGGTATTAGTATGATTAGTCATAGATATGCCAGAGCGAACATACCTAATACAGCTGATTTTAATAAAAATGATGCACCCAGCTACATTATGTACTGGGATGCAAATAATTTGTATGGATGGGCTATGTCGCAATTCTTACCTTTTGGTGGTTTTGAATGGTGTACAACAAATCATATTACGGAAGAGTGGATTTTATCTCTACTTGATGATTCTGATATTGGATACATTTTCGAGGTTGACTTAGAATATCCTGAAGAACTTCATCCATTTCATAACGATTACCCACTTGCCCCTGAAAGATTCACAGTTAGCGAAGACATGCTTTCTCCTTACGCCAAGTCCCTTCTCAATAATCAACCATTTAAAGGAACACCCAAATTTAAATGATAAGCAGAATTATATCACTCATTATCGTAATCTTAAATTTTATTTACAACTTGGATTAAAACTTAAAGCTGTTCATAAAGTCCTTAAATTTAAACAGACACCTTGGCTTCAGAAATATATTAATTTTAATACTGAAAAAAGAAAAGAGGCCAAATCCACCTTTGAAAAAGACTTTTTTAAATTAATGAATAACTCTGTTTTTGGAAAAACCATGGAGAATTTGCGAAAAAGGAGAAATATTGTGCTTTGTAATAATGAAAAAAGAGCTAAAAAATTAGTAGCCTCGCCTACATTTAAGTCATTTAAAACATTTGATGAAGATCTAACTGCTGTTGAAAGGATGAAAACTAGCATACTCATGAATCGACCGATTTATGTCGGGTTTGCAATATTAGAACTCTCTAAATTACTTATGTATGACTTTCACTATAATTTTATAAGGAAAACATATAAAGATGATGCAAAACTATTATTCACCGATACGGACTCACTGTGCTATCATATTAAAACAAAAAATATTTTTGATGATATAGAACATCATGCAAGCTTGTTCGATTTCTCAGACTATCCAAAGCATCATTCACTCTACTCAGATATCAATAAGAAGGTGATCGGCAAATTTAAAGATGAACTAAAAGGCAATCTAGCCCTTGAGTTTGTCGGATTGAAATCAAAAATGTACTCTCTGAAATCTTCCATAGAAGAGAAGAAACGAGCGAAGGGTGTGTCTAAACACGTCGTCGAGAACCGTCTAAAGCATGAAGACTATGTGAACTGTCTCAAAAACCAATCGACTTCTTTTGAAGTACAAATGAGAATTGGGCAAGATGCTCATAAATTATTTACATTAAGTCAGAACAAAATATGTTTGTCACCGTTTGATGATAAACGTTATTTGTTTAAAGATGGGATCACCAGCTTTGCGTATGGCCACTGTAAAATTATTCAAGATTGCAATAATACTAATTTACACTAATATAAAGAAGAATTTGTCAAGATAATATTGTTATGTAAATAAATCTTTTCTTGTAAATATACTTTTCATGTAAATTGTTTTGTTTTTAATAAAAAATTGTTTCTTTTTATATGAGTACTTATTTAAAACATATACATAAACCTTTCTAATATAATGTTAAATATGTGTATTTATTTTATTCCGTACCCACACACTTACATATAATATATGCATAAATATCTATGCTCATTTACAAATAATTTTTTAAATATACTTTTTTAAACTTTTGTTTTGTAAAACTTTTTTCTACTTTTTTTTTAATTTTGTTAAACTTTTTCTAGAATTTGTATTTTTGTAAAACATTTTTTTTTTTTTTTTTTTTTTTGCTAAAACTTTTTTATAACTTGTATTTTTTTTTTTTTTTTTTCTTTTTTTTTGCTAAAACTTTTTTATAACTTATATTTTTTATAATTTTTTTTTATTTTACTTATAAAATTTTGTTGAAACTTTTTTTTTAATTTTCTTAAAACATTTTCTTTTGTAAAACTTTTTTTCTCTTGTACTTTTTTTTAATTTATATATTTTTTAAACTTTTTAAATTTGTTAAAACTTTTTTTTTTTTTTTTTTACTTTTTTAATTTTGCTAAAACTATTTTTTTTAATTTATATATGTATATATATTTTTTTTTTAACTTTTTTTAATTAGATTTTGTAATTTTTTAAACCAATAATTTTTTATATAAACACGCATATGTAAACTTATACATGCATATAAATATATTAATACTTAGATACTTATATTTAGAAACATATACTTATATACTATATATATACGTATATATATTCATTTGGATAGATTTAAACATATATGTTTAGCGATATTTAAACTTTTATATCTATAAATTTATAAACACTTATATACATTTTATCTACATGTATATACCTATACTTACTAACATGTGTACATAGCTTACTGATACCTATACTTACTAACATGTGTATATCTGCTAACAATTGTTTTCAATAAAGTGATATATATATATATATATATATATATATATATACTTATTCAAAAACAAATTTGTATACACGCATCTTTCTAACAAAATATCGGAGAAAACAATAAAATGAGATAAAGTAAACAAGTTTTTATAAACGAAACCGTTTTTGTAGATAATTAGACATTCATATACGGTTTTCTAACAAAATGTTAGACAGAACAGTAACATGAACAATGATTGCCGCGATAAGAAGGAAGGAGGACCTGGTTAATTGAGCATTGCTCCCAATTGCTCATTGCGGAATTCAGCCTGTGGCCGTAGAACTGTCCTCTATCTACTACTTACGCCAATATGAACCCGATTATGAAATTTCACCAGAATAAGTTAATATATAAAAAATCTACTAATGACAATTGAGAATATGACCTTATGATAAAATGTCTAAAAAATCAGAAAAAAAAATTCATATCACATTTAAAACGGCACTTCACTCTGTTAGTGGCCTTAGCGAAAGAGAGAGAAAGCCTAGAGAAGGAACACTTTAACAAGTACTTTCGGTAAACCTACTCACTGTTTCATACAGGTCTTTATTCCATATTTACACAATTTATTCAATGCTAGGTGGGTATCTATCAGTTTTGTTGCATTTAAATTGCATGTTTTGTGGAGGAAATGCAGCATTATGAAATATTTAAAGTTGCTATACCTAATAATTCCAAATTAATGGTAACTGAGATCGCTTTCCGTTCATTTCATCTTTTTAAATTTAAAATTTTTTAGAAACCATTCATAGAGACAATTTTATATTTTAAAACTAACCCGAAGGAAAATTTCAAGTTTTTGGGCTCAGATGTAACACAGAAATAGAAAATATTCGAACGTTTTTTTTGTTTTTGCAGTGTGTTATATAGCGACATTTTTAGAAATTTTTCTATTGCGAGAATTTACGTCATGATAAATACAGCCATGTCAATTTTCCTGTTTAGATTCCTAACAATTCCAAGTATTTCGTTACTTAGATCATCTTTAGATCTTTTTCCGCTTTGTTTAGTCTTTCGATATTTTAGAATACGTTCTACAATAAGCATTTACATGTTATAAATTACTGCCTTGCCAAAGTTCTAGTTTCTAACCCCAACAGTATCCCAGAAATTTCAGTATTCCAAGTAAATCATAATTTAGAACCTTTCTAGAAATTTTTACGTTTATCTGTCAAATTGAATTTTCGGACCTTTTAGAGATAGCGTTCATAACGAGTATTTACATCTTAAAAGTAACCACCACACAGAATTTAAAGTTTCTAACCCAATCAATATCACAGAATTCGCAATTTTAGAACTTTTTTGCTCCTGCAGCGATGTAGGTTATTGCAGTGACATAAAATACAGTCTTTTTTTTTGAGCAGAGATGCCAACCAAAATTTTTTTAAGTTGGCTATGTAGTTTCAGATATAACACCTCACAAACGTACAAACATTAATAATATTGTACACTTTATAATATTATAACGCTTTATAGTATTAGCATTAGCAGGGCCCGACTTATGCAGGGGCATGCGGGGCAGCTGCCCCGGGCCCCCCTTTTCAGCCCCCCCCCATGAGAGTAATCAGGATTTTCATTAAAAATTGCCAAATGATTAAAATTAGCCAAAAGTGACCAAAATTCATGTATTTTCAAACATTTAGGATGAGAGTGTGGTTTCCCTTCCCCTCTCTGCTTCCAGTACCCCCTCCACCCATGCAAAAAACAAACTATATCATTAGAAAAAATGGTTAAAATTTCATTACAACAACTTAGTATTCTATTGTTTTCAAAAGAAATTCTTTATTAACGTTTTCCTCGTAACGTGGCACGTTAAAACCATTAATTATGACCAATTTGGGGCATTCTCTTTTAGACATCTTACAACGAAGTTAAACAAAATAAAAGTTTGCAAAAATACTCGTGTCAACCAATTTATCATTTTTTCTACTATTATCCTATTAGTATTTTTTCTTAAAATTGTGAACCTCTTTTTGTAATACCCTGTATACAGATGTGAGCAGTACCTGGTACAAAATTCATGCATTACATACAATATGTATGAAATTCAATACTAGCCACTTCCATATTATTCACAAAAAAATTCTATAGATAGATAGAAGGGGACCCTCCAGAATGATGCTTTCCCCGGGGCCCCCCATACCCTAAGTCGGGCCCCCCTGAGCATTAAATATACAGACACAAAAGCCATTTATCTGTTACAAAGTAAAGTGCACGGCGTTGCCCAGAATTTGAAAGATGTTTGTTCTAAAAAATCAATTTCAAAATTTAACATACAACATAAAACAAACATTAAAAAAAGCAGTTGAAGTATTGTACGCATGAATCAAATGAAAACACAATATAAAAATGTATAAATGTACAGTCGTGGAAAAAAAAAGTAAACACCCACCACTAACTCCTCAACAAATTATCGTAGAAGAAATTTACAGGTACCGAACGATTAGAAATAAAGTCTACTTTCAAAGGATATAGAAAAAGTTTGCTTAGGGGACCATCTACATATTAAAACTAACCATAACTTTGTTTTTTTCAATAGCAGTACACAATTCTGACATCATAAATGAATTCTACATCCTCCAATTAGCCTAAAAATAAATTTTTATGCAATTCGTACCATAAGTTTCCGATAAATTAATTATTTTAAGACGAGCGTATTTTAAGGGCTGTATCCAAATTGAAGATCGGAAAACGATTATTAACCGAGAGCCCCCAACTGGATCAAGGCACCTTAAGAAGTCAAATGAAGCCTACTAGATTACAATACAGCAGAAGAAATTTCAAAATATCTAGTCACTTCTATTATAGTCGGACCCTTAAACCATCATTTTGCCGTTTTTTAAGCATAATTTGAAAACTACTTGGAAGAAAAATGTGAAATTTTGGATTTACATAAAGCAGGACTTAATAAATCTAAATCTATCAAAAAAATTGTAGGTTGCAATTCATAATTTTTTCGAATATTAATTTCATAATTCATAATTCATTTCCTAAAATTATAAAAATTGCAAATTCAGCGTATTTATGTATGGGTATATTAGTATTATTGCTACAAAAAAAAATTAGCACATTAGGAGCATAATTTCTGGAGATATTAATAAAAATATGAAAATGTAATTTAACATTAGAAGCACTAAATTTTGAATGTTTATAATTCAAAAACTTATCATTCTAATGACTTGAAATTCGGTGTCTAGATATAATTTGAACCGAAGATTTGAAATATCTTGTTAAAATTGGGTATTGTCATTGAAAAAAATTAAGTTTGGGTTCGTTTTAATATGTAGATGGCCCCCTGAGTAAATTTTATATACATCATTTAAAAGTAGACTTTATTTCCAATCGATCGGTACCAGTAATTTTCTTCTACGATAATTTGTTGAGGAGTTAGTAGGGGGTGTTTACTTTTTTTTTTCCACGCCTGTACATAACAGACTCAAAAGAATACAGCTATAAATGAACTTATTTCAATTTATAATTGGAGCAATAATGTTAAAATACGCCAATATTTCCATAATCGGGTTTTTATCATGCTTCAGTACGTTTTTTCACACTCATATGACTTTATACTATATTCACCACGTCCTTTATACAGTAAACTCTGTCTAAGGCGGAAGCGATCGGGACCAAGATAATTTTCCGCAGTAGACAATATTCCGCCTTAGACAAATTTTACTCTATGTCTATGGATTCACAGGGACTTGAAAATCTTTCCGAGTTAGACAGATTTCCGTCTTACACAGAGTCCGCTTTAGAGAGAGTTTACTGTATTTCCAATATGACGTAATATTTTCCTCTTTCATGTGGAAACCTTGAAATAAAAAAGTTATGATGTTACATTCACTTTCATTTAAATTCGTCAAACTATTTATTTCATTTTCATTTTTCATGTGAATATCTTGCAATAGAAAAGTTATGACGTAATATTCATCTTTTTTTTTAATTCGGCAAACTATTTATTTCTTTTTCATTTTTCACGTGGAAATCTTGCAGTAGAAAATTAATTGTTGTAGTAAGAATTTTATTGTGTATTTTAATTGTTGGCAACCACTATAACAAAAAATGTTTAAATTTGATAAGAAATTGCTGTTAAATTGGTGGTTTTTTATTAATTAAAAATTAACTATAAATTATTTCGATTTCAAATTACTTTAGTTGTCTTGGCCGTGTTTTAGTACACATGTACGTATCTTTTCACAATTTTGGCTTCCAAACTGTCGATTTGTATAGAATTATAAACAGACAGATAGACAAGTTTTCATTTTTAATTTTCAAACTCTTTAATCAGTCAAATTTTCGTTTTTATATATTAGATTATATACAAACATGAATAACTTATCTAATACGTGTTAGCAAATGCATTTATAAATAAATATATATATATATATATAAACCCGTATAATACTTATTCCGTTTTATTTTCATAGTCATTTGGCGAAAAATCTCACTTTCTTAACCCCGAATTGCGTGCTTTTTACAAAAGCGCAAAAGCCATATAACAGCGAAGTACAGTGAAAAGCATTAAATGCATGGTAATAAGCTACTTAGAATGCGACATTTACGATTAACCATTATTGGTATTCAATCTTATAGTTTGGCGATAGATTTTTTGTCGACGGGATAACTAAGTAGTACCAAATACTGTACTGCAATTTAACTGCAATTTAACTTCAATTTATCTTCTCTATGATACACTTTTAAGATTTTTAACTTCTAAACATCGCACATTTCCAATTTTTATACCGCCGTATTGGGGAGAAAAAAGTACTTTTAAGTGCAATTTTTTTAAAAAACTGCATCTCAATTTATTTTTGAAATGTTAATTTTTTGTAGTTTTTAGCGCCATTTGTTTAATTCTGGTTTAATTTAATTCTGGTTTAATAGAATTCTGGTTTAATTTGTTTAATTTAATTAATTCTTTAATTCTTCATTTCTGTAGACAGTAGAAAGGAAAACAGTTAAAAATAGTAATTATAACTTTTTTTTTGCCTTTTCCCCTTAACAACTTTAAAAAAAAAATTAATTAAAATACGTGCTATTTAGAATAAGTATAAATGAATGATTTCTTTTTCAAAATTTAAGTATCTATATTAATATTACAAACAAATGAGGGAATATGAATCATGAGATAGCCGATTTTTTTTGTAGAGTTTCTTGAATGACGACATCTTTTTTTTTTGTGTGTGTGTGTATTATTCAGCGATAGTGACGTCCTATGCGTACTTTACTGTAGAAGTTGTTCAAGACTTTATCATAAATTAAGAATTCTTCAGCGGATGCGGATGACGTCATTCTGTACAAAATAAAAACGCGTGTTTTAAGTTTTAAAACTGAAATATGTTTTGTATTGTTCATCCATTTATATATTTTATTTTCATCGAGTGTGACATTAAATTCTGAAAAAACAGACTTCCCGTTTTCTAGTTTTTTTCAATCTTTGTGCAGTTTCGACTCAAAAAGTGATATTTGTTGCAAAAAGATATGAATGGCTATGAAAACAAACCTGCTGAACGTTTATGCTTAGTTTTACAAGTAAATATGGCACAGATGTCATATACGCACCGAGGTACCTAATTGGCGCCAAAGTGGCGTTACTTTGCCTGACATGGTAACCAGTGGCGGCTAGTGACTGTCATATTTTGGGGCACTAAATGCATGGCGGACATTATTATAGTTTTCTTAGCATTATTTTTTGAAAGAAAAAGATTACCTTGTTTAATGGTCGAATATTCTGCCAACAAATATGGCAAAGACTTCTCTTAAAGCAATAGTGGTAAGAGAAGAATACATTTGGCAGCTATGGATTTAGTCCCCCCCCCCCCCCCCACAAAATGCCAGTCGCGAGCCACCACTGATGTAACCATATATAACGCTATTATAAATTGTTTTGTTCTATAATTGTATCATTTATTGATTGTTATTTCCTTTCAAAAATAATAGAAAAAGTTTTGTTTATCACTTTATTTTGTTTTCATATTGAAATAAAAAATAACGTACTATTATAGCACGCTACATGTAACAGGTATTCGAAAGCGACGTTTTCGCCAAATTGGCATAAAAAATCACGCCAAATCCGGTGCGTTTTTGGCATCTGTGCCGTAAATATAAACATTTTATTTATATATGTAATGTCATTGCTTTTTACATACAATTTACTTTTGCTTGTATATAAAAATAGGTAAGTGGCTTGTTAACACAAAATAAATTGCATAAATCTTTAAAAGATTGCTTGAGAATATGAAACAATGAATAAGTTGCACGAAAATACGTATAAAAACCTTACTTGTCTCTTCAAAACCATTTTATCTACCTCGACAAGGTCCTTATACAGGAAAAGTACCAATTTCATTTTTAAAGACTAAAAAGAAATTAATATAAATGGAAATTGCTTGAATGAAAATCATGCTTTCATTAAAATTCACAAAAATTTAGAAAATATATGTTTTTTAAATGCACTAAATATGAGAAAAGTCTTGAAAAAACCTTAAATGCACGCAGTTTAAATTTAATTCGGTGAGTTCAATTATGGAAGATAAATGGATTTAAATGTGAATTTTGCCAAGTTAGCCAGCTATCTCCAAGTTGGCTTCATATATAGAAACTTTATTGTCGCCATATTTGGCGATATTTCGCCACGTTGGCCAAAGTTTGGCGATATCATGGTAACCCTGTCATTAGTATTTCAACAAATACTCATTGTTGAAACTAAAGCTGATTTCTCTATAGAAAATCAAACGTAACCATTAACCCGGGAGAACTCGCTAGTGAGAATTTCTCTCACGGCGCCCAATTGCTTTTCTTTTACTTTACATGAACTTAATATCAACTTTTTTTGTTAGGCTTAGTACTTTTATCCACAAAAGAGGTAAAATAATTGAAATAACATTTTGAAATTTTCATTAAAATGAAAAATCGTTTAAATAAGTGTCTTAAAAAAAGTACGACGGTGAGAGAAAATCTCAGCAGCGAGTTCTCCCGGGTTAAGTAATTCACCCCACACACACACCGTTGCCCCCTTAGGGATCGAATTTTAAAAAATCAATGTCCAATTCATATATTGCCCTCAGAAATACATATATATTCCAAATTTAAAAACTCTATGTCAACAGGAAATGGGTGAAAAATGAATCACAAGATTGGAGTTCCACAGACAAATACAATTTAAGTTAAAAGAAAGCATGTAAAAAAAAAAATAAAGAAAAAAAGAAAATAAAGAAAATAAGAAGAAATGATACTATAAAGCAAAATATTTTATTACACATCATATAATTGTTTCTAATTTTCAGACGCGAAATATAAAATATGCTTTTCGCAATTAAAAAATGCTATTGAGAGATCTCAAATCAAAGTTTTTATGCCTTTTTTTCTTTTAAATGGAAAAACAAACAAATTTATTTTCCTGTTTGATTAAATTTAAATATGTTTTATGGCACTTCAATATTACTGCGTGCGTATTTTTTTTTATTTGCTCCATGTGTTCAAACCAGTTGTCTACGAAAACAGCAACCGGTGAAAGTGACGCACACCAAATTTCTGTGACGTATGAAGATAAAATGTGCTTTTTTTATCAGTTTTTTCTATATAATTTTTAAACGTTTTGGAACTTATTTTTCATAGTAGGTGCATTCAGTAGGCGACCCTCATAGGTACCTTCTGGTGCAATCAGAAACGAAATCCGATAAATAGTTTTTGAGTTATGCTTGACGAAAGGTTTTTATTAGGCTCTTTATTTAATAGGACATGGCGTTAATATCCATCGTAGCTGTATGCGTCGCTGAGTATTAGCCTTCGCTTCGCTCAGACAACTATTTCTTGAGATGAATTGTGATACGAAAAATGTATTACGTTCTTTTAAATACATTTAAAAAAAGTCCCTGCAGGATCGACCTACAGGCACAGGTAGATTTCGAAGTTAAATGCAAATTTCAACAACAAAAACTAAATCATAATTAGAGATAAACTCAACTTAACAATTTTATCTGGCCACTTTTGACGACTTTTTATTTCATTTTTATATAAGAGATGTTTTTGTCAGAATCATTTTAAGTCGGTACTCAAAAAAATACTTTTCCATGCACAACTCGAAACTTTCTTGCACATTTTCAGATTCATTTTTAAAAGAAAAAATATAAAACACGCTGACGTGATTTTTGAAGAGATATATAAGCGATCTGTGTTTTTATTTTTCGTCCAATTAATTAAAACTTCATTTATAAACAATTATTTTCTAAGAAGGTAATATTTTTCATTTCCAACACAGTCGCTTCGGGAAATTCGGTTAAAAATGTCCACTTTGACATAATTTTTTTCAAATATATTCTGCTTCTATCAAAAATTCGACCATTACGGTGCATTCTATAGTATCTGAATAAGAGAATCTACCTATTGGATGCGTTTGAGAGTAAAAATGAGTCAGAAAATAAGCAGTTTGTATTTGAATACACCCTGAAAAAGATGATTTTTTTTCTTCAACCGCTATGTATTTTTAATTTTTTTTTCTGTAAGAATTGGTCCTATCAAAAATTTGTCAGTACAAATGTTGTGGAACATGTATAGTTGTAAGTATGTTGTATGTATGTATGTACATGTATGTATGTTGTTAAGAACATGTATAATAAATTCATGCGGATTTTATATCTGGTGAATTGACGAAGTTATGAATTTTTTTCTTATTCAACCCCTCCCCTCTTTTTTTTTTTTTTTTTTTTTTGATACGAATTGGTCCTATCAAAAACTTGTCAATACAAAAGTTGTAGATAATACTAAGACAATTTATAATAAATTTAATTGGATTTGATATCTTGAGAATTGAAGAAGTTATGAATTTTTTTTCTACCAAAACCCCTACTTTTTGCGAGCCTTGAGTCCATTTTTAATTTTATCAAAAGTCTGTGATACATAAATTTTTGGCCCTATTTTTAGAAGTAATAAAAACTTTAAACTGGTTTTATATGTACCAAAATTAAGAAGTTATGGGTGTTTTTCAGTTTTCACAAATCCCCTCCCTATTTCCATCCCCTTGGTCCGATTTTGTCTATTCACGAACTGCACCGAGATATTATGCCCTTGATTTTATGTATCAATTTGTAAGAGATTTGTTCACAATTACGGAAGTTATCGTGTCCGTAAAAAAGTTATATATATATATATATATATATATATATATATATATAGAGAGAGAGAGAGAGAGAGAGAGGGATAGACAGACAGATAGATAGATAGATAGATACACACATAGATAGATAGATAGATAACTTTTTTACTGAGGGTAGTTTGGGTCTCTAGGGGTCATGATCGGTGTAAGAAAAAACGTACGGAATTTCATCAAGCCGTATATTCTGTTAAAACCTAACATACATAGATGTTGATTAAGTTTGAGTGCATAGCGCCGCCCAAGAGGTGGTGCTGCTATGCTGTGGTTTTCGCGATTTCTACTCTTACCTTATCTCAAAAATTAATGTATGGAATTTCATCAAACTGCTTATTCTGATAGACCGTGACATAAATAGATGATGATTGCTATCCTATGCAAGAGCAATTATACTTAACCAAGTTCACAATCGGTTGGCCATATTTAGCCAGCATGGTTCGCAGTGGTACTCCATTATTGCTACTCGCACATACCTTTAACTATATTGCTGCCAGAATCGCTCATTTTTTAGGCCAACTTTTGGCAGTGGACGTGATTACAGAATGTTATCCCTATATTTTTGCAATGAACATTATGTCTGTATATTATTTTCTATTGTGTAAAAATACACCAGAATTTTTTTTTAAAGTTTAATGATTAAAACTTGTATATGTTGATCTAATTTAAAATTGTAGTATCCAAAAAGGAGCTCTGTTGTTTTGATCAACTTTTAATTCAATGATCACTATAAAACAGTCTGGACTATTTTCATATTCATAATCTTTGATGCTATTATAAATTAATATACTAAAATGTTAAAATAGAATATTTTGTGTTATCCACAGCAGAACAGTTTTAATATTTCCATTAGCATTCATTCCTTTATGCATTTCGCATGAGTAAAATGAATGTAGGGTAACTGTAGGATAGATGAACAGTCTAAATATTTCTAAAATTTTATCATAGATTGCAATATAAACTTTGTATGAAATAGTTCAACGAGATTATTTGTTGCGACGTGCAGCTGTATTTTTCGATTATAAAAAGTAAGTGTAATTTTATGTTATTTAATTTAGTGGTTGAATATTTTTTTGACTTAGATATTTCAATGTTTTGCAGTACGTACGTATGTATATTTTTTACTATGTGGACATTTAAAGCACTCATATAAGCTAATCTTTACTTCTAAGCCTAAAACAAAGACGTACAATGGCTATTGATGTTTTAAATTTAGCGACCATCAGTCCTTTAATTTCAGGAGAGATGGCCATATGAAACCTAGGAGAGATGTCCACCTTTAATCAATATTTCAAAATTATACGGTGTGATTATTTTAACTAAATATAATTAAATTTAAAATAAATATATAACGTTTATGCTTATAAATATATTAATTGATATAATTATTTAAATTTTAACTAATATAAATATTTTAATAATAATAATAATGATAATAATAATAATAATAATAATATAATAAGTCCTGAAAATACTGAAAAATTCGGAAATCTTCATAACAGAAACTGATAAAGTTGATAAATAAATTAAATTAACGTAATAAGTCTAAAATTAACGCGAGAAAAAAACCCGACATCTCCAGTAGCGAAGAAAACAAAATATACTTAAATTATCAGATTCTACAGTTTCCGAGTAAATAGAATTGGATTAGAATCACTGTGATGGTTGTACAAATCAATATAATATCACATCCAAAAAGGATATCTGGATTCAATGCATAAGGTACCTGAAGTGATTCCATGAAACGTCTGCAAATTATCAAGACCTTTGCCAAACATATGGTAAGAATTTACGAAAATTGAAGTACTGAAATTATACTACAAATTTTGTGTATTTGAGTTTTATTCACACATTTCCCATGATATAACTGCATCTTTACAAACTGTAATATGTTTTTCAGGATTAACTATATGAAATGTGTTTTTTTTTCTTTTTTTGCTAATTAACTTTACTTTTTCTTTCTTGTATTAGATGGCCATCTCTCCTCGAATTTATGGAGAGATGGCCATCTGCCATTTTAATTTCAATTTTGTTTAACACATTTTGTTTTCAATATTTAATTATTTTTTGCATAAAATATTATGAGTATATGTATAATAAATCAATACAAAAACCATTAACGGGTTAAAAGTTTGTGACGCAGCACTTTATCTTTAGCTCTAAGAATTTTAAATTTGGAACTTAAAAATAATGATATGAAATTTTGAGTGACGCAATGCTATTAATTTACCTATACATATATATATATATCAAAATTTATTCATTGATGCTTTATCATTTACATCTCATAAATTCGAATTATAAATTTTAAAAGATATGATATGAAAATTTAAGTGACGCCCTGATGTTGCTTAAAACGATTAGTTTTAAAATTTAATTTAAATTTTCTTTGGCTAAATACATTTACACATCTAAACAATACTTTTCATTTTCAAATGCACTGTTGAATATATTACTTTCACTGAATCTATATAATGCACTGAATTGTATTCATTTGAATAAATTGATTTATCTTTTGTGCCACGCTATACAAAAATCAAAAGTAAAATTTATGTAAATAGTTTTTTGGTCATATTATCCATCTGCATGCATTTAACTTAGTTTGGATACAATGACGCAAAAGCTATTTACATAAATTTTACTTTTGATTTTTGTATAGCGTGGCACAAAAGATAAATCAATTTATTCAAATGAATACAATTCAGTGCATTATATAGATTCAGTGAAAGTAATATATTCAACAGTGCATTTGAAAATGAAAAGTATTGTTTAGATGTGTAAATATATTTAGCCAAAAGAAAATTTAAATTGAATTTTAAAACTAATCGTTTTAAGCAACATCAAGGCGTCACTTAAATTTTCATATCATATCTTTTAAAATTCATAATTCGAATTTATGAGATGTAAATGATAAAGCATCAATGAATAAATTTTGATATATATATGTATAGGTAAATTAATAGCATTGCGTCACTCAAAATTTGATATCATTATTTTTAAGTTCCAAATTTAAAATTCTTAGAGCTAAAGATAAAGTGCTGCGTCACAAACTTTTAACCCGTTAAGGGTTTTTGTATTGATATCATTACTTTTTTTAGGTTAGTTATAAAAAGATAAAACCACAAAAAAAAATAAATAAATAAAGACCAATGCAATAAATTCATAGTCGTGATTTCCATTGACCTTTACAATCCTCCATCTAAAACGAATCAAAGTGTCACAAGAATTTATGAAAACAATTTGTGTGTGCATATTCCAAGATTTCATTAACTAAAATCGAGTTAAAGAAACCTTTTAAAATTTGAACTTTTTAACACTATAGATTACTCATAAATATGATACAAATAGAAATAATTTATCTAACTGAAACTGTTTTAGCCAACATTTCAATTATCAAGTGTAAAATAAGCGATATTTGGAAATTTAAGCGTTCCATGTTGTTAAGATTTTACGTTTCCTTTTCACATGTTTCTATGAAAACGCAGACAGTTATTATAAAAGAATTTCATTTTTACTTTATATTTTTAATGTTTTGAATTCTTGCACTGTAATACACCAAAAGTGTTAACATCTTTCAACATGGTATGAAATATGCTAAAATTGACGACATATATGTATATTTTTTATATATAAATACATGTAAAATAAAACTTTTTCACATTATGATCCACCTTAGGTTTATTATACAGCTATAAATAAATAAAACGAATCAAAGTGTCCAAGAATTTATGAAACAATATGTGTGCATTATTCCAAGATTTCATTAACTAAAATCGAGTTAAAGAAATCTTTTAAAATGTGAACTTTTTAACACTATAGATTATTCATAAATATGATACAAATAGAAATAATTTATCTAACTGAAACTGTTTTAGCCAACATTTCAATTATCAACTGTAAAATAAGCGATATTTGGAAATTTAAGCGTTCCATGTTGTTAAGATTTTACGTTTCCTTTTCACATGTTTCTATGAAAACGCAGACAGTTATAAAAGAATTTCATTTTTACTTTATATTTTTAATGTTTTGAACTCTTGCACTGTAATACTCCAAAAGTGTTAACATTTTTCAACATGGTATGAAATATGCTAAAATTGACGACATATATTTATATATATTTTATATATAAATACATGTAAAATAAAACTTTTTCACATTATGATCCACCTTAGGTTTATTATACAGCTATAAATAAATAAAACGAATAAAAGTGTCCAAGAATTTATGAAAACAATGTGTGTGCATTATTCCAAGATTTTATTACCTAAAATCAAGTTAAAGAAATCTTTTAAAATTTGAACTATTTAACTGGTTACTCATAAACATGATTCAAATAGAAATAAGTTATCTAACTGAAACTGTTTTAGCCAACATTTCAATAATTAAGTGTAAAACAATCAATATTTGGAAATTTAAGCGTTCCATATTTTTAAGAATTTATATTTCCTTTTTACATGTTTCTATGAAAAAGCAGACAGTTTTTATAAAGATATTTCATTTTTGCTTTATATTCTTAATGTTTTGAACTCTTGCGCTGTAATACACCAAAAGTCTTAAAATTTTTCAACATTGTATGAAATATGTTGAAATTGATAGGAAAAATTCTTATTTTTTTATAAATACATGTAAAAACTTTTTCACATTAAGATCCACCTTTGGTTTATTAAACAACCATAAATAAATAAATCAAATCAAAGTGTCACAAGAATTTATGAAAACAATTTGTGTGTGCATATTCCAAGATTTCATTAACTAAAATCGAGTTAAAGAAATCTTTTAAAATTTGAACTTTTTAAACCGTGAAAATAGAAAAATAATTTATCTAACTGAAACCGTTTTAGCCAAAATTTCAATCAGTAAGTGTAAAACAAGCGATATTTGTAAATTTAAGCGTTCCATGTTTTTAAGATTTTACGTTTCCTTTTTACATGTTTCTATGAAAAGCACACAGTTACTATAAAGATATTTCATTTCTGCTTTATATTGTTAATTGCTTGAACTCTTGCATTGCAATACACAAAAAGTCTTAAATTTTTTCAACATTGTATGAAATATATTGAAATTGATGAGCTTTGTACCGTGCATTTGAAAATAATAATTTCAGCTAAAGCATTGACGTTTGTTTGGTTATGCTTAATGCAAACCTATGCTTTGCTCAAGAACCAATGAAACTTTAACAATAACTTATTTTATCTCAATAAAGTTTTTGTTTATTTTACAATACATAGGAATATTTCCTTCAGTAAAATTATTGCTAATGTATTTATACCTACTTCTGCATGCTATGTGTGATTACTCCAAGAAATTATGTCTGGAATAAAAAAAATCATGATCCATGTAGCGCTTTCAACTGTTCAAATGGTAAAAATAATCAAAAAATTGGATGCTAGACATGCCAGTAAATTTTCTTGTGAAATAATTTGACATAAATCTGAGCAGTGTGTTTATGACATGAAAATAAAATAACACAATATCATGCTGAAAGTGATTCAAATGCAGAAATAAACATAAATGGGATATAAATGTTTAAATTTTCTTGAGCAACAATGCAATAATGGGCTAGAAATCATAATGAATGCTTATAATAAAGTGAAATACAGTAAACTCTGTGAACGCCGCAAAATGCATAATCTGCAAACATCTATTATCTGCACTACGTGGAACGTAAGTAATGAAACTCATTTTAACCCCTTCGCGACGGGAGCCTTTTACGAAATGTTTATTACTTTGCTACCGGTTTTAAAAAACAGAAGTTTGTGCCTATTCAAATCGGGAACAAGCTCGGATTAAATAAGGCAAATTTTACAGTAAAATTTTACTGGTGAGGATAAACGAGGATTCTTAGGCCTATTTCCGGCACGTATACGTGTCGCTCGTCCCCAAGGGGTTAAC
This sequence comes from Maratus speciosus, assembly GCA_963932465.1. Taxonomy (NCBI): domain Eukaryota; kingdom Metazoa; phylum Arthropoda; class Arachnida; order Araneae; family Salticidae; genus Maratus; species Maratus speciosus. The sequence goes on from OZ010790.1 coordinate 42,216,525, forward strand.
ATTTAAGTTCATAGATAAATTTAAATGATGCGTTAATTTTCACTAAATAACAATTTTTAATTGAAATAAACTGTGATTTAAGAAAATTCATACATTTTGTACCCAGCACTCGAAAATAACAATTTGAGCTTGACCTTTGTTTCTTTGGTTAGGCTTAATGCAAACCTATGCTTTGCTCAAGCTCCGGTGAAACTTTAACAATAACTGATTATATCTCAACAAAGTTCTAGTTTCTTTTAAAATACACATGAATATTTCCTTTAGTAAAATTTCTGCTAATGTACCTATACCTACTTTTGAATGCCATGTATGTGATTATTCTAAGGCATTATGTCTGGACTAACAAGAATCACGATTCATGTAGTGCTTTTACATAGTTCAATAGGTACAAATGATCAAAAAATTAGTTGCTAGATCATCAGTGAATTATCTTGTGAAATAATTTGCCATAAGTCTGAGAAGTGTGTTTATGACATCAAAATAAAATAACAATATCATGCTCAGGGGTAGGAAAATGCATCATTTTACTAGCCACTGGCGAGTGAATTTTCTGACAGGATGAGTGAATTTTTAGGTAGTTATTGAAAACTGCAAACTATACAGGTATGCCAAAAACGTTTTTTTAATATGTAGTTGGCTATATTTTTCAACTTTCCTAATTACTGCGATGTAAACATGGTACAAAATTCTATTTTATATTAAACTTTCATCTCTTGTTTATATTTCTCAATTTTATAGGAAAGAAATATATGAAAATGCATTACAGTAATCAGTGACCTGGAGCCGGAAAATTTTTGATGCTCCAGCTCCGCTCCAAGATAAAATACTGTGGCTCCGTCTCCGGGAACTGCTCCAACTCGGCGCCGACTTCGCACTTCTGAGTTGCAGTTTTTGATTTACACATTTAATTTTTTGCTTACAAATTCTTTCTTTCTTTACCTTCATTAAAGATCTGACAAAATGCATTTTTCTTCTCAACAAACTTGAAATGCTTGTTCAGAAAATATGACATCTTTTAGCTTTTGCTTTTAAAATAGAAAGTTTGGTGGAATTTTAAACACAAAAACCTTAAATTTCTTCTACGCTTTTCAAACAACCAAAATTGTACGTGTAAACAACAGACAGTCATATTTGTTTTCAAATAGTGTTGCCACTTAGCTCAAGTAGAAGTGAAGTAGTGTTACCATATTTTTGTGAGAAGTTTTGCATCTTTAATTAAAAAAAACCCCTTAAAAATGATATAATTAAAATACTGAATAATGATGTAATTAAAATATTTTAAACCTGGACATTTAAAAGACTGAAAAAAAGATAAAAAAAATAATAATAAACTAAAGGAGCCCTGGAGCAGAGTAAATTTTAGAGCTCTAGCTCCAGAGAAAATACAGCTCCGGAGCGCTCCGGCTCCGGTTCCAGCACCAGGTCTCCGACAGTAATAGTAACCAACTATTTTGAGTTGCGTAATTTTGTCATAAAATTTTCTAACTGTACATTGCATTTTACTGGCTGTTGAAATAAATCCTTGGCTGGTAAGATTTTCTAGAAATTCTCCATCCCTGGTCATAAACATAATAGAAATAACTTATCTAACAGACACTTTTTTATCCAACATTTCAGGTGTCTGATTATGTACAGAGCAATTGAGCTATTTAATTATTTTTTAAATGTATTTTTATTAAGATTATGACTAGAAAATGTGAAAAAAAGCAAAAAATAATTCCTTCATTGATAAAATTTTGGTTAATGGAGGAATTTATAGTAAAATTTAGTGAAATTTGGCCCAAAATGCTTTCGGTAATGCTTTCGGTAAAACATTTTCGGTACTTTTCGGTTAGCCGGGCGCCAGTGTTATATATACATGGATATGTATATATACATATCTATATACATATACAAATATGTGCATACACATGCATATATGTGTATATATACAATATATGTATATATACATATATATGTATGTATATCTATGTATTTATAACACTGGCGCCCGGCTAACTGAAAAGTACCGAAAATTTTACTGTATGTTAGTTTCCTTTGTACATTTCATATTTATGACATTGGTGAAGGCAATGAACTAAAATCTAAGAAACGTTTTAAATGTTTCAAAACTTATAGCATATTGCACTTGTTTACATGTTAATTTTCATAAAATTCATCAATGTCATTCCACAAAAACATACATAAAACAAAAAATATTTATTTTAAATTTAAATCCTTAGTTCATTGCCTTCACAATAGTGTAAACAACATATTTTAAATTTCATAGTGATATTCCAATAATTTTCTGTGGAATAATGTTTTGCGTATGGAATTTTCACCGAAAATTACATTATCCAAAAAATGCATTTAAAGTTTAGTTTTTTGTTTTACTACAAGAATTTCAGTAATTATACATCTAAACTTCACTGTTTTTATAAGTCACTCATTTGTTTAAAAGTACTGATCCTTTTTTAATCTCTAGAGGCCATATTTTGCCCCCCCCCCCCCCCCAGTTTTTTAACAAAGCAAAGCATGACATTTCACATCAAAGATGCGACCGTTATTACAAACACCATAAGTGACTTGGATTGTTTGTGGCTTATTCAATACATTTTAATTTCATGTATAATTGAATATTATACATACAATTTTACAGGTAAATAATAAAAAAACAGAGCTCGTCTTCTGTATCTAGGCTAGTCAGTGATGATTTGGTACCCAGAAGCAGAATTTTCAATATCAATCTGCAGCAAACCAAAATTCATCTACGACCCAACAATACTGAACCAAGCTACTATAATAAATACTCACTGTAACCCATAAAATAAGCAAAATTTACATTTTACAAAGAAAATTAATAACAAACACAATAACTCCTAAAACAAAGTAAATTTGTGATTTTTTTTTTAAAGCTCAATATTTTTTTTTAAGCTGGTAGATTGATCTGGAAGGTCTAAAATAATCTGCAGCGCTGCTGCCGAGCTGCACAGTTTCCGCTATGGAGATTTGGCACACGATCACTTTCTACGCCATGTCATTCATATCATTCCACAAAAACACCCATAAGACAAAAAATATTTTTTCTAAATTTATACCTACTTTAAATTTCATAATGATATTCCAATAACTTTTTGAGAAATCATGTTTTGCGTATGGAATTTTTACCAAAAATAACTTTTCCAAAAAATGCATTTAAAGTTTAGATTTATGCATTACTACAAGAATTTACAGTACTATACATCCAAGCTTCACTGTTTTTACAAGTCATACACATTTTTTTAAGTACTGACCCTTTCTTTATCTTTAGAAGGTCATATCCCCCCCCCCTCCCGGTTCTTCAACAAGGCAAAAGATGACGTTTCTCATCGATGTAACCGTTATCGAAAACACAATGTTTTTCAGTTTTAAGAGACTTGGATTGTTTATGGTTTATTCAATACTTTTTAATTTCATGTATAATCCAATATTATGTAATTTTACAGGTAAATAATGAAAAAAAATAGAATTCGTCTTCTGTATCTAGGCCAGTCGGTGCCGATTTGACATGCAATCACTTTCTATGCCAAGGTTGTCAATCCAAAATTCAGACATGGTACAGGCTCAGCAAAAAAAAAGATGAACTTTTACGGCCTAATGGAATTTTGACGAAATTCACATTTTTTCGCAGCGTTCAGATGAAATTTGCGCTTTTTCTGCGATACATTGACGAAATTAGTGTTTTTCCCCGACCACTTGACAAAAATCGCGTTTTTCTGCAATCTTTCGAAGAAATTCGTGTTTTTTCGGCAATATTTCGAAGAAATTCACGCATTTAGCACGATCTTTCGTCAAAAATACCACGTTTTCCACGATCTTTTGCCATAAATCGCTCACTTTCCATGATCTTTCACCAAAGATCCATTTTTTTATCATCTGAGAAAAATCGCATTTTTTTGCGATTCTTGACGAAATTCACATTCTTTTTTCGCAATCCTTCGACGAATTTTGCCTTTTTTCCACGACCTTTCAAAGAAATTCGCTATTACACGATCTTTCGCCAAAATTCGCGTATTTTGAAAGATCTTTCGCCGAAATTCGCATATTTTACAAGATCCTTTTGCAAAATACGCTTTTTTCTGCAATCCTTTGAAGAAAATCGCGTTTTTCCAGCGATCCTTTGGTGGAAGTCGCATTTTTTCCCGCGATCCTTTGAAGAGATTTGCACTTTTCCTGCGATTCTTTGAAGAAATTTGCATTTTCCCGCGATCGGTTGAAGAAATTTGCTCAATTTGGCACTGTTCATACTCGCGTTTTTGTTGTATTACATCCATTCCCGCTAATCCGCCCCCCCTCTATTAAAAATGTCAACAAATTTTGATGCATATTTGCATCGATCCCAGAGATAATAAAATTCACTGCCGAAAAAGCGGATTTCCGCGTTTTCGCGGAAAAGTAACATGTCTGAAAATTATATGTGTTCGGCAAATTACTTATACATTTATCGACAAGCTTGACAGAGCAGCCCAGAAGTAGAATTACACCCAAAAATAGAATGGTCATGAAATTTCAAGCAAAATTTATATTATTATGTAAAAATGAATAAAACATACCCTATAAACAAAACAATGCTAACTAGCACATACTTCAGGGGGAGAAGGGGGGGGGGGGTTGGTGCCAAATGAAGATATTGATTGTTTATAGTTTCATACAAAAATGTATGTATATATATGAAGTAACAAGATACTCGCAAGCTCATGTTAAACTTATGGGAACGTTCTTTTCAAATTTGTGAAATTGAAAGTAACTTAAAAAAAAAAAAAATCTGCAACCAAAATCGAAAAAGTAAACACTAACCTAGTTAGAATTCAATCTCAGCCATTCTAAGCAAGAAAAATAATCATTTAAAACTATTAATATGCAAGGGAGAAATTTTTAAATGTACGCTCCCATAGATTTAACGTCAGCAATTCCAGTTTCTTCTCATGACTAGTGCAGATTCCTAACCTTTAAGTTAATGTTAATCCTATGAGAGCGTTATTTACATATTCCTTGCTAGCAAAAATACACTTTGACAACATGATTTTAAAAAACGAACTTTGAAGCAGGATATGAAAAAAAATCAAAAGAAAATTATTTAAAGCTTTCTTTTAAGAATATAACTTTAGAATTAAATAAAAACAAGTATCTTACCTTTGCAAAAAAAGCTATTATATCTCTTATTTACCTATCACTAAATAACTAAATAACCTATAAATAAGTTACTAAATAAACAAAAAGAACATGAAGAAAATTTTAATTTTAGAAGTTCAAAACAACTAGTCGGGATAATATGATTCATTTTGAGCTAATCGTGTGCTCTGAACAAATTATTCATGTGTCTTCCGATTGGCGTTATAGCAGTAGGTCGTTTCCTGCCAGACATAATCTGCAAATATCACAAATTTTCTTTTAAAATAGCATTCTATTCTAATACTACAAAAGAAAAACACGATGTCTCTTTCCCCTTCATTTTGATCTCAAATAGCAATCAAGTAAGTTGAACATCCATTGCACATATCATCGGAGTTTAAAATTAGTTTGTTTCAAGTTGGGAAATTTTTTAATCCCCTCCCCCCCCCCCCCCCCAATAAATATCTGTTGCTACGCACCGACGAATCGATAAGGAAACGACGAATTTAATCACAAAATCCATCATTATAGCGAATTCCTGCCCGTTAACAAGTAAACAAACAAACGTGGTTTAGGATTCAGTTCAACAAGATTCAATCTTATGGATTCAATAAACGATTCAAGACGCGAGCGACGCTAATAAACAAGAAATTGAAAATAATTTTTTTGAAAACTGAAAAAAAAATTATAAATAACAATTATATTGAATACATATAATTAAAAAAATTCCCCATTTTTAAAAATGAATCTAAATATTTTTTCGACAAAAAGCATTAATATGGAATAATAATTTCTTCATAACAAAAGAGAAAGATAATATCAATCGAAATTTCATTTAATATATTTAATATTTTAAAACACATAATAATTAACATTTAAAATTTTAATATTTAAAAAAAAAAGATTTACTGCCTATATTCAGATTGTTAACTCAACTTAGAATACCTAAAATGACTTTGCAAATTTTGTTTCTGATTTTATACCCACAGCAGATGGATTAAGACTCCTCCTACATACGAAGTGACGTCAAACCTATTCACCAATCACAGACGAGAAAAGTAAAAAAAGCGATTTTTTAAAATAACGATTTTTAAAATAAAACGAGTTTTCCCAGAAAAAAGAAAAGTGTTATTCACCTCGTATTAATCAGATTTATATTATATATCAATTTAAAGAAAATCGTTAGAACCGTTTTCGAGATTTTCAAATTAGGATCTTCTTCCATACCATACCAACGTTTTCACTTTAAAAATGGCTATTTAGATCTCAAAATATACTGCACGTAGAAATGTAAAAATTTCAGTATACGACTAGACTGCAGATATAAGACTGTTCTAGAAAATTCAGAACAATAGGACCTATATCTGCTGAGTTATTAAAAGGCGGCTTTTCGCGTTTTCTTTGATGTCGAGTTAGCTGTATATATGAGTTCCGCCATCTACGAATTCTACGATACGATACGATACGATTTTAACGATACGATACGATACGATACGATTTTAGGCTTAAAGCTGCGTCACTCGGAATACTACCGTCTTCCATGATTTAAATATGCATAAATATTTCTTCTATTTGCATTCTAAAAGTTTTTATTTCAATTTTTAAAAACTATGGCCATCTATCCTAGAGTTACCCTACATGATTTAATGAGAAATAGCGTAAATTTTGTTAGCGAGAGACGGTACCTTCAAATTCATTTTTTTTTCAGTTTAAATGCTATTCAAGGGCACACTATACTCATTATGGCATATATTTATCACACAAAATGTAAAAAAAAAGGAATTGTGTTTATAATTTTAACCATTATGAAGAACTTTTCAAAATGCCATACGAGCATTCCATATCATCTAAAATCCTCAATATTTTCTTATTAAAGTTTGTTTTATAAATACAAATAAAACTGTGCATGGAATCTTATATATTTGTATATAAAGGTTAAAAAAAAAAAAAAAAAAAAAAAAAAAAAAAAAAAAAAAAATTCTAAATTTTATTAAATTTTCAGCAGTCTCACATCCTATTTCTATACTGAACTACCTTTAACTTTTCCAATTATATTTAGTTACAAAAGACGATGCACACTTTTATAACATACTAGCAAACCCCGCAGCTTTGCTCGCGTAATATTTGAAATATGCCATGTGATATTTACATGTATAATTTTTATTAAAAGAAATAATATTTTTAGGAATAATTCAAAAATTACTATTTAAAACATAGTTAGACTAAACTTCATTATTACACTGCATTAGGCAGAAATTTGACTTAAATTAATAAAAAGAAATAAAACTAAATAAATGATAATTTAGAAAATATTTTGATACTTTTATGCTCAATTAATACGTTTATTTCAGTATTCATTTGAAGTTTTGAATTTTTGAGAAACCATCTTCTTACATCTTAAAATTAACCATCATGTCAAATTCCAAGTCCTACCAACACTCTCAACATAAAGGGCTATGTTGAAATAGGAACTGTAACCATTAATTTTGAAATCGGTTTGTTATTTCCTAATTTTTCACGTAATTTAGAAAGCTTTTAAAGACCTTTTTTAGAACGTTTGTTGTTCCTGTGAACTCCAGGTTGTAGAAACATTCGCATAAAATATAGCCTGTAAGGATCAGGGACTGTTACCATTGATTCGCAATTATTGCTTTTATAATCGGTTTATATTCCCTGAAATTGCATAGAAATCATAATTGAGGACTTTTTCAGAACGCTTTTCGCACCCCTCCCCTTCTCTTCAACACTTTTTAATTCGAATTTATTTTCGACAGTCCTACGAAAGTATTTACATTTTATAGGTAACAATCATGTCATATTTAAAGTTTCTAGACTCTTCAGCATCAAAGAAATAGCAATTTTTTCGAAAGTTTTTTGCTCCTACAACCCTCTGGTGGTAGTGGCACAGACATAAAATATAGCTTATGTTTGAGCAGGTTCTATCACCAACAATTTGTCACCATTATTTTTTAAATCGCTTTGGTATTTGATAAGATTGCATAAAAATTGTAATTTAGAACGCTTTTAGAACGCTTTTCGCTCACTTCATCCTTTTAAATTTGGAATTTTCTTTCGACAGTTATTAGAAAGCAGTTGCATCTTGTAAGTAAATACCATGCCATATTTCAAAATGTTAGACCCCTTAGTTGTGCAAAAAACACAAATCAGAAAACGTTTTGTTCTTCCACCCCCAGATGGTAGAGACAGCAACATAAAATATAGCCTATGTTGGAGCAGGGACTGTCACCATCAATTTGCAACCATTACTTTTGAAATAGTTTTGGTATTTCCTGAGATTGAGTGGAAATCGCAATTTAGATCGTTTTTACAACGTTTTTAGAACGCTTTTCGTCCATTTCCACTCCTTTCTAATTTTTTCGAAACTCTTCTTAAAGAACATTTATTTCTAATAAATATGTACCTTGCCTAATTTCAAGTTGCTAGTCCCCATCGATCACAAAATCGAAATTTAGATTTTTTTGCTCCTGCAACCTCAAGGTGACAGTGACAACGACATGAAATAGCGTCTAGGTTAGAGCAGAGGCTGTCAGCATCAATTTGCCTACATTACTTTTGAAATCAGTTTTATTCTTCCTGAGATTGCTCACAAATCGGCATTTAGAACGTTTTTAGAACGCTTTTCCGCATTTTCACTCCTTTTAAATTTCACATTTTTAAAGAAATGTTCTTAGAGATCATTTATATCTAATAAATATATACCATGTAAAATTTCCTGAATCTAGGTCCTTCCATAATTCAAAAATCGCATTTTTAGAACGTTTTTAGTTCTTGCATCTCCTCTTGGCCAGTGGAAACAGACATAAAATATAGTCTATCTTGGAGCAAGAACTGTCACCATCATTTTTACACCATTATATTTGAATTCGGTTCAGTACTTCCTGAGGTTGCATAGAAATCGCAATTTAGAATGTTTTTTACAATGCTTTTCGCGCATTTTCACCCCTTTCAAATTTCGATTTTTTTAGGAAATGTTCTGAGAGATCATTGATATCTTATAAGTAATTACCATTCCAAATTTCATGATTCTAGGTTCTTCCATAACACAAAACCGCAATTTAGAACGTTTTTTTCTCCTGCAACCCCAAGGTGGTAGTGATACAAACATAAAACAGAGCCATGTTAGATCAAGGTCTGTCACCATCAATTTACAAACATTTCTTTTGAAATCGATTTGATACTTCCAAAAATTGAGTAGAAATCATCATTTAGAATGTTTTTAGAACACACTCCGCGCATTACCACACCTTTTAAATTTCGAATTTTTTAAGAACTGTCCTTAGAAATCCTTTATATCTAATAAGTAACTAATATTTCAAATTTCATATTTCTAGGCCTTTCAGTAACGCGAAAATTACATTTTTAGAACATTTTTGCTCCTGCACTACCTCTGTGGTAGTGGCACTGACATGAAATATAGCTTACCTTGAAGCAAGGGTTGTCACTAGCATTTTGACACCATTATTTTTTAAATCGGTTTGGTATTTCCTGAGATTGTTTAGAAATCACCATTCATAACGTTTTTTAGAACGCTTTTTGTGCATTTTCACCCCTTTTTAATTTCGAATTTTTTAAGAATCTTATAAATCGTTTATATCTAATAAGTAACTAATATTTCAAATTTCATATTGCTACGCCCTTCAGTAACGCAAAAACCGAAATTTAGAACGTTTTTTGTTCCTGCACCCCATTTGAGGTAGTGGCTCCGACATAACACATAGCCTATGTTAGAGCAAGGATTGTCACCATCATTTTGGAACCATTATTATTTAAATCGGTTTGGTACTTCCTGAGATTGTGTAGAATCCACCATTTAGAACGTTTTTTAGAAAGCTTTGTGTGCATTTTCACCCTTTTAGGTAGCTTTCTTTACAAAAAAGCTACCTATTGCAGCCGTTCGGAGGAAAGCGATTTCAAAAATTTTTGGTATATTTTCATCGATCATGACCCCCAGACCCCGAAACCACCCTCCGTTCAAAATTTATATATATATATATATATATATATCTGACCTATGTCACACTGTAACTCCCGTAATTATGAACCGATTTCGATGTAATTCGGTGTGTACATAGTACATACCAATGTCTCGACCGAGTTCGTTGGCCAGCTTCATCCGCCGTTTTGTTTCAAAATGGCGGCCATTTAAAATTTTTAAAAAAATTTAAAACTTGAAATGTGGTACCAAAAAATTAAAAATGGAAAAATATTTTTTTCTTATGTATTTGACCTTTATACAAAGATTCCGGAGCAGTTTTTGTTTCGTCTATATCTTAAAAAATGGCTGAGTTATAGCATTTTGAATTTCTAGCGTGGCTGACATTTTGAAACGTCCTGAATTTTGTCACGCGATAAAAGGCGTATTTATGAACCGATTAGGATGTAATTCAGTGTGTACATAGTACATACCAATCTCTCGACCGAGTTCGTTGGCCAGCTTCATCCGCCATTTTGTTTCAAAATGGCGGCCATTTAAATTTTTTTAAAAATATTAAAACTTGAAATGTGGTACCAAAAAATTAAAAATTGAAAACATATTTTCTTCTTATGTGTTTGACCTTGATAAAAAGATTCGGGAGCAGTTTTTGTTTTGTCTATATCTTAAGAAATGGCTGAGTTATAGCATTTTGAATTGCTAGCGTGGCTGACATTTTGAAACGTCCTGATTTTTCTCACGTAATAACAGGCGTATTTAAGAACCGACTTGGATGTACCTTGGTGTGTACATAGTACATACAAATATCTCGACCGAGTTCGTTGGCCGGCTTCATCCGCCATCTTGTTTCAAAATGGCGGCCATTTAAAAAAATAAAAAAATAAAAAAAATTAAATGAGATACCAAAAGATTGGAAAGTGAAAAAGATTTTTTTTTGTATGTGTTTGACCTTAATACAAAGATTCCGGAACAGTTTTTCTTTCGTCTATATCTAAAAAAAATGGCTGAGTAATAGCATTTTGAATTTCTCTTGTGGCTGACATTTTAAAACGACCTGATATTTGTCACGCGATAACAGGCGCAATTATGAACCTATTTGGATGTAACTTGGTCTGTACATAGTACATACCAATGTCTCGACCGAGTTCGTTGGCCAGCTTCATTCGCCATCTTGTTTCAAAAGGGTTGCCATTTAAAAAAAATTAAATTTAAAATTCAAAATGAGGTATTAAACAATTGGAAAATGAAAAAGATTTTTTATGTGTTTGGCCTTGATACAAAGATTCCGGAGCTGTTTTTGTTTCTGAAAATTTGTTCTTTTGTTTATATCTTAAAAAATGGTTGATTTATAGCACTTTGAATTTCTAGCATGGCTAACATTTTGAAACGATCTTGTATTTGTCACGCGATAACACACGTATTCGCCTATTTCGATGTAAGAAGGCATGTGGATATTATACATCAACACCTCGACCAAGTTCGCTGGCCAGATACATCAGCCATCTTGTTTCAAAATGGCGACCATTAAATTAAAAAAAATATATATATTTAAAGTGAGGTGCAAAAAAATTAGAAATTGAAAAAGGTTTCTTTCTTAAGTATTTGACCTTGATATAAGGATTCAGGAGCATTTTTTGTTTGTCTTTACCTTACAAAATGGCTCAGATATAGCAGTTTCAATTTCTATTGTGGGTGACATTTTGAAAAATCTGATTTTTTGCATGCGACAGCACTCCTATATATTAACCGATTCCGATGTGAGTGAGCATGTGCACAGCAATTACTAAGGTCTCGACCAAGTTCACTGCTTAGTCTCATCCACCATGTTGTCTTAAAATGACAGGCACTTTAAGAAATTGCCGAATTTGGCAGCCAAATATATGTTACTTTAAAGAAAAGCAGCTTGGATGAAGCTGACTAATTTCGCGAAATTCTCATTCATTATATTGATAAAAATTAGTATTGAATCTCCTATATTCGGTTTCCACTAAATTGAGCTTCGTGTGTTTGAATGATATAATTTGGCTTTTTTTAAATAAGGATTATGAAAGCTACCTCTTCCTCCCGGCACTGGCCGGAAGGACTTTTTAAATTTCGAATTGTTTAGAAAATATTCTTAGATATCATTTATATCATATAAGTAACTACCATTCTAAAGTTCATGATTCTAGGCCCTTCCATAACACAAAAATTGTATTTTTAGAACTTTCTTTGCTCCTGCACCCTCTTTGGGGTAGTGGCACCGACATAAAATATAGCCTATGTTCTATGTTGGACTAATACCTTCATTTTGATGCCATTACTTTTGAAATAGGTTTGGTAGCTCCAGAGAGTACCTCTAACAAACACATAATTTTTACTTCTTTATAATATTAGTATAGATATAATGTCAAACAGCTATAAAAAATATTGAATTCCTTATTTTCCTACAATTTTTTTTTATTTCTTGTGTGAGAAAAAAATGCCATAATGCATATACTTTGCTCTGGAATAGTATTTCAAATGAAATTTAAATAAAAATTAAAAAAAACGAGCTTAAAGTTTTCTTGTCTCCTTAAATAAAGTTTTCTTAAATAAAGTCTGTCTTTCAATGTTATTTTCCAATGAAAACATTCAAGGCTAAACTTATTCGTGTTGCTGGTGTGTCGTTGCAGATATAAAGGGTGCTTTTCTAGAAGTATCATTTTGAAATTGGTAACACTGCTTCTAGTCACAGTCAATTTCACTGCAGACAGATGATTTGTGCTCAGTATGTTTTGCCATTTCACCGTGAATAGACTTATGCCAGAACAACGCTCTCAAAGTGTGCGAAACACCATAAGTTTACTGTGGGAGACTTTCAGTGAGAGCATAATTTCGAATAATGGACTTGTGAACTAGCCTCCACGGTCATGTGATCTCACACTAATGAATTATTTTCTGTGGGGATATGTGAAACATCTGGTTCCACAGGCGTAGAACTACGTGGAAATCAACATTCGTCGCATTATTGCCGATAAACGGCCCCAGAAGCTCGATAATGTAGTCGAAAATTGGACTTTCAAATTGAGCTTCATTAGAGTCAGCCGCGGCGTGCACACGCTCAAAATCATTTTTAAACACTAATGACATAACATTATTTATTTAATAAAACCAATATCATATCCTATAACATTATTTTTATGGTTTTATTTCGCTTTAAATTTGCATACCACTAAAAACATGCCCTTAATATACTCATGTGTCGAAAAATAAGCAAAGATTTTAGTTAGTTGTAATTCTTTATGGAAAAGTGACAGTGTAATTAAGGACTTCATTTGAAATTTTACCAACCTGATAAGTTACTGCCAGATTGGTCTTGTTTTTGTCTATATACGTTTGACTTCAAATTCGGTGATATTTCTCCAAGAATCACTTGGCTTGTCAGCGGATGAGAAAATGTGCATGCGTGTGTGTGTGCATACTAAAGTACACATCTCAATGATTTGTTACATTTTTCCTATTTTCTTGTTTTAATAGCATGAAGGCAGCGTTCAGTGATGGATCATCGTGGCATTCATGTTACCGGCTGAATAATTCGTTTCTGATTTTTATTTAACAGATGATGAAAATGAATATTCGTATGATATGCAACCTACATATTTTATTAATTATATTTTGTTCCAATACTAATTCATTCAAGTGTAATCTTGAATTAAACTTTTAAACCATTAAATGTATGAAAAAATTACGTAAATCTAACTATTTCCTAGCTGCGCGAACATACATTTTAGCCGTTTGTCCATAATTTTACTTTCTTCTGTCTTTACATAAAGAAAGTATTGCACGCGTCACAAATTTCGACTTATAGTTTTCTACAGATTTATGTATTTTTTGCTAAACCCTCTCGCTGCGCATCCCGCGTTTTCCACGGGCTACGTAAAAATAGCAAAATTTGCGCAACCCACGATTTACGCGATCTTTTTTTTTATGATCTAGTTCTATATTAAAAAAATAACTCTTTTAGAAAAAAAAATTATATATTTTAACTCTAAAATATATGTAGATTTGAAATACTTCACAAATGCGCAATTTTTTAACCTAGTATGATAAAAAAAAAGAAAAAAAACCCGCAAAGAGAGTGTTAAAAGGTCTAGAACACAATTTGAATGCTTTCAGAAAATATATGTGGTGATTCTGCTTGTATGTACGTAAGTCACACCACAAATATTGTGGGCATTGTATCACAAGAACTAATGCACGGAAGAAGAACTAATTAACTCTTCCAACAGGTTGCACTTCCAGGCTGAATTTTTCATGATTTTCGAGATAGATATATCTCAAGAACTAATGCACAGAATTTTATTAATGTTTCTTTTCTGTTAGATCTTCACTTTAATAGGCTCTTAGTGGGTTTTGGTGCAAACCGCTCAAATGGTGGCACTGCTATGCTACATTTTTCCTGATTTTTGTTATAGTTAAGTCTCAAGAACTAATTGACATATAATTTAATTAAACTTCATATTCTTTTAGACCTTGACATTAATAGACGCTGGCCAGATTTTGCTGCAAATCGCAAAACAGGTGGCACTACTATGCTGCATTTGCACTATTTCTGCCGTAGCTATATCTCAAGAAATAAAGCATGAAATTTCACAAAACTTCGTATTCCTTCAGAGCTTGAAATTAATAGACGCTTTAAGGTTTTGTTGTAATTCACAAAATAGGTGGTACTGCTATGCCGCATTTTTCACTATTTCCGATTTTATCACTATTTCCGATTTTTTTAAAATTTTAATATCTACAGCTTTATCTCAAGAAGTAAAGCATAGACTTTCACAAAACTTCATACTCTGTTAGATAGACCTTGATTTAAACCTTATTATTTCTTGTTGTATACTGCCCAACAGCTGTCCCTGATATGTTCTGTTTTCAATTATTTCTGCAACAGTTAGTATATCTCAAGAAGAAATAGATTATCATTTAATTTTGGTTGCAGAGATTTCATTTATATAGAAGAAAGTTTTGTATTGGTAACAATATACTAGTTAAACTGCGCAACTAGTTAAACTGCGCAACTAGTTAAACTGTGCAACTAGTTAAACTGCGCAACTGTTCTGACGAAGACCGCCTAGGCGAGCGGCCCCTCTTCGTCCGCAGCCCTTTATTCTTCCACTTACTCCGACTCTTTTGCGGAAGCAAGACTCGTAGGTCCCAAGCCATGTCCCGAGTATAAGACATTCTAGCGGAAGCCAAAATGGGAAACAAATCAAAAATTGAAACCGGAAAAATTTAAAAGGGAAATTACACAAATTAAAGACACCGAAAAGCGGGAAGGAAGGGCTCGGAGTGATGATGCTACTGAACGACTCCTAGCTACTTCGCGCTCATTATTAGCATCATCATAATCTATTCATCGTTGTCCGGTCATCCAAGGCTGTCGTATAGATGGCTGGTGACTTCCCCAACATGGTTTATTATTGTTAGAGCAGCAGTCTTGTATACTGTGGTCCCGGGTTCAATTCCTGGCTCTGGCTCTCCTTTCACTCCAGTTGGGTTTATTGTATTTATTGTTTGGATGTCTGTATAATATTTATATATACCTTTAACTGTTCAATGCAGGCGTTATTTATGTGTGTATGTGTGTTTTGATATATATTGTAGTATGAGTGTTTTATTATAAAGTTGAAAAGAGTTTATGCATTCGGTTTGTCAGGCCGTCTGGCCGTCTGTCCACGTTCTAACTCCCGTAAATATACTCGGATTTTCATGCAATTGATGATCCATATTTAGGGTCACCTAACCATGTTTGGTATTGCATATGAAGTATGTGGGATTAATATTTCATTTACAGGACTACCCAAAAGAATTCCATTACATTATGGTAGATGGTGAAAAATCGTTTGCAGAGTATTTTAATGACATTACGCTGTTTCAAATGTATTTAAACTGATATAAATCACTAAATTTCACTACGATCACGTTAGAACATGGCATTAGTAGCATTTTTTATTCATTTACAGCGACACATAAACGAAATAGGTTACAGTGCTGTCTTTGAGTAATAATTGCTGGAGTGTGCAGTTTCAAATTCGGTATGCGCTTTTAAATGTAGATAATCTTTTGCACGTTACTCGTTATATATCAATTTTAAACCTCATACACAGGGCTGCACAAAAGTATTCAGGTACCGTTCTCGTTATTAGAGGAACTTGCTGAAGGGGAATTTTCAATTGAAATATATGTATTTCTTAAGTGAACAAAATTTTGGAATGCATGTAGCTAATAGATACAAATCTATCAGTCGTAGACAGAGCTGCTGAAACAATTCAGATAATTTTCCTATTGTAGATGAAAACAGCTGAAATTGGGTTTTGAAATGTGTTATGCGTTTCCATATGGCTGAATTAGACTTAATATTATAATTTTTTAAACGGCGCAGTTTTGTTACACTATTCTGAATGTGTTGGAAAGTGTTTCGTAATCTATGCTGAACGCATGATTTTTTTTCTTTCTTGTTTTTAATATTTTGATGGAAATATTGGCAGAAAAGTGAGTGTTATGACACTAATGATGTCAGAAAAAGTATTTGTAAAACTGTTTTCTAAGGAAAAGTGCCTTAGAGAATGAGGGTACTCTTCAGAGTTTTGGCTAAGTAATATCTTTCAATATATCTTTTTTAACGTTTTAATTAAACACATTTATTTTTCGAATGAAATGCATACGTACTGCATATTTTATTAATCCCAACTTTGTAATATGTATCTCAATCGGTTTATATATATGCTAACTCTAGGATAGTAGGCCATAGTTTTTAAAGATTGAAATAAAAATTCTTAGAATGCAAATACAAGAAATATTTATGCATTTTTAAAATTCTAATACATATACTCATCATATTTTGTGCAAAAAATAATTAAATATTGAGAACAGAAAGTGTTAAACAAAATTGAAATTAAAATAGCAAATGGCCTCCTCTCCTTCAAGCCGAGGAGAGACTGCCATCCAATACAAGAAAGAAAAAGTGAAGTCAAAATAGCAAAAACTAACACATTTCATATATTTGACATATGCAAAATATGACATATGTTAAATAAAAGACATATAGCAGTTTCTAAAGATGCAATTATATCATGAAGAAAAGAGAATAAAACTCGAATTAACAAAATTTGAAGTATAATTTCTATACTTCACTTTTCGTAAAATCTTACCACAATTTTGGCAAAGGTGTTGATAGTTTGTACACGTTTCAAACCACTCCAGGCACCTTATGCATTGTATCTAGACATGGTTTTTGGCTGTGATATTATATTGTTCTTCACAACCAACACAATGATACTCATCCAATTCTATTCTCTCGGAATCTGCAGAATCAGATAATTTTAAGTGTCTTTCATTTTCTTCGCTGCTGGAAGTGTCGTGTTTTTTTCTGGCGTTTATTTTAGGTTTATTGCAGTTATATAGTTTATTTATCAACTTTATCTGCTTTGGTTATGAAAGTTTCTCGACGTTTTTCATCATTTTCAGAAAAAGTACATCATTAGGTCTTATAATAATAATATTATTATTGACATATTGATATTAGTTGAAATTTAAACAATTATATCACTTAATATAATTAAAAACATAAAAGTTATATAATTATTTTAAATTTAATTATATTTAGTTAAAATCCCCACTCCATATAATTTTGAAATATTGATTAAAGGTGGCTATGTCTCTTCGATTTGATGTGGCCATCTCTCCTGAAATTGAAGGACAGATAGTCGTCCAAATTAAAGCGTCAATAACTATTGTACGTTCTTGTTTTTGGTTTAAAAGTAAACGTTGGTTTATATACCTGCCTTAAAAACCCATATGATAAAAAAAATATATAACATACATACTGCAAAACATTCAAAAACCTAAGTCAAAAAAATATTCAACCACTAAACTATGTAAAAATTAAAATTACACTTACTTTTTATAATCGAAAAACACATTTCCTGTCGCAATGAATGAACTCCTCGAACTATTTCCCAAGAACAAAGTCTATGTTGTAATCTATGATCAAGTTTTGGAAATACTTAGACTAGCCATCTCTCCTCTATGGCCATCTATTGTAGAGTTACCCTATATATATAAGGTTTTGTGCTTTATGAATATCTATGATAAAATTCGCACAAGAAAGAAATATCATGCGACAAACATAGATTATAAGCACTTTATAACACTCCGAGAATACTTTTAAGAACTTCGTTCTTTAATAAGATAAAGAAGATAAAGTAAACATTTTAGAAAACTCATAACCCATTTGAAAACCCGATTTCAGGAATTATCACCCGTAGTCGGAAAGACATTCAGATTTTTTTCTGCATCCCTGTATATGATCTATAGATTTGTATATATATTCTACATGGTATGCTAAAATTTAGTTTTGTAAGAAAACGCATATCACAGAAGAAGATTTCCCTTCATAAATTTCTACCAATAGACGGTAACGTACTTGAACCTTTTTGCACAGTTCTGTATATAACCTACAGATTTTTATACACGCCTAATATTAAACTGAAAATAAATTCTGGAAAGAATAAGCTTAAAACTCCAGAAATCAAGAAAAAAAATCCAGGAATTACCATTCATAAGTAGTCACGTATCCAGTTCTTTGCATATCTTTGCATATGATTTTATTGATATCCTACAAACATCTCTTAGTGTACTAAATATTGTTGAGCTTGAAATTCCAAAACTCAAAAAATAAAACACCTTATATCAATTCGCACTCATCCTTAGTAAGGCTTATGTCTTCTTTTGCATAGCCCTGTACTTGATCTATAGAATTTAGACACGTCAAATAGTATACAAAAGTTTAGTTAAACTTAAAATCATATACCATTATCGAAAACATACTTTCTGCAATCATCGCAAATAGACAACATTTCGGTTGTGGTTCTGCATCCGAAATATTTTATGTGTTCCTATAAATAAACAATAAATGCAATGAACATCACATTTTACAGCTAGCATAGTGTAGTAAAGCTGAATAATGTACATCAATTACATCATGTTTGAAACAGGTCAACATAATAAAAGTACGCTGCAAACAGTTTTCCCCGTAGACTATTATATTATGGATCTCTTGTTGGTGACCCTGTCAATGAATCATGCACTTCACATTCTACAGAACTAACGTTTTAGTGCACCTCAGAAATTCATGTCAATTTCATTATTTTTGTAACAGACTAATATTATTAAAATGCGCCGCAAACGATTTTTTTTCATAGACCATGTAATAACGAAATTCTGTTGGGTGTCCCCATAATCGAACTGTAAGTGCTACAAATACCATATTCTATAGTAGCTATCTTGTAGTGCAATTCAATAATTTATGTAACTTCATTATGTTTAAACCAGTGTAACATTATTAAAATACACCGCGAATTATTTTCCCCTCTCAATGTAACGGATTACTTTTGAGTGTCCATTTAACTATAAATGCTTCACACTTTTTCAATATCGAACATGGCATGGTATTTGTCAATAACATATTTCAATTACATGGGAATCCGAATACATTTACACTATTTAAAATACGGATAGAGAGACAGAGAGAAAAACCGAATTCATAAGCACTTTTCAACTATCTTGGAAGGTGTTATAACGAGTAACAAATTTTATAACGGTGTGTGTGTGTATGTATGCAAGTTAGATATTTTTGCATGATACCAACATTTTTAAAATTTGTAGAGGCCTGCTCAGAGCTATCTCAGTATGATAAAACAAAAATAAGTATCTCTCGAAATTTAATAAATTCTATGTCAGAATTTGATTCAATCGAATGCAGTCAAGCAAATATTGAATACAAGTGCATTGACTTACTTTCAGCTTCTTACTTTATCTCAAATTATTTAAGCTAATGCTACAGCTCATTTAACAGAAAACTTTCATTGCTTTATTTCTTAAATAATAGTTTTATAGTGAAATACTTAAGCTAGGATATAATGTCATTCTTGAAAGAAAATTGGTTTCTTTAACTGACAAAGTAAGAGTTTTATAACAAAGACAAGAAATACATCATCATAGAATTAGCTTTCATAGAGTAGAGAAATGCGTTCTATTCGACTGCAATAATAAGAGACTCGAGATATAAATTGTTTTCAAAACTTTAGCAGACCAATTAATTTCAAGGACTTTAGTTTATTATGTTAACTATTTCATCTCGAATTACTTCGGCATCTGTGATCGTTAAATCTAAAGTGTGATAAAAATTTATAACTTAAATGCAAACTCAAATTTTTTAATTTATTTAGCTTAATTTTATACGCGAGTACATGTAAAGTTTATACATTCTTATCATACTTATTAGTATTTTAATTTTAGTAAAATTTAAATATTTTCTTTTTCAGATAATGTTATTATATTAAGTTTCGCTGCGATTGCAGGAGAATTTTTATTGCTTAGAAATATTTAGTTTTAATAACATCGAACAGGAGTTGAAATTAAAAGTGAAAGTAATTAATCTTATTACTTTTAATTATTTAAGTTCTCATAGTACGACAGTTAATTATAGGATAACAAAATTAATTTATATTTGAAAATTTAAAAGTGTTATCTGAATTTCTTTTAAGAAAAAGTGTACTATACAGTGCTGGAGAAAAGCTCAGTACCAGCAACAAAATTAGTTCGTTAATTAAGAACCAATATCAAACAAAAACTGTCTTCAATTAAAAGCTAATATCATTAAAGAATAGCTTATGTAAGATTCGTTATTTATTTTAAATAACAATAATAATAAGGTTATCTAGGCGAGATATGCTGGCTGGTTATCGGCCCAGTTAGCTTTAACGGTAAAGCATTGGCTTTGTAAGCCAAGGATCTGGGTTCGATTTCCAGCCTGGACATTTTCCGCTCAGTTGGAAATATTCAATTCGTATAATAACAATAATATATTTAAAAACTAGTCAGATGTACTAATCCCAAAATTTTCTTCTATCTCATACATGTTAACCCTTACCGGCGCGAAGTAATTCTGTTTGTAATTTAATGAAATAATGGACTGACACCTGAATTTATAAATGAATTTATTAGAAAATACGGACTTGCTTATTTTTACGTATATTATAATTAAATATTCTTGTTGCCGTTTATCTGTTTTGTAATTAAACTTAGGTGTCATTTTTTAAGGACACCACCCTCGAAAGGGTTAATACTTCAAAATTTGCTATGGCACTGTCCAAATTAAATGGTAATATATGACTCACATGAGGATTCTAAAGTTATGAAATTCCGTGCATTAGTTCTTGAGATATGACTATCGCTGAAATCGTGTAAATCCAGCAAAATCCAGCCTAGCGGCGCCAACTATTGGGTGATTAATACCAAAACCTAATCAGCAACGACTTATATCAACGTTTAGCTGAATCTGAAGTTTGGAGAAAATCCCTACGTTACATTTTAAAATAGAGATATTGCGAGAATAGTGAAAATTCCAGAATAGCAGCGCCACTTATTGGGCGATTAACACCAAAACTTAACAACTTGTGTGAACGTCTAACTAAATCAGAAGTTAGATTAAAATTCGTGCTTGATCTTGGAATAGAGGTATTGCCGGAATCGGGAAAAATGCAGCATAGCAGAACCACCTGTTGCGCGATTTACACCAACACATGACCAGCACTAACACATATCAAGGACTAACGGAATCTGTAGTTTGATAAAAATCAGTGCATTAGTACTTGAGATACAGCTAATGCGGAAATCGTGTAAATCCTGCAAAATGCAGCATACAGCGCCATCTGTTGGGCGATTTACACCAAGACGCTTTCAGCTCCAAATCATATCAAAGACTAACAGTTTGATGAAAATCAGTGCGTTAGTTCTTGAGATAGAGCTATTGTAGAAATCGACAAAAAATGCAACATAGCAGCACCACCTGTTGGACGACTTACACCAAAAACTAATCACCACCAATTTATTTTAGGAACTACCAGAATATAAATTTTTATTAAATTCCATGCATAAGTTCTTGAGATATAGCGCCCACAAAATTTGTGTTACATACAGACAGACAGACAGACACTCACAGACAGAAATTTTGTAAAAACATATTTTTCGGGATCTCTGGCCTCTAAAACGTGTAAATCTGTCGAAAAATCTGAAGTCGAAAAATTTCACGAATCCAATACTTTCTTCTTGTAAAGATAGAAAAAAGCAAAAATTACAATAATATGTTTAAAACAAGAAAGAAAAATCATGCGTTAAGAATAGATTGTGAAACACTTTCCAACCCTTCTTGAAATCTTTACCAAAACTTCGTTATTTAGGGAAATACGGTAAATAAAATAAGTAAGATAACATTTTAGAAAACAGATAAAACATTTAAAAATCTGATTTCAGCAGTTACCTTCCATGATTAAATATGTATTTCAATTCTTTTGAGCAGTCCTGTATTTGATCTGCAGGTTGATCTATATGCTATATAACGGGAAAATATATTTTAGCAAGGAAACGCATAACAGGCTGAAATTTCTCTTTAAGAAATTTATACTTATAGATGGAAACATACTTAAATACTTTTGTTCAGCACTGTAGTTTACCTAGTATCTTTATTACATGCCACTATTTAGCGAAAATTTAATTCAAACTAAAAAACTCTTAAAACTACTGAAATCATATTTCCAGAAATTATCATCTATAGGTGGCCATGTATCCAATCCTTTGCGTAGCCCTGTGTATCATTTTATCTGTATTCTACAAACTTTTCTTAGTAAACAAAATGCCGTTTAGCGTAAAAATGCATAACACACTTAAAAACCACTTTTTAGCAATTTACGCTCATACTCAGTAACCTTTACGATCTCTTTTGTGTAGCCCTGTATATCAACTATAGTATTTATACACACCATACAGTATGCATAAATATAGTGAATCTTAAAAGCGTGCATCATAATTACACATGCCTTTCCTGCCATCATCGCTATTATACACTACTTCGGATAGAGCATACTATCTGAAACCTTTTGCGTGGCCCTGTAAATGCTACGCAGTTCGTATTATACATGAAATAACTTATAGTAAGCCTCACCAACGTATAAAAATTTCATTACGTATGAAATAGTTTAACTTACTTAAAATAAGCCACAAACAATTTCCCCCTATACCATTATACAACGGAGAATTTTTGAATGCAAATCAATTTTACTATGTTTGAAAGTGCGTAACCCCATTAAAAATTTTTTGAAACTTATTTTTCCCATTGGCTGTAACGTAATGGAATATTTTTGACTGTCCCTGTATATGAACTAAACATGCTACGAAGTTCCTTTGAAATAGGGTTCGTGCTATGGTAGAGGTCACTGACATCCAAAAATTTCAGAACGATCCGAGTGTATTTACGAGAGTTAGAGCGCGGAGAGACGGACAAACAAACCGAAGTAATAAACATTTTTCAACTTTGTTGGAAAGTTTTAAAAAGTAAGCAAAAACTAATTTCTATATAACACAACTTGGTGGAAGAATGTTTAGGATCAGTGTACTTAATATTTAAATTACATATGTAAAAATGTTTACATTAATTTTCTGTACCTTGTTTGCTTTCCCTTATACGGATGACACTAAAAGACGCTTTGAAAAGGATTTGGCCAGGTTTCCGCATGTAAAAATGGGTATTTTGTTCCATGTTTCCAAAATGGAAGATGTCAATTCAACAATCGAATCAAACCGCTTTCTGTTGGCATAAATCTGACGAACCAAGATTCCCAACAAGTTTTTTGAGGATTTTAAGTCAGGACTTTTAGATGGAAAGACCAACGGTTTAATGCTGTTTGTAGATAACCAATCAGAAGTTGAGTCTGATTTGTGAACAGAAGCGTTGTCTTGAACCAACACCAAATTATCTTTTAAGTAGAACAAAATTATTACCAAGCATAACTTGACAGTTAAATGTGTTCCTTTTTTTCTTAGCGAAAACCAAACTTGTTTTTTCTGTCACCTTAAAACCCACTAAATCTTCGCTGAGCCATCACTCTGTACACGTTTTGAAAGAAGATATGGCTCAATTCATAAACCATGCCAGTAATATCTTAAACCATCTGGTCTATCAAGGTTGAGTTTGTAATCAACAGCAAAAACTAATTTTCGATATAGACTGTATTTTAAGATATTGGACAATGTGAATTTCAGTCTTGTATTAATATGATGCTTTTGTAGCTCTTGCCTGGCTTTAAATTTAGCATATTCCAATCATTCGGTACTTTTTAACAAATTTCTAACAATTCTGGACTTTACTGCGAGTTCTAGAGTTGATTTTATAGTAGATGAATATGCATAATCTTGAATTGCCATTGTAACAACGTTCTGTTTACACCTGTTGGAGAGTTTTGATGGCCGAATCCATTTTTTTTTCATAGTTTAGTGTATCCGAATTACAATTGAGCAAAACAGTTTTAGATTTATTTAATTTTAAAACAATTTGCCTTTCACGCAGCCCGTGATTGGAAAAAACCGTGATTTTACAATTATCTGCGTCAGTCAAGAATTTCTCGCGACCGATGCTCAAAGCAGCAGTTGTATAATGTATATACCAGAACTTCAAATGTAGCAACTACTAACCTATAAGCATCATCACAGTTGCCTCTCGCATAAAATACTACAGTCATGACGTCATCATATTATGTTAGATTTCAAAAAAGCTAATAATGTCTGGCTCAGACAACAAAAACCCTGGGTAGATTCCCTGCTTTCGAAGGCTCAGAGACTTGTAGGGAAGGAATTTCGTCCGTGGAAGGGGAAGGGCAGAAAAGGTTACGGTAATTCTCGGATTGACTGATTGAAAGGGAGAAAAGAAAATGCCGGGACTTCCCTAAAATAAAGTAGACTGACTAATTACCCTGGCAACAGGACCGAGTCAAAACCAGTTCCAGGGGTTTTCTTGTCCAAGCCAGACAGTATTCCTAAACTTTTAGGTAGATTTCGTAAGAAATACTACCTATTGCAGTCGTTACCATGGTGAGACTTTTGAAAAATTCCTTCATAACTTTTCATTACATGATCCCAGGAACCCAAAACCACCCCCACCTAAAAAGTTTATATATATATATATATATATATATATATATATATGTATGTATGTACTAAATTTTGCCCGCACGATAAAAGTCGCAATTATGCACGGAACGTCTTCAAACTCGCCAATAACTTTAAGATGGCTAATTTCTCGGCGGGGATTGAAAATGAGCAAAATCGGTCCAAGGGAATGGGAATGGGGAAGGTTTAAAATTTTGAATACCGTCTTAACATGATTCTGATAAAACCAGCTTTTACACAACAATGGCAGGAAAAAATAAATATTTTTCGTTATAGCTGTTGCCAACAATTAAAAAAAAGCAATAAAATTCTCACCACAACAATTGTTTTTCTAATGCAATGTTTTCACGTGAAAAATTAAATTAGATAAACAGTTTGACGAATTGAAAACAAATTGAATATAACGTCATAAGTTTTCTAGAGCAAGATTTCTGCATGAAAATTCAAAATGAAATAAACAGTTTGACGAATTGAAAACAAATTGAATATTACGTCATAAGTTTTCTAGAGCAAGATTTCTGCATGAAAATTCAAAATTAAATAAATAGTTTGACGAATTAAAAAAAACAACAAAATATTGCGTCATATTGAAAATGTAATGGACCACAGCAGGTGAATATGTAACGTCATTGAATTTGAAGAAACGTATTAAAACATGATAAAAACCCGAGTATGGAAATATTAACATATTTTAACACTTTGAGGTTCTCTGAATTTGATTTAGCCATTTTTAAACCTATTCCATATACATGCGTGCGTGTATATTAGAATTTTCACAAAATGTTTAGCTCCCTAGAGCTCATTCTTAGCGAAGGAACTGGGTTTATCTTTAATCTTGATTTAAGTTTTGTTGGTGAATTTAGTACTTAACCCGTTAATAGTCGCGCGTTGGTCTTTTCCCCGCCCGAAATTCGTTATCTTCCTGTAACTCATTTCCCGTTAAAGTTACGATAGCCAAATTCCCTGTAGCTGACCTTGAGTGTTCACACTCTTGTGTAGTAAAATTGCAAGTCTTTCCTGCTATTTCTTAGCATTTTATCGCATTCTTAAGTTTCAATCGGTCTAACTGACCGCGTTGCGACCACTTACGTTAGTTGAATTTTTCCCCCTCGTTTTCATCCTTTCCCATTTCCGCGAAATCTGTGGGGAAGGTTTCTTCGAAGCACGCACTCTCTGTCTGTTGTTATTTCGTCTTTCTTTCCTTTCTGCTATTTTATTCGTTCAAAGAGTACTTTTTTTACTTTTAGAATGTGACTTAAAATTGTTTTATTATATTAGTTGTGTAGTCAGTTCGCACAAAAAAATGATGGATGGTCAACATTTTTTTCATTGTCAAATATTGTGGGAATAAATTCTCAAATCGATAATTATTTAAATATGGAAAAAAAGGGAAATTCATCATCATTATTTGAAAGAACTTGCTTTCCATTTATTACCCGAACATATAAATGAAAGAAAACAGACAATAACACTGCAAAACCATTAAAAAAAAAGATAAGAGAATTTTGTGGGAATCAGTAAAAAAAAATGCCGTATATCCAAAATCTGAAAAGTATCGTTTTTGTACAATAAAACAAATTCGAAAGATAAAACAATCTTCTCAGAAATGTAGTGTGTATATTTGCGAAGAACATACATATAATTTATTTGTACAATAAGAAAAATAATGAGAATTTTATAATGTAGGTTAGAAATTACGCAAATAAAAAAAATTTTTGGATAATTCAGTGAATGTTTATACTATGATTTAAAAAAAATATTTTAAGAATTTTTATAAAATTTATCTATTTTTAAATTTTCATACTGTAAGTAAAAACACATTTTTTTTATAACAATGCCGCAGAAATTATTATTGAAATCCAATAGAGGCTTGGGGACAGTATCTAACAAATTTAAATTTGTTGTCCTTCATCAATTGTTCAAACTATTTTTCAGAATAATGTTTTCCAGAATATGAGAGAACATTCATTTAAATTAAATTATTTCTGCATATTTATAATTTCGGAGAAAATTTTCTTATTGTTTTTATTAATTTAATGAACGTTATTATAAAACAATAAATTATAACATTAATACCTTATTATGAAATGTACAATTGAATATTCATTTTAATTAAATAGTTTCTGTAAAATACATCCCTATTAAGATGAACCTTTCAGTGATTCTATTAATTAAAATAATTTATCCATCTTAGGATTTAAATTTACAATTGCAAATGTATTTAAATTAAATATATAATTTCAATAACTTATTTATTATTTACTTTATATGAGCGAAATTCGTATCCAGAGTTTTTATTCAAGGGCGCTGCTCCCACCCTGAAATAAATAGAAAAACTACAAATCGTGCATTTTCATTTGAAAAATGGATTTAATCACAAAATCTCGAGAGCCCCCCTCCCCTCATACACATACAGACACCCCACAAAATAAATAAATAAATAAAACGTAGTTACGACATTTACATTTATAATTTCGAAGTTAAGTATTTTTTACCTTTTTCTTTATTATATATATATATATATATATATATATATATGTGTGTGTGTGTGTGTGTGTGTATATATATAATTATACATTTTTAATAATATTTGGTTTATGTGGCATTTGTGATTTCATAATTATTGGTCATTTTCCTTATTTTTCAATGGTATTATTGTACAGGAAGTTTATATATATATATATATATATATATATATATATATTGTCTTTAATTGTTTATGGCATCAAATTTGATGGTTTTTCATATGTTTTAAATGAATTAATCGTCCGCAATATGCTGGTGAATTAGTGGTATTTTATTTGATTTGCTGTTGCATGTCATAGGTTCCATTTTTATTTTCAGTTTAATTGTTCAATTTAATGTCAGTGTAATATAATGATGTTAAATTTGTTAATTTTATTTTATTAAATGGATATAGAGTGCCGGAGTATCAAAAAAATCTACCTGACTCTGATTCTGTCCTTCCAAAAAAAAAAATAAATAAATAAATAAATAAATAAAAATACCCCTATCATGAATTTAGATTTATATTAGTAAATGTTTTCCTACTAATTATTGATTCATAGTAACATCAGAAATTCAATCAAATCATTTACTATTTACTTTTAAATATTTATGCAAAACGAAGAAAGAGTTATTAAAAACATTTATCTAGATGCCAGCTGAATATATACTTAAGCGAAATAAATAATTGCTGTAAAAGGTTGTAAAATGAATAATTGCTGTAATCTTTTAAAGTTCAGTCACTATTTTCATCCTACGTTCTCCGTTTTCGATCATCTGATAACACCGGCAAGTTTCCCCTTCGTTTTCGGCCTGCTGGTAACGGCGGCAAATGGACCGAACGCGACTACTAACGTTCTAAAAAATGTCGCGACTACTCTCGGGTTAACTTCGAAATCTACCTCCGCCTGTAGGCCCGAGCCGGCAGGGATTTTTTTTCATTTGTTAACCCTTAATCCCCTGACCACCGAGCAAAAGGGCAAAATTGTAATGTTGTTTTTACTGTAATTTTTTACAAATGCTAAAAATAAGATATTTTTTCAATCATGATATAATTTTTTTTGTTAGGAATAGGCAGTTTTCAGAGTATTAATCATAATATATATTTTTTTAAACTGGATTATACTCTGTAGAATTACATTAGTTTAAATAATGCTTACATTGCAGTGAAACCTAGAGCTTAGTGAACGGATATATGAGTTCGCAGCGGTGAGAAGGTTAAGTGGGGAGGTGATTTTGTTTAACGTAAGTGGTGAGGTAGGCTGTATGGAACTCCAAAATTTGATTTCTTGTGCACTTCACAAAATTTGGCGAATTAAGATAAGAAAATTTCCTGTCAATTTTTTATTATTTATTTGTATAAAAGCAACTGAAAAAGAACTGTAAGGTTACATACATATGTAAGTGTAAGGTTTATCTAGCAATGTAAAATAGCAATATTTCAGAATTTAAATTTCTCTGGAGGGTAAAACACCTACCTCACCAGTTAAGGTTTAATATTAAAAGATTTCAATATTTTAAATAAAAATACTTTTTTCATTTACAATTAAATTAACTTCAGATATTATAATTTGATATATGTGTCTAAATTCAAAATATAGAACACTTTTCGTTATTTTATTCTAAACGAAAAAAATCAGCATGTAGTCATAAACGTCTTTCTAGCACTATATAACAAATCCTGAAAAAATATGTGAATACTCTCGAGATTTGATTAATTAGAGATGCAATATACAGATGCTTATCTACAATCAAATGTCATTTGACACAATGTTTCATGTATTTTTTATCCGAGTAGTAATCCAGCGTGGCTACAGATCAGGCAAAAGCACAGTTAAAAAAAGAAGAAACACCAATACTTTCTTATAGAAATACGGTTTCTTTTATTGCGCGATTAAATAAGTAGAATTATTCTATAAGAAAATACTAGTGCATTAGCCATTTTTTTACTGTATTTTCCCTGATCTATCGCCACACTGCATCCTTCGTGTTTAATTGTGGATAATGCCGTAAAAAATCCAAAAATAAATGTGCTATTCAATGTAATTCCTTATTCCAGCCGCTACGAACTGTGTAGTCATCTGTTTTGACCTTTCTGAAAACCTTGCGATCACTTGTGTCCATTTGAATGAAAATCTTCCTATGCACACAGCTTTGAGTAACAGAGAAATCGTATTAAATTTATTTTCGGAAGAAATATGGCAAAGACACAAAAGTCTTCGTCTTCTAAGAAAACATGGCAGATATTTTTAGGATGCCTGTACATTGTTTTTGCTTATTTGTTACTGATAGTTATGGAAAGTCTCAGCAATAAAGTTAAAAAAAATACCATTTTTTTCTGAAAACTAGATCTAAAAATTTTCAGTTTTCCCGAAAAATCTATATTGTAAAGCAAAAAAACATGTCTGTCAGTTACGCGGACGTCATATTGACGTTAGTAACATATCATCAAAAACTTGCATTTTTATTGCACATTTTTAGCTTCTAAACTTTGCATGATTTCACTTTTTACACCGTCGAATAGGAAAACATGTTTAGGTTGAAATTTTTTTATACCTCAGTTTACCGATTTCGTAAGGTTTTAAAAATAATTTTCAAGCAAGGATTTTTTTAAAATCTGCCTCTATTACGTATAGTCCTATTATGAAAGATTTACCTGTATGCAATTAAAATAATATAAATAGTTCAGCGTTTGTCTCCGTTTAATATTCTATAACGAAATTAAAACTGAAATCAATATATACCAATAAATAAAAAAAATGTAAAAAATTTATATAAAACACAAATTTAACAGACATGTAATCGAACTAAGGGATTAAATTACTGAAATTATAAGAATAAATTAGTCGGATGTGCCATTCCCAAAACTTTCTTCTATCTTATACATATCAATACTTCAAAATTCCCTATCACAGTGCCAAAGTAAATGACAGTCTATGCCCATCATAAGAATTCTGAAGATATAAAATTCCGTGCGTTAGTTTTTGAGATATGACTATCGCTAAAATCCTGCAAATCCTGCAAAATGCAGCACAGCTGCGCTACCTGTTGGGTGATTTACGCAAAAAACCCAATCAGCAACAATTTATGTGAACGGCTAACTGAATCTGAAGTTTGATGAAAATCCATACATTAGTTTTTGAGATAAAGCTATTGAGAAAATTGCGAAAAATGCAACAGAGCAGCGCCACTTATTGAACGAGTAACACCAAAATCTAATGAGCAAGAACTTGTGTCAACGTCTAACTAAACGTTAAGATGCGGAAATTGTGAAAAATGCAGCATATCAGCGCCACCTGTTGAGCGATATACAGCAAAAATTAATCAGAACCAGTTTATATCAAGGTCTAACTTATAAAGTTCTATTAAATTCCATAAATTAGTTCTTGAGGTAGAGTTATTGCTGAAATCGTGAAAAATGCAGCATAGCACCACCACCTGAGGGCTATATACAACAAATCCTAATATACGCAAAATTTTGTGATCAAAATTAGTCGCCAAAATTGACGCCAACCTGGCGCTATTTCCAGTATTTCGCCAAATTTCCATAGACTCCCATTGAAATCCAATAGGGCTTACTTGCTTGCAGAAAATCAACAAATTGAGATATTTCAATGCAACAAAAACCAATATTAGCTTATGAATAGAGCTTAATTGGACTATTTACATTATTTTTAAGCACAAACACTAATTATTTACAATATTCGTAACACTATATATATATAATTTTATGTTTAATAATTCTTATAATTATGAAACTCTGAAAGCTCTAATGATTATGTGGTTGTAGATAAGGAAATAAAATTGTCAGAAGTTGGGGAGAAGTGCGTTTTTACCAAGTGGAATCTAAAAATTGAATGCATAGAAAATAAGGGATCGCGAAGCAATCCAGAATAGAAACGCAAAACAATTACGACTGGGGTTGGCTAGAAAATAGGGATTGCTTCGGGATACCGAATAGAATCGCGAAGTGATTACGCGGGGGTTGGTGAGCGTAGCGAGCAGGGAGGGGGGCGGACACACCCTAGTCTAATACATAAAAACGAAAACACGTCTTTCTGTAATGCTATACAAATCCACAGTTTGGAAGCCAGAATTCTGATATGTTATGTGCATGTGTATTAAAACACGGCCGAGGCAACTAAAGCCATCCGGAATCGAAATAATTTATATTTAACTTTTAATTAATAAAAAACCACCAATTTTCAGCAATTTCCTCTCAAATTTAAACATCAGCCTTTATAGCAGCTTCCAACAATTAAAAATTCACAATAAAATTCTTACCACAACAAGTATCTTTCTATTGCAAGAAGCATTGCATATTACGTACGCCACGATGCAATGCTAAAAAGTTGTAGCGGGTATTACGAAAATTCTTTTACCTCACATGCAAATAATTAGAGATATATATATTACGTACGCCACGCTGCAATTCTAAGAAGCTCTAGCGGATATTACTATAATTCTTTTACCTCACATGCAAATAATTAGATATTATTTAATTATAACAAATTTTTAAAAATAAAGAAACACATTTTATCTCAATCATCAACAAAATTTTTGTATCGTTTATCGTATGCTGCAAGAGTAACATGATAAATTAAATTTCATTAAAAAAAGGCCACAGTAGTAGAAAAGTATTTTACTAAATCGAATAGTTATTTTTCATTTTGGTTTTAGAATTAAATTCATGAGCTCCCGTGCATAGAACGGGTTAAATAGCTAGTATATACCAAATGTAAAAAATGTATATGCTATGATCTCAATGTAAAAAAAACGGTTTTAATCTATATTTTGTAACTCGGGAAGCCCAACTTGGATCCCCTAGTATTTATAAATAAGAAAATAAAATTTCGGATATATTTTACACGTTAAAGCTTCTTTTGAAATTAAATGTAAGAGCATTTAAGATTCTTTAAATGTCTTATTCATTTTTAAAAAATAAAAGTTTTACATGTAATGGGAATAAAAATATCTAAAACTATCATTTTGATAAATTTTGAATAAATTAAAATCTGCATTATCTTATTAAATTTCTTGAATTTTAAAGATTAAAATTTTATCATTTTAGGTAATTATCATGAAGTGCATTGTAAAAGAGAAATGGGGCTTAAATCATTAAAAAAGTTGGCAAGGTAATTGTTTAAACATCCCGGAATATTTGATGCACTTATAGCATCCTTTCTTTCGTCTCTATGTGTTTTTAAATGTTTAGTAAAATTGAGAGATTTAGGGGATTTAAAAGCTCAATTTAAAAAGAAAAATCTTCGCTTATTTCAACGAAAATCAGTTATAATGACAAGGAAGACACTTCAAATAAATGAAATAAAGAAAATATTTACAATTAATTCTCTGCTGCATTAATTCTTTTAATGGAGGGAAAACGTATTTTGCACTTATAGTAAATAGTAGATAGAGATTTAAAAACAAATAACTTTAATATTTAAGGTATTTACGTACATTAAAATGACCGTTTTGGTTAAAGTTTACGATTATTTTATGTTATTTGAAAGAGAAATCTTTTACGATTAAAAATCTATTTTGATTGTATTTCTGCATTTAATAGAACAGAAGTTATGGCCAATTTAATAAACAGGAAGTAATGAGTCAACTACGGAAGTACTAGTAAGAGAGTCAGTAGAACTATAAACAATGCACTGAGCTCCATGTTAACAGGAGTTCTTAGTCAGCGGTCAGAAGCTTGCAAGGCAAAGGTAAAAAATAGTCCGCGTTATCAATGTTAGATATTAGTGTTCTCTTTACTATTATCCTAATTTACGCTTCTCTAATTAAGTTTTACGTATCAAACTAATAAATGATTATGTAATTATGTAAGGGAATGTGATGTGCCATGAATGCGAACTAAAATTATCCTCATTGTATCCTTCCGCGCTGACCGCTTGAAATCATGTTGGGAAATAGGAAGACAGATCTCCTGTTATAGATGGAGCTCAGTGAAACAATATTTCAATGGTTGATTTTCTTACGATTTTTACATAAAAACATTAATAAACCTTAATTGACACTTCTAGATTAATTTTATATATAAGAACACTGTAAAAAAATCCAGAAACATTCCTGGGAAAAAATGGGCAGCTAATGTGCCTATTATTTCCAAGAAACATTTCTTGAAAATGACTGGAACTTTACAGTATAATTTTAAAACGTTCCCCAGAAAAGCCACTAAGGTTCCTGTGAAATACCAGGAAAGTTTCTGTTGAGAACAAAAATATTACTCATAGTTCGCAAGAAGATTACTTATTTTCTATGGAACGTTTCAGAAATGTTCAGTAAGGTTTCTGCTATTTTCCATAAACTTTTCGTATAATGGGCAACTCATCTGCCCATTATTTCCCAGAAACATTCCTATATTTCTTTTCAGAATGCAGGAACGTTTCATGCATTAGATTTCACTAAATGTATATATATATATATATATATATATATATATATATTATTTATGTATTTTATTGATTTTTATTTTTTTATTTATGTATTTTATTTATTTTATTTTTTTACATTCATCAGATTCGATGTCAAGATATATTATAATCCATTTTCAAGCATTTAAAAATAGTAATTTTTCTTTGTTTACTATGGAAAATAGTTGAAGAAGTTTATTAATCAATTTAGTCAATTAGTTTATTAATCAGTTTAGTCAATTTAAATTATTTGACATACATACAAACCATATCTGGGATTATTATTTATGTTATTTTTTCATAGATTCAGTGCAATTAAAAAGGGAATTCCTCACCCCTTCAGCATAGTAGACAAGATAAATATAATGTTATTTTCAAATCGATCCCCTCCCCCCTCTTTATGAAAATTTTCTATGCTTCATAAGGTAAATCATAACAATTTTTTATATTTCATTTATAATTCAAGCAAAATGTGCACAAACACAAATCCGGGCACATTTTCATAAACAAACATTTGAAGCAAATTAAAAATTTCTGATAACACTGTTTTTTTTTTTTTTTTTTTTTTTTTTTGTAAGGTGAAATTAAAACACCGTTCATATATAAATATTTTCCATCTGATAATTAGAAAATTCTGAAAACATTGCATGTCTTTTTGCTTCCATATAACATATAAGCACATTTAATAATTAAAGTTGTCAAAATTTTATATATTAATTCACTCAAATTTCCATTGGAGGGAGGAGGGGGGAAGTGTCATTTAGTATACTATTAGTTATGATCTTAATTCTGTATCTTTATCTAACTGCAAATTTGCTTTTTGCATATTTACATAATTTTCTTAAGGCTTTGTTTTGGTTATAAATTAATTATAAATGATTAGCAATAAATAACATAAAGTATTAGGGTAATTTTAAGTTTTGAACGATTTTTATACACATAGATTTTGAAAAAGAATAGCCGTTATTCAACTTCATTTGACAAAATATTAATATAAAAAAAGACCATTATTTTTTTTGCACAAAAATAAATAAATATATATATATATGATTAGTTTTTCTTTATATAAGAAAAAAACTTGCATAAAAACAAAGAGTCAATACTGTGCATCATTTTATGGTATTAAAAAAAAAAAAAAAAAAAAACCATTTAAAATCTTAGACATAAATGTATACTTTATAAATGGAACCTCATTAAAACTTAGATAACATTAATATTTGTTAAAATCAAATTTGTTCTAAAAATAATATAGCATATAGAAAACAATAGCGGAACAAAATGGAGTATTATATTTTATAAGTCACGTCATTTACCCTTTGGCGTAGAATACATTTTCTTGTAATTTATATTACTTTGTTTAGATGGAGGAAATATATTTTATATCCAACAAAGATTTCTAGATAACTGATTAATATATATTTCATTCAAATTAACCAGCTACCACAGAAAACCCAATTAGACTTAAAGTCTTAGAATTACCACGTGGTTTATACACGCTGCGTTTCTTTTGCAAGTGTCACTGTATTCCACAGAGGATGATCTGAGCTTTCAGAAAGGGTATTGCATTTCCACCTGAAATTTCTCGACAATAGAGATTGAAAAGTTTACCCACTGTTCATTTATTCGCATCTCGCAGTGATTTTTTGACATCAATAGAAGGAATTCGTTTTCGTCTCGTGCACGACACATAACAACACACTTTCATAGCGGGCGGCTGCGGTATGCTGTTGCCAATTTTAATTATGAAACGTTTCAGATAGGAAAACCAGAATTTCCCAGGAAACTGCTAAATTGTTCCGGAAACCTTTAAAAAGGAGAAACATTTCTCGAATTTACATGGAACGTTACAGTTTTTTCTTACAGTGAATCAGTATACAGGGTGATTATAGTTAAAGTTCCACATTGAAAATACTATATAAAAAAAAGAACCACTGGACAGAATGACCCGATATTTCATCTGAATATACGTGAAGCGAAGGGAATTAAATTTGCGAAATAAAAAAAGTTCAAATTTTACCAATAGATGGCACTGTACTCGTTATAAGATGCTAATTAAAAGACTTGACATGCTGCTGTTGCACTCTTTGTTCAGAACCTATCCACCAACTAGGTGGTGACACAGCGGTCAGGATAAAATCGGTTTTTAATTGTCTCTAGGTCAAAAACCGTAGAAAAAACAGACACGAACTCGGTTGTTAATTGTCCCTGTGCCAAAAACCGTAGAAAAAGCAAAAACTGACGAAACCGTTGAGAAAAGGAATTCGGCTACGACTTGCTTAAGAAATTTTCAATTTGGTGTCCACCGTTTTCTACTACGAACTGAAAGCGCAAAACAGCATGTTCCACAACAGATCGGATAGTTTCTGTGGAGATATTGTGAATATGTTACCTAATGTGTGTTTTCAATACACCTAAGTTCACAATTGGACCCTCATACACAACATGTTTTAGGTAACCCCGCAGTCAGAATCGCATGGGTTCAAGTCTGCTGGTCGTGGAAATCAGGCTGTTGGGAAATGGCGACTGATAATTCTGTCATTTCCAAAATGCAGATTCAACAGCAGCTTCATTTGTATTGCGATGTGTGGATGAGAACCATCTTGCATAAAAATTGTGCTATCCACACATTTGCGCTGTTGCAGTGCTGGAATGAGCTAGTTGCGCAAAGTATATTCATAAGGTGTCCCATTAACTGTACAAGTGATAGGACACGAAGGACCAATATCTCGAAAAAGAAAAGGCACCGATAAATGCTGCCGTAAACCCGCATCATAATCTAGTTAAGATTATCCTTTGAAAAGATCGGAACCTTCGATTAACCCTTTATATCCTGACGGTACTTACCATTAAAGAAAATTCAGCGTAAAACTTATTTCATTCGGATTTTAATAAAAGTAGATTTCACTTTTCATGCAAAATAATTTGACCGATCACATTTCGAAAGCACAGTGAAACAGTCGAAGCTAAATGTTTTTTAGGCTAATATCAGATGAACGTCTTTTTGCACGCTTTTTCCCTACATATCATCTCTACACAATGCCACTAGCATTGTGTAGGGATGATATGTAGGGAAAAAAGCGTGCAACGTTACGTTCGTCTGATATTAGCCTTAATGTAGTTATTTTCTCAACCATTTACTTAGTTGTAACTTTTATCCTATTAATAAATGTTATACGAGAAATTTTCAACTATAAAACACTTCTGTGTTACGGACAGGGTCACAATACATTTATTTAACATGTTCTTATAAGAATTGAGATTTCTATAACAAGTATTTTTTGTCAAATAACCTCATTATTCTTGTAAATATTTTTCAAAAATATTTCTAATATATCTCTAACTACCGATTTATTAAATCAATTTTAATTAAAAACTTATCTAAAAATCAAATTATTGTTACACAGGGTGAGTCTAATATCATGGGATAAACTTTAAGGGCAGGTAGAGGACATCACAAGAATTCAGATTTGCATAGCAACCCAGGGTCGGAAACTCTTTCCTGGTGCGGTAAAGAAGACACTAAACACAAGAAAGACAGGACCCGAATAAGAGGATAAAACATGTTTATTATCCTTAGTACAGCAAAAAACGAAGAAAAAAGAACATTACAGCGACAATGATCGTCATCAAAGTTAGGTGTCCGAAATATCGACTCCGGGCCGAGATGCATGGAAGTGCATCTTCGGCTCATGGAAGATCTAATGTTGAGTGTTCCGGACTTCCCCAGCAGCTGCCACGGTGCGTGCAAAAACTTTCTCAGCACTTCCCAGCATTGTCCCGGCATTTTTGCAGCACTAAGAATCATAAACATGTTTTCTCTGCGTGTTCGTGTCCTTTCTTTCTTGTGTTTTTTGCTGCATTACCTCGCCAGGAAAGCATTTCCGACCAAGTGTGATTTATTGCGTTTATGTATTTATTCTATGTTGAACGTGGGCGCCACTGATGTCAGATACGTTTTCTGACGACATTGTAATACAGTGATAATGTTCAGTTTATATTAAAATTTTGGATATGTAACTTGTCTTTCGTTTTGCTCAGATTTATTTGTCGCTTAAAAGCGTATTTATTGTTATGACACTACAGTTGTAGTTTTTATGAATTTTAAATTAAGTTAATAGAAATAACAACAGTTTTCAGAGACATTGCATTTGAAAATATTTTTTTTCCTTACACGACGGTGTAAAAATTGAAAATGTGCGATGTATAGAATTAAAAAAATGGCCGTATAGCCAAAAATTGGAAAATGGAAATTTCATCGTTAATTGTTGCCATTCACAAAATGACGTCAGCGTTACGCACAGAGACTTTTTTCCGTTATAATATAGATACTTCAATCTTAACTGCATCATTTGCAAAAACCGTAAGCAATAAAACGATTTCTACCAAAGTTACAAGCATTTCGAATTTGTACTAATCTTTAAATCCTGTTTCGTCAAAATCAAAATTTTCGTCGAGTTATTATATTCGAAATTTCCACGCGTCTTATTCTGTATCAAATTTTTATAATATTATGTATTATTGCTTGCAATATGCAATTATCAAAACTTAGTTATAATATGCAGGCACATTAGTATACATAAAATGAAAATGTCATAGTTATATTTTCAAGAAATTTCAAGAAAAAGTGTAAATAACTAATTCTGCTTTTCAGAATTTAGTGTCGCCCCCGATGAAAAAAAAATATGTATATAGATATAGATAGTACAAAACATCTTTCAGTTTTAAGACTTAAAACACACCCTTTTATTTTATATAAAATGACGTCATCCGCACCCGCTGAAGAATTCATCATTTGCGATCCAGTATTTAGCATCTACAGTAGAGTATTCGTAGGGCGTCACTATCGCTGAATAATACATAAATCCAAAACAACAACAACAACAACAAAAAAAAAAACAGATGTCACTCAACAAACTCGACAAAACAAATAGGCTATCTAAAGATTTATATGCCTTCATTTGTTTGTAATATAGATAATTAAATAAAAATAGTTTATAATAGCTTAATGTTTTATCAGAATTCATTCTTTATATATTTTTTTAAATACAGCTTTTTTTTTACAGCTATATTTTAATTAACTTTTTTTTTCAGTTTTTATGTGAAAATGGCATCAAAAAGATTTAATTGCTATTTTTCAACTATTTTTTCTTTATTTTCTACAAAAATGGAGTACTTCAGTCCCAAAAATTAAACAAATGACGCTAAATTCTACGAAAAAATTAATGTCCCAAAAATAATTGGAGATGCAGTTTTCAAACAAATTGCATTTAAAAGTACTTTTTTTCCCAACACGACGGTATAAAAATTGAAAATGTGCGATGCTTAGAAGTAAAAAAAATTCAGTAGAATATTTAACAGTGGAATGATATACATCTGCTTTGTTTTACGGCTGGCTTTCACAATGGAATGTTATTTTTTGGAGAAGAGAGTTTATTTGCTGGGAGAAAGAAATAGCATAAAGGGGGAAAATAAAAGTTTATTATTTTTTATCACTATATTAGTATAATTTTAAAACGTGCAACAAGTTCTGTTGAAATATTATAAATCTGCCATTTAACAAAACAGTAGGTTCCTGAAGCTAAATTAATTGCGCATGGTTATTTTTAATTAACATAATTTAATCAATATCTTAATTAATTATACACATTTTTGAGTAAAATTTATTAATATACTTTGAAAATATATTAAATATTATTTATAGGAAATTTCCGCATAATTGAGAGAAGAAAAAAAATGGGTTTGAACATCCAATATCTCTTTAAAGTGATATGTGGTTCACAGCATCACATGGTCATCAATCTAATGTATGCAATTACTGCGATCTTGTACTTGGAGGAATAAATTATTGTTTTGCTTTAAGGGGTCTGAGGGCTCTTAAAATTAGAAAAAATGAAAAAAAAAATTCAACATTTAATATCTTAAAACGTATATTATTTAAAAACACAATTTTTATTGGGATTAAAAGACATAAGTATGTTCTTTCATTTCATGAATTTAAAAAATTGCAAGATATAGAAATAGTATTTATAGGGCTCTCCAAACTGTCAGACTTTTGTCGAACAGAAAATTGACCTAACAGATTACACGCAGTATTATAAAATAAATTTTGAAACTAGAATAAAATGTTTTGTGCCAACTTATACATCAGATTCTAATAACTACACTGAACCTAAATAAATTTGTATTTATAGCATTTTTATATTTTTAATA
The DNA here is from genome assembly GCA_963932465.1 of Maratus speciosus. Classification (NCBI taxonomy): domain Eukaryota; kingdom Metazoa; phylum Arthropoda; class Arachnida; order Araneae; family Salticidae; genus Maratus; species Maratus speciosus. Next base: position 42,256,767 of record OZ010790.1, read on the forward strand.
GAAAGTTGTAATTAGCTAATACAAAATTTTGAAAATTTCAACAGTAAAATCACCTAGAAAAATATTTTTTTTTTGAACAATAAGAATGAAATTTTAGGTTAAGTTATACTGACTAATATAAAACATATATTTTGAAATTTTCATGAAAAAATATTCAGAAGTTTTTGAGATATCCTGCGCGTTAGTCCACAAAAACGCCATTTGAAGAAAAATTACTTCAAAGTTTCGGAAACTTCGCTTTAGCTAGTGAGCGCGTATAATTCTAATAGCCATAACTTATGTTTTAATGGGATTTCAAGGAAACAATTATATTAAAATGTTCAGAAAAAACACAAGTGTATTGGTATTCCAAACCCACAAGAATCAGAATTAGTAGCGATCATTATTAAAAGATGGCAGCACCATACAGAGAGAGTTTGAGATTTGTGAGGTTTCGCATGTAACCAGAATATTCCACGCAGTTGTAAGAAATGACTTGTTCTAAGAGCTGCATTTTAGCGGCTGGTGTAAATATGTAAATAAAAACTATAAGTAATCTTATAGTTATGCCTTCTTCCTTAGTTAAGGGTTATAACAAGAGTGCGGCGATATAAAAGTGGCGACGAATGGGATTTAACCCAAATTGAAATGTTGTGAAGAAAAAAAAAATTTTTTTCGAAAGAGAAAAAGAAAAAGTGGCACGAAAAATGGCCGATAAAGAAATAATTTCTCTGGGACGCATGGAAAAATATAATGCAAATGTTCCTTGGACTATTTACGTCGAAAACATTGATTTTTATTTCTCAGCGAATAGCATAAAAAATGATGAGATGAAGACGAATATTTTGCTAAGTTCTGTTGGAACAACAACGTTTACTATTTTACGAGATATTATTGTTTCGAATACGCTGAAAGAAATCAGTTACGAGGATCTTTTAAAGAAAGCAAAAGATCATTTTTCACCATGCCCTAGTGAAATTGTGGAACGATTTAAGTTGCAGAAAGGACTAAGGAAGCAAGGAGAGAATATAGGCGATTTCATAAGAGAGTTACGTCGTTTATCCGAACATTGCAACTTCGGAAATACGCTTAATGACCGCCTCCGTGATCAGTTGGTATTTGGGATCCAGGATGAGAAGATACAGCAAAAATTACTGGATTCTAGAGACGTAATGTTCCAAACAGCGATAGAAATAGCTCAGTTTGGAGTAAAATCCCTACACATCGGAGAAAGTACGACTGTCAATCAAGTGCGTGTTTCGAAAGGAGAGAAACCGAAAGTAGAGAAGTTCGCTCATGCACCTAAGCCTAAAGAAGATAAATTCGCTCCTGAGAAACCGTGTTACAGATGTTCAAAAAATCATAATCCCAAATTTTGCCCTTTTAAATGTGCAGAATGCCATTTCTGCCATCGATTGGGTCAGTTAAAAATTTGCTGTCGAAATAGAAAATTTGGAATGAAAAATGACAAACAGTTTAAGAGCAGAAAAATTAAAACTGTTCAGGAAGAATATTGTTTAAATTTTATGGACGACAACTCCAATAATGCGTCATGGAAAAAATCGGTTAAAATAAATGGCGTAAATATACAATTTGAAATTGATAGTGGTGCGGCTCATACTATTGTAAGTAAAAGTGTTGCTCATAAATTGTTCTCAGGTAAGCTGCCTTTAATTAAATCTAATATTAAGTTACAAACTTATACTAAAGATTCCTTAACTGTTTTGGAGGAATTAAAAGTAATTGCTGTTGTTGATGAATATTCTATACCTGATTTAAGAATATTGGTAATTAAAGAGGAGGGACCGAGTCTAATCGGAAAAACTTGGTTAAAAGCATCAAAATTATTTCGGCCTAATGTAAATATGATTAAAAGCATTTCGAAAGATGATTTAATTAGAAATTTTTCCAATGTTTTTGCTGACGGGATCGGGACAATCAAGGGTCTTCCCGTGTCAATAAAATTGAAAAAAGATGAAAAACCAGTTTTTCTTAACTTTTTCTTTCGACCTGTTCTTTTTGCTTTAAGAAAAGCTACTGATGTAGAATTGGAACGATTAACTAATGAGGATATGTTGAAACCTGTTGATAATTCAGAATGGGCTAGTACTATAGTAATTGTTCCTAAGCCTAACGGTTCTGTTAGAATATGTGGTGATTATAGAGCAACAGTTAATGCTAATACTGAAAATGATAATTATCCTCTTCCTAGAATGGAAGAATTATTTTCTAAATTATCAGATGGAAAATTTTTTACTGTTTTTGATTTAAAAGATGCCTATTTACAACAACCTGTAGATAACGAAAGTAGTAAAATTTTGGCTATAAATACACATAAAGGATTGTTTAATGTGTTACGATTAGCATTTGGGGTAAAATGTGCTCCTGGTATGTTGCAAAGAAAAATTGAACATATTAAAAAAAAAAATTGAACATGTTGGTGTATTTTTAGATGATGTTATCATTAGTGCTAGTAATGAATCAGAACATTCTGAAATAGTTGAAAATGTTCTGAAATGCTTTTTTGAGCATGGTATAAGATTAAATAAAGAAAAATTAAAATGTATGGTTTCGGAAATTTCTTATTTAGGACATAAAATACCCCAGGAAGGAATTAGACCTATTCCAGAAAAAGTTAATGCTATTTTGAATGCTCCTATTCCAAATAATGTGTCACAATTGCGTTCATTTTTAGGCTTAATTTCTTATTATAGAAACTTCCTGCCTAATATTTTAGATGAACCTTTACATAGATTATTAGATAACAATGTAAACTGAACATGGTCAGAAAAGCATGAAAAAGCGTTTCAAAAAGTTAAACAATTATTATGTACATCGCCTGTTTTAGAATTATATGATGTTAACAAAGATATAGTGTTAAACTCTGATGCTTCTGAATATGGTATAGGGTCAGTTTTAAGCCACATTTTTGAGGGTAAAGAGAAACCTATTGCTTATGCTTCGAGAACTTAAAATAAAACTGAAAGAAATTATGCAATGATTGATAAAGAAGCTTTATCTGTAATGTTTGGTGTCAGTAAATTTCACCAATATTTAGCTGGAAAACATTTTAAAATTATAACAGATCATAAACCTTTAATTAGATTGTTTGATCCTGTTGTTAAAAAGGTACCTGATACATTATCACCTAGAATGCTGAGATGGTGGTTAATGTTAGCTGGGTATGATTATACAATTGAGTGTCGCGAAGGTAAAAATAATAAAAATGCTGACGCGTTCAGTAGATTACCTCTCCCAGAAACTGTAAACATAGTGAGTAATCCTGCTGAAATAATGTTTGTTTCAAATAATGATAATTGCCCTATTACTTCTAAAACTATTGCAAAGTGACAACAGAAAATCCTGTAACTAAACAAATTTTAGAGTGGGTGTTACATGGGTGGCCGCGAAAGGTTAAATAAGAAGAATATCAACCATATTTTCGTAGAAGGGAGGAAATTTCCTGTCTAGAAAATTGTCTGTTGTGGGGACATAGAGTGATCGTACCAGAAGAAGGCCGTGAATGTATATTAAAATTACTGCATTCCGTTCATCCGAGTATGTCAAGCATAAAAGCGAAAGCTAGGGGGTTAGTTTGGTGGCCAAATATGGATAAAGAAATTGAAAAAATGGTAAATTCTTGTAATAGATGTCAGATGTTTGCGAGAGATTATCCCAAAATGGAACCCGTGAAATAGAAATCTGAACTGCCCTGGGAAAGGATCCATATAGATCATGCCGGTCCTTTTGAAGGTAAAATGCTTTTAATAGTGGTCGATTCTTATACTAAATGGTTGGAGGTAGAGGTAGTACCCAGGTCTGATAGTAAAACTACAATTAAAGTATTAAGGAGAATTTTTGCTACCTGGGTTACCTGTTGAATTGGTCAGTGATAATGGTCCCGCGTTCACAAGTGATGAATTTGAGGAATTTCTTAAAAATAATGGAATTAAGCATACGCCTGTTCCACCTTATCATCCGTCTTCAAACGGACAAGCGGAAAGGTGTGTGCAAACTGGGAAAAATTGCCTTAAAAAGCTAGATAAAAGTGACATAACATTGTCAATTTCACGATTTTTGTTAGAAAATCATTCCACTCATCATTCGGTGACTGGTAAAACTCCTGCTGCATTATTGTTTGTAAGGCCAGTTCGAACAGCCCTTCACTTGGTATTACCATCAAAATCTAAAATACAACAATCCCTGCACAAATATAAGCTTCATGATTTTGTTTTTGTTAAAAATTTTGGAAAAGGGGAGAAATGGGTAAAAGGAAAAATTATGAAATTATTGAGGAGTAGATGGGTTTTAGTAAATAGATGTGACGGACTAATGTGTAAGCGTCACGTTGATCAGTTGAGACGTAATAAAGAGATAAGTTATGAAATACCAGAGAGAGTTATAGAGATGAATCGAAATGATAAACTAATGTCCGACAAAGTTGAAAATATGGGACATAGAGGTAAAAATTACAATAATTATGATAGGTATGAAAGGGTTAACCAAAACCGTTTTTCTGGAATTAATGGAAAAATAAAAGAACAGCTTAATAATGATAATACTATAGAACCAAGCCAATCTCAGCCTTCGCATTGTATTGAAACAGGTACGGTTGTGAGTAAGAAAACTGATGTTACTACAGATAAAACTGTAAAAGACAATTTGACTAAAAACAATGACGAGTACTGTAAGAAAAGTGCTCCAGTTCGAAGAAGTCATAGAGCTAGCTTGCCTGTAGTTCATTTGAACTATGAGGGGAGGGGTGTCATATCCCAAACCTACAAGAATCAGAATTAGTAGCGATCGTTATTAAAAGATGGCAGCACCATACAGAGAGAGTTTGAGATTTGTGAGTTTTCGCATGTAACCAGAATATTCCACGCAGTTGTAAGAAATGACTTGTTCTGAGAGCTGCGTTTTAGCGGCTGGTGTAAATATGTAAATAAAAACTATATGTAATCTTATAGTTATGCCTTCTCCCTTAGTTAAGAGTTATAATAAGAGTGCGTCGATATAAAATGTAACATCTAAAAAAACTAAAATTTCTAAAATTTTGAAGCTTTAACCCTCTCGCTGCGCAACCCGAGATTTTCTGGGGCATGCATTTTTCCGGTTTATTAATCCTCCTTGATTATTCCCACCAGATATAATTTTTTGTAAATTTTGCCTATTTTCCCGATTAATTATCTTGTCAAAGTCCATGTGAAATATTTTTATTCGAAAAAGTGGTGCGATATGTATTAAAAAATAGTCACCAAGAGTAACCTTGTAAATGTATTGTTTCATGTGCAGTGTGTGCGTTTGTTAATACTAGATATTTATAGTGTTCTCTGGTGGCTGTGGTCTTCTATATAGAAATGTGCAGGAAACCATTTAACATCAAAAATTACAAATTTAACGACATAACAAATGTTACAACATAGATATATTATAATAAATAAACAAATTGCGTGACAAAAATTGACAGGCATCTCGAAAACGGCTGACTTTCGACGGGTAGCTCCATTGAGTTTTTTACTCACCACGACGAGATCTATCCAACGACACCACTCTCGTCCAAATTGACGCTTAACACTTCTTTGACGTCCCTAGTAGGTGACCGCTGAAGCAATAAAGTAGAAATAGTCTTCATTTCCGGTAGGATGAATCCCTAACAGCGACATATTACTAAAGTATCTATTCTATGTCGCAGTTAAACTAGACAAACAATTTATATAAATTATTGTTTTTTGGAAAAAATTCATATGAATTCGAGTCCCCGATGTAATTACATACAAATTTAAGGTTAATTTAAGATTATTATCACGGATCCGGGAAACACCGCCCGAGTCAGCTAGTAATTTAATAAAAATTAACATAAAGAACCTATTGATTGTTGTTTCATTAATTTTTTCGGCCAGTGTATTTTTCAATTTTTATAAACGTTCAATAGGTTTCAGCATTATTTTTTAACTGGTTATGTTTTGAAACATCGATCTATTTTATAACGTTTTAATTTACCTCTTAATGTATTATTACACAACTTTATTTTTTTTTGCATTTAGATCTGCTTCAACGCATTCAAGTTTTAGTACCGTAATGTAAAATAAGAAAGTTGAATACACTTTTTATATAATTATTGAAAATATATATTCAGTATTAACAAATTCGTAACGGCTTATTATTTATTATTATTAACTCATTCGTCACGGCTAACAGGAATTCGAGTATTTTGGATGTCTATAACTATAACCATGGGCGGTACATACTTGACCGTTACATTATTTCTCTAACATATAGGCATCATATTCTCAAACATATTCGTATGTAAACGTTTATTACGCTATGCATGTAAATACTTCAATTAGAAACAGTAACAATTTCAACATACAGCAGTAACACCCTTTGACCGACTTTCTTTACGGAAACAAGGTGCCACGAATGTTTTAATTTCATAATATTGTCCAAACATGCACATGCACACCTACTATAAATTTTTTTGTTCTTTTGGAAGTTAATTTGTATCGAATACTTATTTCGAAAAGTTTTAATCCCACTTAGCGACATGCTCCGATCATTTTCATTAATTAATTCTATTTAGTTTGGTAATCACTAATTAAAGTTTGGAAATAGCATTTTTAAAATTTTTACAATATAGCTGAAACATTACTGATTTCTAAACACTTTAAACTTTCAGTGTAAGAAATAATTATTATAAACGGAAATATTTTGCAATAACATGTAATTAGATAAATTACATATTTCAGACGTTATGGTTTTATCTTTAAATTACTCATAAAGTAGAGTACTAAAGCTGTCACAAATATAATGGCTGGTTTTAATGAAAATTGTTAGTTAATAACGCAAAAACATACAAACGTTTGAAGTTTATTTCGGGACGAAATACTTGTGGTATAGCTTGTAATACAAATCGACATAAAGATGCATTAAAATTTCCTTCTCTTTAGTAGATACAATTATACTATTCATAAATAATAATTGTAAATAATGGTATTAAAATTCAACGCTATCTTGATAAAATATATTCATTATACATAACTATTACATTTTAAATTTTTCTTAAAAGTGCTCAGCAGGAATATAAAAAAAGCATTTGTTTGTTTTTCCAATATATATATCTACCCTATATATATAAAATACTAATGAAACGAATTTGTGAAACGGAAGTATGAATCGACTGATTAAACAACTGATTATGTTTCACGGCGTTTTCTCCTAAAATACGGTATACTTTGCGATGAAATTAACACCAAAAATCAATATTGATCCGCAGATTTCAAAACTGGTATTAGAATTTTTAAATTCGAATTAGTTTTCGAAATATTACTTTTTTTTTAATTTTATATACATTTTTCAAATGATGGCAACTCAAATTTTAATCAAACAGATATATATATATTTTATATTTCAGAAAAGGTTGACATGGTAACCCGGCTATTGTTGTTTATTTGATAATAAATGTTTATTTACTTTTATTTCTTTTTACAAATTATATAAATTATTTTGTTCTATGATTATAAATTATTTTGTTATATTTCCTTTAGAAAATAATAGAAAATAATTAAGAAATACAGTACTACTTAGCTATTCCGTCGACCAATTTCGCCAAATTATATAAATCGCCAAAACACTCACCAAATTATACAAATTGACATAATTTTTATATTAAATAACGAAAGAACAAGTAAATTAGTATAACATTAATAAATATACGAATAAAACGCTGAAATAAAAATCACTTGATGACGTAAACACGTGTAACTTGCTTAAAGTCAAGTGAATGTGACATTTACGATCAACCATTATTGGCATTTAATCTTATAGTTAGGCGATAGATTTTTGGTCATCGGGATATCTAAGGAATACCAAAAATGCATATGTAACTGGTATTTAAAAACGAGATTCCGCCAAATTTTCGTAAAAAAAATAAAAATCACGCCAAACCTGCGGTGCGTATCTGGCCAAATATTACCACTCGAAAAAAAAAATGCTAACTGGCGAATTGAAAAAAAGCTATTGGCGAGATTTCCATCCTGCTAGCGTAACAGTACCTAGAATTCTTTGCGACCATGGCAACTTTTATGTAGTTTTATTCGAAAATAAATTTGATTTTTTAATCAAAATGGAAAACTTACGGACCCATATTGGCACGATTTTTTTCTGACGCCAATGTCATATGCGGAACGGGCACATAACTGGCGCCAAAGTATCGTTATTTTACATGAAATGGTAAGCCGGATTGCTGTTTATGCTGTTGATGCGTTCCCCAAATTTTCGTCTTTAAAAAATCACGCCAATATGGGACGTATATGACATCTTATCTAAACTTTCATATGAACGGCGAAGGGATCAGGCCGTATTTGTTTATGGCAGTTGACGACTTGAACTATTATAATATAGATGAAATGATGGCGATAGAATAATATTTGACGACTTATCACCTGTGCCTGGCTAACATTAATGTATAAAAATGGCACCTAGAGTATAAAAAACGAAGTGGTTCGCCTGGAACTGTTGATGATAGTCACATGACTTAGGCTATTGTTATAGAGATTGTTTTCAAATACCGGGAGATAAAGACTCTTATACTTAATTTATTTTATTTTAGCTTCTTTTCAAATGTTTAACTGATCCTCTTTAATAAAAACGAAAACAATCATTGGATGTCTTTACAGCAACTGATTCGACCTCAAATTTTTGCAATCAAATGGAATTGAATGGAAACCCGTTTACAGGGAGATCTGCACAGCTTTTTTCAGTATAATTCAATCTTCTCTAATATTTTTAAAACCCATCAGATTAGCGTGTTTTTAGATTCTGTGGTGTCTGAACGGGGGTTGGCGAGCGTAGCTTGCAGGGGGCAGAGCCCCCTAGTATATATATGTAAATACCGGTAGATATTTATGCCTGAAATAAATATTAATGAAATTGATAAAGAATTTACTCATATTTGATAATTGTTATTTACAGAATAAAAACTTCTATTTTCCAACGACACGTAAAAAAAAAATCGTATTTTTTCCTTAAGGACATATAATTAAAAAAAGAAAGTACTAGAAATTATTATGTCAATTTATGTTCCACTTTTATTTATGATAACAGGTGTTTTTTCCCCGAAAGACTGCTTTTTATTCCAGCATTAAAAAATAAACCTAGAATTTAACTAAAGAAACGTGACATTTAGGCACAAAAAAGGACGGAAATAATTAAGGCAAGACATTTTTTTTTCTATAAAAGAATTAATAAAATTACGGTAACGTTGTTATTTTTTATAACATTGTACTTAAAGTTTCGATTTACTGGATAGGATAGTGTTTGAAAAGTTTTCTAGTATATCTATTTGTAACACACATACAATGTATTGCATTGGAAATATTCTTAATTTCGCAGGTGTTTAAACCTGTCATGGGGCAAAACACTCCCATTGCTACAATGTTGAAATGAATGAATGACACCGGAATTCCCGAACAAATTTATTTGGAAATAAAATAAAAGCTATATTTCACATACATAATAAACTGAAAATTTTATACCGATATTCCGGTGCGATTGTGGCATATGGGAATTAAACTGAAATGGTTTTTTAAAACCATCACTGACCTTGAAAGTGTTAAATTGGTTTATTTACAGAGTAGATGTAATATCTGAAAAGAAAATAGAAATGCAGTGATGAAACATTAGCGTACCAGGGAACCGATTGACACCGCTAAATTTAAATAGCATTCTTCGTCTTATTTAACCCTTTATACCCCGACGGTATTTTAAAGTACCATTAAAATAACTTGTTATAAAATTAATTTAATACATCGATCAGTAGTAATACACTTTCGAATGAGTTATACATACTTTACTTTATCTTGTTCCAAAGGCATTATTTGCTGCACAAAACAAAAATATTTTTTTAAGGGATGATTTCTTTTTCATCTGCCTCTTTTCGGCTTTCTTAACGTTGAAAGATTGTGGGAGGGGGGTTCAGTTCGGGATTATTCCTATATTTCTATTTTAAGAGCATTATGTTTGTACATTTCCTATTTCTATAAAATACTAAAAAAGATTTTAAATAAAAGACTTGAGTGGAGTTACAAATATTGCACAAAATACCTATAAATACAAATTTAATTGATTACTTTTAATTGACAAAATCCATCTAAAATGTATTAAATGATTATGTAGATCTTTTAATGTAGTTTCAAATATTCACGAAAAATGTTTTGAAGAAGAAATTTTTATAATTTGGGACATAAAGAGGTAAGAAAAGAATTTCTGTTTTTTTTTTTTTTTTTAAAGATAAGTACACTGTTAAAAATTTGCAGCATTCCGTCCAGTCATTTGACCGTTTTTTCAAAAAACGGTTTCATAACCATAATTTAACTATATTCTGACCATAAAACGGCCAATAATATGGTGAGAATAGTGTTAAATTACGGATGTATAACCGTTTTCGATAAAAACGGTCAAATGACTGGACAGAATGCTGCAAATTTTTAACAGTGTATATTCTTAAAATTTAGTTGTGACAATCGACCAACTGTTTCGCTACTGTTCCATCACTGTAAATGTAAAAAGAAATTTTCTTTGAAAATATCTAAATACAGTCGAACTTCGTTATCCCGACACTCTAATACTAGAAAAAAGTGTCGTCATAAGAGGAGTGTTGCGGTAACCGGAGTTGGAGAAAAGTATGTTTATAACAAGCTGTATTTTTAATTAATTTAAGGCAATTTTAAATTCATAACTGTTCTTGGAGTTTTAAGCAATAAAACATTATTATTAAACAAAATAAATATAAAAACATAATTGAAAACAATAAAAATCAGATTTATGATGACTTGTTTTTTTATTGTTACATCATATTTGCATTGATGAATTAAGGTTTGCTTATCCTTAGATGTGCTTCCTATAATTCTTTTTTCAGTATTATACAATGATTGCAATCAATGTTCATTATTTCAGAAATGGATATTAGATAATTTCTGATCGTTTCAATGCAATGCATCGGTTTTAGTCGGATGAAAAACGCCGTGTAACCAGAAGTAAGCTTCGCCTGACCAAAACAAAAAGACCACGAGTAGACTGATGCGTCTATCTGAAGCAGAAGTGGGTCATACATAGTGTGTAGCTTTATTTATTCAGATAAAGGATTGAAGTAAAATTTCTCATTTATCTCAATGGGTATTTTAGGCTCTTTTGTGAAAAGTTTGGCTAAGATATTTATTAACGCTTAATTTCCGTGCTTATAAGATGGATTATGAAAAATGGACGATTTTCCTAAACTATCGGGATATCCGGAGTGGTAAATCATTTAACGACGTAAAATCCGGAGTTTATTTAAATTAAAATCGTACACAAAAATCGGGACTTTGAAAAACTGACGTGATAAGCGAGGTGACGTGAAAACCGAGTGTCGGAATAACGGGGTCCGACTGTATTTGCTTTCCTGTGAAACCGCGATACTAAGAAACAGAAAAAGAAGTTTGTTGAATAGCGCAGTCATGTAAAACAGGACATCTCACAAGGGAACCACTTTTGGTACTGCTCGCACTTAGCATTGAGTCCCGGTGCATTTTAAAGGCCCTATGTTTGAGAATCGATAAAAATTGTCTGTTAAAATAATATTTCTTGATTTTACAGCTGCATAACTTTCTGAAAATGCAATTTTCGAGACCACTGATCGCACTATTAACATTGAAGTTTTTTTTTAAAGAAAGCATTTAAAAATAAAAATTAGCTAATAACAAGTATAAAATATTGAAAAAAGTTTAAAAATTCCTTCAAAAACCCACGAATTTAATTTTGAAAAATTGCAACATTATATTCACGTTTTTAGCGGGGAAAAAGTTGGCGGGTTTTTTTCCGAAAGTATAGCTTCCGGCAATCCCAGACAAATGTCACAGCTGTTTGTTTTGTGTGAGGAGTGATCTTGAAAGCTTTTATAGAAATATATATATATATATATATAGTCAATATATATATATATATATAGTCAATATATATATATATATAGTCAATATATATATATATATATATATATATAGTCAATATATTTCTATAAAAGCTTTATATATATATATATTGTGAAGATTATTTCCTTCCCATATTCTATTAATACATTTTTCCTTTACTCCCCCCCCCCCCTTTTTAAAATAAGGTTATTTTACTAAATTCTTATATTTTAAATCTGTCTTAAAATCATAAATTAAATTTATTTTCATCGCTCTTTTCCTTTAGAATTACATTCTCGTTTCACACTCTTAATTCTCAATAACCGCAAAGAGCAGTCGTATATTATATGAGGCATGCTACTTTTATCTCGCATAGAAACAACTTACCCAGTACACTTGCATGCTTAATTTGGTTGCTATGCGGGATCTTTCTCATGCCTCCTTTCTTTATTTTTTTTGATTGGGTCTCTACATCTGCATCTTTCCTTTCCAACGTATAAATTCTTATCATAAATTTTGCCTGCAATATCTTATTTTTATTTACATATGCCTTCAAACGGCTCGCCGCGCCTATTCCCATGATTTGGCCAACCCCCTGCAAAACAGCGACTTTGTGGTTTTCGGTTGCCCACATTTTCTCGGTTATCCGTTGGCGTTAAATTTTCATATGTTGCCCTTTTTTTTTATTCAGACTAAAAGTCTGTATATATATATATATATATATACATCGTCTACACAGAAAAAAAAGAAAGAACCTAATTCTTGGTCCTTATACTATCAATTATCAAAGAAATCGCAAGCTGATATAATTCTAATATGTATTGCACATTTAATCCCCGGAAAAATTATAGCGCCATATTTGGTGACTTAACTCACTTTTGGCGTGAAATAAACAAATAAAAATGTAAGGATAAAAAATTAAAGAATGAAAAAGTATATAAAATATGATTTTAACAGAGAAATTTTATCGGTTCTCTAACTTTTATGTATAGGGCTACAAAATGCACCAGGTCTCAATGCTAGGTGCGAGTAGCACCAAAAGTGGTTCCCTTCTCAGTTATGACCATTTACCCTGAATCGAAGACATGGATTCGACAGGAAATTTGGGAAATCCGCCATTTTATTTCCGACTACAACATATGCCACTATTGCGCTGTGAAAGATTTTCGGATAATTGCTCATACAATTAAGAAAAAAAAAAATGGAAAAACATAGCAGTACGATGACTTAATGAATTGAATAATTGATACGTTCAATGTATTTTGACTTCATCTTATTTTTACACTATTTTGGAAAAATAAGTTTACCTTCTTAGACTTCAATGTAAAATGAATTTCAGACAGAAAATAAACAGCATTATTATCCCCCCCCCCACCCCGATTAATCCTTAGTTTTTTATAGTGATCTAAAATCTATAACTAGTATAAATTAGCTATTTTTGCTTTGAAGAATTAAACAATAAATAAAGATTGAGCATACATATGTCTTTAAAAAATATCATTACTTAAACTTAGCTTAAAATCTGCATTGAAGATATTCTTATTTTAGCTTCTGAATTAATAAACTTCTAGCTACTGCTATTGCTTAAAAAACTAAATAAACAGATCTGATAAATATATTCCTAAATTGAGTGGTGCTAATGGTATTAAATTAAATTTTTACAAGTATGATAATTAAATAAAGCACATATGTTCAGAGAAGAGAGTCAGAAGTATGACTACTCGTAAATTTAATATATAAATAATTTTTCGATGAATAAAATTTTTTTAATTAATTTATTTATTCAAAGCATTATTATTTTATTTATTTTATTCAATAAATAAAGCCATTTTATTTAATAATTTAAGTTCATAAAGAATTAATAATTCAATTAAAATTATTCGATTAATTATTTTAATACATTTGTTAAGTGAGGGACAAAAAACTCTATTGGAAAAATTAATAAATTCTACAAAATGCATTTTTGCATTTCTCTCTTACCGTTTAAGTGTATTAAAGTTTATTAATCTCTTAGAAGACATTCATGAACATCCGATCAGATTCGAAATAAGCCCTCTATATCTAGATCATCCAAATAATTTAGTTGTATTTCATAAAATTCTTATTCATTAAAATGTAAGTGCGTGTACGTTATTTATATTCTGTGTGTATTTCAGATGCACTATAAATGATTTTTACATAATTTTACTAGATCAAAAAGTGTCACAAATTGATGGCATTTTGTTCAACGGTGATCCCTCGAATTTGGAATTAAGAAGATTGACATTTCGTCAAATAACAATGTCTCTCATATGTACAGCTCATATTCAAAATATAAGAATACAGTAAAACCCCGCTAATCCGAAATTCCGAGTAATCCGAACCAATTTTATTTTTGAAAATTATACTTGAACAGATTACCTGAAAAGATTAGTTTACGAAATTTCCTGGATTAAAAAATAAATGGCTGGAAAAACGTGTAGAAGTTATAATTAAACAAAAAATGGCAGTAAAGTATGTTTTTTATTCTTTAAAAAGCTTGAATAGAATTAAAAAAAAAAATAATGTAAAAGTACAACATATGTACACGAATATAAATTGAACACGTGCACTGTAGGCATTACTTGTAGAAGCCCTCTTCAAAAAATCTCGAATATCAGTTTGTTTGCTAGTCACTGTAAAATTCATTTTAAAATGCAAAAAGTATTTAATTGAGGTGATAAAAATTTATTTTTCCTTTCAACAGTTTGATTTCACAAATTATTGAGAGAAAGGATTTTTTTCTTTCCTCCTCGTAGACTTGGTGACTGAGCTATTTATAGATTCTAGATTTTGAACCGTTTGTAATGGGTTGTTACGTAATTCCTCATTCTGAAGATCCATGGGATTATTGTAAACATCAGGAGTGATTAAACAAGTTATACTATTTTTTCTGAAAGTCGTGCCGGATTGTCCAGCATGCTGGACCTTAGTATGCCGGATTATAGGATGTTTCTTGTACTACTGAGCACTTATAACTTGCATTTTTTAGCACTGTTTTTTCTTTTCTATTTTTATCGGAATTTCGGATAATCCGAATTTCTTAAAAACCGAACAGGCACCGGTCCCAATTAGTTCCGAT
This sequence comes from Maratus speciosus, assembly GCA_963932465.1. Lineage (NCBI taxonomy): Eukaryota > Metazoa > Arthropoda > Arachnida > Araneae > Salticidae > Maratus > Maratus speciosus. The sequence goes on from OZ010790.1 coordinate 42,271,788, forward strand.
TATCGGGGTTCAACTGTCTACATATAAATATTAGAATCTGATCCCGGGTTTATTGTTTAAGAAGACTCGTGCCGGGCCGAGATCAGATTTACATTTTTTTCTACATAGTTGTACAGGGACGGAATTGATCTTAATCGTTCTCAGGATAATTGGAGCAGGCATTATGTTTTGTAAAAGTATTAATAGAGATAATGAACTTCTGTTAACAGTATCTTTGGAAATATACCTAAAGCTGTTTCTCATATTCATTGTTCAACAATGCATAACTTTCAGGCACATTTTCTGACTCATTTTTAACTGTAAAGGCATAAAATCGACAGGCCTGAATTTTGAAGGCATTTGGAATCGAATAGCTTTTTCCAATTTTGATAAATTCCTTACAGAGATAACAGAGATTCATGTCACGTGACTGTAGGTTTTTCTCCTTTCCTGTGCTATCGCTTCCGGAAATTCGATTCAAAAAGGTAACTTTGGTAGCATTTTCTGAAAGATATATTGCTTTTATCTATAAAAAGAAAATGGCATTTACATAGTTTTTGAATAAGAACACCAGCCTATCTTACGCGTTTCCGAAAAGGAATTAATTCATAAACATGTCAGAATGTAGCTCCTTTGGATTTGAGAAAAGCCTTAAAAATGAGAGAAATAGTTTCACAAATCTGCTTTTTATTATATAGCTTCAAAAGTTATCATGTTTTTAACTCTTTATTCTTTAAATCATTAATTTTTTAATGAATCCTTATTTGAATTTTGAAACGTTTGTAGAGACGATGACTAAAAGACTGTAAGTAATCATTAATGTTACTGTTGTGTGTTTTCTGTTTTGCGAACACATAATAATATAAAATATAATCTAAATTGTTCCCATAAATAGGTATGGAGTATTCATTAGGAGAAACTTAAATGTATGTCGAGGAAAAAAACGGAACTTTTTGTAGAAATTGAGTCGGGCCGGGACTGTTTTTACTGATTTTGTACGGGCCGAAAACTGTAAAAATGTAAACGGGCCGAGCTCTGGCCGAATTTTTAACTTTTAATCCGGCCCGTGCAGACCTCTACCTTCTATTGGCAGAAATTACTGAAGGTGAATTTTCAACTATGTTATGCATTCTCTCACTGAAATAAATTTTAGCATAATGTAGAATCTGTACAAATCTATATATCATATACAGAGCTTTTCAAAAGAATTGGAGTACCTTTCCAGCCATGAGGAGTAATTGCTGAAATCTGGTTTTCAAATGTGCTATAGGTTTTCTAACTTGCTTACTTTAGTATCTTATTTACCTTATTTACTGCGAGGTTTTGCTAATGTATTTTAGAAGCGTTGGAAAATGTTTCATAATCTATGCTGGTCGCATGATTTTCTTTCTTGTTTATTCATTTTTCTGTTTTATGAAATTAAGCATAAATAAAGAGATTAAATATTTATTTTTATAATCTTTCTATCAAAATATTTTGAAAATTTATTATCACTTTTAATCCCTATTACATGTGCGTTCATCTTTCGGAAGAGTTTAAATTCCAGACGCCTGCATGTAGGCGAAATTCTAATGACCTGTATTCATTTTCTTAAATTGGCCGTTAAGCACTCTCCAACCGTACATTTTTAGAAAGTTCAAAAAGTTTCTGAATAAATCATGTCCTAATTATAAGTAACGAAATTCAACAATAAATTAGAAAATGTTACATATATATACATTTGAATACAATAATTAGAATAATTAGATGCTTAATAAATATAATAATTAGAATAATTAGAGATTATTAATCATAAATATTTTACTCAAATTTTAAGGTACTAGTATAGCATCATATATGTATATATGGAGAGAAAGATCTAAATCGAATCTTTCATAAAATACTCATTATTTTATACCATTTCTGTTGAATATTTCAAATCTAATTTTAATTTTCATCACATAAAAAAATACTCCCCAGAAAAATTAATTAAATTTATATTTTTGTATACATAAATACAATTTTCTAAATCTGTGCTATTGTACAGAATTTATTCTTTATTATTTTTAACGCGATCATATTGATTGGCAAAGATTTCAAACGATTTAACATTTTTCCAACTGAGCGAAAAAAAATGTCCAGGCTTGAAGTCGAACCCAAAACCTGCAGCTTCAATTGCCATTACTTTGCCTGTTAAACCTTCTTGACCAACAACCAGCAAACACAATTCACTCAGAGAACCTTTTTGCAATAGCTTCTTGTGTGTTATCTGAAACATCTCATCAGACTAAATTGCTGGAGAATGCATTAAACGATGGATACGTATATGGGTCAATATCATAAAATACGGAAATTGCAGTCCGCGCGATAATATTTCTATTTAATGTTAAATAATGCAATTTTCTTTTTTACGTTCTAATGAAAACTATTCTTAGAAGTATTTTCAAGAAATATTATATTTATATAATACTTGAGATATACTTTAAATAGTTCAAGTCAGAAGTAGTAAAATCATTGCTACTAGCAAGATCTTTTACATATTTCGTAGAAAATAATGTGCTTAAAGGCTTCGTGAAAATGGAATATACTTTTATTATGTCATTTTCTTGGCTTTTATAAATTACAAATAAAACTCAACATTAGACTGAATTTGAGGTATTACAGAGGAAAAATGTTCCTTTAAACAAAATTAAAATGTTAGATCTAAAAATAGAAAAAAAAAAAAAAAAAAAAAAAAAAAAAAAACAAGAATGTGAAAAATGTTTTAGAATGAAATCGTCATTATCCTGGCATACATATGCCAAAAAAATGACACATAATTATAATTACTTAATAATAAACTTAGGCTCTTCAAACTTTAACAATTTTACATATAAATTCCTTTATTCGGCTATTCAACCAACATTTTTTAAAAAAAATCAGAAGCTTTGAAGCGATTTGAATTTTCAAAATCTTTGTTTTTAAAATCTCATATTTTGTGATGTTCACCTATATGGGGCATTATCACAATCTTTTGACTTTCATGCCCCTGAATAATAATTTTTAATTTAATACACTTTTTTGTGTACTTTTTATTTCATATATTGGGCAAGATCCCTTTGCATGATTGCATAAAAATGTTAACCAGATAAATAAGTTTTGGACGATGTTGGGTGTCCAAATACCTGTAAACTCCTATACCGTCCCGTGTAACTGACACTGATTTTAGTTTGGAGCTCTCTGGATAAAATTGTTCCAATAAAAATAATTCGATGTAATTTTTTCTAAAACGGGAACTATTGTTTTATATAAATATGTAGCTAAAAATTAACCTGCACACATTTTTAGAGTTGTTATTATTTTTTAAACTCTGTTCTCGATTTTAGATTCCTTACCATCCCTCTTCTAAAAGTATACAGAAAATCTTTTCAGATGCAGCCACAGAATTTTTTTCAAGTTTTTTCTCGTGCAGAAGTATGCTAGGGAAATAATGTCTAAAATTCTTTGGCAGGAAATTTACTGTACAATTTAAATCAGCATTTAAATATCAATTTCATGCATCGTGGCTTTATTGGTAGTCTCACCATCCCGAAGGTTTATTCCTGCACTTTTCGAGGTAAATAATAATAAAAAAAATTAATTTAATCCAATGTTAACAACTGTTTCTAAAAATCAATGAACACTGTGGCTATCACTTAGTCTTAACATGATTTTCATAAAATAGGTGGTAATTTTCCTCACCGTTCTATCCTTACCATCTCTTTTTTTATCATTTCGTCCCTTTTATCCAATACCATCCCCCCCCTTTTTTTACCTTACCGCCCCTTCTTTAACACCCCTTTAAGACAATGTTATACAAAAATTCTGTATTAAAAGTACTACATTGTTATTATTTCTTATTTGAATGTCCTGTGGGTACTATGCAAATTCATTATAAGTAAAAATTTAGAAGAAAATAAAAAGTTATAGGGGTAAAATGGTAAGAAAAATCAAACTCGCAAGTTTAACTTAAACCTCAGTTAAATAAAAAAACATTTTCGCTGCTGATCATTTTTTCGTTATTTTGAATCATTAAGTCATTCGTCTATCAGATTAAAATGTTATTTTAGCAAGTTTAATTTTGTCTGATTTTTCCCCCAAAATCAAAAGATTGTGAGAATGCCCCATATACACTATATAATTATTTGTTTATTATTATTAACACTTTCCAGCACATTTGAAAAGTATTTATGAATTCGGTTTGTCTGTTTCTGTGTCTGTCAGCCGTCTGTCCCTGCTCTAATTCACGTAAATATTGTCAAATTCGCATTTAATAAATATATGTTATTGGGGTTTTCTATGGCATACTCGGTTTTGTAAACGAAGTGTGTATCACTGCGAATGCATTGGTGACTTTAAGGCATAATACTGGCAGCTGGGGTAAAATAAGCAGTAATATATAGTTGTACGAATTAATTAAACAGTATATTACTGCTTAACGGTATATTACTTGCTATTTTTACGGTATATAGCTCTTAATTTTACTGTTTTAACCTCTTCAGTTCCGAAGCTAAAATAATATATAAATGCTTATTCATTGGTTTTTTCCTAACAAAATGACATGGTAAAGGACAAAAAAATATATCTTTTCTGAGATTGATTCTTTAGGCGCTTAGTAATTTACGTACAAAAATATGGATCTAAAACTACAAACCCCTTAAAAACATCAATTTAATAACCATTAACCTAAATTAACGCAATCACAAATTTAAGAGCTTTAAAAAAGCAAATAATCTACAAATCCTCAAAATTTTTTAAGGAAAATGATTTAAGTTAAATATGAAAATGTCTCATTTTCCTGGTCATACTGTCTTTTGGGCATTTTTAGGCATTTTGCAAACTCGGATGAAAATAACAGATATTTTATGTAGGAATAAGCTTAGATATTGCCATTTATTAGCTTGCTTTGAATGCAAAAATCATTCAGCTATTAAGAAGTGATCTGAAAATGTAAAAAAATCGGTCATTTTAGTTTTTATAAGGAAAAGAGCGGAGGTCCCCATATGGGGACCCATGGACCGAAGTGGTTAAACTGGCGCCCCAGATTATACTGTAATTTGGCGGATTATACTGTAATTTATACTGTAATTTATACTGCGCCAGTATTATACTGTAAAATTAACATTTATTTATTTTTCTTTTTTTTTACAGTCATAGCATTTACTGTTTATTTACAGGGACATTTAAAATAATTCCGTTACATTAAGGTCTATGGTAAAAAATATCTTTTGCGATGTATTTTAATGTATTACACTATTTTAAACTTACTGAAATTTTATATGTGCAATAATCCGGTAACATTCACGAGGGTTAGTTTCGCCTAAACCTCCGTGAATGTCAAAATCGCGAATGTTGAGACTATCTCCCAGTGCATAAAATGGGGTTAGGTTTTATGATTTTATTTTTAATTTAAAAGAGGAATTGAAACGTAAAGATATATTTATTAAACATTAAAATTACATGCTGTAAGTAAATTTGAATAATTATAAATATATTGTACAAAGTTTAATTGCTAGTTGATGGCTGAAAAAATAGATTGACATAGGATTGTTTGCCAGAACATATCTTTTGTTGATAAATTTCCATATAAGGAAAAGTTGCGACCTCGATTTCTCTTTTAAATTAAGACTACTCACCAGTGAAGAATCGCATGTTGAGAATTTATTGGATCACGTGACCCAGGGCGGAGTTTTGACTACGTCATAATCCCGAACTGGTGAGAAAACTATTGTTTTTCATTCAGATGGAATAAATTTATCTTGAAAATGGAGCCATGCTAGATATGCTCCCATGGAATTTATTATAAGTATATTTAAGTGTTAAATATTTAATTGTTGTGTTTAAGTTTGCTGTTAATAAAATGAAGAAAAGGCATCAAGACTTTAATTTGAATAATCAACACGGCAGATGAATATAGAAATATTCTTCTACTACTTTGGAATTCACGAACAACCTTTGTTTTCTTTTTTATGCATTCGTTTCATCGCATTCTATTGCTTCTCAACTGGTCGTTGCTGAAGCTTTAAAATTTCTCATACAATTTTTGCAGAAAATTTTCACTTGCAATAAAAATTTTGAATTTTAGAAAATCTAAGTATTTTTATTTTTAGTATTTTTATTTAGTATTTTGTTTTTTTAGCACCCAAGTCGTTTCGGATTTTTCGGAATTACTGATCTATATTTTGCCTCAATACAAGCGTTAAGTTCTCGGAAATGAGGCTATTCAGTACAATGCAGCTGTCCCGTGTCAAATAGTTTATGGAATTGGTAAAACAAAGCGAGTCTTCTTTGTAAAAAAGAAATATTCTTTTGAAAAGAAAAAAAATCGCCAATAACCAAGTTAAGTATTCGTGAATGTTGAAATTTTCTACATTTTTTATTTCGCGAATAATCAGAACTAAAGAATGTTAAGGGGTTACTGTATATCACTAAGGTGTGATACAAGGAGCTTACTCTAGAATAAGCTGTGTGCTGTGCATATAAAATTTACAGCAACACAAAAGAATTTGGTTACAGTACTGCTTATGCACAGCAACTGCTGGAAGTGCGTTTAATTTTAAGTATTTTATTTTTGTATAACTTGGTGTGCGTAAATTATAAAAATCATATACAGGGCTGTGAAAAGAGCAAAATACATTTCTGTTTATTGGCAGAAACTGTTGAATGAGAATTTTGCACTGTGCTATGAATTTAATATAAGTAAGTTTTAGCATATAGTGTAGTATACGTACAAAACTATAGATCTTATTCAGCGGGGTGGGGGGGGGCGCAGAAAAATCGTATATTTTCCCTACTATTGTTAGAAAATGCTGAAATTGAGTTTCCAAATGCGTTATGCGTTTTCTAAATTGTTTATTTAAAGATCATCTTTAAGCGGCGCACTAGTCACGCTGAAAAACTCGAAAGCTATTGCCAAGTCTATAGGAGTTTTATTTTCAAATATCTCGCTTTGATTTTTTTTTTTTTTTTTTTTTTCGTTGTATAGCTGAGGACGATCTACAACCGGGCTAGTTTTTACTTTTCGATTTTGGTTATATATATGGTTCCGAACCAACCGGTTGCGAAAGTGAAAAAAAAAATATTTTTTTAATCTGAAACCAAAATCGAACAAGTAATATAAAAATTTTGTTTTTAAAGTCAATTCCTACTTAGGTCATCAAAGAAAAAATTAATATAATTCCTTAAGCTAATATTAGTTTTTGTTGCATTAAAATATCTCAATTGGTTGATTTTCTATAAGCAAGTAGGTTTACAATGGAAGTCTATGGGAATTTGGAGAAATATTAGAGATATCGCCAAGTTGGCGTCACTTTTGGCGACTCATTTTTGTCGAGAAATTTGGCGATATATCGCCCAGTTGGCGACAAACCTGGCGGTATTTGGCGACAGAACAGGGTCCCCCCCTATGGTAACCCCCCTTAAAGATATGAATATGCACTAAATGCTTCAATAACCAATGGCCGCCATTTTGTCTCCCACATAAACTAAAATTAATTAATTAAAATTAATTAATGAATTAATGTTTGAAAAATCTGTATTAACATCAATTTTCATCCAGTACAAGTTAAAAAAAAATTTATTTGAACTTGATAGGATGAATAATAAGTATTTTATTAACGAATGAAAATTTGAACAAGATATATAAATAAATAAATACATAAATAAATATAGGGAGAGTGTGAAGTAATAGTAGGAATTGAAAAAGTAAAAACTTAGCCCGGTTGTAGATCGTCCTCAGTTATGTTATCGAAAAAAAGAATCCAAAAATATTAAAATCAAAGCGAGAAATTTGAAAATAACGCCCCCATAGACTTAACATTAGCGTTTTCTCTTCTCCCCGTCACTGAAGTGGGCTGTTACCCTTGATGAATTCTAAAGTTTTGCTAAAGTATTTTGCATGTGTTGGAAAGAGTTTCATAATAAATGCTAGACACATGTTTTTTTTTCTATCAGTGGAAAAAATGATAATTCATATTATATCTTTACCAAACAGTATGATTGAGTTAAAAATGTTAAATTTTATTTACGTATCCATTGTTTAATGGAATTTTGTTACATGCGGTTTATTGTAATGAGTTGTTTCAACTCAATAGTAAGACCATTTTCAAATACAGCCAGAGATTCGATTCCCGCACTGGATATTTTCTGGTGCGAAATACGTAACACCTACCTACAGGCATCGTCTGGTCCGTCTGCCTGGCTGCCTGTCTGTCTGTCTGCCAGCGCAAAAACTACCCATTAGTTTGAAATTTAATGTGTATAACCGTTTCAGAAGTTTGTCGAGTCATTTCAAATATTATGAAAATCGAATCTAAACTTAAAAAGATATTAAGAAAAGTTTTCTTTATCCTATTAAATCCTATCTTACATAATGAATTCAATGATGTTCCTTGATAAGTAAGGATTCTAGGATGCCATGGTGACGATGTCCTAATTAAGATGGAGTCATATTACTTTCGAATTATTGAATTCTTATATATAGAATCGTAATAAATTTTGCATTCATACATTTTTGCATGAATTAAGAGTGCAACAGATATTGCCCCAAGATCTGAATATTTATAAAACTAGTTATAATACGAACGCACTTAATTTGCGAAGTTTGATGTAAAATTTCCGACTTGTTCAATTAGTTTGGTGAAACTCAATTCATACAATTGATATTCATAAGATTAAAAAATAAAAATAAGAATAATTTTTCCGATTCTCAGAAAAAAAATTATTTTTGCTTTCTTCTACAAGAAGAAAGTATTGGATTCGTGAAAAAATTCTATTTCCGATATTCGACGGTTTTGTACGTTTTAGAAGGTTCTGAACAAGATATGACTATTTTTAGAAAATGTCTATCTGTGAGTCTGTATGTGAAACAAATTTTATGGGTCCCTTATCTCATTAACTAATGTGCTGAATTTAATAAAACTATAGATTCAGTTGTACCCTGATATAAATTGGTCTTGATAAGTTTTTGGTGTAAATCGCGCAACAGGTGACGCTGTAATGCTGCATTTTTCACTATTTCCGCATTAGCTATCTGAAGAAATAATGCACGGATTTTGAATAAACTTTAGATTCAGTTAGACGTTGACATAAGTTGTTGCTCATTAGGTTTTAGTGTAAATCATCCAACAGGAGTCGTTGCTGTTCTTGCATTTTGCAGGATTTACACGATTTTAGCGATAGTCATATCTCAAGAACTAATGCCAGGAATTTCATATCATTAGAATTCTCATGATGGGCATAGATTGTGATTTATTTCTGGCACTGTGATAACGAATTTTGAAGCATTAATATGTATGAGATTGGCACAGTCGGCTATTTTCTTCTTGCTGTTTTTTTTAACGGGCAGAAAAAGAAAGTTTTGTTTTAGAGATGTTGTTGTAATCCCCGAAAATATATTAGTTTCTGAGGTTTCTGAACATAAAGGAATACTTTTTGAAATCTCGGATAACCTTCGGTAAAAGTTCTGTTTTCTATAATATTTACTATGAAAATTTTAATGAAAATTAATATTCGTTAAACTAAATGACTTTCTTTCTACGATATTTCTCAGACGGAACTGAATAAACTATTAATCCAGCAGATTTGCTTATTTTAGAAAAGTTTAAATAAATTAAAAATACTTTGTGTAAACTTTAATACTTTATGCGAAATAAACTGTTAAAACTTGTGTATACTAGACACGATTGATGAAGATCCCTGAATAAGATATATAATCTAAAATGTATATCTCCCGTATAAAATGTATTTAAAATAGTTAAAATTATTTGAAATCTAAAGCATAGCATAATTAAATAGAATGTAAAATTTTAATTGGTAAATAAACCAATATATTCTTCAATATTTTATGTATTACATAATATATAACTTATAAAAATAAAGAGACTAATAATATAACTTATACAAATAAAGAGATTTCTTTGCCGAATGGTTGAAGTTAATTAATTTTTAAATATTATGTTAACATAGTAGTTACGATTTACTGATATCTAAATACATTTTCTATGAATTATAGAACGACTGACATTAGTATATATAAGTTTAAGATTGTTTTAACAAACTAAAATCGGAAGGATAATTTAAATTGCATTTAGTGTGTTACATAAATATGCCGTTGATCACTGTTGCACAATAATTAAATATGACTGCAATTAACTAGATATATTTGCAATGAATTAGTTTAAAAAAAGTAGATATTTGATCAATTAGAAACTGGATTATTTTAATAAATCAATAACATTTAAATATCAAAATTAGATCGAAGGCAACTTTTTAATGTATTTATTTAAAAATTTCTAGGTATCAAAGGATGAACTGGTCAAAAAAATGTTTTAAACTGTCGAATTTTCAACCTTGAGTCTAAAAAATACAGCCGTCATCAGTCAGTTCCAAAAAAATATATATATACAATTTCTGTAGTTTCACGATATATATGTAATAATAAAAGTTTTTTGCCATTTTACCTTAATTAATTTATTCTAACACTCTTCGTAAAAACCCATTGTTTTATTCTTTCATACTTTGAGACATTAAATGTTTATTTCTTGTGAAATATTTATTAATACCATTGTTATCTTTTATTAAAATTCTTATTCGATATCCCAGCATTCCTTGTAAGTATTTGCGCGTCTAAACGATTCACCTTTTTCTTTGTACACTGTAAATAAAAAGTTCTGATATTACGTCATGGATTTTCTCTCTTGCTCATCATCGTTTTCATCCAATTTGCTTAGCCCGCCAACCCCCGGACCTCACCCTATCTTGAATTTCGTTGGAGCTTAAGAAACGTAATATCCTCATTTCCTTGGCAAATTGCTAGTGTAAAATGGGATTGCACTTCCTTGGAAGTCAGAAATCGTACGTTTTTTAGACTGCTAAATAAAACCTGGTCATTTGATGGAGATATTTATAAAATGGTGTGGTTTTAATACGTTTAAACAACTTCGTTCTTTGCTATGACGTAGTGCAGCCCAGATACGAGTTTCAACTGGATGACTAGTGGATTTGTTGCTGATATGTGAATTTCAATAAATTCGTTTATGACTATGCAGACTCTGTTTGATTGAAAGGGAAAATCTTCTTAATGGTTTCATTCAGTGGCGTACCCAGGATTTATTTGGGGGGGGGGGGACATAAATTTCCATAATGTTCTAAATCTTACGAAACACGTTGATTTGTGTTGTAAACATAAATAATTTCTGACAATAAGGCCAGAGGAGAAAGGAGAGCGGCAGGGGTGATTTTATTCCAACTTTTCCGAAATTTTAAGGCACGAGGTAAAATTTTAAAAATTCGGTCATCAGTTCGAAAATTCGGACTTAAAAAATATCGCAATTCTTGACAAATGATCGCCGAAAAAGATCAATTTCGTTAAAGGATCGAGTAAAAAAACCCGAATTTTGTCAAAGAGCCGAGGATAAAATGCAAATTTTGTCAAATGATCTTGAAAAAAAAGTCACAATTTCGTCAAATGATCGCGGAGAAAACGCGAATTACGTCAAATGATCGCGGAGCAAAAGCGAATTTCATCAAATGATCTCGGAGGTAACGCAAATTTCGTCAAATGAGTACAGAAAAAACCCGAATTTAATCAAAAATCGCGGAGAAAATGAGAATTTCGAAAAATGATCGCTAAAAAATGCGCACTCCGTCAAAGGGCAGCGAAAAAACGTGAATTTCATAAAAGGATCGCAACGAACGCTAATTTCGTCTAACGAACACAGAAAAACGTGAATTTTATCAAAAAGCTGCAGAAAAAACGCGAATTTCGTCAAAGAATCGCAGAAAAAACACGATTTTCGTCAAAGGGCCGCGGAAAAAATGCAAACTTCGCCAAAAAGCCTTAACAAACCTCAAATTTCGACAAAGGATCGCAGAAAAAACACGATTTTCGTCAAAGGGCCGCGGAAAAAATGCAAACTTCGCCAAAAAGCCTTAACAAACCTCAAATTTCGACAAAGGATCGCAAAAAAACGTGTATTCCATCAAAGGGCCTCAGAAAAACCGCAAATTTCGTCAAAGGGCCTCAAAAAAAGTAAATTTCTTCAAAGATCAGCAGGAAAATATGCGAATTGTATCAAAGGGCCGCAGAAAAAACTAGAATTTCGTCAAAGGGCCACGGAAAAACGCAAATTTCGTCAAAGGATCACAAAAATTCAAATTTCGTGAGAGGGCCTCAGAAAAATTGCAAATTTCGTCAAAGATCGCGGAAAAAACGCGAATTTCGTCAAAGGGTCGCGTAAAAAAGGCGCATTTCGTCAAAATATCACTGGGAAAAGGTGAATTTCGTCAAAGCGTCTTGATAAAAACCTGAATTTCATCAAAGGGTCACGGAAAAAAGACGTACAAACATCTATGTTCATTATTATAGGTATAGTTTTTAAACTGAAATAATATGCTGAACTTTTTAAAAATCTGGTTAACCCGAACACAACTTGCAGGAATCTACACTCAGTCTGATGTTGACCAGAAATGAAAACAGAGTTAACCCAACATGCAACAAAAAGGATTAGCGCCGGGAAGGGGTTCCTCCCCTTCCCCACTCTGCTGTAACATTTCAGAAAATTTGCTGTGAATTTCAGAATATATATATTTTTTACTCAGAATCAACCATGGGGGGGGGGGTGGCACGGGTCCGATCCTGAGGCCGTCCCACGTCGAAATAAATTGAAAAGTGTTACTGTTTTTTTTAAATATTTTTTCATTTAAAAGAAAGTCATTGTAGCTTAAAATCTATAAAATTGTTCTCCCCACCCCCCGAAACTAAATTCTGGCTATGGTTCTTGTTTAACAATAAACTAATCTTGTAGCAAACTATACACAAAATATTTTTATGCACAGATAAAAAATAAAGACTGCTTATTATTTGTGCATTTTACAAGTAATAATAATGACTTTGAACCGTTCCAGATGAAAAAACACTAGCTGCAAAGTTAGGGCGAAATAGGAAGATAAGTAGGGGGGAGGTGTTTTTCGCTGTTCATTGACGAAATTCGCACTTTTTTCGCGATCACTTCACGAAATTCACGATTATTTGACGAAATTCGCGGTCCTTTGTGGAAATTTGCGTATTTTTTCGCAGTTCTTTGTTGAAATTCTCGTCTTTTTGGCGACCTTTTGTTGAAATTCTCGTCATTTTCGCGACTTTTTGTTGAAATTCTCATTTTTTTCGCAACCCTTTAACGAAATTTGCGTTTTTTCGTGATCCTTTGACGAAATTCGCATTTTGTCCGTATTTATTTGACGAAATTTTCGTTTTTCTTACGAAATTCACAGTTTTTTATACGAAATACGTGCTTTTTCGCGGCCTTTTGACGAAATTTTTGTTTTTTAGCAATCCTTTGGAGAAATTGGCATTTTTTCAGCGACCCTTTGAAAAAATTAATGTTTTTCCGCAGCCCTTTGACAAAATTCGCGTTTTTTTCGTGACCCTTTGACGGAACTCGCGTTTTTTTTTTTTTTTTTTTTTTTTTTTTTTTTTTTTTTGCATTCTTTTGGCCAAATCGGCATTTTTTCTGCGATGCTTTGGCGAAATTGGAGATTTTTTTCACGAACGAGTGACGAAATTGATTTTTTACGGCGACAATTTTTCAAAATTTGCGACTTTTTTGTGTCCGAATTTTCGGACTGGTGAATTTTTTGAATTTTCGGAACCGAATGTCTTAAATTTTCGGAAAATTCTAAACAGTGCGCGAGCAGTAAATAAATCGTATATAAAATTGGGGAATATTTTTAATTTTTTGGTATTTAAAAAAAAGTTACAAAAACAAAAATTATGTTTTTTTTCTTCTAAAATTCCGCATTTTGCTAAAAAATTTTCCACGCACGGCCGTACGTGCGTGCGTCTATATTATACAACTCTGCTTGTACGTCTTTTGAATTGAGCATGTATGTATTCATTTATCCAGTAAAACAGGAATGGAGCTAATTTTCAATCATTTTAAAATAGATTTTGTAGTCTCAAGTAAATTTTGTTGCAGGACTGAGGAGGATATTGGATTAACGAAAAAGGCAAATTCGTGCGATGCCAGAAAATAAAACAAATTTATCTGAAAAAGAAAGAAACAGTATCAGCCTTTTTTCCACCTTTCACTGCGATCTCTGCGGATGGGGAATGGATGTGTAACCACATAACCCCCGTCCCCATCGACTTCTTTGGGTATTGTATGCTGGGGCATCACTGCACACTAATATATGGGAGTAACGAGAATAGCTGCATGGCAGAAAAAAGTACAAATTTATCTTAAATGAAAGAAAAAGAAATCCACATTTTTTAAAAATTTCATTTTTGATTATTTCGAAAGAGGACCTGTAACCCCATCAGCCCCCTTCCCCTCGTTAGGTATACTGTGGTGTTGTCACTGTGCGCTGATATGAGACTATCCAAAATGGCTAGTTCGTTGTATTGCAGAAGACAAAGTTACAAATTTATCTCAAACAAAAAGGGAAAAAATCAGCATTTTTTTTTCCATTTCATTTTAGACTATTTTGGGAGGGTCTCTAACCCTGTTACCCCCTTTAGACTTCTTTGGATATAATGTGGTGTTTCTGTGCGCTAATATGGAACTAAAAAGAAGAGAGCGGCTAGTCTGTTGAGTGATAGGAGAAAAAAATACAAATTTATTTCAAAGAGAAAGAAAAAAAAAAAGCAATGTTTTTCATTTCATTTTCGACTATTTCGTGAGGAGGGGATTGTAATCCCATCAGCCGCCTCCCCTTCTTTCGGTAGGCTGTGATGTCAATGTGGACTAATATTGGGTTATAGAGAATGGCTATTTTGCTGTATGGTAGAAGAAAAATTAGAGATATATCTCTCTATTCTAAAAAAAAGTAACTACCGCTGTCACCGCCGCCGCCGCCGCCGCCGGTTTTGAATTTTCTGTGACTGGAGGTCTTTCTTCGTTAATATTAAGAAAAATAATCCATACAAAAATATAAAAATCGGTGGTTTTATACAGAAATGTTTGATAAACACGCTGAAGCAGACAGTTTTCAAATCGAAGAATTATTTTAAGAGATATTTAATGCTAAAGTTGGACAAAATCGTTCCACTAAAAAAGTTTTATAGCAGCAAAAACTATACAGGGCAGTGTAATCATTTTTAGATCATTTTATGCGTTAGAATTTGCCGGAGTGCAGATTGCATTATTTTTTTTATTTTGACTCATTTTTTGAGGTTTTATTTCTATTTTAAATTCAAATTTTCAGCATTTCTAGAGATATTTTTTACTTATTTTAGAAAGTGATATTAATTTAAACTGTTGCCAACTGTATAAACAGAGGACGCAATAATGTTTGCTTCAAAAAAAATATATTTATACGTGTAAATAAATTAAAAAATTATTTACACGTGACTATTATAAACAGAAAAAAAACATTTGGAATTAGAATTAAATAATTATGTGCAAAAAGCAGGAACTTATTAAAAATTACGTCATAAAAACTATAATTACACGTGAATTTTAAGAGAGAAAGGAATTTGTAAAATAATAAATTTGTTAACATGCGTTAGAAGTATTAAATAGGAGAAATTAAGTCATATTTACGTCACATTACAGTTATTACATAAAATGAACGCAAAATAATATTGCAAAACGGTTTAAATTTAAAAATTGCGCTAGACATTTATTTGATATTTTGAGAGGATACTTTTCAACTGGTATTTTCACGTGAATATTTAACACAGAAAGAATAGCTTGGTAAAAATTACGTCAGATTAAAAACGATTAATTTAAAAAGTCTCATTTAAAAGAACTTTCTTTTCGCTTTGTTAAAAAATACCAGGATACAAAGACTCTGTTTACTTAATTCCTTTTATATTAGCTTATTTTGAAATGTTGTTACACGTGTCTACGTCATCAAGTTATTTTTATTTCGACGTTTTATTTGTATTTTTATTAATGTTGTACTAATTTATTTGTTCTTTCGTTATTTAAAATAAAAATTATGTCAATTTGTATAATTTGGCGAGTGGTTTGGCGATTTATATAATTTGGCGAAATGGGTCGACGGGATAATTAAGTAGTAACGCAGCGGATTTTGCGTTAAAATTCCCCAATCAAAGAGAAATGAATAGAAATTCGTTTATAGGGAGATCGCCATTGTTTTTTAAATTATAATTCAATCTTTCGAAATATTTTTAAAGCCGATCAAATTAGCGTGCATTTAGAGTCTGCGGTGTCTGGACGGGGGTTGGCGAGCGTAGCTCGTAGGGGGCCGAGCCCCCTAGTCTAAAAAATAATAATAACGATTGCAGAAAACAAAATTATAAATTTAGCTCAAACAAGAAGAAAAAAAAATCAGCATTATTTTATTATTTCATTTTAAACTATTTTGGGAGGAGGCATCCTATTAGCCCCTTTCACCTCTTTGGGTATAATGTGGTATCACTGTGCACTAGTATGGAACTAAAGAAAAGAGAGCGGCTAGTCTCTTGAATGATAGGGGGGAAATATAAATTTGTCTCAAACAACAACAAAAAAAAAAATCAGCACCTTTTCATTTCATTTTCGACTATTTCGACAGGAGGGTCTGTAATTCCATCAGACCCTCCATGTCCCCATCTTTGGGTATGCTGTGATGCAAATGTGGACTAATATGAAGTTAACGAGATGGCTATTTTGCTGTATGACAGAAGAGAAAATTGCAGATTCATCTAAAAAAGTAAGGAAAAAACACTTTTTTCATTTAATTTTTCGACTATTTTGAGAATAGGGTGGGGGGCTAAAACCCCATCATCCCCCTTTCTCTTCTTTGGTGTCAATGCGGACTAATATGGGACTAAAGCGAAGGGAGCGGCTAGTCTGATGAATGATAGGGGAAAAATTGCAAATTTATCTCAAACAGAAAGAAAAAAATCAGCATTTTTTTTTTTATTAATTTTCGAATATTTCGAGAGGAGGGGGATGAATTTCCATCAGCCCCCTACAATCTTTGGGTATGTTGTGACGTCAATGTGTACTAATATGATGTTAACGAAAATGGCTATTTTGCTGTATGACAAAAGAAAAAAAAATTACAGATTTATCTAATAAAAGTAAGAAAAAACACTTTTTTCATTTAATTTTTCGACTATTTTGGGAGGAGGTGGGGGGGGGGGTATAACGCCATCAGCCCCCTTCCTCTTCTTTAGTGTCCATGTGGACTAATATGGGACTAATGAGAATGGCTAGTCCGCTGTATGATTGAAAACAATTAAATTTTTTTCCAAAAAAGAATGAAAAAAAATTTAACATTTTTTCATAGCACTTTCATAGCATTTCGGGGGGGGGGGGAGGCTGTAGCCCCATCAGCCCCCCCCCCCCCTTGGGTACGCCCATGGTTTCATTCATGTCTTCTGTCGTTAGCCACTTATGGCTGCAGAATAAATATTCTACGAAGTAAATATTAAGTAAAATAATGCTATAAAAAGTGATAAAATATCTTTATTAAGATTGACGATCGTTTCGTCTCACAAACGGCGACATTTTCAAAATCTTTTACGATAGAAAATATTTTCACATAATTTAAAAACAATAAACATAGTAAACAATGTCACGAGACATGATGCATAATGAAAAACATTGCAAACATAAAGTTAAATTAGCTATTTGTGAGCGCGAGTAAGTAGAAAACTTAAAACTAGAATCAAAGAACAAATAGCAGACATCAAATACAACAGAAGAACCACAATTTTGGCCAGATTATGCAGCGAAGAACCTTTACAGGTCGATTTTAAAAATAGCAAGTTAATTTATCCATCAAGATTTTATTTACCATCCATAATCCGAGAATCAATAGAGATATTTTTACGCAACAAGAATATTTGCAATGATTCAGTGTCCCTTGATTTACCTAAAATTTGGAAAGAGATGCTATGTAATTTTAATAACAATAGTAAAAATTAATCCACGCTCGCCAATAGCCAAGATAATTTTATTTTTATTTAATGCTTTGCAATGTTTTTCATTATGCATGCTGTCTCGTGACATTGTTTACCATATTATTGTTTTGTTAAGTTATATGAAAATTAATCCACGCTTGCAAATAGCTAATTGAATTTTAATTTAATTTTATGTTTGCATTGTTTTTCATTATGCATCATGTCTCATGACATTGTTTACTATGTTTATTGTTTTTAAATTATGTGAAAACATTTTCTATCGTGAATGATTTTGAAAATGTCGCCGTTTGTGCGACAAAACGATCGTCAATCTTAATAAAGATATTTTATCACTTTTTATAGCATTATTTTACTTAATCTGTTTACAAGTGATTATTATACATGAAGTAATTATTGGTTGGAAATTATATGTTATGTGTTCATCATCACAGCTTACATTCATATCGAGAAACATATACTCATATATATATATAGAAAAATGTTCACTCGTTAGAGAAAAATTCACAGACACTTTCTTTAATTTATTACAATATTACATTGTAGAAAATAATATTTACACGTTGAGCCATTTACAGGGATCCAATGCACATAATAAATGGACGTTTCAAAAAATAAATCAAATGTACTCCTGGGTTCATGACCAAAATCTTCGTCGAATATTAAGATAAAATTCAAAGGTATTGGTCAGCCCAGTGGCCTTCGGATTCGTCTGCATACCACTTACAACAACTCTGGAGCGAAAAATGCTTTCCTTGTATGCCCTCCATGCATATTGTGACGTAGGTCGTTATGTATCCATGGCACGGAGACATCTGATAGGAGCTCAGCAGTGCCACCTGTTGGGCGATATACTCCAAAAACAACTCAGCTCCAGTTTATATCAAGGTCTAACTGAATCTAAAATTTTATTAAATTCCGTACATTAGTTCTTGAGATGGTGTTGTTGCTGAAATCGTAAAGAATGCAGCATAGCAGCGCACCCATAGGGAAATACACACCAAACCCTAATAAGCAACAACCTATGTCAACTTGTAATTGAATCTGGAGTTTGATAAAAATCCGTGGGTTATTTCTTGTTATTGAGCTATTGCGAATATCGAAAAAAATGTAGGGTTATATGCACCCTGTTGGGCAATATGCACCAAAAACTAATCAGCACCACTTTATATCAAGGTCTAACTGTGTCTAAAGTTTTGTGAAATCAGTTATTGAGACAGAACGCCACAATTTTTTTTTCACATACAAACAGACAGACTCAGAGAGAGAGATTTTCTAAAAACCATCAAATCGTGTTCAGGAGCTTCGAAAACGTATAAATCCATCGAAAACCGGAACTCGAAATTTTTCACAAATAAAATACTTTCTTCTTGTAAAGATAGAAGAAAGTAAAAATTAAAGCGACTTGTAACATTGTCGTACACCAACGTGTTTGTCTATAAAAGGGTTAAAATTTTGAATTCAATTCACTCTGAATACAAAGTTTAATACAATACCTTCATTTCACGAAGTTTGTTACCAATATTTCTCACATATTTTTAAAATATGTAGCATATTATATTCGAGATTTTTTTATGGCAGATGAAGTGACTAATTTATTTTGATCAATCAACGCACGGACCACCAAAACATCGCCAGCGATTTATAATTTGAGGTCTGGTGATATATATCAATGCATAAATATCGTGATATTTATCATGATATGCAGTATGCCCAATAAAGTCCTTTACCACCCTCTTAACTTTGGAACGGCTGCTGCTATATTCATGAAAATTATGTCTAGGTATAGTAAAGGAGCCAGGCGTTGCTGAATGAAACCGCATAGGGCGCAACCTGGTGGAAAACTGCGGAGTTAGCATTCCTATTTTGAAGACGGAAAGAGATAGAAAAAAAAGTGATTTACAAAATTATAGAGCATCATAGATTCAGTACGAAAATACACCTTGTGGGCACTAATGAGAAGAACAAAATGGTTAAAATGAGCATTTGTTTTTTCGTAATTTCCTACACTGTGACGTCACGAAACATGAACGGAAGAAGAAATAATTATATTCGCGCAAAACACTGAAAACACCGCACTGAACATAATGGTATCGCTTGTGGTTCTCAATCAAAAGGACTGCGGTTCAAAGCCTGAGGGTTGCATCCTTGTACTGATTGTCTTTATAAACAGAGTAGGCCATGCGTAAATCGTGTAAGATAGTGTCTTATCAACTCAACGCAACTTGCGCTTGGTGTTAGAAAGTTTGCAGTATGTAAATACGTTAGAAACGTCACGCCTGTTCACCTGAGACAGCTATAAAAGATACATCTTCTTGGGGTTGTATGTTGATGCTCATGGTTGGTCATGGAGCGATTTTCCAAAGCTCAGTATTCTGAGAGGGTTTTACTTTACGGTGAATGTGGACGCAAGGCACGATCAGCAGCAAGGTTGTACCGGCAACGTTTCCCTGCACGTCCGCATCCTTCTCATCAAACCATCCTAACTGTTGTAAAACTTTTAAGGGAGACAGGCTGCGTGCCTATTCGTGCTCGATTGCAGACCAGCTAATGCAGGATGGCAAGTTCAAACGCATGAGGTATTAGCATACGCCTTCGCATATCCAAAATGCAGCAAAAGGAAGATCAGTGAACACTGTGGCCTCTCAAAAAGTCATCGGCCGTCAACAATCAACCCAACTCAAAAAGTCATTGTTTGGGATTCCTAAGCGAATTAAGCGCTCATCCGTATTGACCAACACTTCAACAGGTTCTAATGAACGTGGATTTTGAGCGACGCTATGCATAGTGCAACTTCGTCATGAACCAGATACAGCTCCAGCCAACATTTGGCAGGTATAATGTTGACGGATGAACTTTCTTTTGACCTAATGACAAATACATTAGGCAGAGCACCCATTATTGGGCGCTGGAAAATCCTACATGTTAAACCGATGTTTCTCATCAAATGTGATTTGCTATTAACTTTTGGTGTGCAATTTAGAATAACAAGTTGATCGGCCCAGTATTTTATGATGACACGTTAACGGGCGTACGATATTTACAACTTCTACAGAATGTAATACCCGATTTTGTGGAGAACCTTCCCTTGTTTCACCTTCAGAATCTACCTGTTCACAAGACATCTCATGTGAAGCAGTATCTCGTCAAGGAATTCGGTAACCACTTAATTGGGTTAAGCTGTTTCGAAGATTGGCATTCCATGTTCGCCTGATCTGGCTCCACTGGACTTTTTCCTGTGGGGATACCAGAAATAGCAGGTGTATGTGACCCCTCCACAAACATTGCAGGATCTTAAATGACGCATTACGGATGCTTGTGGAAACGTGTCACCTTCTATGTTCCAGCGTGTGCAACGTGAAATTCAAACAAGGATCCAAATGTGCATTGCAGCTGATGGTGAGAAGTTTGAACATCTCAAATAAAGGATATTGTTAAAACTAGTTGTCTTTCTTTCTGAGATCGTTTTGTCACGCCACAGTGTAGGAAATCACGAAAGAACAAATGCGCTTTTTAACCGTTCTATTATTCGCATTAATGTCCAAAAGGTGTCTTTTCGCACTAAATTTATGATGCTCTACAACATTGTAAATCACTTTTTTCCATATCTCCCTATCCCGTTTTCGAGATAGGAATTATATCTCCGCAGTTACCTACCAGATGGCGCCGTAGGCGATTTCATTCTGTAGCGCATGGCTACTTTACTATACTTAGACACCACTTTTATAAATATAGCAGCAGTCATTCCGAAGTTAAGAGGGTGGCAAGGAACTTTAGTGTGCATACTGTATATCCAATATTTATTTACAAAATATCATTTTTTTTAATATTTTCATACATTTGATATTTATTTTCAAAATATCATTTCTTTATAATTTTGATATTTTTAGTTAGTGAATGAATTATTTAACTATTACTAACTTTGTCGTTCTGAAAATAAAGTACTTATGCTCTTGGCATTAACCATTTTTAGCCAAGAATATTTTCTTTCTAGCTTATACGTTTAAGAGTACATTTTTAACTGCAGAACCAATAATCATGTGTAATAATGTTAACTTAGAACAACCAGTTTAAACTGCACATCAGGTTAGGTAATGGAAAAGTAGGCTAGCTTACATTTATGTTAAAAATTTTCAATCAAAAATATATTTTGTATTTAAAATGCTGTGGTACGAAACCTAACTTTTTCTTAAAACTGAATTCTAAAGTTTGTTTGTTGATGAATGAAAAAAACTTTTTTCTTTATAATTTGTTGTTTTTTATTTCGTTATGTAAATGAAAAAAAAAAAAAGATAAAGGCATTTAGAAACTGGTTTTATTAAGTTTTCATGTTACATGTAATGTGTTTTAGTTACTAATTTCAGGGCTCCCAAATGGTCCGCCAACTGAATACCAATATATTGTTAGAAAATTTTTCTGTTTAGATTTTTCTTACAAACCGCCCCGAAATCACATTTGAAAGTTAATTCTAGCGCAAACGTACCATAAAATTTTCTGTTAAAATTTATTGGTATTCAGTTGGCGGACCATTTGGGAGCCCTGTAATTTATACTAACAAGGTAGGTCTCCTTAAGGGGTCTTGTACCTTTTAAACGCGTCGAAAATTAACGAAAAACTTCAAATTTTGAATTAGTCTATCTTCAAAAGCTTTTTATGTATAAACATGAAATTTTGGATATTGAATTAACTTATTTTGCTCTGTAATATGCTGCCATTAGAAATTTATTAGCCTTTTACAGAATTTGTGTATTGTTGAAATCAAAATAGCTCTTTTTTTTTTTACTCCGGAAGTCATTGCGCGCATGATATCTTGAGAAAGTAAATATGGATTGTCATGAAATTTGGTAAAGATACTAAACAAATAGGTGTGTTTAAAATGAACTACTTTTAAGTATTTACAATGGTAATATTTTTAGTTATGACTATTTTTATTCATTAAAAACATTTTTTTTTTTTTTTTACAAAGATATATTTTTTTTTATATAGTTAATGAAATAATTTTGGCTTACGAGTAGTTCATTTTAAACACACACATGTATGTTTAGTATCTTTAGCAAATTTTATGACAACCCATACATACTTTTTCAGGATATCATGCGCGCAATGACTTATGGGATAAACAAAAAAGCTATTTTGATTTCAACAATACATAAAAAATTCTCTAAAAGGCTAATTACGAAACACAATATATTTAATCAATATCCAAAATTTCATGTTTATACATAAAAAGGTTTTGAAGATAGACTAAATCAAACTTTGAAATTTTTTGTTAAATTTCGTCTCGTTTAAAATGTGCAAGACCCCTTAAGTAGAATACTCAGAATATTTTGAAAAAATGCTACTTAAACTACTTATGTATGTAATAAAGGATCAGACAAATTTTTCGGCTCAATTCCAGTAGCAAGTTAAAAACTTTTGAATATTTAGCGCGAAAACACGACTGCGCCAAGCCATTCGGCGGCAACATTTCCCCTCGCCAAATGCAAGCTATTTTAATGCATTTCGAAATTGCTAGTTAAATGAGAGTTTAAATGCGCAGCACTAAATAAACTTAAAGTTATACAATGAAACAGTTTATTATTTTCTTTCTGTAAGTTTGTATAATGTATACTAGTTGCGTTCTGCAGAGATAATTAAATTTTACATGGTTTTACAGGCTGAATGTATAATAATTGAAGTTTATTTTAAAAGAAACTGTCCGATTATTAAAGGTCTCGTGATACATTTCGATATTAAATAAGTCGTTAAGTCGTTGTTTCCATGCAAAAATATTATTCTCTTGTTGTCTCCGGCACAAACAATATCAAAGTCCAATTAAGAGTACTGAGAATCGGACCTTGATTTTGAGTTGTAGCAATTTTAGTAAATTTTATTCGAAATCGTATAAAACAATCGTCACATTTCATTATAGTTACATATAAATGTATATGACAAATGCTTAGTTATAAAAATGTATTTATTTAAGTTAAACTTACTTAGACAATTTCAGCATGAAAGCGTTTTTTCTTAAGGGGAGAAGGCCCTTTAAAATCAATTTTTTTGTTTTTTGTAAATTTCACCTTAAATATTATTCAAGGGTACATTATATGAATTACGGCATGCATTTATCACAGTTCGATGCATAGTTTTATTTTTATATATAAGCCAAATTTTTATAAAAAATATTGGGGATTTTCGTTGATATGGAATGCGCATGGGCGATTTTGAAATATTCTAAAATATTACGGAAAATTCCTTTTTTTTTCTGAAAAAAAATATTTAAAAAATTTTCTTTGTGATAAACGTAGGCCACAATGCATATAATGTACCCTTGAATAATATTTAAGTTAAGATTTACAAAAAATAAAAAAATCATTTTAAAGGTCCCTCGTCTCCTTAAAGAGAATTTGACATAAAAGCGTATAATTTTATAAATTGTTTTCCGTCGCCAATCAGGGATAAATCGCCAAAAGTATGAAATAGTTATTTTTTTACGGACGCTATATCGAGGTTCCGCCGGAAATGTTTGTATTAACATATATACCCACATGAGAATAATATTCTGTATGTCTTTTCAGATTTTTCTGAGCATACACGTTTGAAGACCTTTCTTTGTAAATCTGAAAATATTTGTAATCATTGTAGTGTTGTGTTACCTTCCTTGTAAGTCTGAAACTATTTGTAATCAGTGTTAAACTGACTAATTTAAAAATATCGGATACATATTCGGATACATATGAATCATATGGGATATGTATAAAGAAATTGGATAATTTTGCTATTTTCGAAAATATCATGATATTTGCGAAATATGTTTCAAAACTACTGATTTCTATTAATAGTGCCAAATCGATATGACCTTTACAAGACCTTTACAAGGGCAAATTTTGCATTCTTTTAATAATGATAAAAATAATAAATTCATAAATATCGGAGATTCAGAATAATTTTAAGATTATAACTGTAAACATATTTCAAGATATAGTAATTAAATAATCAAAATCGAGGTCATTTTATGTACATTCAGTTACAATGAACATTGCAAAATTTTATGAGAATATAACTGTACTGAAAAGGAACTATTTTCTATAAAATTATATTAAAAATTAGCATTTCAAATCCTTTCTATGACGATAGCTAAAATTCTTTTTACCGGAACTATTCTAGTGAAGCAAAACAGTTTAATACTGATTTTCATAGAAAATGACAAATCTTCTACAATTAAACAAAATACAGCTAGCCTTAAAAAGAACTATTTTCTATCAAATTATATAAAAAAATAGCAATCCAGATGCTTTGTATTACGGTAGCTGAGATTATTTTTATCGTAACTATTGTACAAAAACAAAACATTTTAATACTGATTTGCTTAGAATATGACAAATCCTCTATAATTTAATTTTAGGGAACAAAGCATTGATTCTTTTGTTTGATAAAACGGTTTTTCACCTCCTATAAGTGTGAAAATACACTCATCCTTATAATCATAGCATTCTGGCAGAAATGGGGATATAACATTGTATATCAGAAGAGATATGACAGTATAAGTCTGCTTTATGAGAATCTTATTCATTAAGTTCTGACAATGAATAGAAATATCTGAAATGGAGATCCAATATAAAAGGATATGATTCATAATAAATCTTTAACTTTTGGAATGAAAGGAAGTGACTTTCTTGGCTTTTCTATTTAGAAAATAAAATCTGATTTTCGTAAATAATTATTTTCGATATCGCTGTAGACATAAATCTGTAATTGAAAAGTTTCCTTTAAAATCTCTTTAAAAATTAGCAATTTGTTAGCGATAAAAATTATTTCTAATTGTTATAGAAATTTACTAAAAATCAAATATTTTGTAATTATTAATATTTAACACAATAACTGCTAGTTATATTTGTTTTCGTTTTTTTTTCATACTTAATAAGTAAAAAATATTTGTTAGAAAAGAATCCCCCCCCCCTTTATTTTAGTAAATGATATAGCTATTTCATTTTAGTTTTCATTAACAAAACAATGAAACTGGATAAAGGTTGATTTGACAAGAAACATTTTAGTATCTTATTAGTGTATTTAGTCCATTGTCTTTTGGAATTACACCTTTTTTTCGATGGATTCGCAGACAGCGGGTGTTTATTATCCTTTTATCGTGCCTAATTATATATTTTTGTTTTCTTTTTTAAATTAACTTACTACAATACAGATCCAACTATCCAAAATTGGCGGGACCAAACATATTCGGGCATCGAAGCAACACTGATCCGTTATGTAGTAATATATGAAGCTGTGTAATTATTTCTGATTTCAAAATAAAAAATCAGATCAAGTATCAAACAATTACGATAAAAGATTAATCGGATTTTTAAAGAGGGCGTTTTACGGAAATATCTAAAGAACAATAATTGTGCATGGAAATCAAAACCCCCTTTTCTAAATTCTTCTATTTAGAGACTGAGATATTTACAACAAGTTATGTAAAATGCAAAATTTCCATGTAAAACTGGCACTCTATAGCACTTTTTTCTAGAAAAATTCTGAAGTTAATCAGAATCCAGCTACAGATATGGCAACTGAATGCAAAATTGGTGTTACGCGGACATGTACCTATAATTTATTACTGAAATTTTCAGAAATCCGCCTACTTCGAAACAGGAATTTCTATTTCTTTGCAACTAATCACAGACCTTTTCCAAGCTTCTTATTAAGTTTTAATAGAACTCTGTCTCAACCTTTTGTATATGGACATCTGTACATTCTATATAAAGGACTCATCAGACGAGAGTTTTTCACATTAATTTTCATATATAAAAAGAAATGATATAATAGATGAAGTAATTTACCTGCATCGAAATAATATCCAAAATAATTTTCATACCGTGTTTTCATTTCCAATTGATACTTTAAATAATGTTTCTATCCTTCCGGAGATTGAACGTTAACTTTACTGGAGTAATACCATATTTACAAAGTTTGTACATTCGCTAAAATTTACAATACTTGAAAGTCTGCATGTCCATTATAGATTTTTTGTTCGTGTGTGTATATTTATATGTCAAGTATAAAAAAAAATATACAAAGAAGTACACTTAGAAAAAAAAATTACCTGTGGAGATAAAAAACTATAAAACTCATGTAGGTTGATAGCTCCACTCAATTTCAGTCTGACCACCGCATCCTGACCTACGCACTAGACACAAAATGACACTAAAATGACAACTGTTGTAGACAGATTGTTCAAAGTGTTTGTACGGCGTCCTGAATTTAGATACCAATAATTTCTAAAAGTTTTCCCTGCCTTATTTTTTTTAGGTGAAATAAATCAAAGAAAACTTTTAGAAAACACTGGGCAAATTCAGGAAATCCCAGAGTCGGGCATATTCGTAATTGCGATTATCTTCAATGTAATTACAATTTAATTGTGTGTAATTAATTATAGTTAAAATTACATGGCTTAAAACAATTCTTGCAGCTCTGTAGAACGGTTCCCTTTCCATTATGTGTGCGAAATTACTGCGTTTTAATGTATCTAACTATAATCAATTACACGTAATTAACTTGTAATTTCAACGCGGATAACTGAGATTACAAATTTGCCCAAATCTGGATCAAACAAACACTTTATATATCCGCAACTTTTGTATCTGTGCATGAGCATAGTATTCAGGGGGAGGGGGGGGGGGGGTTCTCTGAATCTGAAGTCAGTCGAATGGAAAAATGATTCTAGATGTCTGGTTTACCGTTTTCTGTGTAAACGATTCCATACTATATAAAGAAAAGTCAGTTGAAATTAAACAAAAATAAAAACTATATCATATCGCTCACCCGCAAGAAAAGTGACACATCTCTCAAAAATTCATTCTGCGTTTTACTCCGCTAGTAGCTCTGTCGTAGGTTATTCTTGCTACAGTGAAAGTTTCATAAGTGTAGTTTTCCGGAAAATCGCTTTATTACGCTATATCGTCGGTATCCAAACCGTCGGTCAAAATATCCAATGTGAAATTTCATATTGGATAGTTTGACATGGTACCGACGATATGTTCGTGGCAACAGGAAGTGAGTGAATTGTGTGGGAAGGTCAAATTACTCAACCCTCCATACCTCATTAAATTTTCATTTTTAATGGGTCTCAGGATTCTTAAAATTAAAAAAAAAATGAAAAAATAAGGTCCATTTTCAACATTTTATATCTTAAAAAATATTTAATTTTTAAAATACAATTTTTATTGGGATGAAAGATATAGATACGTTCTTTCATTTCATGTATTTAAAAAATTGCAAGAGCTTTCGTGAGATTAGCCTTAACCATAGTGTAACTCAGGAGTTGCATGATATTTTTTTTTTTTTTTTTTTTTTTTTTTTTTTTTTTTGCCATTTGGCGATTTTTATTGGTCTTTCGGTGAACTATTATGTATTACTTACGGATGATAACATGAAGGTTGTGAAGTCTGTTTTAGTTCTGATTTGTTATCATGATGACAATATAACATTTTTTGTTGATACTGCTTACATTGTGCTCTAGTGGCACTTTTTATCTATCTTTACAAGGGAGCCATTATTGATTCTGAAAACTATTGAAAACGTTATAAAAAACTATTATATCGTTGAATAGTTGTTAATGTGCAATATAGACAGTTTAAAGAAAGTATATGATTTAAATTTATCCTTTTTTGTGCAATTTTTGTTACGTAACTCAGGAGCGATATAATGACATGCCCATCAGAAACATAAATAATTTTTTTCACTATTTTTCTAGTAGATAATTAATCAAAATAGACTCAAATATAATGTTTCCCGAACATAATAAATAATCATGCATTAAAGGACTGACTATATAGGTTTAATTATTAGTCGTTATTATTAACAAATTGATTCCAGTCAAATTTTTATACAATGATTTTCAGCAGAGTTATTATAGCGTATTCCCTATTTTTTCTGACTATTGAACCCATGCTTTTGACGCAATCTATCAACAATTAAAAATTCACCTTTTTTCCTGTTTTTACAGGGGAAAAATTTTTAATAAATGTAAAACATACAGAAATTACTTCTGTTTTAAAGAAACAATTTTTAAAATAACAAAGTTTGAATCAAATTTACTTTTTATACTTTTTTATGTATATTTTAAAGAAAAGCTTATCTTTCAATATATAATTTGGGCACTTCATACTGTTTTCAAAAATTGTTTTATTTTAAAATTATTTCTTTTTAAAGTACAGAAAATAATTTTAGTTTAATTTATAAAATATATTTATAAATTATAAAGAGAAAGCTAAACATTCTATACGAATAATTTTAAATTAATTACTGCAATGTTACTAAAAAAATACGAATATTTCTCAAACATACTTAGAGTTTGTTATCTTCAAAAAAGTTTTATTATCAAACATAGGGGAACAGTGCAGCGTTTTGGAGTTTTTATTTTTTTTCTCTGCTGAAAGATACAGATCAGTATTTAAGGAGAGAAAAATCTTCGATATCCTTAGTTCCCTATTGCATTTATTAGTTTTCTCAAAGCATAGATCTTAATATTTTTTAAAAGAAAAAAAAAACTTTTTAGGTTTAAATGTTTTCCTCACTTTATTCCACGTGTGGGATACAATACGACACTACATGTGACATAGTGAGCTACACATAATAAAAGTTAGATTATAATATTAATACATTTTTTAAAGAGATAAGTTCTTTGTTAGAAATATTTAGCCATATTAAAAAAAAAAAAAAACAGTACAAGACAATTGATTTAGTTTGATAAAAACATAAAAAATAATTTTTTCACTGAATTACATCACAGGACTCGTCGCCTCAAAGCAACTGTAAGACATCTAGTAATAATAATAAAAAAATGTGATGCCCGACTTACTGCTATGAATAACTGTGTTTTCATCTAGTGGAACAACTTCTGAAACACAAAGTTATGTTTAATACGACATCTCAGATGTGTTTGATAAAAATTCCCCACTGTTCCACTAGATGCAGACATCGTCTTTCATAGCAGTAAGTTAGACATCTCATTTTCGTTTATTAGTAGGTGTCCTACTGTTGCTCTGAGGAAACTATATATCTATACTTTAATATAGATTGTTTTACTTTGATATGATATTGAAATAAAAATTATTTAGCGTGTGTTAAACGATATGGAACCAAGATAGTTTTAAGAATAATTTTCTCTGCAGCGTTCTGATCACTTCAGTTTCAAGAAATGAAATACGTAGGGGAGACCGGGGCTAGTTGGCTACAGGTGTAAGTAGGCGCAGTCCTCATACATCGCCTGTTTGTCGATAGATTGCGCAACCTGTCACAGAATTCCTTTCTTCTTGCTTTTTACAATCCTCATTGTAGTTTTGCAGCGTTACCTACGTGCAGTGGACATTTATTGTGATTTTTCTGTTTTTTGTACTCATAAGTAATTTTTTGTTACTTCATTCTTTCTTAATTTCTAATATTTTTCTTAATAATTGCGATTTAACTTGTGCAGTTTTTCTTAGTGTATGATTAACTGTACCTACCCCATTTGTGATTTACTTGGATTATTTATGTTTAGAAGGTTACGTGTCCCTTTTGTGAAGAAATTTATTATGGGGCTAGTAGGCGTATTGAACACGGGGCAAGTAGGCTCGGTGTCTGGTGTGTGCTGGTAGCTTGAAAAACAGCAAACACCGAAAAAAGTGGTTGCAATGCAGGATTTTGGGCACACAAGGCTTGCCCAAACGGAGACAGTCGAATTTTTATTTGTGACAACTGTAACTCTGAAGATGATATCGAGTAGGATAGAAGTTACACAATGTTAATGTTTTATTCATTATTTGTATGTCTGTATAATTTAGAATTTACAGTGTACGGCGATAACGCCTTTGTTAAAACTTACTGGTAATAATGAAATGGATTTCTCTTAACTGCGTGTCTTATTTGAGTTTTATTTTAATTTTTATAAAGCGTGTACCAAACTTACCCCATAGGTATAGGCAAATTTCCCGTGACGGGGTAGGTTGGCGCACAATTTTTCTTTTACTTTAGGCTTCCGCTAAACATAAACTACAAAAGCTACAAACTCAAAACTCCGGGGTATTTATGGCCAAATGCCTGTTCTTTAAAAGTGCAGTTAAAGTTTGTTAAAAAACTTAAACAAAGAATTAATAAAAATTAATAACTAAAAACTGCGCTTACTAGCCCCGGTCTCCCCTACGCTGTTAAAATTATCTAGAAAGGAGGAAGTAAAAATAAATAAAAGCAAATAAGCTACTAAATAATTTTTTTCTCAGTTTAATATGAATTATTAACAATATTCTTCAAGATATCAAAATTGAGCAATACAAAAGTTTTTTTTTTAATATTTTGCAGCAAAATATACTATATAATACTTCTTAATTGTAGTCTTAATTTTAAATGAAAAAAATTAACATTGTTTAACTATTTTTTGATTGAAATTTTCATTATTAATTCAGTATAAAGACTCTTCCCCTTTTCGAGGTGTTCCAGTGTACCTCTTATAGACATGGAATAAGAAAATGTTCCAATCTATTTCATTTAATATAAAGCCGGAAATATGCAAGGATTTAACAAATCATGATTACCCTTTCTTTAAATTTATCTTCCCCCTTTCGTCTAGACCTTATAAGGCAAAAATTGTAAATTCTTATGAATCAAGATTTTATTTTTGTAGCTAAAACCCAACAAACATCTTCTAAAATTAATAAATTATGCGTTTACGTTATTATTTAAGGTTGAAAATATCCATTATTCTACTGTCATTTTTGAATAATTATATAAGGCTAAAACAATGTAAAATAAACACAATTTGAAGTAGTGATCCATTATCCCCCATTTTCGAGTACTGATATAAAATTTCTCTTAAGTAACATATATATATATATTTAATATAAAAAATCGAAAACAATTAACATTCTTTTCTTGTTTTACAACGCTTCAAAATGAGAATATTTCTGCGTCTCTTTGGTAACTTGAACAGTGTTTTTTAAAGATTAATGGAGTTTCCTGGATTTTTAAAATTTGTTTTTTCTTTCATGTTTCATCTCACGTTTTGAAAGCATAGTTTAAAATAGCATAGTTTAATTTATCTTTTTTTATATACATAAAAATGAAAATTTCTTTTAATGTAACATTTTCCACGCAAAAAATTAACGAACTAATGAATTTCAAAATGTCTTACAGTTTGTTTTATGAGGCTCTATACTTTAATAAATTACTCTATTTGTTATGTCTGGTTGTAAATTCTTGGCGACAACGAAAGCAAAGTAATGGAAAATTACTTCCTAATTAGACAAAAATAGCCATTTTTGAAATATAATTTTAATTGCATAAATTTCCAAATACTAGTATTCTGGAAACATTCCGTATTTTTTCAGTGTCTTCATAACGAAATATTTTCCTTAACGCACACTAATATAAATTATTTAACTGGTGTATGAAAATGCTTTTAAAACTTTTTAACTAACTAAAGAAATTAACATTCTTTTGCTGACTTATAACGGTTCTAAGTATCTTCATCTTATTAGTAACTTTTAAGTTTTTTTTTTTTTAATAATTGCGGAATGCATATTTTGAATAATTTTTTTCTATTTCTCTTATTAGTAACATTTTGAAAGTATATAATTAAACGGTCTTTATTTATCACACTATTTTATGGTTGTCAGATGACATTTTTTTTATTACCACTTTTCCATATTAACAAAAACTAAATGGCATCAATGTGTTATAAAATCAGAAAAAAATATATTTCAACGTTAAAACATTATTTGAATAGTAATAAACTATAAACCACACTAAAACTAGTCGGATGTACCAATCCCAAAACTTTCTTCAATCTCATACATGTTAATACTTCAAAATTCGCTATCACACTGCCAAAATTAAATGGCAGTCTATGCATCTCATGAGGACTCTAAAGATATGAAATTCCGTGCATTAGTCCTTGAGATAGGACTATCGCTGAAATCGTCTAAATCCAGCAAAATGTTGCCTAGCAGCGCCATCTATTGGGTGATTTATAACAAATCGTAATCAGCAACAATTTATCTCAACGTCTGACTGAATCTGAACTTTGGAGAAAATACAAGCATTAGTTTTTGAGATAGAGCTATAGCAAAAATCGTGAAAGTTCCTGCATAGCAGCGCCACCTATTGGGCGATTAACACCAAAACCTAATTAACAACAACTTGTGTCAACATACAACTAAATCTGAAGTTAGATGAAAATTCGTCCATTAGTTCTATAGATACAGCTATTGAGGCAATCGTGAAAAAGGCAGCAAAGAAGCGCCACCTGTTGGGGGATTTACACCAACACATAATCAGTAGCAAGTCATATCAAGGACTAACTGAATCTGAAGTTTGATGAAAATCCGTGCGTTAGCTCTTAAGATAGAGCTATTGGAGATATCGTGTAAATCCTGCAAAATTCATCATAACAGCGCCACCTGTTGGGCGATTTACACCAAAACGTAATCAGCATCAATTTATCATATCAAGGACTAAATAAATTTGAAGTTTGATCAAAATCCGTGCATTAGTTCGTGAGATAGAGCTATTGCGAAAATCGTGAAAAATGCAGTATAGCAGCGCCACCTGTTGAGCGATTTACACCAAAAACTAATCAGCATCAATTTGCATTAAGAACTCACTGAATATAAATTTTTATTAAATTCCGTGCATTAGTTCTTGAGATAGAGCGCCCACAAAATTTGTGTCACATACACACAGACAGACAGACTCACAGAGTCATAGACAGACATTTTGTAAAAACATGTTTTTTTGGAATCTCTGACCCCTAAAACGTGTAAATCCGTCGAAAACCGGAATTCGAAAAATTTCATGAATCCAATACTTTCTTCTTGTAAAGATAGAAGAAAGTAAAAATGTCAAATAAAGAATTTAAATAATTATGAATAAAAATTCTAATGTGAAATACTTAAAATACTAATTCTGAAACTTTAATAAAATTATTTGTATATTTAATGTTCATTTAATTACGTCATTTACCTCTAATTTTATATTCGCATCTCCAAAAGAATAAAAAATACTGAGCACATAAATTTAACTCAAAACTGAACATATCTCTGTGACAGTCATAATACAAAAGCGTCAGATAACATTTTTCAGGAAAATTCGATTTTTACTTTAAACTTTTAATTGCTTTATCTTCAAACGTAATTTTAGTAGTTTTTTTTTTTTTTTTTTTTTTTTTTACTTTTTTTTTTTTACTTTACACGAGTATTAGTTAAAATAAAAATGAGACTATTTTATTGGTAATTAATTGGAAAAGTAAAAAGCTTTTAGACTCCAGAAAATTCGCCTTATATATCAAGTGTATTTATTTTTTACATAAGTTCTTTAGGGGTGGCACGATATCTTTTTATAAGGATTGTAATTATATAATGAAAGACGAAATGGAGTTAAATAAAAATGCTTTCATAGCAAAGTTTTTGGTAATACAACTTTCTGGTATGCTGGTCAGTGAAGATATCTTAGTCCCCTGTATGGTATTTCTTTCTCCCAGCTATTTTTGTGCTGTCTCCAAACAATAACGTTGCGTTGTATAAGCCAGCCGTAAAACAAAGCAGATGTATCATTCTATGATTAAATACTCTACAGCAATTTTTTTTAAACTTCTAAGAATCGCACATTTACAATTTTTATACCGTCGTATTGGGGAAAAAAGGGACTTTTTAATGCAATTTGTTTGAAAACTGCATCTCAATTTATTTTTGAGACATTAATTTTTTTGTAGTTTTTAGCGACATTTGTTTATTTTGGGCGACTCAAGTACTCCATTTCTGTAGAAAGTAAAGGAAAAATAGTTCGAAAATAATAATTATATATTTTTGTTTCTATTTTCTCATAACAACCGAAAAAAAAACGTAATTAAAATACGTGCTATTTTGAAAAACTATAATTGAATGGTTTCTGTTAAAACATGGAGCTATCATAAACTTTATTTAATTTTAAGTATCTATATTAATGTTACAAACAAATGAAGGCACATGAATCATTACATAGCTGATTTTGTTTCGAGTTTCTTGCTGATTTCTTTTTGCTGGATTTGTGTATTATTCTTTGATAGTGACGTCCTATCCATACTTTATTTTAGACTAGCTGACCCGCCCGGTGTTGCCCGGGCCCGTGATAATAATATTAAATGACCCTGAAATTTGTATGATTTTATCGCTAACCTGTTTTTGTCTGAAGTACGTGCCCACTGACTGTGTGAAAAATCTGTTTAAAAAAATCTGATATTTAGCGGTAAAAAGGCTAAAAAAAAAAAAACTGCAACGAGAAACAGGGGATATGTCTCCGACGACTGATGTTGACATTTAACAGTAAAAATCACTATTAAGCCACGTAACTATTTTTTTTCACATCCTAATCCTGAGTAAAATATTTCGATTTTTAAGCTAATTATATCACCCTTAAATCCGATTATACGTCAATGAAATCGATGTTCGATCATTAGCAAAAAGCTTAGTATATAATATTTTAATTTCAGAGCTATTGTACAAAATTAAGTATATATATATATATTTTAAACAAAACATGCGTAATATTCACCTCTGTTGATAAAATCCTAACCATAACCTAATTGTGACGTAACGGCAACTTATCTGTAACTTAATTGTAACTTAACCGTAACCTAACTGTAACCTAAGCGGATCTTAAATATAGCCTAACCGTAACTTAACTGTAACCTTACCGCATCTTAAATGTAACATAACAGTAACGTAATTAATCTAAATGTAACCTGGCTTTAACCAAATTGTAACTTAACACTAACGATAACCTAACTGTCCTAACCGTGCACGTGCTGCAAAGTACTTTAATTCCACTTTGCACCGCTACGGAGCACAATATGTTTTATACGAACAACCGACACGGGACATCGCCGCTGCGACCGGGTATAGCAGGCGTGCTACACACGCTTTGCAAAATCTTTTAGTTTCACTTTCCACCACCAGGATGCACACTCTTAGTAAACAAACCTATATCCGAACGAAACTCCGATTTTCAACCTATCCGTATTTATGTTACTCGATGGGGTGGGGACACAAATAAGAATTTAAGTAATTTGCTGAAATTTTTATTCGAAAATAATGGTAACCACCACTCATTTAAGAGACCAATATGCTTTATAAGAACCTTCGACACGGCTCGCTGCTGCATGCTTCACCGTATAGCAGGCGTTCTGTGCAGGCTCCGTAAAATATGTTAATTCCACTTTCTGCCTCCAGGGAGCACACTCTGTTCTTAACAAACCTACATCATAACGAAACTCCGTCATTATACCTATTTGTAGATATATTAGTAGAGAGGGTAGGGGGATGATCTAAAAATTAAAGAAATTTGCGAAAAATTACTATTCGGAAATAACCACTAATCATAAATTAAGGGTGCAAATAGTTCTGTACGAACATCCGACATGGGTTCCCACTGCCTGCGGCACTGTATAGCAGGCGGGGATAAATTCGGATAATTTTGCTGTATTTAAAAAAAACAAAAAACAGCAATTAAAAAATGCATTTAAAAATATCTTTAACTCCTTGAGTGGCACCGGTATATATTATATACCACCTACGATTAATGAAGTTTTACACCAGAAAAATTTTATTAAATTTTACTTTTCTAACTTTGGTGGAAAAAAGCCGTAAAAGTGCTTTTACTTATTTTGAAATAGAATTTTTCAAGGATTCCGGTGGTAATTCAGCATTACACAAACGTAATTGCTTGCCCCTTAAGGGCTAAAAAACACTTAAAAAAATTATTAACAGTATCAAAAATGAGAATTTACATTCTATTAAAATTGTTGCTTCTCGCTACAGCAGCAGAAAACAATAATGCAAGGACTTATTGTTACCAATTTCTAGTGGTAAAAGAGCCAGTAAGGAGTATTCTAATCTTTTATTTAACGTTTAAAATCACATTTCTAGCTATCTAAATGGATCAGTATCAAACATGCACCTACAATTATCCGTAAACAAACCAAAATCGCCGATTTTTTTAGCAGATGTTATCGCTGAACCAATCAAAGTAGAGAAAACACCGAAAACAGTGTGGCAAACAAAAAGCCTGCCACGTTGTCAAGTTGGTTGCTAGGTTGTGACGTCATTTTAAATTAATCTATTCTTTTTAACGTTCATTATTATTAAATATGTTTTCAAATCACGTGTTTTACCTTCCTGTAAAATTTAATGTTTAGTTTAAAAAACAGTCACTCTTGAAACATTAATCACTCAAATTGGTTTATTTAATTGTACCCCGGTTTACTTAATTATTTCTGCGAAAGCTTTATACAACCAAACAACCGAAAGTAAACAGGAGGAAAAAAAGGCGTATTTTTTATGAGAGTGATGTCCGAAATAAATTAATTACTCAGCTAATAATTAGACTATACAAGGGTCAGCTAGGTGGGGAGGCCTACCAAATGGCTTAAGCACTCACAAGCCCCACCCAGCGGTTTCCATCTACTACCGCCGTCACCACACACACACACACACAAAAAAAAATAAAAATAATAAATAAAAGGCCCGAAGGGACCTACAGGAAAGCCAATTGAGAATATTAAGATTAAATACAAGTACAATATATACACGATGGAAAGCCCAATTTTTACTGGGCGTTTACGAGAGAAATTTAGATATTTGTAATTAATAAGATCATGAGATAATAGATAATAGGATTTTTAAACTTGTTGGAGCGGCAAAAGCTCAATTACTCTGCAAAGCTGGGCGTTCTGCAAAAATACAATAAAAGCTACGTATATGTATACTAAATTAGAAAGAGATTCATAATTTTAAAAATAATGTAAAATATAAAAATAGGTAAAATAGTGAATAATTATGATGAATATTATATAATTATATACACACACAAAAGTTCAAAAGTCTATTGTTCTTGCAACAATTCAATTATAGTTCAATCGTGTTGTTTGTGGCTAAGAGTTTATTTTGAATTGGTGGTATCTGTCTATTTGTTAAGATACGTTCTCATCATCATCTATAAATGGCAAAACATTTTGAAACAAATAATGGTTGTTTTCTAAAACTTTCATACATTCAATTATCTTTTGACAAAATGATGGATTTGACAAAACCACTGAGACAAAGAAATTTTTGGAGATTTTCTTATATGGTAATATGATGTAAGGGTACAGTTAAAGATATAATGCAATGATGTAGCTCGCTGACCGCATACACATAATGGAGAAGGAACCCTGTGAAATTTATAAAGATATGATGAAAATGGGCCGTGGTTAGTGGCAAACAGAAAAAGATTTCTATGCAGCAGGATTCTCTTTTCCGAGACTTTTGGGGCTAAAGCGTATGTGTACCGTCCTGTGGTACCATAGTCCCAGCAAGTCTGCCATTGTTCGTGTAGAGATGATTTTAGAAGCTTCTTCAAGTAAGAAGGAGGGTTGGGAAAGAATTTGTATTTGGCATGTGATGTGGCTTTGGTTGCTTCTTTTGCCAAAGAATCTGCATGCTCATTCCCCACATTACCCACATGTCCACGGACCCATTTAAAGAAGATCTTTTTTCTTGTTTCTTGGAGTAGTTTGATAATTTGTACTGCGATGAGATTTTTGAAAAAACATCTTCTATTGCTAAGAGACTTGAGAGACTGTCCGAGTGTATTAATACTTCTTTATGAGGGGAGTTCCTAATCCACAGCACAGCCTCTTCTATGGCCAGGAGTTCTGCCTGAAAAACAGTATTTTCTTTACTTAACTTAGTTTAATCCTCGTGGATTAACTCTCCTCTCTGATACACGCAGAAGGCATATGCCGTTTCATCTTCCATCTTGGAACCATCCGTATAAATGTTTATTTCTACATGTGGAGTATTTTCTGGATCTATTTGAAAGAAATATTCTTTAAATGGTTCAAATTGATCTGACTTCATTTTTGGTTGGTAAAATATTGGTTCTTGATTTCCTGTCGGGATTCCAAGACGTAAGACTCTTCCTGTTGTTGCTATATATTCAAGTTGAAGTGCCAAGGGCGGAATACCTGTTAAAACACAAAGGGCATCCGCCGAAGTTTTTCTGTAGGCACGTGAAACTAATAACAGGCATTGGTATTGTATTGATGAGATCAGACGAAGCCCATGGGCTTTGCTTATCCGGTGAAACCAAGTTGCTGCAGCATACGTGATTTTCTTTTCCAAGATACTATTGTACCAAATCTTCAGAATTAATTTGTTTACAACTCCGTAAGCTGAGGCAAACTTCAATAGGTCTTGCGAAAGTTGTGTAATTTCCTGCCTTTTCTTTCGTAAATGGGGGAGAAACGACAACGTACTATCCAGAACGATACCTAAGTATTCTAAAGTTGGCTCACTTTTTAATGAATGGTTGTCAATTTTGAGTGTTGGAGCTCTTTTCAAAAATTTTGGTCTTCTAAGGTGGAGAACTTTACATTTATTGTAAGATATTTTCATGTTGTGATTTGACATCCACCTACTAATATAATCTAAGATGTCCTTTCCTATTTTTTCTAATTCTCGCCTTGTTTTACCATTTAATATAATTAAAATGTCATCTGCATAAGCTATTATTATGTAACCTAACGATTTTAAATGGCGTAAGAGAGCGTTTAGGAAGATTCTCCATAGGAAGGGCCCAAAGCATGAACCTTGTGGGCACCCCTTCCTAAACCAATGAATTTCTTGTGCTAGCCAATTTGGTTTCGCTCCTCTGTGAGATAAAAAGGATTTCAGGATATTAACATATGGCTCCTCCAACCCCAAAAATTCCAGTTCTTGGATTGTTGCGTCCCAAGGTAAGTTGTCAAAAGCATTTTGGATGTCTAATGATATTAATGAAATGTAGTTGTTTTCTTGTTGAAGTAAGTCAGTTGTTGAGAGAACTTCTTGTATCGCTGATTCAGCCGATTTACCCTCTAAGAATCCGTGTTGAGAACTCTGTAGAACTGTCGAATTTCGAAAATGATAATTTATTCGTTTTAATAATAATTTTTAAAAAATTTTCCCCAGAATTGGGAGTAGAGTTATTGGTCTGTATGACTGAGCAGATTCTGGGTCCTTACCTGCCTTTAGAAAAAAGACTAGTTCTCCAATTTTTCAACTTTTTTGGAAGTAATTTAAGTTTAATAGAGTATTGTAAAGATTCAGTAATAGAGATGAATGTGAGTGGTAAATATTTCGTACAATCAGATGGTCAACATTATCAGGACCTGGTGCTTTATTCCGATTGAACGAGAAGATGGCAGCTTTTAGTTCTTGCAGTATAAATGGATTAACTGGCTGGGTTAAGCGCGGATGAATTTGATGCGGTTGCAAGTCCGAAGGACCAAATATTGAATTGTCAATTTCTGCATAAAAAGATTGTCTTGAGTGGGTTGCTGTAGTGGAATCAGAAAGAGCGTAGACTTCCTGTCTGTAAAAATCTCTAAATGCCGTCTTTTTTAGTTTCCCAAAGGGGTCTTTGGTATTTGAGCAAAAAGAACTCCACGCTGTTTTCTTTGCTTCCAGAAGTTTCTTTTTATAGAGTGCTCTATACTTTTTTAATTTGATCATGTCTTCCTCTGATGCAGACAAAAGTTTTGTTTTCCTATAAAGTGCTTTAACAAAGCTTCTCATTTTCCTAAGTTCCGCTGTCCACCAAGAAACTGTTGGTTTAAATGTGGAGTTTTTTTTCTTTAAAGTATGGTCACAGGTTTGTGTTATTATATTTATAAAGTTGTTGTACTCTTTTTCGAATGCCCCCGTCGTTTTTATATCCTGGAAAGTTATGTTATTTTCTTGCAATGATTTAGATAATTTTCTATTGAATTTTTTCAATGAGACATTCTTTGTCCGATATCTACGCTTTGGAAGCTTCGGGGTTTGGATATCCATATACAAGGTTATCAGCCTGTGGTCACCGTAGTGCATATCATCCTCAACAGTCCATAAGGAAACTTTTGGGAACAGTGGAAAGGATGCTAGTGATACATCTGGCCAACCTTTCAAATGCGTGGTTTCAAATGTTGGTTTTGAGAAAGGATCATTTAGGACTAATAAGTGCATCATATTGAGATGATTGATGAGGTGTTGTCCTTTTTCGTTATCATTCTCATACCCCCACAGGACACTATGAGCATTCAAATCACCCAGCAGCAGAAGTTTTGAACTCATACCCGACGTGTTCGCCCAATCTTGTAGATCTTCTTTTAAATTAGCCGATGGTGCGGAATACTGACTGCCTATAGTTATTTGTCCTTCTGTTGAGGAGATATTCACGAAGACTGAGTTATCATTTTGTTGAACTCTTATATGTTGTAACGATCTATCTATGATTATTATTTGGCAATCCTGAGGGAAGGCCATGTGGTCTTCCTTTGACTATATTGGAGTCCTGTATGCATGCTATTTTGTAGTCTTCTTGAATTAAGAATTGAAGGAGTGAAGCTGTTGCACTTTTATTCTTTTGAAGCTTAATCTGTGCTGTTTTAAAGGATGATGATATTTTATTAGTTGTTGAAGGTACTTGCATGTTTTGATGTTGTCCTTGCGGAGAAGAGTTTGAGTCCGAGAGATGAGAAATTTGAGTAGAATTTGGAATTGAAGGTGAGTTTGAGTTTTTGTTTGTATTTGATGAAACGATTTTTGTATTGTTTAGTTGGTTGAATGTGGAGCAGATACATTTATGAAGGTTTTCCTCGATTGAAATCGAAGTTTAAATAATGGACATTCATTTGAATCCGCTCTGTGTGGGAAATCATGTTTTATGTTCAGACAATTGATGCAGCATATTTTCTTAGGATCTTCTTTATTTGGGCAAGTTGTTGTTGTGTGATTATACGCACAAATAGCACAGGCAGCTTCAAATCTACAGTTGTTACCTGTATGGCCATATCGTTGGCATTGCGAACAGCGGATTATTGGGCGATAATCCGCAACTTTACAGGAATTAAATCCAATCAGGATACGGCCTTGCTTCGTCAGATGACGGGCGTAATTGATATCTAAATCCAGGACCAAATGGTAAATTTGTGATTTTTCTCGGTGAATTTTTTTATGTATCGTTATTGGGATTTCTCTATCATAATCTTTCAAGATTTTCTCTGTGACTTCTTCTGGCTGAGTAAATAAAGGGATTCCAAGAACAATTATCTTCTTAAAATTTATAGTTTCGTACGTTAATTCAGTGATATCTTTAAGTCTTTCAATTCCTTCTATTATTCGGAAGGTTTTTTCAGTATTTTCTTCACTGTTGGATCTTATAATTAAGGTGTTTCGATCACGAGCTGTTTCACAGTAGATTTTAGGGAGGTCCGGAATGTTCTTTGTCTCCGTATTAAGAAGATTTCTAATTGTGTGGAGTGAAGTTTTTGTTGCCTGTGTCTTCTTTAAAAGTATGGCGGATTCAGAGGTGTTTTTTGGATTTTTATAAACCGCACTGATTTTCTCTGAATACAGAGGTTTTGATGATAGTGAATGTTGTTGGCTGACCGTTGGGATTTTTTCTAATGGGCTTCGAAACGAATTTTTTAAGAATTCTGTATTTGCTTCAATTGAATGTAATTTTTGGTTGATATCTTGAAGTACAGATTCATCTATCACCATTTCTCTTATTGAAGGGAGTCCTCCTTGTGATCTTTTTTGGGACTGGGTATATAATTTTTCTTTTAACTCTTTAATTAGTTGATTCTTTTCTTCTATCGTTAGGTGGAGATTAGAAAATTTCTTTCTCTTTTAAGTTCAAAATTCCTGCTTCATCCTTGTTGGACAATTCATTGTATGATTTCAGAGAATCTATCTCCCGAGTTAGTTCTTGAATTCTATTGTCTTTTTGTTGTATATAAACTTCAAATTGTTGCTTTCTGTCTTTTAATTCTTGTTCCAGGTCGATTGCCTTGTTGTACCACTCTTCCTTTTCGGTTGTTATTTGTTTTAGGTCTTGGGATTGTTGATATGCGTTTCGTAGCTGATTTTCAATGATTTGGATGTTTTTTTGAATTAATTGCCAATATTTGTCGACTTCTTTACTGGATCCTGTTTCGTGTGATTTTAGAAGACCATTGTGAATTTCAAGCAGCTCTGTTATTGTGTCTTCGCTACTTCTACATTAAACTTCATTACATTTCTTTTTTGTTGGGGTTGACTTTAGCGCTTGTGAAGATTGACTGGAGTTTTGTCGTGTACGCTTTAGAGTGGATTTATTTGACCACTTTGTCTCCTGATTTAATAGTGGAAGTTTGTCCGGTGTCGAATTCGATCTCGGTTTTGATGATTTTTTTAGTGAACTTTTAATTTCATACAAAGTTTCTGTTTTGGAAGAGTTATTCAAATACTTATCACTTTCTTCCATGTCCAGGCCGGCTACTAGAGCATACTTGTGACTATAAATTATTTTGAGTTCGTTAAGTCACCACAATAGAACAATTCAAAATATGTAAACTTGTATCATAACATAGAGTCATTCATTTTATATTATGTTAAAACATATAGCCCAAGTAATAAAGATAGTTGATATTATTTTAACGGATCGTTCTGTATAATAGATTATTGTAAAAGTGAACGATAGATTGAGGTATCACTAGGGCCCCACCGTATATCGTAGAAAGAAAGGAATATAGATAGGAAAAAGCAAAAACCAATAGCCTTGACTATCTTAAATGACTTAGTGAAAAGAAGGTGATACTTTTGCTGAAGGACAATTTTGAATATTAAAATAAATAAAATAATATAAGTAATTGATAGTGATAGTCTATTATTTGCCAAATGAAGAAGGGGAAAAAAAGAGGATAGTTTCCTGTGCTTATTGAAGCTCATGTACATGTAGAATGAAGATATAAATATATATAAATATTAAACTAGTAGATTATAATATCTACACATGTATACCAGATAATTAAAAATTAGTTTGGAGCACATACACAAAACTTTTATTCACTAATTACAAAATGATACACTTAGAGTACCGAACCATCTCCCATAGGCAGAAAATGAATGGCTGGTAGAAAAAAAAAATGCGCGCCATACAGAATGGTTCCCAAAACCCCCCAACCCAAATAAAATAATAGTTGTTATGTAAATATATAATTAATGAGCAGCGACCAGAACTGCAGTTAGAGCTT
Source organism: Maratus speciosus (assembly GCA_963932465.1). Taxonomy (NCBI): domain Eukaryota; kingdom Metazoa; phylum Arthropoda; class Arachnida; order Araneae; family Salticidae; genus Maratus; species Maratus speciosus. The sequence continues at coordinate 42,315,701 of OZ010790.1, forward strand.
TAGTTGGTGGACAAGAACTTGAAACTTTATAGCATGTTATAACAAATATGAGATACTCCACCGTAAATTGAAGTCCTGGCCGCACTTGAGCAAAAAACGCTATAAGAGACTGTTGTGGGAGCCCGGCACGAAAAGAGGGAGAGGAGCTGGAAGGAACTGGACATCTAAAATAATCAGAAAAGTATGAATGATCTACATAATTGAATAGGATATAATTCCCTATATCCCCCCTCTCTTTTTTTTCCTTTTCAAATTTTTCCCTTTTTTCCCTATTCTTCCCTTTTTCTTCCTCCCCTTTTCCTTTTTTTTTCCTTTCCTCCATCCCTTCTCTCTCTTTCTTTTTCGCTTTTTTTTTTCTCTTTCTCTTTCCTTCCCCCTAATCACATTCAATCATCTATCTACTTCTCTTTTTTTTTTCCCTTTCCCTTCTTTCCTTTTTTCTTTTATATATATATTTTTTCTTTTTTTTCCTTTTTCTTCCCTTTCTTTTTTTCCTTTTCCCTTTTTTTCCCTTCCTCCCTTTATTCCTCACATACATATATATAACCAGTAATAGTAAATACCCATATTGTAATAGTCAAAGGAGAAGTGGAATTGGCCTGGGGACGCCCTTGGTGGCTAAAAAGAGAATGAAAGTGAGTGTTACTTCTAAAAATGAAGAGATTATTTCCAGACCTTTAAAAAGATATGTGACAAGGGAAACTTAGTAAGAGAAATCAAAATTTAGGAAGACAGCGCCCCCTAATGTTTATAAAAGGTAGCATTGCAATAGATGATGATGTAATTGAGCAGCCTCTGTCAAGCCCAACAAGCGGATATAATTCAAGAAACCATAAAGAATTATACTATATAATATGGAAAAAAAAAATTGAAACGTGCCACATACAGGCCAAAAGATGAAGCTAGATAAAAAAAAAAAAAAAAAAAAAAAAAAAAAAAAGTATACCGGAAGTGAGAAGCACAGGCCGAGACCTTTAAAATGACATCTCACACTATGGAAATGGTAAAACTTTATGTGAAAGCCTCCCCCCTGATAAAGATAGAATAAAATGGGGCTTGCCAAAAGAAACCCTGTACCCAAAATAGTCCGAATAGGGAAGGCGAGAGCCTAAACACGAGATTAAGGGGGAGAAATGCAATTGAAAAAAAAAAAAAAAAAAAAAAAAAAAAAAAAAAAAACTGGTGCAGGGAAGTAAATTGGCTCACAAAGGGTTAAAAACTTAGCAATCAAAGGAGATACCCACAATGCTCCACTAGGGATAAAAATAACAAAATATTTAAATTGTGGAAACATTTAGAAAAAGAATAAATAAATAAAAAAAAAATGTAATAATAATGGCTACTAAGTGCGCAACGGTGACAATACTGATGGAGTATAAAAGGTTTATAGAAATAACTGGTGTAAAAGTATTACTTAAATGCGCTACAGTGATGCTTGAAACATTCATCCAACAAAACGTTTAAATAAACGTTAAGACATTCATGCTACAAAATAGGCTCTACAACCCCGTACCTGATAGTGCTATCCGACATCCATAAATATCCATAACACAATGTAAGATAAGTATCCAAAATCAATTAAAATTAATCAATAAATAAAAGTTATAATAGGTGTCGGACAATACCAACCGACAGGCAAGTCGAACCCACAATGCATCATACCTTATGTTTTCATTATTAACTTTAAAAGGTACTATAACACTCAAGATAGTAAAATCTGAAAGTTTTAACTAATCACATCCACTTCTAACCACAGTTTAAAGCAGAACATAAATGTCTAACTCCGTTATAGAGGCAATCTAGGAAATTATTCTTATAGTTGCAACTAAACTTTCAGAAATCAAATAGCCTTTTGTGATAATAGTCATCCACCAACCATTCAAACGCGAAAGAATAAAAATTTCCAAATTACAAATGCTAATTAAAAATTCTTAAAGATAAGATAAATGAAAAAACTTCCACAGCTAATAAATTTGAAATTTAAAACTATATAATATGCATAAAAAGTCTTCAAAAAGAACAATATTAAGAGTTAAAAATTACGTTTAAAAAAGTAAACAACTTAATGAAAACCTATGGGAAAATGAAAAGCAAAAATCGAGAAGTGACAATCAAATAACAAATTATTAATTACAGTTGCGGGCCCCACGGGATTAAGATAATTGTAAACGGGGGAAGCTTAATGTTCAGACTAACCGGACTAAGCAGTAGGAAAAAAAAAAAAAAGTTGAATTAATATCTTTTAACGTTAAGAAAAATGTAAACACTGTAATGCTAATCCCATGGAGCCTCCATCTTGTTTCTGTCACAAAAAGTCGAAAAGAACACATTTTAAAATGCACGGTGATATGAGAAAACTTTGAGATAACTTAAAAAACCACATACAAAACTGATCTACAGGAGTCAATGTGCACAAATCGACTGATCATTTTAAGAAAATAGTAAGTTATAATATAATTTAATGCATGTCAAATATGGTAACTATTGAAAATGGCTCCAATACTATAAAATGTACATGAACTTCATATGTTTAAAACATCATAAGTATTTGAGTTAATCACACATAATAGGTAACTTTGGAAAACTAACAGTCTATAGAGTACTAATTTATCAGTTAATTACATTTTATATACAGGGTAAAGCACAGGAAACAATGAATAGGTGGCTAATGCCTGGTTCATTGGAGATATGAACAAGTTGGAAATTGCTCATCAAACGTGGCAAATGAGGTGCGTTCGTACTATAACTAGTTTTATAATTATTTTTTGCACCCCATATTGTACTGAATGTATATTTTTTTGCGCTTCATAAGTGCATAGTCTGTAACATCATTAAAATGCACTTACAATAATTTTTTCCCCATTCCCCGTAATGTAACGGAAAACTTTTGACTGTCCCTGTAATTAAACTATACATTCGATTTTCATAAAATTTGAAATGGCTCGACAAAATTTTGCAGCAATTATATATTTAAAATTTCAGACCATTCGGAAGGCTGTAAAATCATTAAAATGCATTTGCAATAATTTTTTCCCATTGGCCATAATGTAACGGAAAACGTTTGGGTGTCCCTGTAATTAAACTATACATCCGATTTTCATAAAATTGGAAATGGCTCAACAAAATTTTGCAGCAATTATATATTAAAAATTTCAGACCATTCGAAGGCTGTAAAATCATTAAAATGCATTTGCTATAATTTTTTCCCATTGGCCGTAATGTAACGGAAAACTTTTGGGTGTCCCTGTAATTAAACTATACATCCGATTTTCATAAAATTGGAAATGGCTCGACAAAATTTTGCAGCAATTATATATTAAAAATTTCAGACCATTCGGAAGTCTGTAACATCATTAAAATTCACTTGCAATAATTTTTCCCATTGGCCGTAATGTAAAGAAAAACTTTTGACTGTCCCTGTAATTAAACTATACATCCGATTTTCATAAGATTGGAAATGGCTCGACAAAATTTTGCAGCAATTATATATTAAAAATTTCAGATCATTCGGTCGGGTAGTTTTTGCTCTGTTATATGCGGACGGACAGACAGACGGACGGACAGACGGACGGACAGACAGACGGACGGACAGACAGACGGACTGAACGACGACTATAGGTGCTACGTATTTATATAATTACGAACGCACCTAAAAAGAAAGTTAGAGAAAGTTTAATGAATTATATCTCCGGAACCCCTACACATATTCACACTTATCATATACCAAACTGAAGAGCATAAAGAGTATAAAAGAATGATATACAGTACAAGGACCTAGCTTACCCCACTCCTGTAAAAGTTAACCAAACATCGGGAGCTCGCGCTGGTGCATCTTCAAGAGTTGACGCATGCGCACTCTTCCCTAATAATTAGACTATTAAAATTCTGAGGGCCATGTGCATTAGGAGAGGCCTTGGACTCTCTTCACAAAATTTTTGAACCACGTACGTGCCGTAGATTTTGCTACCCATCGGACACCCCCCCCCTAACACACACACACACACAGATCGATCTGTTCTTTTATTAGTATAGATGTTGTTTATGACTGGATCGTAAATGAGGAATTCTTCAGCGGATACGGATGGCGTCGTTTTATATAAAATAAAAAGGCGTGGTTTAAGTCTTAAAACTGAACTACTGTTGAGTTCCGATTATCCTAGTCCCGCTTAACCGAGTTTCCGCTTTATCCGATTTATTTTCTTCCGATGGACTGATGATTTTTATTATTATGAAACAGCCATTATAAATGAAATGTTAAGTGAAGATGAAAGAGCAGTCGTAAAAAGTTAGAACTCTGACTTTCTGGTCAGAATGTTGAAAAGAAAATGACCATTTTTTTTTTTTTTTTTGTGGATATTTTTTTTCCCCATTCTGACCAGAAAATCAGAGTTCCAACTTTTCACGGCTGCTCTTTCATCTTCACTTAACACTTCCTTTATAATGGTCGTTTTATAATAATTAAAGCCATCAGTCCATCAGAAGAAAATGATCCATTCCAAAGGTATAAGTTCGATTAACTCGGATAAGCGGAACTCTACTGTATCTATATTTATATACATATATAATTTCATTTCATCGGTTGTGAAACTAAATTCTGAAAAAACAGAATTCCTGTTCTCTATTTTTTTTTTTTTTTTTTTTTTTTCTTATGCGTTCTTTGGTCACATTTCAAGAATGGATGTAACGAAAAGAAAGTACTGTTTTGGAGCTGAAAACTATTCATTTTACTCTGTTGCAGATGATATATCTTCAGTCAAATTATATTTCTGTTCAAATATTATACATATTCTGCACTTTTTCTCCACTCCGAAGAGTTAACTCTAACAAAGCCGAAGAAGGAATAACCTATTTCTTTCAAGAAATCGACGAATGCACAATGGAACATCAAATGCTGCCACATAGAGCAGAAATATCTAACTGTGTAGCATTATAAATAGAATTGTAGAATTCAATAAGGAATACCACGCAATATATGTTACATTAATTTGCTTTGAAACATGGGGAAACATGGGTATCCATAGATAAGAGCACATTTCTCATCTTAGCACGACATTGCAGCTAAAATAACTCCCCGAGATATTATCACATTTTAGACCTTTCTCAACACTTTACAATGCAACCACTAACACATAGATACTCAGAGCCCGGTACATTTGTATATTCCTTTCATACCTACATATTTAAATTGACAGGTTCGATTGCATATTGTCAATTACCATTAATGCTGGATCTGTCGGTGAAACATAAAAAGGCAGCATTGCCTCACTAAATACCAGGTTTGGTACACAATAGGGAGAATTCTAATATTATTTTTAAATTATTCTTTTCCTGTACATTAAAAACAAAAATGTTTCTTAATATGCGATAATATAATATAACAATGAACCAAAATAGACAATAACGTATTCCGAGTTACTCACGATTCCTAAAAACGTCCTTAATCATTAGAAACCACAGAAAGCGACATATGTTTTAGATTTAAGAAATAATTTATAAAAGTTTCTTTTAAAATTCGTTTAAAGCATAAAAAGGACTAAAATTGCTATATATATAATATAAAATTATTTAAAATACTTTAAAAATCAAATTAAAATCCCAAAATGTTTTTGGACAAATTCACAAGGCCATCGTCAATGGTTATTTAAATGTTGTTATTTCTCTTTGCGTTTTTTCCTCAAGAGGAGATATTGTAATTTAAGAGTGGTATGGAAGATAAGTTGAGAGGAAAAGGTATTTAAATTTTAAGAAAAGAATCTTTCTTCTACTATGTAGCAATTGTTTCCAGACTCCAAGGATTATTACGTAGTTGATGAAAGCTTGCTTTATTAAAATTTTGAATGTATTTTCCTCTCAACATATGTTCCATACCACCCTTAAATGACAAGGTCTCCCTTTGATGAAGAAGCGCAAAGAGAAATAACAACATTTAAATAACCACTGATGATGGCCGTGTGAATTTGTCCGAAAACATTTTGTGATTTTAATTTGATTTTTAATGTATTTTTAAGGTATTTTGAAGTATTTAAAAAATTATACAGTGAAACCCCGATTTAACGTAACCCGTATTTAACGATTTCCCGCGTATAACGTCATTTTTAGCAAGTCCCAATTAATTCCCTATACTTCTAATGTTAAAAAATCCCGGATTTAACGTTATCATTTTGAATTATTTCCCGCATTTAACTTTTTTTGAGCGGTAAAATCTCAATGAAATTTTTCTAAAATAGTCAGAATTTGTGATAAAAAACTTTCTTATTAAAACGTTCAAAATTCGGAACATTTTTATTTCATCCTTTCTTACCAACTGCAGGTGCAATATCCAAAAGCCCTCCTCTTTTTCGCTCGCACCTTTTTTTTTATTCGACTGTGCTTTCTGTACTACAGCGCAAGGTTACCTACAACGGAGCTGATAGCGTTCGTTATTTTTCACTAGCTTTAGATTGTATGGCGTCAAAAAGAAAGCTATTTTCTTTATTTGAAAATTTGGAAGTTATCGCGAAAGCTTAAAATTGCAATTAATATGTTTAATTTGAATTCCGTATTCAAATTTTTAGACAATTTTACAGTAAGTAAATTTAATGGAGCAAAATTGTAAAAAAATGGAAAAACAGGCTAAAAAAAAAGTGAAATCGTCACCGTTTAAGGAATTTGAAAATTGGAAGCCATTAGAACTTTCATAACACTGAAAGCATTCTTTTGAAGTACTGAAGACCAAGAGAAAAGCTTACACAAACTCATATACGTTGAGAAAGCGATTTGTGATGTAGCTGCTAAAAACAGGACGCAAAGTAAAATAAAAAAATCTTTAAAACTTAATTTAGAAACCTGATGTTTAATTCATTGTAAATCAAGCAATGAAACGTATCTTACATAAATTAGTCTTTATTTCATGGCCAGTGTTTTGTTTTCGTCTTACCCCGATTTAACGTTTTCCCGCATTTAGTGCTATTTCTTTATGGTCCCTTGAATAACGTTAAATCAAGGTTTCACTGTATTAGGTATATAAATGAACCTAAAAGTAATTTTAGTACGTTTTATTTGTGTTTTATACGAATTTTAATTATTTACTCAAGGTGAATTTCCCTCTAGAATTTGACTGTTCCTGTATTAAAGTTTCTTTTTCTGAAGCTGATTTTTGGAAACGTTTTCGAGTAGTTCTTATAGTGTATTCATCAGTTTTCTCAAACAAGAATGCCTGTTTTGAGGAGGCTATCCATTCTTAATTAAACATTTCAATTGTGCTATTGAATTTATAGATGCAGGAACAACAAACTAATAATAATTTTAACATTAATATTAATGCAATTAGGTTGTAATGTTTGTCTGTAAAATATGTTTATTGAACAAATATTTTTGTTGAAGTATTTGCTTGAGATATGATAAGGCCCTAAAATCAGACATTCTGCTTTGAGAAAACTAATTAATATACTATAAAACTACTCGAAAACGTTTCTCAAAACCCGTAGCAGCAAAAGAGAGTTTGTTTTTGTAATTTCTACTTTAAATCGCAAAAATATATTTGCTTCTGCGGCTTCTAAAGATAAAGGATGTTTTTCGAAATCTTTAGTAACTCGGGAGATGTTAATGTGTATTCTTGCTCGTGGCTGTGTTACATTTTTCTATATTGAGGAATATCTTTCTTTTTTTTTACAGTGTATTTTCCTTCATGTGGAAATTCTGCTCCCAATTTAAGCCCTTTGAAATCTGTCTTTTTTAAAAGTATGTATTACCATTTTTTTTTTTAATTTTTAAACATAATATTGTCGCATATACTTCGAAATATTTTCTCTCGAAGTGCATTCCAAAAAACAAAGTGCGCATGAAACATAAGTATTTGAAGTTTGAATTCCCTTTGCATCAATGACTATTGGACACCTGAAAAAAAAATCATTGGGCAATATTTATTTTATTAGCCCCCGGTATGCTGTTTCTTTCGGCCAGCAATTAAAATGTCGTCTCTAAAAAATAACGTTCCGTTAACTTCTAAGGAGCGCACATTTCCAATTTTTATACCATCGTATAGGGTAAAAAGTACTTTTAAATGCAATTTGTTTGAAAACTGCGTCAATTAATATCTCAATTTATATGAGATATTAATTTTTTGTAGTTTCTAACGAATTTATTTTTTATTTTGACAACTGAACTTTCCTTTATATTTCTGTAGAATGTAAAGGAAAAATAGTTGGAAAATAGTAAAATATTAAATTTTCTGGTTGTCGTTTTCCCATAGCAACTGAAAAAAAATTGTAATTAAAATACGTGCTATGTTGGGAATATATATATATACTAGGGGGCTCGGCCCCCTACGAGCTACGCTCGCCAACCCCCCGTTCAGACACTGCAGTCTCTAAAAGCACGCTAATTTGATCGGCTTTAATTGAATTTTTTTGGAAGATTGAATTATAATTAAAAAACAAAGGCGATCGCCCTATAAACGGGTTTCTATTCATTTCTCTTTGATTGGGGAATTTTACGTTAAAATCAGCTGCTGTTAAAAGATACAATGGCATTTCAAAATCATCTAATATAAAATGAATTAAGTAAACAGAGTCTTTGTCTCCCGGTATTTTTTAACAAAGCGAAAAGAAAGTCCTTTTAAATAAAACATTTTAAATATATCGTTTTTAATCTGACGTAATTTTCACCAAACTTTTCTTTCCCTTTTTAATATTCACGTGAAAATGCTTTTATTAGAAATGAAATATTATTTGCGCTGTCAAAAAAAAAAAAAAAAAAAATAGTTGAAAAGTTCATCTCAAAATATCAAGTAAATGTCTCGCGCTATTTTTAAATTTAAACTACTATTTTGCAATATTATTTTTTGTTCATTTTACGTAATAAGTGTAATGTGACGTAAATGTGATGTAATTTCTCCTATTTAAGACTTCTAACGCATGTTAATGAATTTATTACTTTACAATATCCTTTCTCTGTTAAAATTCACGTGTAATTATAGATGAAGTAATTTTCAATAAGTTCCTGCTTTTTATACGTAATTATTTAATTCTAATTTGAAAGTTTTTCTTTTCTGTTTATAATGGTCACGCGTAAATAAATTTTTAATTTGAAGCAAACATTATTGTTTCCGTTGTTTATACAGTTTGGCAACAGGTTAAATTAGTACAATTTTCTGAAATAAGTAAAAAAATATCTCTCGAAATGCTGAAAATTTGAATTTAAAATAGAAATGAAACCTCGAAAAATGAGTCAAATTAAAAAAATAAATTATTTCTGCACATCGGGAAATTATAACGTATAAAATGATCTAAAAAGTATTAAATTCCGATGTATAGTTTTTGCTCCTATAAAACTTTTTTAATGGAACGATTTTGTCCAACTTTAGCATTAAATATCTCTTAAAATAATTCTTCGATTTTAAAACTGTCTACATCAGCGTGTTTATCAAACATTTCTGTATAATACTACCAATTTTCATATTTTTGTATGCATTATTTTTCTTAATATTAACGAAGAAAGACCTCCGGTCACAAAAAATTCAAAACCGGCGGCGGCGGCGGCGGCGGCGGCGGTGACAGCGGGAGTTACTTTTTTTTAGAATAGAGAGATATATATATATCATAAGCCTTGGCCACTTGTCTTCATGTTTGGTTTTTTCTTAGTTACTCTTGGTTTTGTTAATTATTGTTTTAGTTACAGTTTGTTAGATGCTTTTTTCGTGTACTTAATTATGAATTTGGATTTTTCAATATATATATATATATATATATATATGATTCCTGATAAAACGTTTAGCTAATATAAACTCGATTTAATTTTATGTATCCATATCAATGTTACAAACATATCAATCAATATATTTTTTTCTTTTGTCGAGTTTTTTGAATGACGACATCGCTTTTTTGCTGGATTTGTGTATTATTCCACGATAGTGATGTCATATGCATACTTTTCTGTAGATGTTGTTTAACTCTGAATCGTAAATATGGAATTCTTCGGGGGATGCGAACGACGTCCTTTTATGTAAAATAAGAGCGTGTGTTTTATGTCTTAAAGTTATGCTTTGTACTATCTATGTTTTAATATACTAGGGGGCTCGGCCCCCTACGAGCTACGCTCGCCAACCCCCGTCCAGACACCGCAGACTCTAAATGCACGCTTACTTGATCTGCTTTAAAAAGATTTCGAAAGATTGAATTATAATTTAAACAAGTAATATAAAAATTTTGTTTTTAAAGTCAATTCCTACTTAGGCCATCAAAGAAATATTTAATATAATTAAGCTAATATGAGCTTTTGTTGCATTAAAATATCTCAATTTGTTGATTTTCTATAAGCAAGTAGGTTTACAATGGAACTCTATGGGAATTTGGCGAAATATTACAGATATCGCCAAGTTAGCGTCACTTTTGGCGAATCATTTTGCAGCCAAATTTGGCGATATATCGCCAAGTTGGCGACAAACTTGGCGGTATTTGGCGCCCCCCCCCTACGGTAACCCTTATTGAAAATACTTTCATTGAAATTCAATAACCAATGGCGGCCATTTTGTTTCCCATGCAAAACTAAAATTAATTAATTAAAATTTAATTGATAAAGTTAAAAAATACTATAAAAAGTGATAGAAAATTTTTATTAAGATTGACGATTGTTTCGTCGCACCAACGGCGACATTTTCAAAATCATTTATGATAGAAAATACTTTCGCAAAATATTTTAAAACAATAAACCTAAATTTAAAATATTTTGCGAAAGTATTTTCTATCATAAATGATTTTGAAAATGTCGCCGTTGGTGCGACGAAACAATCGTCAATCTTAATAAAGATTTTCTATCACTTTTTATAGCATTTTTTAACTTTATCTGTTTATAAGTGATTATTATACATGTGTTTATAAAATTTAATTAATTAATTAATATTTGAAAAAATTTTATTAATATCAATTGTCATCCAGTACAAGTTTAAAAAAATTTATTTCAACCTGATAGGATGAATAATGAGTATTTTATTAACGATTGAAAATTTGTACAAGATAAATATATAAATATATAAATAAATATAGGGAGAGTGTGAGCTAATAGTAGGAATTGAAAAAAACAGTGGCGATCTCCCTATAAACGAATTTCTATTCATTTCTCTTTGATTGGGGAATTTTAACGCCAAATCCGCTGCGGTACTACTTGATTATCCTGTCGACCAATTTCGCCAAATTATATAAATCGCCAAACCACTCGCCAAATTATACAAATTGATATAATTTTTATTTTAAATAACGAAAGAACAAATAAATTCGTACAACATTAATAAAAATGCAAATAAAACGTCGAAAAAAAAAATAACTTGATGACATAGACACGTGTAACAAAATTTCAAAATAAGCTAATATAAAAGGAATTAAGTAAAGAGAGTCTTTGTCTCCTGGTATTTTTTAACAAAGCGAAAAGAAAGTTCTTTTAAATGAGACATTTTAAATTAATTCTCAAAATATCAAATAAATGTCTAGCGCAATTTCTAAATTTAAACTTTTTTGCAATATTATTTTGTGTTCATTTTATGTAATAACTATAATGTGACGTAAATATGACGTAATTTCTCCTAAGACTTCTAACGCATGTTAATGAATTTATTATTTTACAGTATCCTTTCTCTTTTAAAAATAACGTGTTTACTTTTTATGACGTAATTTTTAATAAGTTCCTGCTTTTTATCGTAATTATTTAATTCTAATTTGAAAGTTTTTTTTCCTGTTTATAATAGTCACGTGTAAATAAATTTTTAATTTGAAGCAAACATTATTGCTTGCGCTTTTTATACAGTTGGCAACAGTTTAAATTAGTACAATTTTCTGAAATCTGTAAAAAATATCTCTCGAAATGCTGAAAATTTGAATTTAAAATAGATATAAAACCTCGAAAAATGAGTCAAAATAAAACAATAAATCAATTCTGCACACCGGGAAATTATTACGTATAAAATGAACTAAAAATTATTAAATTCCGATGTATAGTTTTTCCTACTATAAAACTTTTTTAGTGGAACGATTTCGTCCAACTTTAGCATTAAATATCTCCTAAAATAATTCTTCGATTTGAAAACTGTCTGCATCAGCGTGTTTATCAAACATTTCTGTATAATACTACCGATTTTCATATTTTTGTATGCATTATTTTTCTTAATATTAACGAAGAAAGACCTCCGGTCACAAAAAATTCAAAACCGGCGGCGGCGGCGGCGGCGGCGGTGACAGCGGTAGTTACTTTTTTTTAGAATAGAGAGATATTTTTTTCTTTTCATCGGGGGCGACACTGAATTCTGAAAAAGCAGAATTCATTTTTCTAATTTATTTTAATTTATTTTCTTTGTTTACAAAACCGCCAAAGAATAAATATTGAATACTGCATAATTTTTGTAACAGCTGTTAGATATTAATGGAAGAAAATCTGTTTGAAATTCTTTCCTTCTAATTTTTCCTGAAATTTCAACCTTCAAGGAGAAATTAAATGCCAGGATGTTACACGACAGCGCCATATGCACAAAAAAGGAAAATCAACAAATATAAACAATATAAACAATATAATTAACAAATATAAAACAAGTAAAATCTCTTGAATCCTTAAACAGCGATCAGATAACAAATAGAAAAAAACATATTTCTCTGTTTGCATATTTAATGTTTTAGTATTGGATATGAATGCGAATAAAATATTCTATCATTTATATTCTAAGAAACTTTACTTTAGAAAAAAATCCTTGCCGGCTCGGCCTACAGGCGGAGGTAGATTTCAAAGTTAATTACTAATTTCACCTAATAATAAAACCTTAAAATATACTAATTTCACAATCAAAAACTAAATCACAATTAGAGATAAACCCAGTTTAACAATTTTATCTGGCTGCTTTTGACGAATTTTTAATTTCATTTTTCTGTAAGAGCTCGTTTTATCAAAATCATATTAAGTTTGTATTAAAAAAAATATTCTTCCTCGCCTGCCTAGAGAACCTGCCAATTGGATGCGTTTGAGAGCGAAAATGAGTTTAAAAATGAGTTCACTGAGATTTTCACGGTAGGCGTCCGCGGGTGTCCTTTTGCCATAAAAATATTCGTAGTTAGTTGTGACTTAAACATATCCGTAGTCATCTTCATTTTCGTCTTATCAGTTTATTCACAAATAGGTTTTAAGCAGGGTGGAGAGTTTTCAGAAACACTAATCTTCGCTGGTATTTTTATTGCAAATAGTTTTTTTCTTTAAAAGCAGTTCGTGCCACCAAGATTTTCCAAGCAGGTGAATTCATCTTACTGACTCTTGTAACATATCGCGTCCCGGACCTGTACGGGACCGCGACCCATTCACTTCGCAACAGTTAACCGTCGAACCACAGGCGTTAATATGTAAAGACATCTTGGAGAGACATTACTTGTGGAATCAATAATTTGGACTCTGGAACCTCTTTATTGATCGAACTCATTTATTTCGTCGTTCATCTTGCAGTCCGATTCGCGAGACCGGTCGGAGGTCCCTCCAGCTAGTTACGTTGCTAATTCCAGGAGCGCTATATAGCCGTATGTTTGATAAGCTTCTCAAATCTGCAAAATCTCTTTTTATTTCGAAAGCGCGTTAGCTAACATATTGGAGCTTGTCATATTTTCCAGCAGAGAAAATAGTTGTAAAATTGGGAGGAACATTTCTTTAATTGGTCGATTAGGTTTTGATTAATTGTCCGGGTTCAGATGACAGAAATGGGTTTGGTCAGCCTGGGAATCAGCTAACCACACATGGCTATCAAATTTGCAATTCACCTATTTTTACTTTTAAAGATCGACCGAAATTGATATCTGAAAGCAATAAGATGTATTGCTGGGAAACAAAGTTACAAGGGGTAAAACTGGTTTTAGAAAGAGATTAATTTAAAGTTAGAAGAAAAAGACTTCGGATTTTAATTTAAATTTTCGAAATTTAATTTAAATTTTAAAATGGGTTTTTATCCTTTCATATACGTGCACTATATAACCATTAATGACCCGCAACTTTCAATTTTAGAAATTTTGTCGTATATTTAAAAATATAATTGTCAGATTCTTCTGGAATTTTAGGATTAAAAAGAACAGGTTTTACTTCATATTTATCAACGTCGATTTGATTAGGAGGACTATTAGGGGGCCAACAAAAAATTAAAGCCGAAAAATAATACTTGGGATCAGCCTGTAAAATAAAATGCACGAAATAATATATCGCTGCAGAATATACATAGGCATACAATACGGGTATTCATTTGTGTAAGAATAGCATGTATATTAATAGAGATATAGCGATTTTTTTTTTAATTAAAAAAATTCTTGAGTGTTTTTTGCTTATAACATACAGGGATTTTAAACAAATTTGACGCCAGTTTCAGAAAAATTGACAAAATGTAGTAGAAACAATATAGTGCAATTGGAATATAAATATATTAAATATCAAAGGAAATATGGGCAGTTGTATCTGCGCATGCGCGAAATATAACAAGGAACTTTTTCCATTATTTAATAGTCAACTCTATGGAGCAACTTATTAAAAAAAATCAGTCAAATATTAAAAAAAAAAAAAAAATCAGAGATATTTCGGCATTAGAGTGAGCTGTTTTTTAGTTTCTCACTAAAACTCGCTGAAAGACAAGATTGTCCACAAATTGTTATTTTCAAGTTATCTGACAGCGTTCGGAGCACGAATTTTGAAAAAGCTATTTAATTATAGTTTACGGTTATGTTTAGGAGGATTTTGACACTAAACTACGAAGAAAAGGAAAATATAGTCAATAAATTGATTACATTTAGGTAAATTGAGGAATTTATGGTAAAATTTTGTGAAATCTAGCCCAATACGCAAAACACTCTGCAGTAAATTCTATCGCATATATAATATATATTCTGTATACACGTAATTTGTATGGCTATGGTAAAGATAATAAACTAAAATCTAAGATATATTGTAAATTTTTCATGAGTTATGAGTCAATAACTTGCAATTTGATTTTTATAGTGATATTTCAATAGCTTTTTGAGAAATTACGTTTTGCGTACGAAATTATCGCAGAAAAAATGCATTTTCTAAAAAATACATTTATTCAACTGAAACATTTACTTAACTATTTTTAACTTTATTTAACATTTACTTGACAGTTATGTCAATTGGAAATTTACTGTATTGATCAAGGCCTTTTTTTTTTCTCTCGCTGTGCCATTTATATCTAAAAGACAGTTTTGGCAGTTTTTGTGCGAAGGAAAAGAAATTAACGCTGAAAAGTTTGGCACTTATGGTTTCATTCTCTGCTATCAATTAGTTTTTAAATTCGGTTAACTTAGGTTTTATTTATAGTGCAATGAATTTAAGCGCAGATTTGGAAAGGTAAAAGTGCGGGCTTTAATAAAATGTAATACAAAGAAAACAAAAATTTTAGACAAAAATCGCACTTTAAATGTAGTCAGATATATTAGATGTAAATTTCCAACTGGGCGGAAAATGTCCGGACTAAGATACATTTTCCGCCCAGTTGGAAATTTACATCTAATATGATTTGTTTACCAATTAGAATAATTGTGTTAATATTAATCTAGTGTAGTCAGATATCTTAATTGGTATGCTATTTTTCATTGTGTATTGACACTTTAGGGCTCCTTGGAAAATCAGCGTGTACTTGGCATGCACTTGGCGAATTGTTTTGAAACGGATACTTTGATTTGATAACTGTTTTTTTACTCGAAAAGGCTCATTATGCTGGTTTTACAAGGAGAACCAAAGTATCAATAAAAAATGAAAAATTGTATAGAAATTAGGATATCTGATTACGTTTCAAATGAGATTTTTGTCTAAAATTTTCGTTTTCTTTGGATTACATTTTATTAAAGCCCACATTTTTACGTTTCTAAATCTCCACTTACACTTATTGCACAATAAAAAAATCTAAGTTATCAGAATTTAAATACTACTTGATAGCTGTGAATGCAACCGGAAGTGCCAAAAGTTTGAGCGTTAATTTTTTTTTTTTTCCTTCGAACGAAAACTGCCAAAACTGTCTTTTAGATATAAAAACGGCATAAAAAAAGATGACCTTAATGGATAAATACAGTAAATTTCCAATTTAAATAACTATAAGTAAATGTTAATCAAAGTTTATTACAGTTAAGTAAATGTATTTTATGGAAAACTTTCCAGTGAAAATTCCATACGCAAAACGTGATTTCTCAAAAAGCTATTGAAATATCACTATTAAAATTAAATTACAAGTTATTTATTGATTCATAATTCATGAAAAATGTCCAACATATCTTAAATTTTTGTTTATTGTCTTCACCACTGCCATACAAATTACGTGTGAATACAGAAAATACATATATGTACGATAGAATTTACTGTAGAGTGTTTTGCGTATTGGGCTAAATTTCACAAAATTTTAATGTAAACTTCTCAACTTACCTAAATGTAATCAATGTATGGACTATATTTTTCTTTTCATCGCAGTTTAGAGTGAAAATCTTCCTAAACATAACCGTAGACTATAATTAAATAGCTTTTTTTTCAAAATTCGTGCTCCGAACGCTGTCAGATAACTTAAAAATAACAATTTGTGGACAATACCTTGCCCGTCAGCGAGTTTTAGTGAGAAACTAAAAAACAGCTCACTCTGATGCCAATATCTCTCTGAATTTTTACAATATTTGACTGATTTTTAGTAATAAGTTGCCCCATAGAGCTGACTATTAAATTATGCAAAAAGTTGCTTGTTATATTTCGCGCATGCACAGATAAAAAGTATTTTATACAACTGCCCATATTTCCTTAATTATTTAATATTGCATTATATTGTTTTCACGACATTTTGTCAATTTTTCTGAAACTGGCGTTAAATTTGGCTGAAAACTCTGTATGTTATAAGCAAAAAACATGCAAGAATTTTTTTAATATTTTTAAAAAATAGCTATATCTCTATTAGTATACATTATATTCTTACACAAATGAATACACATATTGTATGATGTCTGCCTATGTATATTTTGCAGCGATAGATTATTTCGTGCATTTTATTTTACAGGGTGATCCCTTTTCCTTTAATTTTTGCTGCCCCCCCCCCCCCCATTTGTCCTTCTTATCAAATCGACGTTGATAAATATGAATTCAAACTTGTTCTTTTTAATCCTAAAGTTCCAGAAGAATCTGACAAGTATATTTTTAAATATTTAACAAAATGTCTAAAATTGAAAGTTGGCGGTCAGTAATGGCCATATATATATATATATATATATATATATACATATATATATATATACACATATATATATATATATATATATATAGATAGATAGATAGATAGATAGATAGATACATAGATGAAGTTTTTTACTGAGGCTGGTTTTGGGTTCTAGAGCTAATAATAAGCTCGACGCAACAGAGGTCGTTCGTTAGCTTCAGGGTTCCAAAACCTTCCTTCACGCTTTTCGGTGTCTTTAATTTGTGCAATTTCCCTTTTAAATTTGTCCGGTTTCAATTTTTTTGTCCAACCTGGTTTTCGCTAGAGTGTCTTTTACACGGGACGTGGCTGGGGACCTACGAAACCTTGCTTTCGCAAAAGAGTCGGAATAAGTAGAAGAATAAAGGGCTGCAGACGAAAAGAGGCCGCTCGCCGCGGCGGTTCGGTGTAGATCTGAAATTTTTTTCAGAAATTCCAACATAGGAGCGATCGCAATAGGTAGTATTTCATACGAAATCTACCTAAAAAAAAGACAACAAGCATTCTCATGATTCGTCATTTTTTATATTGTACTTTTGTTAAATGGAAACATAAATATTGTTAATATAAAACAAATGCGAACACCCAAAGTAAAGATACTTCGATACATGCAAAAAAGGTGTTAAATAAGATAGTTAAAAGTTTTATAAACAAACTGTCTACATGTTTTGGCTTCACCGAAGCTATTTTCAAGTCTAATGAAAATAATCTTCAAATACACGATCTACAGGGTATCCATAAAAGAATGTCCCAGTTTCAATGGTATATTTTAGCAGTTTAATTTGGACTTTTTACAACAAATCATGTATCAAATTAAAGGTAAACTAACCTAGTGTTTCTTATAAGTGTTCAATATGTGCACCTTTAGTTATACGGCACACATACAACCTAAAATCCAATTCTTCCCACTCTCCGGGTAACAACAGCGGAGTAATGGAAGCAATAGCCTCTTCATTTCGGTGTCTTAAAGTGCTGTTACACGAGGGGTCAAAGTCGCTTCAAATTCCAAGCGTCTCCATGTTATCCTATGGCGCCATGGGGGTCGCTTCGAAAGCAAGCAATTTTCTTCTGTGAAGCAACTTTCTTTTGTCATTGACGTCTTTGACGTCTGAAACGAAGTGAGTCACCAGTAACAGCCAATCAAATGATTGGAAATCTGACGATGGTAAAGCCTTTTCCCGAACAGCCAATGGAATGCTTGGAAAATACGTAAGTTTCAGGAAATCTGACGAGTCGCAGGCGATTTTTGTCGTTTGCAATTTCTATACGTAATAACAGTATTAAAGGGTCTCAGAACTCTTAAAATTGGAAAAAAAGAAAAAAACCCATCGTTTTCAACATTTAATGTCTTAAAATGTATATGATTTTACAGCACAATTTTCATTGGGATGAAAGATATAAGTATGTTCTTTCATTTCATGTATTAAAAAAATTCAAGGTGCAGAATTAGTATTTATAGGGGGCTTGAAACTGTCAGACATTTGTCGAGCCGAAAATTGGTATAACAGCTTACGCGAAGGATTACAAAATAGATATTGTAACTAGAATAAAACTTTTAGTGCCTACTTATACTTCAGATTGTCATAATTACCCTAAACCTAAATAAATTTGTATTTAAAGCATTTTTTTTTATTTTTAATGTAAAGTTGTATTTAGCTAATACAAAATTTTCAAAATTTCAACAGTATAATCACGAAAAAAAATATTTTTTTAAACAATAAAAAGAAAATTTTAGGTTCAGTTTATGCAGACTAACATGTAATATATGTTTAGAATATTTCATGAAAAAATATTCAGAAGTTTTTGAGGTATCCTGCGTGTTACGCCCAAAAACGTTATTTAATCTTTATTTACAGAAAAATGAATTCAAAGTATCGGAAACACCACTTTAGCTATTGAGCGGGTATAATTCTAAAAGCCATAACTTCTGTTGTAATGGGAATTTCAAGGAAACAATTATAACAAGATGTCCAGAAATAATGGGAGTTTAACATGTAAAAAAAATAAAATTTTTAAAATTCTGAAGCTTTAAGAGTCCTGAGACCCCTTAACTCTGACAAATCATTAGGTAGCTGCGAATCGTAGACACGATCTTTTATAAAGCCGCAAGGGAGAAAATCGCATGACTCTAACGACCTTTAACTATTCAGCCCAGCAATCATGCTTTACGCCCAGGAGTAGCCATTTTGAGTATGTGGCACTACAAGTGACTAAATAATAAAACAGTGCTCGCGTATGCGCTTATCTAAAGCTGTTTGAGTCACTCTTTATCTGTGACTTTGAATCAACACTCTTCAATGCTTGCAGTTGATACTACAGTCGAACCTCGTTATCCCGACACTCTAATGTCCAGAAAAAAGTGTCGTCATAAGCGGAGTGTCGTGGTAACCGGAGTTGAAGAAAAATATGTTTATAACAAGTTTTTAATTAATTTAAGACAATTTTAAATTCATAACTGCTCTTGCAGTTTTAAGCAATAAAACATTATTATCTCTCTATTCTTAAAAAAAAGTACCTACCGCTGTCACCGCCGCCGCGGGTTTTGAATTTTTTGTGACCGGAGGTCTTTCTTCGTTAATATTAAAAAAATAATGCATACAAAAATATGAAAATTGGTGGTTTTATACAGAAATGTTTGATAAGCACGCTGATGCAGACAGTTTTCAAATCGAAGAATTATTTTAAGAGATATTTAATGCTAAAGTTGGACAAAATCGTTCCACTAAAAACGTTTTATAGCAGCAAAAACTACACATGGCAGTGTAATCATTTTTAGATCATTTTATGCGTTAGAATTTTCCAGAGTGCAGATTGCATTAATTTTGTTATTTTGACTCATTTTTTGAGGTTTTATTTCTATTTTAAATTCAAATTTTCAGCATTTCTAGAGATATTTTTTACATTATTTTAGAAAATGGTATTAATTTATACTGTTGCCATATGTATAAACAGCGCAAACAATAATGTTTGCTTCAAATTAAAAATTTTTTTCACGTGACTATTATAAACAGAAAAAAAATCATTTGGAATTAGAATTACATAATTATGTACAAAAAGCAGGAACTTATTAAAAATTACGTCATAAAAAGTATACACGTGAATTTTAAAAGAGAAAGGATAAAGTAAAATAATAAATTCATTAACATGCGTTAGAAGTCTTAAATAGGAGAAATTACGTCATATTTACGTCACATTATAGTTATTACATAAAATGAACACAAATAAATATTGCAAAACAGTTTAAATTTAGAAATTGCGGTAGACATTTATTTAATATTTTGAGAGGATCTTTTCAACTATTTTTGTTAGGAAAGCGCAAATAATATTTCATTTCTAACAAAAGTATTTTCACGTGAATATTTAAAAGAGAAAGAATAGCTTGGTAAAAATTACGTCAGATTAAAAACGATTAATTTAAAATGTCTCATTTAAAAGAATTTTCTTTTCGCTTTGTTAAAAAATACCAGGAGACGAAGACTCTGTTTACTTAATTCCTTTTATATTAGCTTATTTTGAAATGTTGTTACACGTGTCTACGTCATCAAGTTATTTTTATTTCGACGTTTTATTTGTATTTGTATTAACGTTGTACTAATTTATTTGTTCTTTCGTTATTTAAAATAAAAATTATTACAATTTGTATAATTTGGCGAAGTTGGTCGACGCAAGTAGTCCCGCAGCGGATTTGGCGTTAAAATTCCCCAATCAAAGAGAAATGAATAGAAATTCGTTTATAGGGAGATCGACACTGTTTTTTAAATTATAATTCAATCTTTCGAAATCATTTTAACGCCGATCAAATTAGCGTGCATTTAGAGTCTGCGGTGTCTGGACGGGGGTTAATGAGCGTAGCTCGTAGGGGGCCGAGCCCCCCGGTTAAACAAAATAAACACAAAAAGAAAATTGAAAAGAATAAAAATCAGATTTATGATGGCTGTTTTTTTTTTTTTTATTGTTACATGAAATACTGATTAATTAAGGTTTGCTTATCCCTAAATGTGTTTCCTACAATTTTTTTTTTCAAATAGGGGGCTCTGCCCCCTACGAGCTACGCTCGTCAATCCCCGTTCAGACACCGCAGACTCTAAAAGTACGCTAATTTGATCGGCTTTAAAACGATTTCGGAAGATTGAATTATAATTTAAAAAACAATGGCGATCTCCCTATAAACGGATTTCTATTCGTTTCTCTTTGACTGGGGAATTTTAAGGCCAAATCCGCTGCGGTACTACTTGATTAACCCGTCGACCAATTTCGCCAAATTATATAAATTGCCAAAGCACTCGCCAAATTATACAAATTGACATCATTTTTATTTTAAATAACAAAAGAACAAATAAATTAGCGCAACATTAATAAAAATACAAATAAAACGTCGAAATAAAAATAACTTGATGACGTAGACACGTGTAACTTGCTTAAAGTCAAGTTAATGTGACATTTACGATCAACCATTATTGGCATTTAATCTTATAGTTTGGCGAATGATAGATTTTTGGCCGACGGGATAACTAAGTAGTACCAAAAATACATGTGTCAATCGCTGTTTTCGTCTTTGATTAAGTAAAATAAGATAAACATTTCAAAATAAGCTAAAATAAAAGGAATTAAGTAAACAGAATCTTTGTCTCCCGGTATTGTTTAACAAAGCGAAAAGAAAGTTCTTTTAAATAAGACATTTTAAATTAATTGTTTTTAATCTGACGTAATTTTGACCAAACTATTCTTTCTCTTTTTAATATTCACGTGAAAATACTTGTGTTAGAAATGAAATATTATTTGCGCTTTCCCAACAAAAATAGTTGAAAAGTATCCTCTAAAAATATCAAATAAATGGCACAGATGTCATATTCGCCCCATATTGGCTCGATTTTTTTGAGATGCCAATGTCATATACGCAATGTATACTTAACCGGCGCCAAAGTATCATTATTTTGCTTGATATGGTAACCCGGATATTGTTGTTTATGCTGTTGATGTTTTCGCCAAATCGGCGTCGGAAAAAAATCGCGCCAATATGGGGCGAATATGACATCTATGCCAAATAAATGTCTAGCGCAATTTCTAAATTTAAACAGTTTTGCAATATTATTTTGTGTTCGTTTTATGTAATAACTGTAATGTGACGTAAATATGACGTAATTTCTCCTATTTAAGATTTCTAACGCATGTTATTAAATTTATTATTTTACAAATTCCTTTCTCTCTCTTAAAATTCACGTGTAATTATATTTTTTATGACGTAATTTTTAGTAAGTTCCTGCTTTTTGTACATAATTATTTAATTCTAATTCCAAATGTTTTTTTTTTTCTTTTTATAATAGTCACGTGTAAATAAAGTTTTAATTTATTACACGTATAAATATTTTTTTCTTTTTTTTAAAGCAAACATTATTGTTTCCGCTGTTTATACAATTGGCAACAGTTTAAATTAATATCACTTTCTAAAATCTGTAAAAAATATCTCTAGAAATGCTGAAAATTTGAATTTAAAATAGAAATAAAACCTCAAAAAATTAGCCAAATTAAAAAAAGAAGTACAATCTGCACATCGGGAACTTCAAACGTATAAAATGATCTAAAAAAGATTAAATTCCCATGAATAGTTTTTGCTCCTATAAAACTTTTTTAGTGGAACGATTTTGTCCAAATTTAGCATTAAATATCTCTTAAAATAATTCTTCGATTTGAAAACTGTCGGCATCAGCGTGTTTATCAAACATTTCTGTATAATACTACCGATTTTCATATTTTTGTATGCATTATTTTTCTTAATATTAACGAAGAAAGGCCTCCGGTCACAAAAAATTCAAAACCGGCGGCGGTGACAGCGGTAGTTACTTTTTTTTAGAATAGAGAGATATTATGCAATGAATTGTAATCAATATTCGTTTTTTTCAGAAATGGATGTCACATAATTTCTGATCGTTTCAGTGCAATACAATGCTTCGGTTTTAGTCGGATGAAAAACGCCGTGTAGCCACAAGAAAGTGTCGCCTGACCAGAACAAAAAGACCGCGAGTAGTCTTATACGTCCATCTATCTGTTTATTCAGATAAACGATTGAAGAAAAATTTCTCATTTATCTCAATGGGTAATTTAGACACTTTTGTGAAAAGATTGGCTAAGACATTTCTTACCGCTTAATTGCCGTGCTTATAACATGGATTATGAACAATGGACAATTTTTCTAAACTGTCGGGATATCCGGAGTTGAAAATTATTCAACGACGTAAAATCAGGAGTTTATTTACACTAAAATCATATACAGAATATCGGGACTTTGAAAAACCGACGTGATAAGCGGAGTGACGTGAAAACCGGGTATCGGGAAAACGAGGTCCGACTGTATTAAAATTTATGACTGGGATATTCTTTTATAGACCCTGTATTATATATATTTTTTTACTTTCTTATATCTTTACAAGAAGAAATTATTGGATTCATGAAAATTTTCGACTTCGGGTTTTCGACGGATTTATACATTTTAGAATGTCCTGAACACGATTTGATGGTTTTTAGAAAATGTCTGTCACTTTGTGACTCTGTCACCATGTCACTGTGTCACTCTGTCTGTCACTCTGTGAGTCTGTATGTGACAAAAATTTTGTGGGCGCTCTATCTCAAGAATTAATGCACGAAATTTCACAAAATTTTAGATTCAGTAAGATCTTGATATAAACTGGTCCTGATTACTTTTTGGTGAAAATCGCCTAACAGGTGACGCTGCTATCCGGATTTTTTCACGATTTCTTCAATAGCTATATCTCGGGAACTACTGCGCGGAATTTCATAAAACTTCCAATTCAGTTAGTCCAGAATATAGTTTTGTGTCGATTACTTTTTGGGGAAAATCGCCCGACAGGTGACGCTGCTATGCGGCATTATTCATGATTATCGCAATAGTTCTAACTCAAGAAAAAATGCACGAATTTTCATCAAACTTCAGATTCAGTTAGTCCCTGATATAAATTAGTGCTGTTTAATTTTTGGTGTAAATCGCTCAACAGGTGGCGCTGCTGTGCTGCTTTTTTTCATGATTTCCGCTAGATGCGGAATACCGATCGCAAGAACTAATGCATGAATTTTGATCAAGCTTTACTTTCAGTTACTTCCTGGTATAAATTGGCCCTAATGAGGTTTTGCTCTAAATCACCTAACAGGTGGAGCTGCAATGCAGAATTTTTTATAATTTACGCAATAGCTCTATTTAAAAAACTAATTCATGGATTTTAATCAAACTCCAGATTGAATTAGAAGTTGTCAAAGTTGTTGATAATTACAGGGTGGCTACTGATTACTGTTAAAAATATTCAGTCATTTTATTTTACAAATATAAAATAAAAAATGATAACTACACTAATATGATCAACATCAGAGATGAAAGTTTACCAGAAAATAATTTTATTCGAATTGGCCGCCAGCTTTATCGATTACCAAAAGATAATCTCTTATGCAATTGTCCGACTGCGGCACGAATCATTTTAAGAGGTAATCGGTACCATTCACGCAATATGGAAGCTTTGAGAGATTCCAAACTTCTGTGTTAGTTTCTATTTACTTTAGCCTCTAAAATCCCCAAGACGCAATAATCTAAAGGTTTTAAATCCGGTGAAGAAGGTGGCCAATCTTCCTGCATGATAAAGTTCGGATAATTGACAACGACCCAAGCCTGTGTTGATTTAGCTTGTTTGCAACGGTGCAGAATCTTGCTGAAATATCCAGTTCTTTTTGGGATACAACGTGTCAACATGTGGTAATACATGTGTAGCCAATATGTCCTGTTTGTAATATTCGCATTGATTTTTATCCCTGTATCGATGAACTTCAAAGGCAATTTTCCATTGTTTGACACTGCAGCCCAAACCATACAAGAATTATTGTTCTGAAAGAGTTTAACAGTTCGAAAGATTTCAGGTATATCCTCGAGGGTTGCTAAATATACGACATCATTTTTAACACTATAACACTGTTTAGTGCAAAATAGCTTCTCATCTGAAAATGTTATTCTGTCAACTCTTTTCCCACTATGCTACTTCATCAATTTCTACCTTCTTTGTAATCTTTTTATTCTTTGTGCAGCAGTCAAATCTTGAATTTTCCTTTTTCGATAAGGGCAATAAACCAGACATTCATTTATAATAACTTGCATAGTTCTGCGACGCACGTTTTCTTCTGCAGCCATTTTATTTGCAGAACGTTGCGGATTTCTTCACACCTTTTCACGAATTCTTTTGATGCTCTCTATTGTGCGAACTGAGCGTGGACGACCAGACCGAAATCGATCTTTACATAGCTATTAGTATCCAATAATCGATTTATAGTTCTATATAAAAATTTTCCGTTAAAACCAAGGCATTTTAATTGCTTAAAGATTTTACCTGCTGAAAATCTGCGATCAAAGAGCTATTTAATCATCATTCTTTTGCCTTCCCTCTTTAAAATAATTTTAAATATTTGCTTTATAAGAAAATTCGTCTGCACTAATAGAAGATTGCCAAACGTTATAATAGAGAATAAATTGTTTTACCGAACGATTAAAATTAATTCGGATTTTTGGGGGTGTTACAGTATTTAGTAGCCACCCTGTCGATTTTGATGCAAATCATCTAACAGGTGGTGCTGATATGCTGCATTTTTCAGGAAGTATTAACATGTATGAGATAGAAGAAAGTTTTGGGATTGCCACATCTGACTAGTTTTATTATTAGCGAAATTGCTAGTGTTAACCGAAAATTAGCAAGAACCCTTCAAGCAAAATCATTAAACTGATAAATGATTTGGTTTGGATTTTTATTTACAAATCCCGTAAGGGAATTAGTTCTATTACATGCAGGCAAAAAATGTCTTTATGTTAAAGAAATTCTTTAGGTTATTTAAATCTTTGTAGGGGAATAGGGTGACTTTTTTTTTCTTCATAGAAGATTTTGGGCGTCAGGAAAAATATAACTTTTATATAACCTTTGAAATTTATATATTGCTTAAAGCGTACTAAAATGTGTAAAAAGATCATTTCATGCATAATTTATGGTGTAGCATAAAGGTATTTCTATTTCGTTATTCAGTAGAATAATTGTATATATATTCTGGCGAAACGTATGAAAAAATAATTAATTATATTACCATAAATCTGAAAAAAAAAAAAAAAAAAAACCAGAGAATTTTCCGAGAACAAATTGCGAAATGTAAGATCATGAATAATTCAAAGCAAATAATGTGCCAATATAGTGAATGATTTACTTCTAAATATTCATAAGCGCACTGAGCGTTTTATTTGAAACTTTGAAAAATAAGCATAAATAATAATAAGTTATGAAGTGAAGAAAAGTATATCGGACGGAAATTAACTACATGTTTAAAAATTATCTTTTTAAATATTAGTACTTTAATGTACTCAAATGTCAAGTATTTTGTTCATTTTTTGAAATAAATAATTAATTAGCTCGTATATATTTTTAAGCGAGTTTTACGTCCACATATTTTACACTGCTATTTATTAAAATAATGCTTAGAAAATAGTTTTTATTATACTAGTAATAGTATAGAATAGTATAATAATTCATTTTCCATGATCTAATGGAATATATCATGAAAATGTTTCTTGACTATTATTATATACTTAGGTACAACCAAATTATTCTAATTTTTAGTTCAGTTTGAAAGCAGCAAGAGAAAGTATCGGTTAACATATAACTATAATTATTACTATGAATATTGGAATTATAATACTGTATTCAAATTATTTAAATCATAAAATGTTCAAACAAGTCAGAAATTGTACGTCAAATGTGGGAAATGAGGTACGTTCGTCCTAAAACTAATTTTATAAATATTCAGATCTTGGTGCCATAGCTGGCACACTCTTATGCAAAAATGACTGAATACAAAATGTATTATGATTCTATATATTAAATTCAGTAATACGGAAATAATATTACTCCATCGGACGTAATCACCATGGCAACCTAGAATCATTACCTATCATAGAATATCATTGAAAATTAATTACGTATGATAGGATCTAACAGAATGAAGAAAACTTTTATTAATATTTTTTTAAAGTTTTAATCCGATTTTTATACAATTTTAAATGCCTCGAAGAAATTCTGCAACGGTTATATATATATATATATATATATATTAAATTTCAAACCTTCCGGTTGGGCAGTTTTTGCAATGTTATATGCAGGCAGACGGACGCACACTGTAGTGACGACGACTGTAGTTGCTACGTATTTATATAATTACGAAAGCTCCTAAAAATGGGGTGGGATATTATTAACAAGAAAATTAAATTTAACCTCTTTTAATTTTCTAACATACACTGCTAAAAATTTGGTACAACGTTGCACCAATTTTTGGTGCTGCAGTAGCTGCCACCATAAGATGATGAAACATCGTTTCAACATTTGGTTCAAAGGATGAACCATAAGTTGGTGAAACCTTGAACCATACATTGGTGAAAACCTTGAACCATAAATTGGTGAAACGTTTAACCGGAAATTGGCGAAATGTTGTACCATAAATTGGTGAAATTTTGATGAAGCAATTATTTTTGCCCCCCACCCCACCCCTTCTCTTTTATAGGTAAAATATTTTACTTTTTTAAAAGATATTCTGTTTTAATATAATTTAAGATGAAATATTTACGGTCTCTCCAAATAATATTTTTTAAAAATAATTTTCAAGATCAGAAAAATGGACTTATTTAGCAAATTTTAAAATAGTTTAATTAAGGTAACTGTACCCAATATGGACACCCTAAGGAAAATCGATTTTTTTCACACCCATGTACACGTCATAGGACTCCAAAAATATATGATCATTATCCATGGACTGTGGACTATCATTATTAAAATTAGCGACCTTGTAATTATTATGGTTTAATTTTAATAATAAAAACCAAAAATGCTTACAAGTGTCCATATAAGGAACCACCTGTCCCTATTATGGACATGCATGTCCATATTAGGGACAGGTGGCTCTTTATTGACATACTACACAGGGTGTATGGGAGAGCCACTCTTCCAAGGGATTTTAGAGGAGAGGGATAAAAGAAATATATCTTAAAGTGTTGCGGGGGAGGGGGGGCACAGTAAATATCTTCAGAACATGCACTTTAGAAAGGGGGGTTCATTTGCGGTTGTGATTATTCGAAGACCCATGCAAAGCACCTCAGCTACTACAAAATATTATGAAATAATATAGTTGGTTTTGCTTAGCTTTATTGCATCTGTCATGCCGCTGGAACCTGCGATTTCGCCAACAGATACCCTACTGAGGGGTGGCTTCTTTTGATTTTTCTGCAAGGACTTTTTGGAGGAATTTTTTCTTGGAGGATTTTTTTCTTGGAGGATTGTTCAGATGACATTAAACAGATATTTTACAAATTTGTGAATCTGAAGATTCACTTGCTGTATTTCCAATGTGGACATAAGGTGTCCATATTGGGAATCGGCCATAGTTTTAATAAATCTTATAATAAATAAACAAAGAAAACATTTTTCAGCAATATATGCAATATCAATCGAAAATATGTTTTATCAGCTTTCTAAAACACTCCACTTTTCAATATTTAAAGTAATTTTACCATATCTAATAAGAATTTAAGCTTATCTCTAATTACGATCAGCACACCACAAAACAACAAGTTTCCTTCCAAGTGGCGAACAAGAAGGCGCTTTTGTTCACTTTCCAGCCTTAAATAGCTTTTCAACTGCTTTTCTTCACGGGCATGTAACGCCATCTCTCGATCAAAATTGTTTCTTTTAAAGATATTAGGGGTGTCCATATCGAGAGAACTGTCCATATTAGGTACAAGTACCTTATACGATAACACCTTTGTTATTTTAAATATCTTACACTATAATTTACATATTAAAATACAATTAAATACAATACAAAAGAATACGATTATGTTATGGCGCTCTATACATATATAAATTTATCAAATTGGGGTAATTAAAATGCATTATAATTTTCTAAATAAACCTATAAAATTGATTCTGTATGACGGATGCAAGCAATCTTTAAACAAAAATCAATCAGAGAAAGAGTAAATATAAATCCTAAATTACACTAAAACAAGGAAACATCTAAAAAAAAATCTACGTCAAACGGAGGCGGGTGCAAAAAGCATTGCTTATCTACTCACATCTTTTTAAAAATAAGTTCTAAGCATAATTTAAGTATTAAGAATGCGTAAATCTTTTATATGTATGGAAGATTGGTAATTGCTTTATTAAATATGAACATGAACATGGAGTCTAAATTTTAAAATTCTACGGAATATGTCTATAATTTTCCTTTAAACATGTTCCTTAATAATTCTTATTAATACTTATGGAACGAGATGGTAAGCTATATTTTATTTTAATATTTTATTCCCATACACATTGTATTTTTACTTTCTTCTATCTTCAATAGAAGAAAGTATTGTAATCGAAATTTTTTTCGACTTCCGGTTTTCGACGGATTTGCATGTTTTAGGGGTCAGAGATTCCAAAAAACATGTTTATAGAAAATGTCTGTCTGTCTGTGTGTCCGTCTGTCCGTCCGTCCGTCTGTCCGTCTGTCCGTCCGTCCGTCTGTCCGTCTGTCCGTCTGTCCGTCTGTCTGTCGCCATTGTACCATCAAAAAGTGTAGGAAGTTATGTATAGAATGAAACCAAAATTTTATTATATGTTTTTGGCTATGGCAAGCAGGTCCTCCCGGAATTTGGAAAAAATTCGCCGGTAGGGGGCGCTGATATAACAATTTTTGTGCGATTTTGAATATTGTACCATCCAAAAGTGTATGGAGTTATGCATAGAATTGAACCAAATTTTTAGTTTAAGTTTTTGGATATGACAAGCAGGTCCTCCCTGAATTTGGAAAAAATTCGCCGGTAGGGGGCGCTGCAAATGCGTTTTTTGTGCGATTTTGAATATTGTACCGTCCAAAAGTGTATGAAGTTATGCATAGAATTAAACCAAATTTTTATTTTAAGTTTTTGGCTATAGCAAGCAGGTCCTCCCTGAATTTGGAAAAAATTCGCCGGTAGGGGGCGCTGCAAATGCGTTTTTTGTGCGATTTTGAATATTGTACCGTCCAAAAGTGTATGAAGTTATGCATAGAATTAAACCAAATTTTTATTTTAAGTTTTTGGCTATGGCAAGCAGGTCCTCCCTGAATTTGGAAAAAATTCGCCGGTAGGGGGCGCTGTAATAGCGATTTTTGTGCGATTTTGAATATTGTACCGTCCAAAAGTGTATGAAGTTATGCATAGAATTAAACCAAATTTTTATTTTAAGTTTTTGGATATGGCAAGCAGGTCCTCCATGAATTTGCAAAAAATTCACCGTTTGGGGGCGCTGTAATAGCGATTTTTGTGCAATTTTGGATATTGCACCATCGAAAAGTGTATGAAGTTATGCATAGAATTGAACCAAAAAAAAAAAAAAAAAAAATAAGTTCTTGGCTATGGCAAGGAGGTCCTCCCTTAATTTGTAAAAAAATCGCTCGTAGAGGGCGCTGTAATAGCGATTTTTGTACAATTTTTGTGCCATTTTGAATATTGTACCGCCGAAAAGTGTATGAAGTTATGCATAGAATTGAACCAAATTTTATGTGTTTATTTTTGGTCATGTCACGAAGGTCCTCCCTGAATTTGGAAAAATTCTGCCGGAAGGGGGCACTATAATTGCGATGTCTGTACCATTTTCATTATTGTACCATCGAAAAGTGTATGAAGTTATCCATATAATTGAACCAAATTTTTTGTGCATGTTTCTGGCTATGGCAAACAAGTCCTCCCTGAACTTGAAAAAATTCCGAAAGAAGGGGGCGCTATAATTCCGATCTCTGTGCCATTTTCATTATTGTACCATCGAACAGCGTATAAAATTATGCATACAATTGAACCAAAATGTTTGAGCTTGTTTTTGGCTTTGGCCAACAGGTTCTCCTTGAATTTGGAAATATTGCGCGGTAAAGGGGCTCCGTGCTAGCGATTTTTGTATACTTTTCTTGATTTTTCGTAGTTCTATTGTGCATCGGCGGCTCATGCAGCGGCGGGAACTCGCTTCCTGCTATGCCGGCTATTCGCAAACAGCTGATAACGACAGAATAAGGAAAAATTAATAATTTTAACAAATATCATGATATAGATTAACTCGTTTTTAGTCCGTTTAATTGACTTGAGCAGAAATTTAAGATGAAAATCAAAGTTGGTATAGTATTGAACTAATAATATTGAAGTATTAACATGTGTAACTAGGCTTTGAAATATTAAGATGTATAAGATAGAAGAAAGTTTTGGGATTGGCACATCCAACTAGTTTAAATATAAGCTAGATACATTTTACATATTTTTACTTTCCTCTATCTTCAATAGAAGAAAGTATTGTAATCGAAATTTTTTTCGACTTCCGGTTTTCGACGGATTTACATGTTTTAGGGGTCAGAGATCCCAAAAAACATGTTTATAGAAAATGTCTGTCTGTCCGTGTGTCCGTCTGTCTGTCGCCATCGTACCATCAAAAAGTGTATGAAGTTATGCATAGAATTGAACCAAATTTTTATTTTAAGTTTCTGGCTATGGCAAGCAGATCCTCCCTGAATTTGGAAAAACAATTCGCCGGTAGGGGGCGCTGCAATAGCTATTTTTGTGCGATTTTGAATATTGTACCATCCAAAAGTATATGAAGTTATGCATAGAATTAAACCAAATTTTTATTTTAAGTTTTTGCATATGGCAGATAGGTCCTCCCTGAATTTGGAAAAAAATCGCCGGTAGGGGTCTCTGTAATAACGATTTTTGTGCGATTTTGAATATTGTACCATCCAAAAGTATATGAAATTATGCATAGAATTGAACCAAATTTTTATTTTAAGTTTTTAGATATGGCAGGTAGGTCCTCCGTGAATTTGGAAAAAAATCGCCGGTAGGGGGCACTGTAATAGCGATTTTTGTGCGATTTTGAATATTGTACCATCCAAAAGTATATGAAATTATGCATAGAATTAAACCATATTTTTATTTTAAGTTTTTGGATATGGCAGACTGGACCTCCCTGAATTTGGAAAAAATTCGCCGCTAGGGGGCGCTGTAATAGCAATTTTGCATATTGTACCATTGACAAGTGTATGAAGTTATGCATAGAATTGAACCAAATTTTTATTTTAAGTTCTTGGCTATGGCAAGCAGGTCCTTCCTTAATTTGGAAAAAATTTGCCGGTAGGGGGCGCTTTAATAGGGATTTTTGTGCCATTTTGAATATTGTACCATCGAAAAGTGTATGAAGTTATCCATAGAATTGAGCCAAATTTTTTGTGTTGCTTTTTGGTCATGGCATGAAGGTCCTCCCTGAATTTGGAAAAATTCCGCTGAAAGGGGGCGTTATAATTACGATATCTGTACCATTTTCTTTATTGTACAATCGAAAAGTGTATAAAATTATGCATACAATTGAACCAAATTTTTTGTGCATGTTTTTGGCTTTGGCCAACAGGTCCTCCTTGAATTTGGAAATATCGCGCGGTAAAGGGGCTCTGTGATTGCGATTTTTGTATACTTTTCTTGATTTTTCGTAGTTCTATTGTCCATCGGCGGCTCGTGTAAAGGCGGGAACTCACTTCCTGCTAAGCCAGCTATTCGCAAACATCTGATAACAACAGAATAAGGAAAAACTATCAATTTTAACAAATATCATGATATAGATTAACTCGTTTTTAGATCATTTAATTGACTGAAGCAGGAATTTAAGATGAAAATCAAAGTTGGTATAGTAATGAACTAATAATATTGAAGTATTAACATGTGTAACTAGTTTTTGAAATATTAAGATGTATAAGATAGAAGAAAGTTTTGGGATTGGCACATCCAACTAGTTTAAGATCAGATTGATCTAGGAAAAAAAAAGGAAATTTAAAAAGAAAAAAAATGATTCCATATGTAGTGTTCTTCATTGTTTGAAAAACATTTTGAATGTAAAAAGTAGTTATTAATATCTTTAATAAATATTCAATCCAACATTATATAATTAAAATGTAAATATAAATTTAAGATATACAAAAGCAGTTTTATACATAAATTTTATATCGGTATAAACAACATTTTATTTAAATGCTTAAATATCTTGTTTCCTTTTCACTTCTTAAACTAAAAACTGTAATATGTATACAGAAATATTCCCAGCATAAATCTATTTCTCAATCCGAAACCTTTTCTTATTATCTTAATCATTGAATATCATGTTTCACTCCAAAATATAAATAATTATAAATACAAATTCATTGACTGTTATCTATACTAATCTGTACTAATATTATAAAGAGGTAAAAATTGTAGGAGGTAAGCTGTGGAACTACCAAATCGATTCCAAAAGTAATGGTATCAAAATGATGGTGTTAGGCCAAATTAGAACATAGGCTATATCTTATGTTCGTGCCACTTGCCAAAAGGGGTGGAGGAGATAAAAACGTTCTAAAAATGCGATTTTTGTGTTACTGAAGTGCCTAGAAACATGAAATTTGGAATGTTAGTTACTTATAAGACACTAATTATCTCAAAGGACATTTCTTATAAAAATCAAAATTAAAAAGAGGTGAAAACGCGCAAAAAGCGTTCTAAAAGACATTGTAAATGGCAATTTTTACGCAATATCAAGAAGTACTAAACCGACTTCAAAAATAATGGTGTCAAAATGATGGTGACAACCCTTGCTCCAGCATAGGTCACAATTTATGTCGGTGCCTCTACGCCTAAAGGGAGTGCAGGAGCAAAAATAGTTCGAAATTGTGATTTTTAGTGTTACTGAAGAGCCAGATACATAGAATTTGGAATAGTAGTTACTTATTAGATATAAATTATCTCTAAGAACATTTCTTAAAAATTCGGAATTTAAAAGGGCTGAAAATGCGCAAAAAGCGTTGTAAAAAACGTTCTAATGGCTATTTTTACGCAATCTCAAGAAGCACCAAACCGATTTAAAAAATAATGGTGTCAAAATGATGGTGACAACCATTGCTCCAACATAGGCTACATTTTATGTCGGTGCCACTACCCCTAAAGTGGGTACAGGAGCAAAAAACGTTCGAAAATGCGATTTTTGTGTTACTGGATGGCCTAGAAACATGAAATTTGGAATGGTAGTTACTTATAAGATATGAATGATCTATAAGAACATTTCTTAAGAAATTCGAAATTTAAAAGCGGTGAAAATGCGTGAAAAAAGTTCTAAAAAACGTTCTAAATGGCGATTTCTACACAATCTCAGAAATTACCCAACCGATTTGAAAAGTAATGGTTGGAAATTGATGATGATAGCCCATGCTTAAATATAGGATCTACTTCATACGTTCTAAATTGTGATTTTTGTGATACAGAAGGGGCTAGTAACTTGAAATTTGGAATGGTAAATACTTATGAGATGTAAATGCTCTCTGCGAAGAGGTCCTTAAAAATTTGAAATTTAACTGGGGTGAAAATAAAAGAAAAGCGTTCTTAAAACGTTCTAAATAGCGATTTCTACGCAATCTCAGAAAATATAAACCGATTGCAGAAGTAATGCTTTCAAATTGATGGTGACAGTCGCCGCTCAAACATAGCCTTTATTTTACGTTGTTGTCACTATCACCTGGGGGTTACATGAGCAACAAATGTTTTAAATTGCGTTTTTTTGTGTTACTGAGAGGGTCTAACATTTTAAATTGGGAATGATAATTACTTCAAAGATGCAAATGCTTTCTAAGAATTGTCGAAAGAAATTTCCAAATTTAAAAGGATAAAGTGAGCAAAAAGCGTTCTATAAGCGTTCTAAATTACGATTTTTATGCAATCGTATGAAATGAGGAAACAGATTTCAAACATAATGGTTGCAAATTGATGGTGATAGAACCTGCTCAAACAGAAACTATATTTTATGTCGGTGCCACAACTGCTAGAGGGTTGCAGGAGCAAAAGAATTTCTAAATTGCAATTTCTGTGGTACTGAAGAGGCTAGAAACTTTAAATATAGTACGGTAGTTACTTACAAAATATAAATGTCCTCCAAGAACATTTGAAAATAAATTAGAAATTAAATAGGGGTGAAGCGAAGGAAGAAGCGAAAAGCATTCTAAAAGATTCCTAAATTACGATTTCTATGGAATCTCGGGAAATAAAAGAACGATTACAGAAGTTATTGGTCGCGAATCAAGGGTGATAGTCCCTGATCCTATACGGGCTATATTTATGCCGGTGTCAGTACCACCTGGTTGGCAGGAACAACAAGAACGCCTTTAAAAACATCTAAACTCCGTTTTCTATGGAATATTAGAAATGCCAAACGATCTCAAGGTTAATGTTGGCAAATTAATGGTGACAGTCTCTGTTTCACCATTTTTCGAAACATTCTATTCCAACTCTGTTTAGTCATTTTATGTTTGTGCCACTAAATATTAGAGGTGGTAGACTGTTAGACAAGAAGCTTGGAATTTGATATGATGGTTAATTTTAATATGTAAATGTGTTAAGATGGTTTCTAAAAATTTCAAAACTTCAAATGAATGTTGAAATTAGCGTATGAAATGAGCATAAAAGTCTCAAAATACTTTCTAAATTATCATTTATTTGGAACTAGTTTTAGTTCTTCTTATTCATTAAAATCTCATTTCTATCTATTGCACTTTTATAATGAAGTTTAGTCAAGCTGTGTCTTAAATTGTAATTTTTGAATTATTTCAAAAAGTGTTCTTCTAATAAAAAATAGTCATGCAAATATCACTTGGCATATTTCAACTATTACGCGAGCAAAGCCGCGGAGTTTGTTAGTTCTTCATAATCGGGAAACGGTAAAGAACACAAAAATTCCAGCATAAAAAAATAGAGTTTCAATTCATTGCAAATTAATGTTTACATCTACTACTATGAATGCAGCCATGAATCAGCATATCTCGGTGTCAGAATTTTAAAACTAAGATAGTATTTCACGTTTTGATTTTGCTTTCGAGCTGCGTCAATTTAAAGTACTTCACATCTCACTATTGGTTAGGAAGAGTGAAACGTTTACACAAATTTTCTTTATTTAAAAAGACAAATCGTATGAAGTCGTGATTAATTTTTACTAAGAACTGTTTGTTATTTAATTGTTTAAAAAGTTATATTTCAAACTGTTGCATAAAGAAGGAATATAACACACAATCGCTTTTTCTATAAAACATGAAAACTATTTAATACTTATACATGTAAGTATTAAAAGTATCTATGTACAGGCATGAAACATTAAAATTAAATAAGACTTACCTTCGCATTCCATAATAAATATTCCTTTTAATATCCCTTTCGTTTAAACTTTAAATGGCGGGCGAAATGTAATCGCTTCACTTATCTTATAATGGCGTCATAGACAAAGACGAACTGTTCTGATTGGCTGATAAGTAGTTCGAAAACTTGGTTCAACTTATTACTAAAATGTGATTCAATTCAGCGTAATTCTAAGGTTACACCATGAAATAGAGATTTTGAAAATAAAAAAGTACCATATTTTGGTAATCACCATTATTTTTCTCCAAATATTGGTGTAACGTTAAGCGGAAATATTTAACAGTGTATAGCAATGAGACAAACAGTGACCAATATGTAAAGCACCCTGTTGATTCCTTTACAGTAATCCCTTAACATTCGCGAGGGCTGGTTTCGCGGAAACGTGTTCTGCGAATGTCAAAATGGCGAATGTTGAGACTATATTCTCGTGTATAAAAGGGGGTTAGGTTTTAAGATTTTGTTTTAATAGAAAAGAACAACTGTAACATAAATATATATTTACTAAGAATTAAAAAGCACATGCTGTAAATAAATTTGAATAATTATAAACATGTTCCGCAAAGATTAGTTGCTATGGCTGAAAGAGATTATTCATATATGATTGTTTGAAAGAACAGAACTTTTGTTTATGAATTTCCATATAAGGAAAAGTTTCCGTCACGATTTCTCTTTTAAATTTAAGACTCCTTACCAGTTAAGGATCGCATTATATTTCTTTCTCAACAAATTGTTGTTGAAGTTTTAAAATTTCTCATACAAATTTTGTCGAACATTTTTCAGTTGCAATAAAAATTGTGAAATTTAGAAAATTTAAGATTTTTTATTTCTAGCACCAAGTTGTTTCAGGTTTTTCGAAATTACTGATCTATATTTACCTTCAATACAAACGTTGAAGTTCTCGGAAATTAGGCTATACAGTACAATGCAGGTGTCCAGTGTCAAATAGTTTATGGAATTGGCACAAAGCGAATTTACTTTGTAAAAATTTATTCTTAATTAACCGGTATACCAAATTTGAAGAAAATCTGATAATTCTGCAGGAAAACCCATTTATCTAAGATAAAGGGGGATTAAACCCCCGTTTTCCCCTTTATACTTAACCAATGAACCACCAGAACTAATCCGAGAAGCGCCGTATCAGAATCTAAACTATTAAAATCTGTGGGCGTATATTTGTAACCACAAAAACTCGGAAACCAAAGGGCGCAGGGCTACGAAATTTGGCACACGGGTTGCTGGTAGGAGGACCATGAACGATTGGGGCAAAAAATTCGAAAATTTTAAACAGATTTTTTTCTATTTTACTTTATATTTTTGACGAATTTTGCTTTTTTGTGTTCAATCGGTTATCGCGTGAGTTCAAACCAGTTCCAAATGTTTACTGCAATGTGAGATATACATATTACGTAGGCCGCGCTGCAATTGTAAGAAGATGTAGCGGGTATTACGATAATTCTTTTACCTCGCATGAAAATAATTAGAGATTATTTAATTGCGCTTAATTATTACCTTATTTTAAAAATAAAGAAAACTTTTTATCACGCACATCAAGAAAACGTTTCATTCTATTTATTCCCTTATTCCAAAGACATCATTTTATAACGTCTGCTGCCATAGCAACATAATAAACTAAATTTCATTAAAAAAATGCACAGTAGTAGAAAAATATTTTTCGAGATATACTTATTACGTACGCCATGCTTAAATGAATGATATGTTTCGGCACCAGAGAGCAATGTGGCGACTTCTTGAGAACCCAATGCAGGACAAGTCCCATGTTATTATTAGATTGCCGGTGCATCTACAAGACATGCAATCTGTGTATTTTAGAGAAGCGGAGATACGTGAAACTTTTGAAAGAGCAAGAAATAAAGACACCATGCTCACTGCTTGTATTCTACTTAACAGGTCTAACCCTTCAGCAAACATCTATGTCTATACAGAAATTCCAAAGCAGTTTGTATGGAAAGTCAATGTGTGGAAAAGGTGAGTTACATTAGCTGACTTCATAGTATCAGGATGTATTCCGTAAGCCCAAAGGATATTGAGCGATTCCATCTTCGTATGCTGCTTTGACATGTTCCCGGTGCCAAGACTTTCGAGGTGTTAAGGACATATGAGAATACTGCCCATGAAACATTCAAGGGTGCATGCCGTGCTAGAAATTTATTAGAAGAAGATGATGAATGGCAACATTGTTTAACTGAAGCATGTGGTTTTGAAATTCAACCCAAACTGAGACAACTGTTTTCGTTCAAATGTGTGTTTGGCAAAGCTAAATTTACCGATTCAATTATGAGAACGGTTTAAGTCAGAACTCTCAGAAGATTTTGCTCGCCGTCTGCCGCTAGAGGAGAGTAGAGAAAGAGCCCTTGAAGACATAGCCCATCATCTACGCATACACAACGTGACACTTCAGAACCTTGAATTACCAGAACCCTCAAACCTGGAGAACACTGTGGAATGCGATGTCTATGATTTACAAGAAGAAAGAGTAGGGGGGAAGCGATTGTTAAACATGCTAAATCCGGAACAACGTATAATTTTTGATGTTGTCATTGAAAGTATTCAAAATGATTATGCTACTGTCGCTAAAGTTTTCTTTCCCAATGCTTTTTCGGGATCAGA
The DNA here is from genome assembly GCA_963932465.1 of Maratus speciosus. Lineage (NCBI taxonomy): Eukaryota > Metazoa > Arthropoda > Arachnida > Araneae > Salticidae > Maratus > Maratus speciosus. Next base: position 42,354,835 of record OZ010790.1, read on the forward strand.
AAAAATGTTCCTATTCAATACGTTGCTCCATTACGTCAGAGGAATGGGACATACTGCTATTCCCGTTGCATAGGCAGGCATCGCATCGATACTCTTGCAAACTGGAAGAACTGCACGTTCTCAGCTTAAAATACCAGTCCCCTTATCGAATAATTCCGCTTAAAAATTTCGGCAAAATACATCTGAAGGAAGATTACTGAAAATGGCTAAGCTCATTATATGGGATGAATGTACTATGGCACCTATTCATACTTTGAATGCTGTTGATAGACATCTGCGGGATTTGGATGACAATGATATCCCATTTTTGGGCAAAGTGTTTATTCTTGGAGGTGACTGGAGGTAGATTTTACCTGTGGTTATACATGCAAACAAAACACTCAGTTTTGAAAGTTGTATCCAGAATTCCTCTCTCTGGCCAACATTTTGAAAGTTCAATCTAGTTACAAATATGCGAACGGAGTCGGAGGAACTTGATTTCGTGGAATGGCCAATTCGTCTGTGGGATGGTCGGTTGACTAATGATTATGAACTCGGAGAATGTATTATTGAAATACCTCCAGAATGTTTAGTGCAGTATTTTATAGTGGATGATATTTTTGGTTCGTCTGAAATTGATCTTGATCATCTTTCGGAAAGAGCCATTTTGTGTCCCAAGAATGAGGATTCTTTGAGATTGAATGAGGAGGTTTTACGAAAAGTACCTGGCGAAGTCAAAACTTATTTTAGTGCTGATTCACTACTTTGTGATGATGAAGAAGAACGAAACAGTCTGCAAATGGATTTCATCAATAGTTTAACAACTTCTGGAATGCCACCACATCATTTAAATCTTAAAGTTGGTGTTAATGTTATGTTGCTTAGAAACATGAATCCGTCTAGTTGTCTCTGTAATGGAACACGTTTAATAGTCAGAAGGTTTTCGCAAAATGTTATAGATGCAGAAGTTTTGACAGGACATAAAAGAAGTACCCATGTTTTCATACCCATGATCCTGCTTACACCGTCGGTTACCAGTTTACCTTTCCAGTTACACACCATCAGTTTCCACTTAGGATCGCCTTTGCTATGACTATCAATAAATCTCAGGGTGAAACCTTGAAAAAAGTTGGAATCTATTTGCCTCATTCATATTTTTCACATGGGATGTTATATGTAGCCTTTTCCAGAGCAACTTCTGGAGAATGTGCACGTGTTTGGGTCAAGGAAGGACCAAAACAAGTAAAATTTTTTTCACAGCCTGATGAGGCATGTACACAAAATATTATCTTCCGTGAAGTTTATTTTAAGTCGCAACTATTTTGCTCTATTGTAAAAAACAAACAAACAAACAAAAACGAGTCTACTGCCCTTTAAATCATGGATGACGTAGGAAACAATGCAAAGATTTTTTATTTTGAAAGAAAAAATTTTCAAATTTTTCAGGTTTTTTTGCAATGACGATGTACATTTCATTCTTTCTTACAAATTTTTGTTTGGTTGTGTAAATGTCGACTTTATAACTGATTTCCTAAACTTTAATTTGGTTGTGTAAATACTCACTAAAACAACGAGCCTACCGCAATTTACCTCATTGGTGACGTGGAAAACAGTGCAACGATTTTTCATTTTAAAATAATATTTTCCATTGTTTTTACAGTCACGATGTAAATTAAATTTTTTCTTACAAATGGTTATTTGGTTGTGAAAATATTGACTTTATAACTGATTTTTATATTCCGAACTTTAATTTGTATCTGTAAATACTTACTTTTATTGATTTTGTAATACATACTTGATTTTTTGTGTACATACATATTTCATTTTGGTTGTGTAATTACTGGTTTTTAACAGATATAACACATTTTTATATTCATAAACTTAAATTTGGTTGTACCAATTTTTATTTTTTATTTTAGTTTTAGAATTAAATTCATGAACACACGTTCGTAGAACTGGTTAAACAGCTGGTAAACCTAGAAAAAGAATTTGAAGCAAATGGGATATTTCGATCAAGAGTTATCGCGTTACGTACATACATACATACATACCGAAACTGGCAAGCACATTAGCTCACAGGCTTTGAAAGACTGTGAGATAATAAATAGGTGTAAAATTGAAACAGAACAAAAAGAATTGTTTCGATTTTTTTTTTTTTTTTTTTTTTTTTTTTTTTTTACTATAAGAAATTTTATTTGAAAGGACCAGGTGGATTCTTGTTATCTTTGCAGAAAGAACCAAAATATCCGTTAGCGCCAACTTTTCAAAAATATTGTTTGGACTCAAAAATTGTTGAGTAAAATCAGACATATCTTTTTTTTCCGCTTTAGTGTGTGTGTGTGTGTGGAGAGAGAAAGATATGGAGTGGAGCGAATGACTGAAGACGATAACTCGAAATTAAATTATGTTTTTTCTAAACAAATTTTTAAATTTTTATAATCTATCTATCTATCTATCTATCTATCTATATGTATATATATATACAGGTGGTTATCAAAATAATGGAAACACCCTAGATTTTGAAGGAATTCTTTATTAATATGGCATAGGACCGCCTTTGGCATGTAATACAGCTTAGATTCGCCTGGGAATCGAATCATACAAATTCTGAGTGTTTAGAGGAATATTGTACCATTCTTCATAGAGATATTGTGAAAGTTCCGTGAGAGATGCCGGTGGAGGATATCGATTCCGGATAGAAAGCTCTAAAATAGACCACAACGGTTCGATTATGTTGCGGTCTGGGGACTGTGCGGGCCAAGGTAGATGTTCCACCTCATCCTCATGTTCATCAAACCATGATTGGACAACTCTGGCTGCATGAATAGGGGCATTATCATCCTCGAAAATTCCATCTCCTGCAGGAAACAAAATTTGCATCATGGGATGGACCTGGTCAGCTACAACTTCTCTATACTTCTCCCCAGTGATCCTTCCTTTCAGGGTTACGATTGGACCAGCAGAAAACCATGACACGGCTGCCCATACCATGACCGATCCACCTCCATGCTTGACAGTTGGACGGAGGCAATCAGGATCATACGCTTGTGCAGGTGTTCTCCAGACATGTACCCGTCCTGTTGTGGGGAACAATGTGAAAGATGATTCGTCTGACCATATAACAGTCTTCCACTTATCAATCGACCCGGTTTCGTGGTTGTGGCACCACTCTACACGACGTTTGGCATTAGCATCTGTGACAAGTGGCTTGGGAATTGCTGTTCTGCCGTAAATGTTCTCTTTATGAAGGTATCTCCGAACTGTAATTGTTGACACTGGAGAATCCAGATGCTGATTGAGCTCTGCGGTCACTTTGGCTGCAGTTGTTTTCTTTTTAGACATTACAATCCGCTTCAATACCCGTCGGTCTCTTTCACTCAGCTTCTCCTTCCGTCCACTATTTTGCTTTGCTGAGCTTGTCTTTCCGCGCTGTGTGTAAGCTGTCATGACTTTAGACACCGTACCTCTAGAAACGCCTATAAGCTGGGATGTTTCGGTGACCGTTGCTCCAGCTAGTCGGGCTCCTACAATTTGGCCTCTTTGAAAATCTGTGAGGTCTGACATTTTACGCTTCTGACAAAAAAAAAAATCAAAACGTAGGCAACTCTTCTAGAGCTCTCTCAGACTACCTAATACATGTATTCTTTATATTAAAAAAATCTGGTAGCTAAGATTATATTTTAATGCTTACGAAGGGAATTCTTAAATGTCCCTTTCATTCACAAGTGTTTACATTATTTTGATAACCACTGTATATATATATATATAAGCTCAAAAAAGATTAAAAGTAAAAATAAAAATATAAAAAATAAAACCATGATACTATAATATATATATATATATATATATATATATATATATATATATATATATGTAGATCATTTGTGTGTGGGTAAAGCAAACTTTTCTCCATGAACATCTACCGCCACCCGCACGCTGTTCATGTGGTTAGATAGCCCTTGGTCTCCTGCTGTTAGTAAGGCAGTTTGGTCGCGGTGGATGGAAGTAGGAGATTACAGGGACACTCAAAAGAATTACATTACATTACGACCTATGGGGGGGAAATCGTTTGAGATAGTTTTTAACCTTTATCTGCATATTTAAAAGGCCCAACTCAAACTATTGAACCTGGAAGCATGCAAATTCGGGGGAAATAAGCACTAAGGGCGGATTTTTGAAAATCCCCCCTAAAATGGTTAAAAGGAGGGGGGGAGAGTCGAAACTTTTAGAGCATGTGGCCTTATTTCAGCACCGTTTTTCCACAGCGTGAAATTCCAGAATTTAAATCTACTAAAAAAATAATTAAGCACGTATTTCAGCGATTTTAGAAATTCCTCCAAAAAGGGCGTTGAAAGAGGGTCGAAAATTTTAGAACATTTGCCGTATCTCACACGCCGTTTAAGGTAGGAGCGTGAAATTCCAGAAACTAAATCTACTAAAATGTAATTAAGCACGTATTTCAGCGATTTTAGAAATCTAAAAGGGGGGTCGAAAATTTTAGAACATTTTCCATATCTCAACAGCCGTTTTAGCTAGAAGCGTGAAATTCTAGAATATAAATCTACTAAAAAAATAATTAAGCAGGTATTTCAGCAATTTTAGAGATTCCCCCCATCCCAAAAAAGAGTGCGTTAAAACGGGGGTCGAAAATTTTACATTTGCCATATCTCACCAACCGTTTGAGGTAGGAGCGTGAAATTCTAAAAAAATAAATCTACTAAAAAAATAATTAACCACGCATTTCAGCGACTTTAGAAATTTCCGCCCCTTAAAGGGGGGTTAAAAGGGAGCTAAAAGGGGGGTCAAAAATCTTACAAATTTTGCTATATCTCACCAGCCGTTTGAGGTAGGAGCGGGAAATTCCAGAATATAAATGTACTAAAAAATCATTAAGCACGTATTTCAGCGATTTTCGAAATTCCCTCAAAAGGGGGCTAAAAGTGGGTGTCAAATAGAACATATGCCATATCTCACCAGCCGTTTTAGGTCGAAGCGTGAAATTCCACAAAATAAATTATTAAAAAATAATTAAAAACATGTTTCAGCGATTTTACAAATTCCCCACCCTAAGGGCTTTAAAAGGGGGGGGGGGTCGAAAATTTTAGAACATTTGGCATATCTAGGCAGCCATTTTAGGTAGAAGCGTGAAATTCAAGATAACAAGCACACTAAATAAATAGGTAAGAACATTTCATCTTTGCTAGATATATTTCGTTTAATTCAAGGTTCCTTTAGAGAAGTTCCGCCAATTTAAATATAATTTTATAAATAGTTTTATTAAATTATATTCTTATAATAAATTATATATCTTATATTAATCTGTATACAGGGTGCGATATGTTATCTATCGCCGACCTTTACTTTCTCAACCGTTGATCGTAGACATATAGTTCCAATTACAAAAACGTTTCAAATGAGGTAAATATTCATGTTGTGGCATTATTTAAAGTAAAAAACCAATTTTATAAAAATTACGAAATCTAACTTTTTATACTGTTCCTCAGTCCCTATAGTTATATTTAGTAAAAGTTTACACATATCATAACAGATATAATACAAAATGTTTGACATCTGTACTACAAAAATTAACTCAGTTATTACATTCCAACGTTTGAGATTTTTGCACATAATTTTGTCTTTCGTTGAGGGATCTGTTAAAAGATGAATTAAAGCAATTCGAGATCAAAATCAGGCTGCAATGTCATTTTTACGGTGAAACCACCTTTAGCCGGTATCATCAAATAGGATTATTTCATCTAAAAATTTGAGCTGATTTTTAGGGGTCGTATACAAAGCGAAGAATGAAATATTGAAATTAAACAGAAAAATAAGTATCAATTTATTATGATATCAGAAAACGGTCTACTATAAAAAATGAATACATCAAGCGCCGGAATCTACTAGGGATACTGCTCAAAGTGCTCTCTATTGGTGACAATGCGCAATTGAATGCTTGACAGTACTGAGTCCTGGACACGTTATAGCATAGCGGGTGTGCAACGTAGGCGAAAATCAAGGATAGCCGGTATCGCCAAATCGGGGAATCACAAAATTATTTCATCTAAAATTTTCAGCTAATTTTTATGGGTCGAACAACATTTAAACATCAAAGTAGATAGAATGGACAACCGGAAAATAAAACATGCTCACTAAGGACTAGATAAATGGCAGAGAAATCAATTGATATTTATTTTTCTGTTTAAGTTCAATATTTCATTCTCCGCTTTGTATACGACCCCTAAAAGTCAGCTAAAATGCTTCGATGAAATAACCCTCTTTGGTGATTCCCCGGTTTGGCGATATCAGCTAAATTTGGTTTCGCCGTAAAAACGACATTGCACCGTGATTTTGATCTCGAATTACTTTAATTCATCTTTTAACTGATCCCTCAATGAAAGACAAAATTATGTGCAAAAATCTCAAACTTTGAAATTGAATAACTGTGTCAATTTTTGTAGTACAGATGTCAAACTTTTTGCGTTATATCTGTTATGATATGTGTAAACTTTTACTAAATATATCTATAGGGACTGGGGGACCGTATAAAAAGTTAGATTTCGTAATTTTTATAAAATTGATTTTTTTACTTTAAATAATGCCACAACAGGAATATTTACCTCATTTGAAACGTTTTTGTAATTGGAGCTATATGTGTACGACCAACGGTTGAGAAATTAAAGGTCGGCGATAGATAACATATTGCACCCTGTATATTGTTATATATCTTATATTATTTGTCTTATATTAAATTGTGTTCAAAGGTTACAGCGATTTTTTAAGTATTTAAAGTTTAATTAGACATTTTATTGAAAATATAACCACCATCAGATGATAAATAAATCACCCGAACAGTGAATTGTGACATTAATTATTCTTTACAATAAGATTTCTGAGTTCTCATACAAATAAAATCAGACTATAAATCAATACAAACTCATAATCTTCAAGTGTCGCAACTTCGAAATTAAATTGTGGTTTTCCAAATAACAACGATAATTAGCAATAAATGAAGAGAGTTTTCACCCAGATGTGATGCATGAATATCACGTGATTGACTGAACAGAACTAAAAAACTCTACTCATTCATTATTATTATTATGCTTTCTGTCCATTGAATAAAAAAGATGTAAAAATAAATCGCTGCCAAAAAGTGCAGCGTAACATCTCATTATCTAAAGTCTTAAACACTTTAAAATTCAATACTTAATATATAATTTCTTAAATTGTAATATAAGTTAATAATTACACATCAGCTTCATGTGTCATAAAATTATTTAACACAATTTTTATTCTCGCAGTTGTAGTGCTGAAACAAAACAAAGAAGTGGATTATAACGTAAAAGCAACATGGATTTCGTTAGGCCATAAAAACAAGGCTTTGCTGCAGTGGAAATAATAAGTAAGAAATTTAAGTTACCTACAATATTTACAGAATGATATCTTAAGATATTGGCCAGGATATATTAACCATTCTTCTTTAAATCATTCTTCTACACGTGAGCGCGCGAAACCTACTGTGTAATAGAGATGGCATTTTTGTCACACATTTTTTGTAAAAACGCTCATCGTCAGCATATCTAGACTAATTTTTATTGGTTAAAACCGTATTTTAATAATTAAAGTAGGTAATGAGCATTCGCGCTTCCATATTTTCCCATAGGTTAAAATGGGATTTCGCGATCGGAGTGTTTCAGTTCAGTGAAGCGTCCCTTTAGTCGCAAAAATCTTGGGTTTGACTTCAGGCTAAGACGCATTTTCTTTCAATTGGAAAATTTTCAATTGATGTCATTCTTAATATTGTTTTAAATTTAAATATAAGCTACATAAATGCATTCGTAAGAGCTGGTTAAAATATAAAATTATATGCCTTCAAATAAATATGTTTAGTCATTAAAAGTATTTCTAATATTTGTATTATACAGACAAATAAAGGTAAGACAATTCTCCCAAAGCAATTCCTTAATTCTGAATATCCTACGAAAGATTATAGCACAGCTAACAAAAACTACATGAATGTAAAAACGAATATAAATTTATTTGACATTTAAAATGAGCTATAAACGTTGAAAACACTGTAGTTATTTTCACATTTATTACACAAAAACATCATGTTTTTGCAACCATTTTCCATGTAGTTCCTCTAAGGGTCATTCCAACAAAATGAGCAAATCACCTGTGGCAGACATGTCACAGATTTTAACGAAATCATTTTGTAAGTAGATCACACCTATTTATGAGTAAATGTAAAATAATAGATTTTAGGATTGTTTATTTAAGTATTAAAATTTATATTAAAAGTGGATGCAAAATCGTGGTTTTGGCTACATGCTTGAAGTTTCAATTACACAAGCCTGCGATGAAAAAATTGCCGGTAAAGTAAGTGGTATTTTTTAGTTTTTTGGATGCTGATTACTGGAAAAATAATGAAAAAATTCCATCACGTACAGTTTCATCACAAATCGCAATCTATTTTTTCTATGAATTTAGTATATTTCGGACCAAAAATTATCATTTATATGAGTTTGATAAATAAATTTATGGACTTAAAATAGTAAATTGATGCATTAAACTAATAAAAAATATAGAAGAAACTATTTCAATACAGAATATTTCTCTTAATTGATAAACTGTCTATATAATACAATATTCAAGACAGCGGAAACCAGATAGAAATCGGATCTCTCCTGCTTCCAGGTGTGTGCTCGCCACCCCTTCTTCACACCCATTTTTACTGACATAATTTCTATTCCTGAATCAGTGTCTTTCTTTACTCTGTATTGTACAGATGTGTTTTTATTCCGACCTGTGAGTTATAAGTTATAGTAGTAATTTTTACTTCTAGTTTTTGCTGCATTAGAGAACATGGCTTCCAGAGGATGTGCTAATTCACCGAATTATATCTGCTATATTTGTGGTAACTATACTGTGAAAAAACAACAAAGAAGCACTTCTGATTATGTAAAAGAAAGAGTATTTCGCTTTATTTTGACATGAAATTGGGCGAGCAAGGCAAGCCTTGGGCTCCACACAAAGTTCGTCGTATTTGTGTAGAAGAATCAAGACAATGATTTCAAAGTAAAAAGCAATCTTTTCGGTTTGGTATACGAATGTTTTGGAGAGAACCTAAAATCACAGTGATGATCGTCATTTTTGTATTTGTAATGTGAAAGGTTTCAATTTAAAGAACAAAAAGGAAATATTTTATCCTGACATTCCGTCTGCGATACGTCCTGTCCCTTATAGACCTAGTAAAGGAAAAAATCTTATAGATTCAAAAAAGTGTTACTTCCACAGCTTCATATAAAATTAGGTCTTATGAAACAATTTGTCAAGGCTTTACCAAAAGAAGTTGAATGTTTGAAATACCTGTGTGAGCAGTTCCCGGGTTTATTCGAAGCAAAACTGAAGGAAGGTGTGTTTGTAGGACCAGACATCAGGAAAATGATGAAAGATGAAAATTTTCAAAATAAAAGGAAAACAAACGAAAGAAAAGCCTGGAAATCTTCCAAACTGGTTATTAATAGCTTTCTTGACAACAAAAAGGACACAAACTACAAATCTATTGTACAACAGATGGTAAAAACTTTCAAAATTTTAGGGTGTAATATGAGCTTAAAAGTTCATTTCTCGATTCACACCTAGACTGTTTTCCTGAAATTTAGGTGCAATTAGTGAGGAACAAGGTGAAAGATTTCACCAGGATATAAAGAAAATGGAGAGGCGATATCAAGGCAAACGGAATGTCAGCATGATAGCCGACTACTGCTGGATACTACAAAGGGACAATCTCTGCAACGTTCACAATAGGAAAAGTGGCAAAAAGACTTTTGGTGTAAAGAAAAAAACATTACTCTAAGGACTTATAACCTTTACATATACTTAACTATTACTTGAACTCTGATATAAATGTAATTTATATGGATTTATAAATAAATGAAATGTCAAAATTTAGTGATTTCAGATTTTTCTTTAAAAATATGCAATCATTTTGCAAAAAATCCTTACGTGATAGAAAAAAATGGATTTCATTTTCGGAATCAGCACTAAAAATACATAAAAATTAGTTATCAAAACTAATGCAATTTTCAAAAAGTATTTTTTGCAGGTCTGTGTTATGGTTATTAGCCTTAAGAATGCAAAAACTATATTAACCCCCCGAGCGTCTTGCAAAAGGGTAAAATTGTAATGTTGTTTTCTTTGCATTTTGGTTTAAATGCTATGAAAATATGATTCTTTCAACATTATAAAAAAAACTCAATTACAAATATGTATGTAATCCTTGAGACTATTAATCATTCTTCAATGTATTTAAAATTCATTAAATCTATAGAATTATATTATCTTAAATATTGCTTGTATTGCTGTGAAACCTGGAGCTTAGTGAACGGAATAATACGCCCCAAACACTTAGAGGGTTAAAAATTATTCATAATTAGGAATGAATAATAAGTAACAGACTGACGTAAGTTAGTAATTGTGTTTTTATTCCTTAATGAAAAAAAATTATTTTTGAAAATTTTTGAGGGAAAAATGCAACGTTTCTATTGAGATGAAGCACACCTCTGACAATATCAAAATTGCTTGACGTTATAGCTAAAAGTATATATATTAAATATTCAAAATTTCATTCTTGCCTTTTTATTCCTTAATGAGAAAAAAATAAATAGTAAAAAATGTTGATGATAAAATGCAATATTTCTATCACTTGTTTCGACGTGAAGGAAAGCTTTTTAAAACTTTTAATTCTTTTGATATTATAGATAAATGTGTATATTTTAAATATAAAAACTTTTATACTTGTTTCAGTTTATTTTTGCCTCAAGAAGTTTTTAATTAAAAAAAAAGCTCAATTGAACAAAAAATTATATATTAACACCAAAACCCACATACAGAAAATAGATGACAGCACTAAATTTTTTCACCTTGAAATCGTGCAATATTTTAAGAAACGCGCGCGAATTAAAAAAAATGAATAGCTCATGGAATGTAGTTAGTATGGCCTTTTTTAACCCAGTTTTGTGACGTTAGGAATCAAAAGGCAATCTTGAATTTTTTTTAGCAGATTATGGACTTATTGATCTTTATATCTGTGCGATAACTGTAATGTGGGACCTTTCCTTCATTATTTTTTTTTACCTATCAATAAGAGGAAAAATTACAATTTTGTCATTTTTTTTAAAGTTTCTAAATTTTTTTAAAGGTGAAGGAAATACATGGCAACTTAAAAACTTTAGTAATTCGATCTTAATATGTAACACTACACCAGGCATTAATTTCTCAGATGTTTTTGAATTCCTTTAATTTTTATAGCGTTTTTAATTTTCTGAAAATTTGCAAATTTTCAATTTTTACAACCAATTAAAGATTAATCATGGTTTTACCAGATTATTATTACTCAATAAATACGAAGATAATTTTTCAGAGGTTACATTATTATAAAAAAATTCATTCCAGTTAAATAGTTTTCAAGATACAGAACTTCAAACCTGCAGTTTTGGACGATTGTACACATGCCATTCTTTATCACATGTTTTTTAAATGTCCAAAACTGCTAAAATAATTTATTTTTTGTGAAGATATTTTGCAGAGCTCTATTTGAATATGAATTGAACCTGTATATCAAATTTTATTAAAATCGGTTATTATATGGCCCTGACTTTTTTTAAATTTTTGCTCATTTTACGTGGAATGACCCCTAAATAAATAATAATAATAATAATAATAAACGATTTCCTCAAAATGATACACGTGACAAGACATATAAAGTAAATAAATTCCCCGCAAGGTTTTCATACGTAAGCAAAATTTATTTTATGGGGAGAATCTATACCAGGGTCATACAAAACATTTTCATGGCTGTGTTATTCCGCTTATTGTTTGAAACCACAAAAATATAATTCATACAGTTACAGAAATGATGTTTGAATTACTTGCGGGAAAGAATAACAAAAGCAGACAAATGATAGACTGAGTATTCAAGCTCATCCCAAGTGGAGTTTCGCTCATAAATTTTTAAATGATATTTTAACTGATATCTAACATGATGCTAAGTTTTTGTCTTAGTATAATTTGATATAAAATATACTAACATTACTTTATTTAATCTTTACATATTTTTTTTTTAAAATCACAATTGTATATTATTCCTCATTAGAGATTAAGTCTTTTTTTTGTTGTTGTTGTTGTCATTCTACTTTCCAAAGTTCTCAAAGTTATTTAAGTAAAATAAGATCGTTGTTCTAGTCATTCTTTAGTATTTTCTCAAGTTATTTAAGGTGACCAGATAAGCGAAATTTGGGGAAAAATCGATTTTTACTTTTTTATATCTTTAAACAGTTTAAAATTTATCTTTCCAACGATGTGTCACACATGTTTATACATTAAAAAAAAGTGTTGGAATTATTAATTCTTTCTCAGAGTACTTCACAGCTTAGTGGCCATTTAAATCTTTAATTGTCTTTTTCTCAAAACTTGGATTTTCAATGTTTGAGTTTCTTTTTTTCGATATCTATTAAGCTTAAGAACTCATTTCTTTAAATACTTTCATTATGTTATATTGTATACTTTAACACAAGCATTTAATCATTTGTTGAGAATTATTTATTTTATGCAGTGAAATCTTACCAAAAATTCTGATTTAAAAATGACTTCCAATAAATAATTTATAATTAATTTTCAGGTTCACTTAGCAAGAAAATGGTATGTTAAAATACCTAAACCATGTTACTCAAACTACTTTGAAAATTCTAGACCTCTATATTTCACCATTTCTGAGGAAAAGGTACATAAAGTTGGTGTATTTCAACATGGCGGAGTAAGAGCTTACCCGGTCCCCTTACGTAAAACAAAATCGTTGTAAGTTTTCTCGAAATTTCTGTCAGTATGAGAAACAAACACCATACGCAATCCACTTATTCAATCAAATACTACTTAAAGATTATTACATTTAATTTAAGAGTGTGCTCAGGATGCACGCGCGCTACGCGCGCGAGCTCAGGAGACAGGAACATGGAGTGGGTAAATATCATGGATGGAATAACACGTAGTGTGTTCAGGAACAGATCATGGATTTGATCGTGTGCTAGATGGCTGAATGGATAAGGCAGTGAACTCGAGACTAGGGATTCTGGGTTCGAATCCTTCCAGTCCCACATTGTAATCATAATTTTTTTTTGTTTTGTTTATTGGTTGTTTTATATTTTTCATAATGAATAAGATATTTTTGATGAAGATATATTTTTTATTTTTATTATACAGAGGCACGTGTATTTTTATTATAATAATGAAATATCTATTTAAATGTGAGAAAATGAGGTATTTCGAGATGAAAGTTTTGCATCTGAACGCCTTTTAAATATTTAAAGTTTCGTTTCTAAGTGATTATATATGTATATGACCATGATATAAACATTAAGCAAATCCAAATGAAAAAATACTATACTATATTGTGCAAAAATATCCTTTTGCACGTAGGATAATTCCTTGATTTTCTTTTCTTTTTTTTTTTTTTTTTTTTTTTTTTTGAATACTTTACGAGTGAATTTTTATCGAGACTAGGCTGGAAATCATATTTTACTTTGAACATTATAAAAATAAAATGCAATAGTTGTAGATTATTTTAACTAAAAATATCTGCAGATATATTTTTGAAAGAGATAAAATATATAGGTCTGCTGTCTAGTTTTGTAGTGAATAAAGTATGATTAGAATGTTTATAAATTTTCTACTGAAAGTATAAGTAAATATTTTGCTTATACTAACAGAATTTTGAATGCGATTTATTTCTCATGTTTTATGATGTATTTTGGTCTGTTATCCACACGGTATTAAAATATGCAATCATAAAATAAGAAATATATATATTAAAACCTTCTCTGAAAAACTGTCTAACTAACAGTGCAAATTCCATTGAAATCCATCCAGTATAGTAGATTACAAACAAATCTCATATGTTGATATCACAATCTTGGTTTACTAACAGCATTCTATTTATCACAGAAGTTATAAATCAACTGATAAATCATTTTTAAATAAATAAAAAGAAAATTGTTAAAAAGTTAAAATTTTTAGATCACCAGTTGAATTCTTAAATTGTATCAATCAACCTACCAAACAAAGCACAACCAATAAAATAACACATAAGCAAAAAACGCACAATCACGTGATCAAATCGCCCACTCAATTTTTTTGAGCAGCTTGCGCGGAGTTTGTGCGCGGTTGGTCAACTAATTTTAAATGCTAAATGGGCTAAAATAGATAAAGAAGGTCACGTGATGTTTTTCCCGACTATTTTAGATTTTATCTGAGTGAACATAGGCATGTAGTCCTGTTACGAAAACCATGTTTTGGAAGGATAAAGAAATATGGTCGTTGGTTTTACCTTTTTTGAACCATTAAAAATAATGAAATAATTGAATTATGTTAAAATTCCTTTCTTCGAGAAGACCTACTCCATGACATAAACTTCTGAGCGCGCGCGCGGCGCGAAATGCACTTCTGAACACACTCTAAATTAATTGTAACTGACTATAATGTAAGTATGTTCATACACATGCACTAAGTACGATATAGTATTTTAATCCTTTATGTACTCAATTATGAATTCATGAAAATTTTATCTTCTAAAGCATTTTTCGTGAACTGTTTAAACTACATTAGAAGATTTACATACTCATTTAATAAATTTTAGAAGGATTTTAGAAGGATTAATTAAATTTGAATTTATAGGGATTTTGTGCAATATTTATAACCCCATTCAAATCTTTTATTTTAAATATTTTTCTTGGTATTTTATAGAATTAGGAAATGTACAAATATAATGTTCTTACAATAGAAATATTTCCGAATTGACCCCCCCCCCCCACACACACACACACACCTAACGCCAAGAAAGCTGGAAAGTTGCAAAGGCAAAAGCAATCATCCTTTTAAAAATATTTTTATTTTGTGTAACCACTAATGCTTTTGGAACAAGATAAAGTGATGTATCTATAACTCATCCTAAACTGTATTACAACTAATCGATGCATTAAATGAGTTTTATAGCAAGTTATTTTAATGGTACTTATAAGTACCGTCAGTAGATAAAGGGTTAATTGTTTTTCCCAGACTTTTAAGTTGGTTACCACTTGAAGTATTCTTGTCTGCTTTTGTTATTCTTTCAGCGAAAGTAATTCAAACATCAATTTTCTTTAAATCTGTATAAATTATATTGCTGTTGTTTCAAACAATAAGCTAAATAACTGAGCGATAAACGTGTTATGTGAGGCCCTTGGATAGATTCTACCCATAAAGTAAAGTTTACTTACGCAAGAAAACATTGCGAGGAATTTATTTACTTTATATATCTTGTCGGGCATGAGGAAATTGTTTTTTCCTTTAAGGGCAATATGTGGAAATTGGTTATGGAAACAAGACGTTTTCGGGTGATATATGATAAAATAGCGGCAGTTCTTTCAACGTTCATAAGACATTTTAAATGTTAAATAAATTTATATATGCGATATACATATATTTAACGTCTGCATTTGAAACTTTTAAAAGACTAAATAAAATAAGTAAGTAAGACTGATTTGAATACACTTTAAAATAAAATTTATAAAAAGTTTAAAATACTAAAAACGTTAAAAATACATTTAGAAGACATTTCGCCAAGCAACCCTCAAGGCCTCATCAGTACAATTTAACCATTGTAAAACAAACAATAGAACAAATCATGTACAGTTAAAGTTAATTTTTCAGAAACAAACAATATTCATCAGGAATGGAACAGGCTTTATTCAATGAGTAAACCAGCCTTCTAAGAACAAATTGCCATGATAACTGTTACAACCTGATTTCAAAATACAACCGTTCCTAAATAACGGGTTGCTTATTGCCATGATAGATTGTTCCTAGAAGGCTGGTTTATTCAATTTCGATCGCCGGCATTGAATGTGGCATGTTCCATTCCTGGTGAACATTACTTGTTTCTGAAAAAATTAACTTAAACTTGAACTGTACTAGATTTGTTCTGTTTTTTGTTTTACAATGTTTAATTTGTACTGATGAGGCCTTGTGTGAAATGTCTACTGAATGTATTTTTTAATATTTTTAGTATTTTAAACTTTTTATAAATTATATTTTAAACTGTATTCAAGTCTGTCAGTCCTATTTATTATATTTAGTCTTATAAATATATATATTTTTCCTTCAACTAGTTTTTGTTACCAATGCTGTTAGCTTTTGTAGAATATTCAAAATTAGAGAACTGCTTTGGAACACCTGTCCTACGCTTTTCTATCTAATAAAAATATTAGAAATGTTTTTAATGGTTATTTATATTTATATATATTAAGTAGATTTATTTTAAAGGCATATAATTTTGAATTTTAACCAGCTTTTGACTGTTTTCTCACAAACTAATTTCAACAAAAATATTCAGAATATCCTATTAGACCTATTATAGTAACTTATTAGATTCCTTAAGTGAATTTCTGTAATGAAAATCATTATAAAAAATAAAATTTAAAATTCACATAATTGTATGGAAATTAAAAAAATATGTTTCTTATGAAAGAATATAACCTTAAAAAATCAATTTTTAATTTTATACTTTTTGAATACTTTTTTATTTTTGTGAATAAACTGTACATTTTAAATTTTCTTTTAACGTAAATTTTATAAGTATGAAAGCATTTATTTAAAAGTTATTAAAAAGATTTGTAGGTAAATACTGCTTATACTGTACATCTACCTTTATTAAATATCTAGAAAAATGTTTAACTTTTTAAGATTTTTCTTCTTAATCTTTTATTGGAATAATTTGCATACTTTACACTGAAAGCCATTCTGTAGTATATTTCTATTTTTGATTTTAAATAAAAAAATTTCCACTGCATCTGATTTTTAAAATTGGGATAATAAAGTTTTTTTTTTTTTTAATCTGCTACTATGTTTGACATTTCAAAATGAAAAGAAATTTGAAAATTGGTGCATTGTGCTCGGCTTTTATCTGTCAGTTTCACTTTTAAAAAAATGTTCACACAGGTACTTTTGTATAGAGTGCAGTGCCTTTCATATGTATAAAACACTTCTATTGTCTGTCAATCATCCAAAGTTTTTCATATGGCTTTAAATTAACATTTCACAACATTTAAAATAAAAATAAGAAATAATTAAATATGCAATATTGCATTTCACAATACAAGATAAAACAAGTTAGGTAAATAAAGAAAATATAAAAGAAAAGTGCCCAGTTAAAATGATGGCATTGAGCTCACAGTCTATGCAAACTAATTGTATAGACTGTTACTTCAAAGAATAATGCCTTTCGTAAAATAAATTAAGTGGGGGATGAGCCCCTCCCCCTGTTTCACATCTTTATACTTAACCAATGAGCCCCCAAATCTTACCAGGGAAGCGCCTTATCAGAATAAACCGGTATATCAAATTTGAAGCAAATCGGATTGAAAAACCCATTTATCTAAATTAAATGGCTATTACACTTCGATTTCTCCTTTATACTTAAACAATGAACCTCTAAATCTAATCAGGGAAGCGCCTTATCATAATAAACCGGTACACCAAATTTGAAGCTAATCGGATAAGAAACACTTTTTTCTAAATTAAAGGGGTATTACCCCACCCCCAATCCCTCCTTTATACTTAAACAATGAACGTCCAAATCTAATCAGGGAAGCGCCTTATCAGAATTAACCAGTATACAAAAATTGAAGGAAATCTGATAATTCTGCATGAAAAACCCATTTATCTAAGTTAAGGGGGAATTAGTTCCCTTTATACTTAACCAATGAACCCCCAAAACTAATCAAGGAAGCGCCTTATCATAATAAACCGGTATACCAAATTTGAAGCAAATCTGATAATTCCGCATGAAAAACCCATTTATCTAAATTAAAGGGCGGGGCGTAGTTCACCGTACCCCCCTTTATACTTAACCAAGAAACCCCTAGAACTAATCAGGTAGGCGCTTGAAAATGAACCTAGAAAAAAATTTGAAGCAAATCGGATATTTCTATCAAGAGTTATCGCGTTACGTACGTACGTACGTACCTACATACGTAATACTTTACATACGTACGTACATACAGAACCAGCGGGCACATTAGCTCTCAGGGTTTGGATAGCCTGTGAGCTGAAAATACATTTAAATGTTTAGTGCCCCCTTCAAATAAATCCCCTTTCTTTCTTTTTTAGAGGAATATAAAATATTTAATACTGTAACACATAAAAAAAAATAATTAAATGCTGAGGAATGTTTTTTGATATGTTAAAGTTTACATTTTACAGATACGAGTTGGAACCCGTCGAAATTCGACGAATTAAAATATTTAGAATGGAACTGTTAGACCGAATTTATAACAAACCTACAAAAATAATTACAATAAAAAATTCATCTTTCATTGGTTATTTAACTCTTAAAACAAATAATGTTCTTCACCTAAAATTACCAAAATATTATTTCCAAAAACTTGAACTGCTTAAATTATTGAAATATTGAACTGTATTGGAATACGTAATCAAGATAAGTAATTATGTTGAAGTTATTGATTGAGGCTCTTATGTTTGTTTTTACGGGATCAAAAATCAGTAAAAAAGATTTCGCTTTGTCACATCATAAAATTTTTCCCATAAAATCTAAACTGTACGTTATTTTCACATTCTCAAAATTTACATACGCACCACTCGAATTCACAATTTAAAAGTATTTTAACGCTCAATACATTATTAATGAATGTATTTCCAAACTTAAAGTCACGTTTGTCAGGTAAAACTTTTCATGTGAACATTCGCATTAAATTTAAGTTCTAATCTCAGTACCCGAGAACATTTACCATTCAGAAATTTGCCTTTAGTTGCCATAGTATTGGTCAAATATTTAGTTTTATCAAAGAAAATGATAGTTTTTTTTTTTTTTAAATATGACATCATTTTTACTCACTGAATCATTTTGCCTATCGTCTCAAACTCAGTATCCGCGTAATGTAAAGATATTGAAATATCTTCTTCAATCTTTTGATTTATGAAGAAGAATGTGTGTTTTTTTTTTTAATGGCTGACGTCATTTTATGTTCAAAAATTAGAAAAAAGTTACTTTTATTTGCAATGTGAAAATGGCATCAATAAGAATATAATGAATAAAAATAAAAAACCATGATTATTTTCCCTTTACTTTTAATAGAAATGGAGTACTTCAGTTGCCACAATTATAAAATTGGTACTAAAAACTATAAAAAAAAAATTAATATCTCAAAAATATATTGAGATAGAGCTTTCAAACAAATTGCATTTAAAAGAACATTTATTTCTCTATACGACGGTGTAAAAATTGAAACTGAGCGATGTTTAGAAGTTTAAAAATTTACAGTAGTGAAAATTGCAAAACCGAAATTTCATTTTAAATTTCAAAGTGTTACCATTCGCAGAATGACGTATGCGTAACGCACAGATATGTTTGTCCTTTATAATATGGATAGGTGTTAATATTACTTACACAATTTAACGAAATATCGTGAAATTTTTTACGAAGAACGTAAAGTATAACAAAGGTTTAAAAGCATAAAACTCAGTTATTAAAATAAAAATATTAAACATGGTATATTCACTTAACATTATAATATATCAATGAGTAAAGAAACAACCCATTTAGGAAAGCTTGTTTAATACAATAGAAGGTTTGATCTATTTAAAACTAAAATTAATATCCTGCAAAGGTTTTCAAGAAAATATGTACCTTATATTGTATTACTGTATTTTATACTTGTTTTAATCTTGTTTTTCTGATACATACAGTAGAACATAATCAACCATTTATGTATTTACATGACATTTATCTGTTATAATACAAAATATGATTATGTGTAAGAGACGTTCTGGTGAAAAGAGGATAACGGTCATATTTATAGCATATTTAATTTCAGACTAAAACTGTGTAAAAACCGTGTACAAACTGTGTAAGAACCGTTAACTTTAATGAGAAAAAGTTATTAACAATTGATATTTTAAAATAATTAGCTTTACTATTCATTACATTATTTTAAAATTTCTTTGTAAATATAATCCATTGAAGGTAAATATTTATTCAAGCAAATATGTTTAAATATATATGCAGCTAAAATGCTTTTAAACAAAAATTAATTTTGAATATTTTTAAGCATTAAAAACTATTATATTGTGTAAAATTCATGTAAATTTTCTAAGGCATTGAAATTATTTTGTCGTTTTGTTAGAATGCAGAAAAAGAAATTAATAGAAATATGAAAATTTTTATTTTTATTTAATAGAATTTACATGCAAATGCATTAAACTGTTAATTTGGAGTGGCGTTTTATTTTCAATTATAATAAGTGTGTTACTGCTGTTTCATGAATGTCAAATTGAATTTTTTTCTTATTTAAATGTTTCAGTGGAATCGGACGTAATTTACATTTTCTTTTTCGTGGCAGATATTGAGCGTCAGAAAAATTAATTTTCATAAAATAACTCACGAAAAATATAGACTTCTTAAAATGCAAATAAATTCCTAATTTATCGTATACAGTAAAAGAATTTAATCTCATTATTCAGTAAAATAATTAGATTGGTATCCTGATAAAGCATACAGAAAGTAAATACATTACCATAAGCCTTTAACCATAGAATTTCCAGAGATAAACTTGTTAAATAAAATACAATGAATAATTCAAAGCGAATAATACGTCAATATAGTTAAAAAAAATGCTTCTAAATATTCATAGGCGCTTTCAAATATGTTTTGAAAATTGGTAAAAGCATAAATGATAATTTATGCAGTGAAGAAAAATGTGTATAACTTGAATGAATTGCATAATTAATAATATATTTAATTTTAGTACATTGATGTTATCAAAGTCAAGCCTATAATTTTTTTGGAATTCATAATTAGCCCATATATTTTTATAAGTGAGTTTATGCCAACATATATTCCAGACTAATACGATAAATATAACGATAAATATAACAAACTAATACGATTATGGTGGAATTCAAAACCGGTACTGAAATTATTTAAAACACTAGGGGCTCTACCCCTACGAGTTACGCTCGCCAACCCCCGTCCAGGCACCCCAGATTCTAAACTCACGCTAATTTAATCTGCTTTAAAAAGACTGAATTTTAATTTTCAAAATCATTGACGATCTCCCTGTAAACGGGTTCCCATCCATTTTCCTTTGATTAGGAATTTTTAAGACCAAATCAGCTGCTGTTAAGAGATACAATGGCTGTTTTCCCTAGAAAATTTATTGTTACATATTTTAATATTCTGATAAAGCATACAAAAATAAATAATTACACTCTCATAAGTAAAAAAAAAACATAAAATTTTCTGAAATAAACAAATAAAAGACTAGAAAACAGGAATTCTGTTTTTTCAGAATTGGATGACATTCAATGGTGGAATTCAAAAATGGTACTGAAAAACGTTTGTACGAAACTTTAAACACATTTTCGACTAGAAAATATGCTGTTAAATATTTTAATATTCTGATAAAGCGTACAAAAAAATAAATAATTATATTGCCATAAATCTAAAAAACATAAATTTTCCTGAAACAAACGAAATACTAGAAAACAGGAATTCTGCTTTTTCAGAATTTAGAGTCGACCGAGATGAAAACAAAAATATATATGTATAACAAAACGTACTTCAGTTTTAAGACTTAAAATACACGCTTTAATTTTATATAAAATGGCGTCATTTGCATCCGCTGAAGAATTTCACATTTACGATCCCGTCTTAAACAACATTTCGAGAGGCAATTTTTACAAATTTTAGAAAAGGGTATTATTTTAAATTGTTGCCAAATTTAAAAACAGCGCAACGAATAATATTTCCTTCAAATTAAAAATTGTTTACACGTGACTATCAAACAGAATAAAATTTTCAAATAGGAATTAAATGATTACGCATTAAAAGCAGGAAGCTATTTATAATTACGTCATAAAAACTATATTTACACGTGAATTTTAAAAGAGAAAAAAAAATTGTAAAATAATAAATTCATTAATATGCGTTAAAAGTGTACATTGTGGAAATTACATCACTTTTAAAATTGCCAATTTATAATATTGCCAAACAGTTTAAATTTAAAAATATATTTGCGCGAGACATTTAATTTATATTTCGAGATAATCTTTTTAAACTGTTGCTGAGAATTCTAAGATAGTGCAAATAATATTTCCTTTCTAACAATAAAAGTATTTTCATGTGATTATTAAAACGAGAAAGAAAACTTTGGTGAAAATTATGTCAGATTTAAAGCGATACGTTTAAAATGTCTTATTTAAAAACACTTATAAAAATACTGGGAGACAAAGACTCTGTTTATGTAATTCATTTTATAGTTAGCTTATTTTTACATGTTTCACTGATCTGATTTAATCAAAGACGAATACAACCCGTTAGCAGGGAGATCGCTACTGTTATGTTAATTATAATACTTTCTTCCGAAAATTTTATAAAGCCGATCGAATTAGCGTGCTTTTAGAGTTTGAGGTGTCTGAGCGGGGATTGACGAGCGTATTTCGTAGGGGGCTGAGCCCCCTAGTAATATAAAAAAATATTGTTACATTCAAATAATAATCTTATTAAATAATGCTTAGCGAATCCAAACAAAGCATGGTTTTTGCTAATTATTAAGTATTAGTACTTTAATGTACTAAACTGATAAGAACTTAATTTTTCTAGAGTGAACTATTTCCCTGTATTATTTTTAACTGAGTTTAATGCCACCATATTTTACAGGCTACTGCGATAATATAAGCATATTAAGGCTACGATATACCGTAGGAATACATAAGAATACCACTGCAGAACGAAATAAATTGATAATTAAAGGAAAAGTCTTTATGTAACATAATAATACATCAACTGTTCGCACATGTTACTCATTACTTAGTTTGATGTGATTCAATGTTGTCGGTTACTAATTTAATACTCTCTTTCATTTGGTTCTAAAACTACGAGAATTTAATCTAGATTACTCGACATATCCTAAACTAAGTTATTACATTCTAAAACTAATAATCGTACATTTAAAAGACTAATAAATACCTTTGTTCTCTTTAACATGTTTCATCGGTCAAACGACGATTTTTTCAAGACGTATATTTCCGCAAATTTTTTTAAATGAACTGGGAAACAAAAATAACGAGGTCAAATGTAGAATGAAGTCAAATGCTCTAACAAAAATGGGCATTTATAAAAGTGAATTATTTTACGCTTCTGTTTTTTTTTTTTTTTTTTTGCAAAGTATCCCTTTCCAAATTTTAACTAACTCGATAAAGGTTGAATTATTGGATATATCCTCGTTTCTTAAAAAAGTTTCTATTGTGCGATGAAACATGTAGACTAGTATAAATGTATTTATATGTCTTTTAAATGTACTTTTATGATTTTTAGCTTGTATTATCATAGTTTGATGATTATGAGTAATTTTCTTATATAATGTTAGAAGGACTTATCTTAATTTTTATCCATACATGCACTCTGGTTGACAAAAATATCATACCCAAACAAAATTAATAATCACTTACTCTATGTTGTAAAATATTCGTTTCCCTTCGCAAACGGAAAGTGACCTGTATCCCTTTTCTACTTGAAATACGAGCATCCATTGTAAGGTAATTTGTACTTGTAGAGTTATGTTCAAGTGTGTACCTAGTGTTTGCAGAATGTGTTTCTATAACCTTGTGTAAGTTTCTGAGACCAGAAATGAACTATTTTATTTAACGTTTCTTCGCTAGATTATTTCTTAATTTGAAATTCCTTAATATTTGATTGTTGTATGTACCGGGTGTCTCAAAAAGGACTGATGGATTTTAAAATTCGATAACTTGCGAACGGTGACAGATATTTAAAATATTAATGCAGGAGGATTATGTAAAATGTCAGGAGTTTTTACACTGAGATTCTCAGTTTTAGTTACAAATAGCAGCGATAGATTGCGCTACAAGCAATAGGCGCTAAATCCAGGCCCGATTTTTCGGCCTTCTCCCATGCAAAAAAAAGAGATTAAAATATTTTGAATGATCCCGAAATATAAAAAAGCGGGTCTGGATTTAGCACCTCTTTCTAGCAGCGCGATCTATTGTTTTAAATTCGAACTAAAATCAAGAATCACAGTAAAAAAACACACCTGATATTATACATAACGCTCCTACAAGATTTTTTTAAATATCGGTCACAGTTTGCAAGTTATTGAATTTTAAAATCCATCAGACATTTTTGGGACATCCGGTATCAAGGCGTTAAAAAAGTTTTCGTATACCGCTACATGCAACTCTATTTGGTATCGAAAAATCCTTTACTGTTATAAATTCTAAAACGTATTTACAACTGACATTTTTATGATAATTGCACTGGACAAAAATAGTTCTAACACAGAAATGAAACTAGTTGATTTTAGATTAAATTTTTGTGCTGATTACGAATATGCTTTCAGATTTTCTCTAGGTGGTCCAGTTTGAGAAATTTGAATGTTTAAGTTCATGCAAATTTAACCTTTTTTGTGCTATTTTACGCAAATTTTAGATGCAATAAATCTCATATTGAATTACCTTTTCTAGATATTGACTACTGAACTGTTTGCTGCAGGTAAATGTTAAGATTTCCATATCCTTAACATTTATCTGTCAGTTATTAACCTAATTTGCAGATTATTTAATGATGTAACGTTTACATTACTATCAACTTTGAAGTTTTTGCCACAGAATTCACGTAATGCTTTTTTAGACAAGATTTTTAATCTGATTTCAAATCTGCAAACTGTTTCCTTATATCATGTCTAGTTTTTGAGTAAAATGAATTTCTAGATTTAGACGGTATTGTATTGACACAAGTTAGATATAAGATGCTTTTTTCTAGGGGTGTGTATCTCATTGACAAAAATGTGAACAGTGTCAAATTCCTATCAGGGACATAAACAGTAATTTATATAATCGAAACAAAAATGGAAAATTGGAACAAAAATGATTGAATCTATCCTAACTAGTTGAATTACATCACAAAGTAGCAAAAGAAGTGATTTCTGGCTTTTTTGGCCGATTTTTTTTTTCACTTTTTTCAAAAACTAGACGCGACAGAAGAAAACAGATACCAGATTTGAAATCACGCAAAAAAACTGTATTAGATGCACATTAGCGTATTCGTGTGGCAGAAATATTTGGATGTAAAAAAACTTTATTGCAGGGCTGCCACAAGCAACTATTTTTATATTCCCTTCGCACTAGTAGTTTAGGAGGATAAATTTTGTGGTATATTTCTCTTGCAGATGTTGTCAAAGTGTATGTGATTATATATATATATATATATATATATATATATATATAAGTAGTGCGAGATAGAATTAAAAAAAATAGTCCTCTGTGGCAGCACTTCATTAGAAAAACATGAAAAATATATAAATTAGTCACAATATTTCACGGTCACTTACTAGTATAATGATAGAAAGAACGTTTTGGTAGTGTAAACTAACCCTCTGAGTGATTTGCTTGTATTTTTCTGTTTCCAAAAAAAACCTAAATCTGTTGTAGAATAAAGTATTTTAAACTGAATTGTATTTTAAAATGTATGGCAAATAAAGAGCAAGAAGTTTATTTTAGAAACAAACAGAGACATAACATTTAAATTAAAATAATTTTTATAACCATTTGTATGAAAATGTAGGAAAGCCCTCAAGACGCTCGGAGGGCTAGACAGTAATCGTAACATAAATAAAAAACACTAATTTAACAATGCTTTATGCCTTTAGGAGGTCTGGGACACAGAAATCTTCAAATTTTCAAATATATATATATATATATATATATATAGGATTTAAAATTTCTCTGTTATTTTATTTTATTTATTTATTTTTTTGTTGAAAATAACGTTTAAATCATGTTTCTATCTTAACTGGAACATGAAATATTAATATTTTCGTTTTGGTTTGGTTTCAAAATCTAGCTTTCACGCAATGGTTGTCATGGAAACGACTTTTTGTGGAAATGCGTTTTTCTTCATGATGGGTTTTTTTCACCATTTCTCTATTTAAATTGTTATAAGTCAAGAACCGTTAAAGATAAAAGCTTCAAACTTGGAACATTCTTTTCAATTGTTTTCATTTAATTTTTGATTTAGCAAATTTTGAAAAAAAAAATCACTTTTGAAAATATGATTTTTTTTAAGTTACATCTTTTTTTTTTTAATTTTTTACTTTAAATAATTTTTATTTTTATTTAAATTAATATTTTAAAAAATGCTGAATCATAATTAAAACTTATATATTTCTGTTTATTTAAATGAAAAAATATAAACTCTACAAATAATATTTCGAGTTATAACGGTTTTTAATTAACCCACATTTTTAAATAAATTTTAATTTTTTAAAAAATTATGTGAAGTTTTATCATGTGATTTTGTTTTACAAATGATATGTTTAACCGTCACAAAAAATTTCAAAATTTTTACTCAATAAATGAAAATTATTTTTAAGTGTTTCTCGGTCCCCCTAAATTTGCATATAATTGTACAAAATTAACTAAATTTGCATAAATCGAAATATACAAATATCTTAAAAACAAGACCTGCTGGAGTCAATCGAAAACTAGATTCAGAATCTGTACAAAACACCGCATGAGAATCAACTAATTTCGGTTATCTGAAAGGGCAAAAGTTCAAATTTGTTGAACAATATTACCTGTATTATAAACAACATTCGTTTATTATTTTCTCAATGAAATGAACAAATTAAAAGTAAATATTTATTCAAACTTAAATTTTTGAAACAGAATATAGGTAAAATGTTTGAAAGGAAAACTAATTTTGAATACTTTCAAGCGTTGAAATTTACTAATTTATGAAAACTTTTAGTACACTTTTCAGAGACACTGAAAATTGTTTCCCGTTTCGTAAGAAAGCAGAAACTGTAAATAATAATAGTGACGAAAATTGTAATAAAATTTGAAATTTTATACATAGTAAAATTATAATCCATTATATTTTTTTCTTATATTATATGTTTTTCTTAGAATTCTACTTAAAATATATCAAATGGTTTTCGAAAATTCATTACATTTCTTTTATATTCCGTTCGAATTGGTTTCGTAAATGTTTTTAGAAAGTTGTTGTTCTTTAGAAATAAGTAAGTAATTTTTCATGCAAAGTGAGGTTTCCACATTCTCGTAAATTATTCAGTTATGAAATATAAAGAGTTTTGAAATAAGTAATATTTTGAAATTGTCAATAATTCTTGCGACACATTATTTTACTACTGGGAAAATATTTTATCAGATTAGGAGGCCCCAAATAATTTAATATTTATTAAAATAGATTTCTAAGCATACAAAATCATTAACTAACGAAAATAACGTTTATGGTTTTAATAATAAGTTTAATAAGTTCAATAATTAATAAGTTTCCTGTCACATTATAGTGAAATTGTTTTCTGAAGTTTCCAATTGAAATGAATTGTGTTTCTGCTTAACGTTGTAGTTATTCAGCTTTCATTAGTTGTATAATGGACGTTTTACATAGTTGTTAAAGACCCCTAAATTTTATTAGTCAATAATTTTCATTCGTAAAAATCTCAATATATTTTTTCTAATAAGAAACCCTGCATAAGTTAGTCCATAATAGACTGCATCATTATTGTTTTACTTAATGTACATGATTAATTTTTATGAACACTGTGATTTCGTCTTCGCTCCAAATTTACCTTTTACATTATCACTGCATTTTATATAGAATGAACTATTTCTTAAAATGCGATGTATAAAAAAAAAATTAGATCTGGAGCGCAAAATGATAGAAAAATATAACATATTGGAATGTTCAATTGGAATTAACATGTTGGAATGTTCTACAGTCGAATTAAGCTTTAGCGAAATCAAGTAAAACAAAAAAATTACGTTCATTAAAGACCACCAACAAAAACTGTGAAATTATGAATAAAATAAGATTAACAAAATTGACAAAAATACAGTTCCTCCCAACACACTATAACATAGATTCAAAAACATAGTAAAAAACAGCAGAAATTGAATAACAGAAATGGAAATATACATACATACATATATTATATAATAGGGGAGACTAGGGAGGGTTGACCCACTTTTTACAAAATTATTTTTTATTTTTTTAAATATTGAACGTAGAATAAAGTTTTATATATCATTTTATTCGTTATACGATCAGTTATCAAAATAAAATTGCTACATATGTGTACTATATAAAGAAATTTGAAAAATGATAGATTTTAATCAGAAGAAAATAATGGGTCAAGCCTCCAACATACGAGAGGTTTGACCCACTATATGGGAGGCCTGACCCACTTTGTTTTATATTGAAATATTTGTGAAGAGAAATACAATCACTTAAAAAAAGAACAAAATAACTTTATGCTACATGCTTTAATTATTATAAAAAAAAAAAAAATTGAAAGTATGACGCTTAAACAAACCTGTTTAGACACAATCGCAAGTCAGAGGGGAGAACTTTTGTTTTAAACATGATTTTATCTGAGCACGTATCATTGTTCAGCAGGAAAAATGAAATTTTAACATTTAAGACACTATTCCGTTAGAAACATGTTCCGTTTTCATAGGGATTCATGTAGTATTATGTCCGGATTTAGGAGCCACTGTCCCGCTTTTTTTGTCTCATTGTCCTATTTTTTGACACTCGACCTGACAATGTCTGCTGTCACATAGTTTGGCTTCATCTCACTGTATTCATCCTCGTGAGATTTTTCTACATACCTTCCTAAAGTTTTTTGATCAATGCTATGTTCTTTTGCAGCCGCATGAGCACTTAACTTATCATTAACATATTTTAACCCTTTCAGGGGCAAAATACTTTCAGTACAAAAATGTTGAAATAAATGACTGGCACCGGAATTTACGTACAAATTTATTTGGATATAAGAAAAAGGCTATATTTCACATACATATTAAATGGAAAACCTTTTAGCAAAATTCTGGTGTCATTGTGGCGTTTGGGAATTAAAATTAAGGGGTTTCATAAACATGCCACTGCCCCTGAAAGGATTAAGACTGCTTCTTTCATACTTTCTTGTATTTTCCACTGTTTCTATTTAACTATTGTAAGCAATATTTATATGGAGAAAAGTTCCTATCAACTTTCTCATTTGAATTTCATTAAATGTTTTCTTGTAGTGGATACTATAGCAATTTTTCACATCTTTCTTCAATCAGTTTAAACATTTCCTTTTCCATCACCCTATTTTACTGTAGCTTTATAGAACAAATTTACATTCTTTTTCAGATGTAACCATTAACCTTTCATTATACACAGAGTATAATAAGAATATTTTCAAAACCACTTAATAAAGGGAGACTTGAGCATTTGGTCAACCCTCCCTCACATTGACTGGATCAAGCTTCTACACATAGACCTTTTCCTAAAGAATAGCACATTGTTATGTTAAGCCTAATTTACTGTACAACCTTTATGTCTGGAATGGAAGCTCGATACTTCTGCATTACTTAAATCCTACTTACTTAAATTTCTGAGATATAATTTATCTGAAAAAAGCTTACAAAATATTTCTAAAAAACGCAACTTTTAGGTCGAAAACACTCCACAATTGATTTTTCCACACCCATTTCGATTAGCTGTATGAAACAAAGACTGTTGTTTGAGCATTCCAGTAGCTTTGGATGACACCTATTTATAAAACTCCCAAATTCTTTAAAATATGAAAGCTGATGGGTGGGTCAAGCCTCCGTATGGTCAACCCTCCCTAGTCTCCCCTATATCATTAAAAACAATTATTGTTTACAATTGTGTTTTAATTACAGTTGCTTAACTTCTACTTATCTTTGATTAATTGGTTTTGATAGTGTGTCTGCTTGGTACACTTGAGCCAAAAAGTACAATACCTATTACTTTCAAATTTTGACGCTTATTAAGAACATGCCATTTTATAATAACAGGAAAACGTTTATGTTTTAATTAAAAAGAAATAAAATTCAATTTTTAGCAAAATGAAATTACATTATGTAAAACTGCATAATGTGCTCTTTCATAATTTCAAAAATCATGTAGGGGAGAGTTGTACAAAACCAGGTAGGTGGGTAAAACCGGGTAGCGCTGGTTCCTCCTTAATTTGAACTTTTATCTGTCGGCCGACACCAGGAATTGCTTGTCGAAAGTCATTACGGCATTTGTAGCTGAACGAAGCACTATTGTGTGCGGTTATTTTGTGTGAATGAATTTGTCTGAATTTCTCTTAAAAAGTTATTTTGTTTGTTTCTAGGTTTTACGCATATATTAACTATTTGCCAGAATATTAAATATTAGTAAGTACTATATTTAATTAGTTGCTTTCTTGCAAGTATTTTAACAGTTTTACTGATCTTTTACTATAGGGCTGAGAGTAGTGACGCCATGTTTAAAAATCTGTGTCACGTTGGGGTAAAACCGGGTACTTAAGAGTGGGTTAAAACCGGGTATACCCATTTTTGTCCTACACTCATGCAGTAATTTTTTTAGGATAGTTAATACTTTAGCATGAAGTTTTAAATTGAAATTTAATGCTGTTAAGTACTGTTAACCCTTTGATGTGTTATTCATAGCACCTTTAAACTTGTACTACAAACAAGAGGTGAGGAAGTGGTTACTTCCAATACTGGGTGATCTGTAACAATTTACTAAGTTAGAAAATCATTCAAAGCTGTAATTTTTAGAGCAGTAGTTATAAATACCCCAACCAGACGGTTTGAGAAAACAAGGATTTTTCCTTACAACAACGATGTTTTTCCTGGATCTATTTGCTCCTTCGGAAATGACAGAGAAACCCATGAAAGTCAATGATAAAACACCTAAGTCTATGTTGCCATAGGTTGGCATAACTGCAGCAATAAATATTTCTGAAATAGCACAGGATAATAAAGCTCATATTCCTACATTTAAAAGTGTCGACATCCCACATCCAGTAGTTGACAACACCCAGCCTCTTCTATCGAGATCTGATATTGTGTAGCCAGCATTCTGCATTTCCAATTTCAATTAAAATGTTATTACCCCTCCCCATGAAGTCTTTAATATTGAGAAAAAAGCTGGCAAAAGAAGTGGAAACTGTTATTATAACTACTTCACCCTATAAATTAGAGATCGAAACAGACATTAAAGAGAAAGAAACCAAACAGTCTGCAAAACGAAAAGGAAGATTCTTAAAAAGAAAATAAGAATCAACAGGAAAATAAATCAAAAAAGGTTGATGAAGCATCCTCAGAAGATGAAGATAATGAAACCTGAATGTCTTGCAATGAGCTTTACTCCAATTCTGAATCCAAAGAAAGTTGGATACAATGTGTGAAATGTCCCCTTTGGACACAAGAAGCATGTAGTATGAAGGAGAATGTGATAATAAATCTGTTTGTGATGTTTTGCAGTAAAAGTAACTCTAAGACTTCCAGCGTAAAATAAGTAGGCATATATAATGTAAATAATTTGCTACAGATTTATTTTTGACACATGGAAGAACACATGTGCAATTTCGTTTTGTTAAATATAACAAAAATGTTTTTTTACTATATTAAACAAGATTTTTTAAAAAGAAAATCAGTTTTCCACGAGTTTTAAAGTTGTATCCGATTTTACCCAACCAGTGGGGTAAAACGGATTTTTGCATATGTCTGAAAAAAGCTATTTTTTCATCTAATCAATTGCATTTTTTACTGAAAAGAGTATGTTTTAATATAGCCAAAGATTTATTTAAAATGAAAAACCATGTTTGAGTTTGTTTTCCCATTTGATTGCGTTTAAGAACGACAAACATTTATGGTACCTAAGTACCTTTCCGTACATTTATGGT
This sequence comes from Maratus speciosus, assembly GCA_963932465.1. Taxonomy (NCBI): domain Eukaryota; kingdom Metazoa; phylum Arthropoda; class Arachnida; order Araneae; family Salticidae; genus Maratus; species Maratus speciosus. Next base: position 42,386,652 of record OZ010790.1, read on the forward strand.
ATTATTTAGGTAAAAAAACATAAAAATATAAAAAGACTAAAAAAGGAAGGTCACGACCAATCCTAAAGCTATATTTCGGTGAGATTTATATTCAGAATCCTTCATTTACAAAATTTAGAAAGTACCACCTCAATAATTTCTTTCTTACCATTTGCAGATAAATTGGCTTGTGAAATTTTGAAAGGAATTGCGCATTAAAACTGACTTATTCATTCGGCATTAATAAGCATTAATGAGAAATATTTACAAAATATTTATATTAAATAAAAAATAAAAATATTTATAAAATCTCACAAAATCGCATAAAATACTGAAATTAAATAGACTGTCACATATCTGTTTTCCTTTACATGTAATTCAGCAGCATAAAAACTATCCATACGTATATTATTCATAAATTATTCTTTTAAACAAATACTTTGACCGATAAATTGTATTTGTATAGTCCAAGGTCGGCGAACCACTTTACAACCGCGTGCCAGATTTTTTTCAAAAGAGGCTTTACGTGATCATGACGTGCTGACAACCAAAAAATGGATAAAAATTATTGAATCAAGCAGGACGGTCGTTCTGCCAAGCCAAGCTGAAAAAAAAATGCTAACCCCGCCAAACAAACAAACGCCAAGAATAATGGCAAGACACCGTAACTGCTGTCGCCCGGTGGCGTGGTCAGTAAGCGGAGGCTGCTGTCACCCCGAGGGCCTGGGTTCGAGTCCCTGGGTAAGACATGGATGTAATTGTGGATGTCCCATTGTAGTTGTATATTATATGTAATGGAAAATAAAAAATTGTTGTGACTTGTTGTTGTTTCTGTATAATAAGGATCATTCGAGGCGACAGAAATTGTAGCTATAGGCCCCAAAGCATTCTCCACTTCGGTGGACTTCAAATGTCAAAATGTCAAATGTCAAATGACCGTAACTGCTTATTATACTGAAGACAACTTGTCCATGTTAAATGGACGAAATATGCCAGAATAAAATTTCCCATATCAAAAGAAGCAATCATCGTAGAAAAATAAAACCAACACCAGAAGGACCTAATAAAGAAGATCTTCAATTTGAGATCAAATGCATCCTCATAAATTAATTATAAACAGAGATATAGATTTTTTAAAATAACGTCGAGATACTGAAAATGACAGATTTATTTTCTTCGTCACAACTTATGTCTCAATCGAGGTAGAGACTTAAATAATGGACAGAAAAAAGTAAGGATTGAATTTTTGGATAGATATTTACTCAATCTATTTGCTTTTATAAAATTCAGCTTTAAAAACATTAATTTTCTATTCATAATTAGCGAAAAACTGTTAATTAATTCTAAAGTTTACAAATTATGCCAAATAGCGATAAACCCGCCAAAATATTTTAGAAATCTTATAGTTTTCTTTTATATTATCCTTTTGCATTGATTTGATCGAAGATAACTATGGCTGAGATTCAGATAGATTTTTCGCTGTTAGCGAAATGAGTTTGACCAATCAGAAGACTACATGTTTGAGAAAATTTGCTGTTTCTGGATCCCGACCTATGTCATGAAAATTTTGAGTCATTTTTTTAGTGCCGTGGATGAAGTGCAATGTTTGTAGAAATGTAGGCTAGGATCCAGATAGATTTTTCGCTGTTAGCGAAACGAGAATCACCAATCAATAGCCTGCATTTCTGCAAACAGCGAAAAGTTCACAAAAATGCAGACTTCTGATTGATGAATCTCGTTTCTCTAACAGCCAAAAATCTATCTAGATTGCGCCCAATGGAGGACATTCCAAATATGGGTTCGAGGCTGAAAAAAGTCATGTGATACCGGTAATTTATCCAAGGAACTTCTAACTGATAAGAAGGGAAGATACTACTACTTTGCCTCATGAACCGTTTCATTGGCTAGCGGGGATTTACATGACACGTCTACGGAGCCTTCCTTTCTTTACGATAGAAGTTTTTACCTTGACCACGTGATCAAAATGTAGATGGAATATCCTCCATTATGTTGAACACCATTTTGCATTTCCACATCCAGGAATGGTATGATTGTCATAACAACAATACATATTCGAAACTATTTAAGGCACTGATTCTGAACTCCTTTGCTATACATTTCGATATTAAAGAAGTTGTTGTTTCCATAGTAACAGTACTTTTCTGTATTGCTTTCTCTAAAACACAAATATAGAAATTTAACAAAGAGCGCTCAGAATCAACACCATAACAGAGACCCTTTATACATAATAGTGGTGATATATGCACAGGAAGCATGCTCATTTCAAGTTTTTGCCGAAAGTATGGCTACAGCGTCTAGAATACCTTGTGTGGAAATATGCTATCCAAACAACGCTAAAAATTTGTATCCCTTAAATGTGCGACGATACTGCTAAAATTCCAAGTATCGATCACAGCGACATCTGTGTGATTTAGTATTACATTCATAGACTAGCAATATCTTGCAGTTTGAGAAAATATCCTGCAGATATCGCTGTGATCTGTATATTTCAGCAGCATGGTTGCACAGTTAAGGGATACAATATTTTAGCACTTTTTTAAGTATTACAGGGATAGCCAATTTCCACACTATATATTCTAGGTGCTATAGCACGGCAATCCCCTTTCTTGAATAGAGGCTATTCTACCTACGTTATGACCACGTGGTCAAGGCAAAAACGTCTAACGTAAAGAAGGGAAGGCTCCGTCGACGTAATGTAAATCCCCGCTAGCCAATGAAACAGTTCACGGGAGAAAGCAGTAGTAGTTTCCTGTTTCCCTTCTCACCAGTTAGAAGTTCTTTAGGTAAATTGCCGGTACCACGTGACTTTTTCAGCCTTGAACCCATATTTGGAATATCCTCCATTAGACGATACGCGCATGGACGAGCTTTATTAGAGTAGGGAAATAATTCAATATGCATTAGCCTGACGATAATGACAAGCTCGCAAAGACTTTTAACGATTTGTTTTTATCACTTCTACCAATAAACCTTTATTGGCCATATGTCGCTACTTCGTTATAGCGACACACTTGTTCCTAATTGGATCCCGGCCTTAATGTATCAAAATACGGAGTTTGCTTTCTGTACTATTCCTGAGCTCAGCTATAACGTCTAGCAATATAGGCCGAGATCAAGGTACATTTTTTCAAACAGTGAAAAGTTAGCAATAATTCTGGCTTCTGATTGGTCAATCTCGTTGGGATAACAAAAAAATCTACCTAGATCATGGTCATGGTGTGGAAACTGGCTATTCCAGTAATACTTTAAAAATTACTAAAAATTTAATCCCATAAATATTGAAAAATACTGAATGACAAATGTCGATAGCAGCAACATTTTCTAGATCTTCTCTGAGCGAAACGCTTTCTCATTTGATGTCTTTTGAAATAGTTACGTTGGAATTACCATATGTCGCTGTGATCGACATTCATCGTTCAGTCTCGTTCAACATTTATGGGATACAATTTTTTAGCACCTTTTTAATAAGCCGATTTTTAAGCTATATCTTCTAGATACTATAGCTCCGTTATAGGCCTAGATTATATGTTGTAGAAATCGACTATCCCAGCAATACTTAAAAAAGCGCGGAAATAGTGAATCCCTTAAATGTACAACGATGTTGAATTCCAAACAGTCATTTGCAGCGACATCTGCAGGATATTTTTTAAAGAAGAAAGAAACACGTGTAATGCCCCGCTATAGCGTCTAGAATACATAATGTGGAAATTTGCTATCCAAGCAGCGCTAAACAGTTGTATCCTTTAAATGATCACTGACGCTGAAATCCAGGGAGCTGATCGCAGCGACACCTGTGATATACTTTCAAAGTAAACATCGTATTATTACAGCGGGCTTGACGCCAAGCACACAGGTCAGATGTATGTTAATAAAATCTAAAAAAAAAAAAATGCTACAGCGTCTAGACCAAATTATAGCGCCTAGAATATATAGTGTGGAAATTGGCTATCCCTGTAATACTTAAAAAAGTGCTAAAATATTGTATCCTTAAATGTGCAACGATGCTACTGAAACATACAGATCGCAGCGACATCTGCAGGATATTTTCTATAACTGCAAGATATTGCTAGTCTATACAATGTAATACGAAAATCCCGCAGATTTCGCTGCGATCGACACTTGGGATTTTAGCAGTATCGTCGATCATTTATGGGATACAAATTTTTAGCGTTGTTTAATAAAATATTTCCACACTAGGTATTCTAGACGCTGTTACCAAATCGTCATGAAGTTTTAGGAAATATCCTGCAGATATCGCTGTGATCGACTCATTGGATTTCAGCATCATTTGAAATTTAAGAGATCCAATATTTTAGTACTTTTTAAAGTATTACTGGGATAGCCGATTTCCACACTATATATTCTAGGCGCTGTAGCACCGCGGTAGCCTGTCTTTTTCGTTTACCTCGGAGTAGATATAGATGAAGTCATTTGTAGCTGTTCCTAAGCTGTGGCCAACAACATATAAGGCCAGTTCATAACGTCACACGGAGTTGATTATCTATACACGGCAATGGACACAAAAAAAAATCGGCGCGCAGCTTTGTACTAATCATCGTGTAAAGATGATCTAACTCTGAGGCTAACGAAAAAGACAGGCTACCGCGGTGGGTCCGATTCTTCTTTTTTTACAGACCGCTGGAGTCACGTGATGCTCGAATGCACCAAAGAAGGTGCGTGAAAAGAGCATCATGTGACTCCAGCGGTTTGTAAAAAAAGAAGAATCGGACCCACCGCGGTAGCCTGTCTTTTTCGTTAGCCTCGATCCAACTCCGTGTGACTTTTAAACATCATGAACTGGCCTATTATGTCATTGGTCGCGCTAACACCCTCCCTCCTGCGTCCAACGTATATAGCGGCATCTTGTACTGGAGACTGCTAAATGGGCTGCTATCGGTCAAAATCAAGAGAGAAAAGGGCAGAAGGGAGGGAAAGAACTCATTTTTTTGGTAACTAGTTTTTCACACGGGAAGATTGACATGTCTGTTCCTCTCCTTTCATAATTTCATGGTGGTGAAATAAGCCAAAGACTCCTAAATATTTGAGAAAGTCTTGACTCGCGTCACGAGAACATCACACAAAGCAGGCAAAGCAAAAAAACAAAATCATTCATTGGCTCGTGAATATGAACGAGCCAATGAACGATTTTTCTTCTTTGTTTTGCCTGCTTTGTGTGACGTTTTCCTGACACGTGTCAATGCTTTCTCCAATATTTAAAGAGCGTTGAATAGGCCGGGATCAAGATAGACTTTTCGCTATTAGCGGGATGAGATTGATCAATCAGACGTCTGCATTTTTCCGAACTTTTTGATGTTTGCAGTAAACACCGAAAAGCCTGCAAGGATGGAGGCTACTGATTGGTCAATGTAATTTTACTAACAGAGAAAAATTTATCTGGATCCCGGACATTAACTTTTGTTGGTTAAAACAATTTTGAATAAAATCAAATCAGGAAGCCAATTTTTGTTAACTTTTATGGTTAGTTTAATTGAAATCTTCCTCGTCTATTACTGAAAACTGAGTTACCGTACTTTGGACAAAAAATTGAATATGAGTACACGACTTGTGCATATTTCACCACTCTAACACAGTGTTGCCAGATGGGCTACTTTTTTAATTCAGATACTTGATTGGCACCACTTTTTTGAAATTGTAAAATGCGCCTTATTTAATGACATATTAATTAAGGCGAAAACAAAGGGAATTTTACCGTTTATGATAAGTGCTGGCAATCAAGAAATCTGAATTAAAAAAAGTAGCCCACTGGCAACACTGCTCTAACATATAAATGTTCTCTGTTATGACCATGATTCTAAGTGCAATTGGTTAAATTTGAGTATCTGGGCATTAGAGAAAGCAATAGTGGCCCACCGTGGCTGAGTGGATGAGACACCATGCCGCTAATCGCTTGATAGCGTAGGTGGAAGCAGATTTGAATCCCGCCGTGATCCGCATGTGATATGATGTATGTGTTCAATAAATCAAACAAACAAGCAAGCAATAGTGAAAGGTACAGTTGGCATGGAAACAACGACTTCTTTAATTCGTATAGAAAATTAATGAATAGTAGTAAATGACTCAAGTTTAAAATGTAGGCAAATGGTCTGAAAATATCAATGGCTCCCATCTAGTATTTCACAAAATTAATTTAATAGATTCACATGATGTATAACTTGATGCAACTCTTAGCTAATGAAAATTCTGCAACAAGACTTATGTAGGTAGATCTTTTGAATGAATAACTCAAAATTCTGAGAACAAAACGAAGTTCTCAAGTGCTCTTCCTCACACCCCCCTCAAAAAAGGAAATACGATAGAAAGATATAAGAATTTGGATAGCTTCAATATGTCTGTGATCTTTTGTCAGAGTTCAGAAAAAGAGTCTGGGCATAAAATTAAAAAAAAACAAATTTGACGAACGATAAGACTATAGATTTCAGGCAAATTTTAACCGAAAAATATTTAATTCTAATGTATATGCGGCTTCAATAATAGACTATTAAAGATAATCAATTTAGGGGAAATTTTATAGTAAATTAATATCCTCACATTTATGCAAATAGGTATGGATAAACAAACTTGAGTAAAATTACATATTTATTCTTTCTTCTCTATAACACGATCTAAATGGAGATGAAGTTATATGTACAGTTTATATCTTTAAATTTTTAGATTTTTTTTTATCAAAAATGTTCCTTTATTATGTCTAGAATTGCTAGATTTACAGATCTTCGATTCTTTAGATGACTGCGGGGTTTCATTCTCGGATTAACCGTAGGTATTTGTAAAGGTAAATTTATTTTGCAAAACCGTCAGCAAAAAAAAAGTTAGAAAAAACAATTAACTGATGGACTAACTGTAAATATATATTTTATTTCGACTCTGTTTTTTACTAAATTTTCATCTTTCGTAGAAAATTTTAAGGAGATATAAATTGAGAAAGACTGATACTTTGAAAGAATAATTTGACTTTCCTTACTTTTAAATTAATAATCACTATAAAAAATGAATGATAGGTAAACAAAATGTATAATATTGTGTTTGCTCCCTGCTTATAAAGGCTATACAAGGACTAATTTTAATTTGAGCTAGTAGAATTATTTCAATTATATATCATTTGTTTTAAAAAAAAGAACTGATATCTACTAAAAAACAACTTTTCAAAAGTAAAAAAAAGCCAAGCAAAAAAAAAAAAAAAAAAAAAAAAAAAAAAAAAAGGTGAAAGTTGTGGCTAAAAAGTAGTGTGATATCAAATTTCCAAGCTTATATTACGGTACTTATTTAACATTTTTTGATAAAAATTTACCATACGTAAGTCGAGTACCTAAGTATGCGTTGATAGAAAGCCTTTTCTCCTTTACTAAATACATCATAACGTGTTTCTGAAAATTAATTTTTTTTAATTATGCATGATGGGCTTGGAGGCCATCTTTCCATATTTTACACAAATTTCTAAGCACTCAAGCTCGTAACATATTTGCATTATTAAGAATTTCGAACTTCTAGTTTTAGCTACAGACAGATAAATTAAGAAATTTTTTTATTTTGAAAAAACAAATTGATTTTTACTGCTTTAACTAATTAATTACCCCCCCCCCCCTCTCCGAAAAAAGAGAATCATAAGAGGAAACCTGAAGTTACTTCAGCTTTATTTTTAGACACAAATTTTTAGGCACTCATTTCCATAAATTAAAAGAATAAAATGTTTTCTTTAGTAATAATTTCGAACTTCCAATCTTAACAATGAACTTGTGTGCTTAGAAATTTGTGTAAAATATGGAAAGATGGCCGCCAAGCCCATCATGCATAATTAAAAAAAAATTATTTTCAGAAACACGTTATGATGTATTTAGTAAAGGAGAAAAGGCTTTCTATCAACGCATACTTAGGTACTCGACTTACATATGGTAAATTTTTATCAAAAAATGTTAAATAAGTACCGTAATATAAGCTTGGAAATTTGATATCACACTAATTTTTAGCCACAACATTCACCTTTTTTTTTTTTTTTTTTTTTTTTTTTTGGTTGGCTTTTTTTTTACTTTTGAAAAGTTGTTTTTTAGTAGATCAAAATTACCGTTAAATTTTGTTTATTAGGACTAAAAGGTATGGGAGTAACATATACGTGCATTAATCATACTAACATACTTCAGAAATTAATAAAAGAATAAACGCTTTTTCTGTTGGTGCATCTTGAAAGCCAAATAATTAATATGGGGTTCATATTTAGTTATTTTAACGGAATTCAAGCTGAAATCGAGTTATTTCGCAAGTGGTTTACATTTAAGTCATATCATTCATTTCCGAAAATAATGACTAGCTGGAATAAATAGGGGGGCAATTGTCAAAACTACAAATTACATATCAATTCATTATAATTCTATCATTTGCATTTTTACTTATAATGCCTGATATTCTCTAAATCTTCTCTTAATTGGATAAATTATTGAGTCCATATTTCAAGAAATTTGGGATTCAATAAGTCCCTTTCTAATTTTTTTTTCAATTTCAGGGAATTAAAAAAAATTCAAAAAAGCCCAGTCTGTATAAATTCGTGTTTTTTTTTATTTATTATATTTTATTTTAAATTCTGACTCAACACCGTGCCGAAAATATTCAATCGCGTGCCAATTATGGCACGCGTGCCATAGGTTCGCCGTCCCTGGTATAGTCTATATACTTCTGACAGTTTTTTCGAGGAGCCTGGGGCCAATTACCCCGCATCCCTGACTAGTATAGTCTAAAAACTGAAAAGAGAAATATTTCGTATAAAATCTAAATTCTTCAGGGTTTTAAAAGACATTTAAAATAAACTCTTTTGTCAAATTTTTGCCCATGTGCCAGTAGTAAAATCAGTTTGTTAGTGAAAGTCAAAGAGTTTACAATAAAATATTTTTACAATTAGTAGATGTTTACAAAGTTTTTATAATAAAATTTACAATAAAAATGTCTCCATTATTTTTCTTTCTTAATAGCAACAATTTTCTATGTTTTCTTAATAAGTGAAATTCCTACAAGCTTAGATGTGTCTAGGCAATAGGGGATTTTACCTGGGAAAATTAATGGTATCTCTGGAAATCGGCTTACTTTATGTCTTTTGGGTCGCTGAATCCGAATTTGTAACTTTCTACCAAAATTTCCCCGGGAACTCCCCCTCCCAAATTTTGGTAAAATGTACCCCCAAAAAGTTTTTTATTAAAAAAATCAATTTTTTTTATTCTTTTAAGGAAAAAGTACCTAGAAATTCAGAAAGTAGACAAAATTTGAAACAAATAAGCTATATGACATTATGAAGTCAGGATGAATGGGGAGGGGGGATCTGCCTCGGAACATGCGCCGCGGTGCGGGTGGTGGACTATGTTGCGCAATTCCACTTAACCACACACATCGTTTACATTCGCCCTCCCGTCTCCCTTCCGAACTTCCCCTATAATGTTTACTTTAAGTTTTTTAGGTCGCTGAATCCGAATTTTTAACTTCTCACCCAAATCGCCCTCCGCAACCCCTCATCACCCCCCCCCCAATGAATAGTTATTTTTAAATTAATTTTTTTATTGTTTTAGGGGGAAAAATATTTAGCAAATCAGTAAGTAGACAAAATTTGCAACAAAATGGATATATGGCATTATGACGTAGGATAAATGGGGAGAGGGGGGGACTGCCTCGGAACATTCCCCGCGCGCTGTTCTCAAAAACCAATTATTTTTTTCAAAAAATCAGTTTTTGGGGGGCTTTATTAAAATTTGGAGGAGGGAGGATGCCGGGTGAAGTTTTGGTGGGAATTTACAAATTCGGATTCAGCGACCCAAAAAACATAAAGTTAATCGAAATCTAGATCTAGCATTAATTTTGCCAGGTAAAATCCCCTATTCCCTGGACTTACATAACTTAGTGCACGCATGTTCCGAGGCAGCACTCCCCCTCCCCGTTCATATTACGTCATAATGTCATATACCCTATTTGTTGCAAATTTTGTCTACTTTCTGAATTTCTTGATAATTTTCTCCTAAAAGAATAAAAAAAATTAATTAAAAAAAACTATTTTGGGGATGGGTGAATTTTGGTGGGAAGTTAAAAATTCGATTCAGCGACCCAAAAAACTTAAAGTAAACCTTATAGTGAAAGTTCGGAGGGGAGACGGGAGAGCGAACGTAAACGATGTGAGTTGGTAAGTGGAATTGTGGAACACCGCGGCACATTTTCCGAGGCAGGTCCCAGCCTCCCCATTTATCCTACGTCATAATATCATGTATCTTATTTGTTGCAAATTTTATCTACTTTCTGAATTTATAGATACTTTTTCCCTAAAGCAACAAAAAAATTGATTTTTTGAATAAAACCTTTTTTTGGAAGGGATTTTACCGAAATTTAGGGGGGTTGGCAGGGGAAATTCTGGTGCAAAGTTAAAAATTCGGATTCAGCGACCCAAAAAACATATAATAAGCCTTTTCCCAGAACTATCAGGAATTTCGCTAGGTAGAGCCCCTATACGGTCTTTGTTGCCTGGACTTTTATACGAATCCAAATTAAATAAAAATCAGAATTAAACGTTTACTCATATGAGAAAAAAAAACCATACTATATTTTAACATACATTTAAACCGTATTAATAAATTTTAATATTTGAAAATTGAATATTATTTTAGTTTTTGACCAATATTAAAATATTATAGTTTTTCGGAGTGTGTTTATTACCATTTGTTTACATTTTATACATTTGTTATAGGAAAAATTAAGAAAATAAATAACATTTGAAAAAAAAATTACTTTAATATTATCGAAATTAAATTTTTGTTACAAAACTTCACATTTCTCTATGGTCTTCATGTATCATAACATCTTTTAATGGATTTACTTGTACTAATGACAATAAAAATGATCAAATTTTGCTCTAAATGATATATTATCTACACTTTTCCAATGTTTGTTACTGTTTAAATCTTGCCACACTTGGCATGCGTGGTATAAGGTTGATATTCCTTCCTTGCGAGCTTACTTTATTATAAAGAAAAATAAAGGATAACAAATATTCTAATACTTTTGATAGAAAATGTTCATTTAAAACATTGCATAAAAATAAACGAAAGTCGAGGTTCAGAAGTACTGCATTTTACTATATACAGACAGTCTTATCATAAGTTAATGCAATACACCTTGCAAAGGTTACATTTGAAAAATGCACCAAAAGTACACTGGACTTTAATAAAAACTGGCATATTCAATTCAAAATTCAAACTTTTTTCAGTTCCCTGTGTTAAAAATTCTTGCATAGTAGTAGTTTTAATAATTATAGGAATACACGAGGTGAATCTCTGTGGACCAATATCCGGAATTACATGGAGATAAAGATAATGACAAAGGATTCGTTTAACTTAACTTCTGGATTTTTCTCATTCAAGAACTTTCTTTTAATACTTTATGTACTGAATTATGAATTCGTGAAAATTTTATCTTTTATACACTTTTTCGTGAATTGTTTAAACTATATTAGAAGATTTACATAATCATTTAATAAATTTTAGAAGGATTAATTAAATTTGAATTTATAGGGGTTTTGTGCAGTATTTATAACACAACTCAAATCTTTTATTTTAAATATTTTTCTTAGTATTTTGTAGAATTAGGAAATGTACAAATGTGATGATGCATGCCAGGTTTTTGCCAAACGTCTACGAATTTCTTTAGGAACTCCATTTTAAAATATTGAAATGCTGGTAAATATTTCTACAAGTTTTTCAGAAATTGTAAATAACAGTGAAAAATCTATATATTTGCAATGTAGATTTATATACAATTTTCAACATTATATAATGTTATTAAATAAGGGACATTGTGTGGAGCAATTGTGTTTTTTTCAAATATATACAACGTTTCAGGCAATAACAATAGAAAATATTCATCTTGAAGAAAATCAAATGTAATTTAGGGAGAAAGTTTTCATTTGAATCATTCGACATTTTTGGAGTTATTCTTCACATAAGTGTCAGATATGTCACTCATTATGTTATAAAACAATGGACAAGATTTAAGAATAAACTTTTTAGCAAATTGAAATGACACCGAACGCTTTCATCTAAGAATAATATGGCTTATAAAAATATTTTTTAAGTTTGAATAACAATAATTGGGAATCTCTTAATTTTGGGAATGTTTAAGGAATACTTAAATTTTCATTTATGTTAGAACATTTAATGAACTTTGAATTTAACTGGCATTTAACCCTTTATGTACTGAATTATGAATTCATGAAAATTTTATCTTCTAAAGCATTTTTCGTGAATTGTTTAAACTACATTAGAAGATTTACGTAATCATTTAAGACAATTTAGAATGATTTTAGGATTTAGAAGGATTAATTAAATTTGAATTTATAGGGATTTTGTGCAATATTTATAATCCTACTCATATCTTTATTTTAAATATTTTTCTTAGTATTTTGTAGAATTAGGAGATGTACAAATGTGATGTTTTTACAATAGAAGTATAAAAATATTTCCGAATAAAAAAAAAAAAAACCTTTCTCAACTCCAAGAAAGCTGAAAAGATGCAACAGCAAAAGAAATCATCGTTTTAAAAATATTTTTGTTCTGTGTAACCAATAATGCTTTTGGAACAAGATAAAGTAATGCATCTATAACTCATTCTAAACTGTATTTCAACTAATGGATGTATTAAATAAATTTTATAACGAGTTATTTTAATGGTACTTATAACTACCGTCAGCAGATAAAGGGTTAACCTGTATTATTCTAGATCGTGCAATTTATCGATTTGAATTTGTAGCGCTTTTACATAGGCAATTGCGGGAAGTTATCTATTATCTATTATCTATATTATAAAGGACAAACGTATCTGTGCGTAAGGCATACGTCATTTTGCGTATGGCAACACTTTGAAATTTGAAATAAAATTTTGGTTTTGAAACTTTCTCGACTGCAAATTTTTAAACTTCTAAACATCGCACATTTAAAATTTTTACACCGTCGTATAAAGAAAAAATGTTCTTTTAAATGCAATTTGTTTGAAAGCGGTATCTCAATTTATTTCTGAGATATTAATTTTTTCGTAGTTTTTAGTACCATTTTTCTTATCGTGGCAACAAAAGTACCCTATTTCTATTGAAAGTCATTGAAAGTAAATGGAAAATAGTCGAAAATAGGAGATACTGTATCTTTTTGTTGCCATTTTCTCATAAGACCTGGAAAAAAAGTTGAAATTAAAAGATGGGCTATGTCAAGAATATTGTCTGTTATTCCGTGACAATGACGTCATATGCACACTTTTCTATAGACGAAGTTTAAGACTGTGTTGTAAAAGTAGATTGCTTCAGTGGATGCAAATGAAGTTGAAATGCAAATGAAATGAAGTTGAAATATTGCAGTTGAAATAATATTTGGCGATTTATCTTTTGCATCAGGTTAAGAAAAATACATCTGAAAAATTGATAAAATGATATCAAGGAAGTTCAGCCTAAGCGCATGCTCAGAATTATTTGAAAAATATTATAGAATATTCTTCTCATAAGTATATATATCCATAAAAAAAATCGGCAGAACCACTATTCAGCATTCCTAAAAAAATAATGAAAATTTCCTTTTTTGCGATTTAGCGCTGGATGGCGACACGATAAAATTTTAATAATACTATGATAAATATTCTTTAAGAAAAACTTTTTCAACTCTCGATACAAAGTTAGTTTAAGTAAGTTTAACTTAAATAAATACATATTTATAACTGCAGTTTTATCATATACATTTATATATGTAATAATGAAATTTAACGATCGTATTTATGCCGTTTACAACGAAATTTAAATGGATTTTAATATTTTTTTACAGATTTTCTACTGGGATTCTACCGCAATATTTTTGCCGATCTTTTTACATACATGAGTCATTTTATTAGCATTTCCTTTTTCAAAATATTTTGAGTATGCGTTTTAAGGAGAAATTCCTTGTGAATAACAATTATTATTATTATTATTATTATTATTATTATTATTATTATTATTATTATTATGTATCTCTTACAGAAAAAACTAGCAGATGTAATTATAAAACTGACGATATTATATAAATAGCAGTTAATATTATAAAAGTGGAGTCAAATATTTAAATTTTAATGCAAACGTTTGCCGCCACCCCCCCCCCCCCCATACACACACATATTATAAATAATTTAATTTCAGATATTTAAAATATTTTTCGCGTACTTTACTACGGAAACATGCTATTTTGTTTTTCCCCAAACTTATGACTTTTATAACCTCGAACTCAGATCAACGAATATTGTCCACTCTTTCTTTCTTGTATTACATATATAGCCAATTTTCCTTTTAGAAAAGTCTACTGTTTCAAATGTTAAGTACTAAAGATTATTCTTAAGAAAATTTATGCAATTTTGCGTTATTAATACCACAAAAGAAAATAGTTTTCAATAAAAATTGCTTACTGAAATAAATTTTCGATTACCTTTTTAATTCGTCATCCCTTTTTAGTTTCTTTTTTAAAGTTTTTGATATTGGATTAATCTTCAGTAATCAGGTTACCGGCTAATTAGTGTATTTACTGAACTATTTGGATGTTTCTTTTATATTTGAAAGAGTCTCTGGACAGTCATCGCGATTGCAGAAGATTACATGAAATTTGTACTTAGCGATTAGTAAATTGATGTTTTTTCATTATGAAGCAAACGGAGAACAGAAGATTTAGTATTATATATTTTTTATTTGAAGTTATTTTACTGTCACTAAAAAATAAATACTTGGAAAAAAAATTTTAAATTCCAATGGTGGCTGATTTGTTGATTTATCATTTTAGCCTAGATAAGAAAAAAAATACCTGAAATGCAGATAAAATTGAAAATAGAAATCCTTGAAAGGAAGTTCTTCTGACGCACAATGCTATTCGCTAAACTGAGGGGAAAATTAACGATTTTAGGTTTATTTAGGCAGCAGACTGAAGAATAATGTAATTTTTAAAATAAAAAGTGTATTTATTTATCCGTGTTATTGTATTCGTTAGAGAAATGAAAAAAGGTCTTCGGTGCATCAAAAAAATTATTTCGTTATATTATAACGTGTTAGGTTATTAAATTTTGTATAACTGACTTTATTTGTCATTTACAAAGAGTATTTTTGGCGAAAGATTAATTCAGCCAAGGGCAATTTGACTTTATTTAATGGAATGTAGTTTGGCGTATAAATACGTATGTTTTACGTGTGTTAACTCTGGTAAATTTGTAACGATATAGTTTGCAAACACTTCTAATGTTTGCCGTAAAACATAGATACACCTGATTCTGGAGGATTGGGAAGATTTTGATTGGATGAAAACAAGATGTTTATTTTTCTATTATAAACAGTTATCGATGTTTTTTTCAGGTTAACAGTTACATAATTGCAAGTGGTATATATATAAAAAGGAAATGGTAATGAAAATGACATTATTTTAATTTTATTCAAACACTTCATTTTTAAAAATCCACTTTTATGTGATTAACATTTCTTTTAATGAAAGTTAAAGACTTTTTGCGTGCAAACAATTTATTACATTTTTTTACCGTATTTACTCTGCTGTAATCCGAAGATAGAAAACTGAAGTAGACCTGCTAGAAGACGTATCTTACAAAATATAATACAACGTAGAGAGAAACTGTATTTAAGCTACCAGAACAACACATAGCACCAAGCTGAGAAGCCTGGAGTTCAAGAACTATAAAACGAAACTGAATAATCCGAACATAATTAATGTTCAGTGGTCACTCTCTGCAATCATTGTAATTATCTCTCATTTTAGTAGCGTGCTGGCTAGAGAACATTTTAACATTTCTGATTATCATAACGGCCGTATTTTCTTCCCAACCTCTACTTTAAATATATACTGTAAAAAGAGTTCCTTCTGAGTAGCCCGAACTTTGCCAAACCCATAAGATAATATAATAGCTAAATAGTGTTCGCATAGTATTCAGCAAATGCGGAAAGATTTTCCCGGTGAAGGTCCATATTAATTTAAAATACAAGGTCGAATTCATAATTTTGTTTGATCAAGGATCATTTGGAAAATGGTCCAGCGAAGCCGGTGTAGTCTGCTAGTTTGTAATAAAACTGAAAATTGGTACCGGAAAAAAGTACTAAATAATATTTTACAATAAATAAAATATTTTAAAAAGATTATGCAACACTGCTCCCAACATGTAATCAAGTCATTTAACTGCCTTTAAAACGAAATTAAATAAATAAAAACAAATTAGAGTAAAAATAAACTAAGTGGAAATAAATTTTTATTTCTTGAAAAGGGCCAAGTTCAAAACTTCATTATATCCGGAGACGCTGCATTAAAATCCATCAAAACGGAAACTTTGTATAAATAGAAACCTATTTTAAACTGAACACTTTTGATAGTTTCCTTATTTTATCCTATAGTCAAAATTTTCGAAATTATGAACATTATCGTTTGTACCAGCGCACTTAGGAAATATAGCTAAATTTTCTAATCAAATCTAAGTTGTAAATTAAAGTTTTAACTATCTTTAATACTATATTTCAATATACGTATTTGAATATTTTTTCAGTCGCTTATATTTTAAGATTTTATGTAGTATGAAACCGAAAACAACATTATCTAAGCACTCAGTTTAGAAAATACAAAAGTCTCAATTACATTTTTAAAGAAATACATGTTTCCGTCATCGTGTTTCCATAAAAATTTCAACAGATGTATGGTTGCAGTCCTGTAAACATATGACACTAGAAAATTTGGCGTAAAAAATTCTTAAGACTGACTTAAACATTTGTTGAGATTTCAATATTTGTACATAAACATTTTCACTAATTGTTTGACGTTGAATTTTATAGTCCGGGCATTTTGCGAACAAACACAGACAAAATTCTAATAGAAGCTTTATACAGTGTTTTTAATCAGGAACTGCTGCTTAATAGCATACTAAAAATCAGACAAAATCTGAGCACGGGAACACCCCTATACAGGGTGATTCAGCTCGTCGGTGACAAACTTTAAGGATCGATAGAGCACACCTAGACGAACATTTTTGAATAGGGAATGTAGGGTCCCTGACGCGATGGTAAGGCGCTAGGCGCTTTCGAAAATTTGGGTGCCGAAATTCGAAACGTCATAAAAACTAGGGAAATGGTTAGATTTTCTTGCTTGTTGCGTCGAAATGATTCTGTTTGTTCAGACTTTCTTCAGTATCAATTTGATAAGCGTATCTCTTAAAACATGGATAGGGGGCGCTGCAGACTTTGGAGAGCTAGACAACAACTTTAAGCCCGTTATTTTGATAATTTAACACATGCTCGCCAAAGTTTATACTCTAACTTAAAGTTTGAACCCAAAAGTAGAGCCCTGCAAAAAGCGTAAGAGCCGGAATAAAATGTCAAAGTACAGGGTGGTCGAAACTCGAAGGCTCCTAAGAGATAAACAAACAGATTTCTTGACTTATGGCATGCATTTTCATGATTCTGTTTGCTGGGGCTCTCTGAAACTCAGTTGAACGGTACAAAAAGAAACATCGATAGGGGGCGCTTTGGGCAAAAAACATAATTCGTTGACATTTCGGACGCTAACTGGAAACGGGGCGCTACGATCAGTTAGTAATAATGAAAACACATTTTCTACCTCTGCTCAACACTTCTGAATAAATTTAGACCAAAAACATCAATGATACTGGAAATTTATTTACAAAAAATAACACTACAGAAGATGCTCGAAATTTCGACCTTGGGCCATGATGCAGGCTTCGCACCTCCGTCGCATTGAGGAGTGTGTGTTTCCAACAATGCCAGGAGTATCTCTGATCTGCCCTGCAGCTGCCACAATGCGCGCCACAAGTTCTTCAGCACTGCTGACAGGTGTATGGTATACCTCGGCCTTCAGGTAACCCCAAAGGAAGAAATCCAAGCAGGTGAGGTCTGGTGATCGGGCAGGCCAGTGAACTGGACCCCCACGCCCGATCCACCGCTGGCCATACCTTGCGTTTAGATGGAGACGCACGTCGTTCGTGTAATGGGCCGGAGCTCCATCGTGCTGGAACCACATCTGGCGACGCGAACCTTCGGGTACGTGCGCCTCATCCAGAAGCTGCGGCAGCACTTGATCCAGGAAAATCAGGTAATTTCCACCTGTCAGCCGTTCAGGTAACAAATAAGGGCCAATGAGGCAATCCCCCAGAATGCCGGCCCACACATTTACTGAGAAACGCTCCTGGGCTGCTCGGCTTCTGGTTTCATGTGGATTTTCATCACACCACACATGACTGTTGTGGGCGTTCCACATTCCCTCCCGGCTGAAGGTGGACTCGTCCGTAAACAAAATGCTGTTTACAAAACGGGGATCCCTGGATCTCATCGCCAAGTACCATCTTGAGAATTCCACTCGAGGGCCAAAATCCTGCTCTCTGAGCAACTGCACCCGCTGGATGTGGTAGGGGTGCAGATTCCGGGAACGTAAGATGCGCCACGCAGTTGCTTGCGAAATGCCAACATGTCTGGCGATATCTCTCGTGCTAAGACCTGGGTTGTCCTCAACCAGGTTAAGCACAGCCTCTTCGTTGTCGGGGGTGCTCACTGATCGCTCCCGTTCAGGCCTGCCTCCGTCGAAAGATGCCGTTGTGGACAACCTCTGGTGTACTCGAGCGAAGAAGGCATGGCAGGGGATTTGCCTGTTGGGGTAACGCTCGGCGTACAACCGCTGAGCGGCTCGTCCATTACAACCAGCAGCGCCATACGCCAAATGCATGTCAGCCAATTCAGAGTTTGTGTACCGTTCCATCCTACTACCGATCTGCAGACAAGTAACCCGAAGCTTAAGTAGGTACCGCACGTTCAAAAGACGTGTCTGCGCATACAACTACGTCATCTCGCGTTGTCGTCTACGCATTACGTATCTTTTGCATATCGATATGGTACGATATCTTTTGCATAAATCAGCAAAAAGCACCTTATGTAAATTTTATTGCGCGCATTGTGCATGATTGAAACCAGCTATGTTTGTTAAAAAAAACAAACAAACTGCAGTTTTAATAGCTTCTTATGATAAGTAAATTACTCTCTTGTTTTGTTTCTAACTGATCGTAGCGCCCCGTTTCCAGTTAGCGTCCGAAATGTCAACGAATTATGTTTTTTGCCCAAAGCGCCCCCTATCGATGTTTCTTTTTGTACCGTTCAACTGAGTTTCAGAGAGCCCCAGCAAACAGAATCATGAAAATGCATGCCATAAGTCAAGAAATCTGTTTGTTTATCTCCTAGGAGCCTTCGAGTTTCGACCACCCTGTACTTTGACATTTTATTCCGGCTCTTACGCTTTTTGCAGGGCTCTACTTTTGGGTTCAAACTTTAAGTTAGAGTATAAACTTTGGCGAGCATGTGTTAAATTATCAAAATAACGGGCTTAAAGTTGTTGTCTAGCTCTCCAAAGTCTGCAGCGCCCCCTATCCATGTTTTAAGAGATACGCTTATCAAATTGGTACTGAAGAAAGGCTAAACAAACAGAATCATTTCGACGCAACAAGCAAGAAAATCTAACCATTTCCCTAGTTTTTATGACGTTTCGAATTTCGGCACCCAAATTTTCGAAAGCGCCTAGCGCCTTACCATCGCGTCAGGGACCCTACATTCCCTATTCAAAAATGTTCGTCTAGGTGTGCTCTATCGATCCTTAAAGTTTGTCACCGACGAGCTGAATCACCCTGTATACGGATTTCAAAATGGCGGAGGGGATTTTCTGGAACTAAGGCAAAGAATATATCGCTTTATTTTGCCAACTTAACTTTGAAGAATCTATATCTATATATATATTACGCTATCGGATGTGGCACATAAATCGTGATTATTTGTTAATTGTTTAATGGCAACGCCCGAATGAAACGCATCTCATTGGTTATTGAACAGCATTTCGTGCATCTCCATACCTACAAGGGGGGGTTACCATTGGGGGGGATTATTTTCTGTCGCCAAATGCCACCAAGTTTGTCGTCAAATTTGGCGACCAAAATTAGTCGCCTAAATTGACGCCAACTTGGCGATATCTCTAATATTTCGCCAAGAAAATTAACAAATTGAGGTATTTTAATGCAACAAAAACTAATATTAACTTATGGGATAATATTAATTATATTTAAGGGAGTCCAAGTAAATTAAATTATGAATAAAAGTAACATGATGTAATGTACTTAGCATGCTTTCCCAAAGATAAATTTTAAGGGAGACCAAACTGTTCGCCAAGGCCGGCTAGTAGTCAAAAACGTCAAACAGTGCACAAAAGTCTGCTATTCCTTACAAATTGCTGCTTAAGTTCATTTTTACAGAAATGTTCCAGTGAAAAAAAAACTTGTATAAATAGTTTTCATCACTTTCATTTTTATAATATTCACATATTAATAGTTAGAAGTTAGGTAGTTGTTGTTACGTCCATTGACTTGGAATACCCCAGAAGCTGTAGAACAAGGCAATCCATCACGTTTTCATTCGCATCGTAAAGTAGCACAGTTTCTCTTGCAAGAACATCTAATCTTATTAAGTAGATAATCTCGAGCTGGTGGTAAGTCGCAGAGTATTGGGTAGTATGATTTATTTTTTACATGCCAACCCCATTCTTCTGGCTTGGTTCTTTCTTCAGTAGCTTTCCACATATTTAATCATCGCTTGCTTTTTTTCATTGGACAGGAACTCTTCCTTTTAGCCAAAAAATTTCATTTATGAGCTTGAAATTAATATCTCTACTGGTTTTTTTGTAGCGTCGTCTGTGAGCCACATCTTTGATAGTTGGATGCTCAACATAACCATAAAAAATAATAATACGTTTTCCATATTGTTTAGGAATAAAATCAGCTTAAGACATAGCAATGTTTTCATATGTGTCATTGTTACACCAGAAAATGCGATGCAAGAGAGATCCTCCATTCAAACTGTACCTTTCTGTACTTTCCACGTTGTCAGATTCTTCATTGTACAAACGTTTGATGTCTTTGACTAGAGCTTGAGCTAACTGAGATTTGTCTGATTTCCTCATCATACTTGGTGATTCAAATAATACTGCAGGGCACGCACACAGTTCATAACGCATGACATCTCCGATGTTCATTTCACCAGAAGAGGCAGCAGTCACCAGTCTTTGGAAGAGGAGCGCTGGATCTATTTGTATATCTAAGTCATCTTTATTATTAGAGATGGTGGCAGCAGATCCTAGAGAATTAACTTTATCTGACCTTTTAGCCGAATACCTAAATATATCCTTCCCTATCATTTTGGAGATAATGCTCGTTGCAGATAAGTGCAACTCATCAACATTAACTTCTTTTTCAGCTGTTACACCTGTAACAATATTGCGTAGAGTAGAATCAGAATGAAATGGTAATATGGGTTCTAGTATATTGGCTACTTTTTTAACGTCAATGCAGCCCCTTTTCTGTCTTATGTTCCTTATTTCTTTGTATTGTTCACTACTTTTCATAAAAACCTCTGCATATTCCTACATAGCTAAGTTGGAAATCGAACAAACAGGTATAGAAAACAGCCATGTAGCCCTCTGATTTTTCGTAAGTCCACTTCCACTCGTCAGACCTCCCCTGCTTTTCAGGGAAGCATAAGCACTTGTTCTACTACACGATCTGATCCGAGCCCCACCCACAATCTGTCCCTTCTTCTTATAACAAATTTACTTTCTACAAACATTTTGTGCATCTTTGCGTTTTTTGATGGCATATTAAACATTTTCTGTAAGTACAGGTATAGTGACTTTAATTAATATGTCCTACTGCTGCTATTATGGGGAGAATCTCTAGCACAGCACGCAAGTGCAAGATGGGCAAAACGAAACTGAACCCGCGCATCTTGAATATCCAAAAAACATAGTAAAATGACAGATTTAATAATATACTCATGAGACACACTTAAAAACAATATATTTACATAAAAATGGTGGCGGAAAAAGATATGAAGCTTCCACTAAATGATCATAACCGCGATTAAAGATTAAAACACTTATAAATATTTTTAATAATTTTATAAAAGTTAAACGCTCCCAATGTTATTCCTATGGGAGTTTGAAACTAAAAGTTAGCGTATAACACAATTTTCAAAAAAATATTTAGTACACTTAAAATTGATATTTTGAATCGAAACTGGCGGCGAAATTTACTATTTATGTTAAAAATTAATTAAAAAGGGTAAACATTGCAATCACATCCATACAGATGCATTATTAAATGGCCGCCAATGGTACAGCACCTACTTTTAAGAGACTCATTAAAACAGTAAAAATTATAAAAAAAAAATCTAAAATTCACTCACTAGTGTTGTACAAGCTTCAAATTATGCAAATAGTGAAGTAATCCGCGGTTAAGTAATCCTTCAACACCAAAAATATAATCATGAAAAACGCTCACATGACAGACTACCCTGGTCAGATCACAATCACAGCATGTATAAAAATGTCGATATCTTTGTTTTAAGTTCACTTAGCAAAGTAAAATTTGTGATGAAATGTTCATAAATATTTATTGCATCTCTTAAAACTGTTTAGATGCCTGTGAAAATTCTGCAAAAATATTTATAAGCACTGGAATTGATTCGGAGCCAGCTGCAATGGCAGGCACATGAGATACGGGAATAAGATTAACAGAAAGAAGAGAAAATTAAAAGAGCTATCTCAGGAACCACTGGACTGATTTTGATGTGGTATGGATTAAAATATTGAGGAAGAGTTAATCTAAAGAAGGAAATACAATATACGGTTCCAGCTTACCTAGGGCAGGAGCTTAAAAAGCTCGTTGTGTACCAGATAACTGTTAGGAGATCGGCCTAGTAGTAATACAGTTTAGAATGAGTTATATATACTTTACTTTATCTTGTTCCAAAAGCATTATTGGTTGTCAATTGTTCGATATAAAACGAGTATTTGCAGTCCAAAATGTTTAGTGCTGCCCGCTGCCGTCTTCCGTCTCTACTAAAAACTATAAAACAGCACAACGTAAAATGACCTATGATTCAGTCCGTTTTGAAATCCATTTTTAAGGGTGTTCCCGTGACCGGATTTTGTCTGATTTTTGTAATATTTCTCAGTAATGGTTACTGATAAAAAATCAGTTAACTGAGCTTCTGTTACAATTTTGTCCAGGTTGAAAGTGTATTTATCTTAATTTGCCTGACCTATTATGCTGTATGATGCTTTTAAGATAGAAAGATTTTGATAGAATTGAAAAGTTTTGTTGGTTTTACCTAATTAATAGGATCGTACTTGATAGAATAAAATATTTTAAAAATATCCGATGTCACGTTATGCCAAGAGAGGATCTATACAATTCTGTGGATGCAGGCTTGACTTTAAATAGCACAAAAAGAGGAAAATGTTTTTCTTTTTCTTTAGGATCACCTACACAATTGTGTAGGACAGATCTTAAGGCTCCGCTGCACCGGAAAACCCCGATCGCGAAATCACATGTTAGCCTATGGGAAATTTTGAAGAGCGATGACTCATTACCAAACATAATTATTAAAATATCGTTTTCACCATCAGAAAGTAGACGTCAGATGCCGATGATGAGCGTTTTTAAAAATTATCTTCGTAAATTTTAAGTGCATAAAAATTTTGAAATTTGAAATTTCCATTTGATTAAATTTTACATTCTTCTTAAAAATACTTCAAATTTACGTAAACAGTTTTTAAAAACGCACGCCATTGACATCTGACGTCTACTTTCTGATGGTCAAAACGGTATTATAATAATTATATTAGGTAATGAGTGATCGCGCTTCAACCTATACACTGTAAAAAAAAAACCACTGTAAATTTGCCAGAACAAACTCGATCACAGTGAATGTACTGTATCTTTCATTGGTTTCCGGACTATATTAACATGGAAAATACAGTAGTTGCATAAAATTAACAGCACAATGTGCTGGCATTTTTTTTCAATTTGGACGCCAGCACAAACTGCTATCGTCCAAATTACCAGCACATTTTATGCAACTACTGTATTTTCCATGTTAATATAGTCCGGAAACCAATGAAAGATACAGTACATTCACTATGATCGACTTTGTGCGCGAGATGAACAGTACTTTGTACTGTAAAAATGTCGTTTTTTTTACAGTGTAGGTTAACATGGGATTGCGCGATCGGCGAGTTTCAGTGCAGCGTCCCCTTAGAGGGTTATAGGGCATGCGGCATCCGCGAACTACTGAAATTGCTGCCGATCTGCTTGGATTTTTTGAGGAAGGTACTGCTAAAGTGTTTAGTGGGGCATAAAATACTTTGACTTCTTTTATAGTTTTTTTCATATCTGGAAAATTTTGATCAAGTACTATTTTCAAAATGAAACTCTCATTATAATCACCCTATATATTATCATTTAATGCGTTTATCAGCCACCGGTACGGTATGCTATTTCTTTCTTCCAGCTTATTTTATGTATTCCAAAAAATAAAAATAACGTTAACTTACAGAAGCCAGCTGGAAAACAAAGCAGTACGATTAATTAATCTATAGCAATTTTTTAAACCTCTAAGCATCGCAGAGTTTCGATTTTCATACCGTCGTATTGGAAAAAAAAAGTTCTTTTAAATGCATTTTGTTTGAAAACTGTATCTCCATTTATTTTTGAAATATTAATTTTTTTGTATTTTTTAGAGCCATTTGCTTAATATTGGCAACGGAAGTAAGTAAAGGAAAGTAAAGGAAAAATAGTTCTAAAATAGTAATTATATATTTTTGTTGCCATTTTCTCATAACAACAGAAAGAAAATGTAATTAAAATACGTGCTATTTTGAAAAAAATATAAACGAACGATTTCTGTTAAAACAGTGGAGCTATTATAAACTATATTTAATTTTAAGTATCTATGAATCATTAGATAGCCGTTTTTTTTGTCGATTATCTTGAATGATGGCATCTTTTTGCTGCATTTGTGCATTATTTCGCGATAGTGATATGCTATGCATGCTTTACTTTTAAGAGTAGATCATAAATGTGGAATTCTTAAGCGGATGCGAATGACGTCATTTTACATAAAATAAAACGTGCGCTTTAAGTCTTAAAATTGAAATATGTTTTGTACTGCAGTAGAGCACCGCTTAACCGAATTATTTTCTTCTGATGGACTGGTAAAAAAAAAAAAAAAAAAAAAAAAAAAAAAAAAATTGGTTATTTTTCCCCACTATTCTGACCAGAAAATCAGAGTTCTAACTTTTACGGCTGCTGTTTCATCTTCACCTAACGCTTCATTTATAATGGCTGTTGCATAATAATAGAAGCCACCAGTTCATCAGAAGAAAATGAAGTAATGAACATGCCGGGGGCGACACTAAATTCCGAAAAAGCAGAATTGCTGTTCTCTAGTTATTTAAATTTTTGTTCTGTTCAGTATTGATTCTAGTTTTAAAACGACAATAAAAATGAAAGTGAAATAAAAACTAACAGTTATTTTTAAAATATTTAGGCATTTTACATCAAATTTAATGTAATATAAAACAGACATCTTTTATTTTTATCCCTGTTATCTGACTAAAAAGCCCTGGTTTCTTATTCGTGTAATTTGTTTCTAAATTGTGTCACATATTAACTAGCTTATATTTCAGAAAATCCTCAAGGACTTTATAAAATATATATTTAAAAGCTATACACACACACACACACACACACACATATATATATATATATATATTTTTTTTTTGAAACAGTGTATTAGAGAAAGATGGGCTTTTTATAAATTTAAAAAGATTGTGTCATATTTCATTTTGCTTTTATTTATATTAAGCAGACGTTTTTCCCATTAATCATCTTGACATAAATGGAAATTCAATGAAAAGGTGGTAAATTTAATTTTCTTTTTCGCGCTTAAATTTCTCAGTGCATGAAATTTAATTACCTTTTTTCAGAAATTTTACTTCGTAAGCATTATTGTATTGCATAATGCAAAATATTTTTTTTTACTTAGATGATGTACAATGATTTTGAATTGGAACAAAAAACAAAATTTGCTGAATTTTAAAATTAAAAAAATCATATGAAGCAGTTTGGTTTGTAAAATTATTTTTAAAGCAAAAGAAATGTCATATCTTACTTCATATGAATTTTGAAATATTTGAAAGAAAAAATGGGTTTGGCTTTTATCTCACAAACGTTATTTATAGCATTATTTTTGTTTATAAGTTTTCTTTATATCATTTAAAGTTATCAAGTTTTCGAGTTATAAAATTATTTGAGCGATAGAACTGAGTGATCAAAAACTATACATATCAATTAAACCAGCTTTTGCAGATACATACATGACTAGAGTGTGGCGTGCAAGTCTCTTCAATATTTTTTAATGCGACTTTTTTTTTTCTTTTTTTGGATGGCTGAGGCGGATATCGATATTTTTTTATACAGAATTCCACCGTCCGAATAGAGAGTTAATGTATATTTTTTAAATAGTTATGTATATCTAGCGTTTATAAAATAAAATAAAAAACTAAATACCAATATTTGCAAACAAAGAATTTTCAATTATATATATATATATATACATCTGTATATTAAAATGAATGAAAACTTCGCAATAAACAAGTTGGACATTGTACTTCAAAAATGACAAACGGTGTGTGTTCGCACTGTATCTAGTTTTATAAATATTCAGATCTCTTTTGGAATAGCTGATGCACTCTTATGCAAAAATGCATGAATATAAAATTTATTACGACTATATATATTAAATTCAGTAATATGGAAATAACAGGACTCCATCTTAAATAGGACGTCACCACCATGGCAACCTAAAATCATTAGCTAACATGGGATTTCGTTGAATTAATTACGTATGATAGGATTTAATAAAATGAAGAAAACTTTTATTAATATCTGTTTAAATTTTGATTCAATTTTAATACAATTTGAAATGACCCGCCAAAATTCACTATCGATTATACCTATATTAAATTTCAATCAATATTAAATTCAATTTAAATTGGTAATTTTTGCACTGTTGTATGCGGGGAGACGGACTATAAGTGCTACAAACATATATAATTACAAACACACCTAAAAATAAAGATAATGTGCGAAAGGCATTTACTAGGGAAATTACGTTCTAATTACAGGGATTAGTGTATTTTTAATCACTGAAGTATTTTTTAACGATACATGAATCATTCCGTAGAAAAAAGTGTCGGCATATTTTAAATAAAAACTTACATATTTCATTATGCTTATACAAAGTGGCTTTTACGTTCATACTTCCTTAGCAGCAGTTTTTTCGTTATTGTTTTGGAGGAAGAGCAGCATAAAGTGATATTTTATTACTTTAAATGCTGTGTTAATGCTCATTTTCGTCACTGAATCCATTTACTAAAATAACTAGGGGATCGTACCCGGGCTTCCCGGGTTAAAGAAAATAGGTGAAAAAAATTTTTTTAATTCAAAACTAATAATTTTTTTATATGCAATAAATTTTTTAGATTGACCACTTACATTAAAAAAGCATTTTTCATATGGAAAATACGAATTATACAATCAAATAAAGTTTTGAAATTTATCAAAAGCGATATTTTCTTATTAGCTGCATGCTAAGAGTTATTTGCCAAGATTTTGCTACTTATGGCATCCTTTTATATTCTGATAGTTTCAGAGCTTATACATGTCTGTTAAATTTGTGTTTTATTTATATTATTTTATTTATTTATTCACAGGGAAGTTTTTTTATCCTTATTAGCCGTAAGAAAGTGATGTACTCTTTATTTTGTTTTAAGGGCAAACGGATTAATATTGCGTAATCGAGCTCCGCACGATATAGATAAATTAAAAAATATTTCATGTTTTAAGGGTGTATTCCGATCCAAACTGTTTATTTTCTGATTCATTTTAAAATTCATTTTTGTTCTCAAACGCATCAAACTGGGAAATTCTCTTATTTAGAAACTATATGATGTGCCGTGCTTCTTAATTTTTTTATAAATGCAGAAAATACTGTAAAAAACGCTGTCAAAGTTGGCGTTTTGAACCGAATTTTCCGAAGCGGGCGATCTGGGAATGAAAAAGATGGTCATACTGAGAAAATAATTGTTTAAAAAACAAATTCTAATTAATTGAGCTGAAAATGAAATCACACGGCATGTTAAACATGTCTTCAGAAATCACCCCAGCAAGTTTCATGTTTTTACTTTTAAAAATGAGTCTAAAATGTCTCAGAAAATTTCGAGCTGTTGAGGGTGGAAAAATATTTTTTCGAATACACCCTTAAAATTGTTTTTAAAAACATAGACAATCAGTAAACTGAGATGAACTTTGTAAACAAATTCCATTCGAAAAAAAAATCCTATTTGGTGATCTAAAAATTTAAATTGTACGATTACAAATATGATAGATTTATGTTTTTTCAATATTATTCTTTTATTTGTTTATAAAAGAAGTATTAATTTCGTTAATTTGTCTTTCACAAATATGTTAGATTGGTGATTTTTTCAATATTATTCTTTTATTTGCTTATAAAGGAAGTATTAATTTCGTTATGCAAAAATAGTCAGAAACAAATGCTTAAAAATGTTTGTTGCTTTATGTGCAAAATGTTTATTATTATTATGTATTGAAACAGGCACGTGATAAGATAAACTTTAAAAAAATATGCTTAAAAATTATTTTAGAAAATATAATGCATCAGTCAATGAATACAGTTTTCAAACAAATTGCATTAGAAAGTAAATTTTTTTTCCTATGCGACGAAAATTGAAAATGCACGATGGTCAGAAGATTAAAAAATTGCAGTACCGAAAATTTCAAGACCGAAATTTGATCGTGAAGTGTTGCCATTCGCAAAATTAATGTCAGCTTTACGCACAGATACGTTTGTTCTTTATAATGTAGATACTTAATCAGTAAAATATAATAAAGATCAGTTATTAGGATGTGGTTATCAATTGAGGCTCTTATGCGTGGATATCCGGAATTAAAACAGCAATTTTCACCTTCTCAAAATTTGCATACGCACTTCCCATATCCATATTCATCATTTAAAAAAAAAATAAATGTATTTTGTTTGATCATTTAAAAATCATTTTAACTCAAAACATGAAGTCACGATTGTCAGCAACATCTTTTATGTGAACAGACGCACTCTTTACTTGAGAGTCTAATCTCAATTCCGGAGAGTAAAAATTTCCTTAATTTATGTTTTTTAGACGCATTTGTGTTAAAATGCTTTGTTTTATCTAAGAAAATGATCGTTTTCTTTTAAATGTGACTTCATTTTCACTTAAATAAATATTTCGCCTAGTGTCTGAAACTTAGTATCAGTATACAAGCAAAAGGAAAACCAATATAGAAAATTTATGAGGAAAAATGCGTGTTTTCAAAAGCAGTATGTCATTTTCCGTTATTATGCCCCTAATATAATATTCTGCTCGTAATGGGATTTTGCGCCACTAAACCCTATACAACATTTTTTTTCAACAATTTTGAATTTTTATCAGAAAATAGCATGAATAAAGTTAAAAATACCTCATTATTTCTCTCTTGTCTGCAATGATGAAAGTTATCTAATTTTCATCATTTTGAAGAAATTTCATAAAATGCTTTTAAAATTAAAATATAAAAGTGGGGATATTAAAAAAAAAAAAAAAAACAGAAAGTGCGATAACATCTACAAAGGGAGAGCTTTCAATTGAAAAAAAAATATATATATTATTAAAACTGGTTCAGCAGAAAGATCAGGGCAGATGACTAAAAAAACATACTTGTTACTTTCTTCTATCTTTACAAGAAGAAAGTATTGGATTCATGAAAATTTTCGAATTCCGGTTTTCGACGGATTTACACGTTTTAGGGGTCAGAGATTCCAAAAAACATGTTTTTACAAAATGTCTGTCTGTGACTCTGTGAGTCTGTCTGTCTGTCAGTCTGTCTGTGTGTATGTGACACAAATTTTGTGGGCGCTCTCTCTCAAGAACTAATGCACGGAATTTAATAAAAATTGATATTCAGTTAGTGCCTAATACAAATTGATGCTGATTAGTTTTTGGTGTAAATCGCTCAACAGGTGGCGCTGCAATGCTGCATTTTTTACGATTTTCGCAATAGCTCTATCTCAAGAACTAATGCACGGATTTTGATCAAACTTCAGATTTAGTTAGTCCTTGATATGAATTGATGATGATTACGTTTTGGTGTAAATCGCCCAACAGGTGGCGCTGTTATGATGAATTTTGCAGGATTTACACGATTTCCCCAATAGCTCTATCTTAAGAACTAACGCACGGATTTTCATCAAACTTCAGATTAAGTTAGTCCTTGATATGACTTGCTACTGATTAGGTGTTGGTGTAAATCGCCCAACAGGTGGCGCTTCTCTGCTGCCTTTTCCACGATTGCCTCAATAGCTCTATCAATAGAACTAATGGACCAATTTTCATCTAACTTCAGATTTAGTTGTATGTTGACACAAGTTGTTGTTAATTAGGTTTTGGTGTTAATCACCCAATAGGTGGCACTGCTATGCAGAAATTTTCACGATTTTCGCTATTGCCCTATCTCAAAAACTAATGTACGGATTTTCTCCAAACTTCAGATTCAGTCAGACGTTGACATAAATTGTTGCTGATTAGGATTTGGTATAAATCACCCAATAGGTGGCGCTGCTAGGCAGCATTCTGCTGAATTTAGACGATTTCAGCGATAGTCATATCTCAAGAACTAATGCACGGAATTTCATATCGTTAGAATCGTCATGAGATGCAAAGATTGCCATTTAATTTTGGCAGTGTGATAGCGAATTTAGAAGTATTAACATGTATGAGGTAGAAGAAAGTTTTGGGATTGGTACATCCGACTAGTTTTTTAAATATACTAGGGGATCGTACCCGGGTTTCCCGGGTTAAACAATATAGGTGAAAACTTTTTTTTTTAATTTACAACTAATATTTTTTTTATATGCAATAAATTTTTTAGATTGCCCACTTACATTAAAAAAGCGTTTTTCATATGGAAAATATGAATTATACAATGAAATAAATTTTTGATATTTATCAAAAGCGATATTTTTTTAATAGCCGCATGCTAAGAGTTATTTGACCAAGATTTTGCTACTTATGGCATCCTTTTATATTCTGATAATTTCAGAGTCTGTTAAATTTATATTTTATTTATATTATTTTATTTATTTATTCATAGGGAAGTTTTTTTTATGGATATTAGCCGTAAGAAAAGGATGAACTCTTTATTTTGTTTTAAGGGCAAACGGATTAATCTTTCGTAATCGAGTTCCGCGCGATATAGATAAATAAAAAAATATTTCATGCTTTAAATTTGTTTTTGAAACCATAGACAATCAGTAAACTGAGATGAACTTTGCAAACAAATTCCTTTTGAAAAAAAAATCCTATTTGGTGATCTAAAAATTTAAATTGTACGATTACAAATACGTTAGATTTGTGTTTTTTCAATATTATTCTTTTATTTGTTTATAAAAGAAGTATTAATTTCATTAATTTATCTTTCACAAATATGTTAGATTGGTGGTTTTTTTTTTAAATATATTCTTTTATTTGTTTATAAAGGAAGTATTAATTTCAATATGCAAAAATATTCAGAAACAAATGCCGAAAAATGTTTGTTGCTTTATGTGCAAAATGTTTATTATTATTATGTATTGAAACCGGCACGTGATAAGATAAACTTAAAATAAAATCATTCTTAAAAATTATTTTAGAAAATATAATACAACAGTCAATTTAGATACAATTTTTAAACAAATTGCATTTTAAAGTAAATTTTTTCCCCTAAGAACTTTTTCTCCCCTACTATTTTTTTCCCTGCGACGAAAATTGAAAATATGCGATGGTCAAAAGATTAAAAAATTACAGTAGCGAAAATTTCAAGACCGAAATTTGATCGTGAAGTGTTTCCATTCGCAAAATGACATCAGCGTTACGCACACATACGTTTGTTCTTTATAATATGGATACTTAATCTGTAAAAATAATAAAGATCGGTTATTAAGATGTGTTATCAATTGAGGCTCTTATGCTTGGTATTCCAGAATGAAAAACAGCAATTTTCACCTTCTCAAAATTTGCATGCGCACTTCTCATATCCATATTCATCATTTAAAAAAAAATTGTGTTTTGTTTGATCATTTAAAAACCATTTAAACTCAAAACTTGAAGTTACGATTGTCAGCAACATCTTTTATGTGAACTGACGCACTCTTTACTTGAGATTCTAATCTTAATTCCGGAGAGTAAAAATTTCCGTAATTTATGTTTTTTAGACGCATTTGTGTTAAAATGTTTAGTTTTATCTAAGAAAATGATCGTTTTCTTTTAAATATGACTTCATTTTCACTTAAATAAGCATTTCACTTAGTTCACCTAAAGAATAGCATTAAAATGTTATTATTCAAGAGAATTTTGGACAAAAATTTCAGGAACATAATATTATTTTAAACCACGAATTATTTGTTTGCTTGTCTAACTCGGCGAAGCAAATCCATCCAGGCGAGAATTATCAATTTCTGTAATATAAATCACTATTATTTGCATGTCACCTCTTTTTTATAAAGACACTCTAAATTTTTGTAAAATTTTTGTAACTTTTTATCAGTGTGTGATTTCGATTACATTATTTTCAAAAGTGAAGCAATTTCACATGTGAAGAATTTCAAAGCAGCTGGACTGTGAAAATGATGCACTTCTACAAAACATAATTCAGGTTTAAGAATTAAAATACATGCTTTTTTTATAAAATGACGTCATTTGCATCCGCTAAATTAATCCACTTTTACAATCGTCTTAAACTTCGTCTATAGAAAAGTATGCATATGACGTCATTATCACGGAATAACAGACAATATTCTTGACATAGCCCATATTTTAATTTCAACTTTTTTTTTTATCAGGTTTTATGAGAAAATGGCAACGAAAAGATACAGTATCTCCTATTTTCGACTATTTTCCGTTTACTTGCAATGACTTTCAATAGAAATGGCTACTTTTGTTGCCACGATAAGAAAAATGGTGTTAAAAACTACAAAAAATTAATATCTCAAAAATAAATTGAGATACAGCTTTCAAACAAATGGCATTTAAAAGAGCATTTTTTTCCTTATACGACGGTGTAAAAATTTAAAATGTACGATATTTAGAAGTTTAAAAATTTGCAGTAGAGAAAATTGCAAAACCAAAATTTTATTTCAAATTTCAAAGTGTTGCCATTAGCAAAATGACGTATGCGTTACACACAGATATGTCTGTCCGTTATAATATAGATAGATTATCTAAAATTAGGAAAAATTAAATTAAGCAAATTATGTTATTTTGACAAAAGTTTTAAAATTTTATTATTCGAGAGAATTTTCGTCAAAAACTTCAGGAATACGATATTATTTTAAACCACGAATTATTTGTTTGCTTGTCTAACTCGGCGAAGCAAATCTATCCAGGCGAGAATCATCAATTTCTGCAATATAAATCGCTATTATTTGCATGTCACCTCTCTTTCATAAAGACACTGTAAATTTTTGTAAAACATTGCGTTTTATCAGTGTGGGATTACGATTACATTATTTTCAAAAGTGAAGCAGTTTCACCTGTGAAGAATTTCAAAGCAGCTGGGCTGTAAAAATGACGAACTTCTACAAAACATAATTCAGGATTAAGAATTAAATTACACGCTTTTTTATAAAATGACGTCATTTGCATCCGCTAAAGCAATTCGTCTATAGAAAAGTGTGTATATGACGTAATTATCACGGAATAACAGACAATATTCTTGACATAGCCCATATTTTAATTTCAAATTTTTTTTCAGGTTTTATGAGAAAATGGCTACAAAAACATACAGTATGCCCTATTCTCCGTTTATTTTCAATGACTTTCAATAGAAATGAGGTACTTTTGTTGCCACGATAAGAAAAAAGGTATTAAAATTACAAAAAAATTAATATCTCAAAAATAAATTGAGATACAGATTTCAAACAAATTGCATTTAAAAGAGCATTTTTTTCCTTATACGACGGTGTAAAAATTTAAAATGTGCGATGTTTAGAAGTTTAAAAATTTGCAGTAGAGAAGATTGCAAAACCAAAATTTTATTTCAAATTTTAAAGTGTTGCCATTCGCAAAATGACGTATGCGTTACGCACAGATATGTTTGTCCTTTATAATATATATATTTATCTTCAAATGGCTCTTAAGTTTGTACATTTGCTGTCAATTTTTCCCCCATATTTTTAAAACGGTGCAAATTACATGCATCTAGACAGTCTGAACGAGGTACGCGGGCATAAATAATAGGGAAAGAGCCCCTAGTTGGAAAAATAAAAAATGATACTAGATTATTTTTCTAAACTTTCACAGTATTTTCGGTATAAACATAATGTTTTGACAAAAGAATATAATTAGAAAATACATCGAAAATACCCTGGTAAATACTTTTCATTCAGAATGCTATCGATTAATCTAACGAATGCATTTTTATCTACCCATTTCAACTGATTTGTTAATACATGGAAAATATTCTACTTCAAAGGATGATGTTCAAAACAGCTTTAAGTACATACTGCTCGAGTTATATTACTTAGCATAAACTTGATTTACACTATATGGCCAAGGGTGACCGGCCACTTGCGATTTTTGACGTTTTGTTAAAAATCTAGAAAAATACATGAGGAATTAACCTAAAACTAGAGGTGTGTAAACAGTATACTATAGGTCACGTATTTCCGCGAAGATTTTTTCCCGAAATCCCATAGGGGACCGTCAAAAAATTGAAAAAGAACGAATATCTTTTGGATAACCTTGTAAAAACTAATGGAGCAAAAGCGTTTAAACTCGAGATTATTAATAAGTGGCTTATTGTAATATACTGTTCATTTTTATGAGGATAGCATGTATGCTCGTAGAGAAATTAAGGTTTTTATAAAAACAGTCCCAAATTTCGCCACGTTTTTTGCTTATAATTTGCAGAGTTCTTAATATAAAAAAAAGTTCTTTTCAGAAAATATGACAAACAACATTGTACACAATACTCCACAATCAGAATGAAAAAAAAATAATAATTAGATGAAAAATGAGCAGGTTTACTAAAAAATGTTTCATTGCGCATGCGCGAATGCAATCAAAATATGATGTGCATAATGTGTTAGATAAATGTATAGAGCAACTTTTGTAAAAGTCTCAAAATCATAGTTTGAAAAGTCTAATAATAATCGTTTATAGAATAAGCTCAAAATCCGTTGTTCTGAAAATGAAGCAAAAATATGAGGGATTGTATCCAAATACAGTATTACGTGCAATATTGTGTATGCTAAATTGGCACTAATCAATGGATATATGGATAAAACCCCTTATATTTTAGCTTCATTTTGGGAACAACGGATTTTGAGCTTATTCTATAAACGATTATTATCAGACTTTTCAAACTATGTTTTTGAGACTTTTACAAAAGTTGCTCTATACATTTAGCTAACACATTATGCACATTATATTTTAATTGCATTCGCGCATGCGCAATTAAACATTTTTTAGTAAATCTGCTCATTTTTCATCCAAGTTTTATTATTCTTTCATTCTGATTTCGGTGTATTGTGTACAATGTTGTTTGTCATATTTTCTGAAAAGAACTTTTTTTATGTTAAGAACTCTGCAAATTATAAGCAAAAAACTTGGCGAAATTTGGGACTCTTTTTATAAAAACCTTAATTTCTCTACGAGCATACATGGTATCCTCATAGAAATGAACACAGTATATTACAATAAGCCACTTATTAATAATCTCGAGTTTAAACGCTTTTGCTGCATTAGTTTTTACAGGGTTATCCAAAAGATATTCATTATTTTTCAATTTTTTGACGGTCCCCTATGGGGTTTCGGGAAAAAAATCTTCGCGGAAATATATGACCTATAGAATATTGTTTACACACCTGCAATTTCAGGTTAATTCCTCATGTATTTTTCTAGATATTTAACAAAACGTCAAAAATCGCAAGTGACCGGCCACCTTTGGCCATATAGTGTATATCAAGTTTATGCTAAGTAATATATGCAAAACCCCTTTTACTTTGTTCTTTCTTCACAAGAATAAAGTATTGGATTCGTGAAAATGTTTTAATTCCATTTTCAACAGATTTGTACATTTTAGAAGATTCTGAACACGATTTGACTGTTTTTAGAAAATCTCTGTCTGCGAGAATCGTGAAAAATGCAGCATAGAAGAGTCACATGTTGGACGAGTTACACAAAAAACTAATCAGCACCAATCTGTATCGAGGTATATAGTCAGGCAATAGGGAATTTTACCTAGCAAAATTAATGGAAGTTCTGGAAATCGGCTTACTTTATGTTTTTTGGGTCGCTGAATCCGAATATTTAACTTCCCACCAAAATTTCTCCCGGCAACCCCCCAAATTTTGGTAAAATGCTCCACAAAAAGGTTTTTATTAAAAAAAATCAATTTTTTTTTTTTTTTTTTTTTCCTTAGGGAAAAAGTATCTAGAAATTCAGAAAGTAGACAAAGTTTGCAACAAATTAGATACATGACATTATGACTTAGGATGAAGGGGTAGGGGGGATCTGCCTCGGAACATGCGTGCGATGCTGCTTGAACTAAGTTGCGCAATCCCACTTAACCACTCACACGTTTACATTCGCCCTCCCATCTCCCCTCCAAACTTTCTCTATAAGGTTTACTCTAAGTTTTTTGGGTCGCTGAATCAGAATTCTTAAATTCCTCCAAAATGTTCTTTCCCGAAAAACCCCAAATAGTTTTTTTTTAACTTAAATTTCTTATTGTTTTAGGGAAAAAGCATTACGAAATTCAGAAACTAGACAAAATTTGCAACAAACAGGATACATGACATTATGACGTAGGATGAACGGGGAGGGGGAGGGCTGCCTCTGAACATGCACTGCAGCGCTACGTGCACTAAGTTATGAAGTCCAGGCAATAGGGGATTTTACCTGGCAAAATTAATACTAGTTCTGGATTTCGACTCACTGTATGTTTTTTGGATTGCTGAATCCTAATTTGTAACTTCCCACCAAAATTTCACTCGGCAACCTCTCTAAAAATTGATTTTTTGAAAAAATTTGGTTTTTGAGAAAAGCGCGCGGGGAACGTTCCGAGGCAGCCCCCTCTCTCCCCACGTATTATACGTCATAATGTCATATATCCTATTTGTTGTAAAGTTTGTCTAGTTTTTGAATTTTGTAATGTTTTTCACCTAGAACAATAAGAAATTTAAGTTAAAAACAACTATTTTGGGGGGTTTCGAGGATGGAAAATTTTGTGGGTAAGTTAAAAATTCGGATTCAGCGACCGAAAAAACTTAAAGTAAACCTTATAGAGAAAGTTCGGAGAGGAGATGGGAGGGCGAATGTTAACGTGTGACTGGTTAAGTGGAATTGCGCAACTTAGTCCACGCAGCACCGCGGCGCATGTTCTGAGGCAGATCCCCCCCTTCCCCTTCATCCTAAGTCATAATGTGATATATCTAATTTGTTGCAAATTTTGTCTACTTTCTGAATTTTTAGATACTTCTCCCCTAAAACAATAAAAAAATTGATTTTTTTAATAAAAACCTTTTTTGGGGGGCTTTTTACCAAAATTTTGGAAGGTTGCGGGTGGAAATTTTGGTGAGAAGTTACAAATTCGCATTCAGCGAACCAAAAAACATAAAGTAAGCCGATTTCCAGAACTTCCATTAATTTTGCTAGGTAAAATTCCCTATTGCCTGACTATATACCTCGATACAGATTGGTGCTGATTAGTTTTTTGTGTAACTCGTCCAACATGTGACTCTTCTATGCTGCATTTTTCACGATTCTCGCATTAGCTCTACCTCAAGAATTAATGCACGGATTTACATCAAACTTCAGATTCAGTTACACATTGACATACGTTGTTGCTGATTAGGAGTTGTTATAAACTGCACAAAATCCGGCGCTGCCTTTCTCGCGATTTCCACTGTATTAGCTGTATCTCAAGAACTAATGCACTGTTTTTCACGCTTCGGATTCAGTTAGTCGTTGCCATAAGTTCTTGGTGAATAGGTTTTGGTGCAAATCGCCGAACAGGTGCTGCTATGCTGCATTTTTAAGGATTTACACGATTTTAGCGACAATCCTATCTGAAAAACTAACTCAAGGAATTTCACCAAGCCTCATATTCTGTTCAACCATAAGTTAGTACGTATTAGGTTTTCGCGTAAATCGTACAACTGGTTGCGCTGCATTTTTTACGGTTTTCGCTATGACTATATCTCAAAAACTAATGCACGGTATTTAATCAACTTTCTATTCTATTTATTCAACTAACCTTCAGTACTGTTACACTTTCTGATAAATAGTCATTAGCCTTGGGTGTATTTTGGCTGCAGATGTCTAAGAGGGAGAGTGCCGAAATTTAACTGTTTGAAAAATGCGATGCTTATATCTCCTTTTTAAATGAATAGAATTCAACGAACCTATACCATTAAAATCTTCATGGTAGGCATAGATGGTCATTCAATCTTTGTACTGTGAAAACGAATTTTGAAGTATTAGTGTGTGAGAGATAAGAAAGTTTTTAGACTGGTACATCCTACTACTTATAATATCGAACTTGGAGAAAAAAAGTGTAACTAAATGACATACTAACTTAAAAACTAAGCTAAAAATGCTATGAAACTGCTAAAACCGCTATAAAAATGATAAATATACCTTCGACAACACAAATGCAATATCAGAACCGCAGATTTTGACATATTATCCAGCAAAGCACCTTTACGGATAAATTTTAAAATAAGAAGATAATTTATTCGTCAAGATTTTATTTATCATCCATTATCTGGGAATCAATAAAGATGTATTTAGGCAACGAGAATATTTGCAATGATTCAGTGTCCTTTGAGTTACATTAAATTAGGAAAGAGACGCTATGCAAGTTTAGTAACAATAGTAAAAATTAATCCACGCTCATAAATATCCAGTTTCATTTTATTTTGTGTTTGCAGTAATTTTTATTTTCGTGACATTATTTACCAAGTTATTATTTTTGAAATTTGTTTGCAAAAATATTTCTATCATGAATGATTTTGAAAATGTCTTCATTTGTGCGATGATACGAGCGTTAATCTAAATAAAGGTATTATATCACTTTTATAGCATTTTTTAGCTTTGTTTCATTATAAGTGATTAGAATACATATTTTTATAGAAAATATTTTTATCAAGAATGATTTTGAAAATGTCTTCATTTGTGCGATGAAACGAGCATTAATCAAAATAAAGGTGTTATATCACTTTTATAGCATTTTTTAGCTTTGTTTCGTTATAAGTGATTAGAATACATATTTTTATAGAAAATATTTTTATCAAGAATGATTTTGAAAATGTCTTCATTTGTGCGATGAAACGAGCGTTAATCTAAATAAAGGTATTATATCACTTTTATAGCATTTTTTAGCTTTGTTTCATTATAAGTGATTAGAATACACATTTTTATAGAAAATATTTTTATCAAGAATGGTTTTGAAAATGTAGCCGTTTGTGCGATAAAACGTTCGTTAATCCAAATAAAGGTATTTTATCACATTTAGCATTTTTTTAGTTTAGTTGTTTCATACACTGTGAGTGATTATCATACACTGTAAAAAGAACTAGTTGGATGTGCCAATCCCAAAACTTTCTTCTATCTTATACATCTTAATATTTCAAAACCTAGTTACACATGTTAATACTTCAATATTATTAGTTCAATACTATACCAACTTTGATTTTCATCTTAAATTTCTGCTCAAATCAATTAAACGGACAAAAACGAGTTAATCTATATCATGATATTTGTTAAAATTATTAATTTTTCCTTATTCTGTCGTTATCAGCTGTTTGCGAATAGCCGGCATAGCAGGAAGCGAGTTCCCGCCGCTGCATGAGCCGCCGATGCACAATAGAACTACGAAAAATCAAGAAAAGTATACAAAAATCGCTAGCACGGAGCCCCTTTACCGCGCAATATTTCCAAATTCAAGGAGAACCTGTTGGCCAAAGCTAAAAACAAGCACAAACATTTTGGTTCAATTGTATGCATAATTTTATACGCTGTTCGATGGTACAATAATGAAAATGGCATAGAGATCGGAATTATAGCGCCCCTTCTTTCGGAATTTTTTCAAATTCAAGGAGGACC
Source organism: Maratus speciosus (assembly GCA_963932465.1). NCBI lineage: Eukaryota > Metazoa > Arthropoda > Arachnida > Araneae > Salticidae > Maratus > Maratus speciosus. The sequence continues at coordinate 42,426,797 of OZ010790.1, forward strand.
TTCGTGACATGACCAAAAATAAACACATAAAATTTGGTTCAATTCTATGCATAACTTCATACACTTTTCGGCGGTACAATATTCAAAATGGCACAAAAATTGTACAAAAATCGCTATTACAGCGCCCTCTACGAGCGATTTTTTTACAAATTAAGGGAGGACCTCCTTGCCATAGCCAAGAACTTAAAATTTTTTTTTGGTTCAATTCTATGCATAACTTCATACACTTTTCGATGGTGCAATATTCAAAATCGCACAAAAATCGCTATTACAGCGCCCTCTAACGGCGAATTTTTTGCAAATTCAGGGAGGACCTGCTTGCCATAGCCAAAAATTTAAAATAAAAATTTGGTATAATTCTATGCATAACTTCATACACTTTTGAACGGTACAATATTCAAAATCGCACAAAAATCGCTATTACAGCGCCCCCTACTGGCGAATTTTTTTCCAAATTCAGGGAAGACCTGCGTGCCATAGCCAAAAACTTAAAATAAAAATTTGGTTTAATTCTATGCATAACTTCATACACTTTTGGACGGTACAATATTCAAAATCGCACAAAAATCGCTATTACAGCGCCCCCTACCGGCGAATTTTTTCCAAATTCAGGGAGGACCTGCTTGCCATAGCCAAAAACTTAAAATAAAAATTTGGTTCAATTCTATGCATAACTTCATACACTTTTCGATGGTACAATATTCAAAATCGCGCAAAAACGCATTTACAGCGCCCCCTACCGGCGAATTTTTTCCAAATTCAGGAAGGACCTGCTTGTCATATCCAAAAACTTAAACTAAAAATTTGATTCAATTCTATGCATAACTCCATACACTTTTGGATGGTACAATATTCAAAATCGCACAAAAATTGTTATATCAGCGCCCCCTACCGGCGAATTGTTTCCAAATTCCGGAAGGACCTGCTAGCCATAGCCAAAAACTTATAATACAATTTTGGTTTAATTCTATACATAACTTCATACACTTTTTGATGGTACAATGGCGACAGACAGACGGACAGACGGACAGACGGACGGACGGACAGACGGACAGACGGACGGACGGACAGACGGACACACGGACAGACAGACATTTTCTATAAACATGTTTTTTGGAATCTCTGACCCCTAAAACATGCAAATCCGTCGAAAACCGGAAGTCGAAAAAAATTTCGATTACAATACTTTCTTCTATTGAAGATAGAAGAAAGTAAAAATACGTTCAAATACAGAAGTTGTACTGGCAATCAAAACGCCAGTACTATTTACCTATTTTAATGGAATTTATTTCCGTAAATTGTATGAAAAAACGGAATTTTTTCCGCTAAAATAAGGAAATAGTACTGGCGTCTCCATTGCCAGTACAATTTCCGTATTTTAACGGATTTTTTTTTTTTTTTTTTTTTTTTTTTTTTTTTTTTTTATTTTTACAGTGTACATATTGTTATACTAACTTAAATAAAATATAATAAGTTAGAAATTTGGTAACAATAAAAATTGAAAGTGACCTTGAAAAACTCAATAAAATGCGTAATTGCAAACTTTCTTTCTCTTTACTGTTTTTTTTTTTTTTTTTTTTTTTTTCAAATGAGATATACCTTATTGAAATCAGAAAAAGTATTTAAATATGTGTTTCTCCTTTATATGCGGTTATTAATAAAATGTTTTTATTGCATACAATTTTTATTTGATTTGATTTGAAAATAAATAAAAGTTGGAAGCTTTATAAAAGAAAGTTTTTAAGCATATCCTCTTCCTTCTCCTATTTCTGAAAAAAAATATCAACACAGACAAATCAAATAGTTTTAAAACTCCTTTTGAACTTACTTCTTCTTTGATTAGTTAGCATAATAGAATAGTTAGCTATTTTTTTTTTAATAAGATTATAAATTACTTTACCTTAAAGGATTTTAAACTTTTAAAAATATTTTTAATTCTCTAAATCTATCATTGTGTTGGAGCATCAAGTTTTAAACATTTAAGTATTTTTGTTATTATGAAATTACCACATGAACTAGTTGGATGTGCCAATCCCAAAACTTTCTTCTATCTTATACATCTTAATATTTCAAAACCTAGTTACACATGTTAATACTTCAATATTATTAGTTCAATACTATACCAATTTTGATTTTCATCTTAAATTTCTGCTCAAGTCAATTAAACGGACTAAAAACGAGTTAATCTATATCATGATATTTGTTAAAATTATTAATTTTTCCTTATTCTGTCGTTATCAGCTGTTTGCGAATAGCCGGCATAGCAGGAAGCGAGTTCCCGCCGCTGCATGAGCCGCCGATGCACAATAGAACTACGAAAAATCAAGAAAAGTATACAAAAATCGCTAGCACGGTGCCCCTTTATCACGCAATATTTCCAAATTCAAGGAGAACCTGTTGGCCAAAGCCAAAAACAAGCACAAACATTTTGGTTCAATTGTATGCATAATTTTATACGCTGTTCGATGGTACAATAATGAAAATGGCACAGAGATCGGAATTATAGCGCCCCCTTCTTTCGGAATTTTTTCAAGTTCAGGTAGGACTTGTTTGCCATAGCCAGAAACATGCACAAACTAGTTGGATGTGCCAATCCCAAAACTTTCTTCTATCTTATACATCTTAATATTTCAAAACCTTGTTACACATGTTAATACTTCAATATTATTAGTTCAATACTATACCAACTTTGATTTTCATCTTAAATTTCTGCTCAAGTCAATTAAACGGACTAAAAACGAGTTAATCTATATCATGATATTTGTTAAAATTATTAATTTTTCCTTATTTTGTTGTTATCAGCTGTTTGCGAATATCCGGCTTAGCAGGTAGCGAGTTCCCGCCGCTGCATGAGCCGCCGATGCACAATAGAACTACGAAAAATCAAGGAAAGTATACAAAAATCGCTAGCACAGAGCCCCTTTACTGCGCAAGGATCTGTTGGCCAAAGCCAAAAACAAGCACAAAAATTTTGGTTCAATTGTATGCATAATTTTATACGTTGTTCGATGGTACAATAATGAAAATGGCACAGAGATCGGAATTATAGCGCCCCCTTCTGGCGGAATTTTTTCAAGTTCAGAGAGGACTTGTTTGCCATAGCCAGAAACATGCACAAAAAATTTGGTTCAATTATATGGATAACTTCATACACTTTTCGATGGTACAATAATGAAAATGGTACAGACATCGCAAGTATAGTGCCCCCTACCGGCAGAATTTTTCCAAATTCAGGGAGGACCTTCGTGACATAACCAAAAACAAACACATAAAATTTGGTTCAATTCTATGCATAACTTCATACACTTTTCGACGGTACAATATTCAAAATGGCGCAAAAATGGCACAAAAATCGCTATTACAGCGCCCTTTACGGGCGATTTTTTTACAAATTAAGGGAGGACCTCCTTTCCATAGCCAAGAACTTAAAATAAAAATTTGGTTCAATTCCATGCATAACTTCATACACTTTTCGACGGTATAATATTCAAAATCGCACAAAAATCGCTATTACAGCGCCCCCTAACGGTGCATTTTTTGCAAATTCAGGGAGAACCTGCTTGCCATATCCAAAAACTTAAAATAAAAATTTGGTTTAATTCTATGCATAACTTCATACACTTTTGGACGGTACAACATTCAAAATCGCACAAAAATCGCTATTACAGCGCCCCCTACCGGTGAATTTTTTCCAAATTCAGGGAGGACCAGCTTGCCATAGCCAAAAACTTAAAATAAAAATTTGGTTCAATTCTATGCATAACTTCATACAGTTTTGGATGGTACAATATTCAAAATCGCACAAAAATCGCATTTACGGCGCCCCCTACCGGCGAATTTTTTCCAAATTCAGGGAGGACCTGCTTGCCATATCCAAAAACTTAAAATAAAAATTTGGTTCAATTCCATGCATAACTCTGTACACTTTTGGATGGTACAATATTCAAAATCGCACAAAACTTGCTATATCAGCGCCCCCTACCGGCGAATTTTTTCCAAATTCCAGGAGGACCTGCTTGCCATAGCCAAAAACTTAAAATAAAATTTTGGTTTAATTCTATGCATAACTTCATACACTTTTTGATGGTACAATGGCGACAGACAGACGGACAGACGGACAGACGGACAGACGGACGGACGGACAGACGGACAGACGGACAGACGGACAGACGGACACACAGACAGACAGACATTTTCTATAAACATGTTTTTTGGAATCTCTGACCCCTAAAACATGTAAATCCGTCGAAAACCGGAAGTCGAAAAAAATTTCGATTACAATACTTTCTTCTATTGAAGATAGAAGAAAGTAAAAATTTGGTTCAATTATATGGATAACTTCATACACTTTTCGATGGTACAATAATGAAAATGGTACAGACATCGCAATTATAGTGCCCCCTTCCGGCAGAATTTTTCCAAATTCAGGGAGGACCTTCGTGACATGACCAAAAATAAACACATAAAATTTGGTTCAATTCCATGCATAACTTCATACACTTTTCGGCGGTACAATATTCAAAATGGCACAAAAATTGTACAAAAATTGCTATTACAGCGCCCTCTACGAGCGAGTTTTTTACAAATTAATGGAGGACAACCTTGCCATAGCCAAGAACTTAAAAATTTTTTTTGGTTCAATTCTATGCATAACTTCATACACTTTTCGATGGTGCAATATTCAAAATCGCACAAAAATCGCTATTACAGCGCCCCCTAACGGCGAATTTTTTCCAAATTCAGGGAGGACCTGCTTGCCATAGCCAAAAACTTAAAATAAAAATTTGGTTTAATTCTATGCATAACTTCATACACTTTTGGACGGTACAATATTCAAAATCGCACAAAAATCGCTATTACAGCGCCCCCTACCGGCGAATTTTTTCCAAATTCAGGGAGGACCTGCTTGCCATAGCCAAAAACTTAAAATAAAAATTTGGTTTAATTCTATGCATAACAACTTCATACACTTTTGGACGGTACAATATTCAAAATCGCACAAAAATCGCTATTACAGCGCCCCCTACCGGCGAATTTTTTCCAAATTCAGGGAGGACCTGCTTGTCATATCCAAAAACTTAAACTAAAAATTTGGTTCAATTCTATGCATAACTCCATACACTTTTGGATGGTACAATATTCAAAATCGCACAAAAATTGTTATATCAGCGCCCCCTACCGGCGAATTTTTTCCAAATTCCGGGAGGACCTGCTTGCCATAGCCAAAAACTTATAATAAATTTTTGGTTTAATTCTATACATAACTTCATACACTTTTTGATGGTACAATGGCGACAGACAGACGGACAGACGGACAGACGGACAGACGGACGGACGGACAGACGGACAGACGGACAGACGGACAGACGGACACACAGACAGACAGACATTTTCTATAAACACGTTTTTTGGAATCTCTGACCCCTAAAACATGCAAATCCGTCGAAAACCGGAAGTCGAAAAAAATTTCGATTACAATACTTTCTTCTATTGAAGATAGAAGAAAGTAAAAATATGCAAAATAAATTGCAGGTATATATATATGTATATAATATTACAAAATTCTATATTTTTAATCTTTAATTTTATTATTCTCAACCTAAAATACTTTTTTATTTACTTTCTCTAGTTCATAGTTCAATATTGTTTCCAAGCTATGTATTTTAGCTTTTTCGTATTAAATTTCCTTCCATTTTACAGTATTCTGTTTCTGACATAAACCTCGTTTCCACATACAAGAGGAAGCACTTCAGTGTTTACCGTGCCAAATTCAATATCTTATGACATCATTTTTTTAATACTCCATTAAGGGGTTTCGGCAAGAGCATGGATTGCCTGATGCTATCTATCAAAGTGCGGTTTTTTATTGCATGTTTGTTCTTTCGTTCTTACCCATAAAAAAGTAAGCACGCATCCAGAGAGACGATTTTCCTCAGTTCTGTCTTGTTACTAAAATCTATGTATTTATAACCGAACTCCTCAATTTTTTCATGTTATTTGTGGAGATAGATTTTAGAATCAGTTAATATTATGGAAACTCGTAACAACTTAGCTTTAGTTTCAGTTGTCATTCTCTTAAAGTATTTGCTTTAATATGCAGAAATAATGTTTATTTTTTGGTGGTGGTGGTGGGGGGGGGGGGGAGTTTCTGTCAAGATTGTAGCATCCTATTGAATGGTAATAAATAGGAGAACAGGACGTTTCATTGTTGACTGTGGAAAACTGACTTTTGCCAACATCTTTGCCTTTCGATGCGACAAAAGAGTTGCCATTAGTTTGAATTCTTATATCGCAATTCTAAATGCTAAGCCGATTTTATAAAAATGTGAATATCTTCATGTTGCGATTGCAATACGTTTATTCACAAACTAACTGTTGAAATCTTCAACAATATTAAAACTGGTTTCTACTATTAAAACGTCACTGCTTTAAATAAGTCGAAAATTGTACGTCAAACGTGGCAAATGAGGTGTTTTCGTGCTACAACTAGTTTTATAAATATTCAGATCTTAGTGATCAGCTGTTGCACTCTTATGCATAATTAAAAAAATTATTGCGATTTTAAATCCCGTAATACGGAAATATTGGGACTTCATTTTAAATAGGACGTAAACACCAAAGCATTCCTACTAAAACTAGTTTTATAAATATTCAAATCGTGATGCAATAGCTGTTGCACTCTTATGCAAAGATGCATGAATGCAAAATTTATTACGATTCTACATGTTAAATTCAGTAATACGGCAATATTACTCCATTAGACGTACCATGGTAACGTAGAATCATTACTTATCACGAGGTTTCCTTAATGAATTACGTATGAAAGGATTTAATAGAATGAAAAAAAAACTTTTATTAATATATTTTTAAGTTTTGATTCGATTTTCATAAAATTTGAAATGACTCGACAAAATTTTGCAATAATCATATACAGTCGTCCCCGTTTAAACGAATATTGACGGTTTCAGAAATAATATTCGATTAAGCGGAGTATTTGATTAAACGGGGAATCATAACTGCAAAATTTAATGATAATAAAAATGCAAAATAACCATCTACGGTATATTTAATTAACAGCATAATAAACCGTTAACAGAATAACATAAAATAAATACAAATGCTAATATAAGGTAAATACGTATTAATTTTATGTCAGGACATACATTTATTTGGTTTACATAACACTTAATGCAGCTCGTTTGAATTTGGTCACAACTTTGCTACTTATAATTTACGTTACTTATACTGCCTTAAAAAAATCGTTGAAAGTGGTTTGTTTAAGTGGAATTTTAAAGAGTTATTTTTTAAATGAGTGCAAAATATTTCAACTACCATATTGAGTGACGGCGCATTGCCATTAAAGATTGGTTAAGAACAAGAAGTGATGGTGGGGAGACCAATGTGGGAAATCATTTGACCTGTCCATTATACACCTGCTGGCCGAAATCATTGCAGGAAGAACTGAAATTTTGTTTTAACCCTAACAGAACCAAAAAGGAGGAAGGAAGTTCCAGCTGAAACGTGCTTTCCGCGCCTATTTTCAAACATCGGTCACACAGTTGTTATCTGATTAAGCGGGGAAAAATAGCATAGAACCAATGGGAATAAATTTGGTTCCGGAGGATTTTATTCGAATAAGCGGGATATCCCATTATCCGTGACCCGATTAAGTGGGGAGGACTGTATTAAATTTCAAACAATTCGGTTGTGTAGTTTTTGCATTGCTATATACGGACAGACGGATGGACCAGACGACGAATATAGGTACTACGGCATTTATATAGTTACAAATGCACCTAAATTCCGACATAGTCGAATTGTAATTACTCAAAATATCACTTACGTATAAAAACAAGCATCATAGTTTTTTGTGTACATTTATGGCAGTTTGCCCCCCCCCCCCCCTTTATTTTCAAAAGAAAAAATCTAAATTATAACTAACTTAATTTTTTCTCAAAGTCTACATCTATTGCATAAAAGATTATACAAATAGTTTATAGAACAAAAAAGCGCGGATTTGAATTCCTAAATTCTGTAATAACAAATTTTTCATGTTTTATTAAACTTGTTAATAATTCATCACATTAGAAAATACAACGCTAATTAATATGTAAAGATAGGAAAAACTGCTTTATCTTAAGCAAATATAAATAATGCATTTTACGTACTTTTAAAGTAAACAAAAAAATCCCAACACATATTTTATCTAAATATTAGACTTTTCAATTGTTTTTAAGTCTATTTTAAATAACATTAAACATGGCAGCTTTAAGATATTGGCTACATTCTTTTTTTCATTTACAGATAATTGGAAAAGAAAACTGTCACAATTTTTTACACTTGTATACTTTTATTGTCAGCCTTTATTTGTAAACTTCTCTCATTACGGCATAACGGTTGAGTAAAATATGAAGCCTGACAGAAGGAAAAATCCATTTATTTATTTATTTATTTATTATACTAAAAGTTATTTATTTATTTTTAGAATTGCGATCAAGAAAAATGTAATAATAAAAAAGAGGTTCTAAATATATCCCTATAGTGTACATGACTTGGAAATGATGGGTTTATTTCGTCTGCACATGAGTACCCTTCAATTAACCTAAATACAAATTTTGTTGAATTTCGTACGACTAGTTTCAGAGAAATTAATTATTTTCAAACGAGCATATTTTAGAGGCTTCATCCAAATTGAGGTTCGGTTATCGATTGTTAAAATGCTACAAAATGACTTTGTCACTTCTATTAATATATTATTTCTTGCCAATATAACTATTTCACTCGCTTAATATGTTTCGTCTATTGCCAGCCCAAATATTTCAATAAAATGAATAAAATATATATTCTTTTGAAATTATGCTTTCCATATCATAGACGACACCTTAAACCACAATCTTGATGTTTTTTACTCATAATTCAAAAACTACTTCGAAAAAAAATGAAATTGAGAATTCGTATAAAGCGGGACATAATAAATATAAATCTATTAAAAAAAAAATTGTAGGCTTGAATTCATAATTTCTTCGAATAATAGTTTCATGATTCATAATCCGTAATTCCTATTTAAAAATGTTTTAAATTATAAATTCAATGTATTTATGTTTGGATTTTTTAAAATTCTAACACACAAAAATTTATCACATTAGTATTATAATTTTAGGAATTATTAATAAAAACATAAAAAGTAATTTTACATTAGACGTTCTAAATTTTAAATGTTTATAATTCCAAAACTTATCATCCAAATGACTTGAAATTTAGTTTCTGGTCATATTTTAAAACGAAGATTTAAAATATATTGTCAAACTGGGTTGTTGCTATTTAAAAAAACAAAGTTTGGTTCGGTTTGGATATCTAGATGGCACCCTAAGAAACTTATATAATTTATTATAATTAAATTTAGAGTTAGTAGGGTTGTTTACTTTTTTTCCCACGACTGTACATCCATACAGACTAAGTTGGTTTATTACGAACCTAAATATTTACATTTTCCTAACCTGATTTTTATAAATATAATTTACATTGCCAAAGCTCATTGATTACTTTTGTTAGCATACAGATAAGGTGAAAATATTTTTACTTTATTTTTCAATTCCCACCAAAATATTTTGCTACTTTAATGTAACTTAATTTTTACCAGTTAAAATTAAGCATCCCCTTCCCTTCTTTTCCTTCCATTTTCTTATATGTATTTCCCTGCTAAAATTAACCCTTTATCTACTGACGGTACTTATAAGTACCACTCAATTTAACTTTATACCATAGTGAATATAACTAATATTCTAATGGTACTTTGCAAAAAACGCTCTTTTAACGCCACTTTATCCGAATACATGGCAGCAGTAATTCTAGGATTGTTATTTTAGAGAGGAATGAGGCTATCTTTGAAGCAGTCGATGTGTTTTGTTCCGACATTTTGTACAGATTGCCACGCTCGTCTTTTCATTGCTGCAAACACAGTAAAGGATATAAGATAAGTGTTGGATTTTTTTATGTGTTCATTATGATCTTAGAATACAATATGAGTAGCTATTTTAGATGAACGGTGTATATATTTGATTTAACTGTTGAATTACTCGATGGTACTTATAAGTACCGTCAGTACACTGGGTGTTGGAGAAAAACTTCTTGTTTACTTTTCGTCTGTGTAGTTATCCATCGTTTTCATCTGCTTTAAAATGTAATTACCGTGTAGTAATGATTTCCTTGATATTTCTTTTCTGTTTCATTGTTATTTTTTATAGGAGATCGAAAAAGTTATGGCGCCGACTCGTTGTTGCTATGCTAGAAATGGCATATGTAAATTCATATATTGCATATGGGGAGATGCGAGAGAACATGTTGTCCCTGGAATATTGACGTCGCATAACTAAAGGACTGCTAACAAGATCGAAACCTTAAAAAAAAAAAAGTTTTTTTTTTTAACCCTTTCAAGAGCAAAGCATTTTCAGTTCTAAAGTGTTCAAAATAAATAATTGGCACCGGAATTTTCCAAACAATTTATTTGTAACTAAGAAAAAGCCTATATTTCACATGCTTCTTAAATCAAAAATATTTTCTTGTGCCAGTTGAAATACCTTGTGGATTTTCTGTTTCGATATTTTAGTCATAGTGTACTGACGGTACTTTAAAGTACCACTTTAATTAATTACCTCTAAATAATTAAATTTCTCACGGGTGAGTATTTTTTTATATTTATCCTTTAATTTCCATTGTAGTAACTGAAAAAAAAATATTACATGAAAAAAATTGCAGTAGATCATAATGCCGTAGGTAAAGCGTTAAACATGCAGTCCGAATTTTGCCAGTGCATTAGAGATACACTTTAACTTTCCGGAACGGAGTAATTTATCCAAACAAACAGATATTTGTACAAGTAATCACCAGGAAGCAATTATAAGAGAATCCCTTGAAATAGTTTCCAATAAAGATATAATATGTAACGATGCATTGCCATATGACATCCATGAAGTCTGGAAAGAATTGGTACATAGTAGATGAAAGCTTATTTTGTTACAAATTTGAATACATTTTCCTCTGAATTTATCTTCCATACCACCCTTACTGTTGGCAAGAGCCATGTGTTTTTAAATCTCGAATTTAACGAAAGTATTTTTTCCTCCTGTCCGTTTTCTGCTAACGGAGAACATTTTTTCTCTTCGCGCGCTTTTAGGGCTAATGTAATAATGTTACGTAAGAGGGTAGAGGTTTATTATTCGGGCAGACATGTAGTTTCAGAACTAGAGTAGATACTAGGGTTTTTTTAGCTGCGAAAATGCGAAGTTTTAAGAAAGGAAAAAGGGTTTGGTTCGGATTTTAAAGGTTTTGACCGATAACTCGTAAAAATTGTATGTTGTGTTAATCACCGAGTGAAATTTTGCTGCGAAAAAATATTTTAGGAAGTTACGTTGGACATAAGAATATTTAGATGTCGTGTTTATACGTAAAAATTAATTCCGAAAAATTGAGTGCTTCGGATAAAAGTTTCTGTTCTAAAAAGTTTTACAGATGAGATCCTCTGCCCACAGGATAAATAGTAATTTAAAATTGTGGAAAGTAAAAGCGTCACATTGGTAAAAAGTGAGTTTTCCTTCCCTAGAGTTTATAGTTAAGTGAGGTTTTTGAGATTTTTTAGTATGATTATTTCTGTAAATGTTGTTATTTCTATGTAGATAGTGTATTATAATTGTGTGTTTGTTCTAAATTTAACTGTGTAAATATTCTATATTCTAAATTTAAACGTCTTGTGTATAGTCAAAATTTAAGCAGTGTGTTATGTTTTTATATCTAAGAGTTGTATGTAAATGTTTCATTAAAGTTAAGTTTTATTAATTTGTTTTGGTTTAAATTTGAAGCTTAGTTTCGTGTATTTTTTAAGAGTAAGTAAAGCCGCCCTGCGAGCGTGTCATCGCAGTTTAGCGGCACATTTCTATGTCATTGTTTTAAGTTGTCATTTTGAGTTTCTGACACTTACATTATAATGGTCGCACCTTGACGAATAAGCGAAAATAGAAATAACAACATTTGAATAACCACTGCCGATGGCCGTATGAATTTGGCCGAAAATGTTTTGGGATTTTAATTTGTTTTTTAATCTATTAGTTAGGTATTTTAATACCTTTTAAATAATTTTATATTATATATATGCACCAAAAAGCAATTTTCGTACGTTTTATTTGTGCTTTATACGAATTTCAATTATTTACTCAAGTTGAATTTAGCACTAGAATTTTAACATTCCTTTATTGGGGTAATTTTCATCAAAAACAACTTGGCTCATCTTTTTTATGTTCTAATATTATGAAAAAGTAACGTTTGTGTGTTTGTTTGTTGGGGTAATCTCTGGAACTACCGAATCGATATCAAAAGTAATGACGGTATATTGATTGTGACAGCCCCTCCTCTAACATAGGTTATACCTTATGTCGGTGCCACTACTCCAAAGGGGTTGCAGGAGCGAAAAAACTATATTATTGCGAAATTTGTGGTATTGAATGATCTAGAAATTGGAAATTTGTCATGGTAGTTACTTATAAAATGTAAATACTCTCTAACGACTGTTACAAAAATAACCGAAATTTAAAAGAATGAAATGCGAGAAAGACCTTCTAAAAAAGTTCTAAATTGCTGTTTGTATGGAATTGTTAAGTACAAAAACTTGAAATTTGACATGGTTACTATTTTTAAGACGTAAACGCACAAACAGGAGATATTTTTTTTTTTTATCGAAATTTCAAAATAAGGAGAAGAAAAGACTTTCTAATACTGAAGGGAGTAGAAGTTAGAAATTTATCATGGCGATTGCTTTGAGGGTTCCCGCTACGAATGCTCACTAAATAAGATTTCTAAAAGAATTTGACATTTAAAAAAAATGGAATGAGCAAAACAAGTTCTAAATGGCGATTTCTATGGAATTTTACAGAATATTTCCTAATTAATTAATTCCACATCAATTTCAACAGCACAAAAACACCCATTTACATATTTCAAGAAATACGCGTGCAAACTCCTGGGATCTACTTGCATACTATAATATAAGTATTACATCAAATACCTATTCGCTTTGAGTTTCAAATTTTTACAAAGTCTTTCCTGAGCTGAAGCTCATTTTAAAATGTGGATATATCGTTCGCACTGTGTAATATAACATAGCTGAGTAAACAAAATACAAAGCTAAAACAACATAATTAAAAAAATATATTTTCCATATTAAACATCCCAAATAAAATGATATGGCGTAATTCCATTCCATTGATGTCAAAAAATAGTTATCATGGATTTCGTGAAAACACAGCTTAGCAGCTGCTCTTTTGAGAAAACACGGTCACATATGAAGCCAAGCAATTTTTAATAAATATCTTCCAAATTTAATATGGCAAAATTTGGTTAAACTCCCATAGATGTCGATATCTCTGAAATCGACATGTCGACATCCCAGTATGTACGGAAATAGTGAAAAACACAGCACAACATGGTGAACCCTGTGCACCCATACTTAATTAGTTACCAATCTATATGAAGGTCTAACTAGATACGACGTTAGATAAAATTCAATTTTATAGATGCTATTATGAAAATCATGAAATACGCAGCACTCGTTACCATTAGTTTGAATCCTGATACCACAATTCTTATTGCTAAGTCAACATTAATAAAACGAGATATAAGTATCAGGGAAATCGTAAAAAAAAAAACAGCATAGTGGCACCATCTCTAAAGTCATGTATGGCCTGTAAAGCGAACTCAAGTTCCACACATTAGTTCTTGTTGTACAGCCGCCACCAAAATATTGTCATATACATACATACTGACAGACATTTATCAAAAATAGTAGAATCGCAATCAGGACACGCCAAATAAAGTAAAGCCATAAAAAAAGTTGGCGGGAGTTCGAGTCCCACTTCTCACACCACTGTTAAATAGAAGTAAAAGAAAGTAAAAATGCAGATGAAAATACCCAACTATTCTATGAATAGTAGGTAGTATCGTCATATGAGTTACGGTTGTCAGAAATAAAAATTCGTGTGTTTTCGTGTGGGCGAGACTCCTGTGCCCAAAGTGTTGCATTGCAACCACTTTTCTCGTTGTTTGCATTTTTTCAAGCAACCAGCACACACCAAACACCGAGCAAACTTACCTCGTGTTCAATGCGCCTACTAGCCCCATAATAAATTTCTTCACAAAAGGGACACGTAATCATCTAAGCATAAATAATCCAAGTAAACCACATATGGAGTAGGTACAGTTAATCATACACTAAGAAAAACTGCACACGTTAAATCGCAATTATTAAGATAAGTATTAGAAATTAGAAAAAGAATGAAGCAACAAAAAATTACTTATGAGTGCAAAAAACAGAAAAGTCGTAATAAATGTCCACTGCACGTAGGTAACGCTGCAAATCTACAATGAGGATTGTAAAATGCAAGAAGAAAGGTACTCTGTGACTGGTTGCGCAGTCTATCCACAAACAGGCAATTTATGAGGACTGCGCCTATTTACCCCTGTAGACAACTAGCCCCGGTCTCCCTACTGTGGGAGAAAGTTCGAACCCACTTCTGACACCAATGTTAAGTAGTAGTAGATGTCAGCAACTGAAGATGCAATAAGTCTGATTCACGTAATGTACCGATAGAAACAGAAAGTTTGTTCGCGGGCATGACAGATGGCGAAATCGTACAAAACTGAGCAGTACAATAGCAGAGTGTGTTTGGTTTTAGCTAAGAAAAGATGCATTATGATGCCGCGTAAAAGTCTTTTATAAAACAGTGAAGAAAGCATTTTTACTTACTTTGTAAATATTCTAACATGTACATAAAATTCCTTTAATATAATTTCTTACAGTATTAAGCTTAGTTTTTTTTTCATTTGTGAAGTGTTAGTACCTCTTTACAAAGTACTTTGTCTCTGTATAATTAGAAAAATGTGTTTATACTTAAAGCGACAAAACGACAGCATTTAAAAACTGATAGAGAAATAGAAATCCTAAATTGGTATGCTAACGCGTCCTTCTATTCCATGCTATAAAATATTTATCTCTAAATACATCAACAATTATGAACATAAAGATTATATTTCGTTTCTTCGAATTTATCACTGAGTTATGGTGACCAGTTGAATTACAAGCAGAACAAAGCTACAACGTCTCCTATTCGGTATTTAAAATTTGAAATTATTTCAAAATATACAATTTATAATTAAAGATAAATAAAAAATTTGGCGCATTTCTACACATAAGCAAATAAGGTGTAGCTATAATGTTCATCGTAAAACGTTTAGGCGTAATTTTACACATAGAGTTAGCATGAAAAATGAGTGATTCTGGCAACAGTGATGTTCACACACACACCGACTGTTTAGTGATCAAAATTAAAATTGAATTAGCATCTATTCATGACAAAGTCTAACAGAATATGCAGTTTGATGAAATTCCCTTGCAGTTGTTCGTGGCATGTAGTTTAGAAAAATGAACGATTCTGGCAACAATGA
This sequence comes from Maratus speciosus, assembly GCA_963932465.1. NCBI lineage: Eukaryota > Metazoa > Arthropoda > Arachnida > Araneae > Salticidae > Maratus > Maratus speciosus. The sequence continues at coordinate 42,442,286 of OZ010790.1, forward strand.
TGTACACACACACACACACACCGCTGTTTAGTGATCAAAATCAAAATTGAATTAGCATCTATTCATGACAAGGTCTAACAGAATATGCAGTTTGATGAAATTCCCTTGCAGTTGTTCGTGACATGTAGCTTTCGTGGTAATTGTAAAAACATCAGCATATCAGTGCAACATGTACAGAGCTACCACAGGAGACAATTTTTTAATCATATTTCGTAGCACTTTTTCAAAACAAAAATCTTTAATATACTGTTTGACAACATTTTCAAGAGATATATTCTACAAAATGTATTTTATAAAAATAGTGGTGTAACACAGAATATAAAACTAGTCGCCTGTATTAGTTTTGCATATTGGACGGTATACACCCAAAACTCATCAGCGTCTATATACGTTAAGGTCTAGCACAGTCTGAAGTTTGATGAAATTCCACTAATTAGTACTCTAGATATAGATATCACGAATATCCTTAGCCATGCAACATCCTAAGGGCCACTTGTTTGGCGGTATATGTCTAAACTAATCAGTATCTATTTATGTTAAAGTCTAACACAGTATGAAATTCGAGGGCATTCCGTGCATTAGTGTTTGCGGTTACAATATTTGTTACAGACTAAGATACTGACAGACATTTTTTAAAGATAGCCAAATAGTTGCCAGGAGATCCAAAATCATGCAAATCCATAAAAAAAAAAAAAAAAGTCTAAAAGTGTTAGTATTCCAAAATCTTTTCTTTTATATAAGAAAGTATAAAGCAAAATATATAATTTGAATTAAAAATATACTAGTGGCAACCACTTTAATCTTATACTTTATAAGTTGAATATATTACACTTCAGATTATAGACTTCAGTATTTGAGTTGGATTTAAAGCCTCCTCTGCCTTTTTCTTTACTGAAAAGACACTGTATTAGATTCTTCGAAGCTCTGCCATTCACAGCTGTATATTTATTGCTGTCAAGTGAATAACATGTCTAAAGAGGAAAAGACATAAACAGACTTGAGTAAATTATAAGAAAAGGTTTCTTTATTGCAGCTTTTCTATAAACTGCTATTATTTTATTTTCACAGAAAAATTATTCCAAGACATGCAGTTTTTATAATATGAAAATGCAATTGAGCAATATATAGAGTATCTCTTAATAATTTTATAACAAAATACATAAATCTTTGTAAAACAATCACTTGTGTTTACTTGAAGCAAACATATTTAGTAACAAGCGAATTTAAACAAAATAAAACGTTTTTCTTTTTTGTTTTCTTCAATTTTACGTTGCTGCATTTATTCTACTTTACGCATTTTTTATTTTTAAATCATAAATATTTTCAATAATTCCTTATTCATTATAAAAGTATGTAGAAATATAAATTTTATATTACATTGCATCTTTTAAAGGAAATGATTCTTTGTTCTTCGAGTTAAAATTATTTACTTGTCAGATAAAGTGGAAATATTAAAAAAACTTTTAATTTAAAACGGAAATAAAAGACATATATTATTAATGCATTTCTCATGCATATTTTGAAATTTTATTTAATTATCACAGTTCTTATCTAATATATAAAAAGAAAAATCTGTTTGTCTGTCTGTAATTGTATACAAATCTACAGTTTGGAAGCTAGAATTGTGAAGTGTTACGAACATGGGTACTAAAACAAGGCCGAGACAACTAAAGTAATTCGGAATAAAGTAATTCCTTAATTTATGTTTTTTAGACGCATTTGTGTTAAAATGCTTTGTTTTATCTAAGAAAATGATCGTTTTCTTTTAAATGTGACTTCATTTTCACTTAAATAAATATTTCGCCTAGTGTCTGAAACTTAGTATCAGTATACAAGCAAAAGGAAAACCAATATAGAAAATTTATGAGGAAAAATGCGTGTTTTCAAAAGCAGTATGTCATTTTCCGTTATTATGCCCCTAATATAATATTCTGCTCGTAATGGGATTTTGCGCCACTAAACCCTATACAACATTTTTTTTCAACAATTTTGAATTTTTATCAGAAAATAGCATGAATAAAGTTAAAAATACCTCATTATTTCTCTCTTGTCTGCAATGATGAAAGTTATCTAATTTTCATCATTTTGAAGAAATTTCATAAAATGCTTTTAAAATTAAAATATAAAAGTGGGGATATTAAAAAAAAAAAAAAAAAAAAACAGAAAGTGCGATAACATCTACAAAGGGAGAGCTTTCAATTGAAAAAAATATATATATTATTAAAATTGGTTCAGCAGAAAGATCAGGGCAGATGACTAAAAAAACATACTTGTTACTTTCTTCTATCTTTACAAGAAGAAAGTATTGGATTCATGAAAATTTTCGAATTCCGGTTTTCGACGGATTTACACGTTTTAGGGGTCAGAGATTCCAAAAAACATGTTTTTACAAAATGTCTGTCTGTGACTCTGTGAGTCTGTCTGTCTGTCTGTGTGTATGTGACACAAATTTTGTGGGCGCTCTATCTCAAGAACTAATGCACGGAATTTAATAAAAATTGATATTCAGTTAGTGCCTAATACAAATTGATGGTGATTAGTTTTTGGTGTAAATCGCTCAACAGGTGGCGCTGCAATGCTGCATTTTTCACGATTATCGCAATAGCTCTATCTCAAGAACTAATGCACGGATTTTGATCAAACTTCAGATTTAGTTAGTCCTTGATATGAATTGATGATGATTACGTTTTGGTGTAAATCGCCCAACAGGTGGCGCTGTTATGATGCATTTTGCAGGATTTACACGATTTCCCCAATAGCTCTATCTTAAGAACTAACGCACGGATTTTCATCAAACTTCAGATTAAGTTAGTCCTTGATATGACTTGCTACTGATTAGGTGTTGGTGTAAATCGCCCAACAGGTGGCGCTTCTCTGCTGCCTTTTCCACGATTGCCTCAATAGCTCTATCAATAGAACTAATGGACCAATTTTCATCTAACTTCAGATTTAGTTGTATGTTGACACAAGTTGTTGTTAATTAGGTTTTGGTGTTAATCACCCAATAGGTGGCACTGCTATGCAGAAATTTTCACGATTTTCGCTATTGCCCTATCTCAAAAACTAATGTACGGATTTTCTCCAAACTTCAGAATCAGTCAGACGTTGACATAAATTGTTGCTGATTAGGATTTGGTATAAATCACCCAATAGGTGGCGCTGCTAGGCAGCATTCTGCTGAATTTAGACGATTTCAGCGATAGTCATATCTCAAGGACTAATGCACGGAATTTCATATCGTTAGAATCCTCATAAGATGCATAGATTGCCATTTAATTTTGGCAGTGTGATAGCGAATTTAGAAGTATTAACATGTATGAGGTAGAAGAAAGTTTTGGGATTGGTACATCCGACTAGTTTTTTAAATATACTAGGGGATCGTACCCGGGTTTCCCGGGTTAAACAATATAGGTGAAAACTTTTTTTTTTAAATTTACAACTAATATTTTTTTTATATGCAATAAATTTTTTAGATTGCCCACTTACATAAAAAAAGCGTTTTTCATATGGAAAATATGAATTATACAATGAAATAAATTTTTGATATTTATCAAAAGCGATATTTTTTTAATAGCCGCATGCTAAGAGTTATTTGACCAAGATTTTGCTACTTATGGCATCCTTTTATATTCTGATAATTTCAGAGTCTGTTAAATTTATGTTTTATTTATATTATTTTATTTATTTATTCATAGGGAAGTTTTTTTTATGGATATTAGCCGTAAGAAAAGGATGAACTCTTTATTTTGTTTTAAGGGCAAACGGATTAATCTTTCGTAATCGAGTTCCGCGCGATATAGATAAATAAAAAAATATTTCATGCTTTAAATTTGTTTTTGAAACCATAGACAATCAGTAAACTGAGATGAACTTTGCAAACAAATTCCTTTTGAAAAAAAAAATCCTATTTGGTGATCTAAAAATTTAAATTGTACGATTACAAATACGTTAGATTTGTGTTTTTTCAATATTATTCTTTTATTTGTTTATAAAAGAAGTATTAATTTCGTTAATTTATCTTTCACAAATATGTTAGATTGGTGGGTTTTTTTTTTTAAATATATTCTTTTATTTGTTTATAAAGGAAGTATTAATTTCAATATGCAAAAATATTCAGAAACAAATGCCGAAAAATGTTTGTTGCTTTATGTGCAAAATGTTTATTATTATTATGTATTGAAACCGGCACGTGATAAGATAAACTTAAAATAAAATCATTCTTAAAAATTATTTTAGAAAATATAATACAACAGTCAATTAAGATACAATTTTTAAACAAATTGCATTTTAAAGTAAATTTTTTCCCCTACGAACTTTTTCTCCCCTACTATTTTTTTCCCTGCGACGAAAATTGAAAATATGCGATGGTCAAAAGATTAAAAAATTACAGTAGCGAAAATTTCAAGACCGAAATTTGATCGTGAAGTGTTTCCATTCGCAAAATGACATCAGCGTTACGCACACATACGTTTGTTCTTTATAATATGGATACTTAATCTGTAAAAATAATAAAGATCGGTTATTAAGATGTGGTTATCAATTGAGGCTCTTATGCTTGGTATTCCAGAATGAAAAACAGCAATTTTCACCTTCTCAAAATTTGCATGCGCACTTCTCATATCCATATTCATTATTTTAAAAAAAATTGTGTTTTGTTTGATCATTTAAAAACCATTTAAACTCAAAACTTGAAGTTACGATTGTCAGCAACATCTTTTATGTGAACAGACGCACTCTTTACTTGAGATTCTAATCTTAATTCCGGAGAGTAAAAATTTCCGTAATTTATGTTTTTTAGACGCATTTGTGTTAAAATGTTTAGTTTTATCTAAGAAAATGATCGTTTTCTTTTAAATATGACTTCATTTTCACTTAAATAAGCATTTCACCTAGTTCACCTAAAGAATAGCATTAAAATGTTATTATTCAAGAGAATTTTGGACAAATATTTCAGGAACATAATATTATTTTAAACCACGAATTATTTGTTTGCTTGTCTAACTCGGCGAAGCAAATCCATCCAGGCGAGAATTATCAATTTCTGTAATATAAATCACTATTATTTGCATGTCACCTCTTTTTTATAAAGACACTCTAAATTTTTGTAAAATTTTTGTAACTTTTTATCAGTGTGTGATTTCGATTACATTATTTTCAAAAGTGAAGCAATTTCACATGTGAAGAATTTCAAAGCAGCTGGACTGTGAAAATGATGCACTTCTACAAAACATAATTCAGGTTTAAGAATTAAAATACATGCTTTTTTTATAAAATGGCGTCATTTGCATCCGCTAAATTAATCCACTTTTACAATCGTCTTAAACTTCGTCTATAGAAAAGTATGCATATGACGTCATTATCACGGAATAACAGACAATATTCTTGACATAGCCCATATTTTAATTTCAACTTTTTTTTTTTATCAGGTTTTATGAGAAAATGGCAACGAAAAGATACAGTATCTCCTATTTTCGACTATTTTCCGTTTACTTGCAATGACTTTCAATAGAAATGGGTACTTTTGTTGCCACGATAAGAAAAATGGTGTTAAAAACTACAAAAAATTAATATCTCAAAAATAAATTGAGATACAGCTTTCAAACAAATGGCATTTAAAAGAGCATTTTTTTCCTTATACGACGGTGTAAAAATTTAAAATGTACGATATTTAGAAGTTTAAAAATTTGCAGTAGAGAAAATTGCAAAACCAAAATTTTATTTCAAATTTCAAAGTGTTGCCATTAGCAAAATGACGTATGCGTTACGCACAGATATGTCTGTCCGTTATAATATAGATAGATTATCTAAAATTAGGAAAAATTAAATTAAGCAAATTATGTTATTTTGACAAAAGCTTTAAAATTTTATTATTCGAGAGAATTTTCGTCAAAAGCTTCAGGAATACGATATTATTTTAAACCACGAATTATTTGTTTGCTTGTCTAACTCGGCGAAGCAAATCTATCCAGGCGAGAATCATCAATTTCTGCAATATAAATCGCTATTATTTGCATGTCACCTCTCTTTCATAAAGACACTGTAAATTTTTGTAAAACATTGCGTTTTATCAGTGTGGGATTACGATTACATTATTTTCAAAAGTGAAGCATTTTCACCTGTGAAGAATTTCAAAGCAGCTGGGCTGTAAAAATGACGAACTTCTACAAAACATAATTCAGGATTAAGAATTAAATTACACGCTTTTTTATAAAATGACGTCATTTGCATCCGCTAAAGCAATTCATCTATAGAAAAGTGTGTATATGACGTAATTATCACGGAATAACAGACAATATTCTTGACATAGCCCATATTTTAATTTCAAATTTTTTTTCAGGTTTTATGAGAAAATGGCTACAAAAACATACAGTATGCCCTATTCTCCGTTTATTTTCAATGACTTTCAATAGAAATGAGGTACTTTTGTTGCCACGATAAGAAAAATGGTATTAAAATTACAAAAAAATTAATATCTCAAAAATAAATTGAGATACAGATTTCAAACAAATTGCATTTAAAAGAGCATTTTTTTCCTTATACGACGGTGTAAAAATTTAAAATGTGCGATGTTTAGAAGTTTAAAAATTTGCAGTAGAGAAGATTGCAAAACCAAAATTTTATTTCAAATTTTAAAGTGTTGCCATTCGCAAAATGACGTATGCGTTACGCACAGATATGTTTGTCCTTTATAATATATATATTTATCTTCAAATGGCTCTTAAGTTTGTACATTTGCTGTCAATTTTTCCCCCATATTTTTAAAACGGTGCAAATTACATGCATCTAGACAGTCTGAACGAGGTACGCGGGCATAAATAATAGGGAAAGAGCCCCTAGTTGGAAAAATAAAAAATGATACTAGATTATTTTTCTAAACTTTCACAGTATTTTCGGTATAAACATAATGTTTTGACAAAAGAATATAATTAGAAAATACATCGAAAATACCCTGGTAAATACTTTTCAATCAGAATGCTATCGATTAATCTAACGAATGCATTTTTATCTACCCATTTCAACTGATTTGTTAATGCATGGAAAATATTCTACTTCAAAGAATGATGTTCAAAACAGCTTTAAGTACATACTGCTCGAGTTATATTACTTAGCATAAACTTGATTTACACTATATGGCCAAGGGTGACCGGCCACTTGCGATTTTTGACGTTTTGTTAAAAATCTAGAAAAATACATGAGGAATTAACCTAAAATTAGAGGTGTGTAAACAGTATACTATAGGTCACGTATTTCCGCGAAGATTTTTTCCCGAAATCCCATAGGGGACCGTCAAAAAATTGAAAAAGAACGAATATCTTTTGGATAACCTTGTAAAAACTAATGGAGCAAAAGCGTTTAAACTCGAGATTATTAATAAGTGGCTTATTGTAATATACTGTTCATTTTTATGAGGATAGCATGTATGCTCGTAGAGAAATTAAGGTTTTTATAAAAACAGTCCCAAATTTCGCCAAGTTTTTTGCTTATAATTTGCAGAGTTCTTAATATAAAAAAAAGTTCTTTTCAGAAAATATGACAAACAACATTGTACACAATACTCCACAATCAGAATGAAAAAAAAATAATAATTAGATGAAAAATGAGCAGGTTTACTAAAAAATGTTTCATTGCGCATGCGCGAATGCAATAAAATATGATGTGCATAATGTGTTAGATAAATGTATAGAGCAACTTTTGTAAAAGTCTCAAAATCATAGTTTGAAAAGTCTAATAATAATCGTTTATAGAATAAGCTCAAAATCCGTTGTTCTGAAAATGAAGCAAAAATATGAGGGATTGTATCCAAATACAGTATTACGTGCAATATTGTGTATGCTAAACTGGCACTAATCAATGGATATATGGATAAAACCCCTTATATTTTAGCTTCATTTTGGGAACAACGGATTTTGAGCTTATTCTATAAACGATTATTATCAGACTTTTCAAACTATGTTTTTGAGACTTTTACAAAAGTTGCTCTATACATTTAGCTAACACATTATGCACATTATATTTTAATTGCATTCGCGCATGCGCAATTAAACATTTTTTAGTAAATCTGCTCATTTTTCATCCAAGTTTTATTATTCTTTCATTCTGATTTCGGTGTATTGTGTACAATGTTGTTTGTCATATTTTCTGAAAAGAACTTTTTTTATGTTAAGAACTCTGCAAATTATAAGCAAAAAACTTGGCGAAATTTGGGACTCTTTTTATAAAAACCTTAATTTCTCTACGAGCATACATGGTATCCTCATAGAAATGAACACAGTATATTACAATAAGCCACTTATTAATAATCTCGAGTTTAAACGCTTTTGCTGCATTAGTTTTTACAGGGTTATCCAAAAGATATTCATTATTTTTCAATTTTTTGACGGTCCCCTATGGGGTTTCGGGAAAAAAATCTTCGCGGAAATATATGACCTATAGAATATTGTTTACACACCTGCAATTTCAGGTTAATTCCTCATGTATTTTTCTAGATATTTAACAAAACGTCAAAAATCGCAAGTGACCGGCCACCTTTGGCCATATAGTGTATATCAAGTTTATGCTAAGTAATATATGCAAAACCCCTTTTACTTTGTTCTTTCTTCACAAGAATAAAGTATTGGATTCGTGAAAATGTTTTAATTCCATTTTCAACAGATTTGTACATTTTAGAAGATTCTGAACACGATTTGACTGTTTTTAGAAAATCTCTGTCTGTGAGTCTGTGAATCTGTCTGTATGTGACAAACATTCTGTGCGCTCTCTATCTCAAGAACTAATCCACGGATTCTAACAAAACTTCAGATTCGGTTATTAGTCCAGGCAATAGAGACCGTATAGGGGCTCTACCTACCAAAATTCATGGTAGTTCTGGAAAAAGGCTTACTATATGTTTTTTGGGTCGCTGAATCCGAATATTTAACTTACCACCAAAATTTCTCCCGGCAACCCCCCAAATTTTGGTAAAATGCTCCACAAAAAGGTTTTTATTAAAAAAAATCAATTTTTTTTTTTTTTTTTTTCCTTAGGGAAAAAGTATCTAGAAATTCAGAAAGTAGACAAAGTTTGCAACAAATTAGATACATGACATTATGACTTAGGATGAAGGGGTAGGGGGGATCTGCCTCGGAACATGCGTGCGATGCTGCTTGAACTAAGTTGCGCAATCCCACTTAACCACTCACACGTTTACATTCGCCCTCCCATCTCCCCTCCAAACTTTCTCTATAAGGTTTACTCTAAGTTTTTTGGGTCGCTGAATCAGAATTCTTAAATTCCTCCAAAATGTTCTTTCCCGAAAAACCCCAAATAGTTTTTTTTTTAACTTAAATTTCTTATTGTTTTAGGGAAAAAGCATTACGAAATTCAGAAACTAGACAAAATTTGCAGCAAACAGGATACATGACATTATGACGTAGGATGAACGGGGAGGGGGAGGGCTGCCTCTGAACATGCACTGCAGCGCTACGTGCACTAAGTTATGAAGTCCAGGCAATAGGGGATTTTACCTGGCAAAATTAATACTAGTTCTGGATTTCGACTCACTGTATGTTTTTTGGATTGCTGAATCCAAATTTGTAACTTCCCACCAAAATTTCACTCGGCAACCTCTCTAAAAATTGATTTTTTGAAAAAATTTGGTTTTTGAGAAAAGCGCGCGGGGAACGTTCCGAGGCAGCCCCCTCTCTCCCCACGTATTATACGTCATAATGTCATATATCCTATTTGTTGTAAATTTTGTCTAGTTTTTGAATTTTGTAATGTTTTTCACCTAGAACAATAAGAAATTTAAGTTAAAAACAACTATTTTGGGGGGTTTCGAGGATGGAAAATTTTGTGGGTAAGTTAAAAATTCGGATTCAGCGACCGAAAAAACTTAAAGTAAACCTTATAGAGAAAGTTCGGAGAGGAGATGGGAGGGCGAATGTTAACGTGTGACTGGTTAAGTGGAATTGCGCAACTTAGTCCACGCAGCACCGCGGCGCATGTTCTGAGGCAGATCCCCCCTTCCCCTTCATCCTAAGTCATAATGTCATATATCTAATTTGTTGCAAATTTTGTCTACTTTCTGAATTTTTAGATACTTCTCCCCTAAAACAATAAAAAAATTGATTTTTTTAATAAAAACCTTTTTGGGGGGGCTTTTTACCAAAATTTTGGGAGGTTGCGTGTGGAAATTTTGGTGAGAAGTTACAAATTCGCATTCAGCGAACCAAAAAACATAAAGTAAGCCGATTTCCAGAACTTCCATTAATTTTGCTAGGTAAAATTCCCTATTGCCTGACTATATACCTCGATACAGATTGGTGCTGATTAGTTTTTTGTGTAACTCGTCCAACATGTGACTCTTCTATGCTGCATTTTTCACGATTCTCGCATTAGCTCTACCTCAAGAATTAATGCACGGATTTACATCAAACTTCAGATTCAGTTACACATTGACATACGTTGTTGCTGATTAGGAGTTGTTATAAACTGCACAAAATCCGGCGCTGCCTTTCTCGCGATTTCCACTGTATTAGCTGTATCTCAAGAACTAATGCACTGTTTTTCACGCTTCGGATTCAGTTAGTCGTTGCCATAAGTTCTTGGTGAATAGGTTTTGGTGCAAATCGCCGAACAGGTGCTGCTATGCTGCATTTTTAAGGATTTACACGATTTTAGCGACAATCCTATCTGAAAAACTAACTCAAGGAATTTCACCAAGCCTCATATTCTGTTCAACCATAAGTTAGTACGTATTAGGTTTTCGCGTAAATCGTACAACTGGTTGCGCTGCATTTTTTACGGTTTTCGCTATAACTATATCTCAAAAACTAATGCACGGTATTTAATCAACTTTCTATTCTATTTATTCAACTAACCTTCAGTACTGTTACACTTTCTGATAAATAGTCATTAGCCTTGGGTGTATTTTGGCTGCAGATGTCTAAGAGGGAGAGTGCCGAAATTTAACTGTTTGAAAAATGCGATGCTTATATCTCCTTTTTAAATGAATAGAATTCAACGAACCTATACCATTAAAATCTTCATGGTAGGCATAGATGGTCATTCAATCTTTGTACTGTGAAAACGAATTTTGAAGTATTAGTGTGTGAGAGATAAGAAAGTTTTTAGACTGGTACATCCTACTACTTATAATATCGAACTTGGAGAAAAAAAGTGTAACTAAATGACATACTAACTTAAAAACTAAGCTAAAAATGCTATGAAACTGCTAAAACCGCTATAAAAATGATAAATATACCTTCGACAACACAAATGCAATATCAGAACCGCTGATTTTGACATATTATCCAGCAAAGCACCTTTACGGATAAATTTTAAAATAAGAAGATAATTTATTCGTCAAGATTTTATTTATCATCCATTATCTGGGAATCAATAAAGATGTATTTAGGCAACGAGAATATTTGCAATGATTCAGTGTCCTTTGAGTTACATTAAATTAGGAAAGAGACGCTATGCAAGTTTAGTAACAATAGTAAAAATTAATCCACGCTCATAAATATCCAGTTTCATTTTATTTTGTGTTTGGAGTAATTTTTATTTTCGTGACATTATTTACCAAGTTATTATTTTTGAAATTTGTTTGCAAAAATATTTCTATCATGAATGATTTTGAAAATGTCTTCATTTGTGCGATGATACGAGCGTTAATCTAAATAAAGGTATTATATCACTTTTATAGCATTTTTTAGCTTTGTTTCATTATAAGTGATTAGAATACATATTTTTATAGAAAATATTTTTATCAAGAATGATTTTGAAAATGTCTTCATTTGTGCGATGAAACGAGCATTAATCAAAATAAAGGTGTTATATCACTTTTATAGCATTTTTTAGCTTTGTTTCGTTATAAGTGATTAGAATACATATTTTTATAGAAAATATTTTTATCAAGAATGATTTTGAAAATGTCTTCATTTGTGCGATGAAACGAGCGTTAATCTAAATAAAGGTATTATATCACTTTTATAGCATTTTTTAGCCTTGTTTCATTATAAGTGATTAGAATACACATTTTTATAGAAAATATTTTTATCAAGAATGGTTTTGAAAATGTAGCCGTTTGTGCGATAAAACGTTCGTTAATCCAAATAAAGGTATTTTATCACATTTAGCATTTTTTTAGTTTAGTTCTTTCATACACTGTGAGTGATTATCATACACTGTAAAAAGAAAAATCCGTTCAAATACAGAAGTTGTACTGGCAATCAAAACGCCAGTACTATTTACCTATTTTAATGGAATTTATTTCCGTAAATTGTATGAAAAAACGGAATTTTTTCCGCTAAAATAAGGAAATACTACTGGCGTCTCCATTGCCAGTACAATTTCCGTATTTTAACGGATTTTTTTTTTTTTTTTTTTTTTTTTTTTTTTTTTTTTTTTACAGTGTACATATTGTTATACTAACTTAAATAAAATATAATAAGTTAGAAATTTGGTAACAATAAAAATTGAAAGTGACCTTGAAAAACTCAATAAAATGCGTTATTGCAAACTTTCTTTCTCTTTACTGTTTTTTTTTTGTTTTTTTTTTTCAAATGAGATATACCTTATTGAAATCAGAAAAAGTATTTAAATATGTGTTTCTCCTTTATATGCGGTTATTAATAAAATGTTTTTATTGCATACAATTTTTATTTGATTTGATTTGAAAATAAATAAAAGTTGGAAGCTTTATAAAAGAAAGTTTTTAAGCATATCCTCTTCCTTCTCCTATTTCTGAAAAAAATATCAACACAGACAAATCAAATAGTTTTAAAACTCCTTTTGAACTTACTTCTTCTTTGATTAGTTAGCATAATAGAATAGTTAGCTATTTTTTTTTAATAAGATTATAAATTACTTTACCTTAAAGGATTTTAAACTTTTAAAAATATTTTTAATTCTCTAAATCTATCATTGTGTTGGAGCATCAAGTTTTAAACATTTAAGTATTTTTGTTATTATGAAATTACCACATGAAAAATATGCAAAATAAATTGCAAGTATATATATATGTATATAATATTACAAAATTCTATATTTTTTTATCTTTAATTTTATTATTCTCAACCTAAAATACTTTTTTATTTACTTTCTCTAGTTCATAGTTCAATATTGTTTCCAAGCTATGTATTTTAGCTTTTTCGTATTAAATTTCCTTCCATTTTACAGTATTCTGTTTCTGACATAAACCTCGTTTCCACATACAAGAGGAAGCACTTCAGTGTTTACCGTGCCAAATTCAATATCTTATGACATCATTTTTTTAATACTCCATTAAGGGGTTTCGGCAAGAGCATGGATTGCCTGATGCTATCTATCAAAGAGCGGTTTTTTATTGCATGTTTGTTCTTTCGTTCTTACCCATAAAAAAGTAAGCACGCATCCAGAGAGACGATTTTCCTCAGTTCTGTCTTGTTACTAAAATCTATGTATTTATAACCGAACTCCTCATTTTTTTCATGTTATTTGTGGAGATAGATTTTAGAATCAGTTAATATTATGGAAACTCGTAACAACTTAGCTTTAGTTTCAGTTGTCATTCTCTTAAAGTATTTGCTTTAATATGCAGAAATAATGTTTATTTTTTGGTGGTGGTGGTGGTGGGGGGGAGTTTCTGTCAAGATTGTAGCATCCTATTGAATGGTAATAAATAGGAGAACAGGACGTTTCATTGTTGACTGTGGAAAACTGACTTTTGCCAACATCTTTGCCTTTCGATGCGACAAAAGAGTTGCCATTAGTTTGAATTCTTATATCGCAATTCTAAATGCTAAGCCGATTTTATAAAAATGTGAATATCTTCATGTTGCGATTGCAATACGTTTATTCACAAACTAACTGTTGAAATCTTCAACAATATTAAAACTGGTTTCTACTATTAAAACGTCACTGCTTTAAATAAGTCGAAAATTGTACGTCAAACGTGGCAAATGAGGTGTTTTCGTGCTACAACTAGTTTTATAAATATTCAGATCTTAGTGATCAGCTGTTGCACTCTTATGCATAATTAAAAAAATTATTGCGATTTTAAATCCCGTAATACGGAAATATTGGGACTTCATTTTAAATAGGACGTAAACACCAAAGCATTCCTACTAAAACTAGTTTTATAAATATTCAAATCGTGATGCAATAGCTGTTGCACTCTTATGCAAAGATGCATGAATGCAAAATTTATTACGATTCTACATGTTAAATTCAGTAATACGGCAATATTACTCCATTAGACGTACCATGGTAACGTAGAATCATTACTTATCACGAGGTTTCCTTAATGAATTACGTATGAAAGGATTTAATAGAATGAAAAAAAAACTTTTATTAATATATTTTTAAGTTTTGATTCGATTTTCATAAAATTTGAAATGACTCGACAAAATTTTGCAATAATCATATACAGTCGTCCCCGTTTAAACGAATATTGACGGTTTCAGAAATAATATTCGATTAAGCGGAGTATTTGATTAAACGGGGAATCATAACTGCAAAATTTAATGATAATAAAAATGCAAAATAACCATCTACGGTATAATTAATTAACAGCATAATAAATCGTTAACAGAATAACATAAAATAAATACAAATGCTAATATAAGGTAAATACGTATTAATTTTATGTCAGGACATACATTTATTTGGTTTACATAACACTTAATGCAGCTCGTTTGAATTTGGTCACAACTTTGCTACTTATAATTTACGTTACTTATACTGCCTTAAAAAAATCGTTGAAAGTGGTTTGTTTAAGTGGAATTTTAAAGAGTTATTTTTTAAATGAGTGCAAAATATTTCAACTACCATATTGAGTGACGGCGCATTGCCATTAAAGATTGGTTAAGAACAAGAAGTGATGGTGGGGAGACCAATGTGGGAAATCATTTGACCTGTCCATTATACACCTGCTGGCCGAAATCATTGCAGGAAGAACTGAAATTTTGTTTTAACCCTAACAGAACCAAAAAGGAGGAAGGAAGTTCCAGCTGAAACGTGCTTTCCGCGCCTATTTTCAAACATCGGTCACACAGTTGTTATCTGATTAAGCGGGGACCTTCATAAAAGGTACTTGGTTTAAGCGGGGAAAAATAGCATAGAACCAATGGGAATAAATTTGGTTCCGGAGGATTTTATTCGAATAAGCGGGATATCCCATTATCCGTGACCCGATTAAGTGGGGAGGACTGCATTAAATTTCAAACAATTCGGTTGTGTAGTTTTTGCATTGCTATATACGGACAGACAGATGGACCAGACGACGAATATAGGTACTACGGCATTTATATAGTTACAAATGCACCTAAATTCCGACATAGTCGAATTGTAATTACTCAAAATATCACTTACGTATAAAAACAAGCATCATAGTTTTTTGTGTACATTTATGGCAGTTTGCCCCCCTCCCCCTTTATTTTCAAAAGAAAAAATCTAAATTATAACTAACTTAATTTTTTCTCAAAGTCTACATCTCTTGCATAACAGATTATACAAATAGTTTATAGAACAAAAAAGCTCGGATTTGAATTCCTAAATTCTGTAATAACAAATTTTTCATGTTTTATTAAACTGTGTTAATAATTCATCACATTAGAAAATACAACGCTAATTAATATGTAAAGATAGGAAAAACTGCTTTATCTTAAGCAAATATAAATAATGCATTTTACGTACTTTTAAAGTAAACAAAAAAATCCCAACACATATTTTATCTAAATATTAGACTTTTCAATTGTTTTTAAGTCTATTTTAAATAACATTAAACATGGCAGCTTTAAGATATTGGCTACATTCTTTTTTTCATTTACAGATAATTGGAAAAGAAAACTGTCACAATTTTTTACACTTGTATACTTTTATTGTCAGCCTTTATTTGTAAACTTCTCTCATTACGGCATAACGGTTGAGTAAAATATGAAGCCTGACAGAAGGAAAAATCCATTTATTTATTTATTTATTTATTATACTAAAAGTTATTTATTTATTTTTAGAATTGCGATCAAGAAAAATGTAATAATAAAAAAGAGGTTCTAAATATATCCCTATAGTGTACATGACTTGGAAATGATGGGTTTATTTCGTCTGCACATGAGTACCCTTCAATTAACCTAAATACAAATTTTGTTGAATTTCGTACGACTAGTTTCAGAGAAATTAATTATTTTCAAACGAGCAAATTTTAGAGGCTTCATCCAAATTGAGGTTCGGTTATCGATTGTTAAAATGCTACAAAATGACTTTGTCACTTCTATTAATATATTATTTCTTGCCAATATAACTATTTCACTCGCTTAATATGTTTCGTCTATTGCCAGCCCAAATATTTCTATAAAATGACACAATCTTAATGTTTTTTACTCATAATTCAAAAACTACTTCGAAAAAAAATGAAATTGAGAATTCGTATAAAGCGGGACATAATAAATATAAATCTATTAAAAAAAAATTGTAGGCTTGAATTCATAATTTCTTCGAATAATAGTTTCATGATTCATAATCCGTAATTCCTATTTAAAAATGTTTTAAATTATAAATTTAATATATTTATGTTTGGATTTTTTAAAATTCTAACACACAAAAATTTATCACATTAGTATTATAATTTTAGGAATTATTAATAAAAACATAAAAAGTAATTTTACATTAGACGTTCTAAATTTTAAATGTTTATAATTCCAAAACTTATCATCCAAATGACTTGAAATTTAGTTTCTGGTCATATTTTGAAACGAAGATTTAAAATATATTGTCAAACTGGGTTGTTGCTATTTAAAAAAACAAAGTTTGGTTCGGTTTGTATATCTAGATGGCACCCTAAGAAACTTATATAATTTATTATAATTAAATTTAGAGTTAGTAGGGTTGTTTACTTTTTTTCCCACGACTGTACATCCATACAGACTAAGTTGGTTTATTACGAACCTAAATATTTACATTTTCCTAACCTGATTTTTATAAATATAATTTACATTGCCAAAGCTCATTGATTACTTTTGTTAGCATACAGATAAGGTGAAAATATTTTTACTTTATTTTTCAATTCCCACCAAAATATTTTGCTACTTTAATGTAACTTAATTTTTACCAGTTAAAATTAAGCATCCCCTTCCCTTCTTTTCCTTCCATTTTCTTATATGTATTTCCCTGCTAAAATTAACCCTTTATCTACTGACGGTACTTATAAGTACCACTCAATTTAACTTTATACCATAGTGAATATAACTAATATTCTAATGGTACTTTGCAAAAAACGCTCTTTTAACGCCACTTTATCCGAATACATGGCAGCAGTAATTCTAGGATTGTTATTTTAGAGAGGAATGAGGCTATCTTTGAAGCAGTCGATGTGTTTTGTTCCGACATTTTGTACAGATTGCCACGCTCGTCTTTTCATTGCTGCAAACACAGTAAAGGATATAAGATAAGTGTTGGATTTTTTTATGTGTTCATTATGATCTTAGAATACAATATGAGTAGCTATTTTAGATGAACGGTGTATATATTTGATTTAACTGTTGAATTACTCGATGGTACTTATAAGTACCGTCAGTACACTGGGTGTTGGAGAAAAACTTCTTGTTTACTTTTCGTCTGTGTAGTTATCCATCGTTTTCATCTGCTTTAAAATGTAATTACCGTGTAGTAATGATTTCCTTGATATTTCTTTTCTGTTTCATTGTTATTTTTTATAGGAGATCGAAAAAGTTATGGCGCCGACTCGTTGTTGCTATGCTAGAAATGGCATATGTAAATTCATATATTGCATATGGGGAGATGCGAGAGAACATGTTGTCCCTGGAATATTGACGTCGCATAACTAAAGGACTGCTAACAAGATCGAAACCTTAAAAAAAAAAAAGTTTTTTTTTTAACCCTTTCAAGAGCAAAGCATTTTCAGTTCTAAAGTGTTCAAAATAAATAATTGGCACCGGAATTTTCCAAACGATTTATTTGTAACTAAGAAAAAGCCTATATTTCACATGCTTCTTAAATCAAAAATATTTTCTTGTGCCAGTTGAAATACCTTGTGGATTTTCTGTTTCGATATTTTAGTCATAGTGTACTGACGGTACTTTAAAGTACCACTTTAATTAATTACCTCTAAATAATTAAATTTCTCACGGGTGAGTATTTTTTTATATTTATCCTTTAATTTCCATTGTAGTAACTGAAAAAAAATATTACATGAAAAAAATTGCAGTAGATCATAATGCCGTAGGTAAAGCGTTAAACATGCAGTCCGAATTTTGCCAGTGCATTAGAGATACACTTTAACTTTCCGGAACGGAGTAATTTATCCAAACAAACAGATATTTGTACAAGTAATCACCAGGAAGCAATTATAAGAGAATCCCTTGAAATAGTTTCCAATAAAGATATAATATGTAACGATGCATTGCCATATGACATCCATGAAGTCTGGAAAGAATTGGTACATAGTAGATGAAAGCTTATTTTGTTACAAATTTGAATACATTTTCCTCTGAATTTATCTTCCATACCACCCTTACTGTTGGCAAGAGCCATGTGTTTTTAAATCTCGAATTTAACGAAAGTATTTTTTCCTCCTGTCCGTTTTCTGCTAACGGAGAACATTTTTTCTCTTCGCGCGCTTTTAGGGCTAATGTAATAATGTTACGTAAGAGGGTAGAGGTTTATTATTCGGGCAGACATGTAGTTTCAGAACTAGAGTAGATACTAGGGTTTTTTTAGCTGCGAAAATGCGAAGTTTTAAGAAAGGAAAAAGGGTTTGGTTCGGATTTTAAAGGTTTTGACCGATAACTCGTAAAAATTGTATGTTGTGTTAATCACCGAGTGAAATTTTGCTGCGAAAAAATATTTTAGGAAGTTACGTTGGACATAAGAATATTTAGATGTCGTGTTTATACGTAAAAATTAATTCCGAAAAATTGAGTGCTTCGGATAAAAGTTTCTGTTCTAAAAAGTTTTACAGATGAGATCCTCTGCCCACAGGATAAATAGTAATTTAAAATTGTGGAAAGTAAAAGCGTCACATTGGTAAAAAGTGAGTTTTCCTTCCCTAGCGTTTATAGTTAAGTGAGGTTTTTGAGATTTTTTAGTATGATTATTTCTGTAAATGTTGTTATTTCTATGTAGATAGTGTATTATAATTGTGTGTTTGTTCTAAATTTAACTGTGTAAATATTCTATATTCTAAATTTAAACGTCTTGTGTATAGTCAAAATTTAAGCAGTGTGTTATGTTTTTATATCTAAGAGTTGTATGTAAATGTTTCATTAAAGTTAAGTTTTATTAATTTGTTTTGGTTTAAATTTGAAGCTTAGTTTCGTGTATTTTTAAGAGTAAGTATAGCCGCCCTGCGAGCGTGTCATCGCAGTTTAGCGGCACATTTGGCTAGACGTGTTATAGGAGCACGTCTAGCCAAATACATTGCTGACGCTGTTTTCTTGCAATAAGTTCCAATCTACTACTGGACGGATGCGACTGTAGCTCTTTCCTGGATACAACGAGAAGAAAATTGGGGTGCATTCGTAAATAATAGAGTCAAGGAGATTCGAAATCTGTCGAAGAAAGAATGCTGGAGACACATCCCAGGGAAACTCAATCCTGCTGACATAGCCTCTCGTGGCTTCACGTCCCAGCATCTGCTGCAATGCGGTTGGTGGGAGGGGCCTGAATTTCTGAAAACAACTCAAAATGAATGGCCGGAATTTAAATTTTCTTCAGATGAAGAATTAATCGCACCAGAGTAAAAAAGAACAAAAATTATTAACCTAAACGTGAAAATAGAGAAGCCTGAGTGATGCGAACGTTTTTCTAGTTTTTCTAAAATATTCAGAGTTTTCTGCTGGATGTTGCGGTTTGTGAATAAACTGAGAAAGAAGCCTTCTTATAATACTGACACCCTAACGGTGGAAGAAAAAACTAAACCTGGGGTGATTCTGAGGGGTATAGAGGAGAAAACGTATTTTCGCGAAAAGGAAAATTCCGTCCATGGTCTGCTGGTGGTGCGAGGTGATGACTATGTTCTCCGTGTGAAAACTAAAATCATCGAACGACATGATGAACTGTCCTTTTTATATACAGCTCTTCTTCCGTCCAAACATTAATAACGGATTGCTTGATATGGCAATATCATATACAGTATTGTCATGCGGGTGTGCAGATATTGGCTGCCAAATTAAGGTAGCAATACTGGATCATTTCTTCAAAAATAAGTATAAAATCTTGCGTAAACCGTTGTGTCATACGCAAAAGATTCACGGCTAAAGCTCTAACTGCGCCACCAATACAGTTACTCCTTGACAGAGTAAGGGATTCTGCGGTCTTTGAAACAACAGGAGTTGTTCTGTGTGGGCCTCTACTTTTAAAGCCAAAAGGAAAAGCCTGGATCGTATTATACACTTGTGCAGTGTACAAGGCAATTCATCTTGAGCCCCTCAAGGCACTGAGGACGAATTATCCCTGCAAACTTTCCGAAGATTCATCGCCAGGCGAGGACGTCCGTCAACTGTGTCTTCCGATAACGGAACCAAGTTCAGAGGAACGGTAAATAGATCCAGATATGGAAGGTTGCTCAAAGCACGTAAGAAGTAATGTTTAAGACTGTAAATAATGACTTTTATTTCATTAATTTAGTTATTGAGAACTCTAATTTATCATGTCATATCATTTTTATATTGTAATTTGTTTAATTAGCTTTTATTATTTTGTTTTTCATGTTATTTTATTTGATTTAGTAATGCTAAGTTTAACTATAATTTATAATATTAAGAATTTTTGTCAATTATAAAATAGTTGATTTTAAGAAAATCAAGGTTGGAGGATGTTGGCAAGGGCCATGTGTTTTTAAATCTTGCATTTAACGAAAGTAATTTTTTCCTCCCGTCCGTTTTCTGCTAACGGACCACTTTTTTTCTCTTCGCGTGCTTTTAGGGTTAATGTAATAATGTTACGTAAGAGGGTAGAGGTTTATTATTCGGGCAGACATGTTGTTTCAGAGCTAGAGTAGATAGTAGGTTTTTTTAGCTGCGAAAATGCGAAGTTTTAAGAAAGGAAAAAGGGTTCGATTCGGATTTTAAAGGTTTTGACCGATAACTCGTAAAAATTGTTTGCTGTGTTAATCACCGAGTGAAATTTTGCTGCGAAGAAATACTTTAGGAAGTTAAGTTGGATATAAGACTATTTAGATGTCCTGTTTATACGTAAAAGTTAATTACGAAAAATTGAGTGGCTCGGATAAAAGTTTCTGTTCTAAAAGTTTTACAGATGAGATCCTTTGCCCACAGGATAAATAGTAATTTAAAATTGTGGAAAGTAAAAGTGCCACATTGGTAAAAAGTGAGTTTTCCTTCCTTTTGCGTTTATAGTTAAGTGAGGTTTTTGAGTTTTTTTAGTATGATTATTTCTGTAAATGTTGTTATTTCTATGTATATAGTGTATTATAATTGTGTGTTTGTTCTAAATTTAATTGTGTAAATATTCTATATTCTAAATTTAAGCGTCTTGTGTATAGTCAAAATTTAAGTAGTGTGTTATGTTTTTATGTCTAAGAGTTGTATATAAATGTTTCATTAAAGTTAAGGTTTATTAATTTGTTTTGGTTTAAATTTGAAGCTTAGTTTTGTCTATTTTTTAAGAGTAAGTAAAGCCGCCCTGCGAGCGTGTCATCGCAGTTTAGCGGCACATTTCTATGTCATTGTTTTAAGTTGTCATTTTGAGTTTCTGACACTTACATTATAATGGTCGCACCTTGACGAATAAGCGAAAATAGAAATAACAACATTTGAATAACCACTGCCGTTGGCCGTATGAATTTGGCCGAAAATGTTTTGGGATTTTAATTTGTTTTTTAATCTATTAGTTAGGTATTTTAATACCTTTTAAATAATTTTATATTATATATATGCACCAAAAAGCAATTTTCGTACGTTTTATTTGTGCTTTATACGAATTTCAATTATTTACTCAAGTTGAATTTAGCACTAGAATTTTAACATTCCTTTATTGGGGTAATTTTCATCAAAAACAACTTGGCTCATCTTTTTTATGTTCTAATATTATGAAAAAGTAACGTTTGTGTGTTTGTTCGTTGGGGTAATCTCTGGAACTACCGAATCGATATCAAAAGTAATGACGGTATATTGATTGTGACAGCCCCTCCTCTAACATAGGTTATACCTTATGTCGGTGCCACTACTCCAAAGGGGTTGCAGGAGCGAAAAAATTATATTATTGCGAAATTTGTGGTATTGAATGATCTAGAAATTGGAAATTTGTCATGGTAGTTACTTATAAAATGTAAATACTCTCTAACGACTGTTACAAAAATAACCGAAATTTAAAAGAATGAAATGCGAGAAAGACCTTCTAAAAAAGTTCTAAATTGCTGTTTGTATGGAATTGTTAAGTACAAAAACTTGAAATTTGACATGGTTACTATTTTTAAGACGTAAACGCACAAACAGGAGATATTTTTTTTTTAATCGAAATTTCAAAATAAGGAGAAGAAAAGACTTTCTAATACTGAAGGGAGTAGAAGTTAGAAATTTATCATGGCGATTGCTTTGAGGGTTCCCGCTACGAATGCTCACTAAATAAGATTTCTAAAAGAATTTGACATTTAAAAAAAATGGAATGAGCAAAACAAGTTCTAAATGGCGATTTCTATGGAATTTTACAGAATATTTCCTAATTAATTAATTCCACATCAATTTCAACAGCACAAAAACACCCATTTACATATTTCAAGAAATACGCGTGCAAACTCCTGGGATCTACTTGCATACTATAATATAAGTATTACATCAAATACCTATTCGCTTTGAGTTTCAAATTTTTACAAAGTCTTTCCTGAGCTGAAGCTCATTTTAAAATGTGGATATATCGTTCGCACTGTGTAATATAACATAGCTGAGTAAACAAAATACAAAGCTAAAACAACATAATTAAAAAAATATATTTTCCATATTAAACATCCCAAATAAAATGATATGGCGTAATTCCATTCCATTGATGTCAAAAAATAGTTATCATGGATTTCGTGAAAACACAGCTTAGCAGCTGCTCTTTTGAGAAAACACGGTCACATATGAAGCCAAGCAATTTTTAATAAATATCTTCCAAATTTAATATGGCAAAATTTGGTTAAACTCCCATAGATGTCGATATCTCTGAAATCGACATGTCGACATCCCAGTATGTACGGAAATAGTGAAAAACACAGCACAACATGGTGAACCCTGTGCACCCATACTTAATCAGTTACCAATCTATATGAAGGTCTAACTAGATACGACGTTAGATAAAATTCAATTTTATAGATGCTATTATGAAAATCATGAAATACGCAGCACTCGTTACCATTAGTTTGAATCCTGATACCACAATTCTTATTGCTAAGTCAACATTAATAAAACGAGATATAAGTATCAGGGAAATCGTAAAAAAAAAAACAGCATAGTGGCACCATCTCTAAAGTCATGTATGGCCTGTAAAGCGAACTCAAGTTCCACACATTAGTTCTTGTTGTACAGCCGCCACCAAAATATTGTCATATACATACATACTGACAGACATTTATCAAAAATAGTAGAATCGCAATCAGGACACGCCAAATAAAGTAAAGCCATAAAAAAAGTTGGCGGGAGTTCGAGTCCCACTTCTCACACCACTGTTAAATAGAAGTAAAAGAAAGTAAAAATGCAGATGAAAATACCCAACTATTCTATGAATAGTAGGTAGTATAGTCATATGAGTTACGGTTGTCAGAAATAAAAATTCGCGTGTTTTCGTGTGGGCGAGACTCCTGTGCCCAAAGTGTTGCATTGCAACCACTTTTCTCGTTGTTTGCATTTTTTCAAGCAACCAGCACACACCAAACACCGAGCAAACTTACCCCGTGTTCAATGCGCCTACTAGCCCCATAATAAATTTCTTCACAAAAGGGACACGTAATCATCTAAGCATAAATAATCCAAGTAAACCACATATGGAGTAGGTACAGTTAATCATACACTAAGAAAAACTGCACACGTTAAATCGCAATTATTAAGATAAGTATTAGAAATTAGAAAAAGAATGAAGCAACAAAAAATTACTTATGAGTGCAAAAAACAGAAAAGTCGTAATAAATGTCCACTGCACGTAGGTAACGCTGCAAATCTACAATGAGGATTGTAAAATGCAAGAAGAAAGGTACTCTGTGACTGGTTGCGCAATCTATCCACAAACAGGCAATTTATGAGGACTGCGCCTATTTAACCCTGTAGACAACTAGCCCCGGTCTCCCCTACTGTGGGAGAAAGTTCGAACCCACTTCTGACACCAATGTTAAGTAGTAGTAGATGTCAGCAACTGAAGATGCAATAAGTCTGATTCACGTAATGTATCGATAGAAACAGAAAGTTTGTTGGCGGGCATGCCAGATGGCGAAATCGTACAAAACTGAGCAGTACAATAGCAGAGTGTGTTTGGTTTTAGCTAAGAAAAGATGCACTATGATGCCGCGTAAAAGTCTTTTATAAAACAGTGAAGAAAGCATTTTTACTTACTTTGTAAATATTCTAACATGTACATAAAATTCCTTTAATATAATTTCTTACAGTATTAAGCTTAGTTTTTTTTCATTTGTGAAGTGTTAGTACCTCTTTACAAAGTACTTTGTCTCTGTATAATTAGAAAAATGTGTTTATACTTAAAGCGACAAAACGACAGCATTTAAAAACTGATAGAGAAATAGAAATCCTAAATTGGTATGCTAACGCGTCCTTCTATTCCATGCTATAAAATATTTATCTCTAAATACATCAACAATTATGAACATAAAGATTATATTTCGTTTCTTCGAATTTATCACTGAGTTATGGTGACCAGTTGAATTACAAGCAGAACAAAGCTACAACGTCTCCTATTCGGTATTTAAAATTTGAAATAATTTCAACATATACAATTTATAATTAAAGATAAATAAAAAATTTGGCGCATTTCTACACATAAGCATATAAGGTGTAGCTATAATGTTCATCGTAAAACGTTTGGCGTAATTTTACACATAGAGTTAGCATGAAAAATGAGTGATTCTGGCAACAGTGATGTTCACACACACACCGACTGTTTAGTGATCAAAATTAAAATTGAATTAGCATCTATTCATGACAAAGTCTAACAGAATATGCAGTTTGATGAAATTCCCTTGCAGTTGTTCGTGGCATGTAGTTTAGAAAAATGAACGATTCTGGCAACAATGATGTACACACACACACACACACACCGCTGTTTAGTGATCAAAATCAAAATTGAATTAGCATCTATTCATGACAAGGTCTAACAGAATATGCAGTTTGATGAAATTCCCTTGCAGTTGTTCGTGACATGTAGCTTTCGTGGTAATTGTA
The DNA here is from genome assembly GCA_963932465.1 of Maratus speciosus. Classification (NCBI taxonomy): domain Eukaryota; kingdom Metazoa; phylum Arthropoda; class Arachnida; order Araneae; family Salticidae; genus Maratus; species Maratus speciosus. The sequence goes on from OZ010790.1 coordinate 42,467,647, forward strand.
AAAACATCAGCATATCAGTGCAACATGTTCAGAGCTACCACAGGAGACTATTTTTTAATCATATTTCGTAGCACTTTTTCAAAACAAAAATCTTTAATATACTGTTTGACAACATTTTCAAGAGATATATTCTACAAAATGTATTTTATAAAAATAGTGGTGTAACACAGAATATAAAACTAGTCGCCTGTATTAGTTTTGCATATTGGACGGTATACACCCAAAACTCATCAGCGTCTATATACGTTAAGGTCTAGCACAGTCTGAAGTTTGATGAAATTCCACTAATTAGTACTCTAGATATAGATATCACGAATATCCTTAGCCATGCAACATCCTAAGGGCCACTTGTTTGGCGGTATATGCCTAAACTAATCAGTATCTATTTATGTTAAAGTCTAACACAGTATGAAATTCGAGGGCATTCCGTGCATTAGTGTTTGCGGTTACAATATTTGTTACAGACTAAGATACTGACAGACATTTTTTAAAGATAGCCAAATAGTTGCCAGGAGATCCAAAATCATGCAAATCCATAAAAAAAAAAAAAGTCTAAAAGTGTTAGTATTCCAAAATCTTTTCTTTTATATAAGAAAGTATAAAGCAAAATACATAATTTGAATTAAAAATATACTAGTGGCAACCACTTTAATCTTATACTTTATAAGTTGAATATATTACACTTCAGATTATAGACTTCAGTATTTGAGTTGGATTTAAAGCCTCCTCTGCCTTTTTCTTTACTGAAAAGACACTGTATTAGATTCTTCGAAGCTCTGCCATTCACAGCTGTATATTTATTGCTGTCAAGTGAATAACATGTCTAAAGAGGAAAAGACATAAACAGACTTGAGTAAATTATAAGAAAAGGTTTCTTTATTGCAGCTTTTCTATAAACTGCTATTATTTTATTTACACAGAAAAATTATTCCAAGACATGCAGTTTTTATAATATGAAAATGCAATTGAGCAATATATAGAGTATCTCTTAATAATTTTATAACAAAATACATAAATCTTTGTAAAACAATCACTTGTGTTTACTTGAAGCAAACATATTTAGTAACAAGCGAATTTAAACAAAATAAAACGTTTTTCTTTTTTGTTTTCTTCAATTTTACGTTGCTGCATTTATTCTACTTTACGCATTTTTTATTTTTAAATCATAAATATTTTCAATAATTCCTTATTCATTATAAAAGTATGTAGAAATATAAATTTTATATTACATTGCATCTTTTAAAGGAAATGATTCTTTGTTCTTCGAGTTAAAATTATTTACTTGTCAGATAAAGTGGAAATATTAAAAAAACTTTTAATTTAAAACGGAAATAAAAGACATATATTATTAATGCATTTCTCATGCATATTTTGAAATTTTATTTAATTATCACAGTTCTTATCTAATATATAAAAAGAAAAATCTGTTTGTCTGTCTGTAATTGTATACAAATCTACAGTTTGGAAGCTAGAATTGTGAAGTGTTACGAACATGGGTACTAAAACAAGGCCGAGACAACTAAAGTAATTCGGAATAGAAATAATTTATAGTTAATTTTTAATTTATAAAAAAAAAACACACAAATTTAACAGCAATTTCCTATCAAATTTAAATATTTATCGTTATAGCATTTGACATAAATTAAATATCCACTATAAAATTCTTACCACAACAATTACTTTTCTATTGGAAGATTTCCACGTGAAAAATGAAAATGAAATAAATAGTTTGACGAATTAAAAAAAATGAAAATTACGTCTTAACTTTTCTGTTGCAAGATTTCCACGTGGAAAATGCAAATGGAATAGTAAATTGTTCAACGAATATTAAAACAATTTGAATAATTTGACATATTGGAAATATAATGGGCGTCCGTAGGTGAACGTATAACGTCATATGAGTTTTAAAAAACGTATTGAAACATGATAAAACTTTATTATGGAAATACTGGCATAAGTTTGACATTTTATTTTTTTATCTTTTATTGCTGTAATGATGAATGGAAATAAGTTCATTTATATCTGTGTTCTTTAGCGTCTTTTATATAAATTTATATTTACACATTTTTATATTGGGTTTTCATTCGATCTATGTGTATAACACTTCGACTACTTTTTTTATTGTTTGTTTTAGACTGCATGTTTAATTTTGAAACTGACATTTCAAAACAAACTTTTTTTTTTTAAATTCAGTGCAACGCCGGGTATTTTAGCTAGTATTTTATGTTATCATGTTTTTGTTTTCATTTAGTTCAATAGTTCAAAAAATCATATAAAATTTAAAAATATTTATTTCAAAAATGAATAAATAGAATATATAACTTTTCTGAGACTATAGCAAATATATTAATTTAATTTTTAAGAGATAAAAGCTGTGTGTTTTTCATTAAATTTTAATCTGTAGAATAATATTCATTTGCACTTGTTGGTACAGGGTTGGCCTAACCGACATTTTTTCCATTTTGTGTGCATGATTCACCCTTACTCATGCTTCTACATTACAATGTACAGTAGAGTCCCCATTATCCGAGTCCCGCTTAACCGAGCTTCCGCTTTAACCAAGTTATTTTCTTCTGATGGACTGATGGCTTCTATTATTATGAAATAGCCATCCTAAATGAAGTGTTAGGTGAAGATGAAAGAGCAGTCGTAAAAAGTTAGAACTCTGATATTCTGGTCAGAAGGAGGGGGGAGGGGTGGCCATAACTTCTTTTTTTTGAAAAAGCAAAAATGTGTAATTTGTTTTAAAGCGCCCTCTAGCGGAAATTATTTCAATTAATTATTTTTTCCTCAAACAAATTTCCATACTTTTATTATGTCGTGCATAAAATTTCACAACATTCCGAATAATAGTTTCGCCTGCAGGCAACTTTAAAATAGTATCGTTTAGTTATGGATACACTGTATAAGGCTTTGTATAAGCTGTTATTTTGATTATACCTACTATTTTTTTTATAAACTAGGGGGCTTGGCCCCCTAAGAGCTACGCTCGCCAACCCCCGTTCAGACACCGCAGTTTCTAAAATCACACTAATTTGATCGGCTTTGAAAAGATTTTGAAAGATTGACTTATAATTTAAGAAACAGTGGCGATCTCCCTATAAAAGGGTTTCGGTTCATTTCTCTTTCATTGGGGAATTTTAAGGAAAAATCAGCTGCTGTTAAAAGATACTATCGCTGTTTTCCTCTTTGATTAAAGAAAACCAGTTAAACATTTCAAAATAAGCTAATATAAAATGAATTAAGTAAACAGAGTCTTTGTCTCCCGGTAATTTTGAACAAAGCAAAAGGAACTTCTTTTAAATAAGACATTTTAAGCGTGCTCTCATGTCAAGCACAACCGTCGCATGTTTGTTTTGTTCAATAAATAAATAAATAAATAAATAAAAGATACTTTAAACGTATCGTTTTTAATCTCACGCAATTTTCACCAAACTTTTATTTCTCTTTTTAATATTCACGTGAAAATACTTTTGTCAGAAATGAATATTATTTGCGCTGTCCCAACAAAAATAGTTGAAAAGTTCATCTCGAAATATCAAATAAATGTCTCGCGCAATTTTTAAATTTGAACTGTTTTGCAATATCACTTTTTGTTCATTTTACGTAATAAGTGTAATGTGATGTAAATATGACGTAATTTCTCCTATTTAAGACTTCTAACGCATATTAATGAATTTATTATTTTACAATATCCTTTCTCTGTTAAAATTCACGTGTAAATATAGTTTTTATGAAGTAATTTTTAATAAGTTCCTGCTTTTTATACGTAATTATTTAATTCTAATTTCAAAGTTTTTTTTCTTTTTGTTTATAATAGTCACGTGTAAATAAATTTTTAATTTGAAGCAAACACTATTGCTTGCGCTGTTTATAGAGTTGGCAACAGGTTAAATTAGTACAATTTTCTAAAATAAGTAAAAAATATCTCTCGAAATGCTGAAAATTTGAATTTAAAATAGAAATAAAAGCTCAAAAAATTAGTCAAGTTTAAAAAATAAATGCATTCTGCACACCGGGAAATTATAACGCATAAAATGATCTAAAAATGATTAAATTCCGATGCATAGTTTTTTGCTCCTATAAAACTTTTTTAATGGAACTACTTTGTCCAACTTTAGCATTAAATATCTCTTAAAATAATTCTTCGATTTGAAAACTGTCTGCATCAGCGTACAAACATTTCTCTATAATACCGCCGATTTTCATATTTTTGTATTCGATATTTTTCTTAATATTAACGGAGAAAGACCGGTCACAAAAAATTCAAAACCGGCGGCGGCGGTGACAGCATAAGTTTTTTTTTTTTTTTTTTTTTTTAAGAATAAAGTGATACTAATTTATTTTATTAATTGATTACATTTCAAATTATTAAAATTATGCATTTTTTTTTCTTAGAAATATCCATACAGCGGTAAAATATCTATAAATATATATTACGCTAACGTACGTGGCAGAAATCGCGATTATTTGTTATTCTTTAATCGCAACCCCCGAGAAACGCATCTCATTGGTTATTGTGCAATTTGGCAGGATTTAGGCGGTTGTAAATCCAGTTTATTTACGTTTCGCGTTTAGTTATTTACGCTCTTACTTTCGCTGCAGTTATAGAACTTCACAATATCGTTAGAAATGCACGTAAAAGATTTCGGCGAATACTTGAAAGTGAACAAGAAGCCGCATTAAGATGAGAAAATCGAAAAAGATTGGATCGAGAATGGCGTCAAACACACAGCATAAGAAATCGCCAAAATAGGCTTAATAACCGTCGCATAGGCGAACGGGTTGCTTCTGAAATTGAAATTACTGATTTAAACCTTCCGGAGAATAACTGTGGATATATAGTTATATTGGCGTGGTTTGTATATGATATCTGTGCCAAGTAAATATTATTCAGTGTTTGTTTATGAAGCCCACTCCAGTGTTATATTTTTCAATGACAGTCTCGGCACAGTTTCTGCCCGGGCAACGCCGGGCGGTTCAGCTAATTTAATGAAAAACACTTGGATTTATTTTTCTAAATTCGTTTTTTTTTTTTTTTTTTTTTTCCATTCTTTTAATTCCTGACATTGTTTAAAAATAAATGAAGTTGCAAAATAAATTATTTAAATTTAATTAATCTTGAATTTTTCATTCAAATATAAACACTTTAATTTATTTAAACCTAAATAGGGATAAATTCAAAATATTGTTATGCGTTACCAACTTTTTTTTTCGGAAACCAGAATTCTATTCATAAGCTAAACCAACGAATTCACTGTCGTGTATTTATTTCCGATATTTTTCAAATAATCATATTTTTCTTACTTTCTTCTTTTAAAATTGCTTTTTACTAGGAAGAGAAAGATTTTAGTGTAAATTTGAATAGTTAATTTAAAGACAAAAAATAATAAAGTAATAATAAATTTAAAAAAAAAATCTTATTTTACAGTAGAAAATGATACAAATACATTTTATAACTGAACATGATTTCCAATTTTCTGGAAATTCCTATAAAAAATACATATCCATTTATTTTACAATTTTAGTTTTTAAACTTAAGGGGGTCCGGGAAACAAAAATCTTCAAATTTTCTGAAAAGAATTATTGCATTAAAAATTTCTCTGTTTTCTTCTACTTAAAATGACATTTAAATCATGTTTCTGTCTTAATTGGAATAGGAAATATTAATGCTTTCGTTTTGGTTTATTTTCAAAATCTAGCTTTCAAGCCGGGGTTGTCGTGGAAACGACTTCTTGTGAAAAAGCGTTTTTGTTCATGATGTGTTTTTCCCCCATTTCTCCTATTAAATGTGTTAAGTCAAGTAGAGTTAAAGGTAAATGGTTCAAACTGGGAACATGTCTTTTTCAATTGTTTTACTTTAATTTTGATTTAGCAAATTTGAAAAAAAAAAAATGTTTACTTTTGAACATATGATTTTTTAAAAAGTTACATAATTTTTACTTTAAATATTATTAATTTTTATTTAAATTAATATTTTAAAAAATGCTGAATCAAAATTAAAACTTATATATTTTTGTTTATTTAAATGAAAAAAAAATTAAATTCTACAAATGATATTTCGAGTTATAACACTTTAAATTACTCGACTTTTTTAATAAATTTTAATTTTTAATTATGAGAAGTTTTATCATGTGATTTGGTTTACAAATGATAAGGTTAACCATTACAAAAAACTTCAAAATTTTAACTAAATAAATAAAAATTATTTTAAAATGTGTCCCGGATATAAATAAAACGCCAATTCATCACCAATTTTCTATTTTAGTTGAGTAAAATTGATTAATGGAAAAATTTGTCCTTTCCCCAAGAACATGGATTAACGTAATAAAAACGTTTGAATGTTTTACGAAACTTGCGTAATTCTCCAACAGGTATTACTTAAATTCAGTATACGTAGACATATTTTATTATATCTATAGAAATAATAATGGATAATTTTGGAAGTTTTCAATTGAAAAATTCAAACATATGTAGAATCTTTATGATTTTTTTTTCAGAAAGCATATCTACAAATTATTACGTATGTTTTTAGAATAGTTAAATACATTAAAGTATTCAATGAAAATTTAGCTAACGTGTGCGTAAATGTAGTAGATATTGCTTTTGTTTTTTTGAAACAAAAGTGCTTGCATCTTCTATGCAATTAAACACATATTTTATCAAAATTGTTATATTTTTCATTTTTTACTAAAATATTTTTGTTTATTATTATTGTAAAAGGACATGCGACGACAGCTTTAAGATATTTTTTGTGCATTTTTTATGCAGTTCAAAATATATTTTATTGACATGTTGGAATTCACTTTTTATTTCTTACTAAAGCATTGTCATCGTTTCTAAAGAAAGAATATTGACTGGACAACGCCAGCTTTAAGATTTTGTCTTCAGTAGAATATATAACTGAAAAAAATCAACTAAAATTTGCACATTTTTTTTTCTACCGATGTAATTTTAATGCCAGTTGGATAAAACATGTCTTCCAGAAGGGAAAGTCTACTGGAATTTGTTTTGTGTTGTTTTGTTTTGTCTTAGTGATCCGGAATACAGTCGGACCTCTATTTAACGAAGATGCTAAATCCCGAAAAAAAGTTCGTTATGTGGAAAATTCGTTAAATGGAGATGAACATTTTAAAATACTTTAAACTACACAAAACAGATTTTTAATTCATAAACACTAAACATTATTAAAAAACTTAACCAGTCACACTTTTTTTTTGTAAATCATATTTATTTATTTTTTATTATTATTCATTTTACCCATCAAAAAGAAATCTGTAAGGACAAAAAGAATTAAAAAATATATTGTCTGGAAATACACTGTAATATATTTTCTTAAAACTGAAAAAATTTACATTAAAATTAATGAATTTTAATGACATTTTCGTACTTATTACAACATGTAATTTTAAGCATTGTATTACTGCATGCGTCCTTAAATTTAATTACTGAAACTTATTTACTACAGAACAGACCTTTTGAGGTGAAAGAGGGATATTGAAAGTTTGCATTTCCTGGATGAAATGCAAAGAGTGATAGGGATTTTACTGCTCTCGTTGAGTGAGGCATCTGGTAAAAATAATTTAAGGATATTGAGCATTATAAAATGTGTAAAAGAAAGAATAAGTTTGAAGTGTCCGGAAATATTTTGAGAAATAGGGGGGAAAAAAATGTCAGAAGATAAAGTTCGTTAAATAGAGAATATACTTCGCTATTTTGAGGTTATTTTACGAAGAAATTCGCAAAATGTTGTTGGTTCCGAGGAAAAGTTCGCAAAATAAAGGTTCGTTAAATAGAGGTCCGACTGTATTTACAAACATTTTAGATATTTAAAAAATGACAAAACAGATTCGAATTCTTCGAATTTGGTATCTGCAACTTATTTGGGAATGTTTAAAAAAAAATTCTGTATCTAAATGTGTGGTGCATATAAAAAAGAGAACTCATTTTTCCCTTAACTTATTATTATAAACATTTCTTATATTATCGAACTTCATTGCCGCTTTCCTTTTTTGAGAGAATAGTTTAAACTAGTTCCACACTATTTCTTTCCCCCACCTATTACAAAAATATATTTGTACATATTTATAGCATTTTTAGTAGCTTATAATTAAGCAAAACTTCTTTATTTTTCGTATGTTTCGGTTTTCTATTATTTTTTATAAAGAATTCCTTCACGTGATATGATGAACATGCAGTTTCAGAATTTTGTAATTATATTATAGTAGTAAAAACAATAATATGGTAGATTATTTTAACACAATTATTCTAATTGGTAAACAAATCATATTAGATGTAAATTTTCCAACTGGGCGAAAAACGTCCGGACCAGGATTCGAACCCGGGACCTCCCTGGCTAAAGCCGCCAGTGCTCTGCCATCTGAGCTATCCCGGACGATTCTGGTCGAACTTCTTTCACCCAGCTAACCTTGAAGATTACAGCATCTGGTCTGAAACCTGGTTCAGCTCAACAGAATAAATCTCAGGTAATGGAACTCCAGAAATCGCTGGATACGAAATTACACTAGATTATTTTAACACAATTATTCTAATTGGTAAATAAATCATATTAGATGTAAATTTTCCAACTGGGCGAAAAACGTCCGGACCAGGATTCGAACCCGGGACCTCCCTGGCTGAAGCCGCCAGTGCTCTGCCATCTGAGCTAGCCCAGTTGGAAAATTTACATCTAATATGATTTGTTTACCAATTAGAATAATTGTGTTAAAATAATCTAATGTAATTTCGTATCCAGCGATTTCTGGAGTTCCATTACCTGAGATTTATTCTGTTGAGCTGAACCAGGTTTCAGACCAGATGCTGTAATCTTCAAGGTTAGCTGGGTGAAAGAAGTTCGACCAGAATCGTCCGGGATAGCTCAGATGGCAGAGCACTGGCGGCTTCAGCCAGGGAGGTCCCGGGTTCGAATCCTGGTCCGGACGTTTTTCGCCAAGTTGGAAAATTTACATCTAATAATATGGTATTTCTATAACGTACACAATATACGAAAAGACGTAATTTTAATAAAAAAAATCCTATAATTTATGCGTAAAAAAATAAGAAAGCTCTTTATTTTCATTCTTTTATCTTTTTATACAATAAGTACTAGTTGATATACATAATCGCTTTATACCATATGTACTAGTTCATATATATAATCGCTTTATACCATATGTACTAGTTCATATACATAATCGCTTTATACCATAAGTACTAGTTTATATACATAGTCGCTTTATACCACAAGTTCTAGTTGATATACATAATAGCTTACTGCTTCATACATCTAAAAAAATTGTCGCTATTGATCTTTTTTCTTCCCTGGTTTTTTTTAAAGGTAAACATTTAGCATTGTAGAATTAAATGAATATCCGTTCAGAGAAATCGGTTTTTTTTTATTAAAATCTATTTTGGTTTTCAATTTCATCGTTAGAAATATCTAAAATATCATTTTTAGTGTTTCATTATTTTAATATGTCAAAGCGATACGAATCTTTGAAATACACCCAAAAAGACTTCTTACCAGAAATTTTTAATGTCTATTTTTTACAGATATTAAAATTTAATTATTTAATTTTAGATCTTTATGTTTTTATACACATACCATAACCAATTACGTTAAAAAAAACAGAACATATTTTACCGAAGCTTAGAAAATATATTTACAGCCGAAATAACAAAATAAATGTTGCTCCTTTTTTTATTATGAGTAACAAAATCGTTGAATGTTTTAGAAATTTAAGAAAAACAATAAAAAATTCCGCATTTAATATTTTGAAAAAATCTAATAAAATTATATACGGAGAAATTCGGGTTGGGTTGATTTTTGACGGCCAATTATCTACACGAGAGATATAGGCCCGGGAGGAGTGCCCTCCGTGGGGGTCTTTCTAAGGGAAACTAATCCGTATTAACGCATTGAAGATCCACGGCTCGAAGAAAACCACGAAAACGCCGAACGATTAGGCCGACGGGCGCGAATGGGATCGAACCCAGCACCTCCCGTCTACCAGCTTGGAGAGCAGAACCTCTCGGCCACCGGAGAAATTCGGAGAAACAATATGAAAATTACGGAGAAAAGTATTTAACAAATTAAATGTATAATATATTAATCACAAATATTATTATTGAAAATCGATATTTTTCCAAGTTGCGTACTAAATCTACCCTATCTATATTATAGGACAAACATATCTGTGCGTAACGCATACGTCATTTTGCGAATGGCAACACTTTGAAATTGGAATTAAAATTTCGGTTTTGCAATTATATCTACGGCAAATTTTTAAACTTCTAAACATCGCACATTTTAAATTTTAACACCATAGTATAAGGAAAAAAATGCTCTTTTAAATGCAATTTGTTTGAAAGCTGTATCTCAATTTATTTTTGAGATATTAATTTTTTTGTAGCTTTTAATACAAATTTTGTAATTGTGGCAACTGAAGTACTCCATTTATATTGAAAGTAAAGGGAAAATAGCCATGGTTTATTATTTTTATTTATTATACTGGGGAGCTCGGCCCCCTACGAGCTACGCTCGCCAACCCCCGTCCAGACACCGTAGACTCTAAATGCACGCTAATTTGATAGGCTTTAAAAAGATTTCGAAAGATTGAATTATAATTTAAAAAACACTGGCGATCTCTCTATAAGCGTATTTCTATTCATTTCTCTTTGATTGGGGAATTTTAACGCCAAATCCGTTGTGGTACTACTTGATTATCCCGTCGACCCATTTCGCCAAATTATATAAATCGCCAAACCACTCGCCAAATTATACAAATTGACATAATTTTTATTTTAAATAACGAAAAAACAAATAAATTAGTACAACATTAATAAAAATACAAATAAAACGTCGAAATAAAAATAACTTGATGACGTAGACACGTGTAGCAACATTTCAAAATAAGCTAATATAAAAGGAATTAAGTAAACAGAGTCTTTGTCTCCTGGTATTTTTTAACAAAGTGAAAAGAAAGTTCTTTTAAACGAGACATTTTAAATTATTCGCTTTTAATCTGACGTAATTTTGACCAAACTATTCTTTCTCTTTTTAATATTCACGTGAAAATACTTGTGTTAGAAATTAAATATTATTTGCGCTTTCTTAACAAAAATAGTTGAAAAGTACTTAACTCTTAAAATATCAAATAAATGTCTAGCGCAATTTCTAAATTTAAACCGTTTTGCTATATTATTTTGTGTTCATTTTATGTAATAACTGTAATGTGACGTAAATATGACGTAATTTCTTCTATTTAAGACTTCTAACGCATGTTAAAAAATTTATTGCTTTACAAATTCCTTTCTCTCTTAAAATTCACGTGTAATTATAGTTTTTATGACATAATTTTTAATAAGTTCCTGCTTTTTGTACATAATTATTTAATTCTAATTCCAAATGTTTTTTTCTGTTTATAATAGTCACGTGTAAATAAATTTTGAATTTATTTACACGTATAAATATATTTTTTTTTGAAGCAAACATTATTGCTTCCGCTGTTTATACAGTTGGCAACAGTTTAAATTAATATCACTTTCTAAAATCTGTTAAAAATATCTCTAGAAATGCTGAAAATCTGAATTTAAAATAGAAATAAAACGTCAAAAAATTAGTCAAAATAAAAAAATTAATGCAATCTGCAATCCGGCAAATTCTAACGCATAAAATGATCTAAAAATGATTAAATTCCTATGAACAGTTTTTGCTCCTATAAAACTTTTTTAGTGGAACGATTTTGTCCAACTTTAGCATTAAATATCTCTTAAAATAATTCTTCGATCTGAAAACTGTCTGCATCAGCGTGTTTATCAAACATTTCTGTATAATACTACCGATTTTCATATTTTTGTATGCATTATTTTTCTTAATATTAACGAAGAAAGACCTCCGGTCACAAAAAATTCAAAACCGGCGGCGGCGGCGGCGGCGGCGGCGGTGACAGCGGTAGTTACTTTTTTTTAGAATAGAGAGATCCTTATTGATGTCATTTTCACAATACAAATTAAAGTAACTTTTTTATAATTTTTGAACAGAAAATGATGTTCGACATTAAAAAAAAAAACACGCATTCTTTTTCATAAAACAGTTACATTTCAATATTTTTACATTACGCTGATACTGAGTTTGAGACGCTAGGCAAAATGATTCAGTGAGTAAAAATTATGTCATATTTCAAACAAAACGATCATTTTTTTTTTTTTTTGATAAAACTAAATATTTGAGCAATACTAAATGGCCAATACTATGACAAATAAAGGCAAATTTCTGATTTTTTTTTTTTTTTTTTTTTTTTTTTCGCGTGTACTGACATTAGAACTTAAAGTTTGTGCGAATGTTCACATGAAAAGTTGTATTGGACAAACTTAACTTTAAGTTTAGAAATGCATTCATTAATAATCTATTGCGCGTTAAAATACTTTCAAATTGTGAATTTGAGAGGTGCGTATGTAAATTATGGGAATTGAAAATAACGTACAATTTAGATTTCATGGGGGAAAATTTTATGATGTGACAAAGCGAAATCCTTTTTACTGATTTTTTATCCCATAAAAACAAACATAAAAGTCTCAATCGATAAATTCATCATAATTACTCATCTTGATTACGTATTCTAATAGAGTTTAATTTTTCAATAATTTAAGCAGCTGAAGTTTGTGGAAATAATATTTTAGTAATTTTAGGTTAAAAATATTATTTGTTTTAAGAGACAACCAATGTTAGATGATTTTTTTATTGTAATTATTTTTGTAGGTTTATTATACATTCGATCTGACAGTTCCTTTTTAACATTTTAGTTCGTCGAATTTCGACGGGTTCCAACTCGTTATATATAAAATCCTAATGAATCGATTTGAAACGAATTTATGTAACGATTCTATGAAACGACTGATTAAATAAATGATTACGTTTCACGGTGATTTCTCCTAAAATATGGAATACTTTGCGATGAAATTAACACCAAAAATCCGTATTGATCTACAGATCTCAAAACTGGTATTAGAATTTTAAAACTAGAATTAGTTTTCGAAATATTAAATTTTTCTAATTTTAAATACTTTTTTTTTCTAATGATGGCAACTCAAATTTTAATCATAACATATATTTTTTTTCATATTTTAGAAAAAGGTTATATTAAATTAATTTGGCGACGAGTTTGGTCTCCATTAAATGTATGCTGTAAAGAACTAATTCATTACAGAAAACTAACATTTTCCACCGATAGATGGCGGTAGTCATCTGATGATAAAAGATTGTTCTGTTTTTTCGAACTCCGAAGCGAGAAGCTGGAGTGAGCGCGCAGAGTGTTTTTTTTTGCTGTGAAGGTGACTCGACGAGTGGTGTAGTTAAAAAAGTAGAAATTGTTACCGCGATTATATTTTGTGTTTTGTGTTCGTAAATTTGTGTTTTGTTAACGTCATATTAAATCAAGAAAAACCATCCGATGGCCTCTTCATTTATAAACTGTGTTCATTGTTAAAGTATACCATAGTCTCCTACATTACAAACGAGTAAAGATGGTGGCAGCCCGGTACGATTCCATGGTGAAATGACCAGTGTTCTTAAGTAAAGATGCAACTAGCAAGTAAGCCAGTTCCATATTTTTGTATTTATTAGTACCTTGAATCATCTGTTATCGATTAAATTTCTTTTAATCTGGATTAACTAGATTTATTGGCTTGCGTAAATTAATTTCAAGCTTTAGAAAAAGCGCGGGTTAATTGGGCTTATTTCATGTACTGATATATACTAGACTTATTCCCATCAAATCAAATAAAAAAATTTGAATAATATTGAGAATTATTTCATTAAGCTGTTCTCTTTATAAAATATTGTGTTCTTAGGCATTTTATCTTAGAGATATTAAGATCTGTTCTTAAAGTTGAAATAATAATAAATAAAGTTTATTTATATATTTTGGGGGATACTTGTGATGGTGATAATTCTTTTGAATCAAAATGATTTAATATTAAATGGTATCATTTCATTCTTTAAAGGAACGAGATTTTGAAAAAAATAAAATTTCCAATCTTAACATTCTGTTATTTGAATCGATGCCAAAATTACAAAGTTCGAAAGAAAAAGTGTTGAAATGCAGATGAATTCTGTTTTGTTTTTCTTTTTTTCTTTATTTGTTATTTAGTTATTCTAAAAATAGAATAGATGATATTTTCGTTCTTTGATTTCTGATCGAAAAATGAATGTGGATTTGATGTTTGTTTTGTTAATTTTTAAAGAAAAAAGTTATTGAGTTTAAAACGGAAAAATAAATAATTCTGTTTTGTTTGTTGAGTTTATGTAAAAAAATAAAAACTTGATAAGTATCCAGTAAAAGATAAAAGTGTTATTTTCATTTGGAAAAAGAAATTGGGTTGAATATTTTGTAATTTACTCTTTTCATGTAAAGAAATGAAAATGTTAAGTGGGTTATTTTAAATATTTTTTTGCGAGTAATTTGTTATGCTTGCATAAAAAGAGTTGAGAATTAAGAAAAATTCTCGTATTTACTTAGTTTGATTGGTTTAATTTTAATTGCGTAATTTAATTATTGTTTTTGAAATAAGTGTGTTTATTGAAAAAAATACAGTTCTGAATGTTGAAAAAAAAAATTCTTTTATCATCTTAATTGTATTTTTGACACAATTACATATTTACTTATTTAATTTGTTTAAAAAGTTGCACAGTGTTTAATTTACTAAGAATTTGATAGAGGTGGATTTTAGAATTGCTTTATTAATTAAAATTTATTATATCGGCTTAAAAGTTTTGTTGCTAGTTTAAGTAGGAGACTTCTGAGTTCTATTAATTAGAAATTAAGCATTCTGATTTTGTTTCGGTTTATCTAAAATTAAGATTACCTATTTAGCAAAAGCTAGAAGAGCAGACTTGTTGGAAATTTGTGATGAATTGGAATTGGAAGTTGATCTTTCGAAAAATATTCCAGAAATTAAGAAAATTATTGTAGAAAGCGAAGTTTACAAGGAAGAAGAGGTTAGACTCATGTTAGACCGAGTAATAGAAGATAGGAAAACGAGAGAAGAGAGAGAGAAAGAAGAGAAAGAAAAAGAAGAAAGAATTCGACAAGAAGAAAGGGAAGAACGTATGACTAAGGAAGCTCATGAACATGAACTAGAATTAAAAAAATTGGAGCAATTGCAAAGAACTTCTGAACAGAACGATGGATCAGGAAGAAAGGTTGATGTCGGACCAAAAATACAGTTGGCACAAATTGTTCCGAAATTCGACGAAAAATCTGATGAGATGGGTCTCTTTTTAATTAATTTTGAGAGAAGAGCAAAGATGGCTAAAGTTTCGAAGAGTGAATGGGTTGCATACTTGTTAGCTGTTTTGCCCACAGAGGTTACAAACATGTTAGCTAGGGAATCGCCTGAAGATGCGATTAACTACGATTTTGTTAAAAATCTTATATTAGAAAGATATAAGTTGAATAGCGAGAAACTGAAGCAATGTTTTTATCGGCATCATAAAACGCCAGACAAATCTTGGAGGAATTATGCGCAGGAACTCACTAGTTATTTTACAGCCTGGATTACAGAATTAGGTGTTGAAAAGTTTGATCAACTTAAAGATTTAATTATTACAGAACAGTTAAGGTTTCGAGTGCCCGCGGAAACAAAAGAACATTTTCTAGACAATTGGTTAAATTTTGTGACGCCTTTAGATTTGGCTAAGAAATTGGATGACTATGAAAGTATCAAAGAAAGTTTTAAAAAGAAAGAACTTCCGAAAAAGACCATGTCTAATTTTCGATCCCAATTTAAAAATTCAAATAACTTTGACTACAAGAAAGAAAGTAAGGATAATAAGCCTAAATTGCCAATTAAATCAGAATCATTAACTGGGAATCATAGAGAAAGAGAATTTGATAAAAGGAGAACGTTACGTTGTTACGAATGTGGATCAAGCACTCATCTTCGTCCTCAATGTGATAAACTTAAGAAATCGCCAGAAATCATTTCTCATGTTAAGGTGGAAGTTGGGCAAGATTCGTCAATAACGCCTTATCTTAGTGTGGGGAAAGTAAACGGCGTACAAATGGAAATTTTAAGGGATACGGTGCGACAATAGATTTAATTGCACAAAGGTATGTCAAACCACATATGTATCTGAACGAAAAAGTGTGGGTACGGGTGCCCTTACACGATGGTCTATTCTGTTTACCTCTTGCAGAGATTGAATTAGATTGTGAAATGGGACATGTGATAACTAAAGCTGCTGTCTCAAGAGACTCTGTAGATTTAGGAAGATATTTGTTAGGAAATAAAACAGCCGCTTTATTTGAACATTGTAAAGAAGAAAAGGCAGTGAAAGAGCATATGATTAATGCTGTTCAAACCAGAGCTCAGAAGAAAATTCTGGAAGCAGAGAAGGTTTCTCATGAAGTACCTGAAGTGCACGAAATTTCTGATGAAACTGTAGAAAAGAATCATAGCAATAGTATAGAAAGAGAAAACAAAAAAAATGGAAGCGAAAAAAGATAAAGATAAATCAGAAGAAGAGAAGTTAGAAAACCAAGAAGACTCAATTTTGCCAGTATGTCAAACTGTCTCAGTACAAGAGCTTATAAAAACTTCTCCTAAGACATTTTCTGAAGAACAAAAGAAGAGCAAAGAGCTAAAACCTCTTATCGAAGAAGCTAAAAAGAAAAATAGCAAAGATAGCAAATTTATTTTGGAGAAAAATATACTTTTTTATACAAGAAAAGATAGGAATGGTACTGAAAGAAAATTATTAGTTGTCCCAGAAAGGTTTCGTGAGCAGTTAAAAATTTTTTGTCATGAAACTGTTGCAACTCATTTGGGGGTAGCTAAAACTAAAGATGCTTTGTTTAAGACTTTTTATTGGCCAAATTGTTTTAAAGATATCGAAGATTATGTAAGAACGTGTGACTACTGTCAACGAGTTGGAAAGCCTCAAGACAAAAAGAAAGCACCTTTACAGATTGTTCCAGTTATTTCAGAAATATTTACAAAGGTAAATGTTGATGCTTGTGGACCTTTACCTGTCAGTACACTAGGGAACAAATACATAATAACTGTAATATGTTTAGCTTCGAAATATCCTAACGCAGTTCCTACACTTAATTTGTATTCTACGACGATTATTGATGCTTTATTGCAAATTTTCAGTAGACTTGGATTTCCTCGTATACTACAAACTGACCAAGGAAAGTCATTTATGAGTGTACTTACAACGGAATTCTTAGAGAAATTTGGAGTTAGAGTTGTGCGAAGTTCGGTTTATCATCCACAAAGTAATCCAGTTGAAAGAATGCACAGGACTTTGAAACGGATACTCAGAGTACTTTGTTTAGAATCTGGAGCTGATTGGGAGAAAGTACTGCCTCCTGCCCTTTTTGCATTAAGAACTGTAACTCACAATAGCACTGGGTTCAGTCCAGCAGAATTAGTCCATGGCCAGAACTTAAGAAGTCCAATGATGCTACTCTATGAAAAATTGACTGAGCAAGAGATAGAAGAAGATAGTGTGATATCCTATGTATTTGACTTAATGAACAGAATGAAGAAATGCCAAGAGCTCGCTGCAGAAAATATGGAAAAAGAGAAACAAAACCAAAAATATTGGTATGATATAAAAGCCAGAAAACAAGAGTTTAAAGAGGGAGATAAAGTTTTAATTGTGGCCCCGTCCAAACCAAATAAACTGTCAGTTAGTTCGATAGGACCTGGAGAAGTAATGAAGAGATTATCAGAAACTAACTATGTTATGTACGATCCAGAAAGAAAGAAGTCCCAAGTGTATCACGTAAATATGTTAAAGCCCTACCATCAAAGAAAAATTGAAAGTATAAATTTACTGACTATAAATACAACCTCTAATGATGAAGAAGAAGATGAAATTCCTAAATTGGATGAGGAAAATAATGATGCGTTGTTAGAAGTATTGCAAGACATACAAAAAAACAACAGATTAAATGAAAGTCAACGAGAAGAATTAGGACAACTTATTGGAAAATATGCTGACTCTTTTTCGACTGAACCAGGGTGCACGAATCTAGCTGAACATGATATTGAGCTGGAATCAGAAAAACCAATCTGTGCCCGGCCTTATAAAATGTCGCCTAGACAAACGGAAATCCTTAAGGCCGAAGTCGAGAAAATGCTGAAACTGGAAGTCATTGAGCCAGGTGAATCTGACTTTGCCTCTCCGTTAATTTTAGTTGAAGTTCCAGGCAGAGAAGCGAGACCTTGCATAGATTATCGCCGTTTAAATAAAGTGACTCGCACAAAATTTTATCCTTTGCCCAACATTGACCTGTTAATAGAAAAGGTGTCTTCAGCTAAATATATTTCAGTTTTAGATCTGACCAGAGGTTATTGGCAAATTCCGTTAACGAAACGTGCTCAAAGGTATGCAACTTTTGTGACAAATTTTGGGACGTACAGACCTTTACGCCTTCCCTTTTGTTTAAAAAATGCTCCGTATGAATTTAGCCGACTTATGGCTGGATTACTTAAAAACTGTGAAGAGTATGCGGTGCCTTATTTGGATGATGTTGCTGTCTTTTCTCAAACTTGGGAAGATCATCTAAAGCACCTGGAAGACGTTTTCAGAAGACTGAGTGAAGCAAACCTGCATATTAAACCATCTAAATGTCAATTCGCTCAAGCTTATGTAAAATATCTTGGACACTTAGTGGGTCAGGGTCTTAGAACTCCAGAAGAACTGAAGGTTCAAGCCATAAAAGAGTTTCCAATTCCTACTACTAAAACTCAAATCCGATCCTTCTTAGGTTTAGCCGGATATTATCGGAACTATATTCCTAATTTTTCTGTAATTGCAACGCCTCTCACTAATTTATTAAAAGGAAAAGTTCGCAATTCAATAGTAAACTGGAATGACGACTGTCAAAAGGCATTTGATGAACTGAAAGGTAAACTCTCTGAAAATCCTGTCTTATATAGTCCTGACTTTTCGAAACCTTTCATCGTTCAGTGTGATGCTTCAAATTTGAGAATTGGTATAGTGTTATCCCAGCTGAATGAAAATAATGAAGAACATCCTATATTATATCTGAGCAAAAAGTTTTCAGACAGAGAACGAAACTTTAGTACCACCTAAAAAGAATGTGCTGCTATTGTGTTTGCAGTGCGAAAACTACGATGCCATTTGGATGGACATCAAAAATTTCAGATCCAGACGGACCACAACCCCTTAGTATGGTTAGATAAAAACAGCGGAACTAATCCTAGACTTTTAAGATGGGCCTTACTTTTACAGTCCTTTAATTATGAAATTGTTCACAAAAAAGGAAAACATCATCACAATGCTGATAGTTTGAGTCGAGCCCTAAAAGCCTAAGTTTGATTAGAATGCTAATATGTAAATATGATAATTTGTATAACAGTTAAATTTGAATTTATTGTTTTGAATATGTGTAAATTGTTTTTCATTTGTATCTTGAGTATAATGTTTGAATATTTATAAATTTTATTTGTATTTTATATATTTATGTTTTCATGGTGGGAATAAGTCAGTTGTGGTTCACGGTACTAAATTTTGTTTGGAACTGGTGCTTGAAAGCAATAATTCACAAAGAAACTTTTCCCCGTCGACAGTGAAAAGTTTTCTCCAGGTGGGGAGGAGTCTGTAAAGAACTAATTCATTACAGAAAACTAACATTTTCCACCGATAGATGGCGGTAGTCATCTGATGATAAAAGATTGTTCTGTTTTTTCGAACTCCGAAGCGAGAAGCTGGAGTGAGCGCGCAGAGTGTTTTTTTTTGCTGTGAAGGTGACTCGACGAGTGATGTAGTTAAAAAAGTAGAAATTGTTACCGCGATTATATTTTGTGTTTTGTGTTCGTAAATTTGTGTTTTGTTAATGTCATATTAAATCAAGAAAAACCATCCGATGGCCTCTTCATTTATCAACTGTGTTCATTGTTAAAGTATACCATAGTCTCCTACATTACAATGCTAAGAAATGCATCATGTTACTTTTATTCAGAATTCAATTTGTATTTCATTATCATTTTATTTAATACAAAACTTTCATTTAAAATTGAAAGCTTTAAAATAAATGGCTTTTACTTCATTCTTTTTTTTTAAACGAAACAAAAAGAGAAATATTAGACACAGATGTCATATACGCAACGGGGTACCTAATTGGCGCCAAAATGGCGTTATTTTGCCTGACATGGTAACCCGGCTATTGTTGCTTATTTATTAATAAATGTTTATATGAATTTATTTTCTTTTTATTTACAAAAAATGTTATAAATTGTTTTGTTCTATAGTTATTAATAATTTTTTTTTATTTATTGTTATTTCATTTTAAAAATAACAGAAAATAATATAAAAATGCATATGTAACAGGTATTTAAAAACGAGGTTTTTGCCAAATTGTCGTAAAATAAAAATCATGCCAAACCCGGTGCGTATGTGACAATGCAACAAATAGTGAGATTTAATTTCCACTTCAAAGCAACGTTTTAATGTTATTACTTCTCCAGTCGACCAATTTCGCCAAATTATATAAATAGCCACATTATACAAATTGACATATTTTTTTTTTTTTTTTTTAAGTAACAAAAGAACAAATAAATTAGTATAACATTAATAAAAATACAAACAAAACGTCGAAATAAAAATCACTTGATGGCGTGAACATGTGTAACTTCCTTAAAGTCAAGTGAATGTGACATTTACGATCAACCATTATTGGCATTTAATCTTATAGTTTGGCGACAGATTTTTGGTCGATGGGATAACCAAGTAGCACCGTTTTAATTTACCACTCGAAAAATAAAAAAAATGCTAACTGGCGAGTTAAAAAAAAAGCTATTGGCGAGATTTTCACCCGGCTAACATAAAAGTATCAGGAATTCTTTGTGATGAATGCATCTTTTATGTAGTTTTATTCGAAAAAATAATTTTGATTCTTTAATCAAAATGGAAACCTTTCTTATGAAACGCGAAGGAATCAGCCCGTTGTTTATGGGAGTTACATGACTTGGACTATTATAATATAAACGAAATAATGGGGATAGAATAATATTCTGCGACTTATCTCACCTGTAGCTGGCTAACATTAAAGTACCAAAATGGCCGCCTGGAATATAAAAAGCGAAGGGATTCGCCTGGAGCTGTTGATGATAGTCACATGACCTAGGCTATTATTATAGATATTGTTTTCAATTTTAAAAACGACGCAAAGAATAATATTTCCTAACAATTAAAAATTTATTTTCACGTGACTATTAAAAACAGGAAAAAAAACTTTAAAATTACTATTTAATGAGTACGTGTTAAAGGCAGGAAAATATAGAAAATTATGTCCTGAAAATTGTATTTACACGTGAATATTAAAAGGGAAAGGAAACTTTAAAATAATAAATACATTAGTATGAGTTTAACCCTTTCGCGGACAAGGCACTTCTATTCGTAAAATCTTGAAATCAGTGAATGGCACCAGAATTTACAAACAAATTTCGAAATACAAAAATGCTTTTATTCACTTAAATAATAAAAGGGAAATTTTCATCCCAATATTCTGATGCTGATGTGGCATTTAAGAATTAAAATTAAGTGGTCCAAAAATGAACCACCGCCCTTGAAGGGGTTAAAGCAGCAAATTTTAGTAATTGTATTATGTCAATCGTTTTATAACGCTGTTAATAAATACCGAGAGACAAAGACTCTGTTTACTTAATGCATTTTATTTTAGCTTCTTTTCAAATGTTTAACTGATCTTCTTTAACCAAACACGAAAACAACCATTGGATGTCTTAACAGCAACTGATTCTACCTTAAATTTTTGCAATCAAATGGAATTGAATGGA
Organism: Maratus speciosus; assembly: GCA_963932465.1. Taxonomy (NCBI): domain Eukaryota; kingdom Metazoa; phylum Arthropoda; class Arachnida; order Araneae; family Salticidae; genus Maratus; species Maratus speciosus. The sequence goes on from OZ010790.1 coordinate 42,489,481, forward strand.
AACCCGTTTACCGGGAGATCGCTACAGGTTTTTTCAGTGTAATTAAATCTTCTCTAATCTTTTTAAAACCGATCAGATTAGCGTGCTTTTAGATTCTACAGTGTCTGAACGGGGGTTGGCGAGCGTAGCTTGCAGGGGGAAGAGCCCCCTAGTATTTATATAAAAGTTTTGTATATTCTGAATTGGCAATTGAAAATTATTATCAGTGGGCCCGAGCGCTATCTACATTATTCACGTTGTATTTTTTTTTTTTTAATGTTTGTATTTGAATTCTCTGACGATAAAAAGGATAGTGTCTTTCAAAGTAAAAAAAAAAAAGTCTTTCGTAATATCACTTTTTGAAAACAACCATTTTCTGCCAGTAAAGTAATGACATAAAATTATTTCACATTACAAATAACTGTGGATAGAAAACATCATAACATCATAAGAGTATACGAAAGGTAAAGCTAAAATCCATATAACCTATTCAAATACATTGTCAGTAGTTTTCATTTTCCCTGATTTGTTGATATTCTCTAACACCCAAGACCTTCAAACTAAGTTTTGCAGCGTACAAACCCTCCCTTCTGCAGTTACTGCATCTTATTCTGTCATTGTCAATGCTCATGGAGTAACCAACTCTAGAATTACAGCAGTCCTGCGGTCTACTTCACCACAGCCTTCTGTAGACGATTTATATATGCACTTATTGTATAGTGATCTCTGTTTAGTCAGGGTCCGATTCAAAGTACACATATGGAGTACGCCATGCACAGGCACTTACGAAGCCAAAGATTTGGCATTGACATAAGAAAAAAATAACTTCAAACATTCTTTAATATTAAACGGTATACGATGCTGAAATTCATAAATATTTTTTAAACTTAAAATTTCTAAAATAACACAATTATTAATAAACAATTAAAAAATAATTCTTACATTATGAACGTCATGAAATGTTTTTTTTTTTTCAGATGGTAATTGGCTCAGTTTGAACACACCGGTAAAAACATCAGACATGACGCAATTAGCACAAAACACCAACCTGATATATAACAATCTGTATAAATTTATGCACATTTAGCTATTTTTAACTGTTCTTAAATACGAGAAATATAACTTAATAATGTCTTAGGAAAATTCTAGCATGCTCTTTATGCTGAACGGCACAACTATGAGTAATATTTAGTCGTATAATATTATTTAGTTGTATATCATACCCCGTCAAAAATGATGGTATGTTACAACTCTGTTTTACTTTCATAAGACTTCATACAAACAAACAACATGAATACTTTATTATTGAAAGGTTCGTATTGTAGAAAAGTACATTTTAAAAATAACAAACGGTTTCTACAAATACAAATGATGGGGATATTTTTTTGCTCAATGTTCAATTTCTGAAATAGCTGAACGATCAACAAAAACTCCGATTCTAATCTTTAGAATTAAGAGATGAAAAATCAGTCAAAATTACGTCATGTTGACACAATCATATCATTTTTTCTCCTTAATTTTTTTAATGTAAAAAATACATTTCAAGCTAAGCATAACGTCACCGGTGCAAAATTTTCAAACAAACTTTATATACATACGTTTATTCTTAACCACAGCATATTAAAATAAAAATATAAATTTTCTATCTAATTGCAATGAATAAAGCTAATGAAGTCTTAATGCATAAAGATAAAATAAACCCAGAAGACAATATTTTCGTGATATCACAATAAATATCAATTTTATTCGCTTATAAAAAAATAAAGTACATGTGCAGATTTTTTTTCTTTTTTACTGAAAATAATTGCAAATGAAAAAATGCGTCCAAAAAGTCACGTGTCTGAATATCTTTCATTATTTTTTTTTTTATCTGATACAGTGGAAGGAATCCGAATGCCATAATTTTGAAGAAATTTCATAATAAAATATTAGAATTAAAATAAAAATATAAAAATAGGAATATATTTAATATTAGATAGTTCGGACACATCTACATATGAAGAGCTTTGATTTAAAAAAAAAAAATAATAATAGCAAAATTGGTTCAGTAGAAAGTTCAGGGCACATGATCTAAAAAAAATAACCATATGTTTTAAATATATAGAATAGATGGCATGGTTCTCCCCGGTATGTTTACCAACACTTTTCTAGACTTGGATTTTATATAAGTAGATAGTATAATATCATTTATTGTATAATATTATAGATTGTATAATATTATTTATTGCATAATACACTGTAAAAAAATCCGAACAGTATTCCTGTAGGAATCGGAAAAATAGTTGCCCTTATTACCGGAAAAATTTCCGACCCAGCTCGGAATAAAATCCGTAAAAAAAAGAAAATATTCATTAAAACGGTACTTTATGGATTTCATTTCAATTTTACGGATTTTATTCTGATTTTACTGATTTTATTCCGAGCTGGGTCGGAAATTTTTCCGGTAATAAGGGCAACTATTTTTCCGATTCCTACAGGAAATCTGGTCCCTTTTTTTTTTTTCTTTTACAGTGTATGATACTATTGTATAATATTATTTATTGGATATTTTTGTTTATTTTTCAATATTTAACGACGATGCTACAGTCTTTTTCATTATCACCGAGCTTTTCTTTTTTATTTGACTGCACTATTTAAAATATACCTGACATTATTTTTTTTATTTTTCAGAATAACATTATAATAAATACTTTGAGTTCTTTCTTAAAACTGAGAAGCGATAATATGTAAAAATTTGAAAAAAAGAACTCGCAAATTAAACCACAAAATTTATAATTTCAACTAAAATTCTACGAATGTCAACTACTTTATACACAGAGTATTAAACCAAAATAAAATCTATGTCAAATTTTTTTTCTAGTATTTCTGTATTATTCTATCACAAGCTATGTCTTATCTTCACTTAAAATAACACTTTATATATTGAATGTCTAGAACATATGTCATTCTCATCTGTATATCCGTTGCTGACAAGAGAATGCTGAAAGAGGTAAAACCGGAGAACAGTTATCTGGAAATTTAAAGTAAAGTTTCTTCTTGTTGTGACTTTATAGATAAAACGAAAGTTATTCATTTATAAAAGAATACACTTCTAAAACATGTCTATTTTTTTAAAGCGAATTATGCTTTAGATATTTAACCCTTTAAGACCTTGGCTACACAATTGTGTAGGCCTAAAGTAAAAGATAAAACAATTTCCTATTTTTGTCCGATTTAAAGCCGAGGCTGCACCCACATAATTGTGTGGGTCATTCCTCATTATAACCTGACATTGGATGTTTTTTTTTTTTTCTACTAAATATTATCCTATTATTTAGGGGAAACCACCAAAACTTTTAATGTCTACCAAAAATCTTCAGTTGTTAAAGGGTTCATTAGATTTTGTTTCCATATTTTTCATATTACTATTAATTTTTATTATAAAACATATAAATATATTCTGTTAACACCAGTAAATGCACTTACGTGCAACAAAGATATTTATTGACAAACGAATTAAAACCCTTAAATGAATCGTGTAGCATATTTGCAACATGTACAAAAATTGTGCTTTTATGTCATCTGGTGGAGTTTCCTTTAACTAATCTATGTTTATATCTGCCACATTATGTTTTCAGAAAGATCGTTGCATATTCCCTCCGATAGATGGCAGTAGGGCTGATATTTAGTCAATTTGGCTGGAAGCAGAGGTCTGCAGGGTTTTGGTCTCCACGGACCGACATTTCCAGGCCCGGGCACGGCTCGTACAAAAAAAATTATTGGCCCGGCCCGATATAACAGTTAAAAGTTCGGCCCGAGCCTGGCCTGGCCCGATAAAAAGTTAAAATCTCGGCCCGGGCCCGGCCCAGCTCGAGACAATTTCTACAAAACATTGATTTTTACGCCGATTTGGTTAAAAGTTTGTCTCGTACGAAGAGTTCAAGCCAAAAATATTTATCTTAACTTTTCTTTTCATGTTTATAATCTTCATTTTTATAGAAGTGCCGCAGTGTAAGATATTTATTTTTCTAATGAATCTCAATTTCTTCTATGTAAATGTTTCAGTTATCATTAATATTGTTAATCCATATTCCATCTAATAAAGTTTTAAAAATCTGAAAAATGCTATACAGTAAAATCTAAGACTGGATTGCGTAGAAAAGAAAAAAAAAATGCGTTATAGACAAGTTCCCTTCTTAGCAAGTGTAAATGTATTATATATTCTTTTCTTACCGAGTAGTATATTAATTTTGCATGGATCAACACGTTTTGTAATTTAAAACAAGATTCCGTCATAGACAGGTTCTTTTTCACACGTTTTACTATATTTTAATAAGTGTAGAAATCTACTATTCTTTAAAAAGACTGAATTTGAATGTTTAATTTTAGAATAATGGCGATTTAAAAATGTATGCATTTTTGAAAAAAAAAATAATTGTGCCAAGCCTAATTTTACTGACCTTCGAACGGACCAGGCCACGCCGAGACAATGATTTTCATATGGGCTGGGTCAAAACTAGGAGTGAAAATTTTGGACCGTGAAGATTAGGAAGGAAACCAGTACCCGGGTCTGTGCAGAAAAAATAGGTTAGGCCCGGCCCGAACCTTCAGGAAAAAAGTAAGGCCCTAGCCCGGCCCGTAAAAAGTAGTGACTAGGCCCGGCCGGCCCGAGCCTTCAGAAAAGAGTATGGCCCGGACCCTGCCCGGCCCGAGTGCCGTGAATGAAATTAGACCCGAGCCCGGACCGCTGGCCGTCCCGTGCAGATCTCTAGCTGGAAGTAACAAAGGACATCACATATTAATAATTCACTTATGTTTTGCATAGCTTAATTTCATACTTAGAATTAAGTTTTACAAAATAAAAATTAAGATAAAATGAGATATCTAGATTCATACTTATTAAAATAATTACCAATTTTGCACTATTTTAGTTTTGACAGTAGTTTTTGCTTTTGTTGCAGATACGCAACATAAGAAAAAAAAACTGACGTATTACACGAAAAAAAAAATCTCTGACTTTTTCATTATGTTTTCTGTATAATAAAACTTTCTTAGAATCATATATAATTTTTGGAAACAAAATAAAAATTCATGCCATTAAGGGTTAAAATTTTAAGCTTATTTTGTTGCTTTCTTAATTACACCATGCTGTATTTTCTTTTTTTTTATGATGTAAATTTTAAATGTGCTCAGAGGATTTTAGACTCAACATTTCTTTCTTTCAGTAATTATTTTAACAAGAAAGAATAATCATGGGTCATGTATATATTTTGAAACACTCTCCAACACAAAACACACAATATGAACTCTAAAAAGCTCAATGTTTTACTTAAAAGGCAGCAAAGATAATAATAATATGGATGTTACAAGTTAAAAAAGTTAAAAATATACATTTTATTTAAAATTTCTCAGGGAATATTTTTATTAATTGCTGTTCCATTCATTCAAATACGTCACTTCGTTTGAAATTCGAGACGCTATAATTATTAGGGAGAAGTAGCAGTACTTCTAACATCTATATTATTATTATCTCTGTCACCTTTTAACCCATTTGTGCCTTAATTTTCATTTTCTCAAATTTGTTTTAAAATCACTTTAAAAAGTGGCAAAATTAACTGGAAAGTACTAAAAAAAATTGACGCTAAATTTTTTTTGTATTTATTTGATAAAATGTAAACGTACTAAATCGGAGAATATGCATAACATTTGTAATAATATAATATGCATAATTATATATTTTGTCTAAATTTATATAAAATAAGCTTCTAAATTGTATATTATATACTATAATTAGTATGTTTTTGAACTACAAAAAACAATATATATTTATCTCTTTGCAGAGACTAATAACATTATAAGTATTAGTAAAAATAAACTAAGAATAATCGTATTTGAGGCTTAAAAACAATGTGTTTCATAATCATCTTGAAAAGGACTTCTCATAAATAACTGTCCCCTTAATGGCTAATAAAAATATGTACCCATTTGTGCCTAGCGCCCTATATTTTGTACGTTACATAAATGCATAAAAAATAGGCTTGAACATATAATTTCACAATTTTCATAAATACATATTTCAAAGAAGTCTACAAGCTAAGATTATGACTTATGTATTCTTATTTACGTGTATCCTTGGTAGAAAAAACAAAAATAAACTTACTTTTTACATTTCGCCACCTTGAAAAATAAAAAATTTATTAACTCCGAAAAACGTCTTCATTTAAGGAAATAAATATCCATCTTATGCTGTCGTCTTTCGGAAACAGATGAAGACATTTATAGTTAATTATTTTATATAATTTTCATTCTATAAATAATAAGAAAATTATAAAAATTCATTAAAGTTCGAAGCGTCCCAAAAATGGGATGCTAGGCATAAATGGGTTAAGTTAAACAGTGAGCTTTTTGAATGTTCATATTGTGTATTTTGGATTGAATCAAGGTGGAATATTGCATTTCTTCTTAGGATTTTATTTACGTACCAACACTTCAAGAATACTGTAACGAAACTTCATCGTTTAAAAAGTTAAATGATGATATCTAAGAAAAAAATTTAGAAAACGCATAGCGTATTTGAAAGTCAGGTTTCAGCAAGTACTGGTAATAGCCGTAAAGGTCCTCGGATTTTTTTTTTTTTAACCATTTGGAAAAATGGTTATTGTTCTGGTCAGGATGGGAAATGAAAAGCATATCTGAAGGTTTTCATTGGTTTAATCCGCAATTTATTCGTTTTCTGATTGGTCTATACAGTAATCTGTATTTCCCTTTAATTTCAACAACGATGGATACTTTCTGTTGCCACTATGACAAAAAAGTAATAAAAACTACAAAAAAAAATTAATAACTTATAACAAATTGAGATACAGCTTTCAAACAAATTGCATTTAAAAGTAAATTTTTTTCTCTATCCGACGGAGTAAAAAGTAATATTATCGGAAGTTTAGAAGTTTAAGAATGAAATTTCATTTAAAATTGGCCGTCAGATTTCTTGGAAATCTGACGATGGAAAAGCCTTTTCCCGAACAGCCAATGAAATGCTTGGATATTTACGTAAGTTTCAGGTGGATAATACTTAAGTTTCATGAAATCTGACGGGTCGCAGGCGATATTTTTGGTTTGCAATTTTTACGTGTAATAACACTATTAATGTTTAATTCATGGCGTACCTAATGTATGATCAACTCCGTGCGATTTTTTATGTCTTAAATTTTAGTCTTTAAAAAATCGTTTTCCAAATGGTCGTTGTAATTTGATAAATTGCTTTTTTTATTTTATTTATTTATTTATTTATTTATTTATTGTGCAACACTACGCATGATTGTGCATAGTGTGTTAAAACTCAGCTTAGTTGAAAAACGCATAACACAGTCAAAAATTCACCTTCAACAGTTTTCGGAAATGGACGGAAATGTACACGAATAATTTTATACAGATCTGTAGTATATAATCTACAAGTTTTTAAACACGCCTCATATTAAGCTAAAACATAAATGGAACAAAAACCTCACGTTTTATAACTAAAACGTACTTTCAGAAATTACCATTCATATATGGCAATATAACAGTCTTTCGCGTAGTTCTGTATAAGAATATAAATATTTTCCACAAACGTATCTCAGTATGCGAAATATATACCGTCTTGGAAAACGAATAACTCAATTAAAAAATCCATTTAGCAATTCATACTCAAATAGAGCACACTGTTAAAAATAAATCTGTGAATTCTCAGTAAAACAACTGACAGCAAAGTTGCCGGACATTTTCCGTTCCGTTAGTAAATTTTCCGTTTTGGGAGATAAAAAAAGAGGAAACTCCGTTTCATCTTGAAGTGGTAACTTTCTGATATAAGGTTGGTATTTCTCCGTTATTTCCTGCTGCCAGAATAGTAATTTTCCGTTTGTTAATATAACAAGAAGGGTATATTCCCGTTTTTTATAAACCTTTTTCAGGTCACTATCTGTTACTTAATATAGCGTAAACGGCATATTTTCGTTTTTTATAAACTTTTTTCAGTTCATTTTCCGTTAATTAATATAGGGAGAAGGGTATATTTCCGATTTTTAACAATTTTTGTCAGGTCACTATTTGTTTTTAACAATACTAGGGGGCTCGGCCCCCTACGAGCTACGCTCGCCAACCCCCCGTTCAGACACTGCAGTCTCTAAAAGCACGCTAATTTGATCGGCTTTAATTGAATTTTTTTGGAAGATTGAATTATAATTAAAAAAACAAAGGCGATCGCCCTATAAACGGGTTTCTATTCATTTCTCTTTGATTGGGGAATTTTACGGAAAAATCAGCTGCTGTTAAAAGATACAATGGCATTTCAAAATCATCTAATATAAAATGAATTAAGTAAACAGAGTCTTTGTCTCCCGGTATTTTTTAACAAAGCGAAAAGAAAGTCCTTTTAAATAAAACATTTTAAATATATCGTTTTTAATCTGACGTAATTTTCACCAAACTTTTCTTTCCCTTTTTAATATTCACGTGAAAATGCTTTTATTAGAAATGAAATATTATTTGCGCTGTCAAAAAAAAAAAAAAAAAAAAAAAAAAATAGTTGAAAAGTTCATCTCAAAATATCAAGTAAATGTCTCGCGCTATTTTTAAATTTAAACTACTATTTTGCAATATTATTTTTTGTTCATTTTACGTAATAAGTGTAACGTGACGTAAATGTGATGTAATTTCTCCTATTTAAGACTTCTAACGCATGTTAATGAATTTATTACTTTACAATATCCTTTCTCTGTTAAAATTCACGTGTAATTATAGATGAAGTAATTTTCAATAAGTTCTTGCTTTTTACACGTAATTATTTAATTCTAATTTGAAAGTTTTTCTTTTCTGTTTATAATAGTCACGCGTAAATAAATTTTTAATTTGAAGCAAACATTATTGTTTCCGTTGTTTATACAGTTTGGCAACAGGTTAAATTAGTACAATTTTCTGAAATAAGTAAAAAAATATCTCTCGAAATGCTGAAAATTTGAATTTAAAATAGAAATGAAACCTCGAAAAATGAGTCAAATTAAAAAAATAAATTATTTCTGCACACCGGGAAATTATAACGTATAAAATGATCTAAAAAGTATTAAATTCCGATGTATAGTTTTTGCTCCTATAAAACTTTTTTAATGGAACGATTTTGTCCAACTTTAGCATTAAATATCTCTTAAAATAATTCTTCGATTTGAAAACTGTCTACATCAGCGTGTTTATCAAACATTTCTGTATAATACTACCAATTTTCATATTTTTGTATGCATTATTTTTCTTAATATTAACGAAGAAAGACCTCCGGTCACAAAAAATTCAAAACCGGCGGCGGCGGCGGCGGCGGTGACAGCGGGAGTTACTTTTTTTTAGAATAGAGAGACTTTTTCTAGAAATAATTACTTTTCAAATATATTCCCATTAAAATAATGAAAGTATAATTTAAAGGTAATTATTTCTAACTTGAAAGTGAATATTTTTGCGGAAAATAAAAACATATTAACAACAGAAATGATTTCATTATTTATTGGGTCGCCACAAACTCCTTCTTAAACTATAACATGGAGATGTTACAGAAAAGCACTCAAAGCCATATTTTTTTTAACGCTATCCTTTTTATAGATTAAATGAATATAAATAGATATTTGCTGTTTTAAAATTCAGCTGCTAAACAGATTTTTTCTAATAGTATACACAACGTTCAATGTAGCACAATCTTGAGCAAAAAAATATATTTTTTGTCTCACTGTTGTCCAGCAGTGCATGAACCCAATTTGGTTGAGCCCAAAAATAGTCTTAATATTTGAATTTTGGGAACACTTTCTGTAAGATCATTTTCTTTTATAAGAAAATAATTTCTTAGTCTATGGATAAACCAGCCAAATTTATACTCTACCTGAAAGTTTTATACATTTACGAAATGAAAATGAATTCGGGTATATGTCAGAAAAATAGCCCAATTTTGATCAAAAATATAAAAGTTACTGATAAAGACATCTGATCCTGCTCCCCTCAGTCAAAGAGATATGACCTGTGCCCCCTTCCTCTCTAAATGGAGGACAGGATCCGCTTCTGTACACAGTCAGTAAGAGTAAACAAATTTATTTACGCTTGTTTTCACAAAATATTATGTGCAAAACTGCATAATGTTTACATGTATTACAACCAGGGCTCGAAATGTACCGGAGCAAACCGGAACAATGTTCCTGTTCGTGAAATTGTGACAAATATTGTTCTGGTTCGTGAAAGTATGGAAAATATTATTCCGGTTCGTGGAACTATTAAAAAAATATTATTACAGTTTCATACATTGTGGAATTTTACGCAAATCCCCTGTGCGGGCCTCCTTTCAAGAAGACGGGAGGCGCCAGATCACATGACCTACTGGAGAATTAAAATTAAAAAACATTTACTTTTTCTTTAGTTTTATAGTAGTAATGTAAAACTTGAACGCAGTAAGTAAACTGCATTTTTTCTCTTGGTCTTCTGAAAATAGAAGAAATGTTGTTTTAATTTTAAAAATAAAATTTACCTGGAGCATGAAATCGAATATGAAATCATGCTATTGTTTCTTGGCTTCTTTACAGAAGAAAATAATTGCTGAAATTTTAATAAGATATTATTTTGGATTCCCAGTCACGAATATATTTAACACGTATTAACCAAATGTTTCGCTGTAAATAGTCTGTAAATATTTAAAAGTGTAAAAATAGAATTATCAAAGTTTTTAATCATCCTGTGCTTATTTATATTGGACAACACCAGCGTAAAACTTTCAGTCGTGAAATATGCTGACTTTAAAATGATATAAATTCAAAATATTGAACTTTGCTCTCCCAACTGTGATTTAATTCAGAATAACGTGAAACTCGTGGAAAACATGAAGATTATTTATTATACATATATCTTACTATGCTCTATGTAACTTTTTTTTCTAATTATTTAGAATCTGGAATGCATTTTTTTTACATTGGTTTTTCTGTGATTTAATGTAAATTTGCTATACAGTAAAGTCTCGATTATCCGAGTTCATATGGACCAAGCTCACCTCAGATAAGCAAAAATCTCGTATAAACGGGATTTTCACAAATCGTCACCAGCTAAGGAGATGAAATATAAATTTTCACATAATTCATTCATTTTTAGGGTACATATAATAAAGTACCATATTATGGTAAAGTATCATTTCTTTGATGTACATTTCCGTTACTTTTAAGAAATACGCGGAATGAAATTGTTTCTTTGAAAAAGTCCTTGATTGTTTTTTGTTTGTTGAAGGTCAATTTTGCTGCAGTTTTTTTTTTTTTTTTCAGTATTACGCTACTGCGCGTAGTTACCAATATATAATATTTTTTTCTTACCTCTAAAACTTACCAGTAACTTTTGCCTAATTCAATCGCCGAAATCTAACAATTGTTAGCGATTATACGGCAAAAATTTGTATTCAATTTTAGAGGTAACAAAACCGTACACATTGGCAGCCATGTGATTATATTAGTGTCATGAAAATTACAGGTGTAGCCTTTTCTTTCTGCTCAAAGTATTAAATAGTTTTTTCTAATCGAACTTATACCTTTGAAATGGATCCTTTTCTTTTGATGGACTGATGGCTTCCATTATTATGAAACAGCCATTATAAATGAAGTGTTAGGTGACGATGAAATACCAGCCATAGAAAGTTAAACACTGATGTTCTGGTCAGAATGGGAAAAAAATGGCCCTAATCCCATTCTGACCAGAAAATCAGAGTTCTAACTTTTTACGGCTGCTTTTTCATCTTCGCCTAACACTTCATTTATAATGGCTGTTTCATAATAATGGAAGAAAGAAAATAACCGTCAGAAGAAAATAACTCGTTTAAGTGGGACTCGGATAATCGGTACTGTACTATACTTTCAACAAAAAAAAAAAAAAAAAAAAAAAAAAAGGAAAGAAAAAGAAAAGAAAAATTAGTCGTCAATAATTTTAAAATAGCGTTCCGGTTCGTGAATTTTCCATTTCGAGCCCTGATTACAATTAAATGTAATTTTTATCTCAGAAAAATTTTAACAACTAGGGGGCTCGGCCTCCTACAAGCTTCGCTCGCCAACCCCCGTTCAGACACCGCAGTCTCTAAAAGCACGCTAATTTGATCGGCTTTAAAAAGATTTTGAAAGATTGAATTATAATTTAAAAAACAGTGGCGATCTCCCTATAAAAGGGTTTCTATTCATTTCTCTTCGTTTGGGGAATTTTAAGGAAAAATCAGCTGTTGTTAAAAGATACAATGGCTGTTTTCGTCTTTGATTAAATAAAATCAGTTAAACCTTTCATATAAGCTAATATAATAAGCAAATCTGCATCAAAATGCAAATGAATTTTACAAATACCAATGACTTTTTTTGACGGAAACGACACAGAAGGTTAACGAATCTTAACTAAACCATTTAAGCAATTTCTTTATTTTCTGCTTCACAGATGTTTCTCTTTCAAATCATATTTTTTTGTTGATGACACTTCATTTTCAGCTTGTAATCTTTTTTTTTTTTTATTAAATTACTAATTAGTCGCTCGAAAGCAGTCTAAGCGCGTTCAATAAAATTAATATTAATCTTATTAATATAATCTCAAAATATCAAATTAGTGTCTCGCGCAATTTTTAAATTTAAACTGTTTTGCAATATTACTTTTTGTTCATTTTACGTAATAAGTGTAATGTGACGTAATTTCTCCTATTTATAATTTCTCCTATTTAAGACGTCTAACGCATGTTAATGAATTTATTATTTTACAATATCTTTTCTCTTTTAAAATTCACGTGTAAATATACTTTTTATGAAGTAATTTTCAATAAGTTCCTGCTTTTCATAGGTAATTATTTAGTTCTAGTTTTTTTTTGTGTTAAAAATAGTCACGTGTAAATAATTTTTTAATTTGAACAAGCATTATTATTTGCGCTGTTTATACAGTTGGCAATAGTTTAAATTAATACCATTTTCTAAAATAAGTAAAAAATATCTCTCGAAATGCTGAAAATTTTAATTTAAAATAGAAATAAGACCTGAAAAAATGAGTCAAATTAAAAAAAAAAAAAAAACTTCAGTCTGCACACCGGGAAATTCTAACGTATAAAATGATCTAAAAATTAATTAATTCCTATGTATAGTTTTTGCTCTTATGAAACTTTTTTAATGGAACGATTTTGTCCAAATTTAGCACTAAATATCTTTTTAAAAAAAAGTTGTTTTGTAAATAAAAGAAACAGGTTTATTTGCAAACATCTGATTTTAATGAAAGTTTCCTACTAGAACAATGCAAAGCTAGGGGAAAGTCTGAATTTTGAATGAATACAAGTAAAAAAAACAACTACAGGATTAAAAAGAATGGAATCCACATTTAGGTGTTAACTATGCAGTTACATGAAATGAGACTGTTGCGAAATTCCGATTTCAATTACTACTATTCTTGAGCATGGTAAATGATTTTAAACAAATCTTATACTCATTTACTCACTAGTAGCAGAATGATTAATTGTAAAATATTAAATGATATCAAATTGAAATTTACCCAAAATATAACATGATTATCATAGACTTTTGGACTAACATTGAAAAGATAACAATAATAACTAAGTGTTTAACATGAAATTCTAGATATAAACAAATTCATAAACATTGCTCAGTGCAGGACAGACGTACAACACCAATACATTGTATTAATTACTGAGAAATAAATTATTAATGATAAAATAAATTTCGATACAACGTATTCAACAGAGACATTGTTAATGTCACTTCATTATCATTTGAACATACGAGTACAGTGGTTAATAATATGGAATTCGCTGAGAGAAATTGAGCGTTATTATAAATAGCAATGCTGTGTGCGATTAAGTCTTATGCTATTTTGAATCTTAAACACATAATTGAAGGTTCATGGCGTATTTGGGGTAGAACATAAAACGAAATTTTGTATTATGATCTAGTTATTTTTATACAAGAAACAAGAAAAGAAAATTGTGTTTTGGCCAGACATAAGTGCAAAAATTTAATTGTATACGTAAAATGTTACTCTTTTTAATAATGTATTTTTATACTAGCAAAATCCACGTCTTTTCTCGCGTAGCTGTTGAAATATGCCAAATGATATTTGTTTGTTTAATTTTTATTAGATGATATTATATTTTCAGGAATAATTAAAAAATTACTAATTAAGACACAGTTTGACTAAACATCATTATTATACTACATTAGGCAGAAATCAGTCTTAAATTAATAAAAAGAACTAAAACTAATTCTAAGTAAATGATAATTGGCTAAAGAAGGTATTAAGGCTAAAGAAGGTTCTTTAGAAGGAAGCTTCTAAAGAAAGTATTTTGAAGCTTTTATGCTCAATTCATTCGCTCATTTCAGTTTCATTTGAAGTTTTAATTTTTTTAGGAACCGCTCTTAGTGCACATTTACATCTTAAAATTAACCATCATGCCAAATTCCAAGCTTCTTGTCTAATCGCGTACCACATTGCTGGTTGTATTGACACTAACATAAAATGCCTATGTTGAAGATAAGTCTGTCATCATTAATTTGCCAAAATTATTTTTTAAATCGGTTTGGTATTTCCTAATATTTCGTAGAAATCGTAATTTAGAAAGTTTTTAAGGGCTTTATTAGAACGTTTGTTGTTCCTGCTAATCCCCAGGTGGTACTGGCACAGGTATAAAATATAGCCTGTGTAGGAACAAAGACTGCCACCATTGATTCGAAACGAAATTATTTCACTGAGGTTGTATAGAAATCGAAATTTAGGACTCATTTTAGAACGCTTTTTGCTCCTTCCCTTCGCTTCATCCCTTTTACATTTCGAATTTATTTTCGACTGTTCTGGGAGGACATTTATGTTTTATAAGTAACCACCATGGCATATATAAAGTTTCTAGTTCTCTTCAATATAACAGAAAACGCCATTTAGAACGTTTTTTGCTCCTGCAACCCTGTGGTGGTAGCGGCAACAACAATAAAATATAGCTTATGTTTGAGAAAGTTTTAACACCAACAATTTGCAACCATTATTTTTTAAATTGTTCTAGTATTTCATAAGATTGCATAAAAATCGCAATTTTGAACGCTTTTCCTTTCCTTTCCTTACTTCATCCTTTTAAATTTAGAATTTTCTTAGGACTATTCTTGGAAATCATTTGCATCTTTTAAGTAATTACCATGCCAAATTTCAAAACGTTTGAAATGTTGATGTTATTACAAAAACGCAATTTAGAACATTTTTTGCTCCTGAACCCCCAGTGACGACAACATAAAATATAACCAATGTTGTAGCAGGCACTTTCACCATTAATTTGCAACCATTACTTTTGAATTCGGTTGGATATTTCATGAGATTGCGTAAAAATCGCAATTTAGAACGTTTTTCGTGTATTTTTACACCTTTTAAGTATTGAATTCTTTAGAACTTTTCTTAAAGAGCATTTACATCTTATAAGTAAGTACCATCCCTAATTTCTTGTTGTTAGCCACTGGCAGTATCACAGAAATCGCAATTTAGAACGTTTTTTGATTCTGCAACCCCCAGGTTGTAGCGACACCGAAATATAAAAGCGCATATTAGAGCAAAAACTGGCAAATTTAATGTATGTAGGTCCTTCAGTAACACAAAAATCGTATTTTTAGAACTTTTTTTGCGTCTGCACCCCCCTATGAAGTAGTGACACCGATATAAAATATAGCCTATCTTGTAGCAAGAGTCTTGTATCTTGTATCTTGTAGGATCATCAATTTCCAACCATTACTTTTGAAGTCGGTTTGATACTTCCTGAAATTGCGTAGAAATCTCAATTTAAAACGTTTTTTAGAAAGCTTTTCGCGCATTTTCACCCCTTTTAAATTTCGATTTTTTTAGGAAACGTTTTTACAGATCATTTATATCTTATAAGTTACTACCACACCAAATTTCATGTTTCTAGGCCCTTCAGTGTCATAAAAAGCACAATTTAGAACGTTCTTTTGCCCCTGCAACCTCATGGTAGTAATGACACCGACATAAAATAAAACCTATGTTAGAGCAAGGTCAATCACAACCAATTTCCAACCATTACTTTTGAAACCGGTTTGATACTTCCTGAGATTGCGTAGAAATCGCCATTGAGAACGTTTTTTAGAACACTTTTCGCGCATTATAACTCCTTTTAAATTTCGAATATTTTTAGAAATGTTCTTAGATATCATTTATATATAAGAGGTAATTATCACGCCAAATTTCATGTCTCTAGTCTCTTCAGTAATATAAAAATCGCATTTTTAGAACATTTTTTGCTCCTGCACCCCCTTGGATTTGTTGCACCGACATAAAATATATCCTATTTTGGAGCAAGAGCTGTCACCATCATTTTTGCGGCATTACTTTTAAAATTGGTTCGGTACTTCCTGAGATTGCGTAAAAATCGTCATTTAGAACTTTTTTTAGAACGTTTTTCGCTCATTTCACCCCTTTTAAATTTCGAATGTTTTAAGAAATTTTCTTAGAGATAATTTATTCTTTATAAGTAACTACCATGCCAAATTTCATGCTTCTAGACCCTTCCATAACACAAAAATTGTATTTTAAGAACATTTTTCTCCTGCATCCCTTTTGGGTTAGTGGCATGAATATAAGATATAGCCTATGTTCGAACGTGGACTAACACAATCATTTTGATATCATTACTTTTGAAATCGGTTCGGTAGTTCCAGAGATTACCTCTTACAAATATACATACAAACAAACAAACTTTACTTCTTTATAATATTAGTAGTATGTATTATTATTTGATTTTGTGCGTGAGTAATCATAAAAATCATTGAAAGCATTTATTTAAAAAAATATGAAATGCATTACTTTTTTTGGACATAGCAATAGTTATGTAATTAAAGTTTTTTAAAATGGTAGTTAGCGGCGTGGAATTTAAATAAAATATTCTAATTAAATTTAGAATTTCCCATACCAGTTTACTATTTTGTTGTGAAACTAATAATTATAATATACTAGAAAAATAGCCAGTCAAAAATGACGGAAAATGTTATATATAGATATACTATATACAACGCATATGCAAGAATATGAGTTTTGCAAAAATATGAGTTTTTTTCGCTTGTTCCGCAGTGATAGATGAATATAACACATATTGAAACGAAACACATTTATGAAAAACTATGTATAATGAACACATAAAAAAATGCAATTTAAGTTTAAATTAACATTTGGTCAGAAAACTTCAGGATATACGATGTTTTTTGTAAAAACTCTTTTTTTATTTAAAAGTTGACTTTGCTCTTCAGTGTCTTCGACATAAATTTTTAACTGTCCTTCCTCTTTACATCTCGAAATAATTACATATAGTTGTCCACGAGAAAAAACCAGTTCTTGTAAATACAGTCTGACTGTAGAAAATGCTTATACTTCTGACTTATTTATCATATTTGCAAATGATAGTAAAAATGGAAATTTTACTCATATCAATTCATTTCATTCATTGCTCATTCATTTCAAATGAAAAATACTGTAAATTGTTGAAAAAAGTATTTCTTTGTTAAAAATCATATTGTATATTATATCTTACTTCATTATTATTTTCCCAATCAAAGAACAGAACAAACCTAAAAAAACGTTGTCACTTTGAGTTGCCATTATCGTCTGCCTGAGAAAAAAATAAACATTACAAAAACCATAGAGGTAATTCAGAGTTGGATTAACGCCAACATCGGTTCCCTTTTCTCATGTAGATTATTTCGTAGTGCTGCGACCGGCGGCGACGTCATTAACAATGTAGCGAAAAAGACAGGCTACCGCTGTGCATTCGACGCATCTTTTTTTACAGACCGCTGGAGTCAGTGATGTTCGAATGCACCAGTGAAAGTGTACGAAAAGAGCAGCACGTCACTCTAGCGATCTGTAAAAAAAGACACTTCGGATGTACCGCAGTAGCCTGTCTTTTTCGCTAGCCTCGATTGTATTAAAAGAGATACGAAATATTTATTCAATGCGCGAAATTTTTCTGAAATGGTTTAACGATAGCGCAAAACATTAAACTTTTCTAATAGAAAAATATCCCGAACATATGTTGTTTTGATCGAAAAATATGCTGAACAGATGTGATTTAAGAAAGAAGAAATAAATGTAAAAAAAAAAAAATTTGAAAGACATGCTTCCATTAAACTAAAAAATTAAAAAAAAATTAAATGCACTAAAAAGTAAAAAATTTTTTGGGGCTTGAAAAGAAATTGTTTTATTTTCTCCTGACCAAGGAAAAAAAATGAATGAGTGGGTGCCAATGCAATGTAACATTTGTTTAATTTTTTTATGATATTATACTATACACGTATGTATTTATATATATATGTAGTACAGTCGAACTCGGTTAAAACGCGT
This sequence comes from Maratus speciosus, assembly GCA_963932465.1. NCBI lineage: Eukaryota > Metazoa > Arthropoda > Arachnida > Araneae > Salticidae > Maratus > Maratus speciosus. Next base: position 42,507,832 of record OZ010790.1, read on the forward strand.
TTTAAAGGAGTGGACAAAAGTCGCGTATTAAGCGGTATCGCGTATTAAACGTGATATGTATAATGTTGCAGGAACTGGGCTTATTTGCACAACCAATCGTCTAAGTGACCTTTAGAGCTTTCATATTTATGGTCGAAAATTGTGTCTTTTACGTATATTTAGATTAAAATTTAATCATATTCAACTTTCACCCATTGTTCTTTTTATAGAATCGACTGGAATAATAACTTAATATAAATATGGATTCACATAGCTTTATTGTCGAGTAATACGTTACGACAAAAAATAAAACAAAAAAAATAATTTTCCTGCTAGACTAATTTTTTAACAAAAAAAAAAAAAAAAAAAAAAAAAAAAAAAACATTAATATCATAATATTAAAATATTTATTTGCTTAAAAGACGTTATAAAAACACATTAAAAGTAAATTAAAAACTCTTTATTTACATGTTTCAACTCGATTTCTGAGAAGTCGTCAGAATGTATAATAGAAAATTACAAATGCATAATGCAAAAACATTAAACCTTTGCAGTACAATCTATTTTTTAAAATCATATTTAGTACTTGTAATAATGAGTACTATTATAATCTGTCCACCTTTTTAATACAAGAAGAAACTATCCTTATTATTCTTTGTGTAAAAAATATTGTTAGTATAACTATTTCCAATTAGTACTGTTCGCCTTAATTAATCTTTTATTAAATAAAGTAAACATAACTATTCGGAAGCAGTGTTTTTTATCTGAATTAAAAAGAAATCTGCTAAATCAACAACACGGGAGAAAAGAAAAGGAATTTTCGCTTTAAACATGATTTTTTTGCCTCAAAGGACCGAAAATCTATCGCGTATTAAGCGGGATCACGTAAAAACCGTTTGCGTATTAAGCGGGATCGCGTAAATGCCGTTCGCGTATTAAACGAGATATTTTTTCATTAGACATATCGACGATGTGCAAGGGATCAGAAAAAATCCGCGTATTAAGCGGGATAGCGTATTAACCGTGAGCACCTTAACCGGGTTCGACTGTATATATGTTTATTTAATGGTTATATTATATATATATATATATATGAAGTTGTCGTACATGCCTCCATTTTTTTTTATTGGGCATGAGAAAATGAAACAATTTCTTTTCATACCCAAATATTATTTTCTACTTTTTAGTGCATTTAAAAAATATTTTTTTCTACATTTTTGTAAATTTTAATGAAAGCATGTATTTCAATAAATAAATAAATTAAAAGAATTTTGTTTATAATTTTGTTTGTCGAACAGCTCTTTTTTACATTTATTTTATTCTTAATTGTTTAGTCTTATAGTGCTTCATAGAAATTTTAGTATTTAATGTTCAAACTTTTCGTCCTCCCCATTGCATATAGTACAAAATATAGCGCAGATATTGCAGAATAATAGACAATTTGGTACTTTTCCACTATACGATCTTTGGCGTTTTTTAAAAAGCTTGGTGTAATTCGGGCATCAAAAAGTGAGATTTGTTGTCAAATCATATAAACAGCTATGGAAAGAAAATTGATGAGCTTTTTTGTCTGTTTATATATGTTTTTTATGTGTATATTATTGTTGTTTTTTATGTATAAATTACTTCTGTTTCCGTATAAAATTAGATAAATGGCTTCTTTATGTTAAATAAATTATATAAATATTGAAAAAAAATGCTTGTGTATATAAAATGAGACAGTGAATAGGTTCCCAGAAGATATGTTGCTAAATTTCCTTCTTCGCCAAGGACCCTAAAGTGGAAAAGTACCGAGAATTTAACTTTTGTATCCGGCTATATAAAGCGCGGTACTTTTCTAGTATTCGGGCCTTGGCGTACTTTTTAAAAGTTTGTCATAATTTGGGCTTCAGAAGGGAGATTGTGAGAAGGCCAAATGATATAAACGGCTATCAAAACAAAATTAATGAACTTTTAAAATCTATTAACATTTTATTTATATCTACATTATTGTTGCTTTTTGATATGCAAATTACTCCTGTTTGTAAATGAAAACAGTTAAATAGCTTCTTTATATTAAATAAATTGTATAAATATAGAAAAATGTCTTTCGTATATGAAACAGTTAATAAGTTACTGGAAAATATGTTGCCAAATTTCCTTTTCTCTATCTCGCCAAGACCCCTATATTGGAAAAGTACTTAAAGCACAATAAAATCGGGCAGTCAGGAGCGTAGACAGTATAGCGCCGTCTATTGGCAGTTATGTTATTAGTAGCATCGGGATAAAGATGTAAAGATGTACGTTTTCGTATATTACACTTTAAATTCTCACCCATAGATTTTGAAAAAAAAGCTTTAAAAGGGCGGAGTTTAAATTAAATTGCGGTAATCTCGATTATGAAATATTAATGGTTTTAAATGGGAATTTCGCCAAATTGGCCAGCTATCGGCCAAGTTGGTTTCATATAAGCCAACTTATTTTTGTCGCCAAATTTGGCAATATTTTGCCAAATTGCTCAACATTTGGCGCTATTGTGGTAAACCCTGCATTAATATTCTTTAACACTTATTCATTACAATGAAGCGATCCTGCCGGAATTTTGAGGGACACACAGAGACATGGATTTTATATAAATAGATTGATTGAAAAATATATTCACATATTAACTTTTGTTTGCATATCAGCAAAAGTTTTTTACTGTATTAATATATGTTAACCGTTTTACGCATTAGAAAAGAATTACTAAGTAGTATTTTTTTTCAATTGAACATTTTTTAGTAAGGGCTTTTTCCCTTATGAAACACAAATATATAGATTGCCGCAAATATATAAAACTCAAACATATATTTAATATTTCTAAATATTTATTTACATCGATCCATCAAATTTCCTAACAACGTGAAACGTTATAGTGGTTGTGTATAATAATATAATAATATAATTATATGATAAAAAACCCATTCAAGTGACTTATTCACACCTATTTCATACGTAAACTTTAACAACGTTATTTTAATTATAGTTTTTCAGATGAAATGCTAACTATTCATTTACATAAGAAACCTACTCCAAAAACTTATAGATTTTCTTTAGTGTATTATACGTTTGATCATTGTGTACACTGCTCAAAAATATTAGGGGAACAAGCAAAAAAGGGAAGAAAACAGTGCAAGACAGCCATGTATGGGCATAAAATAGATAGTACACGTGTATCAATGCGCAAAACAGAAAAAAAGACGCAAAAAAATTGTAAGGGAACTTTTATTCTCTGAAAAGATGGAAAGTACATGAAAAGATGTTTTAGGGCAACAATTTGGTTTCATGTAAAGCATAAAAAAGTTTTGTTTAGAGATGATGCGAGATTTTTAATATGGGGTGTGGTCTCCTCTAAAAGCTGACTGCTGCACACGAGTTTTTCCATGGATGCGATGAGGTTAACGATAAGGCTTTACGGAATACTGCTCCACTGCTCAAGAATTGCAATCTCGAAGTCCCGGACGGTGAAAGGAGGCCTTGGTCTCACAGCAATGCGTCGATTGAGTATGTCTCAAACATGCTCGATCGGATTTAGGTCAGGAGAGCATGCTGGTTATTCCATACGCTGTATTGTTTTAGCTTCAAGCATGTTTTCCACAAGACAAACTGTATGACGTCTGGCATTATCATGCATGGAAAAAAGAAATCACTAATTTCGGCAACATAAAATACGACATGAGGTCTCAGCATCCCGTCTGTATAACTTTGGACCGTTAAAGTGCCATTCCGAATGATATGCAGGCCCGTACGCCCACCTTTGCTGATTCCAGCCAATAGCATCAACCCACCTCGTCTGTAATGTGATCTTTCCCGAACGAATGTGGGATTATTTTGAGTGCCCTTTTCTTTCCATGCCAATACACTTTGGATGTCCCATGCTGACTTAATCGGGACTCGTCTGTAGACAGAAATTGACTCCATCAACGTTGCCTCCAAACTCGATGTTCAGTTGCCCACCTTCTTTAGGCTGCACAGTTGCTTGAGGTCAACAGAATACAGGCCATTGGTTTACGTGCATAGAGACGGTCGGAGCATCGTGTTATTCTTTTAGGATCCGTTCACGGTCCTGAGTTGGAACTACCAAATGAGCTTCTTCGACTTCAGAGTCAGGGTCATATCGGTGCAGTACACCCTGATTCATTTAATAACCGCTTTCGGTTCAGATAACTAAATCCGTAGCAGGGGGCTACTCTCAAAACAATCAATAATTTTCTTCAGCTCTGGATCTTTCAACTGTTCTTCTTGAATGTCTTTAGAACTTTTAGTGGGAAAGTCCACTATAACAGCATTCATCTCACATGAATCTTGTGAATATTCTGGGCGAGATAGCATGTCGGCAACCACGTTTGCTTTACCTGGATTATACTCTATCTTGAGATTGTAAGACTGTATCTGCAACGCCCATCGGGTCAATCTACCTTATGGAGATTTTAGGCTCATCAGCCATCGGAGAGGTTGATGGTCTGAGGATGTGATTATTTCAGAACCTTCAATATACCCTCGAAATTTATTTAGAGCCTACACAACGGCTAAGGCTTCACGCTCTGTGGTGGAATAGTTACACTCAGCAGAAGTAAGCAGTCTTCTGGCGCATTCGACCGGATGTTCCTCGGATCCTTCGTCCTTACGTAGAACTACTCTGAGAGCGTATGCACTGGCATCTGATCGAATAATGAACAGTTTTGTCATATCAGCTTATTGTAATATAGGAGAGGTGACCAGACATTGCTTTAGAGTAGCAAAAGCGTTTTCTTCTTCAGTCCCATTTCCGCTGAGCATTCTTTTCAGTAAGATTACTTAGAGGATATGAAACATCAGCAAAATTCAAGATAAACCTACGATACCAGGAGCAAGTTTGTACAAAGGATTGTACTTGTTTAACAGTCTTTGGGGAAAGTACATTCATAATGGACGCAACATTTTCTTGGTCAACTTCAATTCCTTTGCTTGTAATCCAGTGACCGAGATACTTGACTCGTGAACAAGGAAAATGACATTTATCACGGTTAGCATGAAGTTTATATTTAGCCAATCTTTCAAACACTAACCTTAGATCAGAAAGATGTTGCTCAAAGGTCGAAAACAGAACAATTGTATCATCTAGATATGTCAACCTTTTAACACTGCTAAGTCCATAGCGAAATTTATCAATTAACCGTTGAAACGTACCTTGAGCATTACGTAATCCAAAAGGCATTCTTATGTAACGAAATGCTCCGAATGGGCAAACGAAAGCTGTTCTATATCTGTCAGCGGGACACACATTAACTTGGTGATAACCAGACTTTAGGTCAATGGTTGACATGTACGCCGTGGTAGTAGCATTCTGTAATACGTCATCCAATCTGGGAAGTGGATAAGTCTTTGGAGTCGTAATATCATCAGCTTTCGATAATCTATTCAAAGACGCAATTCACCGTTAGGTTTCGGTATAAGGACAACAAGGGCTGCATACGGGGATTTGCATTCTTCTATAATACCCTGTTCTAGTAACGCATCCAATTTTTTCCTTAAGAATTCTTTTTTCATAGGTGACATTTGGTAGGGTGATCCAGCGACTGTTGCATGGTCCCCAGTAAGAATATGGAGTTCTATAAAAGGAGTGGGCTCTCCCCTTGGTTTTAAAATATCTTCATATTATCGTATTAGTTCTCTTAATTCGTCTCTTTGGTCTTCGGGTAGATGATTACCTTCCTCTTCACGTAAGACACGTGAATTAGAAACATTCGGCAGGTTCTGCGGAAGCAATGGATCATTATTAGGGAAACGTTCAAAAATTTGACGAGGACTGTCATGAAAATACAACTGCTTGTTCTTTACATCAAAAACAATACCTTCCTTTTTTCCAGAAAGTCTATACCTAACAAGGTACGATTACCTTTAGCTTTGGGTAAAACAAGTAATTCTATTTGGGGTAAAACAGGTCTCTTTGGGTAAAATAAGTAATTAATTTTTTTGCTTGGATAGCTCCTTCAGTATGTATAACTTCACCATTTACTGTACTTCCATTAGCTAAAGTCATGGTAATTACTTTGGACTTAAAATCAACTCCTTGATTTTTTAATAAGATATATAAGGCTTCTCCCGCGATGGAATTACTTGCTCCTGTATATGTACATGCTGTATCATAAAATCCATGTAGAGATCTAGAATGGCAAAGTGGGCAGAGTCTGATACACACGTATACAAGACTACGCTATTAAATCCTATAGATCCTGTTTTGAGAGAAGGATTAGATTTAGGACATTTTGAACGAATGAACCAAGGGTTGCCACACCCATAATACTTTAAGGTGGGGTTATGGTTTTACGAACGCGTTCTATTCCTATCTGAAAAAGTTTCCTTTTTCGTGATAAAAGTATTACCATTAAACCTTTCATGTTTTTCTTAAATCTTATACTTAACTAGGTATTTCTTTTTAGGGATATTACTATATGTTTCTTCTACAGAATCTTTCCGAATACTATCGTAACTATCTAACCTCTCTACTAGTTCCTCTGCAGAAGTTATATCACCCCATTGGTCCAAAAATGGTCCCTAGAGTCTGGCGGAGCTCTCTTTTTGATCTGATGTTCTCTTTCTATCATGAAGTCCCTTAATTGATAAAAAGTGCTAATATTAAGTCCTAAAATCCATACATTGAAAAAACTTTTCAACTCAAAATAAAAATCCTTCGATGTACTATGTTTACGAAATAACTGCCTATACTTTTCCGAACTCAATTTAAATATTTTTAAGAGCATTGATTTTACATGCGCATAATTTTGAGGTAATTCCTCAGGCTCTATAGCTATTAAGTTAGCAATCTCACTGGGCACAGACCCAATTAAATGTATAACCCACACACATTTTGGAAATTTTAGAAACTTTAACTGTCGTTCAAACACGTAAGAAAAATACTTATGTCGTCATTATTCGGATGAAATTTAAGAACTAACATTTGTAATTCGAATTTAATATTTTGCTCATTCGAAGCATTTAAACCTGAATCGTTAGTATCGACTTTATTCTCGATTCTTCATTTTGCAAGTTCGAATGCCCTTTCCTTTTCTAACTGATGATCTTTTTCCGCCTGTTCTTCTTTCCTAGTGTTTATAATTGTATTTCACATTTCCTTCATAAAATCTTCTTTGTAGTTAGGACTATTTTCTATTAAAGCCCGTAAATCGGCGATTTTGTTATTCGCATCTACAGTTTCTCCCAATTCATTAGGCATAATTTTTAAATCTTCTTTTTTTCCCTTCCCTAGAAAAGCCATGATCCTAAATTTTAATTTTTACACTCAGTAAATTACAAAACAAACAACTGAAACAAATTCTGGTTTCTCGCCTACGAAAAATCCTTTACCAAAAAGTTAAACAAAATAATAAAAATAAACATATGAATAATATGGCAATAAAGTTCAAACAGTAAATTTTCTTACTAAAACAATAAATTTGTTCTGTTTATACCAGTTATGTATACCAATGCCGAACCTAAATACTTAACGTAAATACCAAACTAAATACTCTACGTGATCACGTTTCAATCACAATTTACACTTAAATAAACATATCAATAAAAAAAATATATATAAAAAAATATAATAAAACTAGAAAACTGGAATTTTGCTTTTTCAGAATTTAGTGTCGCCCCCGATGAAACAAAAATATATAACTATATAAATATACATAGTGCAGTTTTAAGACTCCAAACACTCGCTTTTATTTTATATAAAATGACGTCATCCGCATCCGCTAAACAATTCCTCATTTACGATCCAGTCTTAAACAAAATCTACAATAAAATATGCATAGGATATGACTGTCGCTGAATAATACACAAATCCAACAAAACATATTTCGCCATTCAAGAAACTGGACAAAATGTCGGCTATCTCATGATTCACATGCCTTCATTTGTTTGTAATATAATATAGATACAGTAGAAGCTCTTTCATCCAGCATTATGTGGTTCGGTACATTCCATAATCCGGCACGCAAGGGGGCTTTTTTTTTCTACGACCACTGTTGATTGGGATCCATGGAGGAAAGAGATAGATGGAGTTGCAGTATGCCGTAAAAAGGGTCTACAATATGAAACCATTTATCGCTCAAACTTAAACGCCCACAGAAGGCCCAAACGAACAAGCACGTGGAAGGGATTTTGTATTAATAAAACGAATTCAAAGAGCTGAATTACAGCTGAAGTATATTTTAAGAAAAATGGGTACATTTTTTAAAGGGTCTTTGTTGTGTTGTTATTTATTAAAATAAATGTTTGCTTTTAAAATAATTGGAATTGAAAAATTTATAATAAATGAATGTCAAAATAAGATTAAATAAAATATTGAAAACATTTGATAAGAACTAAAATTGTATTATTAAAAGTTTTCTTTCTTTAACACTTTCCAACATAGATGAAAAACGTTTATGTCTTCTGTTTGTCTAGCCTTCTGGTCGAGCTCTAACTCTTGTAAATATACTGGGATGACCCTGCATTTTTTATAAGTGATTGACGTTTACTATAGCGTGATCGCTATTAAAACAAAAGTGTAGCACTTATAGTTCATTTGCATGGGCGGTAAAAATTAATCTGTGACATTACGGTCAATGGGAAAAATCATTTCAAGTGCATTTTAATGATGCTAGACAATTTAAAATATAAAGAAATTGATATGCATTTATAAAGTGCAGTAAAACATGCATTTTGTAGAATATGGGATTTGCAAAGCATTTATTATTCATTTACAGGGCCACACAAAAGAATTCCGTTATATAATGATATATGGGGGGGGGGGTACTGTTTACAGCGAAATTATGTTACTGAAATATAATGAAATAGACATAAATTACTCAGATTTACTACAAAGTACTTGCTGTTAAATATGATGTGCATAGCATTTATCGTTCATTTACAAGGACACATAAAAGATTCGGATACAGTGCTGTACCTAAAATACTTGTCAGTATGTGACACAAATTTTGTGGGCACTCTATCACAAGAACTAATGTACGGAATTTAATAAAAATTTATATTCATGTAGTCCATAATATAAATTGGTGCTGATTAGTTTTTGGTCTAAATCGCCCAACAGGTGGCGCTGCTATGTTGCGTTTTTCGCGATTTCAGCAAGAGCTGTATCTGAAGAACTAATACACGGATTTTCATCAAACTTTAGGCTCAGTTGGTCCTTAATATGAGTTGGTGCTGATTACGTTTTAGTGTAAATCGCCCGACAGATGGCGCTTATGCTGCATTTTGTAGGATTTACACGATTTCCGCAATAGCTCCATTTCAAGAACTGATGCACGGATTTTCATCAAACTTCAGATTCAGTTACTTCTTGATATGACTTGGTGCTGATTGCGTGTTGGTGTAAATCGCCCATCAGGTGGCGCTGCTGTGCTACATTTTTCACGATTCCTGCAATAGCTCTACCTCAAGATTTAATGCACATCTAACTTCATCTAACTTCAGAGTTAGTTAGATGTTAACACCAGTTGTTGCCGATTAGGTTTTGGTGTTAATCACCCAATTTGTGGCGCTGCTGCGCAAGAATTTTCTTGATTTTCGTAATAATTCTATCTCAAAAACTAATGCACGGATTCTCCCCAAACTTCATATTCTGTTAGACGTTGACATAAGTTGTTGTTTGGTGGTTTTGGTGTAAAGCACCAAATAGGCGGTGCTGCTAGGCTGCAGTTTGCTGGATTTACACGACTTCAGTGATAGTCATATCTCAGGAACTAATGCACGGAATTTCATATCTTTAGAAGCTCATGATGGGTATAGATTGCCATTTAATTTTGGTAGTGTGATAGCGAATTTTGAAGTATTAACATGTATGAGATAGAAGAAAGTTTTGGGATTGGTACATCCGACTAGTTTATTATTGTTATTACTGTAAGGGATACATGGAAATTTTGTTTTTGTTTTGATGCAAATTTTCTGAAAGGAAAAAGTTATTCTTGTGAAATGCATGACAATTTTGTGAAAAATAAAACATTGTATTAAAAGGTCAAGTCCAATTACTCAAATGCGAACCAATCCTTTATTGATAATAATTTCATTCTTACAGCTAAAGTTTTCCTATCAGGTGAACTTATTTTTTTGCAAATAATAATATGTTTCAAAACTCAAGTAATTAATGGAGTTTCTTTGATGGAATGAAATTTTGTGATTGCGCTTCAAATAGGCCTCCATTTTTGACTGAATCAATCGCTGCTAATTTAGTTAAACGTCTTTATTTGTTTTTAACAACATATTAATAATTGCATGTAAATAGATAAAATATAATGGTGAAAGCATTCTTTTAAAATTATGTATGAAAACTTAAATTACAAATATTAATCGAAAAATCTAGATTTTCGAGTGCAAACGATTTTGGGATAATAACGAAAGAATGTTACCCTTTCAAGTAAAATTTTAAAAGACGCTTCTGATATTTATACTTAAAATACATATGATAAAATAATCAAATAATTCTGTAAAGTGATATATTAGTATCTTTGATACATTCTGATCTAGTTCTACATCCTACAACAGCGCATCAGTCATCGAAGTTTTTTATCGAAATTTTAATCATATCTTGAATAACAATTTCCGACGGTAAAAAATGAAAGCAAAGAATTACAGGTTTAAACCGGTTTGAACTGATAGGCGTGTCAAATCACGTGGTTTTGTTTGGGCCTTCTGTAGCGCATTTTAGGGTTACTTTTTTGGCGTCACCCCCAGCCACCTTACTGCAGCTCCATCTATCTCATTCCTCCATGATTGGGATCACTAGGATGCGAGCACCCGCAAGAAGCCCAGATTCAGGAGGTGGAATCGGATGAAGAAGGTGCCGTGGCAGATGAATCTAAAGTCTCTTGGAAACAGGCTTCTGATGCATTACATTCACAAAATTTGCCTAATCGAACAAAAGCTACAACGCTGCTTAACACATAAATCTGTGTATAACCCGTAACGATTTTTGAAAGAATAAATTCGAATCGCGGAAGCAACATGATATTAGACTTTTTAAAGATGTAATGTTTATATTAATTTTTTACTACAGTGCCCTATATGTACATTACATTGTGCATATATAGTATATATTAAATAATTGGATTTTAAGTTTGTATTCTATGTTTTTCTTTAATGCTCACATTTGTTAGAATGAGGAAATATAAAACAGTATTTGTCAGATATTTATACAATTTGCACACCTTGTTAATTTAGATGAACACACACACACACACAAAAAAAAAATAAAAAATAAATAAATAAATAAATAAATAAATACATCGATGTTCGATAATTCAGCAAAATCGCTAATCCGGCACGGTTGTGGTCCCGAACGTGCCGGAATAAAGAACTTCTACTGTACTTAAAATTTAATTTAATTTATAATAGCTCCATGTTTTATCACAAATCATTCATTTATATTTCTTCAAAATAGCACGTATTTTAATTAAATTTTTTTTTTCAGCTTTTATGAGAAACTGGCAGCAAAAAGATTATAATTGCTATTTTTCAACTATTTTCCCTTTACTTTCAACAGAAATGGAGTACTTGAGTTGCCAAAATTAAACAAATAGTGCTAAAAACTACAAAACAAATTTATATCTCAAAAATAAACGGAGACGCAGTTTTCAAACAAATTGCATTTAAAAGTGCTTTTTTTCCAATACGACACGGTATAAAAATTAAAAATGTGCGATGCTTAGATGTTTAAAAAATTGCAGTAGAGAAAATTCCGTACAATGATACATCTGCTTTGTTTTACAGCTGGCTTACACAACCTAACGTTATTTTTTGGAGACGACACATTAATAAGTGGGCGAAAGAAATAGCATACCGGGGCTAATAAAACAACTTCCTAACTCAAGTTAATTTCCGGCGCTATTAACAGTTTTGAAAAAAGAAATGAAAAACAAAATATTAAAAAAAATCACATGCAGAGTTTTAAAGATATTTTTTCTCACAACCAAAAATAAATAAAAATAAAAATGATCTAATACCTTAGAAAACATAGTCATGACAACTTATTTAACTTCATAAAAGAAAAGAAAATAAATCGCAACAAAATAAAGTAATCAAAGTATATTAGGAAGAATATATTTCAAAATAAACAGAATTGTCCTAAAACTACACTTCTTTCTTTCCTTTTTATTTAACGTACTTTACACAATAACCACAAATTGCACTAATGTTTTTAGAATATTTTCAATTATTTTGTTCTTAAACGAACGTTATTCTATTTCACTTTTAACAGAACTTACTTCGTTACGGCAAACGTTACGTAATTTCATACGGGAATCAAAAATAATTTTTAGACATGGGAAACATTTCCTTTTAAGTGCATTTCAGGGGCGGATCCAGAGAATCGTTTTTTGGGGGGGGTGGGGGCGATCCCGAGTGACATATAATCAACGTAGTCATAATTTCTGGTGCTCAAATCATTCCTTGCAGTTAATTTTTAAATGAATATGAAATAATTAATGCGATTTGAAAATGTTACAGACTTTCGATTATCCGACGTCCGATTAACCGAAACACTCGGTTATCCAACACTCTTATTATATAATCCCGCCGTCTCAAAATATGGTTTATTGTTACTTATTAGGTCGTAAAATTAAAAACGTTATAACAGAATTTATTTATTAAATGTCTTATTTTTTTTTCTTTTTCTTTTTACTCTTGTACTATGGTAATTATTTATCTTATTTTTTGTTCTTTTAGTTATAGTGAACAACATTAATAACACAAGCCTGCGATGATTGTGTTTTTTAACATTTGGTAATTGATTTTGATGTATTTTTTTAGCACTGGATGCGAAAATGACCTTCATTTTTAACCATCACGTCACGATTTTCGCAAATCGTAAATTTCAAAGTTAAAAAGTAAAACTAGAAAACAGGAATTCTGCTTTTCGACAAAAAATATATGTATATAAATATAGATACAGTAGAGTCCCGATTATCCGAGTTAATCGAACTTATACCTTTGGAATGGATCATTTTCTTCTGATGGACTGATGGCTTCCATTATTATGAAGTGTTAGGTGAAGTGTTAGGTGAAGATGAAAGAGCAGTCGTAAAAAGTTAGAACTCTGATTTTCTGGTCAGAATGTGGGGGAAAAATGGCTATAATTTTATTTTCCAAAAAAAAAAAAATGGAAGCCATCAGTTCATCAGAAGAAAATAACTCGGTGAATGCGGAAACGCCGATAATCGGGGCACTACTGTAGTTCAGTTTTAAGACTTATAACATGCGATTTTATTTTACATAAAGTGACGCCATCCACATCCGCTCAAGAATTCATCATTTGCGATCCAGTGTTAAACAACATCTACAGTAAAGTACGCTTAAGACGTCACTATCGCTGAATAATACACACACACACAAAAAAAAAAGAGATTTCGTCATTCAAAAAACTCGACAAAAAATCGGCCATCTAAAGATTCACAAGCCTTCACTTGTTTGTATTATCATTATAGATATTTAAAATGAAATTTAGTTTCTAAAAGGTCTCTGTTTTATCAGAAATCTTTTATTTATATTTTTTGAAAATAGCACGTATTTTAACTTTTTTTTTTCAGTTTTTGTGGGAAAATGGCAACAAAAAGATATAATTGCTATTTTTCTTTCACTTTCTACAGAAATGGAGTTCTTCCGTTGCCAATATTAAGCAAATGGCTCTAAAAACTACAAAATAATAATAATAATAATAATAATAATATTTCAAAAATAAATGGAGATGCAGTTTTCAAACAAATTGCATTATAAAGTACTTTTTTTTTCGAATATGACGGTATAAACATTGAAAATGTGCGATGCTTAGAAGTTTAAAAAATTGCTATAGAGTATTTAATCGTGCTGCTTTGTTTCACGGCTGGCTTCTCTAAGGTAACGTTATTTTTTGGAGATTGCACAAAATAAGCTGGGAGAAAGAAATAGCAAATCTCTCAAAGCAATTTGTAAGTACAGCAACAAAAGAAGGTAAATGTTTTAAATACATCTGCCACAAATTTCCCAGCTTTATCAACCGCCAAAATAAAAGAGGATACCGAGATGAACCCCATACACAAGATTAAAAGAAAAGCGCGAAGCAGAGCATGAGCGGCTCAAAGAAACTTCCACGCATGGAATAAAATTATAAGGATTTTAAATACACAAAATTTTACATGTTTAACTGTAAAAATCCATAGTATAAGTAAAAAAAATGAATAAGTTATTATGAAAAAAAGTTACGTCTATTTTACAGCCGCATATTTTCGCAATATTTCGACTATTTAAAAATTTGCGATTTGTGAAAAATCCTGACCTGATGGTATGGTAAAAAATGAAGGTCATTTATGGATTCAGCACTAAAAAAACATAAGAACCCATTACCGTAGCTGAAAAACATAACAATCACATCTTTTTTTTAATATCAGATTTCTGGAAGAGAGTAATCTCTGAAAAAGGATCGCCTTCAGAAATTTGAAGGGCCTTAACATCCTTGAAAATCAAAATGTGTCATCTAAGTGGTGTTTATACATCTACATAGGCGTGAATCGCCCCCCCCCCACCCCTTTGTTAAAAAATATAAATCCATCGCTTATCGGGAATTGCGGCAAATGGTTGCCGAAAAAAATCGATTTCATCAATCGTTCGCAGGTCAAAGGATCTCGCAAAAAAACGCGAATTTCGTCAAAGGATCGCGCAAAAACGCGAATTTCGTCAAAGAAGCGCAGAAAAAACGCTAATTTCGTCAAAGTGTCGCAGAAAAAAACGCGAATATCGTTAAAGGATCGCAGAGAAAACGCGGATTTCGTCAAAGGATCGCAGAAAAAAACGCTAATTTCGCCAAAGGATTGCAAAAAAAAACGCGAATTTCGCCAAACAATTGCGGAATAAACGCTAATTTCGCCAAACAATTGCGGAAAAACACTAATTTTCGCGAAAGAATCGTACAAAAACGCTAATTTCGCGAATTTCGTCAACAGATCTCAGAAAAATGCGAATTTTGTCAAAGAATCGCAAAAAATACGCGAATTTTGTCAAAGGGACGCGGAAAAGACGCACAATTAACACCAGGAGGAGCGCATCCATGGAGGGGGGGTCGATCGGGAGGTCGCCCGCCATGATATAAATCCAACGCTTTTAACGGCAGTTTTCGCGGAACACACAAACAAGCAAACGAAAAACAAACACTTTTCGGGTATCAATGGTAAACCTCTCTGACGTTTCAGCAATTAGTGAACAAAATAGGATTATGTCCATTCAAAAGGCATATGGCGACATAATTTTTGACACTATGGGTTGGGGTGGGGGACGATGCCACTTCGTGTACCTTTTGTTGAATCTCTACAACATAAATTGACAACGTTATGCGGATCTCTTTAAAGTGTTGAAACTTTTTCGTTCATTCAAAGAAGCTACAATTCTAATTTCTGTATAACAATATTTTTGAGGAGTGCTTTACTGTTTGAGAAAAGAATGGGATTCATACAATTTCCAAAGAAAGAAAGAAACAAAAAAAAAGAAAGGTCCTTTGAAAAATTAAGCATCTTAATGTTTTCTGAAGACAGCCACTAATGTGTAAAAAATGTACTGTTATTGCCACCCACATTGGTAAATTTTATGGGTATTTGATGAATGAACAAAAGAGGATTATATCATAATCCCAGTCAATTAAAATGCGTATGGTGTGTTGATTTCTTATAAACCAACTTGGTAAATTTGTTCTTCTCTTCTTTGCCCCGATCGAACCCCCGCCCCCTTCGTAGATGCGCACCTAGGGGAATCTCTTCAATGTGCTAATTGTGCGTTTTTTCCGCGGCCCTTTGACGAAATTCGCGTTTTTTCAGCGATTCTGTGAAGAAATTCACTTTTTTTCAGAGATCTGTTGATGAAATTAGCGTTTTTTGCGCGATTCTTTCGCGAAATTAGCGTTTTTCCGCAATTCTTTGTCGAAATTGGCGTTTTTTTTGTGCGATCCTTTGACGAAATTCGCATTTTTTTCTGCGATCTTTTGACGAAATTTGCTTTTTTTTCGTGGTCCTTTGATGAAATGCGCGATTTTTTGACGAAAATCGCATTTTTTCCGCGCTTCTTTGACAAAATTTGCGTTTTTTCTCGATCATTTGACGAAATTGGCGTTTTTTGCGCGATCTTTTGACGAAATTCGCGTTTTTTTTGCGACCCTTTCACCTGCGAACAATTCACGAAATTGTTTTTTTTTTCGGAGACCATTTGTCGAAATTCGCGATAATCGTTGGATTGGGGGGGGGGGGCGATCGCCCCGATCGCCCCCCGTGGATCCGCGCCTGGTGCATTCACGATGACATGCTCATAAATCATATTTTATGATCTCGCAGCAAATGATATGTAGAATTGGCTTTTTTATTTCTGACTTCTGTTGTGAGAATCGTATCACTAACAGGTGCAATAAAATCAATAAAGAGTGATTATTTTTTATACACTCGGCAATTGTCATTTCTTCACGATTATTCATGATGACATGCATTTAAATCACAACAAATAATTTTCAAATAATTTACTGTTCTGAGAATCCACCTCACAGTAACAGAAGTAAATAAAGGACTTCAATAAAGATTCGGAGAACACGCATTCAATGAATGGAAGATTCGGACGCCACGAGTTGGTCACTTTCACAGACATTGAAGAGATTTCTTGTAAGCACAAAATATCTTTTATTTTAGGACTCCACGAACATGTATGTACACATACACGACACGACACCAATATACAATCAGAAGATTCACATATTTAAATATTACTAACATCACGGTTGGGTGTATTCAATTTTTCCGGTCAACGGATGTAACACGGTATGCACCTTGGTTAGCTCATAACTGCTTATTAAAGTTATAAAAAGTTATTCCATGCTCAAGGAACCACGCCCTTAGCGCCCTCTGGCCATGCGGAGAAGCTGCTAAAAAGATACGTTACAAGCTGATATTACTCTCATATTATAATTTGGGAAAAAATTATGTGTGTGTGTATGTAAGTTTTATCTTAAAAACCGCTCTAACGATTTTGACTAAATTTTGTATTTTATCATTTTCGAGCACGAGAAGACCATTGGGCTAGGTCACGTGTTCGAGAAAATTCAATCAGTGGGTCGTTTTGGTCATAAGGGTTCAGGGTCAAGCTATCTAAAAACGTCTACATCGATTTTAAATAAATTTTGTATCCAACCGTTTTGGGGCACGAGGAAACTATTGTGCTAGGTTACATGTTCGAGAAATTTCGATTAGTGGGTCATATTTGGGTCACTATGGGTCAAGACAAATTTATATAAAAATCGGCTCTAACGATTTTGACTAAATTTTGTATTCTACCGTTTTGGATAACGAGAGAACCGTTGGGCTAAATCACGTGTTCGAGAAAATTACAGTGGATCATTTTTGGGTCACTCTGGGTCAAACTAATTTTATCTAGAAAACAGCTCTAACGATTTTGATTAGATTTTGCATTCTATCGTCTTCAGACTCAAGAAGATCATTGGGCTAGGTCGCATGTTCAAGAACATTCGATTAGTGGGGCATTTTGGGTCACATTGGGCAGGGTCAAGTAAATTGTATCTAAAAAACATCTCAAACTATTTTGACAAAATTTTTTATTAATACCATTTCCGGGCACGAGACGATCATTGGGCTAGCTCATATGTTCGAGAAATTTTGATTAGTAGGTCATTTTTTTTGTCACTATGGGTCAAGCTAATTTTATCTAGAAAACGACTCGAACGATTTTGATTAAAATTTGTATTCTATCTTTTTCGGGCTCGAGAAGACCACCGAGTTAGGTCGCATGTTCGAGAAAATCTGATTAGTTGGTCATTTTTGGTCACTATTGGTCCCGATCAAACTAGTTGTGTCTAAAAAACGGCTCAAACTATATCGGCGAAATTTTGTATTATAGCGTTTTAGGGCACGAGAAGACAATGGGACTAGATAAAATGTTCGAGAAATTTTGATTAGTGGGTCATTTTTTGGTCACTACGGTTCTAGCTAATTTTATCTAATAAACGGCTCTAACGATTTTGACTGAATTTTGTATTGTACCATTTTAGGTCTTGAGAAGACGACTGGGTTTGGTCACATGTTTGAGAAAATTAAATTAGTGGGTCATTTTGGGGTCACTGCAAGTCAAGTGAATTTTATCTATAAAACGGCTTAAACGATTTTGACTAAATTTTGCATTCTACCGTTTTTGATTACCAGAAGACCACTGAGCTGAGTCACATGTTCGGGCAGGTTTGAATAGTGCGCATTTTTATCACTACGGGTCAGGATTACGAAGCCCCACGTCACGAAGCCAGTTGACGATATTTGACCGAAAATCCGACTGTCAAGATTACGAATAGCAAAACACATACTTGGCGTAAAATGCAAGAATGTCGCCAAATTTGGCTATGTTTGGTCAAAAAATAATCTTTCAGAATGTGAAGGAATTTTTTAGAAATTCTTAAGTGCTAAATTTTGTTTTTGTTGAAAATAAAAATTTGTTAATAATGCTTTTTTTTCTCATGAAACTTAAATGCAATATAAAACCCAATACTGTATTTAATATTTCAAAAAAAATATTTACATTGATCCATAAAAATTCCTAGCAACATGAAAAGTTACATTGGTTTTGTATGCAATAACATGATAAAAACTCATCGAAGTGACTTATTCACACCTATTTCCTACGTAAATTTTAACAACGTTATTATAATTATAGTTTTCCAGATGAAATGCTATTTATTTACAGAAAAAACCCACTCCTAAATCATATATATATATTTAAGTGTATTATATGTTTCACCATTATGTAGATTATATTTTCATAGTTCTTATCTTTTTTATAACAAAATAGTAAATATTTTACTAAAATGATAGTTTCTATTAAGCTGTAGCTGAAATAGTTACTGATAAACGCAATTATAAAATGACATTATGACATTCATTTTTGTGTTTACTTCCATTTAGGTGCCTTTCTTTTGCTTTACAAAATTTAAATTTTCAAGGACTTTTTGATTTCCAAAACTCATTAGTTACCTTGAAAGCATAGAAAATTAAAATTTTAAATTATACTTCTTCTTTAAAACAACTTACTTCCATACTTTTAGTTAAAATTATTTCATCTGTCAATTAAAGTAAAACTATTTCTTAAAAAAAATTAATTGCATATTGAGTATATTATTATGCATATTAAAAATTTCACTTAAATGTTTCAGTAGTAGTACGTGGGTAGATTTTATAATTTTTCGTTCGATATTAGATTTCACGGTGCATTAAATCGTATAAAATGTTCAAAGTATTTATTAAAAAATGAAATTATTAACTAATCCTCTATGCTGTATTATTAATGATAAAAGTTAGGTGTTTAATTTTTTTTAATTGGTTTCTCAAGTAGGAAATTCTAATTAAGAATTCGGAAATTCTAGGAAGGGAATAATTAATTTCCAATGAAAAATATCTCATTTGAATTATTTATTATGCTTCCATAATTTTTCTTTTTTTGAACATCAAGAGGCTTTATGAAAGGAATATTAATATTGCATAAAATGACAGTATTAAATAGAGTACATTGTGAAGCAAAGTATATTTTTATAATGTTTTGTGCATAAATATATTAAATTTCTTTTTCTCATGAACATAAAATTATTTATACACAAGAAAACTGCGTATTTTTTTTCTAGAAAATTTTATTTCTTCTTTTTTAAAAAAATTGCAAGCCAAATTTATACTCTTAAGGTACACTGTTAAAAATTTGCAGCATTTTGGCAGGTCATTTGACCGTTTTTTCCGAAAACGGTAAAACAACCATAATTTAACACTATTCTGGCCATATTATTGGCCATTTTATGGTAAGAATATAGTTAAATTATGGTTATGAAACCGTTTTTTTCAAAAAAAACGGTCGAATGATCTGCCAGAATGCTGCAAAATTTTTAACAGTGTAGTTCAGGTTTCTCTTATAATTGATTATTTTAAAATATTACCATTGTATTTAATTTAAAACTTCTATTGTGTCGGATACTGATAACTTATGCCAGTATGTTGTCTTGTCGATGTATGTTTATGGATTTGTTTTTGTGGTACTAATATAAGAAAAAATAGCTTTTTATGTTTTTGTGAATTTATGTTTTATGTTTTGTAAACTATTAAGCTTTCTCTCGCTCAATCTAACAGTCTTAAAAGCAGAAAATTTAATGTAGTTAAAATTTACAATTGATATTTTGAAAATAGAAAAAAATAATTAGAAATTGTTTAATTCCTTACGTTAGTGCCAGGCGAACGTCTTTTTGCACGCTTTTTTCCATACATATCATCCCTACACAATGCTAGCGGCTTGTGACATTGTGTAGGGATGATATGTATGGAAAAAAGCGTGCAAAAAGTCGTTCGTCTGACATTAGCCTTAATTCTCGCCCCCGTCAATATCACATGCTGAGGCGTCGTTCGTTATTTCTCGTGCCCGTCATATTTCTGGGCTGGAGATTTAATTGCTGGACGAACGTTTGAAACCAGGAAAATTTAACATGCATAACCGTGTGCATTTGAATATTACAGTTAGAGTTTGGTTTTTGACGCTGATTGTGATATTGGACTTTGTATTGCATGTTTCGAAATATATCACACACAGAATAACTATTAATAATCAAAATTTAATGTATCATACAGCACGATCGTGCTGTATAGTAGAGCTCAGCCGCATCTTTTACGTTTTGAAACATGATGAAAAGACAACAACTCAATACAATCCAAACCAGAAAACATTCAGTGATGAATAATGGCTTCTTGGAAAGGTCTTAATTTAGCGATGTGCCTTTCGAAGGTCGGGTCAAAAAATATCGAATATAAACTTTACACCCATTTAAACGTTACATAGTGTTCCATAATTTAACAGTATAGAAATATCTCCTTCAATCTTTCTTTGCTGTTGGCACATCAAGCGGCACAATAACTTAAAAAAAGTGATAACACGCGTATTTTGTTTTAAATAAAAATCAGATTTTCTCGCTATATTTTTGCATTTTTCAAATCGACGTCATTCTAATCAGAAAATGAAAATATTTCCTATATATATATGTAAAAACTTTAACTAAACACGTGTTAAAATGACGCAGCATATTCATTTGAATATTTTTAATGTTTAAAAATCTATTTTAATACAGGAGTTTTAATTTAAAAAATAAACAATTTAGGAAAAGATAATGATAAAAAAATCGTTTGCTAGGAATGACGTCAATTTCTGTTTAACTGACATAACTTTGTAATGATGATTTATTCTGAAAAGAGACTGCTGATATTCTGAAATTAATCCTTATTATTATCACCCATAAAACGAAAGGTTTATTTTTAAGTCATGCGAAAGAAATTTTCGGTAAATGCTAGTTCATTTGGTTGTATTTATTGCATTTTCCTGCGTATTGTCAAGGAAATCGTATACTCCTATTGCACGCGCCAAAGAAAACATGCATTTTAATTTTAAAAGCTGAAACACTTTAGTATAATTACGTCATTATAACGCCAAATGAAATTCAATTTCGCCAGTTTAAAAAAAAAAAATAATATTGTTGGACCGAAAGTAATAATCTAAGACAGGGACGGCGAACCTATGGCACGCGTGTCATAAGTGGCACGCTGCAGATTATTTTTGGCACGGCATAGATTTAAGTTTTACATCAAAATATAGTAGAATTTCACAAAAAGCATTAATAAATATAGATGTTGTCTGTGTCACTTGAATCCGATTAGTTCGGTTGGTTAACGCTGCACATTATTTTTGGCACGGCATAGATTTAAGTTTTACACCAAAATATAGTAGAATTTCACAAAATGCATTAATTAATATAGATGTTGTGTGTGTCACTTGAATCCGACTAGTTCGGTTGGTTGTGATTGTCACACAGATTGAAGAAATTGAAATATAACTTAATTTATCCGAATCTAGCTTAATATTGGCTCAGAAAATTTTGAGAATTAGAAGATTATCGCTAAACAAAAATTAAAAGTGTAATAAGCAAAAATGCTGATTTTAAAATTATAACAACTTGGAATTCAATTCCAGACACTGAAAGCTATAGTTTCTGGCGCTTGCTATTTTGACATTTTTTTCCGCAAGACATTCTTTTCGTAAAAAAAAAAAAAAAAAAAAAAAAAAAAGAAAAAGAAAAATTCTACTAAAAACGTCTCGTCAAGTGAGTGCAATTAAACTTCTATTGCATTCTATCGAAAATAACTAAGTACAAAGCGGATATAAATTATTTGGCATTTAAGATGAGACAACAGAAATGATATTTTTTAAATAAATTTCTACAGTGTAACATCAAATATCACCTGTATTTTTTTAATGCTAAAAATAAAATTTTAAGTAGTTTTGATTCATTATTATTTGAACCAGTAATTTTTTTTATTGTTGGCAAGTCATGATCATGTAAAGTATATTTTTGGGAAAATTTGGCACGTGGACGTGAAAAGGTTCGCCACCCCTGGTCTAAGAGCTAGCAAAGTTTCCGTCACTTGATTTTAGCAAGGCTCATTTTTCTATATGCTCTTCCGTTTTATGGTGTAGTATGTATGCGAACGGTCTGGCTGGCGGCAGACGTTACGTTTACCTGCGGGAGAAGGGGTTATGCAGATGAAAAAAATTCAAAAGTACGTCATGTTACCCAGGCTCATGTTCCTATATGCTCTTCCATTTTATGGTGTAAGTACGTATGCGGAAGGTCTGGCTTTCGAAAGACGAGGGGTTTACCTGCGGGAGAAGGGGTTATGCAGGTGAAAAAACTTCAAAATTACTTCATGAAACACTTCTGACCTTCCTTGTATCTTTAAAGGCCAAGGTTGAGAAAGGTTGTATGAAGGAATGTCTTAAGTTTGTTGGCTAGAAAAGTAGAAATGTGGCTTTTGGGATTAAATAATCCCGCGCGTGTACAAACGTTACATTTCGATATGTTCATTCGTTACGGGATAACACACACTAAAATAATTTTACTGAAAGAGTGAAATAAAAGCTGCCTTCATATATTGATGAAAGTGTATTAAATGTAATTACTGTAAATTTTATAAAATAATTCATGTTTTAAGAGGTAAAACAAATCGTTGCATATTTTCTAAGGAGAAAAAACCGCCATTTTTACAGAAACTGTTATAAAATCGGAAAATAAATATGAAACGCTTGATTTTTTCCTAAAAAGAAGTAGTACTGATGCATTTTACAATACAGAGTAGTAGACTTTTTTTAAAGCGCGTTTAGCAACAAAATATAATGGGAGAAAAAATGGGGTGAGATTTGCCCCACGCGTGTGTTAACGTTACAAAAATTGGTGCATGTATATACAGTTCAGTTAATTATGCCCTAAACGACGCCCGGTAACATGCGCCAATTTTCTGTAGGCTCAATTATATAATTTATCCGTACCAAATACACCAATTGTCAATAGACTCGTTTACGTAATTTATCTCCTTAATTAATGCATACTTTACAAAGGACACCTACGTTCCAATTTTCCTGATTTTATGATCAATGGTTACAGTTAGATGTAAATATGTTAGCCATTATCGTGATATTTTAGTTTGTTCTCCGAAATATTATTATAAATATCCAATATTAGTAATATTTCTGATACTATTTACAGGTGTATTGTATAATATTTTCAATCACTTTTTATCATTTTTCTGCATTCAGTCGTTTTCAGACTTTTTTTATTTTAAATTCCCATTAAGTTCCAAAGACAGAAAATTTCCCTTTTTATAGTTTTTTCGCAGTTTTAATTCATTTCTTATGACTGTTTCTTACCCTAGCTTTTTGTGTGTTTGAGGGGTTGGCCTAGGATACTGCATAGTCCCTTCAACCAGAGGAGCGTAGGTACATAGCAGAAAAATCCAAGAGTAATCAAATTCACTATGTATAAAACTTAGTCTAAGGACTAGTCTGGCAGTCAGTAAAGTATAGGTCAATATCCCAATATGTGTCGCGGACAGCTCCCTCTGTATCCCTTTGCAGTAACAGTGACACCTGAATTTAAAATCTTTTACGTACCGAAGTGAAGTGAACAGAAACCGAAAAAACTTTTTAGAATCATTCTTGTTTTGTGAACGGAGTTGCGCCTCCGATATGTTTCGATTGAAGTTAAAGCATTTTAAATGTTAAAGTCCTATAATCCTGTATATATTTTGTAATATATTTGTATATAAGTATTGAAGATTAACCGAGTGATGTCTTATTTTAGTTGAGTCAGTTGTTAGTAGAATTAGGTTAAATCAAATGCGGCAGAACGAACCGGAAGCAAGCCAGAACTTACCTCTGACAGAAATGGTAAGTAGAAGATTTATGACATTCTTTTTGTCTATGTGAAAGCTTGTTATTATATTTTTATGGCGCCCGAACAGGGATGCCGTTTTTGATTTGATCTTAATTGAATGAAAAATTATTTATAGACGAAAGTTTTGAATATTCAGTTCTATTGAAAAGAATTGTTGATGGTTTGTTTTGACCTTGAATATAATGAAGAATTGAGTATAAAAATAAATAAAAGTCTTAATGCTTAATTCTGTTGAAGATAATATTATTAATAATTTTGATTGATAGCGTATTTTAAGAACAGGATTATTTTGAAAGTTATTGAATATACCGGGTGTCCCAAAAAGGACTGACTGATTTTAAAATTCAACAACTTGCAAACGGTGACAGATATTTAAAAAATTCTTGCAGGAGGGTTATGCATAAGGTCAAAAGTTTTATTACAGTGATTTTCAATTTTAGTTCGATTTACAAACAATAGATGGCGCTGTAAGCAATAGTCGCTAAAATCAGGCTCGATTTTTGGTACTTCGTGGCCCGGATAATACATTTCCCTCTCCTTTTTCTGCATGGAACAAGATAAAGGACCAAAAATTGAGCCTGTATTTAGCGACTATTGCTTACAGCGCCATCTATTGTTTGTAAATCGAACTAAAATTGAAAATCACTGTAATAAAACTTTTGACCTTATGCATAACCCTCCTGCAAGAATTTTTTAAATATCTGTCACCGTTTGCAAGTTGTTGAATTTTAAAATCAGTCAGTCCTTTTTGGGACACCCGGTATTTTGAAAGTGATATTATTGTTGTTATATTAAATTGTTATAAAATTAATTATATTTAAAATTACGGATTAAATATGTCTGATATTGAAAAACTAAAGAAGAAACGTGCTGTTTCTAGAACGGCGACTACGAAATTAATTAATACTTGTGAGCTGTATCTTGCAGATTCAGTACAGGAAGTTCCTGTTCTTACGGAACATATTGATCAGTAAAACTCAAAGTACAATAATTTAACAACTTTAGATGAGCAGATCCAAAATTTAATGGATGATGACGGCGAATTAGAAACTGAATTTGAAACTGCCGAAGGTTATTCTGAAAAAATAATTTCTATGAAATCGAAACTAACGTATGCTTTAAAAATAAAAGTTGAACCTGAACGTTCTATTAAGAAAACAAAATCGGTTAACGAAAGTATTTCAACAGAGAATTTGACTTCTTGCTCTCATTCTAAAATTAAACTACCGAAATTGAGTATTAATAAATTTAATGGAGATCCTGCTTATTGGTTATCTTTTTGGAACCAATATGATAATGCGATACATCAAAATGATAGCTTAACTGACATTGATAAATTTAATTATTTGCATTCCTTCCTTACTGGAGCTGCTTCTAGTGCAATTATTGGGTTTTCGCTATCGAGTGAAAATTATATAGCAGCAATTGAACTACTCAAAAAGCGTTTTAGTCGTAAAGACCTGATTATAAATGCTCATATGGGAAAATTATTGAATTTAGAAACAGTTAAAAATGTAAATAATACTTTTGCATTGCGAAAGCTGTATGATAGCATTGAGACTCAAATAAGAATTTTAAATTCACTTGAAGTAACTTCCGGAACATATGGTACGTTACTAACGCCAATTTTGCTTAAATTAATTCCCAATGAGTTAAATTTGGAATTTCAACGTAAACGGAAAACTCAGGATAATCTTTTTGAAGTCAACGAACTGCTTGAATTTCTACGGGCAGAAATAGAATGCAGAGAAACTGCGATTCAAATACAAGATAGGGTTATCGTTCAAAATCCACCGCAAGTGCAGAGGGAGAAAAAAATAAATAAGTTTACAGTTCCCACTGCTGCTTCATTGAAGGTTTCAATAAATCATTGTATTTTTTGCGGAGATTCCGCTGAATCAGTTAATCACAATTCTGCAGCTTGTTCTAAGTCCGTAGCAGAAAAACGAGCACGTTTGAGAAAAGACGGAATGTGTTATCTCTGTATGAAAAAGGAAAACCATTTAGCAAAAGATTGCTTTTCAAAAATAAGAAGTGAGTTTTGCAGTGGAAAACATAATTCTTTAATTTGTCATACGAATTTGAATATTTCCAACTGAGCGAAAAAATGCCCAGGCTGGGAATCGAACCCAGATCCTTGGCTTACAAGGCCAATGCTTTTCCGTTTAAGCTAACTGGGCCGACAACCAGCCAGCATATTTCGCTCAGAAAACCTTATTGGTAGAACATCTGGTCTGTCATGTAGACAGCTCAACAGAATAAACCGCAGGTAATGGAACTCCATATAAACGATGGATACGTAGATGAACTAGTATTAGAATGAATTCCACAACAACAAAAATAAGACAGTATTTGATGGGTCAGCGAAAATTAAGGGGTTTCCGTCAATAAATGATTGTGTAGAAAAGGGGCCTAATTTGCTAGAAACTATTCCTGCAATTATCAACAGATTTCGTGAAAAATGCATCGGTGTAAGTTCTGATATCAAAAAGGCTTTTCTTCAAATAGGACTTAATCCGAAAGATAGAGATTTTTTGAGATTCTTATGGTGGGAACAAGGTAATCCGGGACATTTTAAGATGTATAGACATAGGAGAGTCATTTTCGGAATTTCCAGTAGTCCCTTCTTATTGAGTGCTAGTTTAACTAAGTCACTAAATGACGTACCTGAGCATCTTAGATCAACGGCAGAAAAAATTTCTGAAGCTTGGTATGTTGACAATTTAATTACAAGTGTAAATAATGAAGAAGAACTGCGAAAACTTAAAAGTGATTCTGTTGAAATTTTAGCAAATGCTAAATTTGAATTGCAAGATTGGGCTTATAATTTTCCAACGAAGAACGAAATTGCAGGTAATGACACTTTTTTGGAAATTTCAGTGTCCGAAAATTCAAATAAAAGGAAAACGGGTTCTATTCTAGGCCTCATTTGGGATTTAGAAGAAGATACATTAAGTTGCGACATTAAAGGAATAAATGAATCCGATAACCAATGCATTTCAAAAAGAGTGATCTTATCCAAAGCACACAAAATTTATGATCCAATAGGTTTTACATGTGGTGTGACACTGATTCCGAAACTCTTACTACAAAAGTGTTGGGAGCTAAAGGTTACATGGGATGAAGCTCTCCCCGAAGATGTGCGTAAAAAATTTCTTAAATGGAAAAAAGATTTGTGTCAGTTGACAGAGTTGAAAATTCCCCGGTATATGATGCTTAATCCTAATTCAAATACAGATTTGTCTTATCATGTATTCTGTGATGATTACCAAAAGGCATATGCCACATGCATTTATTTAAGATGTAAAAATAAAGCTGAAGAGGAATTTGGCAGAAGAGATAAAGTTTTGAACTACTTTTCCATTATGATTCGAAAGCGCCTCCAGAAAGAAATTATTGAAGAAGAAGATGGTGAAAAACAAAGCAGCAAAAAGAGAAAAAAGAAGCAGTCTAAGGATTTTAAAATTTCTGATATGGATGATTGGGCTAAAGATTCTGGTGTATCAGAAGATGAAGAGCATGATGAAGAAGATTCTTCTCCTAAGTCAGCTAAAAAAGGCAAAGAAAAGAAGAAGAAAAAGAAAACACCAGATGATGAAGGTGACTTTGATGATAGAAAAGGGGATTACATGACAGATTCTTCTGAGTCTGAACCAGAACTAGCTGAAGAGAAGACTAACAGAGAATTGAAAGGAGTAGAAGATGAAGAAGCTTTGAGGAAGTTATTCAATTCAGATGAGAAAGCAGAAGAAGAGGAAAATCTAAAGAATGAAGAGGATAAAGAACAAGAGAAAAAAGAAGAACAGCAAAAAACCAAGAGCAAGAAAAAAGATGGCAAAGATTCATTTGGTGAATCTTCATCAGGCACATCTGATTCTGACTTCGATGATATAAAAATTCATGCTGTTTTCATGCAGAAACAAGCTAAGAAAAATGGTTCAGATAACAGTGCCAGTAGTAGTCGAGCCAATACACCAACTCGTTTGAATGCTGATTCTAAAGATGGTAATAAATTATCCAAAAGGAAGTTGTCAGAGACTCCAATGTCTGCATCATTGAAATATGAAGAAATTAATACTGTTCTTTGCGATTGTGAAAATGTTGTAAACTCCAGACCGTTAACATACATATCTGAAGATTTTGAATTAGAACCCTTAACCTCTGCCATGTTTCTTCGTGAAATTAAAGAAGGTGGTGTTCCTGATCTGGACAATATAGATGCAAGTTATCTTCAAAGAAGATATGAATATCGGATGAAAATTCGTGAAGATTTGAGAAAACGTTTCGACTAGAATATATGGGACAGCTGAAAAATTATCGTAAAAAGTCAAACAGGTATCCCGAACTCTCAGTTGGAGATATTGTTATAATTAGTACAAAAGAGAAAAGAATGAATTGGCCTCTAGGAAAAGTCATGCAGTTGTTTCCAGGTAAAGCCGGCATAGTACGATTGGCAAAGTTACGAACTAAGTTTGGTGAGTTGCTTCGACCAGTACAAAGGTTGTATCCGATGGAAGCGAATTTCCAGGCAAATGACTTTTCTCCGAAAACCATCGAGTCTGCTCACCTTAAAGATTCTCCTGGTTCTGTTAAAAATGATTCTCCTAGAATGTCTAAATTTGGACGAGTGATACGAACACCAGAACGGTTGGACCTCCTAAACTTGTCCACGACTGTGGTTGAGTTTGACCTGGCAAAACTCAACGGGGGGGTGTATGTCGCGGACAGCTCCCTCTGTATACCTTTGCAGTAACAGTGACACCTGAATTTAAAAACTTTTACGTACCGAAGTGAAGTGAACAGAAACTGAAAAAACTTTTTAGAATCATTCTTGTTTTGTGAACGGAGTTGCGCCTCCGATATGTTTCGATTGAAGTTAAAGCATTTTAAATGTTAAAGTCCTATAATCCTGTATATATTTTGTAATATATTTGTATATAAGTATTGAAGATTAACCGAGTGATGTCTTATTTTAGTTGAGTCAGTTGTTAGTAGAATTAGGTTAAATCAAATGCGGCAGAACGAACCGGAAGCAAGCCAGAACTTACCTCTGACAGAAATGGTAAGTAGAAGATTTATGACATTCTTTTTGTCTATGTGAAAGCTTGTTATCATAATATGGGGGTTAGCAATAAGTATGGGGTCATCAGAGCTCTTGAAATACACTGGTGAACCAATGTTTCTGTTAATTTTCGATTGGGACAATTGGTTGGGCCGGTTAATTGGGATCATTGGTTGGTTAATTGCGGCGGTTGTTTGGTTAGTTGAAGTTGGTTGATTAATTTCCTGAAAGGATCTGAAAAAGATGTGAAATGATATAAAAAACTGGTGGAACCAGAGAGAAAAGTAAAGCTCAATCTAAAAAAGTTACAGTAAAAAATTGTCAAATAATTTCAGTTTAAAAAAGTAAGTAGTACGTAGAAAAGTAAAGGAATCAGATTATCTGTAAAGCTCATGAAATTACCCAAATTTTTGTTGATAGCTGAAAATGTGGACTGAGCTTTACTGTTGCCTTATATTCAAAATCATATTATCCACTCAAAATGAGTACTGGATATGGTAAACAGAATATGTAGTTATGTGCAAAAAAAATTCTGTCAGGCCCAGAATTGTGGACATGATTGCATCAAGTCAAGCTAAACTCCACAAAGCTGAAAGAATGTAAACCATGAAGTAATATTTTAAGTATAACATTAATATAGTCAAGTTGTTAAGCAATTGTTGTTATTAACATTTCTGACATAACACATGTAGCGTAATAAATTTTATTTCATATAATTACTGTGAAAAGGGAGCCTTATGTCAATTGACTTAAGCCAGACAAGTAGTTAGCATATGGTTGAATCTTACATGTTTAGGGTTTTGGGCTTATTTTGGACTTTGATCTTACAGGCTTATCAGTGACCCCTGGAATGGAATTTGGTCCGTACTTCGTACTGAACGATCTCCCATGTTCTCGATACCTCTCATGTTCTCGCTCATTTCCAAATCAACCTCTAACCTATTCTTATGATCCCAAATTTTTAAACTGGTTATGAATGATTGGAATTCAGAATGAGTTAAAAATGCCTGTACTTCCCTGATTGATTTTAAGGCACCAGTAAAGCTCAGTCCACATTTTCAGCTTTCAACAAAAATTTGGATAATTTCATGAGCTTTACAGATAATCTGATTCCTTTACTTTTCTACGCACTACTTACTTTTTTAAACTGAAACTATTTGACAATTTTTTATTGTAACTTTTTTAGATCGAGCTTTATTTTTCTCTCTGGTTTCACCAGTTTTTTATGTCATATATATATTATTTCAAATATTATTTGTAAAAATTTGTGTGATAATGTTAAAGAAAGATCTAAGATGTGAAAAAGCAAGGTCTTATTAGCATTAATTTGTATGGTTTAAAACAAACATTAAGACACAGAATTCTCGCATGATGGCTTTTCACCAAATGTGAATTTGTTCTATAGCATCTTTTTTTTTTTCGCCTTAAAAAAAACTAATTGCATATTTTATTAGGAATCTTATAAGTATTCAATTTCTGTAATTAAAAATATTGGTACTTTTTTATGGTTTTTCCAAATATTAAGCGACCCTTAAGGGGTTGAATGAAAATTTCGATAACTAAGGATTTTTTAAGACGACAAGAGACAAAAAATAATGCAATTTTTAGACTCATTTCTATTGATTACTATTGACTGATATTCTATTGGCGGTATTCAATTGGGTTGCCCGGAAAGTTCGTGCAGATTTTGAAGGAAAATTGAAACGCAGAATATTTAAATTTCAGTATACATTTATTAAATTATATAGCTTCCATTCTGTTCCACAACCTTCTTCCATCTGTTCAGCAGTATCATAAAGTCTACTTTCCAAAACATTTGTGATTTCTTGTCAAAATACTTATGAAGTTGCTTTTTAGCCCCGCGGTATGCTATTTCTTTCTCCCAGCTTATTTTGCCTCCAATAAATAATGTTACCTTCTGTACGCCAGCCGTAAAACAAAAGCCGATGTTTCATTGTGCGATTAAATACTCTACAGCATTTTTTTTAAACTTCTAAGCATCGCACATTTTCAATGTTTATACCGTCGTATTGTGGAAAAAGAGTACTTTTTAATGCAATTTGTTTGAAAACTGCATCTCCATTTGTTTTTGAAATATTAATTTTTTGTAGTTTTTAGCGACATTTGTTTCATTTTATCAACTCAAGTACTCCATTTATGTAGAAAGTAAAGAAAAAATTGTTGAAAAATAGCAATTATATCTTTTTGTTGCCATTTTCTCATAAAATTGATAAAAAAAAAAAAAATATTTAAAATAAGTGCTATTTTGAGAAAAATATAAATAAAGGATTTATGATAAAACATGAAGCTATTATAAACTATATTTAATTTTCAGTATCTATATTAATGCAAATGACGTCATTTTACAAAAAATAAGATCGTGTGCTTTAAGTCTTAAAATTGAAATATGTTTTGCAGTAGAGTCCCGATTATCCGAGTCCCGCTTAATAGAGTTATTTTCTTCTGATGGACTGGTGGCTTCTATTATTATGAAACAGCCATTATAAATGAAGCGTTAGGTGAAGATGGAAGAGCAGCCGTAAAAAGTTAGAACTCTGATTTTCTGGTCAGAATGGAAAAAAAAGGGCCATAATTTTTTTTTTTGAGAAAAAAAAAATGGCTATATTTTTTTTTTCCCATTCTGACCAGAAAATCAGAGTTCTAACTTTTTACGGCTGCTCTTTCATCGTCACCTAACGCTTCATTTATAATGGCTGTTTCATATTAATAGAAACCACCAGTCCACCAGAAGAAAATGGAGTAATGGAAATGCCGGGGGCGACACTAAATTCTGAAAAAGCAGAATTCCTGTTCTCTAGTTTTTTTTTTTTTTTTTTTTTTTTTTTTTTTTTTTTTTTTTATGTAATTTACAGAGCCATTTTTTTTTTGGCAAATATAATTTTTGAGAAAAAGAAACAAAAAGTAGTCGGGCGCAGCAATGTCCGGAGAGTAAGGGGGATGGTCAGAATGTCTCAAACGAATGCAGGGATGTTTTTTTCTGACAGTCAAAGTGTGTCCTAAAACTTTGTTTCTCAACTCACGTGATATTTTTAAATTAATCTCGCACCACTTTTTGGGAAAGAAAACTGTTTTATACACTGCAAATAGAAGCGTCTTAAATTTAGACACATATGTGACTGAAAAAGAATTTAGACACTTAAGTGTCTTAATCTGAAAATTAAGACATTATAGATGTCTTAATTTAAGATGCATAAGTGTCTTACTATGACCATGGTGTAAACGAACTGAGAATAATGTCTAAAATATCCGCAAACGTCTTATTTTAAGACACTTCATTGCTTTAAACGTGTCTTAATTTAAGACATTTTGATTCTTCCGACGCAATAACCACCAGGGGGCACTCCCGCGCATGCGTTTTAGATGTCTTCGTTCGAAGTGGTATACGTTGTAATTCAAACAAAGTTTGTTTTTATGTACGCGTGTATTTTAATTCGTTTTTTGCGAAATGTGAAGTACTGTGATTTTAATTCGTATTAACTTGCATTATTTATTTATTGAATACATACATCTGACGTGTGTGCTTGACATCAAATGTCTCTTAGAAGCTGTCGTCGATATAAGGGCGGGATAGACACAGAACAGAAGTAGAAGACGGTTGAAGATTACACCCGGAAATTCTACAAAGCGTGTGCAATGGGCTTAGTGTTAACTAATTTATATCAATAATATTGTGTTATTCATCTTCGTGCTGTTGAAGCTGGCAAAAAAAAGAAACTTTTGTCTGGCGGGTCATGTTTTCAGGATGAAACATCTCATTCTTTAAATATGGCTAGTCGGATGTATTATGGGATTACCTTTTAAACTGATGCAAGTCTTCCTCCTTCACTGTGGTTGTGTAGTTTTTAAACTTTCAAATCGAGGAATTTTTTTTACCACTTGCAAACAGCGATTGAAGTAAGTGTTATAATTTCTTTATAGTACTAAAATTAGTGTCTTTTATGATTTTATTTATTGTACTAAACAAAATCTTGCATGAAATTTAATTAGTTTTGAATCTTTTTGCAAAACAAAACACTTATTCTAGAAGTATATATTTTTAAACTTATGACGTTGTCATTTATTACAAATTATGTATTATTTATTCTCATCTTTTTCTCAAATTTAAAGTAATAGCATCAGTAAAAAACAGACAAATTTTAAGTTAAGTTCCTTCTCTTGTTTTGTTTTGTTTTCAATATGGCAGTTCTTAGTTTCAATAGCTAATGCTTATCTCATACTAAATGATCACAAGGAAATAGAAAAAAAAATGAAAGATCTCCTAAAGCTTTCTTACTTCCTAGCTAGGGATTACAATCCCGGATTGAGATCCCGGGATCCCGCTTTAATTTTAATCCCGAAAATCCCGGGATTTTTATTGGAAAATCCCAGGATTTTTCGGGATTGCTTTCTTTTTCTTTTTTTTCTTTTTTTTTTTTTTCAATTGAACAATGTTTAGCTGAAATTAAAAAATATATTTATAGACTTTCGCTTTTGGAAAAAAAAATAAATTGATTTTTATGAAATTTATATATAATTGAAAAAGAATATTTCTAAAGTATTTCTTAGATATATTCCTAAAGCTATTAAATCTTTTAATGTGGAAAACGTTTGACTTGGAAACATAGAAGTAAGCCAGTCAGGAAAAAGGAAATCATTTGTTTATTTCGTTTTTGCTTCTTGTGTAGAAAATATATTTCACTTCGAAGATCATTTTCCAATTAGACCTTACTGATAATCATCGCAAGTGTGTATCATAGTGATATCACATGCTAACTTCTTTTTTTTGCGGCTTTATTTTGCTTTAAAGATGTCTTGTTTATTAGCTCATAGGAATGATAACAACAAGCCCATGTGGCAATATAAATTTTTAAAAAATTTAATTTTTAAATGATAAGGATTTTCATTTTTTGCGGGGAGGGGGGGGGGGGATTTTGTATGAAATTTTTGTAAAGCTGATACCTTAAATCTTGCACTGATTATAATGAAAGTTTTGAGCTTTTAGAGTAGGACAAGATTAAAAACACAAAATATAAATAAACAAAATACCGAAGTAATTTTTTTCTCAATATTAACCCTTTGCACTCGAGGGCTCCGGAGAGGAGCCATTTAAAATTTGTCTTCAAACTCGAGGTCTCCGCTACGGAGACAATGCAAATAATTTTGTGATACCATGTAATCTTGGCTTTTCTAGACAGGTATCACAAAATTATTTGCATTGTCTCCGTAGCGGAGCCCTCGAGTTTGAAGACAAATTTTAAATGACTCCGCTCCGGAGCCCTCGAGTACAAAGGGATAAAGTAGAATATTTATTTATTTATTCATAGTTAAATAGTTGTTGTGATTATCATCTGATATATATGTAAAATTGCCTATGTGGCAATATAAATGTTTAAAAAAATCTATTTTTAAATTATATGAAGTAGAGTAGGACAAGATTATAAGAAATATATATATTTATCCCTGTACTTTAAAAGCCCTCAATAGCCCTTGCCGTTGAATTTGTCCGATAATCGGAGTCCGATAATCTGCTTTTGTGGGGTAAAAATATACAAATATGTATGCTATGCGGATTAAAAAAAGTATTCGCTAAACAGGTGTTTCTGCTATTCGGGAATGTTCATTAACCTCCACAACGGATACTCCCGAATACCGGACATCTCAATTTAAATAATAATAATGCAGGGTTGCATTTTTTGCAAAAGGACTTCTTGATTAAAGAATGGGCATACTGGGCCGTGCCCCGCCCCCCTACGATTTTAGTGCCCACAAATGTGATGTGCAATATTTGTAAAGCTTATATTTTAAATCTGTTTCGAAATTGTACTGATTATAATCAATATTTTGAACTTTTAAAGTAAAATAAGATTAAAAATAAAACAAATTTTAAAAATCTAATATTTAGATAAATATTTTTTGTTTTAATCTTGTTCTACTCCTGAAGTTCAAAATATTGATTATAATCAGTAAAATGTCGTAAAAGATTTAAATTATCAGCTTAACAAAAATTGCGTACCAAAATTGGGAGCACCAAAAAAAATCAGATTGTAGGGGGGCGGGGGGGGGGGGCAGGACCCCAGCCAAATATTTTTCTAG
Source organism: Maratus speciosus (assembly GCA_963932465.1). Taxonomy (NCBI): domain Eukaryota; kingdom Metazoa; phylum Arthropoda; class Arachnida; order Araneae; family Salticidae; genus Maratus; species Maratus speciosus. The sequence continues at coordinate 42,543,276 of OZ010790.1, forward strand.
GATTCAACGTGGTCAATCATGGCTACGTATGATGCTTACAAAAAAATGGATGCTATTAAGACGTTTGAAGTGTCTGAAATTCAGACACAAAAAGTGTCTGAAAAAATTCAGACATTTTAAAATGTCTGAAAATTGAACACTCCGTTTCAGACACTTAAGTATCTGAATTTCAGACATTTTAATTTACAGTGTATATACTTTGACAATAGTAGAAAACGAAACGTACTCTGAAACGTATTTTTTTAAATAGTGGTACGAATAGAATATAAAAATAGTTACCAGTGGGCGCCCTGTCCATTACTTAAAGGAGCGCAACATTCCATACCGCATTTCCATCTGCGAAAAAGATCCTTTTTGAAAAGATTGGTCATCGTGGACGAAAGTTGGATACCTTATTACAAGCTGGGGCGCAAACAATCATGATTCAGTTGAGACAAAGGTCCCATTACTGTCGCTAAAGCCGGATTCTACCAGAAGAGAGTGCTGCTGTATATTTGGTGGTGTTGGATATACTATACACAAATTCCACCAAAACGGACCATCAACTCTGAAAAATACTGCTCGTAACTCGACGAACTGAAGGCAGCAATAACCAGAAAACAACCCCGAATTACACTGAAAAAAAAAATGGGTTCTCAAAATTGAGAAAGTATCCAGGGATACTATTTAAAAAAAAAAAAGTATTCATTTTTAAATACCTCACATATTCAAAATAGCTCCGATCCAAATGTACTCAAAATTAAGAAACATATGTACTCATTTGTGAATCCATGGGTGTGGTCAAATATGAACTGTTATGTACTCATTTTTGATCTTATGTATGTATTCAAATATGAAGTATTTATGTACTCATTTTTGATCCCATGTATGTATTCAAATAAGAGCTTAAAGGTTATTGCTCTCTGTTAAATATTCAATACATTTTTTCCTTATTTTATGCAATCAGCTGTACCTTCAGTAAGTATTAGATTAATGCAAATATTAAATTATGCACAGTATTTTAAAAGTGTTTGAAAACAACGCTTCTGTTATAAAAATATCAAGTTAAACAAGATGGCGTCCAAGGTGGCCGATTAGAAACACGTACAAAATCAAAATAAGATACCGGGGTAAAAGACACACAATTTATAAAATACTTTGAAAACTAAAATAAGTTAAATGGAAAAAAATAATTTTCTTGTCAAAGGGGCTCCCCCCTCCCACCTTTCGAGACACTTTACTAGAGATTAATGTAAAGATGTTCTGACATTTATTTTCCTCTAAAAATTATTAACAAGAAATATTTAATTATTTACTAAGAAAAAAATAGCAAAATTATTACCCTAGACAATTATTTTTATGACATGAGCATTGTTTCCAAGCACTTTTAAATCATTTTAAAATACTGTGCATAATTTAAAATTTACATTAATATAATATTTACAAAATATACAGCTGATTACATTAAAAAAGAAAAAAAAATGTATTGAATATTTAACAGAGAGCACTTACTTTCAAAGTAGTTGGCGAAATATTGATAATCCCATTTTTCTAATTATTGTTTTCTCGAACAAATCCATCTCACTTAGCACACAGACCAGACCGAATTTACGAAGCACTGATAAACAACAACATCAACACAATGTAACCTTACGCGTTATAAAGGAGACACGGGATATAGTTCCTTCAGAGGAATAAAAATGTAATATTATACCTCTGATTTCCACGGTATATTACTTGGTTTTCCAATTAAAGAACGTCTTTTAAGCCGCCATGAATGAAATAAAACAAAGCACAAAATTATCGTTTCGTTTGGGTTTGATAACATGTGATGTATCAAAATTGAGAAAGGATGGGTTCATTTTTGACCCAAACATACTGAATTCGATATGAGTACATCGATTTACTCATTCGTCTCCAACTCGTTACCAACTCGTATCTTTGACTGTCAGAAATAAACTCCTTGCATTCGATTGAAACGTTATGCCTTACCTTTCCTAATCTCCGAATATTGCTTAATCCGACTACTATTTGTTTATTCTTATCAAAAAAGACCTTCGCAAAAAAAGAATTGAGTCTTTAAATGACATCAAATATCACCTCGATAAGTATTTTGCCAGGAAATCACAAATGTTTTGAAAAGAAGGCATTATAAAGACTTCTGAACAGATGGAAGAAGGTCGTAGAACATAATGGTACCTATATAATTTAATAAATGTATACTAAAGTTTAAATCTTCTTCGTTTCAATTTTCCTTCAGAATCGGCACGAACTTTCAAGAAAGAAAATACATTATACTCCACACTGTCAGAAAAACTCGTCAATATACACTAAATTATCCCTCATTTTTTAGCTAATAATTTCCGTACTTCTAGAAAGCACGTTTTATCCGTGAATTCCGCACGAACGTCTGAAAAGGAGGGAGAAATTCCGTTCATTCCTACCACGCATGCGTATTGGGTCTGTTGACAATAAATCCGAATTTATTTTTAAAATGAAAAACCAAAAATTCTATAAATTAAGATTTCTAATTTAACAAAAAAAGACGAAGAACTTTTCGAATTACTAAATAAATAACAATTACTTTTCTCATTCATTGAAAACTGCTCATAATTTATTTTTTAAAGTTAAATAAAGTTAAATAAAGTTGAATTTATAAATAAATATTCGCATTTAAATTATACTGTAAATGAACACATTTAAAAGATATTTTAAATAAAAAAAATTAATTGGAAAAAAAATCGATACTACTCAAAAAAATCTTATCGAATAAACTTATAATATTCGTAATTTTACCTCTAGCAATCTACGTAAAAATATTTAAATTAATATTTTTATACTATATTAATACTAAAATATAAAAACCCCAGCCACAATCTCATTAAAGACGAAATCTTCCCGAAATGAACCTCAAAATTAAAAGCCTTTTAAAAAAATTGATCAACATACTCAGACATGAATACTCAGATTTCACGAAATTTTCTTTGTTTTTGACAAAACCGTTTCCTGAGAAATTCTCCGAGCAAATATTTCGTCAAATTGATGAAATTACTTTCTTCACTTGCTTGACGATATAAATTTCGTCAAAAGAGGGCTGGTAGTGCCATCTATCGAACAGTTTGGAAGCTCCTGTATTTATTGACAGCGGAAAGAAAAAATTCCCTTTTCATTTTCCTCGGGGTGATTCGAACCCGCGGCCTTCGGGACCGTTGCTTTTCCGACCTCGTTATTGGGGACATGTATAGTTGTGCTTTTAGATTGATGCAATGAATTCTGCTGCGTATTTATATTTTTATAAGGGAGATTGTAATTTTATCGGTGCTGCTATAATTTCTGAAAGTTTTAGGTAAGGCTAATTTATTATTATGGTTTTCGCATGGTCAATGAATAATTATAATATGGCCTGATTAAATAATTTATCAGAGAAATTTTCTTTGCTCAATGAATGGTTAGAATATGGTCTGGTTAATTTGTTGCTCACAAATAACGAATTGTGAATTGCATATTGCGTGAGATTTTATCACTTTGAGTAGGTGGATAAGATTTTAACATTTTACTGTTTATAAAGGGGAGAGGGATCAATTATGTTTATTTTTAATTTGATTGAAAACAGAATATACTTCTTAAATAAATAATATATATATATATATATATATCCTAAAAGTTTGAAATTTTATTGACCAAATTTTCTTTTTGTATGGTTTTGAAGAACACGGGAAATTTATTCTTTTCGAAAAAAAAAAAAAACATAACGAACAACAACACATAAATAAATAAATAAAAATGATAATAAGCATTCCTAAAAATTTTAACAGCTAAAAAAAGAACTAATGAAGAAACAATAACTACCTATATTTCAGTATTTTCTGAAAAGCACTAAAAAGTGCCGTTTAAAAATAAATTATTACAGGACTAACATAAACAAGCAAATATATGCTTGCTAAAATCGCAGGATTTGAGGAGGTACAGCAACTGTTTCCTTAAAATGAATTGAGTCTGACCGTAATTGAGGCAAAACTTTCGTCAAATATTTGAGAGTTTACGTTTCGTTAAAAGTTACGTGATGTTGAAAGGAAATGATCGTCAAAAACGACGAAATACAGCTCGAGGATTGTTGAATCGTCAAATGTGAGAGTTTTATTTTTGAGAGTGAAGCCATACCAATCTGAAGCAAACATAATTACTTCAAAGCGTTTCGCTGCTGTACAACTATAGCTCGGTGCTTGCGTGTTCGTCTCGTAAAGCTGAGATGGTTGGTTCGAATCCAGCGTCATCCGCTCTTGCTTTTTCCCAACTTTCTGCAATTGTCGGATGTTTTACCCCCTGTAATGGAGGGTAAAAAACGGATAATCGTCAATTCATAGAAATATGCCGGCAGCACTGCTGACAGTAGAATTTCTGTGAATTGAAGAAAGTTTTTTGAGAGTGTAATGTTGATTATTTATGTAGAACTTCAAACAGAAAGGAGGGAAAGAAAGAAATGCAATAATTTTTGGTTCAATTGGTAGTTTTTTATTTAAACTTTAAAATGCAATTCATAGTAGTGACTTACACAAAGTTATGTAAGATATATTCCTTCCCTCCTGCGCAAATCAATATATTCCTGAAAAACTGAAATAAACAAATGTTTTACTGTACACAAGGTAGTCATGTACACGTGTCATATACTTTATTCCTGATTTATTCCTGAAAAACTGAAATAAACAAATGTTTTACTGTACACAAGGCAGTCATGTACACGTGTTATATACTTTATAGAGGATGCTTAAAAATGAAGATTATGTGACAGATGCAGTTCTTATGAATTCTTATTCATTTTGAAATTTGAGATATACTTGACTGATTTTTATTCGATTTATAAAAAAAAGTCATTTTACCATACGAAGTTTTATTCATATATTTAAATACTGTCAAACCAATAAAGTTTTTGAAATGGATTTTTTCATAAAATAGCAGTAAATTTGCTCAAAAAAAGCTACAATTCTCCTATTTATTTCTCTACTTATTATTATAAATAATACTGATGTTTACGGAAATGCATACGTATGTGTGTTTATATGATGCTTTAAGGCTTAGAGTTTACTAGTTACTTTTTAATATATAGATACAAATAAAAATACCAATACGATATCTGTAAAATATATAGTTCAGTAAATTAGGATAAATGTATGTCGAAATCAAAAATTTCAAAATCCGACACCGATAATAAGTGACTCTATTCAAGAAATATGCATCCCCATAAATACAAAAAAAAAAAAAAAATTAGATCAATATAACTTCCTTATCATACAATTTAGCCACTCTAAATCTTACTTTCGAGACGATGAATCTTTATAAATAAAAATAACAACATTGATGAAAGGTCATTTATTTTTATTTTTTTTACAATTACAGGGAAATCAGAACAGACAACGAATAGGAAAAAAAATCATCACTTTTTTGATAATCTATCGATTGACAATTGTCGTAAAAATACATTATTCTTATACAACGCATCTTATATGCAAATATATTTTTTTTATTTTTGCAAAACTAACATTTTTATAAGTATGTATGTATTGAAGGAAACAATTTTTTGCTTGTTAATACAGACTAAACAAATGATATAAAAACAATATTCTTCGAGTTAAGGTACAGAGAATTAGAGCAAAAAGAATTTACATTTTAGAAAAGGTATCTATGGAATTATTATTCATATTTCGGAAAAAAAGAAGACATTACACAATAAAAATAATTTATAAAAAAATAGTTATAAGACTTTTTTTTAAATTATCTTCATCCATATTTCTTCATTCTTCATAAATTCCATGCACACACATGCTACTCGCGCGCGCAGCATGTCTGGTATATGCTATGCATAACTAGAAAAGAATCTGCATAAGAAGTGAGACGAAAATTTTTTACAACATCGAAAGAATTAAATGGTTAAAATAGAAATGAGTTGGTCAGATTGCAAAAAGAAAATAGATGGGATAAAGGCACCCTTTGGTATCCCAGAAATGTAAAACGGCCAAAAAGATGACCTTAGTTAAGATGGAGCGACAACATCAAAAAAGGTGCGCAGTTAATTGGATGACCAAAGCACTAGATGGGAAACAATGGAAAAATCTGGGTGAGACCTACAGCTAGCAATGATTTGAAAACGGTTAAAGAAGATGATCTCTTTCTCTCTGTCTCATATACCGGGTGTCGTAAAATGCACTGATGGACTTTAAAATTCAATAACATGCAAATGGTGACAACTATTAAAAAAATCTTGCAGTAGGGTTATTTAATACGCCAAGAGTTTTCTTTAAACTGCGATTGTCAATTTTAGTTTAAAGTAGCAGCGATAGATGGCACTGTCAGCAACAGGTGCTAAATTGGGGTGCAATTTTTGGTCTCTCTCTTTTCTCAGTATTGATGCGAAAGAAGGAGGTTAAATATATGGAATGGCTCTCAGTCGCTAATGCAATTTTGTTCTTAGGTGCTTTGTTTAGGGCTTCTTGCAGCGCCATCTATCACTGATATTTTAAACTAAAATCGAGTATCGTAGTTAAAAATCCTTGACAACTTACATATCCCTCTTGAAAGAAATTTTTTAATAGCTGCCACCATTTGCAGGTTATTGAATTTTAAAATCAGCTAGTCCGTATTAGAACACCCGTGTGTATGTGCATGGCCGACTTAGGCTATATAAGGCCTCGGGTTGAGCCATTACCGTCTCAATACTCAAGGCCAAACAGGTGGGGAAACTGAAACCCCTTTGACGTCACTAAAGAAGATTACTCGCTTGACCAGCTTGCAGCTATCTGTTCTCCCGCCCTAGTACCAGTTCTCAGTAAAATGTCGTATAAATAAAATCGTGGTACACGTTGCTGTGGATTATTTTCACGAAATTTGATTTAGTTTAATTAATCTTTAGTTTAATTGTGAAGTTGTGTATGGTTACCTGATACATGGTTACATGCAATTCCAATAAAAAATTATCAAGTGACTAATTCATGAAGGGTAAGTTTCTCATTTTATTATTATCTTTGCAATCTTTATTTAGGTTGAAATTTTCTGATGTATTTTAAGGGTTTATTGTACATAGTAATTTCTCCTGATTTCAGACATTCTCGTATAAAGTTTGATTTCAACTAATGAATTTTTTTCAATGACTATTTAAATTATATCTACTGATATCAAACGACACCTTTTAAGATTTTGGTCTATTGTTATTTTATTTGTAATTTTTAATGTTAATAAGCATGCAAATAAACGTTCAATGTATTAGAAAAGATCTTTGATAGTTTTAAAAACTACAAATAATATTATTAAATTATTAGGTGCTTTTTGACATCAGAAGATATAGTTTTAAAAAATGTTGAATAATAAAATTCAGAAACTCGTTAGTAAATGAAAGATTTTCTTATTAATATTTAAAAAAAAGTATTTAAAGTATTTTCTTAGTTACAAATAATTTAATTCTAAAATTTTAATCGTACCGCTAGTGTTATTTACTCTTCCATATAATTTCTAGATTTTTTTTTTTTCTTCTTTTAACGAAGGACATCAAATATCCCTGTATTCTGTAAGTCTAAAAACTTGTGTATTTATATGATTTATTCTAGTTTTCAATTTAAATGTTTGTTTCGAAAAATATTAAAATAATAATTGCTATGTATTTTTGTGTAAGCATTGATAAATGGAATTCCTTTCCTTGGGTTATTTAAAAATCAATGACAATATTATTATTATTATTATTATTATTATTATTATTATATTACAATTTTGTAATTGCAATATATCTAGACAAAACTTTAATTTTTGAACTCTTATTAATTAGTATCTAAAATTTATGAAATAATGATGTATGAAGAACTCGAGACTGTTCTAATTATATCTAATTATATAAAACGAATGAAAAATAATTACGAATAATAATAATGAAGTATTTTATTTTATATCTATCATTGATTATATGAACATAGTTTTTAAAAATTATTTGAATTACTTAACTTTTATTTTTAATCTCTGTTTTTTTAAAACCATTAAACGTCTTCTTAGTTATTATTATTATTTATTTATTTATCATTTTTTGTATTTTGTAACATTTGTATGAAATTGTTTTATGTATTTAAGAATAAAAATTATTCTTTATGCATATCAGAAAGTAGATACTTTAGGTTTACAAACAGCCGCAATTGTCAACATAATTTTCAAAAATGAATTCATTTTATCACACCTATGTAGTAATGTGTTTTAAATGAAGCATTTTAAATGTTTCCATGTTTTTATATAATAAACAAAGGTGAATCTGGCTTTCAATATTGGACTATTTTATTAAGTCAATTTATTAATAAACTTCAAATATAAAAGGAATGAAAAAATAATTACGAATAGTAATAATGAATTATTTTATTTTATAGCATTGTTTATACAAACACAAAATCTGTTTTGTGACTATTTTATTTGTAATTCTAAAACTAATAAGCATGGAAATAAACATTCAATGCATTAAAAAGGATAGATGATAATTTGATTATAAAAACTATAAATAAAATTAGCTCAAATAAAAATCCTTTAAGATGTCTTTTTTTGACATCAGTAGAAATAGTTTTAAATAAATATTGAATCATAAATTAGATTTTTTTTGAAGTATTAAAAAGATAAATATTTTGTTATTTGCAAATAACTTAATTTTAAAATTTTAAGTATACAGCTAGACTTGTTTGCTCTTTCATGCAATTTCAAAAATTTCAGATAAAGAATAAGATAAAGAATAAGATATTCAATTTTAAAATGTTAAGTATACAGCTAGACTTGTTTGCTCTTTCATGTAATTTCAAAAATTTCAGATAAAGGATTTAAATATTCCTGTATTTTGTAAACAATTTTTGTTTTTTTGTGTGCTGCAATATATACTTAAATGATTGTGTTGTCGGGAAAAACGTTAAAGTACTACAAAAAAGTTCGAAAAAGAAAATTAGAAAGGACTTTTGTTTGTAATTTTTTAAATAAAATTATCATCGATCCTTCTTAATACATTGAATGTTTATTTCCATGTTTATTAGTTTAAAAAATTACAAATAAAATAATCATAAACAAAAATCTAAGCGATGTCATTTGACACTGATGAACTAATTTGCTTAGACAATGCGGGATTTTTAGGTAGATTTCGTATGAAATACTACCTATTACATTCTCCCCTATGTTGGAATTTCTAAAAAAGTTTTTCAGAGCTACACCGATCATGACCCTTAGAACCCAAAACCACCCTCAGTAAAAAACTTTATATGTATATATATCACTTTCTTCTGGACACAATAACTTCCACAATTTTGCACAAATCTCTTCCAAACTGATACATAAAATCAAGGGGTATAAAATCTCGGACAAGTTCGTTAATGGGCCAAATCGGACCAAGGGGATGGAAATAGGGAGGGGTTTTGTGAAAACCGAAAAAAACCCATAACTTATTAATTTTTTCACATATCAAATCAGTTTAAAGTTTTTATTACTTCTAAAAATAGGGCCAAAAATTTATGTATCACAGACTTTTGATAAAATTAAAAATGAGTTCAAGGGGAACAAAAAATAGGGCTTTTGGGAGAAAAAATTTCATAACTTCGTCAATTTTTTAGATATGAGATACAATTAATTTTATTATAAATCTCCTTAATATTATCTACAACTTTTATTTCACAAGTTTTTGATAGGACCAATTTGTACCAATAAAATAAAATAAAATAAAATAAAATAAAAACGAAAACAAAAAAAAGGGGGGAGGGGGGGTGAAGAAGAAAAAATCTATAACTCCGTCAATTTACAAGATATAAAATTCCCATGAATTTATCATATATCTTCTTAATATTGTCTTCAACATTTATATAGACAAGTTTTTGATAGGACTAATTCTTACAGCAAAAACAAATTGAAAATACATAGCGGTTGAAGAAAAATCATCTTATTAAGGGTGTATTCAAATCCAAACTGCTTATTTTCTGACTCATTTTTAAATTCATTTTTGCTCTCAAACGCATCCAATGGGTAGATTCTCTTATTCAGAAACTATATAATGTACCGTAATGATCGATTTTTTGATAGAGACAGAATATATTGCAAAAAATGATGTCAAAGTGGGCATTTTGAACAGAAATTTCCCGAAGCGATATTGTTAGAAACGAAAAATATTGTCCTACAGAGAAAATAATTGTTCATAAATCAAGTTTTAATTAATTGAACGAAAAATAAACACACGGGTCTTTTATAAATCTCTTCAAAAACCACGTCAACAAGTTTAATATTTTTTCTGTTAAAAATGAATCTGAAAATGTGCCATAAAATTTCGAGTTGTTGAGCATGAAAAAATATTTTTTTGAATACCTCCTTAACATGATTCTGATAAAACCAGCTATTATATAAAAATGAACTAAAAATTCGTCAAAAGCAGACAGATAAAATTTTTAAAGTGGATAAATGTCTAATCATGATTTAGTTTTTATTGGTGAAATTAGTATACTTAACTTCGAAATCTACTTCCGCCTGTAGGCCGGTCCGGCAGGGATTTTTTTTTCTCTCATTAGATGAAAGCAAGAAACACTTTAGACGAGAATGACTAAAATTAGGAGATATTATTATGGATAAATACCACTGGAAATAAATCCAAAAATTTTATCATAAATAAAGATTGTAAGAATGCCATAAGAAACTTACCTTTGATGAATTTGTCACTTGATAATATTTTCTTGGAATTCCATGTAGCCAGGTATTTTGTAATTCTTTTTGATGTAGGAAATCTGAATATCGTGGATCTTGAATTGTTAACGTAATTACTTTTGCACTCCGGTATCATGCAACACTGAAGCGTTTTCGTTTTCTTATATCGCCACTTATAATTAAAAATTCATAATTTCACGAGCAAATAGATTAATCAAACTAAATCGAACTTCGGTAAAATAATCCAAAGCAAAGTGTACCACGAAAACTTTTGTGGAAATTGCAGACAATTTATATTGTCGTGAATCGGCAAACACTATTCGACTCATTGTCACTTAAATACTAAGAAACGTGTGCCAATTTCATACATTTATTAATAAAAATTACTTCATGAATATATCAGAAAGATTCGTATTTTTGAGTGGAGAGAAAAAAAAATGACATCCTTTAAAAAATACTTGAAAATTAGAAAATGATATTTTATTGCTTATTGTAAAGTTATTTTTCATAGTACATCCATTATCAATTACAAAAAACATCATACTTGACTATTCTCTTCCTCTCCCTCCCCCCCCCCCCATCAAACTAAAGATAGTTACAAAAACTGTTATAAATTTTAAATATACTTTAAATAATTGAAAATGTGTCCATTTTTTTACCTTAATTCAAAATGTCGAAGGAGGATGAAGGTCCCTCTCTTGAGTCTATTAACATATGCTTCTGATCCAAAATTAATCTGTTTTTAGGTAGATTTCGTATGAAATACTACCTATTGGGATCGTTCCTACGTTGGAATTTCTGAAAAAGTTTTGCAAATCTACACCTATCATGACCCCTAGAACCCCAAACAACCCTCAGTAAACAAAATTTATCTATCTATCTATCTATATATATATATATATATCACTTTCTTCTGGACACGATAACTTTCGTAATTCTACACCAATCTCTTCCAAACTGATACATAAAATCAAGGGGCATAAAATCTCGCTCAAGTTCGTTAATGGGCAAAATCGGACCAAGGGAATCGAAATAGGGAGGGGTTTTGTGAAAACAGAAAACCCCTCATAACTTCTTAATTTTTGTACATATCAAATCAGTTTAAATTTTTTGTTACTTCTAAAAATAGGGTAAAAAATTTATGTATCATAGATTTTTGATAAAGTTAAAAATGGGCTCAAGGGGCGCAAGAATAGGGTTTTTGGGAGAAAAAAAAATCATAACTTCGTCATTTCTCAAGATATCAAATCCAATTAATTTTATTATAAATCTCCTTAACATTATCTACAACTTTTATATTCACAAGTTTTTGATAGGACCGATTCGTACCGCAAAAAAAAATTAAAAAACAAAACAAAAAAGGGGTTTGAAGAAGAAAAAATCCGTAACTCCGTCAATTCAAAAGATATAAAATCCCCATGAATTTATCATATATCTTCTTAATATTGTCTACAACATCTATAAAGACAAGTTTTGGATAGGACCAATTCATACCGCAGAAAAAAAAATAAAAACGAAAACAAAAGGGGGTTTGAAGAAGAAAAAAATCCATAACTCCGTCAATTCAAAAGATATAAAATCCCATGAATTTATCATATATCTTCTTAATATTGTCTACAACATCTATATAGACAAGTTTTGGATAGGACCAATTCATACCGCAGAAAAAAAAAATAAAAACGAAAACAAAAGGGGGTTTGAAGAAGAAAAAAATCCATAACTCCGTCAATTCAAAAGATATAAAATCCCATGAATTTATCATATATCTTCTTAATATTGTCTACAACATCTATATAGACACGTTTTGGATAGGACCAATTTACAGCAAAAACAAATTAAAAATACATAGCGGTTGAAGAAAAAAACATCTTAGTAAGGGTGTATTCAAATCCAAACTGCTTATCTTCTGAATCATTTTACAATTCATTTTTGCTCTCAAAGGCTTCCAATTGGTACGTTTTCTTACTCAGAAACTATATAATGTACCGTAATGGTCGATTTTTTGATAGAGGCAGAATATATTTTTAAAATTGATGTTAAAAAGGGCATTTTGAACCGAATTTACCGAAGCGGATTGTGTTGGAAAAATCATTGTATTAAGGATGCACTCATTTCCAAACTTCTTATTTTCTGACTCATTTTTAAATTCATTTTTGCTCTCAAACGCATTTAATTGGCATATTCGCTTATTCAGAAACTATATAAAGTATCGTAATGATCGAGTTTTTGATAGAGGCAGAATATATTTCAAAAAAGGATGTCAAAGTGGGCATATTGAACGGAATTTCCCGAAGCGATTGTGTTAGAAACGAAAAATATTGTCCTTCTGAGAAAATAATTGTTTATATATCAAGTTTTAATTAATTGAACAAAAAATAAAAATACAGGTCGCTTATAAATCTCTTCAAAAATCACTTCAGCAAGTTTCATATATTTTTATTAAAAATGAATCTGGAATTATGCCAGAAAATTTCGAGTTGTTGAGCATGGAAAAGTATTTTTTTAATACCGCCCTAACATGATTCTGATAAAACCAGCTATTATATAAAAATGAAATAAAAACTCGTCAAAAGCGGCCGGATAAAATTGTTAAAGTGGATTTATCTCTAATCATGATTTAGTTTTTGTTTGTGAAATTAGTATATTTGACTTCGAAATCTACCTCTGCCTGTAGGCCGGGCCGGCAGGGATTTTTTTAATTACTAGATAATGGTTTGGAAGTATATCTAAAATAATGACTCAAAAATTGTATTAACTGTTTTCTAAAAATAACAAAAATCTTATATTTAGAAGTTCAAAAATTAAGCTATATCCAATTTCATCTATTTTTCCAGAGATTATGATTTCCTTTCTTTGCAATTTTTTTTCACTGTTTCCATTCTTCTACCAATGAAAAAAAAAACTTTAGTCTATAAAAGACTCTTACGAAGTGGTTATAATAAATATTTCGTATACCAAAACGCATGCTATTACTAATATCATTTCAGCATTTCTTATATATATTTTGTCAGTTTTACTTTTTTTGTTTAAAGTTTGTGTTATAATAAAATTTAATATTACAACATAAGACTATACATACGATTTCTTAAAAAAAAAATCTGCATATTATGTCTTTTAGACAATTTAAAGACATAAACTTCAGAATTAAAAAAACGATTAGCTGTTTATAAAAAAAGTTTTCTACTTTTCTAAAATTGGTCTTCGAAATATAATCTGCTTCCTTAAATAAATAAATAATCCTTCGTGCTGGTACCTAGTAGTAAGATTTTGGCTGAATTTTGCGGAGAAAACATCAGCACACAGACCTCTTCTTTAATCTTCATTTGGTCCGTCACGAAACCAGCCAGGAGGCTTTGAGTATTGAGACGGTAATGGTTGAGCAACATTCTGTAGCCCCCCCCCCTACTATCTGTCTATGGAAATCGTTCGTGAATTATTCTGAAGTTACTAGTACTAAACATCATACTTGTTGTATGGATACATATATTTCGCAGGTACTATTCACATTTGTATAAAATTTATCAGAGGTATGATGATCATAACTTTAAGAGATGATAGTATATACTACTTTTTAGTACAGGAATATAAAAGCTCATGTCAGTCTATGAATTGCAAGTACAGTTTTTTAAGTCACTCCTGGGTACGGAAAGCAAAGAACGGTAGAGAGCTGAGGGCACTTTTCTCTTCCTAAAATCTTTGAAAATGCAGGAATGTAGGATCTTTTTTACAAATTTAAACCATTTGTCACAATCTAAACGAAAATTTTGTTTATACCCATGAGGGTGGAGCAATCCAGCTGCCATGCATGCCCCTGCATTAATCAGACCCTGCACTGCAAATAGAAGCGTCTTAAATTTAGACACATATGTGACTGAAAAAGAATTTTAGACACTTAAGTGTCTTAATCTGAAAATTAAGACACTATAGATGTCTTAATTTAAGATACATAAGCGTCTTACTATGACCATGGTGTAAACGAACTGAGAATAATGTCTAAAATATCTGCAAACGTCTTATTTTAAGACAATTCATTGCTTTAAACGTGTCTTAATTTAAGACGTTTTGATTCTTCCGACGCAATAACCACCAGGGGGCACTAGCACTCCCAGTTGCGCATGCGTTTTAGATGTCTTCGTTCGAAGTGGTATACGTTGTAATTCAAACAAAGTTTGTTTTTATGTACGCGTGTATTTTAATTCGTTTTTTGCGAAATGTGAAGTACTGTGATTTTAATTCGTATTAACTTGGATTATTTATTTATTGAATACATACATCTGACGTGTGTGCTCGACATCAAATGTCTCTTAGAAGCTGTCGTCGATACAAGGGCGGGATAGACACAGAACAGAAGTAGACGACGGTTGAAGATTACACCCGGAAATTCTACAAAGCGTGTGCAATGGGCTTAGTGTTAACTCGTATCAATTTATATCAATAATATTGTGTTATTCATCTTCGTCCTGTCGAAGCTGGCAAAAAAAAAAAAAGAAACTTTTGTCTGGCGGGTCCTGTTTTTAGGATGAAACATCTCATTCTTTAAATATGGCTAGTCGGATGTATTATGGGATTACCTTTTAAACTGATGAAAGTCTTTCTCCCTCACTGTGGTTGTGGTAGTTTTTAAAATTTCAAATCGAGGAATATTTCTTACCTCTTGCAGCAACTCAAGTAAGTTTCTTTATAGTAGTAAAATTAATGTATTTTATGATTTTATTTATTGTACTAAACAAAATCCTGCATGAAATTTAATTAGTTTTGAATCTGTTCGCAAAAAACCCCACTAATTCTAGAAGTATATATTTTTAAACTTATGACGTTCTTTTTTATTACGAATTATATATTCAATGTCAGTTCTTAGTTTCATTGTATAATTTTTATCTCGCAGTAAATGACGGCCACAAGGAAGTAAAGAAAAAAAAACTTTGAAAGATGACCTAATGCTTTCTTACTTCCTGGCATAAAACCGCAGATTAAAAAAAGATAAATAAAGTAAATGAGACTGGTCTATTATATGAAGCTGCCTGTAAAAATATACATATGTATTTGATTTGCAATCAACTCTAATACTGATTTTTTTATTATTTTTAATAAAAAAGTAATTTGAAATTTATAATGGGAAAAAGTAAAAACCTCTAACTAGATTTCGTATTTAAAATTGTGGTAACTTTATTTATATGCACTTATACGAAAAATACAAAAATGACAGATGTTACTGTATATATTTAAGACGAAAGAAGTTTGGAAATCATAAGTTATTTTTTCCTCATGTTTTTAATATAGAATATGTACCTTATTTGTTTTTATTGATAGTTGAATAGCTTTTGTAAGTACCCTCTGATCTACATAAAAACTTGCCCATGTGGAAATATAAATTTTTTAAAAACATAATTTTTAAATAAGTATTTTCATTTTTTTTTTTTTTTGGGGGGGGGGGGGGGATTTTGCATGAATTTTTGTAAAGCTGTTATCTTAAATCTTGCACTGATTATAATGAAAGTTTTGAACTTTTAGAGTAGGACAAGTTTAAAAACGCAAATATATTTAACAAAATACCAAAGTCATTTTTTCCCCAATGTTATTAAAGTAGAATATTTATTTATTTATTTTCATTATTCATAGTTAAATGGCTGTTGTGATTATCAAGTGATGTATATGTAAAATTGCCTATGTGGCAATATATTTTTTTATATTTTCATTTTTTTTTTGGGGGGGGGGGGATTTTTGCAATTTTCGTACATCTGATATTTTAAATCTTTTTCCACATTCAACCGAGTATAATAAATATTTTGAACTTTTAGAGTAGGACAAGATTATAATATATATATATATTTATCTATGTACCTTAAAAGCCCTTAATAGCGAACACTTCGGGACCGCGGAATTTGTCCGATAATTGGAGATGTCTACTTTTTTGAGGTAAAAATATACAAATATGTATGTCTGCTGATTAAAAAAGTATTCGTTAAATAGAGGTGTTCGCTATTCGAGAATGTCCATTAACCTCCACAACGGATACTCCCGAATACCGGACATCTCAATTTAGACAACTATAATGCAGGGTTGCGTTTTTTGCAAAAGTACTTCTTGATTAAAGGAAGGGCAAACTGGGAAGTGCCCCGTCCCCCTACGACTGTAGTGCCCCCAAATTTGATGTGTAATATTTGTAAAGCTTATATTTTAAATCTGTTTCGAAATTGTACTGATTATAATCAATATTTTGAAATTTTAAAGTAAAATAAGGTTAAAAACAAAATAAATTTTAAAAAATCTAATATTTAGATAAATATTTTTTGTTTTTTAATCTTGTTCTACTCCTGAAGTTCAAGATATTGATTATAATCAGTACAATGTCGTAAAAGATTAAAATTATCAACGTAACGAAAATTGTATACCAAAACTGAGAGCACCAAAAAAATCAGGCTGTATTGGGGGGGGGGGGAGGGGCAGGACCACAGCCAAATATTTTTCCAGGATTCAACGTGGTCAAACATGGCTACGTATGACGCTTACAAAAAAATGGATGCGATTTAGACGTTTGAAGTGTCTGAAATTCAGACGCAAAAAGTGTCTGAAAAAATTCAGACATTTTAAAATGTCTGAAAATTGAACACTCCATTTCAGACACTTAAGTGTCTGAATTTCAGACATTTTAATTTAGAGTGTGTTTGCGTGCGTCTGTGTACTACGGATGCAGTCGTTTCAGATGGATGATTATAAACATACCAATCTTCAAAAATTTTCAAGCCAAACAACCTGTTTAGAGATCGAAAAATGAAATTTCTTTTTGAAAATTTGTCAGGATTTTTTTCTTACATTTATGTCTTGTGACAATCCTGCATTGGAACAAACAGGTTATCCACGATTGGATGGTTATACCATTCAAAATCTGAAAATTCTTTTTGAAGTGAACCAGAATTCTGAACCGAACACAATGCACATCCTCCCCATATATTTATGGAATTATTTAAAAAAATCTATAGTTATATCTCTCATATCCTTTTGATCTTTTATGTAGAAATAGAAATCCATAAATATTCATTCATGTTAAAGTACATAGTTCGAAATTTTTTTGAAAAACAGAATTAATAATGTCAACATGCAAGAATCAAAATGCAATCCGAAATTGCGGGAGGGCGAAACACTTACATTCAACACAAACAACTACGTAAAAAATTGTTCCCAACTCGACTCGACATAAACCGCGAGTCGGTCTGACGTGTTAATTCGAGTAATCTGACCTGATGCAGGGCTGTGATCCCCATTCGTTTTAAATTCATTATAGCCACTCAAAACAATTAAAGGATATTGTAAGTCTATATAAAATAACTGTATAAGCGAAATTTTGTTTGCAGAAAATAAAAGAAGAGAGCCACAAATGCATTTTTTTTTTTCATATTCAAACTTCGGAGTATGCAAATTTTCTGTTTCACGTCAAAAAAGACGCTTTAGTGGCAGCGAATGAAATTTAGCTTTCAACTTAATAAAAAGGCAAAGCGGAAAACAATGATCGACATTCAGTAAATGCTTTGATTGCATAAGTGCGATGTCTCAACGAAGTCATTTAACCGAATCAGAAGCTTGGATAGTTGTTGGTCGGATATAGGGGGCCAAATACAAACCGAAGTAGTAGAAGCCACTGGAGTTTCACAAAGTATAATTTCCTGGATCTGGAACCTTTTATGTGGTGCTGGAAATGCAGGCCTATGACTAGGGCAAGGTTGTGGACGTACAACAACGCCCAATGAAGATCGATATTCAACGCTAACGGCTCAGGGACAACGAAATATGAATGCTACTCTTCTTGAACAACATATTTACTCTGCTACCGGGGCCACAGTTCCAACTCAAACTGTCCGAAACCGGCTCTACGGTGTAGGTCTGTATGCTCGCAGACCAATGGTATGTGTTACATTGACAGAAATGAGCCGTGGTGCCAGCAAAGAGTGGGCAACAGAGCATGTGAACTGGATGAGAAATAAATCGCGCAATATTCTTTTCTCTGACGAGTCTCTTTTTTCTATTCATCCTGATAATAAGCGTATTTTCATGTGGAGGGAACGTGACACTAAAAAGAACCCTGCGTTTGTGCAAGGAAGTTTGGGATTTGCCGGTAGGGGAGTGAAGTTCTATGCTGGCATCTCCATGGATTGTCGCACCGATGATTCGAAATGGAGCTCTGACCGCTCAGAGATATACGGATGAGATCCGCAGACCTAATGTAGTCTCTTACTCTGCAGCAATTGGAGAGGACTGCATGTTAATGGACGACAGTTGCAGGTCACATCGTGCTCATATGGTGGATGATTTCCTTTTCGAGGAAAGAATAATACGACTGAAATGGTCACCGTGTTCTCCGGACACGAAGCAAATAGAGCATGTTTGTAACATTCTAGGTAGACGGGTTTCTGTCCGTCTACCACCCTCACAAACATACCCCTCGGGATTGCGCTAACACTCTAAGGCGAAAGCTGAGTTCCCGAGGTGGTCATCGCTGTCACCGTTGTCACCTCCACAAATTCTTCACGAACTGGAAAGAGTTCATCTGGAGGAGTGGGACAGAATACACCAGCTCATCATTAATACCCTCATTGAATCCATGACTCAGAGGTATGCAACGTTGCTGGTCCTCCGGGGAAACCATATCTCCTACTAAAAACGATTTTATTTGAAGGCAAAAAATTTTTTTATTCGTTTTCTCCTATAGGCACAATTTATGTTTTTACTTTCTTCTATCTTTACAAGAAGAAAGTATTGGTTTCATGAAAATTTTCGAATTCCAGTTTTCGACGGATTTACACGTTTTATGAGTCAGAGATTCCAAAAAACATGTTTTTACAAAATGTCTGTCTATGAGTCTGTCTGTCTGTCTGTCTGTCTGTCTGTCCGTCTGTCTGTATGTGACACAAATTTTGTGGGCGCTCTATCTCAATAACTAATGGACGAAATTTCACAAAACTTCATATTTAGTTATACCTTAATATAAACTGGAACTGATTATTTTTTGGTGAAAATCGCCCAAGAGGTGGCGCTGTTATGCGGCATTTTTAACGATTTCTGCAATAGCTGTATCTCAAGAACTACTGCACGGATTATCATAAAACTTCAGATTCAGTTAGTCCAGGATATAGTTTGGTGCTGAGTACTTTTTTGTGAAAATCGCCCAACAGGTGGCGCTGGTATGCTGCATTATTCATGATTATCGCAATAGCTCTAACTCAAGAAAAAATGCACGAATTTTCATCAAACTTCATATTCCGTTAGTCCCTGATATAAATTAGTGCTGCTTAATTTTTGGTGCAAATCGCCCAACAGGTGGCGCTGCTGTGCTGCATTTTTCACGATTTCCACAAGAGGTGTATCTCAAGAACTATTGCACGGATTTTCATCAAACTTCACATTTAGTTAGTCTTTGACATGAATTGATGTATAAATTAGTGCTGTTTAATTTTTAGTGTAAATCGCTCAACAGGTGGCGCTGCTGTGCTGCATTTTTCACGATTTCCACAAGAGGTGTACCTCAAGAACTATTGCACGGATTTTCATCAAACTTCACATTTAGTTAGTCCTTGACATGAATTGATGTATAAATTAGTGCTGTTTAATTTTTGGGGTAAATCGCTCAACAGGTGGCGCTGCTATGCTGTATTTTTTGCGATTTCCGCAATAGCTTTATCTCAAGAACTAATGCTTGGATTTTCAACAAACTTCAGATTCAGGTATACCTTGATATCGTTTAGTGCTGTTTACTTTTGGTGTAAATCGCTCAACAGGTGGCGCTGCTATGCTACATTTTTTCAGAATTTCTGCTATAGCTCTATCTCAAGAACTAATGCGCGAATTTTCATCCAACTTCAAATTCAGATATACTTTGATATGAATTGGTGCTAAATCGCTGTTATTTCTTGTACTATTTAAATGATTTAATTCACGTGATTTATATAGAAGAAAGTTTTGTGATGGCCCCAACATACTAGTTTCATTTTGTACCCAAATGCTCAAACAATGCATTTTTGTTCTGTCAAACATGTGTAATTTGTTTCTCAAGTAGCCTACCTCGTATGTCGATCGTATATCAATAATATATCAATAAACTAAAGAATTCTCCAGCCTCAAGTTCCGTCCAATATCTTTTAAATGTTTTCAGAAGTGTATATTAAATTATAGATATGATATAAGAGATATGATATGTATAGATATGATATAAAATAGGGAAAATGTACGTGATTTTGGGAAAAGTGTATGTAAGTACGCTGTAAAAGAAAATGTTTCTTAATCTTAATAAAGAATTTGGAGAGCTCAGATGATACAGTTCGTATGTGACAAAAATTGAGTTAATCATATGATTTAAGATAACTAATGGCCATCTGTCATATGTTAAATTACTATTTGAAAAAACCTAATACTGACAGAGATTTTTAATGATAAATGAAGAATTTGACAATAAACGCAAATGGATATTTCGAACTTTACAGTTGGTTTTCTCAAAATTATGATTGTGTTTCCTTCCATCTTTATCATCTGAGCTCTTCATTTAGAAAAACAAATTTCTTTTGCTGCCACCGATTTTCGGAAACGTTTCCAAAAAGTTTTTACAGTGCATTAATGCATTTTCTTATGTCAGAATTTCCGTTTTTAGAGTTCCATCCATTCTCAATTAAACATTTTTAGATGGTAAATTAATTTATAAATGCAAGAGTAACAAAATAATCTTATTTTTTACATTAATGTCAATGATGTTAATTTATGAGGTTTGTCTGTAAAGCATTTTTGTTGAACTTGAAAATGTTTATTTGAAAATGCATATATTCCTAAAAACCGGTATTCCGGTTCGAGAAAAATAATTAATACACTCTACAAACTACCCGAAAACGCTTCCGAAAATCTTTGGCAGCAAGAGAAACTTTGTTTTTATAAATCCTTCTTTAAATCTTGAAAACATATTTATTTATAAGGTTTGTAAGGATAAGAACAGCTTTTTGGAATCTTAGGTACCTCGGTCTTAGGTTGTTGTTCGTTCATGGTTATATACTTTTATATACTTTTTCGTAGATTAAGAGACATTTGTCTTTTTTAATATTAAGAAACACCAGCGGGGAAGACCGAGTTAAAATTAGCGCTGTGCACCTCTATATAACCATAGATTCAAGCTGAATTATTACTGTAAAGCATTTTATTTTACACCATTTTAGAAAATTCCTTCAGATTCTAAAAATTGATTTTTCACAAAATTTCGCCACTTTTGGTGACATTCTTTCCTTTGGCGCCAAGCATGAGTTGAGAATGTTCTATGTACCTTGACTCATTCTGTTTTTGAAACCGTTCTATGGAGCCTGTATTGGTTGAATCATGTATCTTTGCTCCTATTGGGACTTTCTAGAAAATTCCTGTAGATACAGATAAACAATTTTGTCACCATATATCGCCAAATTTAACGATATTATTTCATTTGGCGCCAAGGATGTGTTTTTGCTGTGGTAATCCTGAAAGTCGATTCTCTCGTCAATTTACGCCAATGTCGCTAATATTTTTCCAAATACCATCAAATTTGGCAAACTTTTGCCCACTTTGCATCTTCGTTTATTGCTTAGTATTCAAAAACTTAAGGGCTGTTAGAACCGTCATTTCCATTGAAATGCACTGACCTGTAGTATCCCCAAAATGACCCACTAATCGAATTTTCTCGAACATCTGACCTAACCCGATGGTCTTCACGTACCCGAAAACAGTAGCATACAAAATTTAGTCAAAATCTTTAGAGCTGTTTTTAAAATTTACTATACACACATAGACACACGCAAAAGATTTGCTCGTATTATAATATAGGATTTGTCTTTTCTTACAGTTTTCACAAATATTCTAAGAAACTGTTTAGTATGAAAATAACTTAAAACTTAAAATTAAATCTTTATACTAATCTGTGTGACGCGATGAAGCATTCTCAATAAGGTATGGTAATTTGTTTGTTTGTTTTTATCTTCGGAAATTGAATGGCATAAAATTTAAAGATGACGTGTTTTAAATTTTCAGATAAAATCTCGCTTACCCGAAAGCATTGACATCGTTGAGAAAATTAATAATTTATCCATCCTTTAATGAAGTATGTTTCGTGACCATAAAGTAATTTAAAATAAGCCCTTTCGGATTAGTTTAGACAATTTATGTCGGGAAAATATGCCTCGTAAACATAATTTTAAAAATAAACTAACGGGCTAATAAATTGAACTAATAACATTAATCTCCTCGAAATTTGTCGAGCAAATGATAATTTAACTAGTTGGAACGTCGAAATAAAGGTCATATATTATTAATTTTTTTGTGGGTTTCATTTTTAATTACAGTTGGGTAGTTTTTCTTAAATTTTTCATAAAATAAAATGTCATAGTTTGACATCCACGTAAAAGATGATGTACTGAGAATATAGTGTTTGAAGCTCAATAAATACATAAAATAAAATCGTAATGCAATTAATTTTTAGCGTATTGGCTGTGGCATAGCGTAGTACATTTTAAAAATGTAAATGTATTTGTAAATTTTGCGTTATAAAAGACAATTGCGATGTAAAAATGATAAAAACTATCTGCATTACCATAAATAAGCAGTAACATTTTACTGACTTTTTTTCTTTATTCTATGTGTTAAATATAAAGCGAAAATACGTGCATTGGAAATAGAATATTGCAAAAAATTAAATATAAATAAAACGCATTGCAGTACAAATTAAGTTTCAAATTTTAACGCCAATCTCAAGGAATGAATGCTAAAGCAATGCATAGGTCTGCCATAGGCTACTATTTTAATATTCTGTTTGCACCACTATTTTGAAAAAACACAATTTGTAACGTATTTTTCTTGCAAATATTGTCTAAGCGTCTGCAAAGTGTTTTGTTTATAAAAATTGGTGCCAAAAACAATTAAAAAAATAATCACCTGTGGCAGCCCTGTATGCTTACACAAATTCACTCAAATATTGAACATGACCAACATAGTCATTTGCTACTGTGACGGACAATTTCGAAAATTTTCTTTTTTATGGGTGATTGCAAATATTGTTTATTACTAAATTTATTATTAGCCCCTAACTGTCACCGCGATTAAATCTCCATTGAAAACTTTGAAATCAAACATATTCTTTACATCCTAGAATTTTAAGGATAATTCGTCAAGAATATCCGTAGGTGTTCCACAAAACGTGTAAAATCCAAAGCATCAGATGACTGCCCCTTAACTTTTGGACATCAGTGTATGTTTCTCAGTTTTGACAAAGAGGTTCTAAAAATATTTATTATGAAATTATGTTTGTGCTTCTTAATATTACTCCACATAAAAAAAAATATATTTACAAAATGAATTGGCCTCACTTTTGAAATCAAAGCGTTTGAAATATAGGTGACCAATAAATTAGTAGTAACAAATATATCCTGATATTACATGAAGAGAAACTTTTCTCTGCTCTCCATGGAAACGAAGGTCGCGCGATGCGCGCGCATCCTACTTTAGAATGCGATTGCGTTTTGTTGTGGCTGGAACGATACGAAGCAATGTTGTGATTTAAAAAAGCATGATCGCTGTAATATTTTACAGTTTGTTGATGAGGCTAAGCCTCCCTTATTTCGAAAAACCGGATCATTTGTTTGATAATTCTTGATGTATATATGTATATAATCATGATCTGTAAATAGTCATTAAATATTTAAAGAAAAGATCCCAGAAAGCACCTCCTTCTTTGAGTTGATGTTCGACTGTCTTTGAAAATTTTTCTTCATGGTGCATCGGCCGGGAAGAAAGAAAAAAAAAGTATTCGTTACCCTATTAATGTCTTCAAAACACAAATAAGGAAATAGAGCATAGTAAGTGATAAGAAGACGGGAAAGGTAAGATTAAGTTTTTCATATTTATTTCTAAATGTCTGATTTAGAAAAGTTGAAAAAGAACCGTACAGTTTTGAGAACAGCAGTAACAAAGCTGATTAATAATATAGAAAATGTTATGAAGGATAGTCCAATAAATTTTGATAATTTAGAAGAATTATTTATTCAGTTAGATACTAAAGCAGAATTATTAAAGTCAGTTGGCGAGAAAATTGAGCCCCTTTTGGGGTTAGACGACTATGAAACTGAAATCAATTCTGTTTAACGTGTTACGTGGATAAAATATCAGTTGCAAAATTCCGGGTGAAGAAAAAATTAACCGAAAACAATAAAATTGTTAATGTTGATTTAAATAACAGTCAAGATTTAAAATCGAATGTGATTAATTATGAAAACTCAGTTGTTAAATTGCCAAAACTCAATATACAAAAATTCTATGGCGACTGTACGCAATTTATTTCATTTTTTAATACCTTTAAAAATACAATTCACGAAAATAAATCGCTTTCGAAAATTGAAAAATTTCATTATTTGAAGAGTTATTTATCTGGAGCTGCGGCTAATGCTGTAGAAGGTTTTGAAATATCAGAAGTTAATTATGACGCAGCATTGAAAGTTTTAGAATCGCGTTATGGTCAAAAAGACGTGATAATTAATCATCACCTGAACAAGCTTCTTAATTTATCCCCTGTTTATAAGGCTAACGAAATTCAAAAATTGAAAAAATTGCACAGTGATATAGAAGTAAATGTTCGATGTTTGTCCACATTAGGACTCGAACCAGCAAATTATGGCTCCATGCTTATCGCCGTAATTTTAAAATTAATACCGGCAGAATTAGCTTTGGAATATAATAGACAAAATGTAGATAATTTAACACATTCAGATATACATAAATTATTAGATTTTCTGCACGCTGAAATAAAAAGCAGAGAACACACATTTTTTTCGAGAATGAAAGCATTTGAAAATAATAAAACAAAAATCAAGAGTCAAACAACAAAATCAGAATTTAAATCTACTTGTGAATTTATGAACATTTCGAATGATAAATCGACTTCAGATAGGCAGCTCGCTCATTGTATTTTTTGCAACAATAGCAAACATTCATCTGATTTGTGTGAGGCTGTTGATGTAAACACTAAAAGAAATTTGTTGAAATCTCAAGGAAGATGTTACCTTTGCTTAGGCAGGAAACACGTTATCAAAAATTGTAACTCTAAAACTAGTTGCAAGAACTGTTCAGGCAGACATAATCAAACGATATGCCTAAAAT
The DNA here is from genome assembly GCA_963932465.1 of Maratus speciosus. Lineage (NCBI taxonomy): Eukaryota > Metazoa > Arthropoda > Arachnida > Araneae > Salticidae > Maratus > Maratus speciosus. The sequence continues at coordinate 42,569,082 of OZ010790.1, forward strand.
CTAAATTAATAAAAGAAGTAACTACACCCGAATTAAAAGGTAATGAAAGTGAAGCTAGGGAAAAAGTGATTTCGGCTATTTCCTCTACAGAAAATAATAAAATTCTTCTACAAACTTGTTGTGTAAAAATAAAATCAAACGGAAAACAATCTCTAATTAGGTTACTTTTAGATTGTGGGAGCATGCGAACCTTTATATCTGAAGAAATAGCAAATAAATTGAATTTACAGGCAATAAGAAAAGAAAAATTGTCGGTTTTTACATTTGGAAATAAGAACCCCATTGAAAAAACCTTTGAAGTAGTTAAACTAACTATTGAAAATAAAAATGTACCTAATTCAAAATTAGATATAGATGCGCTAGTCACCAATCAAATATCAGCTACTGAAATCCCCCCCACCTGAAATCAATGATTTGATGAAAAGTAAACAATTTGAAAATTTAACCCTTGCGGACACACCCACATCCAAAGAACCCATTACATTACTTATAGGTGCTGACTATTATTATGAGATTGTTACTGGAAATATAAAACATTTGAATAAAAAATTAGTAGCTGTCGACACCATTTTTGGTTGGTGTCTACAGGGAAAAACAACTGACAGTTATACGCCCTTAGCATTTAATGTAATAGTAGAAAATTTTTTTATTTCTGAACAGATTGAAAAATTCTGGAATATCGAATCATCTGGCCTTTTAGGTAGCTTTCATTACAAAAAGCTACCTATTGCAGCCGTTCGGAGGAAAGAGATTTCAAAAAATTTTGGTATATTTTCATCGATCATGACCCCCAGACCCCGAAACCACCCTCCGTTCAAAATTGATATATATATATATATATATATATATCCATATATATATATATATATATATATATATATATATCTGACCTATGTCACACTGTAACTCTCGTATTTATGAACCGATTTGGATGTAATTCGGTGTGTACATAGTACACACCAATGTCTCGACCGAGTTCGTTGGCCAGCTTCATCCGCCATTTTGTTTCAAAATGGCGGCCAATTAAAATTCTTTTAAAAATTTAAAATTTGAAATGTGGTACCAAAAAATTGAAAATGGAAAAATATTTTTTTCTTATGTATTTGACCTTTATACAAAGACTCCGGAGCAATTTTTGTTTCGTCTATATCTTAAAAAATGGCTGAGTTATAGCATTTTGAATTTCCAGCGTGGCTGACATTTTGAAACGTCCCGAATTTTGTCACGCGATAAAAGGCGTATTTATGAACCGATTTGGATGTAACTTCGTTTATACATAGTACATACCAATGTCTCGACCGAGTTCGTTGGACAGCATCATCTGCCATCTTGTTTAAAAATGGCAGCCATTTAAATTTTTAAGAAAAATTTAAATTTGAAATGTGGTACCAAAAAATTGAAAATTGAAAAACTATTTTTTTCTTATGTGTTTGACCTTGATAAAAAGATTCGGGAGCAGTTTTTGTTTCGTGTATATCTTAAAAAATGGCTGAGTTATAGCATTTTGAATTTCTAGCATGGCTGACATTTTGAAGTGCCCTGATTTTTGTCACGTGATAACAGATGTATTTATGAACCGATTTGGATGTAATTCGGTGTGTACATAGTACACACCAATGTCTCGACCGAATTCGTTGGCCAGCTTCATCCGTCATCTTGTTTCAAAATGGCGGCCATTTAAAAAAATTTAAAAAATTTAAAATTTTAAATGAGATACCAAAAAATTGGAAAATGAAAAAGATTTTCTTCGTATGTGTTTGACCTTAATACAGAGATTCCGGAACAGGTTTTGTTTCGTCTATATCTAAAAAAATGGCTGAGTTATAGCATTTTGAATTTCTATTGTGGCTGACATTTTAAAACGACTTGATTTTTGTCACGCGATAACAGGCGTATTTATGAACCGATTTGGATGTAACTTGATCTGTACATAGTACATACCAATGTCTCGACCGAGTTCGTTGGCCAGCTTCATTCGCCATCTTGTTTCAAAAGGGTTGCCATTTAAAAAAAAGCAATTTAAAATTTAAAATAAAGTATTAAAAAATTGGAAAATGAAAAAAAAAAATTGTGTGTTTGGCCTTGATACAAAGATTCTGGAGCAGTTTTTGTTTCTGAAAATTTGTTCTTTTGTTTATATCTTAAAAAATATTGAATTATAGCACTTTAAATTTCTAGCATGGCTAACACTTTGAAACGATCTTGTATTTGTCACGCGATAACACACGTATTCGCCTATTTCGATGGAAGAAGGCATGTGGATAGTATACATCAATATCTCAACCAAGTTTGCTGGCCAGCTTCATCAGCCATCTTGTTTCAAAATGGCGGCCATTAAATTAAAAAAAAAAATTATATTTAAAGTGAGGTGCAAAAAAAAAAAAAAAAAAAAAAAAAAAAAAAAAAAAAAAATTGAAAAATGTTTCTTTCATAAGTATTTGACCTTGATATAAGCATTCACGAGCATTTTTTGTTTGTATTTATCTTAAAAAATGGCTCAGATATAGCAGTTTCAATTTCTAATGTGGGTGACATTTTGAAAAACTTATTTTTTGCCTGCGACAGCACTCGTTTATATAAACCGATTCCGATGTGAGTGAGCATGTGCACAGCCATTACTAAAGTCTCGGCCAAGTTCACTGATTAGCCTCATCCACCATGTTGTCTTAAAATGGCAGGAACTTTAAGAAATCGCCGAATTTGGCAGCAAATATAAGTTAGTTTAAATAAAAGCAGCTTGGATAAAGCTGACTAATTTCGCGAAATTCTCATTCATAATGATTTAGTATTGATAAAAATTAATATTGAATTTCCTATATTCGGTTTCCACTAAATTGAGCTTCGTGTGTTTGAATAATATAAGTTGGCTTTTTTAAAATAAGGAAAATGAAAGCTACCTCTTCCTCCCGGCACTGGCCGGAAGGACTTTTTAATACTAAACAGGATTCAGATTTTTCGGAAAACAATGTTATGAAGCAGTTTGAGTCAGAAATTAAATACAATGATAAGCGATATACAGTTCGATTTCCGTGGAAGCTTGAAAGGGAACGTTTAAATGACAATCGGAAAATTGCAGAATATAGATTTTTTAAACTCAAACAAAGATTGATTAAAAACCCTGAATTATTTTTTGAGTATAAGGTGGTGTTAGCAGATTATTTGAAACAAGGTATTATTGAGTTAGTTACAGTGCCTGAAGAAAAACAAAATGTAACTTTTTATTTACCTCATCGAGAAATAATTAGAACTGATAGGACAACGAGCAGATTACGCATAGTTTTCGATGCCTCTGCTCATGACACAGGCTCACTGTCTTTGAATAATTGCCTGCATGTAGGTCCAAATTTGTATCCTGAAATATTTGATGTTTTGTTACGGTTTAGATTTAATCCCATAGCTTTTACAACTGATATAAAACAAGCATTTCTACAAATAATTATAGATGAAAACGATCGTGATGTAACAAGATTTTTATTTTCACAAGATTTGATTGATAATTCTAAGCCCTTTGAAATTTATAGATTCACCAGAGTGTTATTTGGAATTAGTAGCAGTCCCTTTTTATTGGCTGCAACAATTAAACACCACTTGAAAAAATACACCGAAAAATATCCAGACACAGTAAAATTTTTAAATGAAAATATATATGTCGATGACGTTATAGGAAGTCATGAAAATATTGATCAAGCCCTATCCACTAGTTTACAATGTATTGATATATTTGAAAATGCAAGTATGCATTTACACAAATGGCATACGAACTCTTTACCACTTAGTGAACTATGGAAAGAAAATGGCATAACTTCAGAAGTTAATTCTGAAGCTTTTGGAGAACAAAATCTCCCTTAGGAATCGCTTGGAATAATTCCAAAGATTTACTTTATTTTTATGTTCGAGGTTTAGTTGATTTCGTTTCAAGAAGAATAGACACCAAAAGATTTATTCCACAAGTTTTAGGTAGGATTTTTGATCCACTTGGATTCCTAGGACCATTTACATTAAGACTAAAATGTATAATTCAACAAATTTGGAATTTGGGTCTAGATTGGGATGACACCTTACCCGGAGATTTACGTATAGTTTGGAGTAGCTGGTGTAACGAACTCCCTCATTTGAAAAACTTTTCAGTACCCAGACACTATTTTTCTGACATCACCAATTGGCATGATTATGACCTACAATTACATATTTTTGCCGATTCGAGCATGAAGGCTTATGGTACGGTTGCTTATTTACGTGTAGCAACAACCACCGAAAATGTTCGAACAGTTTTTGTTGCTTCGAAAAACAGGGTTGCTCCACTGAAAGCGCTTACCTTGCCAAGGCTTGAATTGATGGCCGCATTGTTGTCGGCCAAGCTAAGTAGTAACATTTTGAAAGCTTTAAAATTGAATGTACCGACTTATTACTGGACAGATTCAAAAATATCCTATTTTTGGATAAAAGGATCCCCTAAAAAGTTTAAACCCTTTGTCAGAAACAGAATTGAAGAGATCCATAAATTGACCTCACCTGATAACTGGTATCATTGTCCTGGTACTGCCAATCCAGCTGATATAGTTTCTCGAGGATCAAAAATCTCTAGGATAATCAATGATACAACTTGGTTACAAGGACCAGAATGGCTAAGTTTACCTCCTGAGTGTTGGCCAATATCAGAAAACAAAGAAATCGCTTACTCAGATGAATTAGAATACATAAAAGAGCGAGTGCTTAGTCAAAAAGCTCGAAAATCCCATAAACATTTCAAAATATAGTAAGTTAGAGAAACTTTTGAGAATTACTGTTTGGGTAAAGAAATTCATTATGAAGCTGAAAAAATCAACTGAAGTGCAAGACGTAGTAACAACCGAAGAATTACTCGAAGCTGAAAATTTTTTGATACAATCTGAACAAAAACAATTTTATAAGGAAGAAATAGAATCTCTAAAATATAGTAAATCAGTGGATACGTCATCCTTATCAAATTTCATGCCCTTTATTGACAAAAACAGGTTGATGAGGTTGGGCGGAAGGCTCGAATTTTCTAACCTGTCCGCAGAAGAGAAAAACCCAATAATTCTCCCCAAACATTCTTGGTTAACTACTCTAATAGTTCGTCAAGAGCACGAGAAAATTATGCATGGAGGGACAGCCAGTACTTTGGCAAAAATTAGATCTCGTTTTTGGATACCTAAAGGTCGTCAGTTGGTCAAGAGTGTTATCAAGAATTGTATAATATGTAAAAAATATTTCTCCAAACCAGCAGACCAGATCACCGCACCATTACCAAAAGACAGAGCTAGTGAAGCACCGCCATTCGCAATCTGCGGTTTAGACTTCGCCGGTCCGATCTATATCAGAAATTTTAAAGAAACGCAAAAATCTTACATTGTCCTGTTTACTCGCGGTGTGACTAGAGCTATTCACCTGGAACTCGCGTCTGATATGACAACAAATTCCTTTTTGATGGCATTCAGAAGATTCACAGCTAGACGAGGAAATCCCAAAATTATTTATTCTGACAACGCAAAAACCTTCAAAAAGGCCAAAGGTGAACTCGAAAATTTATACAACATACTGACAGACAAAGTATTTTTAAATTTTATTACAAAAGAGAGAATTGTATGGAAGAATATTATAGAAAGAGCTGCATGGTGGGGAGGTTTTTATGAGCGACTAGTAAAGTCAGTCAAAGACTGTTTGAGAAAAGTAATTGGTAGAGCATTCTTAAGTTATGATGAATTAGCGACTCTGTTGACAGAAGTGGAAGCAGTTTTGAATACGCGACCATTGACGTATGTATATAGCGACAGCAATGAACCAGAACCTCTCACTCCAATGCACTTTTTAAATTTTGGAAAAGAACTTTCATTTCCTATCAATTTTTTTTGAAATAATTGAAGATTGTTCAAAGAGATCAGTACTCCTGAAAAGAAAAAAAATATCAATCTTTACTATTGAAACAATTGTGGACCAAATGGAAAAAACAATATTTGATGGATTTGAAAACAGCCCATTCCTTGAAAAATCCTAATGCCCATACGTCACTGAAAGTGGGCGATATTGTTTTAATTCAAGATGACGCAAAAAATAAGTTTCTTTGGAAACTTGGTAAGATTCACACTGCCATTCCTGGAAGAGACGGCAATATTCGTTCATACGAAATAAAAACAGCGAATGGAATCTTAAAAAGATCCATCCAGCATTTGTATCCCTTTGAAATACAAAATGACTGACAAAATGACTTTTTGCAGACTTTTTATAAACATTCATAAAATTTTATAGACATTTATTTAGTTTGTTTTTTTCTGCATTTAGGACTCTAAATATTTTTTTCTCTTTTTTGATTTTTAGTCTTATTTATATATAGAATCTTTGAATTTTGGTAGTATAAGTAAGTATATGATTTAACTGAAAAAAAAATTGTGTGTGTTATTTAATTGTCATTATTTTTACTTTGTTTGAATTTAAAGTGTTTTATTTAGAATTTATTGATATTTTGAATTTGACTAATTAAGTGATTAATTAGATATTGTTTGAATTCTTACATTTAGTATTTTGTATTCGAATTTTAAAAATTGTATTAGATTACTGAACCACTGATACGAAAAATTGAATTTTTATGATTTTATGATGGAATTCTGATTTGTGAACTCTTTAAGAGTTCAGGTGGGGAGTGTGAAGAGAAACTTTTCTCTGCTCTCCATGGAAACGAAGGTCGCGCGATGCGCGCGCATCCTACTTTAGAATGCGATTGCGTTTTGTTGTGGCTGGAACGATACGAAGCAATGTTGTGATTTAAAAAAGCATGATCGCTGTAATATTTTACAGTTTGTTGATGAGGCTAAGCCTCCCCTATTTCGAAAAACCGTATCATTTGTTTGATAATTCTTGCTGTATATATGTATATAATCATGATCTGTAAATAGTCATTAAATATTTAAAGAAAAGATCCCAGAAAGCACCTCCTTCTTTGAGTTGATGTTCGACTGTCTTTGAAAAATTTTCTTCAATTACAAGACATACAGTGGTGGCCAAAATCGTGGACACTTTTAGGTAACTTTTATTACAAAAAGTAAAAAGTTACCTATTGCAGCCGTCCAAAGGAAAACACTTCAGGAAATTCTGCTATACTTTCGCCGATCATGACCCCCAGATCCCAAAACCACCCTCCGTTGAAATGTTGACTTATATATATATGTACTATATATATATATATATATATATATATATATATATATATATACAGTGGTGACAAAAGTTTCCGGCCAGTATAAAATTTTTGGTTAATTTGCAAGTATAATGAAGAGGGATCTTAAAGTGATACTTATGCACTTTATTGACATAATAGATAGGAACATATTTAAGGAATAAAATATAAATATCAATAAATTTAATTGGCAAAATTAATTTCAAAAGAAAACGCATGTTCTCAAAAGTTTCCGGCCATCTTGGCAAGTTTGGAAAAAAAATGGTGTTATAACAGAAAATGATAGTGATCAACAACATTTACACTCGTATTTTGTCTCCGTACATTTAAGAATAAGTAAACTTTGAATCGTGCACAGCGACGTGGCATCGATTCAAAGAAGAGTTGAAAATCGTCTATGGTAAGTTTCTCCACTTGTTTTTGCAATTTTTGGGGAAATTCTTCTGAATTGAAATATTTATAATTTCGCACACGTTTTCAATTTCGTTCCAAAGATTTTCTATTGTTTTCTGACCGGTTGATTGGGCTGTCCATTTCAAAAGCGGAATTTTTTCATGCTAAAGCCACTGCTTGACGAGCTTACATGTATGATTTGAGTCGTTAGCATACTGAAGAGAATTGTTGCGACCATAATGTTTCCTCCAATAAGGAAGCAAATGATCTTGTAAAATAACTTTATACATTGAACCATTCATCTTGCAGCGAATTTCAATTAACGGACCGATATATTTCCAGAAAATGCTCCCCACAGCATAACGTGCCCTCCGCCACGCTTCATTGTAGGAATAACATATCCCGAATCTTATCTTTTGTTTTTAGGTCGTTGGACGTAGTGTCTGCCATCATTCCCAAAAAGGTTGAACTTCGATCCATCGGAAAATAGTACTTTTTTCCAGTTCACGTTTGACCAATCTTTGTGTTCCTTGGCAAACGCCAGTCGGGCCCTCTGATTTTTTTTACTTATGAAAGATTTTTTAACACAAACTCTTCCATAAAGTGCTACGGCACGTAAGAGTCTTGACACGGCTGACCGACTTATTTCAACAATATTACCGTAAATCGAGGAGAATTGCAGCGGCATTTTTATGCGGGTCATCAACTGCTTTTCTCCTAATAAATCTGTCCACACAAATAGTCGAATTTTTGAATTTCAAATAAGTTGATTAATTAACAAAACGGTCAAAAAAGCACTTTACCGATAGCAAAAATTAACGAATGACGAATGGCCAGAAACTTTTGCACACGCGGATTTTGAATTCCTCCTCTTTGCATCAAGTATCTTCAGTATCCACTCAAAATGGTCAGACGTCATTTGCTAACCCCTAACTTTCGTACCAATTGTACTTCTTCTTCGCTGAAACGTTCTGGAAAACAAATCAAAGAAACTAACTGGCCGGAAACTTCTTACCGCCACTATACATATACATATATAACTGAATTTGTCATGCTGTTATTCTCAAATTTTTGAGCCGATTTGGATGAAGTTTTTCATGTGCATAGTACATACTAATGTCTCGACCGAGGTCGTCGGCCAGCTCCATCCGCCATCTTGTTTCAAAATGGCAGCCATTTCAATTAATTTTTTTTTTATGTTTTCTAACATTGTATACTCATAGAAAATGTTACGTTTCACAAAATGCAAACTCTTATGTATCCTTTTAAACAGAATGTTAGAAACATTAAATATTATAAAGAGTCACACAGTGTAAGTTAACAACAGAGGTTATTTAAATAGAAAGTTAAAAAACCTAAATATTTCTATAAAAGTGTCCACAAATTCAAATGGACGCCATTTTGAAACAGGATGGTGGATGAAGCTGGCCAAAGAACTCGTTTGAGACAATTTTTTGTACTATGCATATGAAAAGTTTCATCCAAATCGGTTCTAAAATTCCAGAGTTACAGCATAATTCAGATATATATATACATATATATATATATATACTAGGGGGCTCTGCCCCCTGCAAGCTACGCTAGCCAATCCCTGTTCAGACACCGCAGAATCTAAAAACACGATAATCTGATGGGTTTTAAAAATACTAGAGAAGATTGAATTATACTGAAAACAGCTGTGCAGATCTCCCTGTAAACGGGTTTCCATTCAATTCCCTTTCATTGCAAAAATTTAAGGGTGAATCAGTTGGTGTTAAGACATCCAATGGTTTTTTTTTCGTTTTTGATTAAAGAGGATCAGTTAAACATTTGAAAAGAAGCTAAAATAAAATAAATTAAGTATACAGAGTCTTTGTCTCCCGGTATTTTAAAACAATCTCTATAACAAAAACCTAAGTCATGTGACTATCATCAACAGTTCTGGGCGGACCACTTCGCTTTTTATACTCTAGGTGCCATTTTGGTACTTTAATGTTAGCAAGGCACAGGTGATAAGTCGCCAAATATTATACTATCGCCATAATTTCATCTATAGTCATCAACTGCTATAAACAAATACGGTCTGATCCCTTCGTCGTTCATATGAAAGTTTGGCACAGATGTCATATACAGATGTCATATTGGCGCGATATTTCAACGACGCCAATTTAGGGAACGCATCAACAGCATAAACAACAACATCCGTCTTACCATATCAAGCAAAATAATGATACTTTGGCGCCAGTTAAGTGCCCTTTCCATGTATGACATTGGCGTCAGAAAAAAATCGCACCAATATGGGACCGTAAGTTTTCCATTTTGATTAAAAAAATCAATTTTTTTTTTCGAATAAAACTACATAAAATTTCCATGGTTGCAAATAATTCTTGGTACTGTTACGCTAGCCGAATGCAAATCTCGCCAATAGCTTTTTTTCAACTCGCCAGTTAGCATTTTTTTTTTCGAGTGGTAATATTTAGATGTCATATACGCACAGCAGGTTTGACGAGAATTTTTTTTTACGAAAATTTGGCGAAAACCTCATTTTCAAATACCAGTTACATATGCATTTTTGGTATTACTTAGTTTACTTAGTTATCCCGTCGACCAAAAATCTATCGCCAAACTATAACATTAAATGCTAATAATGGTTGATCGTAAATGTCACATTCACTTTACTTTAAGCAAGTTACACGAGTTTACGTCATCAAATGATTTTTATTTCGACTTTTTATTTGTATATTTATAATGTTATACTAATTTATTTGTTCTTTCGTTATTTAAAATAAAAATTATGTCAATTTGTATAATTTGGCGAGTGTTTTGGCGATTTATATAATTTGGCGAAATTGGTCGACGGAATAACAAAGTAGTAACGTATTTTATAATTATTTTCTATTATTTTCTAAAGGAAATATAAAAAAATAATTAATAATTATAGAACAAAATAATTTATATAATTTATAAAAATAAATATAAATAAATAAACATTTATTATGAAATAAACAACAATAGCAGGGTTACCATGTGAACCTTTTCTGAAATATGAAAAAAAAAATATCTGTTTGATTAAAATTTGAGTTGCCATCATTAGAAAAATGTATATGAAATTAGAAAAAAATTAATATTTCGAAAACTAATTTGAATTTAAAAATTCTACTACCAGTTTTGAGATCTGCGGATTAATGCTGATTTCTGGTGTTAATTTCATCGCAATGTATTCCATATTTTAGGAGAAATATCTTGAAACATAATCAGTTGTTTAATCAGTCGTTTCATATATCCGTTTCATAAATTCGTTTCATTTCAGCCGTTTCATATATCAGTTTCATAAATTCGTTTCATTAGGATTTTATATATATGGGGTATATATATGTATATATATATATATATATATACAGGGGGAACTGCCTCCTGCAAGCTACGCTCGCAAACACCCGTTCAGACACCACAGAATCTAAAAGCACGCAAATTCGATCGGTATTAAAAAGATTAGAGAAGATTATATTATAATGAAAAACCCTATAGTGATCTCCCTGTAAACGGGTTTCAATTCAATTTCCTTTCATTGCGAAAATTTAAGGCCGAATCAGTTGCTGTTAAGATATACAGTGGTTGTTTTCGTGTTTGATTAAAGAAGCTCCGTTAAACATTTGTAAGAAAGCGAAAGTAAAATGAATTAAGTAAACATAGTCTTTGCCTCCCGGTATTTTATAACAGCGTTATAAAACGATTGACATAATACAATTTACTACAATTTACTGCTTTAACCCCTTCAAGGACCGCGGTTCATTTTTGGACCTCTTAATTTTAATTTTTAAGTGCCACATTGGCACCAGAATATAGGAATGAAAATTTTCCTTTTATTAAGTAAGTGAACAAAAGCATTTTCGTATTTCGAAATTTGTTTGTAAATTCTGGTACCATTCACTAATTTCAATATTTTATGAGTAGAAGTACCTTGCCCCTGAAAGGATTAAACGCATATTAATGTATTTATTATTTTAAAGTTTCCTTTCTCTTTTAATATTCACGTGTAAATACAATTTTCAAGACATAATTTTCAATATTTTCCTGCTTTTAACACTTACTCATTTAATAGTAATTTTAAAGGTTTTTTGTCTGTTTTTAATAGTCACGTGTAAATAAATTTTTAATCGTTAGGAAATATTATTCTTTGCTCTGTTTTAGAATTGAAAACAATCTCTATATTAATAGCCTAAGTCATGTGACTATTTTCAACAGTTCCGGGAGGATCCCTTCGCTTTTTATATTCCAGGCGGCCATTTTGGTATTTTAATGTTTGCCAGACATGGGCTATATGTCGCCAAATATTATTCTATCGCTTTCAGTTCACTTATATTATAATAGTCCATGTCAAGTAACTGCCACAAACAATTAGAACCCTTCGCTTTTCATAAGAAATGTTTCCATTTTGATTAAAGAATCATTTTTTTTCGAATAAAACTACATAAAAGTTGCCATGATCGCAAAGAATTCTTGGTACTTTTATGTTAGCCGGGTGCAAATCTCGCCAATAGCTTTTTTTAACTCGCTAGTTAACATTTTTTTATTTTTCGAGTGGTAAATTGTACTACTTGGTTATCCCATCGACCAAAAATCTATCGCCAGACTATAAGATTAAATGTCAATAATGACTTATCGTAGATGTCATATTCACTTGACATTAAACACATTACACGTATTTATTACGTCATCAATTGTTTTTAATTCGACGTTTTATTTGTATTTTTATTAATATTTTACTAATTTATTTTTTCATTCGTTATTTAAAATAAAGATTACGTCAATTTGTATAATTTGGTGAGTGGTTTGGCGATTTATATAATTTGGGGAAATTGGTCGACAGGATAACTAAGTATTACCATTAAAAAATTGCTTTGAATTTGAAATTAAATGTCAGGATATTTTGCATTATTTAATCGGGTTTGGAGTGATTATTTTTTACGACAATTTGGCGAAAACCTCGTTTTTGAATACCAGTTACATACATATTTTTAAATTATTTTCTATTATTTTAAAATGAAATAACAATAAATTAAAAAAAATAATTAATAGCTATAGAACAAAACAAATTATAAATTTTTTTTTTAAATAAAAAGAAAATAAATGTAAATAAACATTTTTTTATAAATAAGCAATAATAGCCGGGTTACCATGTCAGGCAATATAACGCCATTTTGGCGCCATTTAGGTATCCCGGTGCGTATATGACATTTGCGCCTAATATTTTTCATTTCGTTTCGCCCCCCCCCCGCCCCCCCCCCAAAAAAAAAAAAAAAATGAAAGCCATTAATTTTAAAAGTTTCAGTTTTAAAGGAATGTTTTGTATTAAATAAAATGATAACGAAATACAAAAAAAAAAAAAAAGCATTTTTCTAAGGAGATTTAAGGGAGGCCAAGCATCTGCGCCTAATATTTTTCTTTTCGTTTCGTTTAAAAAATAGAAAGAAATGAAAGCCCTTAATTTTAAACTTTTCAGTTTTAAACGAACGTTTTGTATTAAATAAAATGATAATAAAATACAAAAAAAAAAAAAAAAAAAAAAAAAAAAAAAAAAGCATTTTTCTTGGCATACATTTAAGGGAGGCCAAACTGGTCGCTAAATTAATTTAAAATAATAACCTTTGCTAAAATATGAAAAAAAAAATATCTGTTATGATTAAAATTTGAGTTGCCATCATTGGAAAAATGTGTTTAAAATTAGAAAAAAATTAATAATTCGAAAACTATTTCGAACTAAAAAATTCTAATACAAGTTTTGAAATCTGCGGATCAATTTCGATTTTTGGTATAAATTTCGTCGCAAAGTATTTCATATTTTAGGAGAAATCGCCGCGAAACATAATCAGTTGTTTAATCGATCGTTTCATATATCCGTATCATGACATCGTTTCATTAGAATTTTATATATATAGGTTATATATATATATACTAGGGGGCTACTGAAAAAGCTGTGCAGATCTCCCTGTAAACGGGTTTCCATTCAATTCCATTTGATTGCAAAAATTTAACGGAGAATCAGTTGCTGTTAAGAGATACAATGGTTGTTTACGTTTTTGATTAAAGAGGATCAGTTAAACAGTTGAAAAAGAAACTAAAATAAAATTAATTAAGTATTCAGAGTCTTTGTCAACCGATATTTTAAAACAATCTTTATAACGATAGCCTAAATCATGTGACTGTCATCAACAGTTCCGGGCGGAACACTTTGCTTTTTATACTCTTGGTGCAATTTTGATACTTTAATGTTATCCAGGCACAGGTGATAAGTCGCCAAATATTATTCTATCCCCATCATTTCATCTATATTATAATAGTTCAAGTCATCAAATGCCGTAAACAAATACGATCCGATCCCTTCGCCTTTCATATGAAGGTTTGGAACAAATGTCATATACGCCCCATATTGGCGCGATTTTTTTCCAACGCCAATTTGGGGCATCAACAGCATAAAGAACAACATCCGGCTTACCATATCAAGCAAAATAACGATACTTTGGCGCCAGTTAAGTACTCGTTGCGTATATGACATTGGCGTCAGAAAAAAATCGCGCCAATATGGGGCTGTGTATGACATCTGTGCCGAAAGAAAAAAAGGCGGGTGCAAATCTCGCTAATATCTTTTTTTCAACTCACCAGTTAGCATTTTTTTATTGTTCGAGTGTAAATTAAAACATTGATTTGAAGTTGAAATTAAATGTCATAGTTTGTTACATAATTTAATATTTCGCCAGATGTCATATACATGTTTGGCATGATTTTTTTTTTTTTTTTACGAAAATTTGGCGAAAACCTCGTTTTCAAATACCAGTTAGATATGTATTTTTGGTACTACTTAGTTATCCCGTCGACAAAAAATCTATCGCGAACTATAAGATTAAATGCCAATAATGCTTGATCGTAATTATCACATTCACTTGACTTTTAGCAAGTTACACGTGTTTACGTCATCAAGTGATTTTTATTTCGACGTTTTATTTTTATATTTATTAATGTTATACTAATTTATTTGTTCTTTCATTATTTAAAATAAAAATTTTGTCAATCTGTACAATTTGGCGATTGCGAAAACTAATTTGCGAAATTGGTTGCCGGAATCACTACTACATTGTACCTTTTTTTTTTAATTATTTTCTATTATTCTCAAAAGGAAATAGCAAAAAAAATAATTAATAACTATAGAACAAAATAATTTATATAATTTTAAAAAAGAAATAAAAGTAAATAAACATTTATTATTAAATATAAAACAATAGCCGGGTTACCATGTCTATCAAAATAATGTCATTTGTGCGCCAATTAGGAACCCCGGTGCGTATATAACATCTGTGCCTAGTATTTTGCTTTTCGTTTTGTTAAAAAAAAAAAAAAAAAAAAAAAAAAAAAAAAAAGAAGTGAAAGCCATCAATTTAAATGTTTCATTTTTAAATGAAAGTTTTGTATTTAATAAAATGATAACGAAATACAAAAAAAGCATTGTTCTTAGCATAGATTTAAAGGAGGTCAAACTGGTCGTCAAATTAATTTAAAATCGTAACCAGATCTGAATTGTGAAAAAAAAATTCTCTTATGATTAAAATTTGAGTTGCCATCATTAGAAAAAAATGTATTTAAAATTAGAAAAAAATTAATATTTCGAAAACTAATTCGAATTTAAAAATTCTAATACCAGTTTTCAGATCTGTGGATCAACATGGATTTTTGGTGTTAATTTCATCGAAAAGTATTCCATATTTTAAGAGAAATCGCCGTGAAACAAAATCAGTTGTTTAATCAGTCGATTCAAAGAATCGATACATTTCAGCCGTTTCATATATTCGTTTCATAAATTCGTTTCATTAGGATTTTATATATGCGAGGTGGAGCCCGTCGAATTTCGACGAAAGAAAATATTTACAAAGGAACTGTTGCATCAAATTAATAATACATCGACAACAATAATTACAATAAAAAATTTATTTTATACTTGTTAGTTTAACTCTCCAAAGACATATTTTAACCTAAGATTAACAAAATACTTTTTTCATAAACTTCAACTGTTAAAATTATTGAAAAATTAAACTTTATTCATATATGTAATCAGTAGCATATAATCAAGATAAGTAATTTTGATTAAGTTATCAGTTGATGATATTACGGAGTGAAAAATCAGCAAAAATGATTTCACCTTGACATAATCATACAACCCCCCCCCCTTTAAATCTAAACCGAATCCAGTCATTTTCCACGTTTCACATCCATACATTAACCATTTAATAACATTATAACGCGCAATAAATTATTAATAAATATATTTTCAAGCTTGAAATCACCTTTGTCAACTATTACAAATTCCCATGTTAAAATTCCCACTCGTGATTTGAGGTTTGTTTATAATCACTGTATCTGCACGCAAAAATTCCAGAAATTTATAATGTTTAGACGTATTCAAGGGGAAATATCTCGTTTTATCAATTAAAATTATCATTTGCTTTTAAATATGACGTCATTTTCAGTCCCTGAAATATTTTGCCTATTGTCTCAAACTGAATATCAGCGAAATGAAAAAATAGTGAAATATAACAGCATCATCAGGGAAATTGTGTCTTTTTTAAAGCGTAACGTCATTTTCTGTTCAAAATTTTAAAAAAGACATTTTTAATAGTAATGAGAAAATGGCATCAATAAGAATATAATTAATAAAGATAACTAAACCACTTTTAACAGAAATGAAGTACTTCAGTTGCCACGATTAGAAAATTGGTATTAAAAACTACAAAAAAAAATAATATCTCAAAAATAAATTGAGATACAGCTTTCAAACAAAATGCATTTAAAAGTGCATTTTTTCTGCATACGTCGGTGTAAACATTTAAAATGTGCGATGTTTAGAAGTTTAAAAATTTGCAGTAGCGAAAATTGCAAAACCGAAATTTCATTTCAAATTTCAAAGTGTTGCCATTCGCGGAATGACGTATGCGCTACGCACAGGTATGTTTGTCCTTTATAATATACTAGAAAGGTAGCCCGTCAAAAATGACGGAAATTTAGATATAAAGATATATACAACTCATGTGCAAGAATATGAGTTTTCTCATTTGTTACGCAGTGATAGATGAAAATAACACATTTTAAGAACGATACACATTTATGAAAAACTGTGTACAGTAGAAGACCACTAATCTGCACAATTCCAAGTTTTCTGCAGATTTTTGCGGTCATGTCTATTCAGTCTTTTTTTACATTTTTTTTAAATTCATATATTGGACAATCTAGATTATTAAGCCTTAAAAATAAATAAATTACACACTTGAAGTGAGGTAAAAACTATTAAATTATCGTATACGATTTCATAAAATGGTATTATATGGTATTATATGTGTGTGCTTCACGATCTTGGTTACAACTTTGGCGAAATTGGCTGCAACTTGTCATAATTCTAATAGTGTGGGCCTCTATAACAAAAAAGTAACCAGTTTTTAGTAAAATTTCTGATGTAAAGTAGTTTTCAAAAACTCGTGTAAAATTGCAGTCCGTTCTCATGTTATGCTAGTCCTGGGAATAATATTTCTAACACTGAAGAGTTTCCATGTATATGTGGAATTTAGAAAAGCTTCTCCAAAAGAAAGGTCCTGAAATGACATTGTAATTCCTCTAACTTCAAAGTTTAATCGGGCCCTGATGTTGTTTACTGAAATCTAATAAATACAGTTATTTTGAATATTACAACAGAATTAAACAGCTAAACTTATTTAACTTAAACTCGCTGTTACTTCCCGATGTTATTTTTTAGTATTAAGAAAGAAAATTATTTAAATTTTTCAAATCATGCATTTATGATTTTTTTTCCATCTTTAATAACTAAATAATGAAAAAATAGGCTTTTGTTCTGAGTTCATAAGTATGGCAATAAAATAATGTAACTAAGTGACATTTCAAAATTAAATCTTTGTGATTACAAACCATAAACAAACGATACCGCCACCATTTTACTTACTATGACGTCATTAGAATATTGTCCATTGATTGTTGGAGAACTTAGTTTGTGATTGATTACCTCAATGATTTAATATTTTTTACGGTTCACGATGAATGAATCACTTGTGTTTGTTTAGGTTTATGGAATGATATATTAAGCCGTGAGCCCAATTTCAATTAAAGTTATCCAAAGATATATGTATTTTTAATCGAAATTAAAAACAATGCTTTAATCTCGAAATAAAATGTTTTAGTTTGTATAATTGGTTATTTCTGTTAATTATTTATTTAGGTACTTTTCCATTATAGCGCATTTTTAAAAAAAAAGCTTGGCGTAATTCGGGCATCAGAAAGTGAGATATGTTGCCAAAATATACAGCTATGAAAACAACTCTAATGAACTTTTATTTTTGTTTATATATGCACTTATATACATAAAAAAATCGTTTCTAAATATATATAATATTTTTTTATATACAAATTACGGCACAGATTTCAGATATGAACCGGGATACCTATGGCGCTAAAATGGTGTTATTTTGCCGGCTATTGTTTTCTATTTATTAATAAATTGTTTAGGCACAGATGACATATTCGCCCCATATTGGCGCGATTTTTTTCCGACGCCGATTTGGCGAAAACATCAACAACATAAGCAACAACATTCGGGTTACCATATCAAGCAAAATAACGACACTTTGGCGCCGGTTAAGTATGCATTGCGTATATGACACTGGCGTCAGAAAAAAATCGCGCCAATATGGGGCGAATATGACATCTGTGCCATTGTTTATTTACTTTTATTTTCTGTTTTTAAATTATATAAACTCATTGTTCTATAGTTATTATTCAAACTTTTATTTATTTATAGTTATTTCCTTTTCAAAATGATAGCAAATAATTTAAAAATATATAAGTAACTGGTATTCGAAAGCGAGATTTCTGCCGAATTGGCGTCAGAGAAAAATCACGCCAACCCCGATGCGTATATGACATCTGTGCAAAACATACTTCTGTTTCTTTATAAAAATGGATAAATAGTTTTTTTTACATTAAATAAATTGTATACATATGCAAAAAATTGCTTGTGATTATGAAGCAGTAAATAGGTTGTCAGAAAATACGTTGGCGAACTTCTTTCTCGCCAAGAAACTTTTCTCCGAAGTATTGTACGTACATAAGTAATGATTGCTAGAAATGCATTTTTAATTATGATATGCGCTTTTATGTTTCACTTCATTTATGCATACTATACCGTGTGTATAAATGCTACAGTTCATATGCAGGGCTACACAAAAGAATTCGTAAGGGTTCCTGAGTATGAGAATAAATTGCTTAAAGGTGGTTTTTAAAGGAGTTATGCAGTTTTACGCTGAACTGCATTTAGATTACTAAGAAATGTTTGTAGAATATAGATAAAATGATATACAGGGTCACGCAAAGAATTGGATGCATAACCGTCTATGGATGATAATATCTGGAAATATGGTTTCAGTAGCTTTAAGAGTAGCTTAAATTAAATTTTAGCTAAATAGTGGCATGTAATAACGGTACTATTGCTATGGGCGGTAACTGCTGAAATCAATTTTTTTTTAAAAATTATGCGTTTTCTAAAATGTTTACTTAGTTATCTTATTTACCTTATTTCCCTAAATAACGAAGTTTTGTTAAAGCATTCAGGATGTGTTGGAAAGTGTTTCATATTCTATGCTTAATGCATGATTTTTCTTTCTTCTTTAGTCTTATTTTGCATTTATTTTATTCTTAATTTTTAGTCTTATACTGCTTTATAGAAACTTTGGCACAGTTGTCATATATACCCCATATTGGAGCGATTTTTTCCGACGCCAATTTGGCGAAAACATCAACAGCATGTAGCCGTCTGCTATTTCTCTCTCTCTCGCACGCGAGGAGCCAGCCAATAGCAATGAGGCGCATTTCCTCCCCCCGCGTTTTCTGCGGAGAGCTTTTGAAGTCACGTGACGCAGTAACATTCGAACTCTGCAGAGAGCGGCAGATATTCCTTCAGTGACGATGGCGAATATTTGACTATGTGTTGTTGTGTTAATAAAGTTTATTTTTCTACAAAACCTTCTGATTATTTGAGTCACCGAGATATTTTTATCATCTCCCTTCAATGCATTCTCTAAAATGGTGACCGCGGATTTTTGAACCTTCAACTATTTCATAGAACGTCGAACTATTCAACTGTTTCATGGAACGTTTTGTTTAACTAGCAAAATGGCAACTGCTGAAACATCTGCCGTAGTCATTCCACCCTATATCTCTGTGGACCCTACATTATGGTTTCATATGCTGGACAGCACGTTCGAATTAGCTACTCCTAAAGCTATCACTGAGTCGAAAACAAAATATAATTATGTTGTAGCGCATCTACCGCCTGCTACTGCTACTATGGTTCGAGATGTGATAATGAGTCCTGATCCAACTGATCCTTATCAGATTTTGAAAGCAAAAGTTATCGAACGTTGCGGAGAAAGTCGTACTTTAGAAATTCGGAAACTGCTAGCTGGAGAAAGCCTGGGTGACAGAAAACCAACTGAATTACTTCGATTAATGAAAAGACCGGCTGAAAGCCATAATATTAGTAACGATCTTCTTCTAGAACTGTTTACTCAACAAATGCCAACCACTGTGCAAACGATTCTAGCTTCCATTGAAAAAATTACTCCAGATAAAGCGGCGGATATTGCTGATAGAATAATTGAATTAACGCCTTCCAACATTAGTTCTGTTTCGATTCGAACACCAACAACTGAATCTCAGACACCACCAGCCATTGATATGCTCGTAAAAGAAATCCAAGCATTACGCCAAGAGGTCGCTCATCTTCGTCGTTCAAGAAGTGTATCTAGAAGTGATAACCATCAGCGTAATCGTTCTCAGTCCCGCCATAGGGATGCAACATTGTGTTGGTATCACCAAAAATATCAAGAAAAAGCAAAAAAGTGCCTAGCGCCTTGTTCTTATTCGGAAAACCAGAAGCGGGAAGAGTAGCGGCGACGGACTTCTCCCCAGCACCTTCTCGTCGCTTTTTCGTTAGAGACAGAAATACAGGTATGTGTTTTCTAGTCGATTCTGGATCTGATGCCTCACTTGTGGCCGCGAATAAAAATGACAAAACTAAGCCTGTTCTTCAAACCTTTCGTGCTGCTAATGGCACAAAAATTAATGTGTATGGTCGTAAATGTATTAATATCAACTTAGGCCTACGCCGAAATTTTACATATTCTTTTTATATTTGTGATGTTTCATGTGCTATTTTAGGAGCTGATTTTTTGCATAATTTTAATTTAAAACTTGATTTACGGAATCGTCGTCTTATTGATTCCACTACTAATTTAAAAGCTCCTGCTATATTAAGTACTTGTAATATATTTTCTGTGAAACCCAATGTTGTAAATGATATATATGGTAAATTATTATTTAAATTTCCTGAAATCACGAAATTACCGGATCCTAACCAACCGGTTAAGCATAATACTGTGCATTATATAAACACTAAGGGGCCTCCAGTCGCTGCTAAGCCTAGACGGCTAGCTCCAGATCGGTTAAAAATTGCCAAAGCTGAATTTCAGCACATGCTACAACTCGGTCATATGAGACCTTCTAAAAGTAATTACTCTTCACCTTTGCACCTGGTGCCGAAGAAAGGATCTGTCGATTGGAGACCTGTTGGTGATTATCGTGCTCTAAATGCACAAACTGTTAAAGAAAAATATCCTATCCCTTGTATCGCAGATTTCACTGCTGAATTACATGGTAAACAAATCTTCAGTCACATTGATCTTGTAAAAGCCTACCATCAAATTCCCATAAATCCTGATGATGTACATAAAACTGCGATTTGCACTCCATTCGGACTTTTCGAAAGCACTCGTATGCAATTCGGCCTTTGTAACGCTTCCTCAACTTTTCAACGATTTATTGATGACGTAATTCGTGACTTAGGATTTGTTTACGCATTTCTTGATGATTTTCTAATTGCATCAAATAATGAAACTGAACATTTAGAACACCTTGAGTTGTTGTTTTCTAGACTTAAAGAATATGGTCTGTGTATTAATGTTGATAAATGTAAATTTGGCCAATCCACTATCGATTTTCTAGGATTCAAACTTTCAGCTGCAGGAATTGAACCCTTACCTGATCGTGTAAAATGCATCCTAGATTTCCCCCAGCCCTCTACCTTAACTCAACTAAGACGCTACTTAGGTCTTTTCAATTTTTATCGACGGTGCATTCCCAAAGCTGCCGATATTTTAGCTCCACTCGTTAAATTCTTAGAAGGACACAAAAATACGAAAAAACATCCCCGTTCCAATGCTAACAAAACTGAGCAATTGCAATGGAACGATGAAGCCATTCTTTCCTTCACTGCTTCAAAAGAAGCTATAGCTCGAGCTACATTATTACGACATCCAATTCCTGGCGCCCAGCTAAGCTTATGGGTCGATGCCAGCAATGTCGCAATTGGTGGATCTTTAATGCAACTCTCCGAAAACCAATGGGAACCAATAGCATTTTATTCCTGTAAATTAAATAAATCTCAAAGAAATTGGTCTACTTATGATCGTGAATTATTTGCTATTTATTGTTCTATTAAAAAATTCAGACACATGCTAGAAGGTCGAAATTTCATTATTTATACAGACCAAAAACCCCTTACATTCGCATTTCAACAAATCCCTGATAAATGTAGCCCACGTCAATTGAGACATTTAGACTATATTTCACAGTTTTCTACTGATATTAGATATACTAAAGGCTCTGACAACATTGTGGCCGATGCATTATCTCGAATTGAGATAGATTCAATTTCTCCTAATGTGTTAGATTTTAAAGAGTTTACCACTGCTCAGACAAATGATGAAGAGCTAAAACAACTTCTCGAATTTGACACCACTTCATTAAAATTAGAAAAACATTATTTTCCACTCGAAGATGTACATTTATATTGCGATATGTCACAAAAACATCCTCGACCATTTGTTCCTAAAAGTATGCGACAATCAGTTTTTTCAACCTTGCATTATTTCTCGCATCCTGGTATCTCAGCTTCATTAGATTTAATTTCTAAACGATTTGTATGGCCTGGCATGCGTAAGGACATAAAATCTATGGTTCGCAGCTGTACGAAATGTCAAAAAGCTAAAATCTTTCAACACACCAAATCACCAATTGGTACATTCTCTGAACCTGATGCTCGTTTTGCTCATATTCATATTGATTTTATCGGACCTTTACCATCATCTGATGGCAATCAGTATTGCATGACCATCATTGATAGGTTCACGAGATGGCCCGAAGTTATACCCACATCTGATATGACTGCAGAAACAACTGCTCGTACATTGATACACAGTTGGATCTCCAGATTTGGAACCCCTGTTACCATCACTACTGATCAGGGTAGAAATTTTGAGTCCACTCTTTTCAAAGAGCTTACAGATAGATTAGGATGTAAACGCATCAGAACTACAGCATACCATCCACAGTCTAACGGTTTTATTGAAAGATTCCATCGCCATCTTAAGAGTTCTCTTAAAGCTCACAATCAAATTCAATGGACTGAAATCCTCCCGATTGTCTTACTTGGTTTACGCACTGCTCTTAAAAATGATATCCAAGCGACCTGTGCTCAACTTGTTTATGGCACAAATATCAGACTACCCTCTGATCTCATAAACACTGAAACTATAAATCAACCACCTACTCTTACATACGTCACTGAGTTAACTGAAAAAATGAGAAAGTTAAATCCCATTGCCACTGCAATGCACGGCAATCCTAAAATTTATGTCAATCCCTCATTAAAAACCTGTTCACACGTGTTTCTTAGATCAGATAAAGTCAATCCTCCCTTATCACCCCCTTATACAGGACCTCATCGAGTGATTGACAGGTCTGAGAAAACGTTTGACTTGGAATTAAACGGGAAGCGCTGTACTGTATCTATTGATCGCATTAAACCTGCGTATCAATTAGCAGATTCTATTTCACCTTCCCAACCTCAAAAACAAAATGAGCCCATAAATATTCCAACTACTCCTGTCGAACACCCTACCACCAAATCTGGTCGTAAAGTTCGTTTTCCGAAACATCTCGTTACGGATTGTATTGTTTAAAACATTTGATGTATATAGTGTGCATACTATTTCCTTCTCAAAAGTATTGTTTTTCATGTAATGCATAATATATTTTCTATTTTTTTTTTTGCATCATATGTACTTTAATTTTACTCAAGACCTTTCTTATGTATCTTATTAATTGCTACCTTTTTGTAATCGCGACTTCGTCACTGGGGGCATACTCTGTAGCCGTCTGCTATTTCTCTCTCTCTCGCACGCGAGGAGCCAGCCAATAGCAATGAGGCGCATTTCCTCCCCCCGCGTTTTCTGCGGAGAGCTTTTGAAGTCACGTGACGCAGTAACATTCGAACTCTGCAGAGAGCGGCAGATATTCTTTCAGTGACGATGGCGAATATTTGACTATGTGTTGTTGTGTTAATAAAGTTTATTTTTCTACAAAACCTTCTGATTATTTGAGTCACCGAGATATTTTTATCATCTCCCTTCAATGCATTCTCTAAAAGCATAAACAACAACATCCGGGTTACCATATCAAGCAAAATAACGACACTTTGATGACAGTTAAGTACCCGTTGTGTATATGACATCTGTGCTAAAACTTTAATATTTAATGTTTAAACTCTTCGCTCCACTCACCTTGCATATAGTATAAACTATAACACAGATAGCGCAAAATAATAGACAGTTTAATACTTTTCCACTGTAGGGGCTTTGGCATTTTTCAAAAAAAGTTTGGTGTAATTTGGGCATCAGAAAGTGAGATTTGGGTACTTTTCCGTTATGCGGATACCATTGTCGCCAAGCGTAATAGTTGGCGCAAAATGAAAGTCACGTGAATTAAGGCATTTGAAAAATAAAAGAAAAAATATTGTCGTACTAAAGTGAGCATTTAAAAAATATAACATTTGAAAATTCCAGACTTTTACGAACTATTTCATTAAATCACAAATATATACTTAAAATAATTGAACAAATAACTGTTGTAAAATAAAGCAATAAAATAAAACTCATATTAAACTGCTGGCATAAAATTACAAATATCTTTTAGCATTTTGAAATAATTGGTGCATTAGCATACATGGTACTTTTCCGTTATACGGACAGCATGCTAAAATGTATGCTAATGCGCCAATTATTTCAACCTTGATCGTAGATTTTTATTGTAAACCATGCGAAATGTGATTTGTTATTTATGAAACTTGAATCACGTGAATGATTATTGTTTAATCTTAACCTTGGAAAGCTTTTTAATCTGCTATTAATCGAATTAAAAATGATTTTCTTTTATAAAGTTGTAGTTTACTTTTACTGCTGATGCTGAGATGGATTTTATCATTTGGCAATTACCAGATGATGAGAAAGTTGCGATAAAACTGTTTCAGGAATGTGGAATTCTGCATAATTAAAGATTGTGTTCAAAAAATCATGAAATGAAATTATGGATGAGCTCTGGAAATCCGAAATTGAGTTGTAGCTTACGATCATGCGAAGAAAGCGTAGAAATACGACAAAAAACTTGGTTTAAAGGATCGCGGGTGACTTTTCTTAATGCTTTGAGGTTTATATATTTATCGTGCAAAGAGTTGACATCGATTGAGTTTTGTGAGCTGCAACTTGATATGAACCACAACACAACAGTGGAATGGAATAGTTATTCGAGAGAAGTTTGTGCAAATGCTTTATGTTCTCGACCAAATAGAAAAATCGGTGCACCTAATAAAATTATAGAAGTAGATGAAAGTCATGTATTATTTATACAGATTGTTGGAAAGGATATAAAACAGATGGTACAGATGTCATATTCGCCCCATATTGTCGCGATTTTTTTCGGTTGCCAATTTGGCGAAAACATCAACAGCATAAACAACATAATCCGGGTTACCACATCAAACAAAATAACGACACTTTGACGCAAGTTAAGTACCTGTTGCCTACATGATATTGGCGACAGAAAAAAATCGCGCCAATATGGGGCGAATATGACATCTGTTCCCTGGATGTCATGCTCCAAATGTTGAAAGATTATGGGGCATCACAAAATGGCGCAACAAAAGACATCGGGAAGCTGTTCGTCATCATTTAGAGTCGTATCTCATAGATTTTATGTGGCTACGCCTTCATTCAAAAAATGAAATGTTTACTGCAATGCTGAAAGATATTTATAATTTTATGGCAGCAGTTTAATATGATTTTTTACTTTATTACTTTATAGTATAACAGTTATTTGTTGATTTATTTTAAGTATATATTTGTGATTTAATAAAATAGGTCGTAAAAGTTTGTAATTTTCAAATGTTATATTTTTAAAATGACCACTTTACTATCGAGAATGTTTTTTCTTTTATTTTTCAAATGTTTCAATTCACCTTATTTTCATTTTGCGCCAACTATTGCGCTTGGCGACAATGCTGTCCGTATAATGGAAAAGTACCGCATACATTTTGGCATGGTGTTCGTATAACGGAAAAATATTGAGAATTGTTGTCAAATCATATAAACAGCTATGAAAACAAACTTGATGAGGGTTTTTTTATATGTTTATTTTATATGTATATTATTCATGTTTTTATATACAAATTACATCTGTTTCTGTATAAAATTAGAGAAACGGCTTTTTTAATCGTATAAATAAATCGTATAAATATCGAAAAAAAATGCATGTGTAAGTGTATATAAAATGAAACTGGATAGGTTCCGGGAAAATGTTGCCGAATTTCTTTTTTCGCCAAGGCACTTATACTGGAAAAGTACCTAAAGCACATTAAAATCGCGCAGTTAGGAGCTCATACAGTACAGCGTCGTCTATTGGCGGTTATTTTATTAGTAGCATCGGGAGGAAGATGTAAAGATGTACTTTAAATTCTCACCCATAGATTTTGAAAAAATATCTTAAAAGAGCGGAGTTTAAATTAAATTTTGGTAACCTCCTTTATGAATGATTAATAGTTATAAATGGGAATTTCACCAAATCAGCCAGCTATTGCCAAGTTGGCCAACATTTGGCGCTACTGTGGTAACCCTGCATTAGTATCTTTCAACAATTACTCATTTCAATGAGGTGGTCCTACCGGAATCGTGAGGGACACACAGAGACTTGGATTTTATATAAATAGATATAGGGTATATATATATATATTTATACTAGGGGGCTCTGCACCCTGCAAGCTACGCTCGCCAACCCCGTTCAGACACCGCAGAATCTAAAAACACGCTAATCTGATGGGTTTTAAAAATATTAGAGAAGATTGAATTATACTGAAAAAAGCTGTGCAGATCACCCTGTAAACGGGTTTCCATTCAATTCCCTTTGATTGCAAAAATTTAAGGGCGAATCAGTTGCTGTTAAGACATCCAATGGTTGTTTTCGTTTTTCATTAAAGAGGATCAGTTAAACATTTGAAAAGAAGCTAAAATAAAATAAATTAAGTGTACAGAGTCTTTTTCTCCCGGTATTTTAAAACAATCTCTAGAACAATAGCCTAATTCATGTGACTATCATCAACAGTTCCAGGCAGACCACTTCGCTTTTTATAGTCTAAGTGCCAGTTTGGTACTTTAATGTTAGCCAGGCGCAGGTGATAAGTCACTAAATATTATTCTATCGCCATCATTTCATCTATATTATAATGGTTCAAGTCATCAACTGCCATAAACAAATACGGTCTGATCCCTTCGCCGTTCATATGAAAATTTGGCACAGGTGTCATATACGTCCCATATTGGTGCGCTTTTTTAACGACGCCAATTTGGGGAACGCATCAACAGCATAAACAACAACATCCGGCTTATCATATCAAGCAAAATGACGATACTTTGGCGCCAGTTAAGTGCCCGTTCCGTAAATTACATTGGCGTTAGAAAAAAATCGCGCCAATATGGGGCCGTAAGTTTTCCATTTTGATTAAAAAATCTTTTTTTTTTTTTTTCGAATAAAACTACATAAAATTTCCATGGTTGCAAAGAATTCTTGGTACTGTTACGCTAGCCGGATGAAAATCTCGCCAATAGCTTTTTTTCAACTCGCCAGTTAGTATTTTTTTTTTTCCCCGAGTGGTAATATTTGGCCAGACGCACAGCAGGTTTGGCGTAATTTTTTTTTTTTTTTTTTTTTTTTTACGAAAATTTGGCGAAAACCTCGTTTTCAATTACCAGTTACATATGCATTTTTGGTATTACTTAGTTATCCCGTCGACCAAAAATCTATCGCCAAAATATAAGATTAAATGCCAATAATGGTTGATCGTAAATGTCACATTCACTTGACTTTAAGCAAGTTACATGTGTTTACGTCATCAAATGATTTTTATTTCGACTTTTTATTTGTATATTCATTAATTTTATACTAACTGATTTTTTCTTCCGTTATTTAAAATAAAAATTATGTCAATTTTTATAATTTGGCGAGTGTTTTGGCGATTTATATAATTTGGCGAAATTGGTCGACGGAATAACTAAGTAGTACCGTATTTTTAAATTATTTTCTGTTATTTTCTAAAGGAAATATTTAAAAAAAAAATTCATAATGAGGAATTTGCACACATGGGGGAATTAATCATTTTTATATTTTTCTGATAATTCCACATCCGCAGTTTTCAAAAGTGTCCTCAAAAACGCAAAAAATATATCAATAATATTAAATAATTAATCATAAAAGCAAGCTAAACTCACGCAACGGCGTGACTTACTATGACGTCACAGGTCACGACATTCCAATGTTTACATTTTGTTAGCAAGCATAACGGAAGGAAAAGAGATACTAAGCTTTGGAAATAAAGTTTCAAAATTTTTAAACTACTGATTTTACAAATTTGGTTCTTTCGCATCTGGATGTTATTTTGTACGTTGATTTATAAAATGTGAATTTGAAAAAAATTGAGCGGTAAGTTTCGGATTCATGAAAAAAACCTATTTTTAAACTCATTAAAAATCTTTTCACATACAGTTAACGGGATATTATTAAAATTATGAAAAATAAAGAACCGATCTCTTTTAAACTGTGATGTTGTTTTTTAACGCAAAATAGGGATTTTATAAATTTAGTGTGAGTTCATTTTTGGTGTGGGGGGGGGAGGGGACAGTTTTCTCTTTTTTCTTCAGATCAGCTGTTTATTGAGTTTTAAATGCGATTTTTCGCTACACACTCAAATAAATATTATTTTTTAACATTAGACATTTAAAAGAGTGGGAAGTGCAGGGGGTGGGGAAGGTCATCCGGGGAGGAGCTATTTTCTAAATTTTGAGTACACGCCTCGTGTGGCATATCGTTGGAAAGGTGTATGAAAACTTATTCATATTATGCACATCCTGTGCCTCTCCCCCCAATTCGCCCCCTGGGTGTACTTTTGTGAATTTTCAGGGTTTTTTAGTAGAATGTGCACTGCGTGCGCAGCACGTGCTGCTATGAAATGCCGCAGGCAGCGGGGATCTGGTTCGCGGTTCTTTTCTGTTACAGATTGTTTTTTTTTTGTCTTTTTTCTTTGTTTTCTAGATTATGCAGTGCGGGCGAAGCACGCCTGCTACACGGTGTCGTAGGCAGCGGGGACCCGAATTATTTTTATGTTGAAAAGTAAAAATTTAATATTAAAAATGTTTTTTGGGTAATTTCAATATTTTTACGATTTATAATCTCTTTTAAGACAGGACAAAATATTTTTTTCGAAATAAATCTTTTTTTAAACCTAGTTCCTAACGTAATAAAAATGTACACTTACCCAATAAAATTTTTATTTACTTCCTGAGTTAAAAACTAGCATATTTGTGTGCACCATTTCTTAGACGCTTCTACGTTTTGCCTACGTTTTGTCATCAATAAAACAGGATTATTGCTTATGAATCTTTATTGATACAATATACGTATGAAATCTACTACTGAGTGTTTTTGTTTTTAAGTACGAATGAGCATATTATAAATATGAATGGTTTTTTTCTCTTGAGTAACCGTTTATTCAATCAATTAATGTTCTAAAATAGTACTATTTAAACAAAATCAAATATGAGCTTACTGAAAAATGATCCTCACAACACCAAAGAGATGATGTATTAGATGAATTAGGATTTTTCTTGTCATCATTCTTCATTGCTTTAGTCTGTGATTTTCTAATGGCAGGGTCTTTTGGCACACTGAAAAACAACTTTTCACTAGAAGTACTGGTTGTATTAGTGCAGAGGGGCACAACAGAGTACAGTAAAACCTCCTTAAAGCGACCACGTACGTTCCAATAAAAATTGATCGCTTCGAGAGGTGGTCTCTTAACGGAGGTCATGTTTAAATATAGATTTTATATGTTGAAAAAAAAGGTAACAATTAATGTTACTAAAATATATTTTTCACATTAGGAAAAAATATAAAAATGTTAAGTATCAAAATAAAAGCTAATTATATAAGTTAATTACTGCAGAGTTTAAAAAATGAATATTATGATGTTTGCTTTGATTTTACGGTTTTATTTTTCATAACTTTTATTTCCAAATCTATTCGAAGTTCAGTAAATAAATGCAATTTTTTTTTTTTTTTTTTGGACGGGAACAAATAATGACAATTTCATTAATTTATCTATTTCTTTGAGAGATTCCTAACAGAATAGGACAGGGGAGTTTATTTATCTTCATTCTTAATTCGTCGTCAGAGTTAAATTAGTTGCCTAAAAATGCATAAAAGGGTTTAAACACTTAAAGGTTACTGGAATAAAAAAAAAAACCTAAACGTAGTTTAGAAGTTTGATGAATAATGCGCCCTCCGGAATTATTTTTCTAATAAAACCTTCTTCAAGCAACCAGGAAAAAACGGAATTTGTTTAATTTTCTCCAAAGAAATTGGTCGCTCATGGAGGGAGTTCAACTGGGTATCTGGATGGAGGTAAAATTAGTATTGAGCCTATAGGAATAAAATTCGTTCAATGAAAAAATGATCGTTCAGGGAGGTGGTCTCACAGGGAGGTTCCACTGTATTTATAATATGACTTTGTGTTCTCAGTTATAATAATTTTAGAAATAGCAATGTTTAAAACGGAAAAGCTGAAAAGCGACGCACGTAAACAATAACAGTCGTCTGTTGTCGTGAACTGTGACGTCAGATGCATTACGCAGCGCTTTCGGGATACAGTAAATAGTGCGATATTAAAACAGTCATAAATCACTAATAAAAGGTAAAAAAAAAAGTATGCAGTCTATCCTTCTTATTTTTTCATGCACTATTGTTTCGTGCTAAAGTTAGAAAACGTGCAAATACTCCATTATAGAACAAAATAATTTATATAATTTATAAAAAGAAATAAAAGTAAATAAACATTTATTATCAAATAAACAACAATAGCCGGGTTACCATGTCAACATTTTCTGAAATATGAAAAAAAAAAATCTATTTGATTAAAATTTGAGTAGCCATCATTAGAAAAATGTATATAAAATTAGAAAAAAAAATAATAGTTCGAAAACTAATTCGAATTTAAAAATTCTAATACCAGTTTTGAGATCTGCGGATCAATGCTGATTTTTGGTGTTAATTTCATCCCAAAGTATTCCACATTTTAGGAGAAATCGCTTGAAACGTAATCAGTTGTTTAATCAGTCTATTCATATATCCGTTTCATAAATTAGTTTCATTAGGATTTTATATATATAGGGTACATATATATATATAGGGGCTGTTTAATAGCCTCTGCTTATTAACCAGGAGAAGACCCTTTAATTGCCTTCGAGGAGGACTTAAAGGAATCGACTGGGAGTGGAGACTTAACGTCCAATCCGCACCTTCCACCGGTGCAGCCTGTTAATACCCTTGCCTAGTGCATGGGGAACGAACGCGGATGGGCTTCCTCCAACCCGCTTAGCCAGCGTGGAGGAATTTGGACACCTACCCTACTTATTTTACCATGAATTCACAAAACAAACCACGGCCCTTAATTCCTGGCGGTTCCTGGTTACAGCAGCGATCAGAAAGACATGAAGACAGAGGGTAATAAGAATCACTGGGCTCGGCTTGGCTGCCATAAGTTGATAAATTTAAACTCTCGAGGACATTGGTATACACAAATCTTACATCAATATCATAAAGAAGATTTACAAGAAAGCAACATCAACCATCCGCTTGGACAAAGGAAAAGCAAAGATCAAGCTTGGAAGTGGGGTAAGAAAAGGAGACACTATTTCGGCTAAGCTTTTTATTGCTGTCTTAGAAAATATTTTCAAGAAGCTGGATTGGGAAAACAAAGGGATTAGAATAAATAGGGAATATTTAAGTCATCTCCGATTCGCTGACGACGTTCTAATTTTTAGTAACAGTCCTAAAGAATTGTGAAATATGCTAAAAGATTTGGCAGAAGCTAGCATTAATGTGGGATTAAAAATAAACTTGGAAAAGACTAAGGTGATGTTCAATTCATTTGCATCAAAAAAGAAAATCGTCTGCAAAAACACTGAAGTTAAAGAAGTGCAAAGTTATGTGTACCTTGGGCAGGAAATATCATCGGATAGTAGTATCATGAATGAAATCAATAGAAGAATAAGAAATGGATGGAATGTTTTTGAGAAGAACAATATTATTCTGAAGAGTAACATGCCTGTTTGTTTGAAAAAAAAAGTATTTAACCAATGTGTTTTCCCTGTGCTAACTTATGGAGCAGAAACATGGACGCTAACAAAACGGATGGTACAAAGATTACAAAGAACATCATAGAGGAGTATGGAAGGATGTATGCTAGGTATAACTAGAAGAGACAGAAAAAGAATAACCTGGATAAGAAGTCAGACGAAAGTTTTTGACATCTTTGAAAGAATTAAACGGCTAAAATGGAAATGGGCTGGGCACATTGCAAGAAGAGAAGACAATAGATGGAGCACAAACACCCTTCAGTGGTATCCCAGAGATGTAAAACCGTCAAGGAGACGACCTCAAGTAAGATGGAGTGATGAAATCCGGAAAAGTAGCCAGTGTAAATTGGATGACTAAAGCACTAGGCAGGAAACATTGGAAAAATCTGGGGGAGACCTACATCCAGCAGTGGATTGAAAACGATTGATGATGATAAATATATATAGTATATAGATATATATAAGTCAGCATTCAACGGAGAATAGTTTTGATATTTGGGGTGCCATGTTCGGCGAAATTATAGCAAAATTTCCCGAAGTTTTTTTCTTCGGACGGCTGCAATAGGACGACTGCAATTTTCACTTTTTGTAATGAAAGCTACCTAAATGTGTCCACAATTTTGGCCACTACTGTATATTGTGAATTAATTAAAAACAAGCATTTTATGTTAATTTGTCATAAGATTTATCATTAACTCTATTTTTCCACAAAGTGGACTTGTCCCAATTTAAAAATCAATGGCTCATATAAGTAACGTATGTAAAAAAAGAATTATGCAAAAAGTCGATTTGTAAATTATCTGTATGTATTGTAGTTTTATTCAACATTAAGGCATTTTTAATAAATACAGTGATAAAAAATTATTTAAGTATTTAAGCAGTTTAAAAATGGAAAAGTCTTTAATAACACTAGTCAACAGACATTTTGTGTCGGATTTGTAATAAACACTTTTTTAATGTATTTTTGCATGTAGAATCCGTATCTTATATCAAAAATTTTCATCACGTCAGGGTTTTACAAAATTTTAGAATTAATGTTTTTTCATACATGGTACACCGAGAGAAAAATATGGTTATGGCATATAGAATCTAAATTGTATCTCTAGAAAAAACAGTTCCTTGTCATCCCTATAAATTCTAGTTCCCTTTGCTAGAGGCTAATTCCATGCGAACTCGTCATGTCTGTCACATACTACGTTTTTTGGCTACCAGTATTTTAGAACGGGAAATTGTGACCCATTTTATCAGAGATGTCTCATCAATTGAATAAGGCGAAGCAAACTTTTCGAAAATGATGGTGGCTAACAAGCATAGCGATTTTCAGCAGTGTGACAGATATGACAAGTTTGCATGGAAATAGCCTAGAGACTTCTAGAGTCTCCTACTATAATTCAAGAGCGTGTCCCTATATTCTCGTGGTCAAAATTATTTTAAAATCTCTGCAAATAGATGCGGACACAAGAGGTTAGTTTTAGTGACTATAATTCCAGTTTATGAAACGATTCCAGAAATCAAGCGACAATATCTCACTACTGAAACGATTCATTATCGTTTCGTTACCTAGAACACAAGAGACTAGAAATTCTAGATCATTTCGCCTATTCAGTTTAGTTGTTTACCCTGTTCGGATGCCTCGGAACTTCTAGTTTAGGGATTCAAAAAATGACTATCTATTCATTCTAGGTGAAGGTCGTATTTATTTTTTTTCTCAGTGTAAAATATGGGGTGAAATGTTAATTATAATTTACATTCTGTGGTTAAATGATAAGGAAATGAATGACTATGTAAGTTAAAAGATTTATTTGGATGGGTTCTGCTGTAAAAAGTAACTATCAAAACATTGAGAACTGTCATCAAGAAATGCATCATCTTGCTTTGTAAAATAACATTGTTAATATTAGCAACATGGGCTTTTGTACAATAGTTTCGTACTCGTTCATAGTTTGTGTTAAGTAATTAAGAAAACTTTTTTTACTAATAAATGTTATGTTCTGTTTGCAATTCAAACGGTCAATGTTTGTCATATATTTCACTTTTTTTATGTAACTGCCCTGTATCTAATAAATGTGATTTTATTGAAACAATCTGATTATTCTATTGAATTAAATACTCTAAAATTAGTTAAATGCATCCATTTACAAGCCAGATACAGAAAAAAAGTTAAAATAAGTGTTGACTAGTGTAATCTTGGTCATTTCAGCGCAAAATTTAATTTTCCAAGACGGCAATCTTATTTTTTTTCTATTTATTTACTGATACTTTATATAGCTCTAAAAATTAATCAGTTTGAAAATATATTTTATGTGCATAGAAAATCGCTCTTTTTCAAAGAAAAGTGTAATATATTTTAATAAACAACGTACGTAAAAAAGATTTTATTCCTTATGTATATAATTTTAATCAATATTTCAGAAGAGTTTATATAAATATTTAGTATCTAAATTACTTTCTTTATTACTGTATAGTAAAATATACCATACATGGCGTCATAACATTATATTTGATAATAAGAACATTACAAAGAATTCAGTAAACTACGAAAGAATTCAATTAATGCACTTGCATTCTTTATGCGTGTTTACGTTCGTCTTTGTGCAAGGAATTTCATAATTCTGTGCCAGCCAGTTCACTTATTACACTTTTGTTGAGGCACAATAGCGTCAAACAAGTTCGTCTCGATTCTTTCATTAATTTAGTCGTTGCGGGACATTATTTTGCAAACTTCATACTTAATGGCTAAATAAATACTCTGTATTGTTTTCAAAACGTAGAATGATCCGCGAGAATAATTCATATTTATATATAAGAGAGATCTAATACAAATTTTCCGATTTATAGAAATATTCCTCGGGGTACAAAACATAGATAAGAATACATTTTAATTCAAAATTCTCATCTTTTTTAGATTTTTTTTTATATATATTTATTCAATAAAATCAAAACACTATATTAACTAGTGCGTGAAGAAATGTTCACCTTGTTATAAATATAAAAAGTTAAAACCAGTATAAAATTAATTAAAAGGTGCCAAGATCCATAAAGATGTTATTATATCCCGATATCTTTCAAACGAACCCTTCGTCATTTTCAAGGGAAAAAAGTGTGACTGACTGGAATACAAGAAAAACACACTTTCGGATTTACGGATTATTGAAGAGTAATGGTTAGATGTAGGAATGATAATTTTAGCTTTCAGAAGTGTATCTTAATGAGACTATCTTAATATTGAGATAGATTTCGGAAAAGCTAAAATTATCATTCCTACATCTAGCCATTACTCTTCAGTAATCCGTGAATCCGTTAAGATTTTGCTTAGAAATGATACGGTCTGTAACAATGTCCTTTCGTACAATAGTCCCGCTATTTGGTTTAACATTCTAGGTATTTGTGAGAGATCCTGATAATATAACTTAATTTTTTTCATCTCCTCTCCCCCCGTTCTTTATGGAGCAATGGATTAGACCCCGCTTACACATGCGTACTCTTTCCTCTTGTTTTAATTGTGTTTTTCTTGTATTCCAGTCAGTCACACTTTTTTCCCCTTGAAAATGAACGAGGGTTCGTTCTAAAGATGTTGGGCTATAATAACATTTTTACGGAACTTGGCACCTTTTAAGCAATTTTATGCTGGTTTTAATTTTTTATATATATTTATTTTCGTATCAGTCACATGCCAGCGGTTAATAGGCAAAGCACCAAAGACTTCACTATATATAGCAGTTCTTTTGATCGGCACTTCTGATTGTGAAAATTTCGTACTTTTAGTTTTACAAGGAGAGGACACGAGATTTTCAACCCTTTGTGCAATGATAGAGTATAGGTAGTAGATAAACATTTCACGGGGAAAAAGAGTAATATGCAAAAGTGGTCTTAAAAACAAGCCCCAAAATCGACTCATAATCGGATATCAGTGCAATATAATCAATGAATAAATGTGAGAATAAATGTGTGAATAAATCAGTGCATAATCGGATAAATTACATGCATCTCTGAGAGGCCGGATGGTACATTTGGCACAGTACCAGACTTTTAAATTTTCACTTTCGGAACCTTGTGTTTTCGATATCCCGACATGAGTTTTTTTTTTTTTTTTTTTTTTTTTTTCGCTATGAATTGAGCTTTTTGAAATGCATTGTTCAATATTTGTAAATTTAGAAACTTCTTCACTAAGACGTTTTTTAATTGACACTAGAGTAAAGAACTCCGTCTATTCTCCGAAAAATTAAAAAAAAAAAAAACTGCCATACTCAGTCGGTCTGCAGCAGGTGACTTTACTTTAACACAACCAAGAGTAAATATTCTAAAACCACAGTATTTATTTTCAATAGCGTACATGTTTTGCTAAGAAGAACATGTAAATCTACGCAATTAATAAATATTAATGCATATGAAAAGATTTTTTATTGTAGAAAACAGTTGTTATAATTCCAAAAATAAGATCCCGAGATTTAAAAAAGAAAATCAAAAAATTATAAAACTTTTAAATTGTAAAGTAGTAGAATATATGAAGTTAAAATACATATTTTAATTTTATGCAGCATATTTGAATATATTTCGCTGGGCATATCACAAAATGTGAGATTTTGAAAACAAAAATTTTGAAAATTTAAATCGTTTCAAAGCTTCTGATTTTTTAAAAACAATGTTGTTTGAACAACTGAATAAAGGAATTTATATGTAAAATTGTTAAAGTTTGGAGAGATTAAGTTCATTTTTATGTATTTGTAATTATATGTCATTTTCTTGGCATATGTATGCCAGGATAATGACCGCTAGGATAATGACAACTTGGATACTTTTTCACATTCTTGTTTTTTTATTTTTAGATCTAACATTTTAATTTTGTTTAAAGGAACATGTTTCCTATAGTACCACAAATTCAGTGTAATGTTCAGTTTTATTTGTAATTTATAGAAGCCATGAAAGTGACATAACAAAAATCTACTCAATTTTTACAAAGCCTGTAAACACATTATTTTCAAAGAAATATCCAACAGATCTTGCTGGTAGCAATGATTTTACTACTTCTAACTTGAACTATGTCAAGAGCAATAAAATTACTCTGCAACGGCACCTTTATACCTCATAAAGAACTAAAATCAGTAGGCCAGAACAATGACATTCATTTTCAGTGACAATCATATTTTAATTATGGAAAATTATAAAATACAAAACTTGTTAATTTCCAAAGATATATGTTATATAAGGTATAATTATTAATTAGAAATAAAAAAAACTAGTAAAAGATATTTATACATGATAGCAGAAAGCCTTTTACTTTGCACACATCACTGTGTAACAAGCAGGAAAATGACAATCTGAAATTTTAAGTCTTTTATTTTCTTTATTTTTGTGTTATTATGAATATATAATATGTCTTGAAAATACTTCTAAGAATATTTTTTATTAGAATGTAAAAAAGGAAATTGCATTATATAATATTAAATAGAAATTTTGTTGTGCAGACTGCAATTTCCGTAATTTGTGATATTAGCCCTCAAAGGCTTCACAGGTATTCGCCAGATTAGGCATCACTGGTCGGAATTGATTCAAAAATTATGTTCATAAGTTTTTACATGTAATTTTTATATTATGGGTAATGACTCTCAAAAATAATATCATAGAAAACTTTAGATTTTATACAAAATATCTCATTAAATTAAAAAATGAGCTGGGCAATTAATTAACTACATAGCGTATTTTCTACGCTCTGAGTGCCGTAATAACGATGTCATTAAAAAATATCTATACGCTCAAAAAAATTAAATTAAATTAAAAGAGAATTCTTTAAGGTTTCTATGTACAACATAGTAAATATCACTAACATAAAGACAAATTAAAACGTTTGCAATCGTACGTTTTCATATTTTTAACATTTAGCCCTTAGGAAAATGTTATCCCTCTCGGAAATATCCATATTTAAGAAAACTATTTTCTGTGTTAATGCTTTAATTACTAATACCTATACATGATAACAATACTACATCTAATAGATGTATTTACATTAATAGTTTATTGATTGCATAATGTCGAAATTGCGAATATTTTTTAGACGCAATATGCGAAATAGAAAAAAATGCAAAAGGAACGCCAGTATGCGAAGTTCCGAATGATATGAATTTCACGAAGTGTCGTGAATCTGTTAATAATATACTGGAAAGTTTAGTTAATATTAAAGGAAAGGACATTCATTTATATGAAACTTTAAACATGGTATTAATCAATTTAATTCATTATACAAAACAAAGAGTAGTATCCGTTATTATGAAAAAAAAAACAAAAGGGACAAACAACAAATTATGAATAATATAACAAAGAAGAATTTTTTTTTAATTCTGTAGAAACAAATTTCCAAATTATATACGGACAAAGGGAAATGCTCATAAAGATATACGCCATCAGAGGGTTTTTTATAATGGTAGAATTGCAATAAAAAAACTTTAATTGTCCTTTATAACTAAAAAAACTTTTGTTTTATCTGCTTCGAATTTTAATATCGGTAACGTACATCATATAAAAAAATTATACTTCTCGAAATGTCTCCGTCATTGTTAATAAGAAAAATGCCAATTATACAGATGCCAGAGGTAAGAAGATCTAAAGAAATGGCTAAAGCAACTATTTATAGCAGCCTTTTAATTCTGGTTATTTCATTGTTTAAAAGCGTAGTTTATTTACATGTGTGTTATATTTGTTTAATGTTATTATTTATTATTTATTTATTTATTTATTGATGCAGTTTTGATTTCTTTATGAAACATCAACTGTAAATAAATTCTGAACTACTTATAATGTTTTAATTGCAAACCGAGTAATATTTCATAATCGAGATACACCCAGTAGAGATAGATTTTAAAAAATCATGCTCGAAAACTATTTAAGAAATCAGTAAACTGAGGTACACGTTTCGAACAAATTTCGTTCGATAACGAAACGAGATAACATAACTGTATAAGCTAACATAACGAGATAACATAACTGTATAAGTTACAAAATTTTTACACTGTTCAAACGTACAAATACGTATAACACCATGACAATAAAAACCAGATATGGCCGTTTCAAGGATTCTTGGATCCCTTTCCTCAGTGCGAAAAGAAAAATAAATAACTTGAAAACAGGAATTCTGCTTTTTCAGAATTTAGTGTTGCCCCCGATGAAAAAAAAAGTCTATAAATATAGATAGTTCAGTTTTAAGACTTAAAACATACGCTTTTATTTTATATAAAACGACGTCATCCGCATCTACTGAAGAATTCCTCATTTACGATTCATTCTTAAACAACATCTACAGTTAACTATGCACAGGACGTCACTATCTCAGAATAATACACAAATCCAGCAAAAAGAAATCACCAAGAAACACGACAAAAAAAATCGGCTATCTAATGATTCATATGCCTTCATTTCTTTGTAATATTACTAAAGTTACTTAAAAATAAATTTAGTTTATTATAGCTCCATGTTTTTTCAGAAATCATTCCTTTATTGACACGGCCTTATGTGGTTTTTAATGACGTGCTGTTGTACGATTTTTGTGTTTAAACGTTGTAAAAGTTTTGTAGCTTTCATATTCAAAACTCGCACAATGTAATTGATTTATGGATATAACATAACTGTATTTGAATGGAGGATTGTTTTATATATATAACCATAAAAGGTTTTAAATTTGGTATTTTAGATTTGGCCAGTGGTGTACCGATATTTCCGAATATTAACATTCATTTAATTTCATTGGTCAATTCTGAAAGTAAATAAAACGAAGATTACCATTTGCAAATAGTGGTAGATCGCGGGACGCAATTAGATCACACTGTGTTAAATGCTTATAGGAATACTTACTGATTATAGCAAATTCTGAAATGCAAATTGCTATATTATAAATATGACATCCAAATAAGTTAGATTAAGTGCTTCCTTTTGGTGCAAAAACTAATAAAAGAATTGTTGAAACACATCTATGAAACACGGGGAAGAGCTATTAACGATTAGGGGAAAAATATGTTACAGTTTTTTACAATTATCTTGCAGATGTCAATTATCTTATTATATCCCGTACGCACACGCGCCTATTTTTGTAACGTTAGCACACAGATGGGATAAATCTCACCCTATTATGTATCCCATTAAATTTCTGGCTAAATATGTATTGACCCTTTCACGACTAAGAGAAACATTTTTTCCCATTTTAAAATTGGCAATTGTCGTATTTAATTATAACCTTATCTGCATTTTTTATGCAGAATGTCATAATAAAACGTATACCGAATGCAATTACGTAAAGTATTTGCAAATTATGCTAAACGCCGCATAGAAAATAGGACGCATAATGCGTGAAATACTTTTGTTTCACAACCAAAAGAAATTCCTTCGCAGAATATCATAAATAGCACATTATTTTGTATAGTAACATCGTATTATTTTAGTTAATACTTTGTTATAATAAATCAATAAATAAAAGATATTGCATAATAAGCTTAACTATAATTTGTTATTTTTATAGTCCATCGGGAAAAATATTTCCCATAAAATTCCAAAACAAACTACACATTGTTATGTATTTTTCTTATGATTTGTATTTGTTTTACGCCTAAAGAAAGTAAAATAAACAGTTACATACTAATATTTACCCTTAGCAATCTTATGGATCTGTAAGGGTTCAAATAGTGTTGTATATTTTAAAATGCATCATTTCTACTTTTTTGTGTGAAGGAATCATGGTTTTTATAATTATATACAGATTTTGTAGCAGTTTTTGCAAAAATCCATTTTTTTTTGTCTTTTTTTTTTGTTTTGTTTTTAGAAAATATGCAAACGATTTATTTTATACCTTAAAACATGAATTATTTGACAAAGTGAATAATAATTACATTTAATACCCATGTATCAATGCATAGAAGTAGCTTTATGTTACTTTTTCATTAAATGTTTTTGAGTGTGTGTTATCTCGTAAGAAATGAACGTATCGAAATGAAACGTCCGTACACGCGCGGGATTTTACAATTCCAAGTGGTATCTTTCTCTCCTCCTAGTGAAAAAAAAAAACGACATTCCGTTGCCAATTCCTTCTAGACCTTGACCTTGAAAGTTAGATGGCAGGCCAAAAGTGTCTTCAGAAAATTTATCCCTTTTTTGGAAGATAAGATATGATTGGGGTGAAATCTACACCAGCGCGTGTGGTTACGGTTAATATAAATAAAAGGCTAACGTATACTTTCTTTTATACACTTTATACATACACTGATATTAAATTATTTGCTATTTTTTAAACAGTTACGAATTTTACAAATTTTAAACAACAAAAGAATGCATGCTTTACAACGAGAGTAGAATAATCCATAGGTCTAATTTTTATTTACAATTATTTATAAAAGAGTCCATTGATATTTATTTAAGAGGTTCAGGAGTTTGTAACGATACATTATCTTTTCGTATCCCGAATTTATGGGTTGAATGGTTGGACAACTTACGGCGTCGCGACATAGAGGGAATACGCGCGATCGCGAAAATGTAGGGCATGTTACATGATTACTTGTTTATATTCAATGATTTTTTTCCCATTTTTCATATGCATTGTATTTGTAATTTTCTGCTATACATTCTGATGACTCAGTAAAAGAGTTGAAACATGTAAATATAGATTTTTAAATTACTTTTAATGTGTTTTTATAACATCTTTTAAGCAAATAAATATTTTAATATTGTGAAAAAAAAGAATGTTTTAAATCAAATTTTCTTTTATATAGATTTCAAACGAATATATTAAACTTTTCAATATTGAAATCGGAACTTTACAACGTTGTTCTAATTAGATATTTTTTTTAAGCAAGATTGGAGGTTTAATTACAGTAATGCCTCAAAGTATAAACAGAACAATTATGCCACAGGAATTCACATTTCTCTTTATGTTGTCTCATTTTGTTTTTTGAGTGCATTGGTTAAAGGAAATTCATTAAGGAATTTGTAATTCGTTAATCAAGCTTTGTAAAATTATTTTTTTCTCGTTCGAAGCGAACGTCGTTTCATTGAATAAATTATTTCTTGGGGATACACAGTAAAACGGTACTAAAGAAATATTTGAATTATACACGTTTGTGTGATTGATTTTAATTTAACTTCAGTATATTCCGAAATAAAACAGGTTGTTTATCATAATTAATTACAACTTTTCAATAGCATGTATCTTTAAGGATATTTTAATTAGGAATAATAACGAAATCATCTTTAGTTATATGAGAATGGAATTTTTAGTTATATAATAAGACATTAATCTCAGCTTATCACGTAGTTTTACAAGAAACACATGGCTATACTTGATATATAAAACGTTATTAAATAAAAATTTTCAAACAACATTTTACCTCTTTACTGAAAGTCGTGAATATGAAAATCAGTAATGTTTAATATTATAACGGATATCTTGTAAAATGAATTTTTTTTTTTTTCCCCGTAAAATTATGTGTTAAGACTTTAGAATAAATTACGATCGAATACATGTATACATACAACTTTCTGAGTGTCTTTGCATAATATTTACATATTGTTATTTGTTTTTGTAAATCAAGCATCTAAAATTGCAATGAACAAGAGAGTTTGATTTTATTTAAAAGATGACTTTATGTACTAGAAAGATAAAATATTAATCTTAGCTTGTCAACATCTTTAATAAAAAGTTATGTGTTGCTGGCGATGCTTTTTCGCTAATTGTTACCCCAGATTATCTGGAGAAATGAAGCATTTGAAATTACTGAAAAAAATAATAGCTGGAAAAGTATTTGTCAGAAAATTGTTAGACAAACTGCGTTAGAAAGTTTAAAAAATGTATTTGTTCTTGATATAAATTTGAAATCGAATTATTAATCCGTTTTTCAAATATTGAATTAAAAAAAAATAAGAAATTTCACAATGGAGTGCCACAGCAAAATCTTCACGCGTAAAAAGATAATGATAACTGCAATGTATCCTTACGTGTATACTACCTACAGCAGGAGTCACAAATTATAGTAGCCTTATTACTCTGTTAAAATATAAAAGTGAATTATGATGTCACGAGTGATTGATTTTTATTACTTTCTTCTATCTTTACAAGAAGAAAGTATTGGATTCATGAAAATTTTCGAATTCCGGTTTTCGA
This sequence comes from Maratus speciosus, assembly GCA_963932465.1. Classification (NCBI taxonomy): domain Eukaryota; kingdom Metazoa; phylum Arthropoda; class Arachnida; order Araneae; family Salticidae; genus Maratus; species Maratus speciosus. The sequence goes on from OZ010790.1 coordinate 42,612,463, forward strand.
CGGATTTACACGTTTTAGGGGTCAGAGATTCCAAAAAACATGTTTTTACAAAATGTCTGTCTGTGACTCTGTGAGTCTGTCTGTCTGTCTGTCTGTTTGTCTGTCTGTGTGTATGTGACACAAATTTTGTGGGCGCTCTATCTCAAGAACTAATGCACGGAATTTAATAAAAATTGATATTCAGTTAGTGCTTAATACAAATTGATGCTGATTAGTTTTTGGTGTAAATCGCTCAACAGGTGGCGCTGCAATGCTGCATTTTTCACGATTTTCGCAATAGCTCTATCTCAAGAACTAATGCACGGATTTTGATCAAACTTCAGATTTAGTTAGTCCTTGATATGAACTGATGATGATTACGTTTTGGTGTAAATCGCCCAACAGGTGGCGCTGTTATGATGAATTTTGCAGGATTTACACGATTTCCCCAATTGCTCTATCTTAAGAACTAACGCACGGATTTTCATCAAACTTCAGATTAAGTTAGTCCTTGATATGACTTGCTACTGATTAGGTGTTGGTGTAAATCGCCCAACAGGTGGCGCTTCTCTGCTGCCTTTTCCACGATTGCCTCAATAGCTCTATCAATAGAACTAATGGACCAATTTTCATCTAACTTCAGATTTAGTTGTATGTTGACACAAGTTGTTGTTAATTAGGTTTTGGTGTTAATCACCCAATAGGTGGCGCTGCTATGCAGAAATTTTCACGATTTTCGCTATTGCTCTATCTCAAAAACTAATGTACGGATTTTCTCTAAACTTCAGATTCAGTCAGACGTTGACATAAATTGTTGCTGATTAGGATTTGGTATAAATCACCCAATAGGTGGCGCTGCTAGGCAGCATTTTGCTGAATTTAGACGATTTCAGCGCTAGTCATATCTCAAGAACTAATGCACGGAATTTCATATCGTTAGAATCCTCATGAGATGCATAGATTGCCATTTAATTTTGGCAGTGTGATAGCGAATTTTGAAGTATTAACATGTATGAGATAGAAGAAAGTTTTGGGATTGGTACATCCGACTAGTTATTTTAGACGCTTTAGCTAGAATCGATTAGCATTTCCCTCTTTTCGATATAGGCAAAAGGTTTGATACAAATTAAAGTTCCCTAAATGTCTAAAGTGTATCAAAAGCTGTGGAATTTCTCCGTTTATCGAAAACAAGACAGCATCATCGAAAAACGTAAGGATAACCAGCATATATAACTACTGAGAGGGAACCTGCCTAACACGAAAATTGTTTTCCTGTGCCTAGCGATTCCAACTTGACTCTTCAAGTCTGTATCAAAATCCAAAGTAGCTATTTTCTGACACATTTACTAGCTCATTTTAACTTTCTTCTATCTTTACAAGAAGAAAGTATTGGATTCATGAAAATTTTCGAATTCCGGTTTTCGACGGATTTACACGTTTTAGGAGTCAGAGATTCCAAAAAACATGTTTCTACAAAATGTCTGTCTGTGACTCTGTGAGTCTGTCTGTCTGTCTGTGTGTATGTGACACAAATTTTGTGGGCGCTCTATCTCAAGAACTAATGCACGGAATTTAATAAAAATTGATATTCAGTTAGTGCCTAATACAAATTGATGCTGATTAGTTTTTGGTGTAAATCGCTCAACAGATGGCGCTGCAATGCTGCATTTTTCACGATTTTCGCAATAGCTCTATCTCAAGAACTAATGCACGGATTTTGATCAAACTTCAGATTTAGTTAGTCCTTGATATCACTTGATGATGATTACGTTTTGGTGTAAATCGCCCAACAGGTGGCGCTGTTATGATGAATTTTGCAGGATTTACACGATTTCCCCAATAGCTCTATCTTAAGAACTAACGCACGGATTTTCATCAAACTTCAGATTAAGTTAGTCCTTGATATGACTTGCAACTGATTAGGTGTTGGTGTAAATCGCCCAACAGGTGGCGCTTCTCTGCTGCCTTTTCCACGATTGCCTCAATAGCTCCATCAACAGAACTAATGGACCAATTTTCATCTAACTTCAGATTTAGTTGTATGTTGACACAAGTTGTTGTTAATTAGGTTTTGGTGTTAATCACCCAATAGGTGGCTCTGCTATGCAGAAATTTTCACGATTTTCGCTATTGCTCTATCTCAAAAACTAATGTACGGATTTTCTCCAAACTTCAGATTCAGTCAGACGTTGACATAAATTGTTGCTGATGAGGATTTGGTATAAATCACCCAATAGGTGGCGCTGCTGGGCAGCATTTTGCTGAATTTAGCCGATTTCAGCGATAGTCATATCTCAAGAACTAATGCACGGAATTTCATATCGTTAGAATCCTCATGAGATGCATAGATTGCCATTTAATTTTGGCAGTGTGATAGCGAATTTTGAAGTATTAACATGTATGAGATAGAAGAAAGTTTTGGGATTGGTACATCCGACTAGTTAAATACTGGACAAGTAAGAGAAAGTGATATCATGAAGGGCTTATGAGTTTAACATTTATTTTTCAATTTTTTTTTTCAAGAATCAAAACTATATTTATTTAGGCTTAGAAAACATTTTTTAAATACTACTGGTATAAAAGCAAAATTTCTCAAGGCTTTCAATATATTAAAAAAGAGAGTATATTTACGCAGTTCGTACGGTGTTCAATTTCAAAATTGATTTTTCTAATCAAACATGTTTAAAACCCCGGGCAACGCTGGGTATTTCAGCTAGTCTTATACTAACAAACAAGCAGTTCTTATGTATTTATTTTATATATATAGGGTGTCCATGAAAGTATTTCCCAGTTATAAAATTTCAATAGTGTCAACTACAAGCGTTGTTGAATATTGATTCAAAGTCACAGATAAAGTGTAACTCAAACAGTTTTAGCTAAGCGCATGCTAGAGTGCTGCACTGCAAATAGAGGCGTCTTAAATTCAGACACGTATGTGACTGAAAAAGTATTTCATACACTTAAGTGTCTGAATATGAAATTTCAGACATCATAGATGTCTAAATTTAAGACACGTAAGTGTCTTACTGTGATCATGGTATGGATGAACTAAAAAAAGTCTCTTAAAAATGATAATACGTCTGAAATTATGACATTTAGAAATCAGACACTTAAGTGTCTGAATGTAATACAATTGTATCATATATATGATGACTGTATATACAATTGTATTGCAATATAAAATGTCAGCAGAATTAGAAAACGTTTTCGAATGTTTGAAATACTTTTAAAATTCCATGCATAAAATTTGGTATTACTTTATAAAACAAGCAACGTGATTAGACCATGGGGCGTTTGTCAAAATTGTAATACTAGTTCATTTACTAAGTTTTGGAACTAAGTTATTTTTAGTGCAAATAAAGTAATTAAAGAATTGCCTTTCACAAAATATAAAGTTCTCCAAATAATTGTATTAAAATAACGTCCCAGCTAGCCACCACCCCCTTCCCCCGACACACACGCTCACCTAATGGCTTAGCGTAGGTTTTTGTGCACCAGAAGCAATTTAAAATACTGCGATCCTACCTTAGTGGCTATTTTAATTTCATGCTATAATTTTTATGCAACAGTTGCTGGCCGCCTTAAGAGGCTACTTCAGTCAAATGAAAAGACGCATTCGCTAATGCTAATCCTATGGAAGAAATTTATAAAGCTACCTCAGTGGCATTTCAATATTTTTAAATGATTTCTTTTGCATTGAACAGTTGAGATCGATCTGTATGCAGGCTGTTTTTTACTTTTTCGATTTCCATTGCAGATATTTTTTCTGAGGATGCTTTTAGTTTCGAAACCGGTTCCAAAAATGAAAGTGTTCTTATAAGAAATACCTGTAAACAAAATCGAAAAAGTAAACAACGGCCTTTGTACAGATCGATCTTAACTGTTCAATGGAAAAGAAATCATTTAAAAATATTGAAATGCGACCGAGATATCTTTATAAATTTCTTCCATAGGATTAGCATTGGCGAACGGGTCTTTTCGTTTGACTGAAGTAGCCTCTTAACTAGTTTCGATCGGGGTAATTCTCCTCTGCTTCCCATATGCTAAGCCAATGTCCCTTAATAAAAATCTTCTGCCGTATTTACACATTACTGTTTTATAATTAGATAATAAAAAGTATGGTATAAAAAGTCGCTGTATTAAAATAATCCCTGGATTTACTACGTTTAATTTGAAATGTAGAAATTTATTACTAATTTATTAAAATTTGATAAGTTATTTGAAAGTTTGACGACAAAATATTTATTTTATGCCTTTGTCTGAAAGCGTCCTAACTGTAATAATTATATCTTATAATGGACAATTGTAACGCATTAAAAAATATACTAATGAAGAAAAAAAACAAATTTGTATTCGTTATTCCTACATTATTTCATTTCCCGATGATAAAAATCAACTGAAATTCATTCTGCAAATCAGGACCGAGTTTGAGCTGCCAGTCTCTCAGCCAACGATTGCGTCATTAACGGAAAAATAACGGGCGCGGAAAAATATGCTGAGTGGTGATGTGTGTAATGTAAGATTGTTGGCCCAGTAATATTGCATGTGACAGTGATTTTAAACGACGATTATTTTTATGATGAGCTCCTGAAATTCTTTAGTTAAATGCAGTTTTCTTTAGTTGTGCAGTGCAAGACAGAAATATTATTACAATATTGAAACACCATGTATTTGGATGTACACTACGTATCACGTTCTTCTTACAGAAATGTCCGGTTACTTTTGACTGTGTGTTCAGAAATGCTAGCGCATTAAAAAAATATGTAGTATCACGATAGAAATATGCAGTGTCAATAATATTTTTTAAAGTGCATATAACTTTTTTAAAAATAGTGTTTTATCGCTACTTCGTGAAATAATTTATTTCATTTTTGTGAAAATGGATTACACTGGTAAAAGGTAAGAAAAAACCCTTTTGTACGATAATGTGAACTCTATTTCACGCTGAAATTTTATAGGAAAATAGTGACTTTTATTAGATAATTAAACATATAATGCTATTGATAATCTAAATTATTTTTATTTAGTAATTTGCATATTTGGTTCTTTTTTACATCCAATAAAATTAGTTTTGTTTTAAAAGGCTTGTGTGTTCATTTGTGTGTTTTCAATAAATGCATATCATTTTCAAAATAATGAATTTGTTTAATACTTCTTTAAACCTCTATTTTATAAATAAATATTTTGTAGTCCAGAAGTAATTTTCCCTGCTTGTTATATAAAAAAAAAACAATGCATATATATATATATATAGCTAAATAGCTTGATCAGATTGCAATTATCATTTAATCTATATAAACAAATGCCCATACATAAATAAAAAGAATCTAATTTCAAATGATATTTCATTATTAAGTTCTTTTTTTTTCAATTTTCAATACTTCATATTATACTTAATTTTACATAATAATTTTCATTTTTTGTAACAATGACAAGAGTATCATTTCATTTCATTCTCTTATAGAGTATATTTTCGAAGTAAATGTTTCAATATTATCAAATTTAAACTTATATATGATTTATTCCAAGCTGTGCTAAAAAGTTATTTTAAAAAATAAAGTTGAATAAAATCCTATTGAAAAATGTGCTGATATTTAATATTTTGGGAAGGCAATGATGTTTGAAAATATAAATATTCTTATAATTATGTTTGATCTGCACATATATTTTTATATTATCCTCATTTTTTTTCTTTCCTTTCAATTTTCAGTACATTTTGTATTTATGATATAATTTTACATAATAATTTTCATTTTTTGCAACAATGACAACAGTATATCATTTCATTTAATTCTCTTACAGAGTATATTTTCGAAGTAAAATTTTCAATATTATCAAATTTAAACTTATATATGATTTATTCCAAGCTGTGCTAAAAAAATATTTTAAAAAATAAAGTTGAATAAAATCCTATTGAAAAATGTGCTGATATTTAATATTTTGGGAAGGTAATGAGGTTTGAAAATATAAATATTCTTATAATTATGTTTGATCTGCACATATATTTTTATACTATCATCATTTTTTTTCTTTCCTTTCAATTTTCAGTACATTTTGTATTTATGATATAATTTTACATATTAATTTTCATTTTTTGCAACAATGACAAGAGTATCATTTCATTTAATTCACTTACAGAGTATATTTTCGAAGTAAATTTTTGAATATTATCAAATTTAAACTTATATATGATGTATTCCAAGCTGTGCTAAAAAATTATTTAAAAAAATAAAGTTGAATAAAATCCTATTGAAAAATGTGCTGATATTTAATATTTTGGGAAGGTAATGAGGTTTGAAAATATAAATATTCTTATAATTATGTTTGATCTGCACATATATTTTTATACTATCATCATTTTTTTTCTTTCCTTTCAATTTTCAGTACATTTTGTATTTATGATATAATTTTACATATTTTCATTTTTTGCAACAATGACAAGAGTATCATTTCATTTAACTCTCTTACAGAGTATATTTTCGAAGTAAATTTTTCAATATTATCAAATTTAAACTTATATATGATGTATTCCAAGCTGTGCTAAAAAAATATTAAAAAAAATAAAGTTGAATAAAATCCTATTGAAAAATGTGCTGATATTTAATATTTTGGGAAGGTAATGAGGTTTGAAAATATAAATATTCTTATAATTATGTTTGATCTGCACATATATTTTTATACTATCATCATTTTTTTTTCTTTCCTTTCAATTTTCAGCACATTTTGTAATTATGATATAATTTTACATATTAATTTTCATTTTTTGCAACAATGACAAGAGTATCATTTCATTTAATTCTCTTACAGAGTATATTTTCCAAGTAAATGTTTCAATATTATCAAATTTAAACTTATATATGATTTATTCCAAACTGTGCTAAAAAATTATTTTAAAAAATAAAGATGAATAAAATCCTATTGAAAAATGTGCTGATATTTAATATTTTGAGAAGGTAATGAGGTTTGAAAATATAAATATTCTTATAATTATGTTTGATCTGCACATATATTTTTATATTATCATCATTTTTTTCTTTCCTTTCAATTTTCAGTGCATTTTGTATTTATGATATAATTTTACATATTAATTTTCATTTTTTGCAACAATGACAAGAGTATCATTTCATTTCATTCTCTTACAGAGTATATTTTCGAAGTAAATGTTTCAATATTATCAAATTTAAACTTATATATGATGTATTCCAAGCTGTGCTAAAAAATTATTTTAAAAAATAAAGTTGAATAAAATCCTATTGAAAAATGTGCTGATATTTAATATTTTTAGAAGGTAATGAGGTTTGAAAATATAAATATTCTTATAATTATGTTTGATCTGCACATATATTTTTATATTATCATAATTTTTTTCCTTTCCTTTCAATTTTCAGTACATTTTGTATTTATGATATAATTTTACATATTAATTTTCATTTTTTGCAACAATGACAAGAGTATCATTTCGTTTCATTCTCTTACAGAGTATGTTTTCGAAGTAAATGTTTCAATATTATCAAATTTAAACTTATATATGATTTACTCCAAGCTTTGCTAAAAAATTATTTTAAAACATAAAGTTGAATAAAATCCTATTGAAAAATGTGCTGATATTTAATACTTTGGGAAGGTAATGAGGTTTGAAAATATAAATATTCTAATAATTATGTTTGATCTGCATATATATTTTTATACTATCATCATTTTTTTTCTTTCCTTTCAATTTTCAGTACATTTTGTATTTATGATATAATTTTACATATTAATTTTCATTTTTTGCAACAATGACAAGAGTATCATTTCATTTAATTTTCTTACAGAGTATATTTTCGAAGTAAATTTTTCAATATTATCAAATTTAAACTTATATATGATAAATGTTGTGATTGCTTTATATGATGGATGTAGAACATAAAAAGAAATCGTGAAAGCACCAGAGTGAAGTTATTTGGAATATCTCAATAATTTATAAATATTTTTAAGTTTTTCCAATGGAAAATAAATCCTACCTATATAGTATTCATTTTTTTTTTTTTTTTTTTTTTTATAATTCTACTGAAAGCTTGCTTAAAAGGTACAAAATCTGCATTGATTTTCTGTGTTCCATCTCAACAACATATTTAATTTTCATGCCGCAGAGTCATCTTGAAAATATACTTTAAACAAGGAATAAAAATCGTTGTAATTAATCAAAGCTGTGCTAAAAAATTATTTAAAAAAATAAAGTTGAATAAAATCCTATTAACAAAAATGTGCTGATATTTAATATTTTGGGAAGGTAATGAGGTTTGAAAATATAAATATTCTTATAATTATATTTGATCTGCAAATATAATTTTATATTATCATCATTTGTTTTTGTTTTTCTTTCCTTTCAATTTTCAGTACACTTTGTATTTATGATATAATCTTACATATTAATTTTCATTTTTTGCAATAATGACAAGAGTATCATTTCATTTAATTCTCTTACAGAGTATATTTTCGAAGTAAATTTTTCAATATTATCAAATTTAAACTTATGTATGATAAATGTTGTGATTGCTTTACATGATGGATGTAGAACATAAAAAGAAATCGTGAAAGCACCAGAGTGAAGTTATTTGGAATATCTCAATATTTTATAAATATTTTTTAGTTTTTCCAATGGAAAATAAATCCTACCAATTTAGTATTCATTTTTTTAAATAATTCTACTGAAAGTTTGCTTAAAAGGTACAAAATCTGCTTTGATTTTCTGTGTTCCATCTCAACAACATATTTAATTTTCAAGCCGCAGAGTCATCTTGAAAATATACTTTAAACAAGGAATAGAAATCGTTGTAATTAATCTAAGCTATGCTAAAAAAACATCGTAATTATTCCAAGCTGTGCTAAAAAATAATCTTTAAAAATCAACTTGAGTAAAATCCTATTAAAAAAATGTGCTGATATTTAATACTTTGGTAAGGTAATGAGGTTTGAAAATATAAATATTCTTATAATTATGTTTGATCTGCACATATATTTTTATATTATCATCATTTGTTTTTTTAATTTCTAGCGAAGTAAGTTATTTTTAACGTCATGTTAACAGAAAGAAAATGTTTTTGACTTCAATCTTAAGTCACTTTTTATGTATCCAATATGGGGAGAGGAAGAGAGACCCATAACAATAAAGAATGACTTTTACTTTATTTATTTATTTTTTTGTGAGGGGGGGGGGGAGGAATTGATTTTTAGAATTATTTTGTTTTGTATTTGATAATGTAGCACCTCAACGCACGTTATGTTAGTTGCATTTAAATTTAGTATGTTTTTATGACCAAAAATAAGTAAAGTAATAAATAAACTTGCATTGAAATGCTACAAGGTTAACCCTTAGTAACATCATGTTGCACATCTGCAACATACCCAAAAGTCAATGTTACTTACACAGTAAGGTTTAAAATATGATTTCATTTATTGTTCCTATTTCCCAATACAGCAGAATATAAATTAACCAGAGAATTTTTAACAGACAGAGATAATGAGTTAATTTTTTATATCAAGGATTTTCTTTATCATTTGAGCAGTTTCACATATTACTAAAATTAACTTCGAAAATTTTGTCAAATTAAAAAAAAAAAAAACTTAAGACTATCGAAAATAGATTTGTACAGTGATATTTACTATATTATTTATCGTTTAAAAAGTGTCAAATAGGCATGCTGTCCATCCAGAATCCTATAACTAGTGTTCGCCTCAGCCGCCGATATGCGGTTATCAAATGTTTCTGTATTTCTTGGTATGATAAATAGTATAATAATAAAAACGAAGAGACATAAAAAAAAGTAAGAGTTTCTTCCTCAATCTTTTTTAATTTTTGGAATCTCATATACTTCCAATTTTGTGGAATCTAGCGTTAGATTTTATTTAACACAGATATGAAAATGCAAAAAAATGCTCAAATTAATTCACTGGAAATATCTAATTTAAATGGGAAGAAAATTGTTCGACGAAACAGGGATGGGTTACATTCCGAAAGGGGTGAATCATTTTTTATAAATGGGAATAATTTGTTACCATAAAGCAGAGCTGATTGTAGCGTGGACAAAGTGGGCTGTTTCTATGGGCCTTTTGCTTTACGGGCCATAAAATTTGGTATTAAATTTCCACAAAGCTGATATTTTAAATTTGTTTTGACCTTATACTTATTTTAATAAATATTTTGCACTTTTAGATCATTATTAGGTTAAAGAAAAGGATATATTTGTCCAAATATGTATTTGATGACATCGAATAGGCTTAATTTTTTTTTTGTAACAGTATATGAAGGCGGTGGGGGGGGGGGGGGGGGAGAAAAACTACCAGGTCTCTGGCCTAGAATTCATTTGAAGTTGTCTTTAAAAGTAATTAACATTTTTGACGCTGTAGGGCATATATGATATCACATAAATATATATTTAGGTGAATATACTGATTGTAATCATCACAAGGTGAAAACATATTTAAAATATCAGCTTTATGAAAATTTCATACCCAATTTGGGGTGCCCTGGAATCAGGGGGCAGAGAAATATCCCAGTTTTCCCACGCTGCAATCAACTTTGCTTTATGGTAACAAATGATTCCAATTTGTAAAAAAATATTCAATGTGGTCAAACATGGCTGCGTATATGGCTTAGAAAGAAAAGTGGTCAAAGATGGCTTCATATTGGCGAAAAATAACGGGACAAAGATGGCCGTAATTAAGACATTTGAAATGTCTGAAATTCAGACGTAAGAAGTGTCTGAAAATTTTCAGACATTTTAAAACGTCTGAAAATTGAACACTACGTTTCAGACACTTTAGTGTCTGAAATTCAGACATTTTAGTTTACAGTGTGCTTTGTTATTTATTCGCTTGCAGTGCCACATACGCAAAATGGCGACTCATGAGCGTAAGGTGTTTTGTGTTCTGCAATTTGCTAAGTGTGAGTATGTAATTTGAGTTCAACGTACGTTTCGTTTAAAGTTTAATTGTGTTTCCCTATGTGGCAAAAACACACATAATTCAAGAGGCTATTGCTTCCATTACTCCGGACTTGTTAACCGAAGTGTGGGAAGAATTCGACTTTAGGTTGGATGTGCTCCGTACAACTAAAGATGCACATATTGAACCTTTGTAGGAAAAACTATGTTAGTGTACCTTCCATTTGACGTATTATTTGTTCTGAATTGTCTAAATTAAACTGTCATAATATACCATTGAAACCACTGGGACCTCAGAGTAAAGACAGGAGTAGGGAACGAATTTAATTGTTCTTTCGGCCAGATTTTGAATTCAAAATCTTTCGCTTTCATCGCCAAAATGGTGCCGTTTTTTGGCGGTAATCACTTTATTGCCAACTCAAGACAAGCGCAGACGACATCCGGAGAGATATTCCGAGGAGATTTTGGCTGTAGAAAAACCGGTTTGGCTCACTACTTCTACCCTCCATCACGTGACGGAGGGCACAGATGTAGGCTTCAAGAAAATGTTACCAAATTGAGGTCTACTTATATGAGAAGCCTGTGACTGGGCCATACTTTTACGGACACCTTGTATTTTGGCTTATCGGAAACAGCTTAATGGTTTTCACGAAAACTTTAAATCTGGCTTGGTAATTTGAATAAGATATAAATAATTGGAATAAAAATTTGGAATAAGATATAAATAATCTCTGAGAACAGTTTGTTAAAAATCAGAAATTTAAAAGGGGTGAAAATGCACGAAAATCGTTCTAAAAATGTTCTAAATTGCGATTTCTACGCAATCACAGGAAATATAAACCAATTTTAAAAGTAATGGTTTCAAATTGATGGTGGCTGTCCCCGTTCCTACATATCGTATATTTTATGTTGTTGTCACTACTACTTAGGGGTTACAGGAGCAAAAAGTGTTCTAAATTGCGTTTTTTGTGTTATTCGGGAAGGGGGGGGGGGTCTAACATTTTATATGTGGAATGGTAATTATTTCAAAGTTACAAATGGTTTCCACGAACCGTCAAAAGAAAATTCCAAATTTAAAAGTTGAAAGTGAATTTAACAGATGAAGTGAAAGAAAAGTGTTTTATAAACGTTGTAAATTACGATTTTTATGCAAACTTGTAAAATACAAAACCGATTTCAAACATAATGGTTATAAACTGATGGTGATAGAATCTGCTCAAACATATGCTATATTTTATGTCGGTGCCACAAACACTAGAGGGTTCCAGGAGCAAAAAAAAAAAAAAATAATAATAAAAATAAATTGCGATTTATGTGATACTGAAGAGGCTAGAAACTTGAGAAATAACGTGAGAGTTACTTACAAAATATAAATGTTCTCTACGAACAGACGAAAATAAATTCGAAATTTAAATGGGAAGCGAAAGGAAGGAGCGAAAAGCGTACTAAAGGAGTCCTAAATTACGATTTCTGTTCAATATCAAAAAATAGTAAACCGATTACAAAAGTAATGGTTGCGAATCAAGAGTTATAGTCTCTGTTCCTACATAGACTATATTTTATGCCTATGTCACTAGCATCAGGTTGTCAAGAACAAAAAACGTTCTAAGAAAGCCTTTAAACACATCTAAATGACGTTTTCTATAGAATATTAGGAAATATCAATCTCTGGTTTCAAAATTTATGTTGGCAAATTAATGGTGACAATCTCTATTTCAACATAAGCATTTTTTGCTGGTACCACTAACAGCAGAGAGGTGGTAGACTGTTAGACAAGAACCTTGGAATTTGACATGATGGTTAATTTTAAGGTGAAATGTGTTCAAAAAAGACGGTTTCTAAAAAATTCAAAACTTCAAATGAATACTGAAATGATCGTATGAAATGGCATAAAATCCTCAAAATACTTACTAAATTATCATTTATATAGAATTAGTTTTAGTTCTTCTTATTGATTAAAATCTCATTTCTGTCTATTGCAGTCTAATAATGATGTTTAGTTAAACTGTGGCTTAATTTGTAATTTTTGAATTATTCCTAAAAGTATAATTTCTTCTAATAAAAAAAAGCCATACAAAACCCCTTGGCATATTTCAACTATTACGCGAGCAAAGCCACGAAGTTTGCCAGTTACAAAATAATTCTCAATTTACATGAATGTTTATTAGTGACAAAACAAAAAGTGATATTTCTCCCACAGAGCACATAAGGAATTCTTGTAATTAAATATGCTTTGCAGATATTGGATATATATATATAAAGTTATGTATATTGTACGTTGTATGTATTATAAGTTATTTTTTATGTATGTGCATATGTTGTATGCATTGCATTAAGTAGGTAGGTGAGATGTTACGTATGTGAAACGTATGTATATATGTGATGGAGGAATGTAATCTCTATCTATGTAGGATATGAAATATATAAGTAGAGAGACATTTTAAAAAGGTAATTCAATTATTAAAAAGTATATATTATTTTAATCAATCTAGCTTGTAAATAACATCTCCCAATAAGGAAGTCCTTTTTTCTTTTTCCCTATTTAATTATTTTTGAGAATGTTGATGTATAATAAGAGTAACATTGATTCTAACAATCAAACAATAAAATGCTTATTCATAATTTTGACCCTATATTTTTTCTGTTATTTTTTTATTATTTCTGTAAAGATAAAATTATTCAATTTCTAAAGAATAAAATAAATGGTTTGTCCATAACGAAATAACTCTTTCGCAACGATAAGTATGTTTTATTTCAACTTACATAACCTATGAAAAGACGAACATAGTGTAAATCTAGAAAAATGAATGTTTCATGAATCGTGATAAAAATTCAGTTGTTAATTAACTTCATTGATTGATACTAGTGTGTGATATGCAATACCATATTCGCATTTTCTTTGGTATATCAGGAACATCATAAGGAATTCCATCAGTGAGACTTGAGAATAATGCAATTAAGTCATTTGTATTCTTTGTGTGTGCTTCAACTTTATGCAAAGAATTTCATTATCTCCGTCAGCTATTTTACTTATTCGAAGCGATTAGAATCAAAGTGAGTAATAATTTCGTTCAACCTACTTTGCAATTTGTTTTTGCATTGATTTCCAGCCTTTCTGAGTACTTCCTCCCAATCACGGATAACTTGCAATGGCATATCTCTCACCCTTCTTGCATATACATAACTTTTTATTTCTTAGTAACAGCTTTCTTAATAATAACCTTTGCTTTATTAACAGCCAATAGTTATTATTTCTTTTACAAATTAATGATAAAGGTAGTACTCATTAAACATATTAAGCGAAAATACAACTGGGTTAACTAAAAATAAAAAAATACTACCTACATACAGGCCCCGACTTAGACTATCTAGGGTCCCGAAGCAAGCATTTTTCTGTCGGACACCTTTCTATATATTCATAAAAAATTCTTGAATTATGCTGAAGAGACTGAAGTTCATATTTAACTTTCGTAATAGATACTATTCATGCCACTCTCATTAGAAAGTTTGAATAGTTATTTTTTCTACAGACGTCAATGCTGTTTCACGAGGTGCCTAAGACTTTCGCATCACACCACGTCATGTAATAACTGGAAGTACTAATGTGGCATGCCATCCATGGCAGCAACGGGCAATAAACTTGAAAAAATTGGGGGGAGGGGGGGGGGGGGGACAAACAAAATATTTTCTTGAGCTCATGTTGAGAAAAAGAAAAATAATAAAATAAGTTACTTAGATTTGTATAGATAAGATTTTTAAAGTACTGAAAAAAGCTGTTGCCTTGAACCTCCCCCCCCCCAAAAAAAAAAACAAAAACAAAAAACAACAACAACAAAAATCGCCTGAGTTTTTCAGGGTGCGCGCAGTAATAGTCTTCAAAAAGACTCTTTACAATACCTTAACAGGTCTGCAACGGGTGAAGGAAGAAAGTTTCTATGTTGACAAAAATTAATCTGACTTACTGAAAATGATTGAAAAAGAAAAAAAATAGATTATTAACTCTTTCAGGCGTGCCGTTTACAGTGTGTACACGCTTTATTTTAATGCCCAACCTTGAAAATGGCACCAGTAATTTTTTAGTGCATTTTCAATCTCATAATATACGTGAAAAAAAAAAAAAAAAAACCTTTTGATTATTTTCAAATAAATTTGTTCGTAAATTGCGGTGTGAATTAATTATTTGAACATTTTTGGAGCGGAAATGCCTTGCCCCTGAAAGGGTTAAACCTAAGCGAGGAAAAAAAAAAAAAATCTAAGCTGTACACGCTCCGCTTATCCCGGTCTATACCTCGAATGATCTAGCCCTGATAAGGGCCTCAAGGTATTGCCGTCCAACGCAGAGACTAGCATTCGGATCGACAGCAGGTGGGAAGGTAAACAAAATGGGTTGAATCACCAATTTCGTTAATAAATTAAAATGAAACTAATATTCAATATTTTCTGGTGTAAATCTGGAATTTCCGAATAATAAATATGCCAAACTCGGCACCATTGCCCATTATATACCAAACTAAAAATTAAGGAAAATTTGCCCTTAAAAAGTATTTTTTTCCGAAATTTGAAAATACTTTACAATATCTTTGAAGTCATTCAATAATTTTTAGAAAGATATTGTGTATAAAATTAATAATTTAAATCAGTATTTGCAATAATTTTTGAGATTTCTTAGAAATCATTTCAAATTAGTTCTTAAAAATAAATGGGTTGGGTGTAAAGCTTAGTATATAATAAACGGAAATCAAGATGTCAAGTTTCAATGTTCAAGATGTAAGTTAAAAAAAAAAACTACATAGAAAACTATTTTAACTGTCCTTTGTAAAACAACTGAGTTGTTAAGACTAGACCATGACTTACGTTATGTGCAGCATTTTTTAAAAATAGATTTCATATTAATGGACATATGTATCCAAATTTTCCCAAACATTCTGAGTTATTATTTCGCTATAAAAATTCATATGTAAAATGTATTTTTGATTATTATCGCAGTTAATGGATGAAAAATAAACCTTGTATTTTTAAAAATTTGTTACAATTAAAAAAGTTCACATGAAAATCAAAAGAATCAAGATGTCAGTTATGTTTTTCACAGAAGCCTTTCAAACACTGCGTTTGTATTTTATGAAATTAGCAAATGAATAAATATAATGCACTTACATAATAAATCTAGATTTGTATTTGTTTTGATTGTAACTTTCTATTGTACATATTTCATCACGAGGACGTTGAGCAGTTATAAATGGCAACGCCACTATTTAATGTAAAACACCATGGGATCCAACCCTGGTTTTCCAGGCTACAAAACACAGCGAAAGGTTTAGAAATACAGGAAAAATTAATTTTTAGCCTGTAACTCTGATAGATTTTTTTCATTAAGTGCCAGTGGCTAATTAGCAAAGAAATCGCCAAAGAAATAGCTATTAATAGCAATATTTTTTATTCTGATTATTTTAGTATTCAAGTGCATAGATCGGATGCGTATCTGTTAAATTTGTGTTTCATTTATTTGTTTATTTATTTTTTGCTAATGTTTTAAATTATTTAACGAATATAAGATGAATGAAGTATTATTTATTTTTATGAGTGCAAAAGGATCAATTATCAAAACCTTAAAAATCAGTAAATTCAGATATAATTTTCAAACATATTCCATTTGAAAGTAAATTTTTTTCTTTATTCGACAGTGTAAAAATTCAAATTACACCATGTTTAGAAATAATTAAGTATAAAAAAAAGATGGAAATGATTTGCTTACCTTGTTGCTATCGTCTACATGATGACAGTGTTACTCATGGATATGTTTTTTTCAGATACGGTTTTCAAACAAATTCCAGTTGAAAGTATTTTGCCTCTATTCGACGGTATAAAATTGAAAGTTTCCGGTGTTTAGAAATTATGTATAGCTAGCAAATTGAAATTGATTTCTCCGACTGATGCTACCATCCATTTGATGTCAGGATTACTCATGGATATTTTTTATGTATATATTTTTAATTTCTACAAATGATATTGCTTTTGATACATGGTGAAGTAAATATCAGTAACTCATGCTAAATTTTATTACTGTCAATGTATGTTTAAATGAATTTTATAACAAATATTTTTAATGTTACTGTAAAGTACGGTCGGGCATAAATGTTAAAATAGCATAGAATTTCGCACGATAGTTTTTATCTTAAAAAAAGAATTTAAAATATTACAAAAAAGATGTATTAAATTTACAATTACGTTAGAATAATAATGAAATATTTTAATCTTTCGTAACGTATCAGTTTATTTTATGCTATAACAATTAGAAATGCATTTAATTAATAAACAACAGATGAAAAGATATTTACATTGATTATAATCAAGTTTTCCGAAAACGTGTACTGAATCGTTTTTTCATTAATTAACTTCCTTCTTAATCGAAATAATTGTAAAATCTCATTAGGATTGGAATTAGAAATATTCCATTCTGTTTTGATAATTGCATTCTTCACGCGGTTTTACGTGGGATTTTATTAACGGAGACAAATAATCTCTGTTAACTAGTTAATTTACACTTTGACATTATCTTTGCATTAATTAAAAGAAATGTGATTAATGTTTTAATTTTGTGGATCGATTAAAAGTTTGTCATTTTCATTACTGCATAAATAAATCTTTACGCTTCGTGAATTAATGTAGTAAGGTTGGGCCATAAAAAGCATTTTCCTACAAAAGGGTGGCTAATTCTGATTTTTCGACATGATTGTTGTACAGGTTTACTCTGTAATATAAAAAAAGCTTTCGTCCTTCTAACCATTGTGTGTTTTTCAAAATATCGAAGACCACTAACATTTTCTTGCACTTTTTTTGTTTTCCTTAGATAACTTAGTTCCTGTGCATTTTACAGAAAAAAAAGACGGGAATGTAGAGAGAACAGCCAAGGGTTGAGAAACAGATTAGCTGAGTACTATAAAGCGACTTATTAGCATTTGGGGAGACATTTCGTATTTGGAGAATACTATAATAGACTATAATACAGGTGTTTCTGAAAAAGAGCGTAAAACTTTATGAGATGATAGAATGCAGCTATAGGACCAAATTTCGTCATAGAATGTATGGTCTGAACGCAAGCGGTGAGGAGTTCAGAAATAAGAAATAACACAAGAATGTAAGGAGATACTTCAGAAAGCATTTTATTAAAAGGAATGTAATTAATGTACATGCTCAAAGAAATTGCTCAAAAGATCTTCCGTCAGCTGCAATGGACGCTTCACACCTGCGGGATAGTGACTGACGCGCATTTGTGAAGACACCAGGCATTTCCCGAAATTCACCGGCAAAAACGGCAATCCTGACGACTAGATTCATATCTGTTTCAGTTGGACACTTGTAGATTAGGCTTTTCATATGACACCACAGGAAAAAGTCCAAAGACGAGAGATCCGGCGATCTTGGTGGCCAAACTATGCGACCACCTCCACCCATACATTGCCCTGGGACAGTGGAAAACTACTTTTTAACTTCTGACCACTTGTGTTCCAACCATGCATTCTATGACGAAATGTGCTCGTATAACTACATTCTTTCACCCCGTAAAGTGTTGCCCACTTTTTCAGATACAGCCTGTACAAATAGGGTATAAATAGAGTATAAGATTAGAAATAGCATATAGAATATAGAAATAGAATATGAGAATATAAATATATAGTGAAAGTATTATGGAATACAATTTACTTTGTTTTTTGTAAGTAAAAAAAAAAAGGCGATTCATTAAATGTCAGTAAAGAACAAACTTAGACTATTTCTAATCACACTTTTTATGCGTTAAAAATGGAAGAAAAAAAATACATACCACTATTTAGCTTTTTAAAAAAAAAATTACACTTCTCAGGTAATGGCAACCAGTCGGGTAATTTGGAATAGGGATATAAGGAATATTTAAATTGTAACAAACACCGCGATTGAAAAAAATTAACCAAATCTGCTTCATGGGAAAACCTTAGTACATCATCTATAAATCGTCAGATTCTTTGAGATTTTTAAAAAATTTTTAGATTCGTTTTGAAACTGTTGTCTGGCTGATATTCCATATTACCCGACACACCATCTTGATAAAAATAGCCTCTTAAACCGGCAACATGTTAGCATAGAAGAAATTTGACTAACACAGCTATACGTACATCTGTTCAACTTTATACTGAACTTGGATAACATCACTGGCAATGAAATTTTATAATTAAAACGAATTTTATTATATTTACCTGCAAAATAGTTCAAAAAGTAAGAATGGGAATTTATTTAACCGCTTTGCTCCAACAACAGGCATCCAAAAAGAACTGAGCACAGTGTCTCATGAGAGTACTAGGATGTCGTATGGCATATTTACGCTTGGCTGCAAAACCATATGAGCAACATATTGAAACATTCCGTATTGTCCTTCTATTCCGTAATACCCAAACTTTCTACTCTACAGGGTGATTCAAAAAAGATGGGAAAATTTTTAAGAGGTGATAGTACACACCCAAACAAACATTTTGTATCAAAGAATGCATGGTCGAAAACTAAACGTAAAACAGTTAGAGGGCGCCAAAAGTTATGTTCTTATACGAGGCAAAAACACACAATGAACGATTAAGTTAAGTTACGAAAACAAATTTAATGGCATTTGATTACAATAAGTGCTCAAAACATTGACCGGCAGCTGTTATGCACTCAGTACAAAGGCGAAGAACAGATTGGCGAATTTTCTGAAACACACCAGGCATATCGCGAACTTCCCCTACAGCAGTCGAAAGCTTGGCGACAAGTTCTTCTGCGGATTCAATGGGAGTGTCATACACAAGAGCCTTTAGCTGTTCCCACAAAAAAAAAATCGAGACATGAAAGATCTGGCGAGCGCGGTGGTGCCTGGTGTGTTTCAGAAAATTCGCCAATCTGTTCTTCGCCGTTGTACTGCGTGCATAACAGCTGCCGGTCAATTTGTCATAGTTCCTACCAAAGTGATCTTACTGTTCAGCTCCTTCCCTCCCCATTCAGCAAGGGCTCAATTATTATTATTGCAGCGTACATAACTAAGTAATTTTGCCCCAACATTTATTCTTTCGTACTTAATTCTCCCCTCTCACTTTAATCTAGTAGCTAGTTTAGCCCTCCCCCCACCTCAAATTCATTCAAATCTCCATTAGTTAAGCCAGTTTAATTTTCGCCAGTGTTTATTGATTACTATTAATATACTTTTTAATTAAGGTGTAAGGGCTCAAATTCTCAATCAGATTTATTGAATAACGAGCTCTCTGTGTCTAAAGTATCTAATAAAAATAGCAAATAAAGCCTTTGTGCAACAATATTAAAAAGCAGAAAAACCAACGTTTAAAATGCACAAATAATATATGAAAAGCAGCAAACAGCTGTTTCGAATCTACTAGCGAGATTCTTCTTCAGTGCAAAAGGAACAGCGTGCTAGAAAAAGCAAGGCTGAGCAAAATCATAGACAGAGAGGCGCTAGCTTTTATACCCTATGCGGGTGGCGAAGGCGCCGAAACAACCAATGAGAGCGAAGCAGTGGAAACGACTGGGTGGACAAGTAGCGACATCTACCGGAGAAGTAGAGAAAAGAAACCAAAAAAGGGGAATTAAATTAACGCTTTCCAAATACTTGGAAAATCTGGAGTAATAGATAAGTCATTGACTAAAGAGTGAGAATTTTTAATGATATGGTAAGCGTCCCAAAAATCAAGATCAAGGTTAGAGGAACATTTTTGGATAATGATGGCTGAGGAAAAATCGAACCTATGTTGAGAAGACCAAGAATGTTGAGCAATAGAAGAACGTTTGAGCTCCTGATTTTTAACATAACCTTCATGCTCTTTTAAACGAAATCTAAGAGCACGTTTAGTCTGACCAATATAAGAAAGATCACACTGACAAGAGATCTGGTAAACGCCCCAATTATCTAGGCGATCAACGGGGTGTTTGAGATTTGAAAAAGGGATTTTATTAACAGGAGAAAAAATAACTTTAAAATCAAACCTTCTTAGGATTTTAGCAACTTGCTGACTGATTTTAGGAAAAAATGGTAATACAACTGAAGTATTAGAGTTGGAATTAGAATGCTTTTCAGAATGGTCGGATTTCATCAATTTCTTATAAATAGAATCGATAATATTAGAGGAATAACCACGATCGACAGCAATAGCTTTGAGGTAATTAAGTTCAGCACTAAGTAACTGAGGAGTGGAACAAATATTAGTAGCCCGAAAAACAAAAGTATTGAAAGCAGCGAATTTCTGGTTAGGGGGATGAGAAGAATATCTGTGAGGTGGGAGACTGACAGCAAAAGGTTTGCGAAAGACGATAGTCTGAAAGCCATTTTCACAACGAATAACAAGGACATCCAGGAAAGAAAGACAGTTATTGGTCTCAATTTCAGAGGTAAATTGAATGCAGGGATCAATGGAATTCATAATAGAGAGAATATGATTAATATCCGAATTCATTTCAATCAGGACATAAACATCATCAACATAACGAACATAGAACGGAAATTTTAAGATTTCAAAAAGCTTGACCTCAAAATAGTGCATATAAATATCGCATAAAATTGGACTAAGAGGATTACCCATAGCCAAACCGTCAATCAAACGGAAGAAATTACCATTGAAAACAAAAGTATTTTGCGACAAGCAAGCGCGAGTGAGAAGTATAAGTTCCTCGATTTCAAAATGAGAGAAATGGAATTCATAAAGCCTTTTCTTGAGGCAATCTAAAGCCCCCTCAACCGGAACGTTTGTAAATAATGATTTAACATCAAAAGAAACCATCATGTGACCCTGCGGCTTAAAATTATGAAGTTTTTTAACAAAATCAAAAGAATTCTTAACAGTGAAACAGTTACTGCTCAAAAGTGGGGAAAAAACAGAAACTAAATATTTGGCAAGCTTATAAGAAGCTGTACCGATACTAGAGACAATAGGTCTAAAATGAATGTCAGGTTAATGGACCTTAGGTAAAGCATAAAACCTGGCACAATGCGCAATAGACGGAATAAGGGACTTCTTAAAGTTAGCAGGAATAATGGAAGAAGACTTAATGGCAGACTTAATAGAGTTAATTTCACTAGTGGAAGGGTCTTTGCGGATATCCACATACGGACCATCATTAATTAATTTATGGGTTTTTTCCAAATACGTAGATTTGTCGAGAAGAACAATCTGACCACCTTTGTCGGCCTTAGTAATAATTAAGTTTGGATCAGAACGCAAATTTTTCAGACATTGTTTAGCAGGATGTTTAAGATTGGGTTTATAAACATTAGAATTGAAATCAACAGTATTGGCAATGAGATGCCTAATAGACTCTTTATGAGAAGAAGATAGAGCGCTATGCTTAAAGGCTCTTTCAATAGGAGCAATAAGATTAGGTAAAGAAGGAATAGCAGAGACAGAAAAATTGTTATTAAATTTGAGAGCATCGAGCTGATTGTTACTTAATAGAACACTAGATAGATTGACAACAGCATTTTGGTTAACAAGAGGCAAATTAATGCAGTTATTAGCGACAGAACTCCCACAAAGCGCATTAAATTTCTTCTTTAAATGAACAGAAGAAGCTGTGAGAACTCTGCTCCATGACCTTCTGTCAATGGACTGAAAATCAGGAGTAGAATTAGCGAGGGTGATATGTAAAGAATATAACTCGCGCTCTATATGAGCAATTTTGTGGCGAGTCTCTTGAATCAAAGCTCTTAAAAGAGCTAATTTAGAACGAAATAAGACCTTCTCAATCCTATTTGAAGAAAATAAATTACAACGAATGGAAATGAATTTAGGAGTAACCTTCTTACGCCTACAATCAAGTAGGAAATGTAAGTGTTCCAAAAACCTGTACTTTTTTAATCGTAAATTACAAAACCTATTGATTTGAGACATTGCAGAAAAAAAAATTACAGAAGAATAAAGGCCCGTTAACGCCAAATACATAAAAATAGCAAATAAAGCCTTTCGAAACAGCTGTTTGCTGCTTTTCATATATTATTTGTGCATTTTAAACGTTGGTTTTTCTGCTTTTTAATATTGTTGCACAAAGGCTTTATAAAGGCACAAAGGCTGCAAACTATGTCAAATTTACACGCGTCATGGAGCATTCCCTGACTACCTACACATATTTAAACGCAAAAACACACCAAACTGCGCATGTGGAGAAATTGGAACCCCTAAACACTATCTTACATCCTGCCCGCTAACACAACAACACCATCTTGTCCAAATAACAACAAATAACGAGCAACTTTGGCACAGACAACTAGCAAACAACAAACACGTACAGAACAAGGGTAAATCAGTGGCCAGATGGCTAATTGAAAACATAGACATAATATCACAGTAGGGAAAAGGATAAAAAAACACACACACATCCATTTTTAGTGGGACACCCAACCCCATACTAACAATTTGTCAAGGAGTTTATAAATATTTAAAAAAAGGAAAAAAAATGCTCACGTTGAATTATTACTATACGTATTTCTGGGCAGCGTATGAAGAATCCTCTTCATGCGAAAAAAAAAAAGAAAAGGTAAATAATGTTAAATCTTTTTATTGTTATTTATAATTTTTTTTATGTATTATTTTTTATCTTTTTTTTTTGGACTACGCCTCTCTTTATATATGCGCTTTCTGCAGGAGTTACCGGACCCGCTCCAATGTCAAAGCCCAGGGAGCCAGTTTTTACCCGGTGGGGTACGGTAGAAAGGCGTAGTCTTATGTCCCTTGCAACGTTAAGTTTGCCTATCCATTCGGCCCAAAAAATTAACAGTTGGTGCAATTTGTCTATCTGCGGAGCCCCATTCTTGTTTTCTCTACCACCCCCCCTCCATACATAAAAAAAATAAAAAAATATAATAAAAATATAATAAAATAAAAAATAACAATCATTTTCATTTGACAAGTATGCATCAACAATTAGGCTTCAAAAATTCCAAGCTATCCCAATCAGATTGGGCAGCGGTGGCCAAGCTGGTAGAGCATTATACTCGTAGCCGTTGGTCGCAGGACCCAGGCTATCTACCGGCTAAAATTCCGTCATGTACGCTAATGGCACCTGGTGCATGTAAAATCCGTCGTGGGTGCAAAGTCCTCCAAGTTACCTGTGAATTATACCTCTGGAGGTGCCTTGCCAGGTGAAGGTCTCGTCATCTGATCAAGATTCTAAATTACGAGACCAACTTAAGTAGCAATGTGCAGGTGCCAAACGACAGGATATAGCTTTAAGTAACCGGCAAAACAAAGTATGCACAAACGAGCAGTAGGCGCTGCAAATAGGATGACGATTGAGGCAACGATGTCAGGTTTATTGCCGCTTCGCGGCGATTAGGCGGTCACTCGCCCCGATGTCAGGTACTAAGCCCGTTAAACTGGGGCAACCCGGCAGGTAGGGGCCTGGTCATCGGTTAGAAAGAAAGAAAGATGTTTGTTGAAATTACTATTCGGTTGGTTGGTTGGTTGGTTGTATGGGGTTTTATGGCGCAAAGTTCCTATAGGGACATGCTGCGACAAAACAAAGTCAAAATAGAAAAACATAAAAAACCCAAAAATTTGAGTAAGAAAAGAATAACAAAAAGATGAGAAAACCAAAAAAAATAATGAAAACAGCAAGATGTACAATTAAAACCATTTAAAATATTCAAAAGTCCATAGTTAAAATACAAGCGTATTATAATTAAAATCTGTGGAGTTATAAAGTAATAACTGTTAAAAGATACCAAGTATAAAAAGAGGTACAAATACTACATAAACACAAGTTTAAAAAACACATGTGTAAAAAACAATGTAAAATCACTTAGGTAAAAATTCCTCGAAAACTGTATTTCCTTCGTCAGCGCTTGACTCATACGACTCCGAGTCCATTGCTTCATCTACATAGTTCTGGAGCTGCTTCGCATCCTTTAAGTTTGAGACAGGTGGATTTAGCCAGTTGTTCTTGCTCTTTTTCTTCACAGTGTTCCACTGTGAAGAGCCCCCGATTGTTTTTCTCTCTTTCTGAACGCAGATTTTTTTGCTTGGTTTCACTGTTTGACTAGTATCAGGTTTCTGTGATGTTTTTTTAGATTTAACATCTTTAGTATCAGTCTGGAGTTCAGATGACTTTTTGGATTGAACTGGGTCGGATGACTTTCTGGATTGAACTGGGTCGGATGACTTTTTGGATTGAACTGGGTCGGATGACTTTTTGGATTGAACTGGGTCGGATGACTTTTTGGATTGAACTGGGACGGAAGACTTTTTGGATTGAACTGGGTCGGATGACTTTTTGGATTGAACTGCAGGTTTTTGTGACTGACCAGTTTGATATACTATAGTAACAGGTTCTGAGGATGGTAGCCAACGTTCCAATAATGGGGTTGCATAACATTTAGAACCACAGCAGACATCACGAGTTTGTATCTTTGTGGTGCCGAGTGGTACTGTCATAGGTGAGTTATTTAGGGGAACGGAAGGTTCGGTCTGGGTGCTTATGTGCCTTACAGAATTTGGTTGATGTTTGAGTAGACTAGAGTAGGAGACTCCGACTGACGGAGTCTTGGATTCAACAACTTTACGGGCTTCAGGATAGGAGAGATTTTGAGTTATTTTTACAGAAATGATTTCTTTTTCACGTATCCAGGTTGGACAAGAACGGGAGTATGCAGTATGATTACCCTTGCAATTTATGCAACGTTCAGAATTTTCACATGATTTATTGTCATGGCCAGCTTCTGCACAACGTGCACAGGTGGTGGAACCCCGGCAGTTAGTAGTAGTGTAGCCATAACGCTGGCAATTAAAGCAGCGTAGAGGATTAGGAATGTAAGGACGAACAGGACAATTAAGGTAACCAGCTTTAATTCTTTTTGGTAAGGTAGGGCTATAGAAAGTCAGAATGATGTGCTTTGTGGGAAGCACTTGTCCATTCCGACGGAGTGTAATACGTCGTGCATCAATGACATTTTGATCATTTAAATTTTGTAAAAGTTCATCCTTGGTAGAAAATAAAAGATCTGGTTCGGATATTACCCCACGGCTTGTATTTAGGGTTTGATGTGCTTTAACAGAAACAGAAAATGGACCTATTGTATTACAATTTGATAGAAAATCAGACTGGTTGGCTGAAGTAACCTTAACCAATAAATACCCAGACTGCAGTTTTCTGAGATTATGACCATCACCGAAAACAGACTGAAATGATTTTGCAATAAGGAAAGGTGAAGTTTTCTTAAATGAACTATCGGACAGGCTATCAGTACGTTTGATTACAAAGAAGCGAGTGAAAATATTGCTCTGTACAGTTTGTTGCTCGCCACATGGGAGAGGATTTGAAGGAAGTAAAGTTTTTCCATTCATATTGGATAAAAAATCAATTCAGACCCCGGCCGCACCACCCACTACCGAGCCCAACAAGGGGATGCACATTCGTGCACCAGTGCTAACCAGGGCCTATACGGTCACAAGACACTCCTATGCCAGTCTCTACCCTTAACGAGATGGCTAGTAAGTATTCGCTCACTTGATCCCCAGCCAGTGACAGAAGTCAGCTGACCAGCCGATTGATGCATACGGGACCAATATGCACCTCCCGTCTACCTGAAGCAGAGGCCAAAGCAGTGTGTTGGTTTCCCTCAACTGCCAGGATCCCCCTTTCCAGGGACACGGGTCGCCACGCACCGCAAACACGTGGGTGGTTTACAATTCTCTATGACTCGATATACAGGATGATATCGGCTCATACAGAATTGCCCTCACCTCCGAAGAGGAAACCACAACGAGAGAGAAACAAAGAGGAAAGAAACACGAGAGAAATAAGAGGAAAAGGAAAAGAGACAGACCGCTCAGGAAATACCTAAGAAATACCTAAAGAAGGTATCCCCCTGGGGGAATTACTATTCGGAAATAGTGGTAATTTAACTTTTGTCATATTTATATTTAATAAGTAGCATGTATCTGAGGACTCCGTCAAAAAAACGCACCTGAAACGGTGTGAAACTAAAAGGTAAAAAAAAAGAAATATTTTGCCCCTCCCCCTCTCCCCAACTGCCCGAAATTTCACGCGCCATTTTTTATAAACTTTTTTTTGTGTTATAAACTATCTTAAATTTTCAATCAGATCCCCTTGTTAGATTTTCTATTTTAAATGAAATCGTGTGTCTGTTAGTTCCACATTCCACTATGAGAGTGTGCACTCTATTTTTAACAAAACTGTATCTGAACATAACTCCATTAAACAGTCTATCAGGAGATATGCTAGTGGAGGGGGTGGCGGACTTAACGAAGAATTTAAGATAATTGCTGAAATTACTATTTGAAAATAGTGGTATGAATTCTTGTAAACTTTCTGATAATGAATAAGTTATACTTGTCTCATAGCGCTGTTCAAAAACCCCACGCAAATTGTTAGATTTCCTAATTTAAATTATTTCATCGTTAAAAAAGCACATGCCTCCATTTTAATCTACGCATTTGTTAGAAATGAAACCGATTAATTAAATAATAATTAATATCTCAGCTTGTAATTAAGCTAGGATTTTGAACTGGGTATGTATGAAATCGGCAAACAATTTCGCATCCGGATGCCAGAAAATTGAATAAAAAATTTTAATATTTGAAAAGTTTAAATTTCGTATTAAAATATTCTTTTACGGAAAACCGTACACTCCGTCATGTCTGACACCTGCTTCGCGTGAAAATGAAATCTCTTTTCCTTGTCTTCCCAAATAAATAAATTAATTTTTTTATTGATCGAATTTTAGTGGATATTTTCACTTACACACATCGCAGAAATATGAGTTTTATACCAAAATAAAGTAGATTTTTTTCCGCGTCTGTCTATATCTTTTACAAATTTCTTGGACTAATTCTTTCTGAGATAGGATTTCGAATTAAAATGTCCACTCCATTTTTCGGCTTAATTTCCTCCGTGATAACCGTGCATCCGTTCATTTTACTGGCAAACCTTAGTAGAAACTCCGACGATTTGGAGAAGGTGCGTTTGTACCTGCGTTAAAAAGGTTAATGGGTTAATTTTAGAGGTTAATTAGCCCGTAATTCTGTTAATTACCGACTTTTTCAAAAATTTATGATTTGTCTTTTGATGTGAGGTGTTCATCTATAAGTACCCAAAATTTCAAGTCTCCAACATGTATAGTTTCTGAGAACGTGCTCTGTGACGGACAGACAGACAAAGGAGTGAGACGAATAGGATTTTGTCAGATGAACGAAACCCTAAAATTTATTGCACATCTTTCCGTAGGGGTAGTGTGCCTCAGAATGCGCCTTCTGCATCACGTAGATCAGGTAATATAAGTATCAATTTTAAACCTACGGTTTTCTTTTCTCCGGAGAAATTCACGAGGACTTCAAAGAGCTGTAGCTGATACAGCCAATAACAAAACGTTTTTCTTTTAATCTGGTAGGAAAACTTCCAATGAGTATTACTAATGTTTTGAGGGCTTCTGAACATCGGAGTGCGGAAACATAATTAAACTCCTTTCTAAACTAATAGATAGAACTGATTTTGTTGTAGCTTATGCATAATACCATGTATTGTGTTACAAAATCTTTTACTGCAAACCACATACTGGTATGATAAAAAAATCACCGCATAGAACCAACGTTTACAAAGTTAATGCATACTTAGCTCCAGAAAATTTCGGAACAATGTCAGTTTTCTCTCGAAAATCTGGTGAACCAAATTGGAAAAGACTTTCGCCCAGACGTCGGCACAGTAAAAACAAGGCTTCAAAAAACTTAATGAATCATACATCATCACTGTTGACAAAAGAAAACAGTTCATATGTTTCAGAAACTCTGTCTACAGGATACTGGAAAACAAATGGTACCAAGAGAAGAAGGCAATCCCAGAAGAAGGTGTGGTGTAGACATAATTTTAGAATATTTTCGTTTTCAAGTACGCATTGAGTGAGTTCCCACCAAAAGCTCACTTTCTTCGAAATCTAAGCACAATGATTCCACCTTCAGTATTTTATTTTTTCGAGATTGCCATTTAGAAAGGTAAATGTGTGGCATATGATGAATTGATAAAAAAAAAAAAAATGTTTGTTACACGCTTTGCTATTAGCAGCAGGACCACCGGTATTTCATATCTTCACTTCTCACTTAATTTGGTGATTACTTCTGAAAGAAATTTTAATAAAATCATCTGGTGAACATGTTGTCACCACTCTAATTTTCCTCTTCGTATAACGAGATTTTCGATTCGAAGTCTCTGCTATTGCAGACCCGAAGACAACAATCATGAACTAAGAATTTTGTCAGTTTAGAGCTCCAGAAAATTTTTATTTGTGAAAGGAGCTTTGGGTGTTTCTTACAAATCGTATATTATGTGAAGAAGACGAGAAATTTCGCTAAAACATTTTAAAATTATTGTTCAAATTTGAACTATTTCATGATCTAAATTAATTAGAAAAAGAAGAAAATATAGTTTTCTTAAGTTAAATGAAAGCTCTTGAATGATTTAATCTTCAAAAAGCCTTTACATTTAGTAAACAATGGGCATACTGCTCCACAGCCAATCAGGTCAAATAAGTCTATTAACTCTCAGTACGCTGCTTTTAGAGGAGGAAGAAAATTTCCTATTTTCTTGTACTATAAGGTAAGCTACAAATTAAGTGGTGTCAGAAGACTGACTATTCATAGCATAGTGTCTAGAAGACATTTGAATGGCAATTGTGTGGCAATCAGCTAACCAAAAAGCTATAAAAAATTCTATTCCATAAATGTCGATCGCAGCGACGTAGTGCGCACGTAAACATTATATAAAGATTGAATAGAGAAAGCGTTTCGGCCAGTGAAGAGCTATCAGATATCATTGCGACCAACGTTTTTTATTAAGCATAGTTAAACATTTATGGGATTCATTTTTGTAGTTCTTTTTTAAGCATTACTGGAATAGTTGGTTTCCTCACTATATTGTCTAGATGCTATAGTTCATAGTGTCTGAGGTTGCATTTTAAATAGTTGCCCTGGGCTGGGTATTCATAGGGAGCCTCTATAAGAGAGTAGCGACATGCGGGATATTGGTTGACACAAATCTGTACAAAAACGAATCACCAAGCATCTTGGCGAGCCTACCATTACCCTCAAGTCACTATTTGTTGACTTGTCACACTCGTCTAATAGAAATCGAGGTAGACTGTAGGTGAGTGCCTCCACGTTATATTCAGATTTAACATAGTTTGGAAGAGTTATTTTGTCTGAATACAGCATGAGAGTGCGCCTTTTCCATATGTGGCTTCTCTCATACAGAAGTACATTATTATGCCTTCTTTGGTAAGCATCTAGGTTCCATTATCTTAAGGTTGCAACAATTTCAAATCAAATGTTCGTTCAACGCAGCACCAGATTTGTAACAGTTTTTACTCTGATTGTGATGTTTTGTATTTCCTTTTTTTTTTTTTTTTTTTTTTTTTTTTTTTTTTTTTTTTACATTTTAAATGCACACAAAATCTGTAAAAAAAAAAAAAAAAAAAAAAAAATCTTATTAGTTTAATAAAACAATTTTGGTAGTTTAGAAACCTAAATTGTGTAAATTACAATATTCCTCTCAAATAAAAAAAAAAACTTTTATATTTCATCTGCTTTTCATTTAAAATGTAATAAATTAGCATTTGCAAAGAGAAAAATAAAAAGTAAATTTAAATTGTCCAACTTACATTGAAACTACAAGTATTTATCAGTAAATTTATTAGTAATGTTTAAAATAGTCTATTTTAATTTACCTACATTTGCGCACAGAATAAATTCATATTATATTTAACATATTAAGAGAAAAAATTCACATAGAATATTTCATTAATTTTATTCAGATCTGTTACATTTACTTCCATTTACTCCGATTTTTGAAAACATGTTGAAAACTTAAAAAAATAAAAGTTTCTATTAACGAAATTTTCAAACCTTGCGATATCTACTGAGGATTTCTTCATTCAAATTATATATGCATGAGTCATTATGATTTCTGTTTAAGTTTCGTAAAGTTTAGGTTTTAAATACCTATTTATATTCAGACTGTAATTGAATTTTATACACATAAAAGTATATGTAGGTTTTCATGGAAATTAGACTACCTTTAGCTACACCTACATGCACACGCCTCCAAAATTTTAGGTACAATCTCTCTTTTGTGTATAAGCTAATAACAAACGAACATAAAACATAATATTTAGAAGAATTGTTTAAAAAAATAATTTATTGAATGCTACATAATTTAAACAACAAAAACGACTCACAAATAAAAATTTACCTTTTCAAAAAAGGCCACTGTCAGATAAAAAAAAAATTAACCACAGGTTGTTCTATAAAAAAGTAAATAAATGTGTTTTAATAAGAATGTGTCAGCCCCTACTTGAAACACATTGACTGATACAACTTTCACTACTGTTACTTAATCAAACTATGCTAAAAATAATTGCTGATGGTGGTAAAAAATACACTTAAGAAGCACAACACCTTTATTTATCGTAATAAATAACAAACGTGACAAATGAGGTACGTTCGTACTGTAACTATAGCTTATAAATATTTTTTGCACCGCATATTGTACTGAATTTATATTTTAGTGCACTTCACAAGTGCATAGCAATTTAATTCTGTTCGAAAGGCAGTAACATCATTAAGTAACATCACTTGAAATAATTTTTTTCCCGTTGGCTTTAAAGTAACGGAAAATTTTGACTGTCCCTGTAATTAAACTATACATCCCATTTTCATAAAATCTGAAATGACTCTACACAATTTTGCAGCAATTGTATATTTAAAATTTAAGGCCATTCGGAATGCTGTAACATCATTAAAATGCACTTGCAATAATTTTTTTCCCATTGGTCGTAATCTAACGGAAAAATTATGACCGTCCCTGTAATTAAACTATGCATCTGATTTTCATAAAATTTGAAATGACTCGACAAAGTTTTACAACAATTATATATTTAAAATTTCAGACCATTCGGTTGGGTAGTTTTTGCTCTGATATATGCGGACAGACGGACAAACAGACGCACTGAACGACGACTATAGGCGTTGCGTATTTATATAATTACGAATGCACCTAATAAGAATAGTAAGAAGTTATTGCACGCTCACAACTAACCATTTAAATTTTATTTTATTTTTGCACTTGCTTTTCATTATACAGAAGTCTCGTGATATTATTTACTAATTTCTTGTTTTTAAAAAAAATTTGCGATAATATTTCTATCAACAAGGATCTTGAAAATATCGCCGTTTGTGCGATGAAACATATGTTGATCTCAAAAAAGGTATTATACCTTTTTAAGTATATTTTTTTAATCACTATTAGCAATTTTTAGCTTACATTGATTGATTATAAGTGATTATCATACATACATTTACTGTCAGTTAAGTTGTCGTCACAGCAGTGGGAAGAAATGTTCTGCCCATACATAAAGTAACGCTTGCTTCAGCTTATTTAACGACTTCGGAGGAGGGCATAATAAGGAAGCAATCTCAGTGCTCATTTAGTCCCAAAGATGTTCCCAAAAATGATTAGATTCGGCCATACATCTCACCATCCCATTCGTTTTATGGCTTCATCCCACGATATTCATCAACAAACCTAGATCTCATTCTAATATTTCATAGCAGTCAGAGTTCCTCCAACTGTGTGAAAAAAGGCAGATGTGTGTTAGTTTACGAAAATGTACGAATATATGCAATAACCTCTTCCGAGTCACCCAAAATTCCTAAAGGCGTTCCTTTATCTTTAGAGACCTCACAAAAATTATATTTTAAATTTAAAAACAATTTATAAAGGAAAATTTGTATTAGCTGCCAGTAGTTTTCGGAAACGCTTTCGAGTAGCTTTTACAGTAGCCAGTTCTGTCTATCCGAAAAATCGGTTTTTCGTCCCTTTAGGTCTAGAGTAAATATTTTCATGTTCAGCAATCATGTTTAACTGACAAACATACAGATTTAACAGTATTAACATTAACATTAACATTAACAAGTATTAAAGTACAAAAATTTTGTTTTTAAAGTCAATTCTTACTTAGGTCATCAAAGAAAAAATTAATATAATCCCTTAGCTAATATTAGTTTTTGTTGCATTAAAATATTTCAATTTGTTGATATTCTATAAGCCAGTAAACCCTATTGGTTTACAATGGAAGGCTATGGGAATTTGGCGAAATATTAGAGATATAGCCAAGTTGGCGTCACTTTTGACGACTCATTTTAGTCGCCAAATTTTGCGATATATCGCCAAGTTGGAGACAAACTTGACGGTATTTGGCGACGGAACAGGGTCCCCCCTATGGTAACCCCCCTTATATATATGAAGATGCATTAAATGCTGTTCAGTAAACAATGGTCGCCATTTTGTCTCCCATATAAAGCTAAAATTAATTAAAATTTAATTAATGAATTAATATTTGAAAAATCTGTATTAACATCAATTGTCATCCAGTACAAGTTTGAAAAAAATTATTTCAACTTGTTAGGATGAATAATAAGTATTTTATTAACGATTGAAAATTTGAACAAGATATATATATATATATATATATAGGGAGAGTGTGAAATAATAGTAGGAATTGAATTGAAAAATAACATAATTCTGTTACAACTGCATGTACAGTTTCAGTTATGCAGCTGAAAATGTTTAGTTGAGAACTGATAGCATCCGAAAAACCTATATTCCGGGTAGAGAGAACTGATTAATGCATTGTAAAAGCTACTCGAAAACGGTTCTGAAAATTACGGGCAGCTAATAAAAATTTATTTCTATGAATTATTCTATAAATTTTGAAAATAAATTGTTTCTGAGATTTTTAAAGATAAAGGGACACTTTTCGGAATATTGGGTGACTTAGAAATAGACTGAGAGGTGGCAGCACAGATAATCATCTCATCGAGTTCGCAGCTGAAATCCCAGAATTAGTTAAAACTCGATTCGCA
Organism: Maratus speciosus; assembly: GCA_963932465.1. Taxonomy (NCBI): domain Eukaryota; kingdom Metazoa; phylum Arthropoda; class Arachnida; order Araneae; family Salticidae; genus Maratus; species Maratus speciosus. Next base: position 42,646,295 of record OZ010790.1, read on the forward strand.
TATTAAAACGCAATTGGTCTGCCAAGTCATATCTTGGTGGAAAACACCTGAAAACCCGATTTTAGAGGTAGATTCGTAGGTTTACCATATTGTTTTTCTGCTCCCAGTCTTCCATGTTTTCATACATTTAGATGCAGGAAAACACAATGGTAAACCTACGAGTCAGCCGCTAAAATCAGTTTTTCAATTATTTTCCTCAAAGATATGACTTGGTAGACCGATTGCGTTTTAATATGCGAATTGAGATTTAACTAATTCTGGAATTTCAGCCGTGAACTCGATGAAGTGATTGTCTGGCTGTCACCTCCAAGCCTAAAGCGGTTATGGAATACTTTCGTTCGTGATTGTTGTAAATTCTCGTAGTTTAAGAAACATCTGTCTTTTTTTACAATGCATGCAGGTCAGTGTGGACACCTAGAGAGATTCCAGAACAGACCTTGATTCCGACTTCACTATAACGGTAACGTTCAGCAATGTTACATTGGTAGTATTTGGCACCTTGTTCTTTTGAGATCAACACACGATCTGAGTCACTCTTCTTAGGGAGGAGAGAGTCTTCTGTACAGAGTACAGGAACTGTCAGGAGGTGCTGTCTCGTGTAGGTAACGTTCTATCTTGCTCAAAGTAATCGTTGCTGTATATGGTTACATTTTGATAGACACACACTGTCAGAAAAATTCGTCTTTATACACTATATTATTCGTCATTCTTGAACAAATAATTTCCGCACTCCTAAAAAACATGCTTTTTCCGTTCATTCTTCCCGAAAGTCTGAATAAGATAAAATAATTCCGTTTATTCATTGCAAGCATGCGTATTGGTTGCATTAATACCAGAGTTCGAATTTATTTTAAAAGGAAAAACCGAAAATTCAATAAATTAAAATTTCTAATTTATTTAAATGCAAACAGACAAAAATAATACTTTCGAACTTAGTAAAGTAGCAATTTTCTCATTCATTTAAACTTATTCACAATTTATTTTTTAGAGTATTAAAAAAAATATTCGCATGTGAAATATATTCCAAACGAGCAGTTAAAAATATATATAGTAGTTCAATCAACTTAAAATAATAGATTTTATTCAAAAAAGCAAATATTTCTTTGAATTTAATTAAAAATATAATATGCCCAAACAGCAAATAATCCGTGGTCGAACTTCCACCGAAAGTCCTAACTTGACTACTTTTCCTCCAGGCGACCTCACTCTCCGGGACTGGCATGTATGACTTCTTCTCAGTCCGGCATATGAGCATTCGGTCATCGCCTCCCGACTACTATTGAATCAGTTTTGAAGCCTCTGGATTTTACTTTTCGATAATTTGGTCACTAGGTAACCTTTGCCGATCAATATCATATTGATCAATATCATATGCCGATCAATATCAATTGCAATATCATATAATCTTTTGGCGATTAGCTAATAATATTGAATAGGAAAATTTGTATGATGCAAATACAGTACAAAGTCTAAAGTTCGGACACCCAAAGTTCGGTTGGTTGGTTGGTTGATTTTTGACGGCCGATTATCTACTCTAGGAATATAGACCCGACCGGGGAGTGCCCTTCGTGGGGGTCTTTTTAAGGGACCCTAACCCATATTTACGCATGGAAATCCATGGCTCGAAGAAAACCACGAAAACTCCGAACGATTAGGCCGACGGGCACGATTGGGTTCAAACCCAGCACCTCCCGTCTACCAGTTTCGAGAGCAGAACCTCTCAGCCACTGGTGGAGCTTCCCAAAGTTCGGACTTTCAAGCGGCAGTATTTAAGAAAGAAGTAAAGAAACAATATTGTTGAAAAAAAAAAAAAAAAAAAAAAAAAAAAAAAAAAAAAAAAAGGTCTAGAGCAAAGAAGCTTTATTACTGAATCTTAACTTATGTCTATGTACAGAATAAAATAATAAACTTCTTAATGATATACCTAAGTTAATAAAGCAGACCACATTAACTAAAAGGTCCAATAGTTGAGAAAGTTACAACTTCTGCTTAAATTCTATGTTTCCTTAAGGCTGTTCTCAACTGCTCTGCTAAGCAAGCGCAAAACGTTTTGAAACATTTACAATACCATTTTTTTAACTGAAAGTCATAAAATTGGAAGGCCAGACTGTGGCAGCGATTTAGAATCGAAATGTGTTTTCCATTTTTTATAAATAAATTACCTATTGAGTTACAAGCGATTTTAATCACGTGAGAAAGACGTTTTTCACCCTTCTTTGTGTGGTTATTCTTTTTTTACGCAGGAATTCGGTTCAAAACTCCCACTTTGACACTATTTTCTTAAAGATCTATTGCGTTTGCAAAAACGGAAAACACAGTTCGATTACATAGTTTCTGAACAATAACACCTGCTTGTTTCATACATTTCCGAACCAAAATAAATTAAACTTATGTCATAAAGTTGCCCTTTTGGATTTGAGAACAGACATAAATAAATGTTTTTGTTTTACTTTTTATATTGTTATGATTTATTTAATGAAAATGATTGTTAAATTTAATATTAATAGTTGTTATATGCAATTTTTAACACATGAACGTCATATTTTGCCTTTTTATGTAGTGAATTTTCTTTTCCTTTTTATTGGGAAAGCAATATTTTTGATGACCCAAAGTTCGGAAAAATCCGAAGTTCGGACGTGGTAAAGTCCTGGGGATTCCGAACTTTAGACTTTGTACTATGTAGTTATTTAAAATGAAAAATAAAGTTCGTTTTAATTCGAGTAATAAATATTGTTAAATGGAAATATTTTCCACTATAAGATGCAAAAATATTTCTTTATAGAGGGTGTATCTAATTGAAACGTAAGAAATTTTGTTTTGTTTAAAGCCAAAATATCGCTCTTAAATAATTTTTACAAAGAAAATTGCAATTTAAATTGCAATTAACTTTCGATTGTAAGACATATTCTATTGCAAATGGAATTATATTTTATGTTTAAAATTACGTTCTTACTTTTAAGTTACTTATGCTATTGATATACAAATATTTTTGCATCTTACATAAAATAATTGATTGTAAATTAAATTGTAATTTTCATCGCAGCGTTATTTAGTCTTTAAAGAAACAAAATTTCTTACGTTTTAATTAGAAATTAGATATACAATCGATATAGAAATATTTTTTTTTAGTTTATAATGAAAAATATTTCCATTTAACAATATTTATTATTTGAATTAAAACGAACTTTCATACATTTTAATTATACAATTTTTTCATCTTACAATGTAAAATATTATCATCTAACATTGCGCCCAAAGTGTGAAAATTCTATCCTTAAAACGGATCATTATACTCTGGCTATGTATGAAAAAATAGCATTTATTCTTTTTTAAATATCTAAAGTATTATTTTGGTAAATATATATATATATATATATATATATTTACTTTTACAAGGCAGAAAATTAAATTTATCACTATGGGGAAAAAAAGATGATCTGCTCCATATAAAATAAATTTACATCATAACATTTGGAAAAAAGACTTTTTTTTAAAGTGTCATATTTCATTTATTTATAGATCTAGCCTTCTGCGTTCTCAATTTTCAAAATTTTACGTGAATAATTTTAAAAGAAAAATTAATTTTTAAATCAGAAATTTCTAATTCATAATTAACAAAATAGAATTGAGCAAATATAGTTTGTTGTTGTAATAGTCTAAATTTCATATAATGTCATGATATAATCTAAATTTTAATAATATAATTTTCAATTTATATATTCAAATCAATAGCAAATATCTGTAACCACTTATTTCATAGATATTAGATTAATTAATTACGTCCTGTTTATCAAGTACATTTTTAAGTATGAATGTCTATAGACAATTTTTTTAAAGGAAAAATAAACGATTTTAAATTGTTAGTTTTCTTTTACTTGTCCTGTTATCTGTATATTTTAAAAAGATTTAAGTTTTCTGTTTTGTGAATAATTATTTATTCTCACCAAAGAACATTTCTCCCAAAGTATTTTTCCTGCCACTTCCTTTGACTGTCCGTTTGTAAATTATGTCCTTTATAAGTGAAAAAGCATTTTGAGCGGGAGTTAGATAATATCTTGGAGGGTACTGGAGAGTTTTGTTCAAGTGACATATTCCCTCTGCCATCACTGCAGGAGGGATGTTTACGACGGAGACAAACAAAACATTTCAGTAAAAGGGTTCAATTTTCATAACTTTTGGATTACGGGTCGATCATATATTCAGAATATTTTGCCGACAGTCGATTTCGGACATTAATATAATTTCCTCCGGAAAACGCTTATTTTCTAAATTAAACAGGAAAATCGCTAGATTTCGTCCAGATGATATTGTGTGAAGCTCTCTGTAGGACTACTGTTCATTTACCGACAGTTCTTCTGTTAGGCAGAAATTTAGCCGATATCTCTTGCTATGGGGATTTATGTTTTACATCTAACAATCAAATTATGTCTTATTAAGAAAATGTCCAATATGTAACAATTTTTATACTCTATTATTCAATAAGTGTTAAAACGACAAACATTATATCATAACGACGAAACGTCCCTGCAATTAAGTTTAAATTTCCGAGCTTTCTGAACAAGAAATTAAAAAATTTACCAGCTCCCGATTGTAAGAAAATACATATTTTCATTTTAAACTCGCCCTCTATTAAATGCTTACTGGCATAGTGGTTAAGCTGCTAGATTAGAGTTGCGTGGTCCCAGGTTCAAAGCCATGGTCATCCACGGAAGAACGAGATAAATATTTTATAACTCTTTTTTTCTCCTTATAACTCCTTTTGATACAACTCCTTTTTTCCAGATTACGGAAATTTTCTGTCCTATAACGAAAAAAAAAAAGAACGGAATTTTTTTGAATTAGAGGATATTTTCTAGAAAAAAAAAAAAAAAAGAAACGGAAATAGTTCAATTCTCGAATATATTCTGGTAGCAGTGTTGCAAGGAATATTTTCGTGAGTTGAAGCAAGTATTTTAAATTTTAATAACATAATAGAAGATGTTTTAAATTTTAATAACATAATAGAAGATGTTTTAAATTTTAATAGCATTTCACTGATAACCGCAACATTTGTTTTTCTTGCTGCGAATGAAAGAGAGGAAAGAGTAGATAATTTAATTTTCGCATTATTGATGTCAATTCCTAATTAACACTGAAAAGAAAACAAAGGGGGAAATATTATTCTCTTTCCATTCAGATGGGCAATTATTATTTCATGTATCTGAATGGTTCAAAAGGTCTCATAATAACTCTTATAATTACTAAATGTAAAACATTAAAAAAGTAATATTATTCAAATAGTAATTTGTTTTAAATTTTAATGGGATTTCCCTAATAGCGGAACCAAAAATATTTTATTGATGTAGTTGAGAGACAGAGAAAAGGGTAAATGATGTATCTCTCGCATTATTGATGCCATTTTTTCTTTAAAATTAAACGAAAAAACTTTTTTTTTACGTCTTTGGAATTTGAAGACGCCAGACGGTTTTTGATTTCTAAAATAAACAGATTCCTGACGATCGAAATGTTAAAAAAATGTTTCTTTTTCACATTTCCCGGAAAAATAACTTAATCACAATAATGTCTTCGCTATCGTTTGAAATAAAAATAAAACTTCAATTTCAATTTGACAATGACGAAAAAAAAGAAGTGTAATTTTTCATTTTCTCATTTTTTTTTCATAAAAAATTGAGTAATTTAGCTGCCATCATTACAGAAATGTCAATAAAATTACAAAAGAAACTAAAGTCTTGAAAACGAATTCTAATTTCAAAATTCTAATACCATTTTTGACATACACGGATCAATACGGATAACTGATGTTAATTTCACCGCCAAATATTCCGTACTTTAGGAGAAATAGCTGCGCAACAAAACGAAATGTCTAATTGGTCGTTTCATAAAACAGTTTCATAAATTTGTTTCATTAAGATTTTACATATATACCAGGCGGCTCTATCCTCTGCAAGCTACGCTCGCCAACCCCCGTTCAGACACCGCAGATTCTAAAAACCAACTAATCTGATGGGTTTTAAAAATATTAGAGAAGATTGAATTATACAGAAAAAAACTGTGCAGATCTCCATGTAAACGGGTTTCCATTCAATTCCCTTTGATTGCAAAAATTTAAGGGTTACGCTAGCCGGATGCAAATCTCACCAATAACTTTTTTTCAACTCGCCAGTTAACATTTTTTTTTCGAGTGTTAATATTTGGCCATATAGGTATTTGGCCATATAATATGTGTCATATACGCAATTTGGCGAAAATTTGGCGATAACCTCGTTTTCGAATGCCAGTTACATATGTATTTTTGGTACTACTTAGTTATCCCGTCGACCAAAAATCTATCACCAAACTATAAGATTAAATGCCAATAATGGTTGATAGTAAATGTCACATTCATTTGACTTTAAGCAAGTTACACGTGTTTACGTCATCAAGTGATTTTTATTTCGACATTTTATTTGTATATTTATTAATGTTATACTAATTTATTTGTTCTTTCGTTATTTAAAATAAAAATTATGACAATTTGTATAATTTGGCGAGTGTTTTGGCGATTTATATAATTTGGCGAAATTGGTCGACGGAATAACTAAGTAGTACCGTATTTTTTAATTATTTTCTATAATTTTCTAAAGAGAATATAAAAAATAATTAATACTTATAGAACAAAATAATTTATATAATTTATAAAAAGAAATATATGTAAATAAACATTTATTATCAAATAAACAATACTAGCCGGGTTAACATGTCAACTTTTTCTGAAATAAGAAAAAAAGTATGTGTTTGATTAAAATTTGAGTTGCCATCATTAGAAAAATGTATATAAAATTAGAAAAAAAATTAATATTTCGAAAACTAATTCGAATTTAAAAATTCTAATACCAGTTTTGAGATCTGCGGATCAATGCTGATTTTTGGTGTTAATTTCATCGCAAAGTATTCCATATTTTAGGAGAAATCGCTTGAAACATAATCAGTTGTTTAATCAATCGATTCATATATCTGTTTCATAAATTCGTTTCATTAGGATTTTATATATATAGGGTAGATAGGATCGATATAAAATATTAAAATTGATTTAAAATAAAGTTTTATCATTATGATTATATTAATTGAGTTAGCAATGTAAAAATAAAATATAACATAAAGTAATGGCCAAAACAGTTATGCATTATCCTCAAGAAAACATTAAAATGTGAATTATAAACGTTTCACGGATCCCACGGATCCATTTTTTCAACAGCACTATTTCACAATAATAATTTACGTATTATATTCCTATAACATTTGAAAATGGAATGTACCACGAAGACAACTGTTTGAAAATAGCGGAATCAAAAAGAACGACCATTGAGACTACTCTAATTAATTTCATTTTGTTAAGAATTTTAATACTGAACTCTTATCCACTTTTAACATAAAATATATATATACGAAGTGAAGCGGGAATTTATTCAATTAATATTCTCAAGTTTTAAATGGAATCGAACTTAAACGTATACAATTCTAAATTTATATATTTCTATTGAAATATATATTACTGAAATCAAATAACGTCGAGTAAAGACAAAGAAGAGAAAATGCAGTGTATAGATTTAAAAGTGCTCTTGCGTTTTTAGATTCAAATCTCAGATAGCTGATTTTCACTTCCAGTATGATTTTTCTATTTTATCATACTATCAAGTTTTTGAAAAGGTTAGCTGTTTAGAATATTGGATGCTTTCAACCAAATTTGAAATAAATTGAAATAATATATAATAACTGACGACATCATTCAGTTAAAATTATGTGCATTCAAATCTGAATTAAAAATTAGAAGTAAATTCAATTCAAATATTAAATTAGCAGTAATAAGAAAATTCATCTGTGTAAAATATTATTAAAATATAGAATAAATAACTAAAGAAATTGATTAAAATTTTTACTATTACCAAAAATATTCTCTCAGTAAATTAACCATTAAGAATAAAAATTTAAAAATAAATATGATTGTTTTTTTTTTTTTTTTTTTTTTTTTTTTTTTTTTTTTTTTATTTAATTTTGATATATTAAATTGTGATATACCTACGGTGGTGGCCAAAATTGTGGACATTTTTTTTGAAATTCGCATGTTTTATAACAATGTTTGTTTGAAAAACATAAAGAATTTCACTTAAATACAAATGTTTATATATCAAATTCGAGAAAATGTAACGTAGAATTTAATAAAAACAATAATTAGAATATCTGCAATAAAAAAAAGGTCTATCTTAGATTTCATTGTATTTGAAAGTTACACTTACACATTCAATATTTAGTAGGATAACCCTTGTCTTTTATTACAGCTTCACAGCGTGTTTTCGTTGGAGTTCATATTTTTCATACAAGTGTTTGGAGTTCATACTTTTTAATCACATGATTCAAAGAATGAATTATAGCTTCAATAATTTGCCTTTTATTAGATAGACGCTTTTTTTGTACAAGGATTTTCAAGCGTCGCAACAAACTTTCTATAGGATTTAGATCAGGGCTGTTTCGTGTCCAGAGTAATAATTGTATGCTTTTATTTTTAAACCATTCTTTGCCTATTTTTGCCGTATGGCATGGAGTGAATCCTGCTGAAAGATAAATGGGGCTTTATTGGGAAGAGATCCCTGATGGAAGGTATCAATTTTGGTTCCAGGACAGTTTCAATGTATTGTTTTGCATTGAGAATGTTATCAATCACTTGAAAGCGGCCCACATCATCAGGCCCAAACCCTGACATTTTTTGAGTTCTTTGTAGTTGCTTTAATGCAATCAGCATGCAGCTCTTCCCCTACTCTACGTCTCACACATTTTTGCCCATCACTATCAAATATCGGTATTTTACTCTCATCACTCCAGATTATTTACTTCCTCAAATTTTCTGACTGATTAATATGTTCCGTTGCCCACTGAACTCGTTTCTTGCGTTTCTGTAGATTTAAAAATGTTTTTTAAAATGTTTTTTTTTTTCCTCGGAATTCTACAGTTTCAGCCCAAAACCTGCTAATCTTCTCTTTATTGTTCTTGGGCTCCACCAGTGGCCGAGAATTTCTGCTCTCGAAGCTGGTAGACGGGAGGTGCTGGGTTCGAACCCAATCGTGCCCGTCGGCCTGATCGTTCGGAGTTTTCGTGGTTTTCTTCGAACCATGGATTTCCATGCGTAAATACGGGTTAGGTTCCCTTAGGGAGACCCCCCACGAAGGGCACTCCTATATACCTGTGCCTATATCCCTCGAGTAAATAATTGGCCGTCAAAAATCAACCCAACCCTTATTGTTCTTGAACTAACTGAAATACCCACTGCATTCATCTCACATATAACAGCATCTGATGAAATTCTTCTATGTTTGAGGTATATCCTTTTTATCTTTCTATCGTCAGAAGCACTTGTGTATTTTATTCGGCCTGATCTTGCCTTATTTATCACTGATTTTGTTCCTTCATAACGTAAGCACAACTTTCGTACGCCAGATAAAGTAACTGATCCAGTAACCTGTCTTGCAATTTCAGCATAAAACAGACCATTTTCTCTCAATATGACATCTACTTCTTTTTGTAGGTGTCCAATCAGTTTTTGTTGTTTATGACATTGTTTTAAATTAATTGCATTAAGAAAAAAAAGAAAAAAGAAAAAAAACATTATTCTATTTAGTTACACTAGTATTCACCCTTCTGCAAAATTCATTCCAGCAAAATACCGCTTTTACAAATCAAAACTTATTACAGTTTAGTTACATGACATTTGATTGGTTCTCAGAACAGTCATTGTGATTGGCTAGGAAGCTTTTATTACAATACACTTCAGCATTCAGGACTCTAATTCTGTTTGTATCTTAGACTAAACTAGTTTAGTAAGTTAGTTACTAGTTTAGTTACTAGTTCAGTAAGTGAAAACTAGTTTAGAAACTTTAACTTGTTTTGTAATGCAGATATTTTAATTCTGTTTTTTTAATTAAATTCTACATTAAATTTCCTTCAATTTGATAAATAAAACATTCGCATTTAAAACGGGAATGCTCGCGCATATCCAGGATATGAACAATTAACACTTTGCCACCAATAAATTCAAACAAAAATCGTCATTTTATTTAATCGTTGACATTGCTTACAAAAATAATTTGACGATTACTTTTCGAAAATTAGTGGTGAGAAATGTAATAACCGTGCCCAGCCTGGGTATGACATAGCCTGCGCGAGCAATTTTGGGTTAAGTGAAAATTAATATATGGTTAAAAAATAATATAATATAATTAATAAATGGTTTGTCACTGTGGTAAATGACTATTTGAGCCCTGTTCAACGTTTGTATGCATTTTTGTAAGGATAGCACTCATGTTCGTCAAGATGTTAACGTTTTTGTGAAAAATTCAAAAGTTTTTTTTTATAGCATACAGTGTTTTCAACCAAATTTAACACAACTTTCCAAAAACCTGGCAAAGAACAGTAGCAACAGTATACTGCAATTAAAACATGAATATATTGAATATTTGATGATATATGGGCATTTGTATGAAATAATTTTTAACTGCGCATGCGTGGAAGATCCTAAAATTTTTATTATATAATTTGGTAGTGAGCTATTTAGGGCAACTTATATAAAAAGTTCAGTCAAATATCGCGAAAATTCACAAAGATAGGGTCGATATTGTGAGTTGCTTCCCTAAAAATAGCTTTGTTATAAGGGATTTTCCACAACTTTTCAATCAGCTCACTATATCGTTCTAAATTTTCACAACATTTGACTTTTTATGCTTATGCTTCGTTCAGATGCATACAAGCGTTGAACAGGACCCAAATAGTCATTTACAACAGTGACAAACCATTTCCAGCCTTTTCTGTTACATAGGTGATCGCAAATATTTATTATTATTAAATTTTATTAAATTATTATTAAATTTATTATTAGCCCCTTAATTGTACACCCCGATAAGTCTTCACCGAGAAATATTAAATCAAACATGTTCTTTAAGTCCTAGAAGTTCAAGAACAATTCGCCAATAATGTTGGTAGATATTCGACAAAACGTGCACAATCGAAAGCATCCAGTCCCTGTAACTTTTGGAGGCCAGTGTATAATAGCTTACTTGACTTAATTTGCTCTACTCCATGGCGTTATATACTCTCTACATATACTAGATGACATATTAAAAGGTTTTACTTTCCGAACACACGAAAAGTATCGTTATCAAGCTAAGTCTGATAAGACTTCTGATTGAGTTTCCATTGGTCGAATATGTGTAGACAACTGCCACAAGGACTGTATATGTTTCGTAAAAAGTCGGCTGAAGGGTTAGTTATTTAATCCGTTTTTAAATTATTTTAAAACCGATTTAATACGAAGTTCATCAAAGAAATGTGACCGAGTATAAGTGCTAAATACAGGGTCTTCGAAACATGTGCCCCTGATTTCGAATTGAAATAACCAACGCCTTAATAAAGATAAAACATTTATTTTTACACTGTTAGATTTGGAGATTTCTTAATGGTCACATTTCCGGTTTCTTTAAACTGGTTAAAACAATAAACAATGTATTTGCTTGAAGTGGACTGTAATTGTAGATGGATCTTCTCCATACATACGGCGAAATTGACGTTGTATCGCAATAACAGATTTAAACTCTACGTACCATAACAATCATTGCGCTTTCTGCTGTACACTCACCATGATTGTTGTGGACTGACTGATCAGTGAAATAGCATCGCGTCACGAACTGTCGTTGGCGCATGCGCACATTCAAGTCAAGTTCAACGCAATTACCACTACAAAAACCCCTTCAGATGTTCTACAATTTCATGTTGGTTTCGTACCGATTGTTTGCATATTTTTCGTGCAATTTATTTTTGAAATAAGGGACGCCTTTTTAAAATACCCTGTATTGCGAAATTATAATGGAACATTCGAAGAGCAAAGGATACGTCTCTAGTTTGAAATCCTTCTTTCTAATTCAGTCCATTCTATTGTGTCAGAAATGTAAAAACAAAACCCTCATGTTTTGCTTTTCCACATGTGCTCCAGTTTGCGGGTTGTTGCGTCGAATCCCTCCTAATTATTTTAGACATTAACATGCTATAACATTATTAAATTAAACTGCAAATAATAACCTTAAATAGACAAAAATATATTCTAGATGTATGCATAACCCTGCACAAAAATTAAAGCTAGATATAACATTTTAAAAATATACTGCTGGGTAAAATTATCACCCATATTAACCCCTTCGAATCCGAGAAAATTGAATCCGAGAATTTTGAGAAAAAAAATTACTTTTATGTCAATAATTTTAATAGTAGCTATCCAAATAGGTTTATTGAAGTTTGACGAATATGTCTGAAATCTAAGGAATGTACTTATTTTACGTACTATTTAATTCATATTCATATGCAATAGGTTAAGGAAGAGTTTCTGGGGATGTTTGGGAAATATCGTGTAACAACACGATTTAGCGTATATTACAAATTTCTATTTTTTTTTAGTCTTATCACAGTTGATTCGTTCAGAAAAGTAATCTGTATTTTAAATTAAAAAATGTGAAATATATGTTTAAAATAAATGAATCTCGAACAGTGCAAAGAGAACTAAAAAAACTTATTTACCCATTAACGAAGGATTCTTTTACACTTCTTTAAATACCTCGATATGAGATGAAACCAATTTTTGCATAATTGTAATTTTAACTCATGTAATCTCTCAAAGTTTGAGATCAAGTAATATGAAATTTTTCTTAGTAAAATACTGGTTCTCACAATTAAAATTTCGTAATACTTAAATGGCAAGTTTTCTTGCCAACCGGCGTTAATGAGTTAAATTAATCTGCAAATAATAACCAGAAAAAGACAAAAATATATTCTAGATGTATGTATAGACCTACATAAAAATTAAATCCAGATATAACAATTTAAAAATATACAGCTGGATAAACTTATCACCCATATTAACCCCTTCGGATCTGAGTTTTTACAATTTAAAGAAAAAAATTAATTTTACGTCAGTAATTTTAATAGTAGGTATCCAAAAAGATTTACTGAAGTTTGACGAATATTTTTGAAATCTGAGGAATGTAGTTATTATCAGAAATGAAGTGCTTCAGTTACCACCATTACAGAAAAGGCATTGAGGATTACAAAAAAAAAACAATAACTCAAAAATAAATTCTGATGCAGTTTTCACACAAATTGCAGTTAAAAGTACTCCCCCCACAACCTATACGAAGGTTTAAACATTAAAAATGTGCGATGCTTAGAACCTTAAAAGATTGCAGTAGAGATTATCAGTATTTATCCGTACAGTGATACAACTGCTTCTTTTTAAGTCTGACTTATGTAACGTAGCGTTATAATTTAGAGACGAAACTAATTGTTGCCGGAAAGAAGCAGCATATCGGGAGCTAACAAGGGCCCTGTGCCACCACGCAAAGACTGCAGAATCAGATAGAAAATCTCCCTTTATATCTTATCAGTTGAATTTCCTTTTAAAGTGAAATTTTAGGGATCGTAAAACACTTTAAAAACGCAGAGTAAACTTCTCCTTTAAATAGCATGTGGCAAGACTTTTTTTTTTTCTTTTCAATTTGTGAATAAACAATATTTTCACTTTCAGTCCGAGCTCGTCCGATCCTGGGTTCGTGGAGAGCCCGCCTCAAACCTATAGTGTGTGTCTAAATATTAATTTTAAATACTCTTTTGAAAAAAAAAAGTCTATTACACAAAAAATAGAATTAAATTCCACTGTTGCAGTAAGAAATTTTTACTCTTTTTTGGTAAACTAGGGGGCGAGCCCCCCTAGGAGCTACGCTCGCCAACCCCCGTTCAGACACTGCAGTCTCCAAAAGAACGCTAATTTGATCGGCTTTAAACAGATTTGAAAAATTGAATTACAATTTAAAACTAGTCGGATGTACCAATCCCAAAACTTTCTTCTATCTCATACATGTTAATACTTCAAAATCCGCTATCACACTGCCAAAATTAAATGGCAATCTATGCATCTCATGAGGATTCTAACGATATGAAATTCCGTGCGTTAGTTCTTGAGATATGACTATCTCTGAAATCGTCTAAATTCAAAAAAATGCTGCCTAGCAGCGCCACCTATTGGGTGATTTATACCAAATCCTAATCAGCAGCAATTTATGTCAACGTCTGACCGATTCTGAAGTTTGGAGAAAATCCGTACATTAGTTTTTGAGATAGAGCTATAGCGAAAATCGTGAAAATTCCTGCATAGCAGCGCCACCTATTGGGTGATTAACACCAAAACCTAATTAACAACAACTTGTATCAACATACAACTAAATCTGAAGTTAGATGAAAATTCGTCCATTAGTTCTATAGATAGAGCTATTGAGGCAATCGTGAAAAAGGCAGTACAGAGGCGCCACCTGTTGGGCGATTTACGCCAACACATAATCAGTAGCAAGTCATATCAAGGACTAACTGAATCTGAAGTTTGATGAAAATCCGTGCGTTAGTTCTTAAGATAGAGCTATTGGGGAAATCCTGTAAATCCTGCAAAATTCATCATAACAGCGCCACCTGTTGGGCGATTTACATCAAAACGTAATCAGCATCAATTCATATCAAAGAATAACTAAATCTGAAGTTTGATCAAAATCCGTGCATTAGTTCGTGAGATAGAGCTATTGCGAAAATCGTGAAAAATGCTGCATAGCAGCGCCACCTGTTGAGCGATTTACACCAAAACTAATCAGCATCAATTTGTATTAGGGACTCACTGAATACAAATTTTTATTAAATTCCGTGCATTAGTTCTTGAGATAGAGCGCCCACAAAATTTGTGTCACATACACACAGACAGACAGACAGACAGACTCACAGAGTCACAGACAGACATTTTGTAAAAACATGTTTTTTGGAATCTCTGACCCCTAAAACGTGTAAATCCGTCGAAAACCGGAATTCGAAAATTTTCATGAATCCAATACTTTCTTCTTGTAAAGATAGAAGAAAGTAAAAACAGTGGCGATCTCCCTGTAAACGGGTTTCTATCCATGTCTTTTCGATTGTGGAATTTTAAGGAAAAATCAGCTGCTGTTAAAAGATGCAATGGCTGTTTTCGCCTTTGATTAAATAAAATCAGTTAATCATTCCAAAATAAGCTAATATAATAAGCAAATCTGCATCAAAATGCAAATATATTTCACAAATACCAATGCCTTCTTTTGACGGAAACGGCACAGAAGGTTAACGAATCTTAACTAAACCATTTAAGCAATTTCTTTATTTTCCGCTTCACAGATTTTTCTCTTTCAAATCAGATTTTTTGTCGATGACGCTTCATTTTCAGCTTGTAATCTTTTTTATTTTTATTAAATTACTAAATAGTCATTCGAAAGCAGTCTAACCGCATTCAATAAAATTGATATTAATCTTATTATTATAATCTCAAAATATCAAAATAATGTCTCGCGCAATTTTTAAATTTAAACTGCTTTGCAATATTACTTTTTGTTCATTTTACGTAATAAGTTTAATGTGACGTAAATATGACGTAATTTTTCCTATTTAAGACTTCTAACGCATGTTAATAAATTTATTATTTTACAATATACTTTCGCTTTTAAAATTCACGTGTAAGTATAGTTTTTATGAAGTATTTTCAGTAAGTTCCTGCTTTTCATACGTAATTATTTAATCCTAATTTGAAAGTTTTTTTTTTCTTCTAATAATAGTCGCATGTAAAATAAATTTTTAATTTGAAGCAAACATTATTATTTGCGCTGTTTATACAGTTGGCAACAATTTAAATTAATACCAATTTCTAAAATAATTAAAAAATATCTCTCGAAATGCTGAAAATTTGAATTTAAAATAGAAATAAAACCTAAAAAAATGAGTCAAATTAAAAAAAAAGTGAATGCAGCCTGCACACTGGGAAATTCTAACGTATAAAATGATCTAAAAATGAATTAATTCCCATATATTTTTTTGCACTATAAAGCTTTTTTAATGCAACGATTTTGTCCAACTTTAGCTTTAAATATCTCTTAAAATAATAATTCGATTTGAAAACTGTCTGCACCAGCGTGTTTATCAAACATTTCTCTATAATACCGCCGATTTTCATATTTTTGCATGCAGTATTTTTCTTAATATTAACGGAGAAAGACCTGCGGTCCCAAAAAATTCAAAACCGGCGGCGGCGGTGACAGCGTTAGTTACTTTTTTTTAGAATAGAGAGAAATTATACAATTTTAATGTACTTTAATTTTTTTTCAACAGAATGTCCTGTGGCAACAGGTGCTAAACAGGTGAGCAGCATTAAGGGGTTTCCTAGCTGATATCAGCTTAACACCCAGTCTAGGAAATGAAATATCTTATGTTTTATAAGCCATTTGGATAAGAAAAACTGTAGTTTAGAACTACTTAAGAGAAAAAAAAATAAGAAATTTAACGAAAAATAAATAGTTAAATTATAGAAAAGTATTAAAATTAAAAATTAAGTTAAGACTTAAGACGTGTAAAAAATTGATAAAGATCTTAAAACCTTTTAAAAAATGCTCTAGCTGTAGTTAAAAGACTACTATATATACGGTGACAAATAGATAAAATTAAATTAATTTGTGTGTTTTAATACTAATACTTCTGATGTAAATGAATTATTAACAAATTTTCGATTTGTGGTTATTTTATTTATAATTATTTTGATAAAAACGACTGCAAATCATTTTTTATACATTAAAGATTTATTTTTATGCTTATTAACGTTACAAATTTCATATAAAATAAACGCAAATCCAAACTTTTAAATGCGTCACTGGGCGTCGCCGTTAGGAATAATGTTAATATAAATGATTAAGCAAAGGATGTAGGGAAATAATATCATTATGACAATTTATCTTCTGTATTACTTTTATTTAAAATTAAATTTTAAATTTAACTAATTTTAAATTAAATGCATGGAGAAAACATTTCATACATAGAATTTACATATAATAAATTTGATTGAAATATTTGAAACGTCTGAATTCGTGATTTTAATTTTAACTTAAAAAATACCTTAAGTATACTTAAGATATTTAAAGTTTACTTAAGTATTACTCCGCAATCTCCCATTTGAACAAATTACTACAAATTATATATTAATTAACCTTTGCAAATCTGAATGTTAATTGTTTGCTGAAATATATCCAGATCCATGCTCTATCCTGAGAATGATTTTGAAATCATTAAAAAATGTGTAGAAAAAAATTATCCAATTCTACCATTTACAGAGTTTCAACTTATTCCTCCTTTAACGTAAATTTGAAAGGACTCATGCAAAGAGGCGACAGCAATGATCTTTATACTAAACAGCATCCTTGTTAGAAATTACAAATTATTATTATGTTAGAAATACATATTAGAAATGTATCAATTCTCTTTTTTTTTTCTTTTGTCACTGCACGTAATTGAATGCTACTATGCAAATGCACGACTCTAGTCTAGACATGTGTGTCGTTGTGTAAAATATTTCATGCATAGAATTTACATATAATGAATTGGATTGAAATATTTTATAGGTTTGAATTCGTGACTTTAAACCAAAGAACGTAAAATAATAATTCAAATAAAATACAATCATAAGACGAAATATAATATTCCACCTTGATTCAATCACAAATTAAATAATGTGAACTTTAAAAAGCTCACCGATTTACTTAGAAGTTTTCACGTTTTTTAAAGTTTTATCAAATTCGAAGTGGTAACTATTATTGCAATTTATTATTATTATTAATTTTTAAGTTGATTATTATTATTATTATTATTAAGTAAAGTTAAAAGTCACCTTTTTAAATCAGGGATGAAAGCACTGTGCATAAAATGGCTGATTTTCACCACTACGTTTTAATAGTATTCTTCGTTTTATTAAATCAAGACATTATGTTATTATATAAGTCAAGAAATACTATTAATATTTAGTGGTAGACATCGGCTATTTGTGGCACAGCACTTTCATCCCTGCTTTTTAAAGTTCATATTGTATAATTTATAATCTCTCTATTCTAAAAAAAAAAGCAACTAACGCTGTCAACGCCGCCGCCGATTTTGAATTTTTTGTGACCGGAGGTCTTTCTTCGTTAATATTAAAAAATATATATTGCATACAAAAATATGAAAATCGGTGATATTGTGGAGAAATGTTTGATAAACACGCTGATGCAGACAGTTTTCAAATCGAATAATTATTTTAAGAGATATTTAATGTTAAAGTTGGCCAAAATCGTTCCATTAAAAAGTTTTCTAGGAGCAAAAACTATACATAGGAAATTAATCATTTTTAGATCATTTTATACATTATAAGTTCCCGGTGTGCAGACTGCATTTATTTTTTTAATTTGAAATATTTTTTTGAGGTTTTATTTTTATTTTAAAATCAAATTTTCAACATTTCGAGAAATATTTTTTACAACTTTTAAAAAAGAATATTATTTTAAATTGTTACCAAATTTAAAAACAGCGCAAAAAATAATATTTCCTTGAAAAAAAAAATATTTACACGTGACAATAATAAACAGAAAAAAAAACTTTCAAATGAGAATTAAATGATTACGTATTAAAAGCAGGAAAATATTGATAATTAAAAATTGATAATTACAGTATTAATAAAAATTGCCAAAACGCAATTTTGCTAAACAGTTTAAATTTAAAAATATACTTACACGAGACATTTATTTCATACTTTGAGATAATCTTTTAAAACTAATCTATATATATATATTGCGCTTCCGATAATCTCTCTATATATATATATATATTACACTGTAGATAATTTGTCAAAAAATGTTTTTGTATGTAACATAGTGTTCCGCATTGATCAGTTATGCAATTATGCGGAACAGCTCTGCGAATGAATTTTGATAAAAGTTGTACTACTCGTTAGATAACCATTTAGCAAAAGTTTTAGTATATAACAAATCCTTCTACGCTACTTAGTTATATAACTAAAGAGGGCAGTTATATAATCAAGGCAACCCGATTATGAAAGATTAATCTTTTTAAAACATTCTACTTGACGCATTTTGATGAGACGCTCTGTTAGTCAAATAATTTTTTAGCGATTGTTTTAGTATATCGCCCATTTTTCTGGCACAGTCGGAAAATTAATAGCGCGATGGCATTAGTATAGTTTTCAGCATAGCGGAAAACATCTTAAAGAAAGGTCGATATTGCTTTAAAATACTAGATCAAATTTACCGATATATTTTGTTTGATTCAAGGTTTGCTTGGAAAAACCGGCTAGCAGCAGTTCGGCAAAGCCTACTATTTACGAATAAAAGTGTTCTTGTATTTAATAGAGTAACTGTCGAGGATTGCGTATAAGTAATGCGAAAGGCTTCATTAGAGCTCCGTTAGAGATTCTAAACTAGATGACAATTGTTATGGAAGAGAGGTATTTTTCGTCAGAACTAATAATAAATATCATTTGAATGAATGTCAGTATACTCGTATTGAGGTCCTCCTGATATATCTTTATTATGTAAAATAGTACAGACATTGATACATGTCAAAATAAGATAGGGAAAAGGGTAATATAGAAATTTAAAACATCAGAATATTTCCTTTTTTATGAAACGTAAATAAAGGATTTTTAAGTAACATCCTTAGCTAATTTTTGACTATTCAAAAGTCTTATTTGCCTTTGACTAGTCTCTTTAAAATACGACGTTTTAAAATTATTCATTTAATTCTCTTGGGAACCACCAAGCTTAACATGTTTTACTCACATTCCACTTAGGTTTTTTAATAAATCATTGGAATTTTATCGCATCTTTTCACTTTATTTTTAGACAAATATAATCTCGTAACTTTTATTCTTAAAAAAAAAAAAAAAATAAATAAAATAAAATAAACATCGGCAATAATTTCGATTTTTATGACATTTCTTTAAAATAATGCATAACGTTTGAATAAAGTATTTGTAAAATAAAATATACCTCATTGGAACCTAAATGCGACGATACAAATTACGAGTTTAAAAATAAAAATATTGAAAACCTGAGATAAAACCTTTTCACTCTTTTTTAATTTTTATTCAGTTTAAACTTTTCCGTAGAGTTTCTACAACAATACATAGGATGAAATGTTTTAAAGAAATATTCGTTATAAAGAACAATATTTATTCGGCAGCTGTTTTCCTTCTAAGAATCTCGCTATTTTGAGTATAAATGCAGGGCTTTCTGCGTTCCTAATATTTTCGTACTTTACTACGATTTTAATATTTTAATACGAAAAACTTCATTGTAATTTCTTTCTCAGATGTTGTAGGAAATTTTTTTCTATACAACTGTTAAGCCTCCGCGATGTGTGACATATGTCAAAGGTTCCTCGACAAAAGGTCGAATCGTTCTAGGAATTGACCACAGAGATTTTGTTTTTGAAAATGTTTTAGAAAAAGGTTTAAAATAGTTCTAGCTATTTAGGAACGCTTCCAGCCCTGTAACTGAAACCACTCGGTTAAGATTAACCCTCTAGCGCATACTGTTGCCAATTGGCAACAAATTAAATTTTCTCTCCTTATCGTTTATTTACCGTTGCCTCTGGATAACTTTATGCTTTATGTATTCATTTTCACCCTATACTTAGGTTTAGTATATTATCATAGGTGATAATAATTGTTTATCAGCTACAAATAAAAAAGGAACTTCTGAAGCCTTCCATTTTTCTAGCCATAAATGGATTTCTAACGCAAATAAAAAAATATTTAAAATGCAAAATTTCATTTGAAAAAAAATATTTTTCAAAAGAATATGCTTTTAAAAGTGATTTTAAATAATTTTCAGTAAGGTTTTTTGCAACAAATATTGTATGCATGCGAATATACGTTTCTTGCCATTTGGCAAAACCATGAATTGAGTTCCGTTTTTATTTACATTTTTAGTATTCTGTTCAATGAATTTTTTGATTATTTCGTCTTGCTTTTTGTCTATTTTTTCATCAAAAAATTTGTTCTGATAGGGCCTCATCAACACATATTTTAAAGCAAAGATACTAAAAAAAATATTAACAGAAGAAATTTGGATTGGATTGTCTAGTGAAAGTGGCATTTCTTACAATGACAGGGATGACGATCCACCTTTTGATCCAAACCTTCTATTCAAAAACGGTTCAGACACTTATGATGAGACTGATTGTGATTTACAAGCAGGTAAATCAGCTACTGAAATTGACTAGGATTTTGATGCAAACGTTGGGATAGTGAATATTCCATCTACATTAAAATGAAAGCAGCCAGGTAAATGTAAACAGAAAAAAAGTGAAAGCTTCAAACTCTTCAGCCAGATCCTTCTTGGATAAAAATTATTGGAGATGTTTCTCTGCCTGAAAGTGTTTTATCATTAAAAACACCATATAAATATTTTTTGTAGTTTTCCACCCAGTACGTTTCGAGCATATCTCTCAACAAACAAGCCTGTATAGTGTTTTAAAACATGTTCGAAAGCCACTCAATATGTTCTCGAAAGATATAAAAAAGAATCTAAGGATTTGTATCTTGAGTAGCATGGCAAACTTTAAAATTATAAGATTTTTTGGGAACCCTGTCATTGGTGTATCACCAGGTAGTCGCACTATCATCTTGAATACATTTGAAAGTAAACGGTATACGACAATTTTCCCACCTGAACGATAATACATTGTCTAATGCACTGTAAAAAAACCACTGTAGATTTGCCAGAACAAACTCGATCACAGTGAATGTGCTGCATCTTTCTTTGGTTTCCTGAATATATTAACATGGAAAATACAGTAGTTGCGTAAAATTAACAGCACAATGTGCTGGCAATTTTGACGCATTTTTTTACACAAACTGCTGGCGTCCAAATTCTGTTAATTTTACGCAACTACTATATTTTCCATGTTAATATAGTCAGGAAACCAAAGAAAGATACAGCACATTCACTGTGATCAAGTTTGTGCGCGAGATGAACAGTATTTTGTACTGTAAAAATGTCGTTTTTTTACAGTGTGGGAAAGATAAATTATTCAAGTTGGGACCAATAGTCGGTACCCTGAATGTAAATTATTATCCATTCCCATCAAAAAATCTCTCTGTGTTTATGAGCAAATAACTGCGCCAAAGGCTAGTCACCATATGGAGCAGTATATCCCCCCCCCTCCCCACACCATAAAAAAAACTCATGTCATAAAAATGTGGTTTTAAATTGTTATATTTCGCAGGAGTATCAAGATGTGCGTACAATTTTGATATTTATTGAGAAAAAAATACAACCAGTCTGCCAGGTGGACATGACTTGGAGGTTAGCGTTTGAGTTAATGCTTGACTAACTCATCCAGTTGTTGAACTTGTAAATCATGAACTGTATTTTCATATGACACTTTTAAAATCAAAAGTAATTTCGTGCCTTGGAATAATAAGAAAAAACAGAAGCCCGTGCTGCAAAATGCCACCCGACAATTAATAGAAAAAAGACCAGCGAAATATCGTAGAATATGCTTAGAATAAGCTTAATGCATGGTGTTGCCATTTGGCAACCATTAAAAAAAATGCAAAATACGGAACAATATAAAAGTGATATTTTTTTTTAGTATTTTTCCTTTAATGCATGCCCATTAAAGAATCAAATATATTTTTTTAAAGGAAAAATAAAAAAAATCATGCACTAGAGGGTTAACTTGTTGAAACGTGAGTTTTATGCAAATGTAAAAAACAATTGCTTCGCGTATATAAAGTTTCGGAAACTCGTGAAATAGAATTGCTAATCTCGATGTCGTAATTTTTATGTTCAATACTGATAGATACTTACAACTGTTATTTCGTAGCGTTGATCCATTTACGCAAAATATAATGTATTTCAAACACCATGTTTAACCCCTTCATTGCGAACTTCACGTATACGTCTCATATAGGTGCTCAGAATGCATGATTTTCCCTAACAGTAATTCTATTTAAAATTGTTCGTCTTATTTAATCGCTGATTTTCTGCGATCAAATTAAGCATAGATTTCTCTGTGAAAAGTACTGGTGTTAAAAGACACAAACTTCTGTACTGTACGCTTCTCGTGAAGAAGTTAAAAATTGGAGTGTCAAAGATGGATGCTACTTTTGCCCAAAATAATATGGATAATATTTGTTGTCCTACAGCCCTCTCAACCGGACGTGACCGCAGATCAGTAGTTCACAAAGTGTTCGTAAAGGTGGGTACGGCTTCCTTTTTACATGCAATAATGTCTGACCTGACCTCAACGTTTTCTTACAAACTTCATTATAATGAAAGGGGGATGTGCATGAATGTAGAAAATAACACTTAGTTTCTCATTTCGCTCCAATAATTTGTATTTCTTAAGAATCTAAACCTATTCAAATAGACAAACTATCAAAATTTGAAGTTATATTTGGTATTTGAAAAGTTAACAATGGATATATATACGTTGGGCAGTCAAAAAGTGTTCTCGGAATTCCATTGTAACTGCTTATTAACAAAATATAGGTATACATTTACTTAATCGCCTTCAAAGTGGCTCCGTCAGAGCACAAAACACTTGCCCCACAACTTTTTCCATTGCTGGAAACAACTATGAAAGTCCTGCTTTGGTATCGTCCCAAGTTCTGCGGTGTCAATACGGTTACCTTTGAGGCCCATTTTGATCTTGGGGAAGAGCCAGAAATCGTCATGCTTAGGGTATTCATTTGTCTTCCATTTGTAAGGTCGGCAAAATCTCTGGAGCAGATTTCCCCAAAATGCTCATGAACTTGTTGTTCGCCTTTTTCGACATCGCGCTGATCAACACTCACTCTTACCTTCAGCTAAACTGCCTGTTAAGAATTCCCGTAGTAAAAAAAAAAAAAGAAAAAAAAAAGATATTGTTAGTAAACAAATAAATTAATTATATTGTGGTATTAAAGGGTTATAACGAAATTCCATTATATTTTGATTACCCCTTGTATACAGATATATCCACGTGTTATAACCGACGAATAAAAAATGTTGCTGAATGTTGTCTGAACTTTTTTAAGACTTTTACGCTTTTAAAGTCTTTAAAGATTTTGTTTTTTGATAGCTAATGAGGTGAGATAATTGGTTAGATTTGAATGAGAAACTCTGTATTGAAAAGAATTCTTTATTAATGACGGACAGAACTGGTTTAAACACTCGATTAAAAAGAAAATTCACTATTTAAAGTCAAAAATACTTTTAAATATCCAATTAGCTGTAGCTAATATTTAACCGTGAACTATTTAACATCTTTATTTTATTAAATTATAAACAGAAGTTCTCCTATACGTCCATTAAAAATATTTCAAAAATATATATTCTAAAAACACACTCAAAATATATATTAAACATTTAATTGCTAAAAAGGACGTCAAATGTTAATAAAATACATTAAAAGATCTTAATAATCGATTGAATTTACTCAATCATCATCAGAAAAACAAATAAACACTAAGATGGAAAATGACAATAAACTATTACAAATGAAATATTAAAATAAATAAGTAAAATAAAAATCACGCGCGTAATATTTTAACATGTTTCACGTTGCTCTATTTTATTTTCAAATTATCTAACAATTCAATCCAAATATTTGGGATTTAAAATGACAAGGAATCATTGCAGACCACTGAGTTTCTGACGTAAATTTCAATAGATTCTCTAATAAAAAGTTGCAAATAAAAATCTGACCCATAAATGAATCTACTTTCATTAAACAAAATATTTATGTTTTCTATTTTATTTAGCCTAGATAATGCGTTTTTACCTCTATTAAATTTTATGTCTGCAATATGTTCTTTACATCTCACTTTGAATTTTCTTTCAGTCATGCCAATATAATAATTTCTATAACCACCTTCTTTAAGAAAAGGAATGATATAAACACCGGAAAGGTCAAATTTATCAATAGGGTCAATTCTAGTGGTTAAAATTGATTTTAATTTTGGAGGGGGGTCTAGCAATTAAATTTAAATCAAACTTTTTTAATTGAGTTTTAGCGGATTCGAAGAAATTTGGATAATAATTTATAACCACCCTTTTCATGTTATTTTCTCTGTCGGTTTTATTCTCGAAAACTGCATCGTTCATTTTGTTAATAAACTTTTTAATTAATTTATTAACTATTTTAACTTGATATCCGTTGTTAATAGCTATTGTTTTAATTTTATCTAATTCATCATTTAAATTTTCATGGGAACAAATTCTAAAAGCTCTGTTAATAAGGAATCTAAATGTAGATAATTTATAAGAATATGGAGTGCAAGCATCAAAAGGTATAACATTTAAGTTAGTTATTGGCTTACGATGTATTGAAAAAATTAGTTTATTATTTTCTCTTTTTAATTCAACATCTAAAAAAGGTAATTTCTTATCGGTTTCAAGTTCAAAAGTAAATTTAATCTTATTATCTAAATCATTTAACTGTTGAATAAAAACTAACAATTTATAAACTTCCCCCTGCCAAACAATAAAAATATCATCTACATAACGTAGCCATACTAATCTTTATTTTATGCACAAAAATCTCTTGCAAAATTAATTTAACCTGAATCACAGACATAAATATTGTCTTTAAATTAATTTTTACATATTGTACGATCCTTGTTTAAATATTTATACATAAAAAAACCTTAAATCTGAATTTTATTCAACCAATATTTCTATGAACAAAAACAAATATTTTTAATGTTATTTACTTACATACTTACACAAAACTGTTGCAGGGTGTGTACCTATTTCCGACATTCTTACCTTACTTGAAATAGTAAAGGAAACGGCATTTCGGAAGTTAAAGAAATATAGATTTTTAATTCTTTCTTCAACAATGCCTTTACATTATCTGTCGATATTATTTTATAAACATAGTTTTGTGTTATTTTACTTAATAGGGAACAACATTTTAATAGCAATTAAATTAAGAATTTATTAAAATTAAAACCAAGTGATATTTAATTTATAAAGAAATAAATATTTTTTAAAGGTTCTAAATTATTATGTTTTAAAACTTTTTTTTAAATAAAATAAATGTTTAGGAGGCGGCGAAGTCGGTTAAACATATAAATAAAAATACTGATTTCTTAAAAAGATGTAAAATTATGAGGCTTCGGATTTCTAAACTATTTTATCTGAAATATATTTTTAATAAGCCATTATTTCCATATATAGCAACTGCGTAACACATTCTTTTTCGCCTAGTAGATCGAACCATATTATGCAATCAGGTATGTAAGGGTATGCTAGGTTAAACGCAACGGTAGTGGGCCACTTAAGGACATTTATCTAATTATTATAAAAGTATTAAGATATTCTAAAAGACATGCATTTTTTTAACCAAGTCTTAACCTTCAGGTATCGGAATAAACATTCAAAGTTTCAAAATATATTCTTCGGAAAAAGTGAAAAATCAAAAAATTACCTTCCTCTACGCTCCAGTAGTGGGCCTAGTAAATTTTTGATGCTCCAGTAGTGGCCCCCCCAGAAGTGGGCCACTCCAGTTTTGAGTTTAGTGTAAAAATACTGAAGTTATACTTTTTTTACAATTCTAAAATTGAATATAAACAATAATGAAATTATGCATAGAAGTTTGGATGATTACGTAAAATAATCTCACTAGTAAATCTGCAGATCAGGGGCCTCAACTTCAGTTCTGTAAAAAAAAAATTAATTTTATCTCACTTTACATATAAGCTGATGTTCTACAAGCTGCAAAGTATTTTTTTAGCTTAAAACAGGTTGTCCTTTCTTATCTTTTAAAAATAGCTAATTTCCAAGAAGCCAGTTTTAGAGCTATAATTTTAATTGCTGAACTATTTCACAGTTTTTTCATCATGTGAAAATCCATTTCCATCAAAATAGTTACATCTTCTTAATGTTACTAAATTTAATTTTTGTGCAGTTCTTGTGATCTATAAGTTATATTTAAAAAATCTGCTTATATGCTTTCACTTGTTAAACAGTAAATATACCCATATTCTGTGATCAAAACTTTCTGAATTGTGTTACAATGAATTTAATGAATTTATAGCGATTTCTGTCATTAAAAATACATTTTCTGTGTTTTTGTACCAGAATGATACAAATGGTAGAAAAAAAAAACCCTCATCAGTTTTCATCGACAACAATAGTAGACAAATTAGCAATTTTTTTCTATCGAAATGCATAGTTTTTTTTTCCCTCTACATAACAGTCTGTTATATTTTGTGATTTTAAAAAAATCTGCCCTATTTGTTATTACGCAGTGGTGATAAATAATAAGACAAATATAATAAACAGGATAATTAAAAGCTGAAATGACTGCAAAACAAAATGCTTTATCCCAAAACGAAAAAAATCTCAAATTTGAGAGGGGTTTACAGCCAATTTATTACAAAGAGTACTTTAGTTGAAACTTCCAATGAAAGAGAGGCAGCCGACTGCGGCGATAATTTCCTGACTCTCCTTTTTTTTCCCATCGGCTATTTTTTAACACTTTCTTTTATTTTTTTATTTTTTCTCTTTCGGTTTTTCTTTTTTTTCTGCATCTTTAGCATTTTAAGACCTTTTCTTTTCTTATTGAAGCATTTGGGGAAAAGTTACAACTGCAGGGAGTTTCTCTCCTTTTCTTTGTGTTACTCCTCCCCTTCTGGTCAAAAAAAGAACTCCTTTGAAGGGTATTAGTACATTTTTAAATGGCCCACCATTTAAAGGCACTGAATGACTGCCAGTCTCAGTTGATCTTTCTTGAATGTAAAAGTCCACTTGAGCATCTTCAACAATTGCTCTTTGCTCATGCTCAATAGTCTCAGTATCAACAGTTTCAATAGATTCTTCAGTGCATGCCGCCACAACAAATATGACTGGTGTACCCTATAACAAGTACAATGTAAAAATTGAATAATTAATTGTAAAAAAATATACTCAAGTGTTTTCTACCCAAATTGTTTTGTGATAGATTGCCTGGGAAATTGGTTCCATGTTCAAGTTTCCTTCGTCTCCAATCATAAGTAGTAAAGGTATGTTTACTCCAAGGGTACTTTCCATTTCCCTTTATTTTCTATGGAAGATGTAAAGTTTTCATCTCCAATTTTACCTTCAAGAACTTCCAAGAAAGAAAAAATTATTTCTATCTCCTTTATTGGCGATATTATCACTTTTTTTATGTTAGTGTGGATCCAACAGTTACTTTCTTTGGATCCCATGGAACTAGTCTACCTGCCTTGAATCCATTCACAATTGTTGCAGGAGTTAAACGATCTAGTGCTGATTTCGGGACTGGTATAAAGTCATGTTTCTGCATCTGTTTGCCTTCATGGGTTATTCTGAAGTTCACTACTTCCTGTCACCAAGCACTTTTAAGAGTATGGAAAACAGCAACGTCCATTGGTTGCATTAAGTGATCCATGATCCGAACAGATGATGATTATATTCAAAGATCCATAAATAACACTACAGGTCACTCTATGCAATGCTTATTTAATATGGCTCAAAAATTTTAACCTTTGTCTTGAATATTGAACCTTTGAAGTATAAATTATTTTAGATATTCATTTCTTTTAATAATCATATGTCTGATAGCTTAGTGAAGCTACATTTTCGCTGCTCCAGAAGTGAGCCACTTGTGCACCAATAGTGGGCCCCTGGCCCTCTACTGGTTCTAATGAACAAAAACCTAAATAAATTATATACAAAATCTTAGAACCTCAAAAAATACTTAATTAAAATAAATTAAACATAAATTATTTTTTGGGTGTATGCTCCAGTAGTGGGCCTCCATGCCCACTACTGGTACAATTTAAGAAACTGTGATCCAGAAGTGGGCCACCCCTTAAAATCAATATAATACCCAATTTTTAAGTTTTCAGCTAATCTAACAAATTATTTATAATGTAATCGAGTATATCAATGGAAATTTAATTTAAAATAAAACGTAATATTAAAGAAACAACGCTTTAAATAAAACCTTATCTCTTAATGAAATCACTAAGAATTTGTCAAAAAATCTGTGTTTGAAGACACTCTATAAAATAATATATCTACAGAAAAATAACAATTATTCCAAACTGTTTATGGAAAGTTAACATTTAAGGACTTTAGCTAATCAGCTTTCTTTTAGTCGTTTTTCTGAGATGGGTTGTGAGCTTGCTTTTAAACTTTGAAAATTAGTGGCCCACTACCGGTGCGTTTACCTTATTTACTTTACAATGAATATTGCATTCTTTTATTTTATTAATTTAAATGTTAGTTAAGGAAAAACGGATTGTTAATGTACACTTTACAATTTTTTATGATTTATTTGTCAGAGAAAATATTGTCGTTGTTTAGCAATAATAATTTAAATAATTTGCAAATAATACTTATACTAAAGTATTTTTAAAAATTTAGTTCTTAATTGTTATAAAAATGGTCTATTGATATTCATGATGTGTAAAATACACTTTATGAACATTTGATGTCGATTCTTGACCTAATACCAATACTTATCTTTCTCCTGATTTTTTTTTTTTCAAAATTTAAAAAAACATACTTTACACAAGTAAAATTATTTAAATTAATGTGCTTTTCTTTTATGTTGTAGTCAAAAGGCACTAATAAGGGCGATATATATATGTATATATTTATTGGTACATTTTATGATTTTTTAAGGTTTCTTATATATGCAGTGGTGGTCAAAAGTTTCCGGCCAGCATAAATATTTTGGTTAAATTGTAAGTATACCCGTATGAAGAGGAATCTCAAAGTGATACTTATACATTTTACAGACATATTAGTTAGGAACTTATTTATGGAATAAAAAATAATTATCAATAAATTCAATTGACAAAATTAATTGCATAGGAAAACAAATGTTCTCAAAAGTTTCCGGCTGTCTTGCCAAGTTTGGAAAAAAATAGTATTATAATAGAAAATAACAGTGATCAACAATTTTTACAATTAGTATTTTGTCGTCATACCTATAGCAATAAGTACTGCAACGCAGCGACGTGGCATCGATTCAATGAACGGTTAAAGATCGTGTATGGTAAGTTTCTTCGAAT
Source organism: Maratus speciosus (assembly GCA_963932465.1). Classification (NCBI taxonomy): domain Eukaryota; kingdom Metazoa; phylum Arthropoda; class Arachnida; order Araneae; family Salticidae; genus Maratus; species Maratus speciosus. The sequence continues at coordinate 42,676,260 of OZ010790.1, forward strand.
CTTCTTACAATTTTTGCAAAAATTCTGCTGAATTGGAATAGTTATAATTCCGCACATGCTTGTCAAATTCGATCCAAAGATTTTCTATTGGATTCAGATCGTGTGATTGGGCTGGCCATTTCAAAAGCGGGATTTTTTTTGTGAGAAAGTTGCTACTTCACGAGCTTGCATATATTCTTTGAGCCGTTATCATGCTGACACAAATAGTTGCGACCATAATTTTCCCTTTAATAAGGCAGAAAATATTCTTGCAAAATATCCTTATACATTGCATCATTCATCTTGGCGCGGATTTAAACTAACGAAACGACATCTTTTCCAGAAATTGCTCCCCAAACCATAACGTGTCTATCCCATGTTTTATTGTAGGAATAACATATCTAGAATCATATATTTTGTTTTTAAGCCGTGGGACGTAGTATCTGCCATCACTCCCAAAAAGGTTGAACTTCTTTTCATCGGAAAATAGTACTTTTTTTTCAGTTTTCATTTCAACTATATTCGTGCTGTTTGGCAAACGCCAGTCGGCCCCTCTGATTTTTTTTTACTTATGATAAGTTTTTAAACACCGACTTTTCCATAAAGTCCTACGCCACGTAAGCATATTGACACAATAGACAGACTTATTTCAGCAATATTTTCACTCCGTAAATCGCGTGATATTGCAGAGGCATTTTTAAGCTGGTCATCAATCGCTTTTCCCCTGATAATTATGTCCGCACGAATAGTCGTTTTCCGGGCTTTGTCGGACTGCAACAAATCCTCAAGGCCCTGTCCTTCTTTATATATTTTTAAAATATCGTTCCGATCTTTATATATTTTAAAAATATTTTCCGATCGTTAACTTTGCCGCAATCTCACCAGAGGATTGGTCATTTAGCGACAAACAGATCATTCGTTTATGAACAATAATTGTTGAACTTTTCATTTTTGAATTTCCCCTACGTTCTTCAAGTTGATTAATTAACAAACACGGCCAAAAAAGCACTTTACGGATAGCAAAAACTAACGATTGACGAATGGCCGGAAACTTTTGCACACGTGAATTTCGGATTCCTCCCCTTTGCATAAATTGTCTTGAGTGTCCAATCAAAATGATCATGTGGTAACAGATAATTTGCATATTCCTAACTTCTAGAGCAATTGCACTTCTACATCGCCGAAACGATCTGGCAAACAAATCAAATAGACTAACTGGCCGGAAAGTTTTGACCGCCTCTGTATATATATATATATATATATATATATATATATAACCTTAAAATAAACTAAAATAAATAAAATCATAAAATTTACCAATACCAATATATATATATATATATATATACATATAGCCATTATAAAATATTACAAATTATCATCTATATTAAATATAAAAAATTATAAGATATGTTTTAAGACAAGACTGAAGCATTATGAATTTTACTAATTTTATCTACAGATGATATTTTAAGTTAAGTATTAAATATGATCTTTATCTATTAGGAAAATTATTTATAAGTAAAGTGTTATTTAAATTAAAAGTTAAAGTTTATTCATTAAAAATTTTAAAGAACATAGCGGCGTAACAGAAAAGCATGGAATTGAAAATGCAGTAAAGCTTGAACAATGCAAATATTAGGGGACCATGGCAGACTTACCAAGCCTAAATTACCACAAGTTCCATTAATTAAATCAAAAATTACCTCCTTGATTATATACATATATATAAGAATTTTAAAAATTATATATATATTGCCCTAATTAGTGCCCTTTTTTGTTAAAGGGGCTTTTTCTGCCTCCTTTACAGCTTTTCCTGCCCTACCTTGGTAAGTATAATTTCTGAACAAGGACTAACTTTAAATTGTTACATTTTATTCTTTATATACTGTAGTTTTATAACCACAGCTATACTTTAAATTAATTTTCAGTTTTTCATTTTACTATTCTACTTAATATCATCCTTGATTTATGTTTAAAATTTAAAATGTAATTCGTAATCTTCTATATATATATATATTTTATAAATTTATAAATTTTTCATTTTACTTTAAATTTATTGTCAGTTACTTCTTAAGTAGTTTTAAACTACACTTTTCTGTTCCTAGTGGTTCACAATACAAGACATTATACAAGGCATTCAAACAATAGAATGGGTGCTATGTTGGTCGCAACTAGGTAACCATTGAATACTGCTTTACTGTTCAGCACAGTTCCTTTTGATTTAATTAATTGTAACGTATGTTTTAAAGTATACTTTTCTTTATATAACAAAGACGTGGGTTGGCGATTAACGTAAAACGTTGCTAAAGTTTAAATCATGTACAAAATGTTCTTAATCCAAACTTTTTGAATAATTGTTCCAAACAATACTAGGTAAAAATAAACTTTAATCTTTGGAATTCGTCGAAAATAATGGTATGTGTTTGTATAAGAAGGTTTTTTTAAAGGAATGTTCTACTAGTCTTTAAGATTATTACAGAAAATGAGTTTTTAAAAAATTCAGTGAAAAGACGCATCTAATATTAAAAGAAAAGATTTAATCTCGCAATCGCGTTTGAAATTTTACTTTAATATTCCCAGACGTATTGCATAATTCTTTTACTTTTGCTCGATCCATCTTTTATTCTCATGAGTAAAGGGAAATCTAAAGCACAGTACAATATAAAATTACGAAAATCGAATGATATGATTAAAATCCGCAGAGAATGATTTCACGATTAAAATTGCTTCATTCTGTTAAACATTACCATAACGTTTTATATTTTTATATAGTTAATACAACTATTTTTTAAACTAAAATTTTCTTCAACATTTTCTACAGCAATGAATGTTATAATTTCCTTCATTTTTTTTCTTTTAATAAGCGTTTATTATTATAATTATAATTAGAAGCTTTTATTATTACAATGCGAAGCTTATTTCATACATTAAAGGAAATTTTAATCGCTGTAATCTATACAGGTCTGTTTTCTGCTTCTACGTGAAGCTATGGAGATTCATACTTCTAAAGCAAAACTTTGTAACGATATGACACACGCACTTATTGACTCTCGATAGAGGAAGACACTTAAAGAGGGAAAAGAGGAAAGGAAAAAGGGAAAAGGAGGGAATCGGCTCATCTTGAATTAAGAAAAATAGAAAAACGAAAGGTTTTCAGCCAACCAACTGAGGATGTTCCAGTGGGAACGAAAACATTATTGTGGTGAATCTTTTAATATGTTTCCTAAATGTGGCGTCTAATATATATTTTTTAATGTTACATCAAATATATTCTATTGAAACAGACCTGTATATATTACAGGAATTAAAATAGTCTTTAAAGTATGAAATAATGTCTGAAATTGGTACATAAACGCTAAATTATAAATACAGGCATTACAATCTCAAATGTAGGTAACTACATTTTTATAATATTGATTAATTGAAAAGTATTAGAAATACATTCATATAAGAATTCGGTTATTTCAAAGTCTTTTGAAATTTTCTTTTACATATCACGTTATTTCGGTAAATTTCTTTATTTTAAATGGAAATATGTCATTAAAAGAGAAATTTACATCCTTTATCTTAATTTTACATTGATGAAATTCTAAAAACATTTTTGACCTGCATTTCTCCCCTTGCAATTATAAAATTTCAGGGTCGAGTCGAATGGCGAGATGATTAAAAAGGATTATAAGTTAGATCATAAGTCCTCTTCTAAAGAGGATTTCGGAACATTTTTTGTTTCTCCTCTTTCTTAAACAATAATTGCTCAGTTTAGGCTTGGAATTCTACGGTGGCTGTCATTTTGTAATATGATAACGAACTCTGTTGAGATCTTGGTAGGTCTTGTACATTTTCTTAATCAATTTGAAATCGATACGTAAATAAGAGTGCTATCGCAAGACCAAAATTAGATGTAGGGGAGAATGGGGATGAAAGGGAAACTCAAAATTTCAGGAAGAAAATAAAATGTAGAAATTTTCAGTTTCTGCTCAATCGATGGCGATGCTGGTTTCTGTCTTAATAATCCTTATAACTAATATCAGATATTGTAGCGTTGTAGGAGGTGAAGCCAAAACCTGTTTTTAATATATGAATAAAAAAGCAAATTTTGATCTTGATTTTCTTTTTTTCTCTAAAAAATTAATTTTGTGTTTAGCATTATAATATTTATGTTATTCAGCACTGTAAAGTATGCACTTTATGTGAATACCAGTATACTTTGTTTGCTAAAATGCTGTCATGCATGAATACATTTTTAATTTCGCTAGGTGGGTACGGGATTGAAAGAGACAGTAACTCGGGCCCCTTTCATGTCCTCGTTGTTTATAATTATTTCAACAAAATATTATTTATTTAAATTAGGGTTTTTTGTTTTTTATGTAGAAAGAATTGATGCATTATTATGTAGAACAAAAATATGCAAATATTACAGTAAAATGTACCTAGAAATTAGGTATTTTTTCCTTTTCCAAAAATCATCAAAAGTCAATACGCTTCGAAAATATAAAAGGAAAATTGAGAAAAATCGAATTACTGAAGAAGGAATGGTGGGCGCTGTATCTGTAATAGAGGAAAAAGGGGTGTCTGTAAGATCAACAGCTAAAGCCTACGGCATTGAAAAGTCATATTTAGAAAGAATTCAAAGTATTTCAAGGTTTAAGGTTCAAAGAATTTAAGAATGCACAAGCAGGTGAATTTCAATACGCCAATTTGGTAATAGGAAAGTTTTTATTGAAGCTCAATAAAAAGAGTTAGCTTCATATTTGCTCCAAGCATTTAATATGAAATATGGTTTGACAATTGTGCATGTGAGTATCCATTTTTTTCTTTTTAATTCTTCAAATATGTCTCTGTATTGGAAACAAACAAGCAAGCTCGATTTGATTGGTTCATAAATTTTAATCAGCAAAATTCATTACTTTCTCTTAAGAAAACCTATACCCATTAATTTAACAAGAAGTACAAGTTTCAACAAAGCTAATTTTGATATTTTTTAAAAACTTTAGTCAGTTATGAATCGCTATAAATTCACACGAAATACAATATGTAACTATGATGAAACAGGTTTAATGACAGAGCTCAAGCCACCTAATATAGTAGCAAAAAGTGGTGAAAGTAATTTTCTCATGTAACATCGGCTGAACATGGTAAACGTATCAAACTTTTGCTTCTGCATCAGGTAACTTTGTTTAACAGTATTCGTTTTCCCAAGGGAGAATTACAAAGAGTTCATGCTCGGAGCTGCCTCATCCCAAAGGCTTCGACTTGCTCATCAAAGTTAAGGGACGACCGCAAGTTTTTTTTTTTTTTTTTTTTTTTTTTTTTTAACAGCAATTAAGAATTAGCTTAATGTTCTAGTTGTTCCAAAACTGATCATACGTTTCTCTTATTTGATAATCATGTAAGCAATATTAATATCAAGACAATAAAATTTGTGAAAGATAATGGAATAATTATTGCGACATTCCTGTCGCACTTTATCCACAAATTCCAGAAAAGTACTCGGAATGAATTTGAAATACATTTTTTAGAAAAAAAAGTATAAAACCATTTTGTACTTATTGATGACATGAATATTAATGATATTGTGATGAAGTTACCTAAATCCGTAACTGGTGGTGAGACAGATAGAGCTAAATATTTCTTAAAAGATTTGATTTAAAGTTTTTTTAAGTCAAGTAGGCCTAAACAAGTTATTTTTCTTGTTTTTGTTTTATCATATATTGCAATATATTTTATTTTTATTTGTGTATTATTATCTTTTATTTTTGAATAAATGTAATCACAAATAAAAAGAAAAAAATCATAAAATTGTTTTATTTATGTGTGTCTATTTCAACCCCTCACACTGTCCCTTCCATCCCCTACAATGGGGTTAAAAGGGACATTTTTCCCAATTTACAAAAATGCGTACATATTTTAAATTACTATACTTGAGGATAACAAGGTTTAATAGTATAAAAGCAAAGGTTTTAGACGAGAACTAGGCGCAAACATGAGAATGATATCTTTTAATGTCATTATTGTATAATCTTTTAAAGACAAAATATCCCTTTCATCCCCCATCTGCCCTATATATATATATATATATATACATTTCAATGGAGGGTGCTTTGAGAGTTATCATCTGTGAAAATATACCAAAATTTTAAGAAATTGTGAAATACAGCTAAATTTGTTGAAAACTTCAGGTCGTCGTAAATGAAACCTACTTCTAGATGACTGACTATTTTTTGAAAATTCACTTACCAACTCAATACTGACGAAAACAGCCAATCTTCTATGATCGGTTTCGCGCATTTTAGCTTTGTGTGTTTTGAGTAAAATTGGCTGAAATCTGATAACAAAAAATAGCAAAGGTATCTTTTCCTCACGGCACAGGCCGAAAGAACATTTTATAATAAGAACCCAAATACTGAGACATAGCAATATGTTATTTCAATATGTCACAAAAAATAAAATTGATATTCTTTAATAATAACAGATTTTATTGCATTCACAGCCTTAATAAAAGCAGCTTTAGGATTTAATGCATATCGGTAAAAATTTAACTTAATAAACTCTTATAAAGCAGTACATTATATTCTACTATCGTCTGTTAACTATCAAAATCTCCACGCTACCAGTTTCGAAACTATGCTGTTGTTATTTGAAATAATATTCAGCCTCATTCACTGAATTTCAATAATAACGATTACTGTATGCTAAAATTATAGTGAAGTAATAAATATCGCAAATGAATATGTTTCGTAACTCAATATTAACAATTTAATTTGAGCAGAAGTTACGATACTAGTTGTTATAGGTCACAAATTACAGTTATATCGTTATTAAAAGTTAAGACACAAGATAAAAGTTATTATAATTTATGCAGAAAAAGATGAAGTATGAAACAACTGTATATTTTATTAAGGGGACAAGGGACCTTAAAATCCTTAAAAATAATTTTTTTTTATTTTTTGTAAATTTCACCTAAATATTATTCAAGGGTACATTATATGCATTATGGCATACATTTATCACAAAAAAAAAATTTTTTTTAATTATTTTTGAGAAAAAATGGAATTTTACGCGTCTTTTCGAAATCTTCGAAATGCCCCCTGCGTCTTCCATATCAATGAAAATCCCCAATATTTTTTATAAAAGTTTGTTTTATATATACAAATAAAATAGAGCATCGAATTTTAAATATTTGAATTTAAAAGTAAAAAAAAAAATAAAAATTTTGAAATTTTTTCGAAAAAAATTCAAAAATTTTCAAATTTTCATTTTTTTTAAAATTTTTAAATTCAAATATATAAAATTTGATGCTCTATTTTATTTATATATGTAAAACAAACATTTATAAAAAATATTGGAGATTTTCATTGATATGGGATGTGCAGGGGGCAGTTCGAATTTTCTAAGACGACACGTAAAATTCCATTTTTTTCTAAAAAATAAATTTATTTTTTTATTTTTTTGTGCTAAATACATGCCGTAATGCATATAATGTACCCCTGAATAATAGTTAAGATAAAATTTGCCAAAAAAAAAAAAAATGAAAATTTTTGAAATTTTTTCGAAAAAATTTCAAAATTTTTAATTTTTTTTTTACTTTTAAATTCAAATATATTAAATTCGATGCTCTATTTTATTTATATATATAAATCAAACTTTTATAAAAAATATTGGGGATTTTCATTGATATGGGACGCGCAGGAGGCATTTCGAAGATTTCTAAGATGATGCGTAAAATTCCATTTTTTTTCTCAAAAATAAATATTTTTTTTTACATTTTTTTTGTGATAAATGCATTCCATAATGCATATAATGTACCTTTAAATAATATTTAAGATAAAATTTACAAAAAAAAAAAAAAAAAAAAAAAATTGAAATTTTGAAATTTTTCGAAAAAATTTCAAATTTTTTCAAAAATTTTTTTTTTACCTTTAAATTTAAATATATAAAATTTGATGCTCTATTTTGTTTATATATATAAACCAAACTTTTATAAAAAAAATATTGGGGATTTTCATTGATATGGAAGACGCAGGGGGCATTTCGAAGATTTCTAAGATGACGCGTAAAATTTAATTTTTTTCTCAAAAATAATTTTTTTTAAATTTTTTTTGTGATAAATGCATGCCATAATGCATATAATGTACCCCTGAATAATATTTAAGGTGAAATTTACAAAAAATTAAAAAAACTATTTTAAGGTCCCTTGTCCCCTTAACATAATATTTCAAAAATATTGAAAAACACTTTAATGTTTTATATGCTGAAGATACGTAGGCAACGCAATTATAAAAATGCTCAATAGGAATCAAGATTATATTGATGAAATTGTCGTGTTATTAATTTTCTAAAAGTTGCATTTTTTAAATTTTTAGAGAGTAACTGGATTCTATCAGTTATATTTAGAAATATTTTCCTTAAGTATTTCGCTCTTCTATTCTCACTTAAGTATTTCGTTATGAAGAAAATTCGTTAAATAGAAATCAACTCAAATTAATGAAATTTGTATAATAAAATACATATGCATTAATTGAAAAATACACATAAAATGGAAATATTGGGAAAATGCATTTTAAATCAGGGAGTAATTATTTTATGCAATATAGATACATAAGAAAAATATTATTAGAATAATATCTAAAAATCACATAATAAAGAGAGGTAAACAAAAACTGAAGCGTAGCGTACCTTTTCTCTTTTTTCTCAGTATTCCATTTTTTTGTTTTTAGAATGTCTGTAATATTTCTTTGTTACAGGTTTCTTATAAAAAATACACTTTTTATAAAAATTTTCGCTCTTTTGTAAGTATCCGAACAATTTATCTGTAACATTTTCGTCAAACTGGAATCCCCTTCTTATTGTATCGAAGGCTTTTTAATTTTCTTTTTTTTTTTTTGAATGGAAATGATTAAATAAATAATTTCATTCTCATACAATCCGCTGAAATAAATCCATACATCCGTCGCAGCAGCAACCTCCCCGTTTAATTGCTACGAGCATGAAAGAGGAATAAACTTCGTTAAATAGAATATTTTTCGTAATATCGAGATTAATTTACATGTTAATGGTGTTCAAAGTCAAGGTTAGCAGAAAATTTCGTTAAGTAGAAAACTTCGTTAAATACGGTCTTCGTTAAAGGGAAGTTCAACTGTACGTAGCACCTATAGTCATCATCTAGTCCAGGGACGGCGAACCTATGGCACGCGTGCCACTTTTGGCACGCGAAAGAATAATTTTGGCACGGAATTTCTTGTGGCTCTAAATCAAAATAACGTGAGATTACACAACATCGCGACTGGTCTTTTCTAAATTTGATTAAATGGAAACTGAAAAAGTTTAATTGCGGGATATTATATTTCAATCTAATTAATTATGAATTATTTAAAACAACGTTTAAACACACAATAAAACAACATATTTGACCATACGTATACGTTTCGTGAGTACTAGGACTCACATCCTCAGTGTAAAAACATTAAAAACTCTAAAAACAATATCCCCCCAACTGCATGTACGGTGAAAAAAAAACCAAATGTCAAAACATAATACCAAAAGACCATCAAGTTCTAACAGCCAATGAAATTAATGCGGAAGTGAAGTGTCGTGACACAACAAATCCATCCAGAAAGTTGAGATGTATGGTGTACTAGATAAATCATTAACCAAGGAGTCTTTAAATTTATGGATATGAATAGCCTCATAAAAGTCTAAATCCAGAGGAGTAATACATTTCTTGATAATGGTAGCTGAGTCAAAATTAAAATTATGTCCCTCCCCCCAGCAATGAGAGGCGATAGAGGATTTCTGTAATTCTTTTTTCTTTACATAGTTTCTGTGTTCATTGATTCTGTAACGGAGTTTTCGTTTAGTTTGTCCAATGTAGGACAAACCACATTGGCATTGAATGTTGTAAATGCCCCAATAATTATGTGGAGGAATTTGGTCCTTAAGTTGCGAAAAAGATAATTTATTAACCGGTTTAAAAACCACATTAAAATCCTAATGTCTTAAGATATTAGCCATCTTAAAGCTAATGCTATTATAAAATGGTAAAATGATAAGATTGGAAATGGAAACCGTAGTAACAGGAGAATCAAGATTATTAACATATTTATTAAGACTATGAGAAATTAAATTATTGATATAAGATAAACTAAAACCTCGATCAATAGCCACAGATCTAATGTAATTTAATTCTGTAATAAGTGAATTATTATCTGAACAAATTAAGCGAGCTCTATTAATCAAATAATGAAAAGCCGAAGCTTTTTGGGAAGGGGGGTGACACGAATTGAAATGGGGGGGGAGTGTGACAGCAAAAGGTTTACGGTAAACGCAAGTGTCAAAGGTATTAGGCTGACGTGTAACCAACACATCCAGAAATGGCAATCTATTATCTATTTCAACTTCATAAGTGAATTGAATGACTGAATCTATTGAGTTTAAAATCGTTAATATATTGTCAACAGAAAATAGAGAAAGGTCCAAGAGTGCAAAAGAATCGTCTACATATCTACAATAAAATGGGAAGTTGATAAGGTTAAACATTTTAACCTCAAAGTAATGCATATATAAATCTGCTAAAAAAGGGCTAAGGGGATTACCCATTGCTAAACCATCCGGATGGTTTAGCAATGGGTAATCCCCAGAAATCCTCTATCGCCTCTCATTGCTGGGGGGAGGGACATAATTTTAATTTTGACTCAGCTACCATTATCAAGAAATGTATTACTCCTCTGGATTTAGACTTTTATGAGGCTATTCATATCCATAAATTTAAAGACTCCTTGGTTAATGATTTATCTAGTACACCATACATCTCAACTTTCTGGATGGATTTGTTGTGTCACGACACTTCACTTCCGCATTAATTTCATTGGGTGTTAGAACTTGATGGTCTTTTGGTATTATGTTTTGACATTTGGTTTTCACCAAATTTTCACCGTACATGCAGTTGGGGGGATATTGTTTTTAGAGTTTTTAATGTTTTTACACTGAGGATGTGAGTCCTAGTACTCACGAAACGTATACGTATGGTCAAATATGTTGTTTTATTGTGTGTTTAAACGTTGTTTTAAATAATTTATATTTTCACACAAGTTCTGTTCTTATTATAATTAATTATGGTCTCAAAATTTTTTTCAAACAAAGACGATATTTGAAAACTATCAACAAGAATTGGTTATTAGACATTACTAAATTTGAAGGTAAAGTTCTGGCTATTCAAAGAAACTGCCGTTTGCTATTTTAACAGTTTTTCTGCCTATCTATGCTTTCGAGTCACTGTTTTTACAAATGAATAATAACAAAACTCAAACTGAAAACACTTGTCAGATAAATCCGGTTCATTTTGCATTAAAATTAACCTGATATTAAGATGCAACAACATAAATCAAATTACATGGCATTAATTTGTTTTTATTAATTTCTAAAATTCATTTGTTTCCATAATTATTATAGTGTAATACCTACATGCATGATCCTCATATTTTTTAAATCTTAATAGAAAATTTTAAGTATAATTTTAATCCATTATTTTTCCGTCTACTAAATTTGTTTTTTATTTGGCACGTCATAGTCACGCAAAATATTTTTTGATCAAATTTGGCACGCGACAACAAAAAGGTTCGCCAACCCTGATCTAGTCAGTCGGTCTGTCTGTCTGCAAATAACAGCGCTAAAACTACCCAGCCGAATGTGTTGAAATTTAATATATGTAATCGTTGCAGAATTTCCTCGAGTCATTTCAAATTTTAGGAAAATCGAATCAAAACTTAAAACGATGTTAATAAAAGTTTTCTTTATTCTATTAAATCCTACCATACGTAATAAATTCAATGATTACGCCATAGCATCTAATCACTCTAGGTTACTTACTCTAGGTGACACTAGGTAATTGACTCTAGGTGATGACTCCCTATATAAGAGGGAGTTCTGTTATTGACGTATTACTGAATTTAATGTATAGAATCGTAATAAATTTTGTATTCATGTACTTTTGCATAAGAGTGCAACAGCTATTGCAAAAAGATCTGAATATTTATAAAACTAGTTATAGTACGATCGTATCTCATTTGCCACGTTTGACGTACAATTTCCGACTTGTTATTTATTATTTTATACACTTCTTTAATTGTATTTTTGAATAGTCTACCTTCCTTTTGCCTCGATTCAAGTCTGCCAAACGACACTTCTCAAACTAGCGCATTGGCGTGTCACCTCAGATCTCATAAAATGTGGATTACCATTGATTGAGAAATAAGTAAAAAATTCACATATTTTGCTTTTAAACTTCTCAATTGTCTTATTGGAAACATTCAAACTAAAATCAGCATTTAGTCATGAGACGAAATGCAATAGTTCACCCTGATCCAATCATAAATTACATAATATGCATATTATAAAGTTCATCGTTTACTTAACTCTTTACTTACTGATAAGTGCCATTAAATTAATTTGTTATGAAATTCATTTAATACATCGATTAGTAGTAATACAATTTAGAAAGAGTTATAGATACATTACTTTATTTTGTTCCAAAAGCATAATTGGTTATACAAAACAAAAATATTTTGAAAAGGATAATTTCTTCTGCCTTTGCATCTTTTCAGCATTCTTGGCGTTGTGAGGGGAGGGGGGATTTTTCAATTCGGAAATGTATACTAATAAAAAGATCAAATCACTCTGTGTGTGTGTCTGTGTGAGTGCGATGGCTAGCAAAAACTACTGCACGTAGAAGTCTGAAAATTTAGATGTGAATACAGTGAGACAGGTCCTGATGCACCTGAGGCTCAGACTTCTAATTTTTAAAGGGCCGGGGCCCCTGGGCTTCTTTAAGTTTTTATGCACTAAATTGTTAATAACATGCCTCCATTCTATCCGATCTTTGTCGTTTTTGGGGTGAATTCTCCTTTCAGTTTCTGCCCCATTTCTACATTTCAGTTAGATCCTGGTCCCTTGAAGTTTTAGTGCACTAAATTGTTAATAACATGCCTCTTTTCTATCCAATCGTCTTCGTTTTTGGGGTGAATTCTACTTTCAGTTGCTACCCCAATTCTACATTTCAGTTAAGACCTTGGCACCCTTGCAAGGGGCCCAGTACTGGGACCCTTGAAGTTTTAATGCACTAAATTGTTACTAACATGCCTCTTTTCTATCCGATCTTCCACGTTTTTGGGGTCAAATCTCCTTTTACTTTCTGCCCGATTTCTTCATTTCAGTTAAGAACCTGGTGCCTTTGCAAGGTCCCTTGAACTTTTAGTGCACTAAATTGTTAATAACATGCCTTTTTTCTATCCGATCTTCTTCGTTTTTGGGATGAATTCTCCTTTCAGTTTCTACCCCATTTCAACGTTTCAGTTAAGACGCTGGCACCCTTGCACTTTTAGTGCACTAAATTGTTAATAACATGCCTCTTTTCTATCCGATCTTCCATGTTTTTGGGGTGAATTCTCCTTTCATTTCTGCCCCATTTCTACATTTCAGTTAAGACCCTGGCACCATTGCAAGGGGTCCGGTACAGGGACCCTTGAAGTTTTAGTGCAGTAAATCGGTAATAAATTGCTTCCTTTTTATCCGAACTTCATTTTTGGGATACTTTCTCCATTTAGTTATTCTCCCGTTTCTCCATTCCAGTTAAGACCATGGGCCCGTCTAGGATCCCGTAGGGCCCGGTCGAGGACTATTATATTTTTTGTGTGTTTTTCACACCCTAATTTTTTCACCTTCGCAGTACGTATTTTTAAAGTTGAGTCTTGAACTCTTCTCCTTAGACCAACACTCACATATATTTATTGGGGCCCTAGGGCCCTTTTTTAAGCATTTCTCCAATTTTTTTGACATTTCTTTCAAATTATATTTTAATGATTATTTCATACCCTATGCTTAATCTTGACTAATCGAAGATCTAAAACGCTAAGTACTAAAACGTTGTAACATGTTTTCATGTTAGGGCCCTGTTCTCAATTATCAGTTGGCCCCTATTGGGGCCCCTATTATAACTCCCTTACTGACAGTCCTATTCACTAGCTTTTTTTTTCTAACAATAATCTTAGGTTCTCCAGCTATTACATGAACGACAGAAAAAAAATTTCAGACTTTAACTACCACCAATTTTGAATATAAATCTTCTTCTTGGGGCATTTGGTGCATCTTCTTTAAAAATGATCTGAATCCCTTGCAATTTTCTTTAACATAGTTGTAGAGTCCTATGATTTCTTTAAAAACTACTAAAAAGTGTATTTATACCAAACTACATGCCACTTAAGTGCCTCCCCCTCCTTGGGGCCTGGTACAAGACCCCTTGAAGCTTTTGCACCATAAATTATTAATAAATTTCCCCTCTTAATCCGATCTTCATTTTTTGAACCATTTTCCCATTTAGATATTCTCTAGTTTCCATGCATATTTTACACCCTAATTTTCTCAACTTCTAATTGCATAATTTAAAAATTGAGTCTTGGACTCTTCCCACTAGACCAATACCCTCATATTTTTATTTGGGCTCTAGGGCTCCTTTTTAAGCATTTACCCCATTTTTGTGTATTTCTATAAAATATTATTCTAATGATTATTTCATACCCTATGATTAATTTTGATTAATTGAAGATCTAAAACGCTAAGTACTAAAACATTTAAACATGTTTTCATTTAGGGCCCTACTCTCAACTATCAGTTGGGTCCTATTGTGCCCCTTGAAATAGCCCCCTTAAAAATGGCCCGATTCACAAACTTTTTTTTCCTAACAACTTAGGCTCTCCAGCTACTACATGAACGACAAAAATCAGACTTCCGCTACCACCAATTTTGAATATTAATTGTCTTATTGTGGTATCTGTGGCAGCTTTTTTAAAAACTATCCTATTCTATTGCAGTTTTCTTTAACATAGTTTTCCAGCTACTTTAAAACCCCTAAAATTTTTTTCTTATACCCAAGTACATTCCAGTTAAGATCCTGTCCCCCAGGGCCCGGTCTTTCTTTATACCTCAGCTACCACATTTTCCGAACATTAATCTCCTTTTTCAGCATCAACTTACGTCTACTCACTACAGCCGTAAATTAAAAATCGCGTTACTTTAAACTTAACTTTAGATAAGGGATTTTACCCATTTATTAAATACCGTGTTAATGTTAATGGTAATTCATGAAATTTACAATGTGAGGAGACATCTTCCACCGCTTGGTGGCGCGTTATTTCCTGGGGTTTAAGGGCCCAATTTCAATGGGATTTGCTTCCTTCAACTTAAATTATAACTACTTTCTGTATTATGAAATTTTATCTTAGACTTTTGTTACTAAAATTTTCTAATATTAACGGTGCATTTTTTTTTTCTTTTTTGATTGTGTGGGCTTGATTCCTACGGGGTTTGGCTCACTCAACTTGGTTTTCGATTGTCTCCGTCAGGTGCGTGCACTTCCGGTAAATGCTGTCATATGTAGTGGAGATCTACATTACAGGTTCGTTCGGAAAGAAGTTTGATGAGAACACACTAGACGTTGCCGAAGTCAAATGGGGCCTCCGGAATTAGGTTCATTTAAAATAATTTCCAAAGATATAAAATCATACAAACTTAATTTTTGTTTAAGGTTATTATTTACAAACCCCGGGCGGGTCTCCTAGTATATCTATATTTCTATTGTAAGAATATTATATTTGTACATTTCTTAATTCTACAAAATACTTAGAAAAAATTTTCAAATAAAAGATTTGAGTGAGGTTATAAATATTGCACAAAATCCCTATAAATTAAAATTGAATGATTCCTTCTTAATCCTTGAATCCCTTTAAAATCCTACTAAAATTTATTAAATGATTATGTAACTCTTCTAATATAGTTTCAAAAGGTCACGAAAAATGCTTTAGAAGATTAAATTTTCCTCAATTCATAAATCAGTACATAAAGGGCTAAAAAGTTATATATAATACTAATGCTGATGTTACAAGTTTAGAAGTATACGTTTTATTTAAATTTCCGAGTACTTTCGGTGCGCAATACCGCAGCCATTGTCAGGGAATTTCTTAATTAATGTTATTAATCTTATTCATTATTAATAGATTTAGTTTATATAGAATAAATAAGTACTATTGAAAACACCAGTCTGCATTTTTAAAGCTTTTGTCAGATGATTTCTGATGATAAAATTTTCTTGAATCAATATTTGATGCTGATTCCGGTAATGACTTCCATTTTTGTCTATCATATCTATTTGGATTTGACAAAAAATAAGAAGTTGTGTTTTCAATATTTTAATTAATGCAATCAAAAATTTGTCACAATTTCATACAAACTATCTCATTAAATACGTTAAAACTACTGTAAAAAAATGTGTTTATAAGTTCTTTATATTTCTTTAATAAATGAAAAGTAAAACAGTGTTCAATTAAACAAACCTTCTTCTTTTTCTCTTTCTTCACTATCCCCCAATTCATCATTTATATCCTCCTTCAACATCCAACAGTAGTCTGCCATCATATTTACATTCCATCGTACCTATTCTCTATCTTTTTGATATCCTGGTGAAAGCGCTCACCGTACTCTTCACTGTAATGTCCCAGATTTTCTTGAAAGTAGTCGATATGGGAATGCAGAAAGTGCATTTTTACACTAATATTATAGCCCAACTTCTTGAAACTTTCCAGCATTGTTTCAATAATATTACTGTAATTTGGATCTTTCTTATTCCCTAGAAAGTTTTCGGTAATACATCTGAAGGTGGCTTATGCGCTTTTTTCTATCTCATTCATCGTTTTTTCAAAATCTTTGTCCTTCATCAGTATTTTGATTTGAGGACTAACGAAAGTTCTAGCTTTTAATTTTCTGTGTGGGATGACGGGAAACTTCATAGTAAGGTACTTGAAGCAATACCCATCTTGTGGTAGAACCTTTACAAATTGCTTCATTAATCCTAATTTGATGTGTAATGGTGGAAGCAAATTTTTTTGGGGTTTACGAGTGGTTCATTTCAATCTTACTGTATTCTAAAAGTTGTTAGGTAAGTTAGCAAGTATCCAGAATTATATTTACGTTATGTGTGACTACCACATAATGCTTGCTTTCAGCGATGAATCTTCGAAATCAACTCGGTTTGATTGCAAATAAACTATACGTGATAGAAGAAAACTAAGAACAGTTCTGTAATCAGCATAAAAAATGCATTAAGAGCTGTCATTGGTTTTTAATCATGTAATATCATGCAGACTAGTGTAATAGATGAAGGTAACATATTTAGGTGTAGAAAATCGTCAGTAATTATAAGGCAAATACTTACTTTTGAAATGAGATAAAAGTAATTTCCAGTATGTATCACATATGTGTGAAAAAAGTTTAAATAATATATTAAGCTGTCAACCTAAATTACAAACTTAAATGTGGAGGAAGTTCGGGTAGGACAATATGGAATACTTCCAAATCTCGAAAATACGGTGTTTTGACCAACCTTAAATACGGCACATGACTTCCTAGTACTCTCATGAGAATTTGTTCTGTTTTGATACCTGTTGTTGGAGCGACGCGGTGAAATGAAATCTTATTCTCCATTTTTGCAGTTCTTAACTGGTAAATTTTATAAAATTCGTATTAATTATAAAATTTCATTGTCTGTGATGTTAACCAAAGTTCAATTGTTATATTTAACTCTGTTATAGTCAGTTTTCCTCTATGCTGACTTATTGACGAGTTAAGAGGTTATGTTTTTCAAAATTGTGTCTCGGGTAATATGGAATACCAGCTGAATAATTGTTTCACGACGAGTATAAAAATTAAATCAATTTTTCAAAAATTATTATGATTTACAGACGATACACTAAGGGTTACTCATTGAATAATTTTGATTAATCTTTTACATCGTGGTTTGTCATGCAATAACACTGTTCCTTATTAACCGACTGGTTGACATTACTTGAAAAGGGTACTTGTTTAAGGGGTTTCAAGACTCTTAAAGCTTCAAAAATTCCTATTTTTTTTTTTTTTTTAGATGTTAAACTCCTATCTTTTCTGAAATTGTTGATATAACTATTTCCTTATGGCTTTTAGAACTATACCCGCTAAATAGCTGAAGTGGCATATCTCAAACTTTGAAGTCATTTTTCTCCAAACGATGCTTTTGGGCATGACTCGCGTGATATCTCAAAAACTTCTGAATATTTTTTCATGAAATTTTCAAAAGATATGTTTCATGTTAGTCTGTATAAACTGAATCTAAAATTTTATTTTTATTGTTCAAAAAATATCTTTTTAGGTGATTATACTGTTGAAATTTGCAAAATTTTGTATTAGCTAAATACAACTTCGTATTAAAAATATAAACATTCTTCCAATAAAAATTTATTAAGGTTCATTGTAACTATTACAGTCTCAAGAATAATTAGGAACTTCATTCTAGTTGCAAAATTTATTTTGTAATCCTGCGCGTGAGCTGTCATACCAATTATCTGGTCGACAAATGTCTGACAGTTTGGAGCTCCCTATAAATACTAATTCTGCATCTTGCAATTTATTAAATACATAAAATGAAAGAATATACTTATATCTTTCATCCCAATTAAAATTATGTTGTTATATCATATGCATTTTAAGATATTAAATGTTGAAAATTGTCCTTTTTTTTCATTTTTTTCAATTTTAACAGTCCTGAGACCCATTAAAGCTAAATATTGATAAGTTTTTTTCCCAGTTTATACGAATTTAAATTGTGTTAAGAAGTGGTCAAAGTTTGTTCTTTAGTAACTTTTAATGTATTTCTATTTCTTATGTTGTCTTACAAATAAAACTGAAATGGTATTTCATAATACCCGAACATCCGCTATGTATTGTGTTCAATATTGTCTTCAAATTGAATTTCATTTCAAAAATATTGCATAAGATTTTTGGATTTAAAATTCCTTTTCAATTTCAGATTTTAAAAAGAGATATATGTTTATTCGTCTGTATGGGTTCAACCTTTTATCATTTTGAAGAGTTTTAGAAATGTATATATGAAATTTCAAGAAATAAACTTTTTATAGGAACTAAGTCAATAATATCGTTTAGGTCGTTTTTGCGATCTATTGACAATCTTTGTTTACAGAAATATTTTTCTTTTATGGAAAATTGGAAGAATGCATTTTTGCCACATGAAAACCTCTTCAATATTTACAAGCTAAACATTTATGCTGATTTCTTACTTGAAAATAAAACATTTGTAGGTTTTTTTTTTTTTTTACAGTAGTGTTTTAAAAATCTAATAAAAGTAGCCATTGTGGGTACGCTGAGTCTGTGTTCGGAACCTGCATACAGCGAGAAATTTTTAAGTGGGTTAACTATTGAGGTGTTTGAGATGTTAACTAAATGTACCTTTTCCCCTAAACCAACTTTACTGAATCTATGTCTATCAGATTGATTAAAGATTTTTTAAAAAGAACAAATTCTTAATATTTCATTGAAGTTTTGAAAAAAGCACTTTTGAACTGCTCTTGGGTAAAAATAAAAATAAATGACAAAATGTTTGGTTAAAATTCTATTAATTCAATTGAGGCCCAAAGAAATATAAAATTTAGAAAACTCTTGTACATAGAACAGCCATACACTCAGGTTATCCATAACCTTAAAGTTATCTCACAACAAAACACTTGAACTCATGATAATAACTATTAAACTAATGCACCTGAGAATATGTAGAGCTTAAGAACATCTTATTCATCTGCTGCTATTTGTAATTAATCAATCATATTCGTGTTGAAAATAATACACATTTTCGTCTGTAAAGCGCTCAGCTCATCTGTTCTATTATTACTTTTATTATTATATTTATAATTACTATTATTATTATTTGTACTATTACCTTTATTTCTTATTGTTAAAACTATTGTTAAATATTGTAATTTTTTTTTTTTTAATAAACTTGCAACGCGGGATCTGGAAGCCTATGCCAATGGTGGGTTATCCCGTGTTGTATAAAATGCGCTTAAAAAAAAATGAGGCCCAAAGAGACAAACTAGAAGAGGATAATATAAATGCCAAAAAAAAAAAGGTTTTTTAAACATACTTCCATTAAAATTCGTAAAATGTAGAAAAAAAAAATATTTTAAAAAGCACTTATAAATTTGGTGATATTTCGCCAAGTTGTCCAATATTTGGCGCTATTGTGGTAACCTTGCTATTAGTACTTTTCAACAAATGCTCATTGTTGAAGCTGATAGTGATTTCTCCTTAGGAAATAAAACTGTAACTGCGAAAATGGTTGGCGCTTGGCGGCAGGACTTCCGCTTAGGTGTCGAATTTTTAAAAATTCCGAAACAAATGTTCACTAATTTAAATTATACTATAGGCATGTCAAATTTTAAGATTTTATTTCCATTGATTTATAAAATATGGTGATTTTTTTTTAAATTTTAAATGTGCTTCCCGTTGCCAAAGTACGCAAAATTTATCACATATTTTATATGCAAGTCACTGATTTCACTATTTTATTTATTGTACTTACTGGATTTCGAGGTGTAGACTCGAAACCGCAGCGGTTCGACGCAATGGGTCCGATTGGGCTTTTCCACCTTCGAAAAATTTTCCCCATTCTGATTGACGCCATTTACTTGATGAATCTTTCTTTGGAAAAATTTTATTTAAATTTTATCCGAGACATTAAATATTTGAAATGTTATGTTTTCATTTAGGAACTTATCATGAGAAACATTGCAAGCATTGCCGTGATTTAATTTCGACGTAAAAGCTTTCCTGTTTTTTTTTTTTTTTTTTTTTTAATTCCCAAAAAGGACTGAACGAAACATTAAACATGACATGCGGTTAAAAATTAAATTCATATTACTATTTTGTATACCAGCCATGCATAACTATTCAAATCAAAATCTTATTACTAACTTTATTTTATAGTTTTCTCCACAATGTATTTTAAATATATTGGTGCTATTTATTTTGTTTAGGAATTTGGCTTTTATTGAACAGAAAATTACATTTACATTTAAATAGCATTTTTATGAAAATAGCTTCAAGCATTATTTTTATATTGGAATAAATGTACGTGTTATGCAATGAAACGTAATGGATTTAATTTAAAATTATTTAGAATGTAATGGTTTATAAGAAATTGTTAAATGTTCTGCATATTTCACACGTTTGGTATTTTGTTTTCATCGATAAAATTTAAAATTAGTAATTTTATGGTTATTTCAATGTTGTTTATCCTATACACTTGTATGCATTTTAGTCAGAGCTAATAGGTGTCTCAAATATTGTTAATCAATTAGCGTCTGTAAATTTGCGTATTCCAAAAATAAATAAATAAATAAATTACATAATGAAGACAGTTTTCAAAGTATTTTTATGTATTTATTTATTTATTTTTGTCACTTTTAAAGATGATATGAAAATACCTAGGTTGGAGTAAATTAAATTAGATTTCATTCATGGTTAGAAATTATGAACTGCAAATAAGGCGTCAAATGACGTCTACATTTTAAGTACCAAACTGCATTTCACAGTTACAATTTTCTGTTATATCACATTTTCTCATTTTCTCAACCATCTTAACAATAATATTGTTTTTATTTTTATGTGTTAAAAGCGAGATGGGAGACGCTACTGTAAGTACATGTTAAGCACTTTATCTCTGTGTTAATAGCTAGAACAAAATAAAATATGTCTTTCTATAAAAGTGTAAAACCTCAGCATTAAACTCGAAGCTATAAATTTTTACAGCATTGAGTTGAAACTTTAATTTTGAACCATGCTTTAAAAACAAGGTGTGCATGAACTTTAGGGACACTGCTTAATCTCTAAGGTCAGTTTTAACAGTCGTTTATTTAGTGAAGTCAACTTAAGCTGCTATCAGACTCACCAACTTTCCGAGCAATGTTTCAGACAACTCCTAATTTCAGGCGATTGTCTGCGACAAATTGCCTGGGTGTTGACCCAGTACCATAGCAAACAATAATATCCCCAACTTTTAGCACTGCTTTAAAACAATCTCTGCTAGTCACGACTTTTCACCCGACTTCCAAAATTTTAGCTAATCAAAGATCGGCTATTTTCAACGCCATTCATTTCCCAACTACCAAGATAGCCGACACTGCAATTAAGCTGCATGGAAGGATGATCAAGAAAGAGCTTTGATGCAATGCGTAAAAGAAAACCTTATATGCAGGATATAAAAATACATTGGTGTATCTGATAGCAGCTTAAGAGCTGATTGACAAGTGTAAGAGATTCTAAGACGTGTAACATTGTCCGATCTTTTGTCGAAAACAGGTGCTCTTGAAGTGCATACGGCTAGGGAAAACATAATCTAAAGTACGAATTAATACATTTGTTAAACAAAAATTAAAATAAAGCTAAGCGTCAAATTCAACGAATAGTCATAATTCTGTGGTCGTGAAATGCAATAATTTATTTGCATTTGACGAGTAACATCAGCTAATTTCTGACCCTGATTTCCTGGGGATTTTCCATAAAAATCGGTCACGAAGTTCTAAAAAATGTTTTAAATGCTTAATCCTTTTCCCGATTTTAATGCAAATTTATACAGTTTTTGCGACAGTAGTCTATAAATACACACAAATATATATAGATCATGAATACAACATTTTTACTTACTCTATGCTTTCGGAAAGTAAAGATACCTTTTTTAAACTCAGAATTTAATTTTTTTTAACGACATGAATTATTGCTAAATTTAAGTAAATTATACTATATAATAAACATAAGTCATTTATCATAAGATATTTACAGGCACCCTATTAACAAGTGAAAATTGATTTCGAAAACTGTACAAATGTTCTGTATAAAGTTTTAAAATGTAGCATGAACAAGTGAAAGAACGGTTATAACTATTCCTCGAATACTCGAGCGGTAAGCCACTATCCAATGCCTATTTGCAACTAATGTGTTAATGTTACAGTTACAAGTGAACTTTATAATTTTCTCACGTGTACAATAACTAATTTATGCAGTAAAATATTTTTGACATTATGTGACTATGTAGAAAGGAAATATTCTGCGTTCCATGGAGTCCGTTTTTCATTTTAATTATATTTAATGAATTTACTTTTCAGGATTATTAGAAATTTATCCTGGTATTTAACATCCAAATTTGTAAAATAATACTAATATTTTATTATTTGAGAATACAATCTCTCTCATTTCTAATACTTAATCTCAAACAAACTCAGGGGTTGTGAAAAGTGTATTTGCCATTTAAGTAATATATAAAAGAATTTATGCGCAGGAAACATCATTAGTTATTATTAAGATATGTATAAAAAATAATTATTGTTGGTTCTTAAGAAATTAGCCTTTTGATAAATAATATTAAATGATATCTCTAAGATATATTAAGTGATAACTCTTCGCAAAATATGAGCTATAAATTAGCATTTTAAATGAACATTCAAAATCATTTAATAATGAGAAAGAATACTCGCTTATTTGAGGAAAAACTTTCAAAATTTTACACTATGGTGTCCTAGTGAATCTAATGCAATCTATTGTTTATTCTATGTTTTATTCTGAAATTCTGAAATCAGAAAAATTTAATTATAAATATTGGTTTCAATTAATTTCCTGTAAAATAAATACATGTTTAAAGTATACTTAAATTTTCTATATTAACTAAGATGTTGTTTTAAAATTTTGTGCTAAGGGATCTGAAAAGTCTTATTCTTTCATGTCACATTTAATGTTATTAATGATTTCCTATAAAACACAAATACATAACTGTTTGCAACTGGCAGTTTAATATCTGATCTATGTTGCATAATTATTTCAGTATTCTACAACTGATATTGTACTTTTTTTAATTGTTTAATTTTGATTTAAAAAAAAAAATTATTTTTACTTGCATCTATTCCGCGCAACATTTCTCAAGACCTGACAAAGCAATACGTATGAAACTTGGCAGATACATTTATTTCGATGGAAGGAATAACTTATACTTCAAATTTAGTATTATGATTGCATTAGTTATTTAAAATTAGCATATTGTCAACAGCAAAAAATGAATTTTTCCAAATTTTTTAAATTTAAAAAACATTTAGTTTTTAATTCCTTAAGAATGATGTATACGTTCAACACTGGTACACTGCTTTTACAATACTATCAATATTATTTGGAACCCTATAACCAATAGTTTTGCTACAGTCTTGCGCGCAGTGGATGCAAGTCAAAAAACAATTAATTTAAAAAAAAATCAAAATTAGACATTTAAAAAATATATAAAAGATCAGTTTAAGAATATTGAAATAATTATACTACATAATACAGATATTAAGCTATCAGTTCTAAAAATGTTATGTATTTGTGTAACATAAAATTTCATCTTCAGTAAAAAAATGTATGACTCCGAACCCTTGATTATTTGATTACTGAATATATACTCCGTAAGCGTGATTATTTCGTCTAAAATTAATAATGATTTTAATTTGTACTTATAAAATATGTATTAAGTTATGGTAATTAATTTATGTTATTTAGTTTGTTTAGGTTTATGTTAAATTTATGTCACTTTAGCCATCTTAAATGGCATCTTTTCCAATACGAAGCAGCATACGGTACGATCCCAAGGCTAAGGGAAACAGTAAAATTATACGGAACAATACTTAATCATACGGACTATGTTAAAAAAATAAACATATGGCACACACACCCGACAGAAACGATAGAACCGACCATAGGACACAACTTTAAAGATATCACATTTTACACAGATGGGTCAAAATTGGAATCGAGAGCTACAGGTTCGGCATTCATAGCAGACGAAAATGAAAAGAAAATAAACACATGGTCAACACCACTAAGGAAGTTTAATATCGTTTTTCAAGCCGAACTACTCAAGGCAGCAGAATGGGGGACCACAACAGGAGAATAATAGAGTATTCGCTCTGACTGCATGTCAGCCATTCAAGCACTTATTAAAACATTCAATGTTACACAACTAATAGATTCAATGCACGAAAAAATTAAAAAAATTGATAAAAAGTACAAAATAAGCTGGGTAAAGGCGCATGTAGACATACAGGGCAACGAAGATGCCGACAAATTAGCAAAACAAGCAGCACAAAATCAGTCGAACAATATACCATATAACATAGAAAAACCAATATATAACTTAAAAGGAACAATCAAAACGCTTATAATAAAACAATGGCAGTTCGAGCGGGATTACGGGGACACGGGCAGGGCAACATATGCATACTTTCTAACAGTTAACACAAGAAGACTGATGGGCTGCAAACTATTAAGTCAAATTTACACGGGTCATTTTGCATTCCCTGACTACCTACACAGATTTAAACGCAAACACACACCAAACTGCGCGTGTGGAGAAATTAAAACCTCTAAACACTATCTTACATCCTGCCCGCTAACAAAACAACACCATCTGTTTCAAATAACAACAAATAACGAGCAACTTTGGCACAGCCAACTAGCAAACTACAAGAACGTACAGAACAAGGGTAAATCAGTGGCCAGGTGGCTAATTGAAAACATAGACATAATACCACAGTAGAAAAAAAACACCGATTTGACACCCCACCCCATACTAACAATCTATCTGTTTCAGGTTAGTAACCTTTTAAAAAAATGTCCACGTTGTATTATCATTATGATACGTATTTCGGGGCAGCATATGAAGGAACATCTTCATGCGCACAGAAAAGAAAAAAATGTTAAATAATGTTATGTATTTTTATTGTTATTTACCTTTTTTTTGTATTATTTTTTTATCTTTTTTTTTCACAACGCCTCTCTTTATATATGCGCTTTCTGCACGAGTTACCGGACCCGCTTCAATGTCAAAGCCCAGGGAGCAAGTTTTTACCCGCTAGGGTACGGTAGAAAGGCGGAGTCTCATCCCCCTTGCAGTTTTAATTTTGCCTAACAATTCGGCTCAAAATAATTAACACACGGTGCAATTTGTCTACATGCGGAGTTCCATTCTTTGTTTTCTCTAACCCCCCCCCCCCCTCCCTTACTAAAAATTACCATTTACATTTGACAAGTATGCATCAACAATAAGGCTTCAAAAATTCCAAGCTACCCCATTTAGATCGGACAGCGGTGGCCAAGATGGTAGAGCATTATACTCGTAGCCGCTGGTCGCATGACCCAGGCTAACTGCCGGCTAAAATTCCGTCATGTACACTAATGGCGACTGGTGCATGTAAAATCCGTTGCGGGTACAAAGTCCTCCAAGTTACCTGTGAATTATACCTCTGGAGGTGCCTTGCCAGGTGAAGGTCTAGTCATTTTTGATCAAGGTTCTAAATTACGAGACCAACTTGAGTAGCAATGTGCAGATGGCAAACAACAGGATATAACGTTAAGTAACCGCAAAACAAAGTATACACAAACGAGCAGTAGGCACTGCAGATAGGATGACGATCGAGGCAATGATGTCAGGTTTATTGCCGCTTCGCGGCGATTAGGTACTAAACCCGTTAAGCTGGGGCAACCCGGCAGTTAGGTGCCTGTCATCGGTTAGAAAGAAAGAAAGAGTTTGTTTTCTAAATTTATCAATTTAATAATAAGAGATCGACATAAAATCTTTTCACATGTACTAATATTTATGTACTTTAAGCCTTATTATTTGAAATATATTATATATTTTCAAAGCGGATTTATTTTTTTATTCAATTGATATTTATTGAAAATGAATTTATATAAGAAATGAGAAACTTTTAAATTTGTGTAAATTTCATTGACGTTCGGTGCTTTTTCGGAATAATAATTTATTTTAAATACAGACAATAGTTAAAAATATCTATTAAACTTGGTATTGGGGCGTTCTTTTGAGAAGTATTTCTAATATTTTACATTAAAAAACGCATACCCGGATCTCGCAAAACGGCTACGAATTTCGTTAGAAATTCAATTTTAAAATATTGAAATTATGGTAAAACTTTCTACAAGTTTTTAAAAAATTGTAAAGAACAGTGAAAAATCTATATATTTGCAATGCAAATTTATTTGCATTTTTTAATATTATTTAATGTTATTAAATAAGAGAAATTGTGTGGAGCAATTTTTTTTTCAAATGTAGACAACATTTCAGGCATTGCAAAAGAGATAAATATTCATCTTAAAGAAAATCAAATGAAATTTATGCAGAAAGTTTTCAATTGAATCATTTGACATTTTTTGGCGTTATTCTTCCCATAAGTGTCAGATATGTCACTCAATATGGTATAAAACAATGGACAAGATGTAAGAATAAAATTCTAAAGATATTGAAATGACATCGCCCGTTTTTATCTATGAATAATGTGGCTTATAGAAATATTTTTTAAATTTGAATAATAGCAATCAGGAATCTCTAAGTTGTGGAACTGCTTAAGGAATATTTCAATTTTCATTTATGTCAGAACATTTATGTAACTATGAATTTAACTGGTATTTAATAAAATAACTCAATAATACCAGTAAATTTAAATTTTTATTGTTCAATTATACAATTAAACATTTTACTTTCTGTGTTCTGAATTTCGAACATTATTTATCCTTCAAATATTGATTATCTTAGACGTAATGCTAATTATGCATTGATATTCATATCAGCAATTTAGATTACTGTTATAATTGTTCATATGAATATATTAAGCTGACACGACTAATTAGCAAAGTGTTCCTTCAACGTAATTCAATCTAACTATAGTTATCTAGTTGTGAATGGTTCCTAACACTGTCTGTCATGCATGTTATAAACAATTCACAAAAAGAAATCAGAAACAACTAATTACACTGTCATTTAGTTCTTACATAAAAATAAAATAGCCATTCATACTCCATTACACGTTAGGGAAAGACCAAAAAGAATAAAATTAATATTTATTTTTTTAAAGACTTGTTTTAGAAATTTTATAATAATAATAAAAGTGATAATATTAACGAAAAACTCTTCGCAGCATTACCTGTTTTCGGAGGGAGGAGGGACTGTATAGACGATCATAATGTGCCTGCCGCATTAGTTTTGTTGTCTAACATTGAAAATTTAAATCATTTCTAGGGAATAAGCAATAGATAGTCTAAAATCTGTTAAATTACTTTCCTGAATTTACTAGAGGATTCTTAATTTTTAATTTTTACTCTCTAATTATAATTTGAATGTTTATTTTTATTTTTTTCTAAATGCATATTACTTTTGTTGGTAAAAAATATATATAAAATCAAAATTCATAAATATTTTATGCATGCTGTATCTCAAGGTATTGCGTTTCTTTAAAAATTGATTAAAACAAGTTGGAAAATGCACATCAAACTTGGCAATTCATGTGCGTTAGTACTATAACTAGTTGTATAAATGTTTTTTGCACCGCACATTGTACTGAATGCATATTTTAGTAAGCTTCATAAGTACATATCAATTTAACTCTGTTCGAAAGACTGTAACGTCATTAAAATGCACTTGAAATATTTTTTCCCATTGTCCGTAACGTAACGGAAAATTTTTGACTGTCCCTGTAATCATCGATTTCATAAAATTTGTAATGACTCGACAAAATTTTGCAACAAATATATATTTAAAATTTCAGACTATTCGGCTGGGTAGTTTTTGCTCTGTTATATGCAGAAAAACAGACAAACAGATAGACGGACCGAATCGATGACTATAAGTCCTACGTATTTAAATAATTATGAACACACCTAATAAGACGAACTATCCTTTGTTTACAAGTCTGAAAGATAGTAGCATAAGGAATGATGGTGATAATAAAATCCTACATTTTAAATTTTCGGTGGAAACATAAAATAAATCTAATATTATACAAGTAAATATTAAGCTTAACAATGCATTACAGACCAGTTTTTCTCATCGTGGGACCTATGTCTCACAGTAGGCCAATTCGAAAATAGAGTGACCGAGCCAATAGTTGATCAAAGTCTCTAGTGATCTAATGTGTTTTTATTATATTTCCTTTCTTCTAAGTTTTAGAAGTAAATTAACATAATTGCTACAACCCATAATGAATGTCCTATAATGAGCAAAAATGAAATCTGCTGAAATTAAATAGCAACAAAATTATAAGTAAACGGTTTATTTTAATTGCCATTTCCCCAGTAGTTGATCAACCGAAGAAATCTATCGAAAATTCAAAAATTAATCTTTAAAATATCATGCTTAAGCTGTGATTAACAATAACTCATATAAAACTATTATTTGAAATAAGCAACATGGAAGTGGAATATCTTAACTTGCCGTAATGGTCTCCAACTAAAACCAAAAAATAAATTTTTACATTTTCTAACAAAAAAAAAAAAAAAAAAAAAAAATCATAAAATGGCTTTTTTACAGCAGGCAGCTGACAACAATGTAACAACAGGTGCTCTAACATTCAAACAAAAATATTATGTCTAGTACCACGTGTAAAATTCATTACCGCCTGAATCGGTGCAATATTTCAAAAATTTGATCAACTATTGGAGGGTTGTCAACTACTAGCGCGGTCACCCTAATTACTAAATCAGTTCCTGTCCAGTTCTTTACTTTATATATTTTTTTTATCTGGAAAAGAAAGTTTGTAGTCTAGAAATAAAACTAATTCATACAAATTTCAGAATAAAAAATAACAAAAAGTAAAAGTAATGTGTCAAACATAGATTATGAAAAAATTTCCAATACCTTCGAAATGCTGTGATGAAACTTGTCCGTTTAATAAAATGAAAAATTATGTAAAAAAAAAAAACAACAACAAAAAAACAATATGGAAAATGCATAATACGTTTCGAAAAACATGTTCTGCAATTATCATTTACAGTCGGAAAACTATTTAAATACTCATGTAAATTCCTGTATATGATCTACAGACTTGTCTATATACTATGCTAGCTAAAGTACCCTGCGTTTCCCGAAATTTTTAGAATGTTTGTTTTGAAAAATCAATTTTGAAAAATCAACGAATGCGTTTTAATTTACGTAATTTTCATTGTTTTTTTTTTAATTTAACCCGGGCGACAAATTACCTACTTACTTAGTAAATATAATCTGTGATCTGGATTGGGACCGACTTTAAAATCTTTTCTTCACTAAAAATGAGCTCCAGGGGTCTAACCCTTCGTGATAATTCTAATAAAAACGCATACACACATAAATATAAATGGAATAAATTTAAAAATGGCGAAAACAAATTCAGAGACTCTAAAAATGTTAAAATATGAAAATATTTCCGTAATCGGGATTATATCATGTTTCAGGGCTTTTTAGGGTTCCGTACTTAAAAAGTAAAAACGGACCCATTATAAGATCACTCCTGTGTCTGTCTGTCTGTCACAGCCCTTTTATTTGCAAACTATGCAACGTGGAAAGTTCAAATTGGGGAAGTAATAAAGACTACTGACCCACATATTTACAGATTAATAAATATTCTTAAATATATTTAAGAAAAATGTAGAGGGGCTAATTAAGTTACTTGAAAAAAAATCTTTTCTTTGTATATCGTGTGGGGTATTGTGTGAAAGCTTTCGTAACGCTGAAATCAAAAATATATTTCATTTAATCTTAGGTATTATATTTTCAAAGTTATGGTGGAAAATGTAGTGCAAAAATATGTTCCCCTCCCATCTAATTCCGAATCTGTTGAAACTAAAATTATGAAAAAATTCGAGGCAGTAGACATTAATTTAATCCTTGCAGGAAAATTATAGCGATTACCCTAGGTCACATAGTTTTTGAGAAAATGGCATTTTTCCGTTATACTCAAATTTCGATTTACGGGCATCTGCAAAAGTGTTGAGCAGAGCTGGGGGTACCTATCGTAGCAGAAATGCAAAAGTATTGTTGGTCATGAATTTCGAAAAAAATTGTCGGTAATTAGCCAAGATATTAACCCTTAAAGACACGGACGGTTTTGACATACATGATGGCAGGGACGACGTACTCTATTATTTCTCAAAACCAAACCAATATTACCTCGAACGCCTTCCCGCATCCTACACATACGACGAAAACCACCACTACTGCTGCCGGTCCCCCCTCTTCAATTCAACTCACTTACCGTTGGGGAGACAGTTTCTTCACTTCACTTTACGTTGGAGGTTAAAATGAGGTTGGTTGCATGATACCTCCTTTATTTCTCATTGATAGGACGTAAGCATCGACATAGGTGAAAAAATCAGGTTACAGTTGTTGGGACTTATTATGAAAATTTGGTGAAATACTGTAGAAACAACGAACTAAAATATAGAAATTGTACTGGCAATCAAGACGCCAGTACTATTTCCGTATTTTAAGGGAAATTTTTCCCAGTAAATTCCAGAAAAACATAAATTTTTCTGTAATTTACGAGAAATAATTTCCGTTAAATAGTCCGGAATAGAACTATAATAGAATTATAATCCCTGAAACAGTACTGGCGTCTCGATTGCCATTACAATTTCCGTATTTTAGTCTTTTTTTTTTTTTTTTTTTTTTTTTTTTACATGGTAAATGGCTAAAAATTAGTTGCAAAAGTCTGGTTAAAAGTTCCTTTTACAATATAAGTCAGTGTATCAGCGATTAACTGACAGCCACCCTCAGCCGACATGTCAATAATATTCAGAAATCAGAACACAAAAGAAGTAATCGCAACGCACATGATCTTATTATAAAGAACTTATATCGACATTTTACTATACTACGTAGAAAAACCACCAAATGAACATAGGTAATAGCGAACGTCTTCACCGAACGAGCAGCTGACAAGAACTCGATGAATACCAGTTTCTATGACTTCGCATTTTTTACTGTTTCACCAGGACCCTGGAGCCATTTCCCCACATGCCGTCATATAATAAGCTAGGGTAATTACTGTGTGATTTATATTTAATTTATTTTGTTAAAAAAATTTCTGGTTTAAAACAACATTTAATTAATTCGTCCTGGCCAACATGACCGCTATGATCGTTCTAGTTTTATATAAATGTATTCTCCGTTAAAAAAGAAAACAAAATACAGACACAGAAAAAAGAAATATATTAATAATTCGCATTTTTAATTGAAATAACATTCACGAATAGGTAGTGATACGAAACGTGCTATTTAAAAATGTCGCTTGAAATTTTATATCTTTTTGTGAAACTTTCATATATTATTCGCTTCGCTGTATTAATAATGCCACTTTTTAAATTTTACGTGTGATAGTAAAAGTTTCATATGATTAAATATCCTAAAGTGTTAAAGACAAAATTATAGTATTAAAATTATTCCTGTTAACTATCAGAAACCATACAAAATCGATTTCGAAATTACGCAATTGTTATTTGATGTAACATTCAACCACTTTCAACGAATTTCATAACAATGACAACTGCATATTCATGAAGTCATAGTAATTATCCCAAATGATTATGATCCATAACTGAATATTTATGGAATTAATATGTTAACATAATAAGATATTTTAATACAATTTTGTTAAGAATATCTCAGGGACATGTCATTGTATTGGTTATTCAAATTAACATTTTTTTTTTAAATTGTGAATAGTAATGTTTTTAATATTAACGAAATATGAACAATAGTAGCAGGAACGATTGTCTCGTTAAAGTACCGACATCAGAATTCTTTCAAGATTTTGGCTATATTAATAAAATCACTCAAACAAAATAACATTTTTTTACCTTAAACATTGTTGTTACCACTTTGGTATTTATGTTAACTATCATTATTATAATAAAACAGAAGAATTTGCTGAATTGGAAAAACTCTTTTAATAAATAATGCTAATAAAAGAAATCTCAATTGTATTTTATAACCGACAAAATCGATACGTGATCTATTCAAATGTAGAGAAGTTATATTACTATACTATAAAAAAAAAATCTAACGTTATTTCATAAAATTGGTTGCAACATGCTGCGTCCAATTTTATACAGTAATTTAACTTATATACTGGTGTTATTTAAACTGATATAGCTGATGTAATATTTCATGTTAGTGTAGCGTAACACTAGTTATATCCGTTAAATTACTCAATAAAATAGTGGCAGCAAGGTTACCATCAATTTTATGGAGTAACGTTACATAATTTTTTTACAGTGTATGCTTTTAGATAAATATAATAGTTCAAGAGCCGACAGCACAAAAGCCTATGTTATCAAGCACAAGAAAAAAACGTTTATTTTATGGACGAGTAGAAGTGGGGGAATCTAATCATCCGTGTCTGCCGGAAGTGAAGTGGTACATAAGCCAAAAATTAATACTACCTGTGGTTGACTCGTAGGTTCATCATTCTGTTTTCCGTACAACAATCCTCCACGTTTTCATACCTTTGTTTGTAGGACAAACACAATGATAAATCTACGAGTCAACCACTGGTGCTATTAATTTTTGACTTATGCACCACTTCACTTCCGGCGGAGATGGATCATTAGGTTCTTCTACTTCTACTCTTCAATAAAATAACGTTTTTTTTCTTGTGCTTGATAACATAGGTTTTTCTGCTGTCGGCTTTTAGACTATAAATTTGAATTTGAATTTCATTTCACCAACAATCGAGACATCCCTTAGTACAGTTGAACAATAGTTAATTTTTAAACCTTTAGTTTTAAATATATAGTTACATTTTCAAAAATGTTTCAAATGCTGTGCTTTTTCACACGTAAAGTCATTTATGGAAATATAGTTATTTTAAAAGAAAGTTATGAAAGTTAAATTAATTTACGGTTCCTGATATAAGTTGTATTCAGAAAATTTTCTCCGTGCATTAACGACTTAACAGTAAAATTTAATTTTTTACAATTACTGAAATTAATTTTTTACAATAAAAATTTAGAGTTAAAACAATTTGAATTTTATGAATTTTCGTTTTTTTTCTACAACTAAAATTGAAAACTATTTTTCTTGTTAACTTTTGACAGAATATTGGATTTTGTTGCCTGAATTAGGACAGGGACTTCTGCAGTTTTCTTAATTCTTCATACAATTAAAACAGGTGAAAATTTCAACATGCTAATGTTAAATTCACGTGATAAACTGCAATTTCTATCTTTATAAGAAATCATGCTACAGACATTTTTCATTTTTAATAAAATATTTAGATGGATGAACTGAAATATTAGCTAACGATTTTTTTTAATTACTAGGGGACTCGGCCCCCTACGAGCTACGCTCGCCAACCCCCGTCCAGACACCGCAGACTCTAAATGCACGCTAATTTGATCGGCTTTAAAAAGATTTCGAAAGATTGAATTATAATTTAAAAAACGGTGGCGATCTCCCTATAAACGGATTTCTATTCATTTCTCCTTGATAGGGGAATTTTAACGCCAAATCCGCTGCGGTACTACTTGATTATCCCGTCGACCAATTTTGCCAAATTATATAAATCGCCAAACCACTCGTCAAATTATACAAATTGACATAATTTTTATTTTAAATAACGAAAGAACAAATAAATTAGTACAACATTAATAAAAATAAAAATAAAACGTCGAAATAAAAATAACTTGATAGCACGTGTAACAACATTTCAAAATAAGCTAATATAAAAGGAATTAAGTAACCAGTGTTTGTCTCCTGGTATTTTTTGACAAATCGGAAAGAAAGTTCTTTTAAATGAGACATTTTAAATTAATCGTTTTTAATCTGACGTAATTTTGACAAAGCTATTCTTTCTCTTTTAAATATTCACGTGAAAATACATTTGTTAGAAATGAAATATTATTTGCGCTTTCCTAACAAAAATAGTTGAAAAGATCCTCTAAATATCAAATAAATGTCTAGCGCAATTTCTAAATTTAAACTGTTTTGAATATTATTTTGTGTTCATTTTATGTAATAACTGTAATGTGACGTAAATATGACGTAATTTCTCCTATTTAAGACATCTAACGCATGTTAATGAATTTATTATTTTACAATATCCTTTCTCTTTTAAAATTCACGTGTATACTTTTTATGACTTAATTTTTATTAAGTTCCTGCTTTTTGTACATAATTATTTAATTTTAATTTGAAAGTATCTTTTCTGTTTATAATAGTCACGTGTAAATAATTTTTTAATTTGAAGCAAACATTATTGTTTCCGTTGTTTATACAGTTGGCAACAGGTTAAATTAGTACAATTTTCTAAAATAAGTAAAAAATATCTCTCGAAATGCTGAAAATTTGAATTTAAAATAGAAATGAAACCTCGAAAAATGAGCCAAATTAAAAAAATTAATAAATTCTGCACACCGGGAAATTATAACGCATAAAATGATCTAAAAATTATTAAATTCCGATGTATAGTTTTTGCTCCTATAAAACTTTTTTAGTGGAACGATTTTGTCCAAATTTAGCATTAAATATCTCTTAAAATAATTCTTCGATTTGAAAACTGTCTGCATCAGCGTGTTTATCAAACATTTCTGTATAATACTACCCATTTTCATATTTTTGTATGCATTATTTTTCTTAATATTAACGAAGAAAGAACTCCGGTCACAAAAAATTCAAAACCGGCGGCGGCGGTGACTGGGGTAGCTACTTTTTTTTAGAATAGAGAGAAAATATATACTTTAACCATGAAAATTAATTATACTTTTACATAAAAAATATTTTTGTATACCAACATACCTACCTACATTACTCTTTACCAGAAAAAAATCAGCATCTAAAAACCATAAGTGTGTTACTTTATATCCCATTTCATTCATTAGTTTGGGAAATTATATTTTTCTAATTATAAAGGAACCTTCTTCTGTTACTGTTTCAAAGCACAGCAAATAAAATATTAGAACGCATGTCGAAAGTTCATACTATAAATTATCCTTTTAATATTACATACATTTTTTTCCCAGATACAAATCGAATGATCCTAGAATTGTTTTCTAAATGACATCAGATTTATTTTCTATCTTTATGACTAAAACATAAGCAACTGTCTTTTAGGTAGCTTTCATTATAAAAAGCTACATATTGCAGCCGTTCGGAGGAAAGCGATTTCAAAAATTTTTGGTATATTTTCATCGATAATGACCACCAGAACCCGAAACCACCCTCCGTTCAAAAGTTTATATATATATATATATATATACATAAACAATGATCATGGACATATAATCACTGGAAATCTTGATATTGTTCATGATTTTAAATTGAAACAACTAATGGGTTATGGTACTAAATATAGACTTCCATCTAAATTTAATGTTAATTCTATTATCAAACAGTTTACATATGATATTGATATTTTTATTTATAAAATTTCTATCTCTTATAATAAGCCTATTGAATATTTTAATCAATGGAAGATATTAGTAATTGAAAAATTAACTATGGCTTTAAAAAATAATATTGCTGATTTGGTTTCTATTAATACAAAGCATTATTTCCAACAAATTACTAAATTACAAAAAAACTACGTTATTACATATGCAGACAAATCTCCTAACAATTATGCTATTATATGTAAATCATATTATCACCAACTTCTTACAAATTCTATTTCTTATAATAAGTCATTTCAAAAAACTAATGAAACTGTAATTGTAAATAATCGTAAAATTCGAAGTTATTATAAACTATTAAATATTTTATCTACTAATTTTAATTATCCATATTTAGTTCTTATTCCCAAATTTCATAAAACTCCTATTAAATTTAGGACTGTTACTATTGGTTGTAATACATATAATAATAAAGCCAATACACTTCTCTTAAAAATTCTTAATCAATTATATGTACTTACTACAAATAATGATAATACACATTGTATAAAAAATAGCTATCAACTTGTTAATATTTTAAAAAATCTTCATTGTGTTTATAATATAACAACATATGACTTCAAGGATCTTTTTAATAATATAGACCTATTGGATTTACATAAAATTATAAATGCATTATTTAAAAAATATTATAAAAAACTGGAATTACCATCTAATATAGATATTGCATATTTTAAATCTTTAACTAACTTCATTATCTATAATAATTATATATTGCAAGATAATACTTTATAGTTACAGCATGTCGGTATACCACAAGTTGGTTGTACTTCCAGTTTACTCTCAGACTTATACTTATATCATTATGAACGTAATTTTACTAATAATAATCTACAATTATATCGTTATATTGATGACATCATTTTAATTGATACTGATCAATTTGCAATTACTCGATTTCCAGTTGATTATCCCACTAATTTGGAATTAACGGAAAACCTTTTATCTAACAATACAATTAACTTCTTAGATCTTAAAATTACAATCAAAGACAATAAAACAATCACAGATTTATATGACAGACGTAAAGAATTTAAATTCAAAGTTAATACATTTACAAATTTTAAATCTTGTCTACATCATTCTGTATTTCGGAATATAATACTTAATCATTTATATAGAATAAAATGTTTATGTTCTTCTCCTCTAATTAACAATAATATTAAAAAACTAATTTATGATGCATTAAATCATGGTTTTCCAAAAAAATTCATATATTCATTAATATACAATTAGAACTTTTCTTACATGATCTATTAAAACAAATTAACACATGCGTAAACAAAATTACAAAAAAATTATAAAATAAAAAAATATCTATAAAAAATTAAAAATTGTAAAATAATATAAAAAAATATTATAGGTTGGTTGGGTGGGTAGATGTTAGAGTACGGAGGAGGGTGGTGTTGTCTGGATAATACGCAATGGTTAATGATATATATATATATAAAAAATGGGGGCTCTTGTATTATTACTATATTTTTGTTACGTATTTTATATGGATGTTGATTTGATATTTTATATGTAATTGGAGAATTTCATTAATATTATAATTAGCCTAATTATTGATTAATCTAATTTACAATTATTTGTTATTAAATTTTATATTTACTAAGGACAATATCATATTAATTACTAATAGCATGCCATTCTTATAGTGAATAATATACATATAAGTATGTATAATATAAATATAGTTATACTGTATGCATTAAAATTGGGTAATTATTTTTATTATTATTACTCTATTCTTTTTAATATTTATTATTGGTTTAATGTTTTTGAATGTCCCACATTCATACTTTATGGTTTTTTATGGATGTCTGAAGATAATCCACACTCTATATTTGTGCTTTTTAAATAATGGGTATTTAAATATCATTTAACCTTCTATTTACTTCCACATGTTTTTTATTTCCTGTTCATTTTATAAATATGTGATATATAATTCATAAAAAATAATTTTTATATTTAATAATTATTTATATTAATTATTACTGAATTTTATTTTGTTTTATAGCATATAGCTATATGCTATATATTATCAATGTTCTAGAATTATTTATTTCTTAGTTTAGTTTAAATAAGTTAGCTAATAGAATATATTGTATGCTTTTAAATTTTATTTACAATAGTTTTTAAATACATTGTGTGGTTTATATTCGGTTTATAATTCTCTATATATAAGGATATGTTTGGTTTTGCTGTTTATACAGTTATTTACATTCAAATGCTTACAATTATTTATACAGTTATTTATATTCAAATGCTTACAAATATTTATCTTGCGTTAGTTGTTTAATAGAAGTAATACTAGATGGCAGCACTAAATTTGTCTCTTTAAGATAGCTCTAATTGTTAATTTTTCTAGCTCCATTTCAGTTATAATTTAATACACCAGGGGGTATTTTTAGCTAAATTTTGACGATATTGTTAAACTGTTATTAATTAATTTAATAGTGCATTTTAAATAATGTAATTAATATCTATTTATTTTATATTAGATTAAATGTGTTTAACAAGGTATTTCAAATTTTATTTCAAATTGTATTAACTGCATCCTTTGGTATCATTTACTGTGATTTCTTAACTGTTTTATTCACCTTAATCTTTTTGATATACTGGCAGCCATGTGCGTGTGGATTTTTGTAAAATACTGAAATATTAATCGGTATGGTGTTTATTATTTATATTTTATATCCTATAAATATTTAAATACGTTTTATTGATTCTTCCATTTCATATTATTTGTTTCTATTCTGCTTTCATTTTTAATCAATTCACTTGATTTTATGGTTGTTTGGGCACAGGGGAAAATAACTTTTAGCTTTAGCTTATTTTTCCCACAGAAAACTACCATTTTGCTTATATCATTGAATTCTGTGCCCTTGATAACGTAATTCAATGTATAAGCTTTTCAATTTTTGTCGGTGTCCATTTTTTTCTTTTTCTTCCATAATAATTCTTATATTAATTTTTTTTTTTTAAATACTTACAGCTTTAATTCATAATATTTGACGGTGGAAGGTTATGTTTAATTAATGGTTATATATATATATATATGTATATCTGATCTTTGTCATACTGTAACTCTCGTATTTATGAACCGATTTGAATGAAACTTCGTGTATACATAGTACATACCAATGTCTCGACCGAGTTCGTTGGCCAGCTTCGTCCGACATCTTGTTTTAAAATAGCGGCCATTTAAATTTTTTTTTAATTTAAAAATTTGAAATGTGGTACCAAAAAATTGAAAATTAAAAAATACTTTTTCTTATGGGTTTTACCTTGATACAAAGATTCCGGAACAGTTTTTGTTTCGTTTATATCTTAAAAAATGGCTGAGTTATAGCACTTTGAATTTCTAACGTGGCTGACATTTTGAAACGACTTGATGTTTGTCACGCGATAACAGACGTATTTATGAACCGATTTAGATGTACCTTGGTGTATACATAGTACATACAATCGTCTTGACCGAGTTCGTTCGCCAGCTTTATCCGTCATCTTGTTTCAAAATGGCGGCCATTTAAAAAAATTAAATTTAAAATGAGGTGCCAAGAAATTGGAAAATGAAAAAGATTTTTTTTGTATGTATTTGACTTTAATACAAAGATTCCGGAACAGTTTTTGTTTCTTCTATATCTAAAAAAATGGCTGAGTTATAGCACTTTGAATTTCTAGCGGTGCTGACATTTTGAAACGACCTGATTTTTGTAACGCGATAACAGGTGTATTTATGAACCGATTTGAATGTACCTTGGTGTATACATAGTACATACAAATGTCTCGACCGAGTTCGTTGGCCAGCTTTATCCGCCATCTTGTTTCAAAATGGCGGCCATTTAAATTTGTTTAAAAATTTAAAAATTTGAAATGTGGTACCAAAAAATTGAAAATTAAAAAATACTTTTGTCTTATGTATTTGACCTTGATACAAAGATTCCGGAGCAGTTTTTGTTTGGTTTATATCTTAAAAAATGGCTGAGTTATATCACTTTGAATTTCTGAAGTGGCTGACATTTTGAAACGACTTGATGTTTGTCACGCGATAACAGACGTATTTATGAACCGATTTAGATGTACCTTGGTGTATACATAGTACATACCATCGTCTTGACCGAGTTCGTTCGCCAGCTTTATCCGTCATCTTGTTTCAAAATGGCGGCCATTTAAAAAAAATTAAATTTAAAATGAGGTGCCAAGAAATTGGAAAATGAAAAAGATTTTTTTGTATGTATTTGACCTTAATACAAAGATTCCGGAACAGTTTTTGTTTCTTCTATATCTAAAAAAATGGCTCAGTTATAGCATTTTGAATTTCTATTGTGGCTGACATTTTGAAACAACCTGATTTTTCTCACGCAATAAAAGGCGTATTTATGAACCGATTTGGATGTAACGTGGCGTGTACATAGTACATACTAATGTCTAGACTGAGTTCGTTGTCCAGCTTCATTCGCCATCTTGTTTCAAAAGGGCTACCATTTAAAAAAAAAATAATTTAAAATTTAATATGAAGTATCAAAAAATTGGAAAATGAAAAAAGTTTTTTTTTTATGTGTTTGACCTTGTACAAAGATTCCAGAGCAGTTTTTGTTTCCTCTCTATATTAAAAAATAGTTGAATTATAGCACTTTGAATTTCTAGCATGGCTGACATTTTGAAACGATCTGATATTTGTCACGCGATAGCACGTGTATTTATTAACCTATTTCGATGTTAGAAGGCATATGGATAGTATATAGCAATGTCTTGCCCAAGTTCGTTGGCCAGCTTTATCAGCCATCTTGTTTCAATATGGCGGCCAGTAAATAAAAAAAATATATTTAAAGTAAGGTGCAAAAAAATTAGAAATTGAAAAAGGTTTCTTTTTTGGGTGACATTTTGAAAAATCTGATTCTTTGCCTGCGACAGCACTCGTATATATCAACCGATTCCGATGTGAGTGAGCATGTGCACTGGAATTACTAAGGTCTCGACCAAGTTCACTGGTTAGCCTCATCCACCATGTTGTCTTAAAATGTCAGGCACTTCAAGATATCGCCGAATTTGGCAACCAAATATAAGTCACTTTAAATAAAAACAGCTTGGTTAAAGCTGATTAATTTCGCGAAATTCTCATTCATAATGATTTAGTATTAATAAATATTAGTATTGAATCTCCTATAATCGGTTCCCGCTAAATTGAGCTTTGTGTGTTTGAATAATATAAGATGGCTTTTTAAAAATAAGGAATATGAAAGCTACCTCTTCCTCCTGGCACTGGCCGGAATTACTTTTATAACACTGTGAACGCTTCTCAACGTTGCTTCAAAGGTGCCACATATAACTCAAGAAACTCTGTTTTCCAGGAAAATGCGAAAAACTGTTTACGAGTCGTGGAACGGTCCGGAACAGTGTTGCCAGATTGTGGATTTTTTTGTCCCCAAATTGATGATTGTCACCGCTTTTCTTAAATAGAAATATTCGGATTATTAAAAAAAGTAGATTAAAAATTCTGAAAAATAACCCAAATTATGCTATTTAAAAAAAGTGGTAACAGTCAAATAATCTGAATAGAAAAAGCCCCAATCTGACAACACTGGTCCGGAAACATAACTGCTACCAGCTGGCTGGATTTTCACTGCACTATCTGACAATTTAAGTGGATGGTAGGGGCGTAAAAACCAAGTAGAATGGCAGACATAACTTTAAAAAAAAACAATTTTTGAGTTGTGGCACTTTTGAAGCAAGTGCTGGATTTATTAAAAAAACAGAAAAAACAAATGTTACTTGGCTTAATTAGCATCCAAGAAACTCAAATATAGTGTAAAATGTAGGCGTTACTTTTAAAAAATAGGGTTGAAACTAAATTAAATATTAATATATGTAGGACAATTGCACTATAAAATATAATAAATAAGATGCATACGATAAAACACATAAACTTCCTCAGTGGTACACACGAAAAATAATTTTTATATGAACTTATACAAATAATTAAATCAAACTTAAAAAAATTCTGATGTACACACTGCAGTTTTTCATTCATATCTATACGAATATTATAAGGAAGTAAAGTTAGTTTATTTGTAGGAGGTAAACTCTGGATCTACAGAATCGTTTCCAAAAGTAATGGTATCAAAATGATGGTGTTAGTCCAACTTAGAACAGAGGCTATATCTTATGTCCATGTTTCTGGCCAAAAGGCGGTGCAGGAACAAAAAATGTTCTAAAAATGCGGTTTTTGTGTTACTGAAGAACCTAGAAACATGAAATTTGCGATGGTACTTACATATGAGATACTAATGTACATTTCTTAAAAAAATCGAAATTAAAAAGGGATGAAAATGCGCGAAAAGTGTTCTAAAAACTTTCTAAATGGCAATTTTTAGGAAATCTCAAGAAGTACCAAACAGATTTAAAAAAATAATGGTGTGAAAATGATGGTTACAAGATTTGCTCCAATATAGGCTACATTTTGTGTCGGTGCCACTATCTCTAAAATGGGTGTTTGAGTATAAAAACTTTCGAAATCGCGATTTCTGTGTTACTGAAGGGCCCAGATACATGGAATTTGGCATGTTAGTTACTTATTAGATACAAACGATCTCGAAGAAAGTTTCCTTAAAAAAATCGAAATTTTAAAGGGCTGAAAATCCGCAAAAAGCGGTCTAAAAAACGTTCTAAATGGCGAATTTTAGGCCATCTCAAGAAGTACCAAACAGATTTAAAAAATAATGGTGTCAAAATGATGGTGACAACCCTTGCTCCAACATAGGCTATATTCTAAGTCGGTGCCACTACCCCCAAAGGGGGTGCAGGAGCAAAAGGACGTTCGAAAATGCGATTTTTGTGATACCGAAGGGCCTAGAAATATGAAATTTTGAATGGTAGTCACTTATAAGATATAAATGATCTCTAACAACATTTCTTAAAACATTCAAAATTTAAATGGGGTGAAAATGCGCAAGAAATGTTCTGAAAAACGCTCTTAATGGCAATTTCTCCGCAATCTCAGAAAGTACCGAACCTATTTCAAAAATAATGGTTGGAGATTGATGATGGCAGCTAACATAGGCTCTATTTCATGTCGGTGTCACTACCACCAAGGAGTTGCAGAAGCAAAAAACGTTGTAAATTGCGATTTCTATGTTACTGAACAGCCTAGAATCCT
Source organism: Maratus speciosus (assembly GCA_963932465.1). Taxonomy (NCBI): domain Eukaryota; kingdom Metazoa; phylum Arthropoda; class Arachnida; order Araneae; family Salticidae; genus Maratus; species Maratus speciosus. The sequence continues at coordinate 42,719,563 of OZ010790.1, forward strand.
GAAGTTAGGCAGGGCAGTTCTTTGTAAAATACAAATTATCTCTAAAATAATTTCCTAAAAAAATCGAAATTTAATAGGGGTGAAAATGAGCGAAAAGCGTTCTAAAAAACTTTCTAAATCGCGATTTCTACGCAATCTCTGGAAGTACCGAAATGATTAAAAAAATAATGGTGTGAAAACGATGGTGACAGCCCTCGCTCCAACATAGGCTATGGTTTCATGCCGGTGCCACTACCCGAAAAGGGATGCCGGAGCAAAAAACGATCTAAATTGCGATTTTTTTGTAATACTGTAGGGGCTAGCAAGTAAAAACTAGGCATGGTAGTTACTTATAAGTTATAAATGATTGTCTGCGATGGCTCCGGTCCTCCCGGAATATGGAGTGTATAATTACTTAAAAATACTAAATGAATTTGTACTTCGTACTCGATGGATTATTCAGATTTCAAACTTAACAAAAATTTATTTACATAAAGATTCAAATGGAACTGGCAGTAGTTGATGCACTGCGCTTACATCTAAAAACACATCTGGCTGTAAATCTGACCCGTGCAACTTGCTGTCCTGCGTGCTCAGTAGCGCCTTCTCACTATCAGTTATGATACATGGAGGAAACACAACCCGGGGATTGAAATGCAATTTTCAATATACATTATATACGTATATCATATACGTATAAATACGTATCATATACGTGTAAATACGTATCATATTCGTATAAATTTGCAAAATTTATCATACAAGAAAAAATTATAAGATATAAACAACTTACATACACAATAATAATAGAAGAATAAATGCGCTATAATACTAGATTAAATACAGAAATAATATATATTTTAGAGTTTGCTTAAGGAAAAAAGGAAATTTCTTACTCAACTGGTAATAAACAGACATCTCAGACTTTTTTTTTTTTTTTTTATATAAATTCGCCCATCTGGTAAACGTAAATTCACCGTTCGAATTATATAATCCCTTCCCTTAAAAACTTCAATTATTCTACCAATCAACCATTTGGTGGAAATTTTCCTGCTTTATTAGTACCAAAGTTCCTTTCTGTACGTCATCGTTTTTAAACTTCCATTTCCCCCTGTTTTGGAGATTCTTCAAATAATTTCGCTTCCAAAGTTTCCAAATTTGTTCACTAAATTTGTTCATTCTCTGCCATTTTGCTAATCGATTTTCATTAATGTTATCTAATTGAGGTTCGGAGATCGAAGTGATGGGCCTACCGATAAGAAAATGAGATGGGGTTAACGTTTCAAAATTTTCGAAATCTTGAGATAGTGGAGTAAGGGGGTGGGTAACATTTAAACATCAGATTTTTTTCGAAGACAACTGTCGAAGCAGTTGAACGTCGATATGATGCTTTATCGTTAATTTTATTTGTAGAATTCCATATAAAAGTTTTGTTTAGGTGTACCATTGAGCTAGTATATGCGTTTTAACAAGTACAACTTACTTAAAATTAAATATGTTGATTGCCCCAAGGCTTAATTCTTCAAACATAATCTTTAATAGTATTCGTTATTACCAGTAGGTTAATAGGATGAGTGAAGCGAATCCTCTACTAGGCTACAAAAATTACATTTTGTCGTACACTTAAAAAAAAAAAAAATATTTAGTATTTTCACTTGAAATTAAACATAAAAATAAATTATGATCTGCAGATTTGCGCAAAATTATTATTATTTTTTTTTACAGAATAACCTTAAAAAATTATTATTTTATTTAATTTATTTTACATGTTTTTCCATTATGGACGCATTTAAGCAAATGAAAAATGAAACACGTATATTTTCTGAAGAAAAAATAAATCATGGAGTTAGTCATTATAGATAGAATCATGATTAATTAGATAGTTTCACGATTTCTTTTATGAAGATTTTAAAATACACTTTTTTATGAAAATTATAGAATATTTTTAATGAATTAAAATTTGTGAAAATTCAATTATTTACATTCAATTAAACGAGTATTTTTCAGTGTTAAAAATTCCAATACACAATTTATTCTTATTATGTGAATACTTATGATACTTACGCATAAAATACAGACGATACTTACGCATTTAAAAATAATTATATTATTATTTTTTTTTGTAAAGTGGCAACAAAAGAATTGTAAAAAAATAAAATTAATTGTTAAATTCGCTATATCATAAATAAGAAATTCCGAGGAAATTCCTAATTAATTGGCTGAATTTATATTTCAAAAATTAAAATGCGCCAAAACATAAAATAACGTTTTTGCTTAATAAAGATGCAAAAATAGTATAAAAAATATTGCTACTTTCAAATATTTATCTTATTAAATAATGCTTCACGAATCCAAACAACGCACGGCTTTTGCTAGTAAAAGTATCATTTTTAATCGAAGATTTCCCGCAAAATTAGTATGCCCATTTTTACTTTCCGAATGCATTGTTTAAAGAAAGCATTGTAATCATGATTTGTGCGTGTGTGAGTGAGTGAACACGATGACCCACAAGCGGTATTTTCGATTGAGCGCCTATTTGGGGAATATGTTAGAAACTCCAAGAACAGTGTGGATTTTCGTTCAAATCGGTCGACAGATTAGTAAAATAATTTGTTTCTACCCATTTTCACACTATTTTGCATTCGATTCTACAAGTAAATTGGCCAAGGATGTGTTGTGTGGCAGAATGTAAATGGTAAGTATTGCTGCGATGTAATGTAGCATTAGTAGCGTAGAGTTAACGTTTCCAGTTTCAAAATTGTAAATCAAACGTTCGAATCAAACAGCTTCCAATTTTTTAAATTTTGTTGGGGGTTGTGTGAATGTTAGTTACATAATAACTAGTTTTGATTCTAATTTGTGAACAACAAAAGATTCTACTAGGTGTCCTAAAATGGACTGACTAATTTTAAAATCCAATAACTAGCAAAGGGTGATAGCTATTAAAAAAATTCTTGCAGGAGGGTTATGTAAGGTTTCAGAGATTTTTTTACAGAGATTTCCCATTTTATTTCAAAATAGCAGCGATAGATGACGCTGCAAGCGATAAGTGCTAAATCCAGGCCAGACTTTTTTTTTTTTTTTTTGTCTCTTTCATCTGCCTGTGTTGATACGAAAGAATGAGGTTAGGCTTTTTTTTTTTTTTTTTTTTTTTCAGCGATTTCCGATTTTAGTTTGAAATAGCAGCGACAAATGGCGCTGAATGCCATTATCATTAAATCCAGGGTCTTGTTTTTGGCCTCTCTCTTCTGCTAGTATTGATACGAAAGAGTGAGGTTAAATATATGATTTGGTCGCTAAGAACAAGATTGCATTAGCAGGTAAGAACAAGAAACCTTCTTTCGCATCAATATTGAGAGAAACAAAAAATCGCGCCTGAAATTAGTGCCTATTGCTTGCAGCCCATTTTTCGCTGCTATTTTTTTTAACTAAAATTGGTAATCGCTCTAACAAAATCTTCTGAAATCTTATATAACATAACTTTAATAGTTGTTACCATTTGTAAAACTGAATTTTAAAATTAGTCGCCCCATTTTAGGATACCACGTTTGTATATACATATGTTTGATTTTTGAAGTGAAGGAAGATTTTGAAGGTTCAGTACTAATATAACATGGAATATTGTTATATTGTCCTGTTTTGTACCATATTTGCATAGTATTGTACATCTTCTCTATTTTTTATTGTAAAATAATTCCAGAATAATGCTAATTTGCCAAATATAGTTTCATTGAGGGTAAAGTGGTCTCGCATTGTCCTCATCCTTGACGGAGGCGGACGAAGTTTTGGTCGCGGTATCTTCGATATGGGAGATATTTTTTCAGGGCTCGCAGTTATTAGTTTGTCTATCGGCAGGGATTTAAGCAAACACCTTTCTGATTGGTCGCTTTGTTTTTTTTTGTACGTGTTAGAAAATCATATATATATATATATATATATATATATAACCATTAATTAAACATTACCGACCATCATCAAAAACCGCAATATTGTGAATGAAATTTCATTAAAAATGGATACCACAAACCTATAATATACAACTGTATGTATAAAACAAAGTAAAATACATATAAAATACATAACTAGAAAGGTAAAAATCATAAAATGAATCTTTGCAATGATAAGAATGAAAAATTATATATATATATATATATATATATATATATATTTATATACAGTGGTGGCCGTAAGTTTAGGACCACCACTGAAATTTAAGATCCAGACAATAAATTGCATCTGCGACATTTATTACTCAAAGTTCAAAGGAAAAGCGAATACAGTGACTCCACTGTCAGACGAAATAACGCCATCTGACGAAAATCGATTTGATTTATGACGTTATCAGTGGTTTCAATTTTCAGTGGTTTCAATTTTAAAAACGTTAGTTTCTGCACGGTGGTCTTAACTTTTGTCCACGACTGTATATATATATATATATATATATATATAGATAGATAGATAGATAGATAGATAGATAGATATAGATAGATAGATAGATAGATATATTAATTTCTAAACACATGTTCGAAGTGTCAAGTGGAGTCAATACATATTTTTTCACAGCTGCACATATTGATTAATGGTCTGGCTTTATTCCACTAGCCACGTCAAACTTTGTAGTGCTAAGAATATCATTTTTATTTACAATAGTTCAGATAACACAAGTAGTCACGAAAGACAAGTCAAATCATCATAGTTGTGCTCTCACTTTAAAGATCTTCCTGTAAAGGGATGTGTTCAGCATGTACCTAAGGATATTTTTTTGTATATTTTGAAAATAAAAACAAATTTTCTATTTTTCGTATATTTTATGGGCAAACTAAACTTCGTCAATCTACAGCCGAGTTTAGTCATTATACTTTAAATCAATAATAATAATAATAACGGATAAAATATGCTTATTTAAGGTTTAAGTTTTTTAAAACATAAGCTTAAAGTTAAAATCCTGATTTCTTGAGGACTTGATCTACAATATTTATAAGGAAAAAAACCTTATGAAGTTGACAGAATAGTAATCTTTATATATAAGACATATAACCCAAAAACATTCTGGAAAATATATTCACCAGGGTGTCTGTATTATACCAAAAGTACACATTGTTCTTATTATCGATACCCTAACACTGAATCCCTTTTAAATAAATTCTAAAAATATCGGACAGATATAACGTTTCTTTTCAATTTTAGATTCAAAACGCAGATATATGATATATGTTTATTTTTCTGCATGATGTCAATATTATTTTCATTTTGTTGAATTTTTGAAATGCATATATGAATTTTCAGGAAATAGAACTTTCTTAAGAAAATAAATAAATAACATCGTTCAGCTTATAGTTTGTATCTATTGACTGCTTGAAAAAATGTTTATTTTATGCTAAACATGAACAAAAGTTTTTTCTCCACGTGATAGCATTTTCAGTATTTTCAAACTAAATATTTTTGACGATCTCCAACTGAATAAAAAATATTTTTACGATATTAGCACACAACAGTAAATTTTATTGCAAACTTAACATCAGCAAATTGTAACCAATATTAGTATTTGTAGAAAAAATACTAATAATAATAGAAAAAAGAAGCAACTGCATTCCCTTGTTGTAAAAAAAAAAAAAAAAAAAAAAAAAAAAAAAAAGTGATCTAGAGCGCTCAATTGATAAAATTAGTTTATCTTCTTAATTCAGAGCTTTTTTGTAGCAGGGTTGCAAAAAAAAAAAAAACAAAAAAAAAAAAAAAAAAAAAAAAAAAACATACCTAACAAAAATAATAAAACCCACGTCAAAGCAGGTTTTATTGTTTTTTTACAATCCATGGTATTATTATTTAATATTCAGTAACTTTTATATTAGTTTTTTAACCTTTGTGTTTAAAGAAGTTTTATTTAAGGTTTAGCCAGTCTTAATAAACAAAAATGCTTGATTAATACATAAATATATTTAGTAACAAGATTGTGATTACCAGTGATGGCAGTGATGGTGATCTTCATTATTTTTTTCACAAATTTATACTTGCTTCATGAAAAACCATGAGTTAAGTCATATTATCGAGAATTACATATTAAAATACATGCAGAATGATATAAAACTAAAAAATTGTATAATTTTGTCCCTAAACCTGAGCTGGAAGTTTCATTGTTTACATCTGCAATGATGTGCAGATTGTAGGCATTTGCAGATTTGAGGGAACCTACTGTACAAAATAAATGTAAAAATAAAATACAATAAAAAATTAAAACTTTCGTCCTTAGAGTTTCCACGAGGTTTTTCTTGCTTAATTCAACATTATTTTATGTAATACAGTGTGAGATCCTTACGAATTTTGATACATAAAGATACAAAAGAAATTCTAGTATTTATATAATGCGCAAGTGAGGTGACGATTCCGGTTTGTATTCATCCTCCAGAAAAGCAACTTATCGTGGCCATATTCGGCGTAAGTATTTAGATGCTGTAAATACCGATTGTCCAACTTATAGAAACATAGAAATAATCTGCTTTTCATCACATCTACTCTTCTTTTTTTTTCTATATAAACCTTCAAAATATCCAATTATAATGTTTTAGGTACTAAATTAAAAGTAACTAATAACCAGCTATTATAAACAACGGATAACCAGATATAAACAATACTCTTGCCATGCAGAACTACAAATTCCAAATCTAGAAATAAATGGAAACTCTTGCAGCGTTTCATTAAGAAAATATATAACGATTAACATCCTATTCTGCTCTAAAAGTATTTGTAAAAGCATATTAAAACCTTTAAATATTTTGAAATGCATGTTTCATATTTTTCATAACGGCTCATGTTTTTGTGAAAAATGGAGTTAAATTCTTATATAAACAAGACAGCGGCTCCATGCATCGATTACGCTTCATTTCAAAATATTGTTTTGATGCCATCTGTAGGCAATCAATATAAATGAAAGTTCTCTTCATTGAAGTTATAGCTTCGTATAAGAAAAATCCAGGACGTAATGATGTAATTTGAGATCAATTTTTAAAAGCTTCGGTTACATAATTTTAAAATGTCAATCAATATAAATAAAAGGAACGTTTTTATTATTATGATATCTTTGATAGAATTTCAATTTAGTTTTATTAATTTTTCTAAAATAATATTAAAATTTATAAATTTTTTTAGTTTTATTAATTTTCTATATATTTTTTAATTTTATTCGCCTTATAAATAAAAGAATATCTTTTTTCATATGTAATTGAAATATAAGATGCTATCATGATTCTATGAGATGTTATAAGATGTCAGTATGACTAAAAATTATATTTTCACATTTTCTTATTAAATTACAGCTTTGCTTTCACTCCAAAGTTATGTTCAAATGTTACTATGTTAAAAATCAAAATTCTATCTGCATTGATATAATTTATATATGTAGTACATGGTTTAAGATTGTGCTTACATTTTAATACCATTTAATAAGAAATATAAATTTTATTTACAATGCAAACAAATTTCAAGTAAATATGAGCTAAGCTGTTAAAATTTGATAAAATTAAATTAAAATTTTACGATAATAATAATAATAATAATAATAATAATGATTTTATTTACACCAAATGAAGCATTATTTATACCGAATGAAGATTTACTACAGGAAATGTGGCACAAGTTTAGTTATCCAGAATATCGCAGGATAAGGTATGTGTTTCTTTGCCATAACCGAAGGGAGCAAAGAGTAGGGTGTGGGTTATATATACCTACTTTGTACTCCCTATCCTGGTATATCTTGATTAATCCATTTGTGTCTGAATTTTAATTTTCTCAAATTTGTTGGTAAAGTCACTTTAGAATGTTGCAAAATGAACTTGAAAAATACTAAAAGAAAATTACTCTAATTTTTTTACTTTCTTCTATCTTTACAAGAAGAAAGTATTGGTTTCATGAAAATTTTCGAATTCCAGTTTTCGACGGATTTACACGTTTTATGAGTCAGAGATTCCAAAAAAACATGTTTTTACAAAAGGTCTGTCTGTGAGTCTGTCTGTCTGCCTGTCCGTCTGTCTGTCTGTCCGTCCGTCTGTCTGTCTGTATGTGACACAAATTTTGTGGGCACTCTATGTCAAGAACTAATGGACAAAATTTCACAAAACTTCATATTTAGTTAGACCTTGATATAAACTGGAACTGATTAGTTTTTGGTGAAAATCGCCCAAAAGGTGGCGCTGCTATGCGGCATTTTTAACGATTTCTGCAATAGCTGTATCTCAAGAACTACTGAACGGATTTTCATAAAACTTCAGATTCAGTTAGTCCAGGATATAGTTTGGTGCTGATAACTTTTTTGTGAAAATCGCTCAACAGGTGGCACTGGTATACTGCATTCTTCATGATTATCGCAATAGCTCTAACTCAAGAAAAAATGCACGGATTTTCATCAAACTTCAGATTCAGTTAGTCCCTGATATAAATTAGTGCTGCTTAATTTTTGGTGCAAATCGCCCAACAGGTGGCACTGCTGTGCTGAATTTTTCACGATTTCCACAAGAGGTGTATCTCAAGAACTATTGCACGGATTTTCATCAAACTTCAGATTTAGTTAGTCCTTGACATGAACTGATGTATAAATTTGTGCCGTTTAATTTTTAGTGTAAATCGCTCAACAGGTGGCGCTTCTGTGCTGCATTTTTCACGATTTCCACAAGAGCTGTATCTCAAGAACTATTGCACGGATTTTCATCAAACTTCAGATTTAGTTAGTCCTTGACATGAATTGATGTATTAATTAGTGCTGTTTAATTTTTGGTGTAAATCGCTCAACAGGTGGCGCTTCTATTCGGTATTTTTTGCGATTTCCACAATAGCTTTATCTCAAGAACTAATGCTTGGATTTTCAACAAACTTCAGATTCAGGTATAACTTGATATCGTTTAGTGCTGTTTACTTTTGGTGTAAATCGCTCAACAGGTGGCGCTGCTATGCTACATTTTTTCAGAATTTCCGCTATAGCTCTATCTCAAGAACTAATGCGCGAATTTTCATCCAACTTCAAATTCAGATATACTTTGATATGAATTGGTGCTAAATCGTTATTTCTTGTACTATTTAAATGATTTAATTGACGTGATTTATATAGAAGAAAGTTTTGTGATGGCCACAACATACTAGTTTTGTATTTATTTGATAAAATGTAAACGTACTAAATATGGTAATATGCATAATATTTGTAATAATATAATATGCATAATTATATATTATGTCTATATTTATATAAAAAAAAACTTATAAATTGCATATTATATATATACAATATATATATAATAAAATTTGTCTATATTTATATAAAATAAACTAATAAATTGTATATTATATACTATAACTTGTATTTTTATGAATTACTAAAAAATATAGATATTTCTTTACAGAGACTAATAACCTTATAAGTATTAGTAATAATAAACTAAGAATAATTGTATTTGAGGCTTAAAAACAATTTGTTTCATAATCATCTTGAAAAGGACTTTACATAAATAACTGTCCCTTAAATGGCTAATAAAATATGTACCTATTCGTGCCTATTGCCCTACATTTTGCACGTTATAAAAATGCATAAAAAATAGGCTTGAACACATAATTTCACAATTTAAAAAAATACGTATTTCAAAGAAGTCTACAAGCTAAGATTATGACGATTATTTATTAGGATTATTGGTAGAAAAAAAAATAAACTTACTTTCTACATTTCGCCATCTTCAAAATAAAAAATCTATAACCTCCGAAAAAAGCCTTCCTTTCAAGCAAATAAATATCCATCTTATGCTACCATCTTTCGGTAACAGATAAAGACATTTATAGATAAACATTTCATATAATTTTCATGTTATAGAGAAGTAGAAAATTATACAAGTTTATTAAAAATCGTAGCGTCCCAAAAATGTGTTTACTAATACAGGTTTAAAAAAGTCCTTCCGGCCAGTGCCGGGAGGAAGAGGTAGCTTTCATATTCCTTATTTTAAAAAAGCCAACTTATATTATTCAAACACACGAAGCTCAATTTAGTCGAAACCGAATATAGGAGATTCAATACTAATTTTTATCAATATAATGAATGAGAATTTCGCGAAATCAGTCAGCTTTATCCAAGCTGCTTTTCTTTAAAGTAACTTATATTTGGCTGCCAAATTCGGCGATTTCTTAAAGTGCCTGTCATTTTAAGACAACATGGTGGATGAGGCTAACCAGTGAACTTGGTCGAGACCTTAGTAATTGCTGTGCACATGCTCACTCACATCGGAAATCGGTTGATATACACGAGTGCTGTCGCAGGCAAAAAATCAGATTTTTCAAAATGTCACCCACATTAGAAATTGAAACTGCTATATCTGAGCCATTTTAGGTAGCTTTCATTACAAAAAGCTACCTATTGCAGCCGTTCGGAGGAAAGCGATTTCAAAAAATTTTGGTATATTTTCATCGATCATGACCCCCCAGACCCCGAAACCACTCTCCGTTCAAAAGTTGATATATATATATATATATATATATATATATATATCCATATATATATATATATATATCTGACCTTTGTCATACTGTAACTCTCGAATTTATGAACCGATTTGGATGTAATTCGGTATGTACATAGTACATACCAATGTCACAACCGAGTTCGTTGGCCAGCTTCATCCGCCATTTTGTTTCAAATTGGCGGCCATTTAAAATTTTCTTAAAAATTTAAAATTTGAAATGTGGTACCAAAGAATTGTCAATGGATAAATATTTTTTTATTATGTATTTGACCTTTATACAAAGATTCCGGAGCAGTTTTTGTTTCGTCTATATCTTAAAAAATGGCTGAGTTATAGCATTTTGAATTTCTAGCGTAGCTGACATTTTGAAACGTCCTGAATTTTGTCACGCGATAAAAGGCGTATTTATGAACCCATTTGGATATAACTTCGTTTGTACATAGTAAGTACCAATGTCTCGACCGAGTTCGTTGGCCAGCTTCATCCGCCATCTTGTTTAAAAATGGCAGCCATTTAAATTTTTAAGAAAAATTTAAATTTGAAATGTGGTACCAAAAAATTGAAAATTGAAAAAATATTTTTTTTTATGTATTTGACCTTGATACAAAGATTCGGGAGCAGTTTTTGTTTCGTCTATATCTCAAAAAATGGCTGAGTTATAGCATTTTGAATTTCTAGCGTGGCTGACATTTTGAAACGTCCTGATATTTGTCACGTGATAACAGGCGTATTTATGAACCGATTTGGATGTACTTTGGTGTGTACATAGTACAAATATCTCGACAGAGTTCGTTGGCCAGCTTCATCCGCCATCTTGTTTAAAAATGGCGGCCATTTAAAAAAATTTTAAAAATTTAAAATTTAAAATGAGATACCAAAATATTAGAAAATGAAAAAGATTTTTTTTGTATATTTTTGACCTTAATACAAAGATCCCGGAACAGTTTTTGTTTTGTCTATATCTAAAAAAATGGCTGAGTTATAGCGTTTTGAATTTCTATTGTGGCTGACATTTTAAAACGACCTGATTTTTGTCACGCGATAACAAGTTTATTTATGAACCGATTTGGATGTTACTTGGTCTGTACATAGTACATACCAATGTCTCGACCGAGTTCGTTGGCCAGCTTTATTCGCCATCTTGTTTCAAAAGGGTTGCCATTTAAAAAAATTAAATTTAAAATTTAAAATGAGGTATTAAAAAATTGGAAAATGAAAAAGATTTTTTTATGTGTTTGGCCTTGATACAAAGATTCCGGAGCAGATTTTGTTTCTGAAAATTTGTTCTTTTGTTTATATCTTAAAAAATGGTTGAATTATAGCACTTTGAATTTCTAGTATGGCTAACATTTTTAAACGATCTTGTATTTGTCACGCGATAACACACGTATTTGCCCATTTCCATGTGAGAAAGCATGTGGATAGTATACATCAACATCTCAGCCAAATATAAGTTACTTTAAATAAAAGCAGCTTGGATAAAGCTGACTAATTTCGTGAAATTCTCATTCATAATGATTTAGTATTGATAAAAATTAGTCTTGAATCTCCTATATTCGGTTTCCACTAAATTGAGCTTCGTGTGTTTGAATAATATAAGTTGGCTTTTTTAAAATAAGGTATTTGAAAGCTACCTCTTCCTCCCGGCACTGGCCGGAAGGACTTTTTGAATTTCTAGCGTGGCTGACCGTTTGAAACGTCCTGATATTTGTCACGTGATAACAGGCGTATTTATGAACCGATTTGTATGTACGTTGGTGTGTACATAGTACATACAAATATCTCGACCGAGTTCATTGGCCAGCTTCATCCGCCATCTTGTTTCAAAATGGCGGCCATTTAAAAAAATTTTAAAAATTTAAAATTTAAAATGAGATACCAACAAATTGGAAAATGAAAAGATTTTTTTTCGTATGTGTTTGACCTTAATACAAAGATTCCGGAACAGTTTTTGTTTCGTCTATATCTAAAAAAATGACTGAGTTATAGCATTTTGAATTTCTATTGTGGCTGACATTTTAAAACGACCTGATTTCTGTCACTCGATAACAAGCGTATTTATGAACCGATTTGGATGTTACTTGGTCTGTGCATAGTACATACCAATGTCTTGACCGAGTTCCTTGGCCAGCTTCATTCGTCATCTTGTTTCAAAAGGGTTGCCATTAAAAAAAATTAAATTTAAAATTTAAAATGAGGTATTAAAAAATTGGAAAATGAAAAAGATTTTTTTATGTGTTTGGCCTTGATACAAAGATTCCGGAGCAGATTTTGTTTCTGAAAATTTGTTCTTTTGTTTATGTCTTAAAAAATGGTTGAATTATAGCACTTTGAATTTCTAGTATGGCTAACATTTTGAAACGATCTTGTATTTGTCATGCGATAACACACGTATTCGCCTATTTCCATATAAGAAGGCATGTGGACAGTATACATCAACATCTCAGCCAAATATAAGTTACTTTAAATAAAAGCAGCTTGGATAAAGCTGACTAATTTCGCGAAATTCTCATTCATAATGATTTAGTATTGATAAAAATTGGTATTGAATCTCCTATATTCGGTTTCCACTAAATTGAGCTTCGTGTGTTTGAATAATATAAGTTGGCTTTTTTAAAATAAGGAATTTGAAAGCTACCTCTTCCTCCCGGCACTGGCCGGAAGGAATTTTTTTAAGATAAAGACAAACAAAAAATGCTCCTGAATCCTTATATCAAGGTCAAATACTTAAGAAAGAAACCTTTTTCAATTTCTAATTTTTTTGCAACTCACTTTAAATATATATATATATTTAATTTAATGGCCGCCATTTTTAATTTAATGGCCGCCATTTGCCCCCCCCCCCCCCTCCACGTCCTGAACACAGTTCAGTTTGCGCTACTTAACCACTCCCAACGATTCAAATTTTGAACCCAAAATTTAAGTTTAATTCTAAGTTTTTGAAAGAATTTAATGAGATACAAAAAATAACGGTAAAAAATAGTTGTTCGTTACTCCAAAGTCTAAAGCGCCCTTTATCGGCATTTTTTGAACTTTATCTTTAAAATTTATTTTCAAGAAAACAATGCTAAAACCGCAGCTAAAGTTTTAGCTAAAACCGCAAATAAATCCACCTCAGTTTTTTATAATCATTTGAAATTTTGGACCCTAAACTTTAATGGCGACTATCTCCTTCGGAAGACGTTTGGAACACTTAAATTCCTATTTAATATTGTTTGACTTGATGTGTACTGTCACCCTTTAAAGTTTTGCCCAAGAGTTTAGATTCAGCCTATATATATATGTGTGTGTGTGTATGTGTGTGTGTGTGTGTGTGTGTGTGTGTGTGTGTGTGTATGTTTGTATGTATGTATGTATACCTAATTATTAAGATTAGTACCTGGACTATATTGAGCTGCTCATTCCATAATCTATCAAATTTAGTTCAAGTTATTAAAATTCGTTTATTCTATTATCTCGAAAATCACAGGATCTAACATTTCAAACTAGAAATCAACAGAGGTCGCAGGGTTTTGAGTACTTTTATCCCGGTATTGTAATCTCCTACACATAATTTAGATCATTGTAGATTAATTTTAATCCAGTTTATCACAAGTTTAATCATATTTCATTTATTTTTCTTCAAGTGTTATGAGTATTACTGAATATGTTTTCTGGATCACAGGGGAAAAGTTTAAATGCTCCCATTTGCATTGAATTTTTTAAACAGATTTAATTCAAATTAAGGAATTCTGCAGATACTATATGCTAGATTGTAACTTGAAAAAAATCTGTAAAATATTTCTTATTGCTGAATGAAAATATAATTTTTAAGAATTATACGCTTTGAATCAGACATTTTATATTTTAATGTTTATATTAAATATATCATGTTTTAATCAATATAAAATTTTAAACTCTATTTTGCATAAAAATATATGCAATAGAAAATATATTTTAAGGAATAATAAAACTTCAATGGATATAATAGTAGTACTTTATATTCGCGAAAATATATGTTAGATTTTAATTAAAGAATCTTATTCTTCAATTAAACGATTTCTTTTTTTGTCAATCTGTTCCTTTTTTTACGTATGTTATGTACGTTTTATGTATGTAAATCTTCAACCTCAGTGAATATAATAGTAGTACTTTATATTTTCGAAAATATAGGTAAAATTTTAATTAAGTAATTTTATTCTTCAATTTTACGATATATATATGTGTAGCATTTTGCTATTGACTTTCAGACATTTCGGCGACTCTAGTACATCTCGAAATAAAACGTAGTAGAGCAATCAAGGCCAACCATCCGTTATCATGAAAATATCGGATTGCAGTCAGGGTGGCGAGTAAGACAGGCTTAATAAACATTGAGAATTTCCCATCACATAATGAATATAGTCATCGTAACTTTAAACTGGTTTATTTGACAAAAAACTTATCAAACATTCCCAGTAGCTGTTTCATCAACTCTCAATAATCGATCATTCACATCATAAAACTTTAGATGTTACAAGATTTGGATCTACACATTAGAACGTTCACACAAAGTGACACAGCTCAATTAAACAACCGGAAAAACGTAAATTTTTTCGCTCCTCGCCGATGTAACGATATAGGTACTACAAGCAATAGAACGCGGACGGACAGAGAAAAATGGAAAACCAATGCCATCAGAGAGATGGGGAAGGACGGGACATAAAACAAGCTACGATTTGATGGGAAGGGATGATGTCGATAATGAACTCTTTATACGGCGTCAGAATTAAAGCGCCATTAAATGCCGGCGGGTGCATGGAATTGTGTGTATAGAACAACAGAGAACAAATGATATTAAAAAACATTCCAAAGAAAAAGAATTTAGTTTTAGAAGAAAATGAAAAAGTAATTTAATGGGTTTTATAAGATTAGACGAATGGATTAAGGTTTTTAGAATAATAAAAGAATACACAAATTTAAATGCATGAAATAAAAAACAAAAGATATTAAGATATTATTAAAGATAGGTAAAAAAGGAAAAATATTAAGAATTTGGAATAGTTTTACTAAGAAAAAGGGGCTAAAATTTTTATTATTACATATATATATATATATATATATATATTGTCAATCTGTTCCTTTTTCTGTACGTTTTGTTATATAATATATGACGCGATATACAACGCCACTATCCTCGGTTATTAATAATTATATTTTTACTTCTAAACATTTAAAAGGGAAAAAGTTGAAAAATTTAATGTAAATTAATTACAAAATTATCTTTGTATTTATCAAGTCTCAAACTCGGTCCGTCTTTTGAACACCACTTTTTTTTAAAGATAAATCTTTATCAATTTCGTAGAATATATATATATATATATATATAGTCATTGCTACTATTTATGTATGTACCAAATTCTATAATGCAAAAGATTGCTTTTTTGTCCATGAAAATGTATTATACTCAAGAGCGAAAATATACAACTACGTCTACTGAATTATATATGGGTCCGAAGCGCTCTTTACCTTTATAAACCTCAAACATTAATATATTTTCAAGCTTTAAAGAGAGATTTAAAGAAGCTTAAGAAAAAAATGTCTTTTTTACAGCCTAATCAGTTAAAGGAATAAAAATACTTACTGTATATTCAAGCCGATTTTAAACATATAGCAAAGCAAAACATACCATATTATGTAAGAGCTTAAATATTTTTACTTTTACTAGGGGGCTCGGCCCCCTACGAGCTACGCTCGCCAACCCCCGTCCAGACACCGTAGACTCTAAATGCACGCTAATTTGATCGGCTTTAAAAAGATTTCGAAAGATTGAATTATAATTTAAAAAACAGTGGCGGGCACAGATGTCATATTCGCCCCATATTGGCGCGTTATTTTTCCGACGCTGATTTGGCGAAAACATCAACAGCATAAACAACAACATCCGGGTTACCATATCAAGCAAAATAACGACACTTTGGCGCCGGTTAAGTATACATTGCGTATATGACATTGGCGTCAGAAAAAAATCGCGCCAATATGGGGCGAATATGACATCTGTGCCCAGTGGCGATCTCTCTATAAACGGATTTCTATTCATTTCTCTTTGATTGGGGAATTTTAACGCCAAATCCGTTGCGGTACTACTTGATTATCCCGTCGACTAATTTCGCCAAATTATACAAATTGACATAATTTTTATTTTAAATAACGAAAAAACAAATAAATTAGTACAGCATTAATAAAAATACAAATAAAACAACATTTCAAAATAAGCTAATATAAAAGGAATTAAGTAAACAGAGTCTTTGTCTCCTGGTATTTTTTAACAAAGTGAAAAGAAAGTTCTTTTAAATGAGACATTTTAAATTAATCGTTTTTAATCTGACGTAATTTTGACCAAATTATTCTTTCTCTATTTAATATTCACGTGAAAATACTTGTGTTAGAAATTAAATATTATTTGCGCTTTCCTAACAAAAATAGTTGAAAAGTATCCTCTTAAAATATCAAATAAATGTCTAGCGCAATTTCTAAATTTAAACCGTTCTGCAATATTATTTTGTGTTCATTTTATGTAATAACTGCAATGTGACGTAAATATGACGTAATTTCTCCTATTTAAGACTTCTAACGCATGTTAATAAATTTATTGCTTTACAAATTCCTTTCTCTCTTAAAATTCACGTGTAATTATAGTTTTTATGGCATAATTTTTAATAAGTTCATGCTTTTTGTACATAATTATTTAATTCTAATTCCAAATGTTTTTTTCTGTTTATAATAGTCACGTGTAAATAAATTTTTAATTTATTTACACGTATAAATATATATATTTTTTTTTGAAGCAAACATTATTGCTTCCGCTGTTTATACAGTTGGCAACAGTTTAAATTAATATCACTTTCTAAAAAATTAATATCACTTTCTAAAATCTGTTAAAAATATCTCTAGAAATGCTGAAAATCTGAATTTAAAATAGAAATAAACCTTCAAAAAATTAGTCAAAATAAAAAAATTAATGCAATCTGCACTCCGGCAAATTCTAACGCATAAAATGATCTAAAAATGATTAAATTCCTATGAACAGTTTTTGCTCCTATAAAACTTTTTTAGTGGAACGATTTTGTCCAACTTTAGCATTAAATATCTCTTAAAATAATTCTTCGATCTGAAAACTGTCTACATCTGCGTGTTTATCAAACATTTCTGTATAATACTACCGATTTTCATATTTTTGTATGCATTATTTTTCTTAATATTAACGAAGAAAGACCTCCGGTCACAAAAAATTCAAAACCGGCGGCGGCGGCGGCGGTGACAGCGGTAGTTACTTTTTTTTAGAATAGAGAGATATCTAAAGTTTTCAATAATTAAAAAATTAAAATTTTCTTAGATTGTGAATTTGTGAATTCACAGGTTTTTATTTTTATTATTTAATATGAAACACGTGTATAAACACTTTCAATTAGCGTATTTCACTGCAATCAATAAAATTGCAAACTACTTTATAAAAAAGCACACATTAAAAAAAAAAAAAAAAAAGATTCAGAAAACCCGTTTCTTAGAAGGCTAAATATTAATTTGGTGCATAGATATATTATAAGGGATGTAGTTGATTAAAGGATATTTTCGTTATCAGAATAATTTTTTCAGCACAAACAAAATGATTTGAAGATAAAATCTTAGAATTTCTGAAATGCAAAATCTGAACACTGTTTTCATTTCCTCAGAAACTAACTTAGTTAATGTTTTTCCGTTACTTAGAAATGATAGAATATTCCTTTTTAGCAATATATATTCCTATTAATGATTTTTTAACGAACTTAAATAATGTAAATTTTGAGCAGCTTGTCAAAAAAAACATAAGATGCTTGTAAATAAAACAGCCTAGGTAATGTCATATGTTTTGAGAAGTATATATTTTATTTTTGCAATAGTGATTTTTAATTTTTGATCATTTTTTTTAAACATTATTGTTTTCCAATTGTGAATTTTAGTAGATAATTTAAATAATTTAAATAATTTTAGTATTCACAATTTTATTACCAATTATTATATAATTCAGAATCGTGCAAGAAAGCTACTTTTATAAATATTATCTTATTTATATCTATACTAATGTTATAAAGAAGGTAAAGTTTGTCTGTTTGGTTGTTTGTAGGAGGTAATCTCTGGAACTACCGAACCGATTTCGAAAGTAATGGTATTAAAATGACGGTGTTAGTCCCTGTTCCAACATAGTCAGTACCTTATGTCCATGCCACAATCCCAAAGGAGGTGCAGGATCAAAAAAGTTCTAAATATGCGATTTTTGTGTTACCGAAGGGCCAAGAATCCTGAAATTTGTCATGATAGTTATTTATAAGATATAAATGATCTCTACGAAAATTTCTTTAAAAATTCGAAATTTAAAAGGGAAGAAAATACGCAGAAAGCATTCAAAAAAGGTTCTATTTTGCTATTTCTATGCAACCTCAGGAAGTACCAGACCGATTTAAAATAATGGTGTCAAAATTATGGTGCTTGCCTTGCTCGAACATAGGATGTATTTCATGTCGGTGGCGCAACCCCCAAGGGGGTACAGGAGCAAAAAACGTTCTAAAATGCAATATTTGTGTTACTCAAGTTTCTAGATACACGAAATTTGGCTTGGTAGTTACTTCTTAGATGTATATGATTTTTAAGAACATATCTTAAAAAATTCGAAATTTACGAAGGGCGCGAAACCGTTCTAAAAAACGCCCGAAATGGTGATTTCAATGCAATCTCATAAAGTACCAAAACGATTTCAACAGTAGTGGTTGGAAATTGATGGTTATGATAGCCGAAGGGCGCGAAAACCGTTCTAAAAAACGCCCGAAATGGTGATTTCAATGCAATCTCATAAAGTACCAAAACGATTTCAACAGTAGTGGTTGGAAATTGATGGTTATGATAGCCCTTGATTTAACATAGGTTTTATTTTATGTCGCTGATAAAACACCACTAGCCCAAAGGGGTAGCAGGAGCAAGAAACGTTCTAAATTGCGATTTCTGTGTTACTGAAGGGCCTAGATAGATGAAATTTGGCATGGTAGTTATTTATTAGATATAAATGATCTCTAAGGACACTTCCTAAAAAGTTCAAAATTTAAAAAGGGTGAAAATGGGCAAAAAGCGTTCTAAGAACTTTCTAAATTGTGATTTCTACGCAATCTCATGAAGTACTAAACCAATTTCAAAAGTAATGATTGGAAATTAATGGTGTTAGCCCTTGCTTAAAAATAGGCTGTATTTCATGTTGGTGTCAGTATCACTTGGGGGTTACAGGAGCAAATAATTTTCTAAATTGCGAATTCTGTGGTACTGAAGTGGCTAGAAACATTAAATATGTCATGGTTGTTACTTATAAACATAAATGCCCTGAAAGGACTGTCGAAAATAAATTCAAAATTTAATAGAGGTGAAGCAAACGGCAGGAGCGAAAAGCGTACTAAAAAAAGTCCTAAATTACGGTTTCTATGCAATTTCAGGAAATTATAAACCGATTACAAAAATAATGGTTACGAATCAATGGTGACAGTCTCTGATTCTATGCAGGGTATATTTTATGCCAGTGTCACTATCACATCGAGTTGGCGGAAGGAACAAAAAATGTTCTACAAAATACTTTTAAAACTTTCTGA
This sequence comes from Maratus speciosus, assembly GCA_963932465.1. Taxonomy (NCBI): domain Eukaryota; kingdom Metazoa; phylum Arthropoda; class Arachnida; order Araneae; family Salticidae; genus Maratus; species Maratus speciosus. Next base: position 42,739,655 of record OZ010790.1, read on the forward strand.
ATTACCATTTCTATGGAATATTAGGAAATACCAAACCGATTTCAAAATTAATGTTGGCAGATTAATGGTGACAGTTTCTGTTTCAACGTAAGCATTTTATTTTAGTGTCACTACCACCAGAGAGGTGGTAGATCGATAGACAAGAGTCTTGGAATGTGAGATGATGGTTGATTTTAAGGTGTAAATGCGTACTAAGAACGATTTATTTAAAACTTCAAATGAATACTGTAATGAGCATAGAAGCTTCAAAATACATTCTAAATTTGGAATTAGTTTTAATTCTTCTTATTAATTGAAGTCTCATATTTGCCTAATGCAGTGTAATAATGAAGTTTAATCAAACTGTGGCTTAATTAGTAATTTTTGAATTATTCCTAAAGGTATAATTTCTTCTAATAAAAATTAGCCATTCAAATATCACTTGGCATATTTCAACAGTTACGCGAGCAAAGCCGCAGATTTTGCTAATATAAAAATAAATTATTAAAAAGAGTAACATTTTACCTATACAATTAAATTTTTGCACTTATGTCTGGCCAAAACTCAATTTTCTTTTCTTGCTCATTGTGTAAAAATAACTAGATCATAATACAAAATTTCGCTTTATGTTCTACCCCAAATATGCCATGAACCTTCAATCATGTGCTTAAGATTCAAAATAGCATAAGACTTAACCGCACACAGCATTGCTCTTTATAATAACACTCAATTGCTCGCAGCGAATTCAATATTAATTAACCACTGTACTAGTATGTTCAAATGGTAATGAAGTGAGATTAACAATGTCTCTGTTGAATACTTTGTATCGAAATAGTTAAATGAGGCTGAATAACAGTTCAAAATTAATTCAATTATTCATTATTTTACAAACCAATTTATGACTATATAGAGCAGCGTTTAAATAATAAAACACAATGCAAAAGGAAATATTTTCACTGTTGTAAATTACACAAAGAATCATTAATCCCTCTAACTTTGGCAGATTCATTTTTCCAAGTGATTTATTTGTTTATCGACACAATGTATAAAAGGAAAATTTACCGAGATATAACTTTGCTGATTAATGTAAAAGTGTAATACTTTATATCCTGAATTATGAATTCGTGAAAATTTCATCTTCTAAAGCACATTTCGTGAATTTTTGAAACTACATTAGAAGATTTACATAATCATTTAATAAATTTTAGAAGGATTTTGCCAATTAAAATAAAATAATTAAATTTGAATTTACGGGGATTTTGTGCAATATTTATAACTCCACTCAATTCTTTTTTACTTTCTTTTATATTCAATAGAAGAAAGTATTGAAATCAAAAATTTTTTCGACTTCCGGTTTTCGACGGATTTACATGTTTTAGGGGTCAGAGATCCCCCAAAATATGTTTATACAAAATGTCTGCCTGTCCAACCATCTGTCCGTGTGTCGCCATTGTATCATAGAAAAGTGAATGAAGTTATGCATAGAATTAAATCAAATATTTTGTGTATGTATTTGACTGTTGCAAGCAGGACCTTCCTTAATTTAGAAATATTCTGCCTGTAGGGGTCGCTGCAATAGCAATTTTTGTGCCATTTTCATTATTGTACCAACGAAAAGTGTATGAACTTATACATAGAATTGAACAAATTTTTTTGTGTATGTGTTTGGCTATGGCCAGTAGGTCCTCCCTGAATTTGAAAAAATTCCGCCGGAAGGGGGAGCTATCTGTGCCATTTTCATTATTGTACCATCAAGAAGTGTATGAAGTTATGCATAGAATTAAATCAAATATTTTGTGTATGTATTTGACTGTTGCAAGCAGGTCCTTCATTAATTTAGAAATACTCTACCAGTAGGGGGTGCTATAATAGTGATTTTTGTACCATTTTCATTATTGTACAATCGAAAAGTGTATGTAATTATGCATACAATTGAAATAATTTTTTTGTGTTTGTTTTCGACCATGGCCAGCAGGTCCTCCTTCGATTTTTAAATACTCTGCCGAAAGGGGCTGCAGTAATAGCGATGCCTGTGCCATTTTCATTATTGTACCGTCATTAAGAGTATGAAGTTATGCATAGGATTGAACAAAATTTTTTGTGCATGTGTTTAGCTGTTGCCAGCAGTGTTTCTCCTTAAATTTGAAAATATTCGGCCGGAAGTGCTTGCTGTAATAGCGATTTTTGCGCCGTTTTCTTTATTTTGCCATCGAAAAGTGTATAAAGTTATGAACGGAGTTGAGCTAAATTTTTTGTGTTTGTTTTTGGTTATGGCCAGCAGGTTCTCCTTGAATTTCGAAATACTCCACCAGTAAGGGGTGCTGTAATACCGATCTATCTATATTATAAAAGACAAACATATCTGTGCGTAACGCATACGTCATTTTGCGAATGGCAACGCTTTGAAATTTGAAATAAAATTTTGGTTTTGCAATTTTCTCTACTGCAAATTTTTAAACTTCTAAACATCGCACATTTTAAATTTTTACATCGTCGTATAAGGAAAAAAATATTCTTTTAAATGCAATTTGTTTGAAAGCTGTATCTCAATTTATTTTTGAGATATTAATTTTTTTATATTTTTAATACCATTTTTCTTATCGTGGCAACAAAAGTACCCCATTTCTATTGAAAGTCATTGAAAGTAAATGCAAAATAGTCGAAAATAGGAGATACTGTATCTTTTTGTTGCCATTTTCTAAAAAAACCTGAAAAAAAAGTTGAAATTAAAATATGGACTACGTCAAGCATATTGTCTGTTATTCCGTGACAATGACGTCATATCTATACTTTTCTATAGACGAAGTTTAAGACCGGATTGTAAAAGTGGATTGCTTTAGCGGATGCAAATGACGTCATTTTATAAACAAAGCGTGTACATTAATTCTTAAACCTGAATTGTGTTTTGTAGAAGTGCGTCCTTTTTACAGCCCAGCTGCTTTGAAATTCTTCACAGGTGAAAATGCTTCACTTTTAAAAATAATATAATCGAAATAACACACTGATAAAACGCAATGTTTTACAAAAATTAAGAGTGTCTTTATAAAAGAGAAGTGACATGCAAATAATAGCGATGTATATTAGAGAAATTGATGATTCTCGCCTGGATGGATTTGCTTTGCCGAGTTAGACAAGCAAACAAATAATTCGTGGTTTAAAATAATATCATGTTCCTGAAATTTTTGTTCAAAATTCTATCGAATAATTAAATTTTAATGCTATTCATTAGGACATTTTACTATAAATTTATCAAAATAGCATAATTTGCTTAATTTAATGTTGCCTAATTTTATATAATCTATACATTTAAAACCGAAGTGTGTTTTTTAGTCACCTGTCCTGATCTTTCACTGAACCAATTTTACTAATATATTTTTTAACCTGAAAGCTCTTCATTTGTAGATGTGATCGCACTATCTGTTTTTTTTTTTTTTTTTTTTTTATCCCCATTTTTATATTTTAATTTTAAAAGCATTTTATGAAATTTCTTCAAAATGGTGAAAATTAGATAGCTTTCATTATTGCAGACAAGAGAGAAATAATGAGGTATTTTTATCTTTATTCATGCTACTTTCTGATAAAAATTGTTGTATAGGGTTTAGAGTCACAAAATCCCACTAGGAGCAGAATATTATATTAGGGGTATAATAACAGAAAATGACGTACTGCTTTTGAAAACACGCATTTTTTCCTCACAAATTTTCTATATTATTTTTTCTTCTGCATGTGTAGTAAGTTCAGACACTGGGCGAAATCCTTATTTAAGTGAAAATGAAGTCATATTTAAAAGAAAACGATCATTTTCTTAGATAAAACTAAACATTTTAACACAAGTGCGTCTAAAAAACATAAATTACGGAAATTTTTACTCTCCTGAATTGAGATTAGAATTTCAAGTAAAGAGTGGGTCTGTTCAAGTAAAAGATGTTGCTGACAATCGTGCCTTCAAGTTTTGAGTTAAAATAATCAAACAAAATAGAATTTTTTTAAAATCATGAATATGGATCTGAGAAGTGTGTATGCAAATTTTGAGAAGGTGAAAATTGCTGTTTACCATACCGAAATACCGAGCATAAGAACCTCAATTGATAACCACATTTTAATAACTGATTTTTATTATATTTTACAGACTAAGTTTCTATATTATAAAGAACAAACGTATCTGTGCGTAACGCTGACATCATTTTGCGAATGGCAACACTTCACGATCAAATTTCGCTCTTGAAATTTTCGCTACTGCATTTTTTTAATCTTCTGACCATCGTACATTTTCAATTTACATCGCATAGGGAAAAATATTTACTTTTAAATGTAATTTTTTTAAAAACTGTATCTTAATTAACTAATTTATTATATTTTCTAAAATAATTTTTAAGCATGATTTTTTTAATTTTATCTTATCACGTGCCCGTTTCAATACATAATAATAATAAACATTTTACACATAAAGCAACAAACATTTTTCAGCATTTGTTTCTGACTATTTTTGCATAACAAAATTAATATTTCCTTTATAAACAAACAAAAGAATAATATTAAAAAAAAAACACCAATCTAACATATTTGTGAAAGACAAATTCACGAAATTAATACTTATTTTATCAACAAATAAAAGAATAATATTGAAAAAACACAAATCTAACATATTTGTAATCGCATAATTTAAATTTTTAGATCACCAAATAGGATATTTTTCAAATGGAATTTGTACTGTTCAAAGTTCATCACAGTTTACTGATTGTCTATGGTTTTAAAAAACAATTTTAAAGCATGAAATATTTTTTTAATTTATCTATATCACGCGGAGCTCGATTACGAAAAATTAATCCGTTTGCCCTTAAAACAAAATAAAGAGTTTATCATTTTCTTACGGCTAATATCCATTAAAAAAAACCTTCCCTATGATTAAATAAATAAAATAATATAAATAAAACACAAATTTAACAGTCATGTATAAGCTTTGAAATTATCAGAATATAAAAGGATGCCATAAGTAGCAAAATCTTGGTCAAATAACTCTTAGCATGCGGCTAATAAGAAATTATTGCTTTTGATAAATTTCAGAAATTTATTTGATTGTATAATTTGTATATCCCGTATAAAAATTCTTTTTTAATGTAAGTGGGTAATCTAAAAAATTTATTGCATATAAAAAAATTATTTGTTTTCAATTAAAAAAAATGTTTTCACATATATTCTTTAACCCGGGAAGCCCGGGTACGATCCCCTAGTATATATAAAAGCCGTTCTCTGTGTTTATGTCCTTTATACAAATCTTTAATTTTTGACCGATTTGCACGAAACTCGATGTACATACGTTTTAGAACGTGGGAAAGATCAGTCTACTTAAAAAAATTATCAGACTACTATTTATCCCTTTTTTCTACCACTTCCATAATTTAACATTATAGGAATATCTCTTTTTAAATCTTTTTTAATTTAAACGCTTCATTCCTGTTGCCAAACCCTAAAAAATGACACAATCATGTGAAAAAAATAAGGATAACGCGTGTATTTTGTTTCTATTTGCCAATAAAAATTCGGATTTTCTTGCTATATTTTGCTATATTTCTTGCTATATTTGATATTGACGTCATTCTAAACAGAAAATTTATATTTTTTTGTATATAAAATAAAAACTTTAAATATAAGAGCGGGAAAATAACGTAGCACCTCAATTTGAATGTTTTCATGAAAACAATTTAGGAAAAGGAAAAAAAAGAGTCTAGATATGACGTCACATTCTATCAAATCTTTTCAACGTGTAATCTAACTCATTGCAAACATATGGCTCCTATATTTTGCTTACTACTTCGTTTGTATACTACAGCCATATCTTATAGCTATACGTTATCGCTAAGTGTTGTATTGGTTTAGATTCAGTGCTAACATTTTCTGTGATTTATAGCAAAAAGGGAGCGGTTATTTACATTTTCAAAAAAAATCTTGACAGACGTCTTGATTTAAAATTTATGGAAAATGACATCATTTAATCTAATCATTGTAGATTTAATTTCAATAAAATTTCAAATTTTCCAAATAAAATTTTAGTAACTACTACCTCATTTGGATGTATTTTTTTGCATTTTCCCCTGTATTGTGAAGATATTGTATACTTTTGTTACGCGCGCCAAAGAAAACATGTATTTCAATTCTAAAAGTAAAAAAATTACCAGAATGTGTCAAAGAACATCCTTTTTCTGAATTGAAATTTCGCGAGTTCCAAAATTAAAACTAAAAATGTGATTTTTTTTCATAAACTTCAAGTTAAGGCTGTTCATAAAGTTAAGGCTGTTCTCAAATCCAAAGGAGCTATTTTCTGACATATTTTTTAATTAATTTTTGTTCGGAAACGCATGAAATTGACAGGAGTTCTTATTTAGAAACTATGTAATCGAAAGATAGTTTCCATTTGTTGGTAAAGATATAAGATCTTTCAGTTGGTGTTTTGAACTGAATTTCGGACGCAACAGTGCAATAAAGGATAAAAACCGGCCGTCACGCAACCACAATTGCTCATAACTCAATAAGTAATTTATTTATGAAAAAAGGAAAAACTCATTTCAATTCCAAATCGCTTTAATAGTCAGGCGTACAAATTTTAAGCATTTACGTTAAATGAGCCAGAAAATGTGTCAGAAAGTTTCGCGTTGCTGAGCAGGGAACTGGAGAAGTACCTTAAGCATTTGCAGGTTAGTATTTTGTAATCAAGTTGCATGCCAGATAGTCGCTTAAAACATAAGTCATTCTATATTGTTTTAAACAAAGGTGCATGTCATAATAGGTGTCAGGCACACTCATTAAAATAGGAATACCCTACCGCACAGCCCCATTACCGAAGATAAACCCGTCAATATACTTAGAGATAAAAATAGTTCTGCATTTTTCATTCAGCTAATAAGACTAATCCTTCATAATTGGGTTCACATGATTATATAATTTTCCCCTATAATTCTATGACTAAGCAACGAAAAACAATATGTTACGCACTAAAATCTTCCCTATAAAACTAATAGTGCAAGTCGCATGGAAATCCGTTCTGAAGAATTCCAAGTTATAGGCACCCGGAACGAAATTCCCATCTGAATGTTATATACTTATCAGGTTATTTTGAGTAGTTTGATTTGATGTCTGTTAAATTTGTGTTTTAGTTTATTTTATTTTTGGCGTTTTAATTTCGTTTTCCAATTTAGTTATTGAATATTACGCGAACGCAAACAAATTCTGAATTATTTACAATGTTTTTGAACAATTGAGTTGTATTTGGGTTGCAAGCATATTTAAAAAATATGCATGCTTAAAAATTATTTTAAAACCCATAAAAAATTCGTAAATTGAGATAAACATTACAAACAAATATCACTGAAAGTACTTTTGTTTTCTATGATACGTTGGAACAATCGAATATACAATGTTTAGACGTTAAACTGCAATAAAAGGGAAATTTGTTGTGTTAGGTTGTTACCACCGAAAATATGATACCAGCGTTGCTCATAGACATGTCTTTTCTTTATACTATTGCATTAAGTGTAAACAGGTTCATCTTTCGTAATCAGGTTGCACTAAACTTTAAAAATATCCATGCTTAAAAATTACTTTAAAATCCATTAAATTTAGAAAACTAAGGTATAATTTTCAAACAAATTTCATTTGAGAGAACTTTTTCCTATTCGACATTGTAAAAAATGAAATTGTGTGGTTTAAAAGTTAGAAAAATTGCAGTAAAGGCACATTTTATGGGTTACAATTTATGGGGCACAATTTATGGGCACTGGCATAGTGTTTTTACATTATAATGTAGATAATACAATACAAACGAGAATTTCACTAAGTGGTGCGCCATTTGGAGGAATTTCTTTTTTTCGTATTGTCAGGAAAATCACATATTTTTCTCTTACACCCGCCAAAGAAAACGTGCATTCTCTTATTAAAGCTCAGGGATTTTACTATGGTTGCAAGAGCATAACGCCATGTTTTTTTATTGTCTTCATAACGATTTGTGGATGGGAATGCACAAATTTCAGTTATTGTGATTGCCGTATTATTTTGTTTTAATTTACTAGGTGGCTCGGCCCCCTACGAGCTACGCTCGCCAACCTCCGTTCAAACACTGCAGTATCTAAAAGCACGCTAATTTGATCGGCTTTAAAAAGATTTTGGAAGATTGAATTATAATTAAAAAAACAAAGGCGATCTCCCTATAAACGGGTTTCTATTCATTTCTCTTTGATTGGGGAAGTTTACGGAAAAATCAGCTGCTGTTAAAAGATACAATGGCATTTCAAAATCATCTAATATAAAATGAATTAAGTAAACTTTGTCTCCCGGTATTTTTTAACAAAGCGAAAAGAAAGTCCTTTTAAATAAGACATTTTAAATATATCGTTTTTAATCCGACGTAATTTTCACCAAACTTTTCTTTCCCTTTTTAATATTCACGTGAAAATACTTTTATTAGAAATGAAATATGATTTGCGCTGTCCAAAAGAAAAAAAAATAGTTGAAAAGTTCATCTCAAAATATCAAGTAAATGTCTCGCGCTATTTTTTAATTTAATCTGTTTTGCAATATTATTTTTTGTTCATTTTACGTAATAAGTGCAATGTGACGTAAATGTGATGTAATTTCTCCTATTTAAGTCTTCTAACGCATGTTAATGAATTTATTATTTTACAATATCCTTTCTCTGTTAAAATTCACGTGTAATTATAGATGAAGTAATTTTCAATAAGTTCTTGCTTTTTATGCGTAATTATTTAATTCTAATTTGAAAGTTTTTTTTCTGTTTATAATAGTCACGTGTAAATAAATTTTTTATTTGAAGCAAACATTATTGTTTCCGTTGTTTATACAGTTGGCAACAGGTTAAATTAGTACAATTTTCTGAAATAAGTAAAAATTATCTCTCGAAATGCTGAAAATTTGAAAATTTGAAAAACATCGAAAAATGAGTCAAATTAAAAAAATAAATTAATTCCGCACACCGGAAATTTTAACGTATAAAAGGATCTAAATATTATTAAATTCCGGTGCATAGGTTTTGCTCCTATAAAACTTTTTTAGTGGAACGATTTTGTCCAAATTTAGCATTAAATATCTCTTAAAATAATTCTTCGATTTGAAAACTGTCTCCATCAGCGTGTTTATCAAACATTTCTGTATAACACTACCAATTTTCATATTTTTGTATGCATTATTTTTCTTAATATTAATGAAGAAAGACCTCCGGTCACAAAAAATTCAAAACCGGCGGCGGCGGCGGCGGCTTAGACAGCGGTAGTTACTTTTTTTTAGAAAAGAGAGATTTTACCAGGAAGGCTTCTTATAACTGACACGGGTGAAGCCGGGTAGTTCTGCTAGTTTTTGTATAATTTTCTGGGTTTTCCATAGTTCTGTTGTTCATCGGCGGCTCGTGCAGCGATGAGAACACGCGTCCTGCTAAGTCAATCATTCGAATACAGCTGATGTACAACAGAATGACAAAAAACTATTGATTTAGTATATATCGTGATCGAGATTATCTCGTTTTACTCCGGTAAATGGACTGAAGCAGAAATTTGAGATGAAAATCAAAGTTAGTATAGAACTGAACTAATAATATTGCAGTATTAACATCTGTAACTACTTTTTGAAATATTAAGATGAAAGAGATAGAAGAAAGTTTTTTGATTGGCATATCCAACTTGTTTTTTCTATTTTGTAAAACTAAAAAATGTACAAATATTACGTTCGTACTATAGAACTATTTTGGAACTGAATTCACCCCCCTCCTCTCACCAAAATTCTTCAACGTCAAGAAAGCTGAAAAGACGCAAAGACATCTATAATGTATCTATAATTCATTCTAAACTGTATTACTACTAATAGATGTATTAAATGCATTTTATACCAACTTACTTTAATGGTACTTTAAAGTACCGTGAGGATATAAAATCTTAACTGCTAACACTAATCATTTTCATAACAAAAGTATTGCTACTTATAAATACGTGGCATAAATTCAGTACAAAATCCAACATAAACACGAGATGAATTTGGTACATATGCGTGTAACCTTAAATAAACAAAAATTTCAGATCGGAAACAGTTGATTAAAAAGTCATTCCCCCCCTTTTAATCCACTGTTTTAATTTAATCTTTAATTCCAGGCACTGATAATGAATTCTTAGAGGCTTCGAAAGAGCTGTATGCACTTTATACATACTTGTACTTGTGTTTATAGATGTTGTTTTCTTTCTTAATATAAATCTTCTGGTGCACTTCGCATATCCTTAATGAGTGTGCTAGTCCTTAATGTACGAAGTGAAGGGGATTAAAAATAATAAAAGTATACTTTATTGGGGATTAAACTAGAGAATAAGATTGTGCTGGGAATTTTCTGTTAGTCAATTTCTTTTATCTTGTTCTAATGATTGAAAAATAATCTATTTTTATGAAACCTTGAATCAGCTTAGTAAAAATTTATTTTTTTACTTGCGTTTTAAATAACTTTGGATCTTCATATGGATTGTTGATAATGAGTACACTAATCTGTGCATCTGGAAAATCTGATTAAAGACAACCTTCATAACAAATTTCACATTATTACATGCTTGCTAACATACTATTATTATCGATGATTTGAAAGAATATAGAAAACTTTGTATTTTCTAATTTTCTTCTTTGCGTTCGTTTTTCTCCATACAAATCGTGAGGATTATAATATGATACGGTCAAAACATATACTAATTTTTTACTTGTGCGTAGATGCGATATTTATTATTATTCTTTCATAAACTAATATCGTAGTTTTAATAAAAGTTTATTACCATGTACTAATTTAATCAAGCACTTTATTTTTTACATCTACCTTTATTTTTTAAGCTGTAGTAAATTATAAATTAATATTTCGTTGCGTTGTTATTTTTTGCAGGTTTATTTTACCCTTTAATATAAAAAAAGTAAACACTTAAAATATTACGCATTTCGTTTTAATACAATGTAAACTAATTGTAAAAAGTACACTGTAAAAAAAATAAATATGATCAGTTTTCCTGTAGGAATCGAAAAAATAGTTGCCCTTATCGTACCGGAAAAATTTCCGACCCAGCTCGAAATAAAATCAGTAAAATCGGAATAAAATCCGGAAAATACCGTTTTATTGACTAGTTCCTTTTTTTACGGGTTTTATTCCGAGCTTGGTTGGAAAATTTTCCCGTACGATAACAGCAACTATTTTTCCGATTCCTACAGGAAAACTGGTCGGATTTTTTTTTTTTTTACAGTGTACACTGCTTTTTAAATTTATGTAAATTTTAATATCATCTTCGGTTGAAGAGTAAAATATTCATTCCATACAATGGTGCGTTATAAAAGATGCAGGTTTTTCAAAATACCAGAATATAATTAGGCTTTCAGTAGTAAAATTAGAATTTAAAGGTAAATTCTTAGATATTCATAAAGATAAATATGTGTAATGCTTGCTAATATTTTCTTTCAAACTCGTATTGTTAATTTTAACCATTATTTTAAGAAGGATATAACATTAATTTCAAGTAATACGTATAAACCTTTTGAGGTTTTTGTGGTTTATAAAGAGTAAATTTCAAGGAGCTTTTTTTAGGAGAACAACTGAAAATCCCTTTAGAAGAACCTGTCAAATTAGAATTATATTTCGAGGAATATATTATTTCTTTGTCAAATTTAGGAAATTCTTATTTGAGAAACTGAACATTTTGAATTTCGAATAGTTACTATAATGATTATTTAAAATGTAATCATTAAAGTACTAAAACAATACACATTTTTGTTAAATTTTATACTGTTTAAAATTAAAATAAATTTCTAACAAAAGTAAAATTTTATCTCTACATTCATTTCTCGTTTCATCTATGAGTAAGACATTTTTTATGTTACTTTTAAAGCAACAGTAATGTACTCATATATTTCTTCTTATAGACTGATGCAGTCACGCCAGAAAAATACTGATTGGTACTACGCATCATTTTTAGACTGATCATAGTCAGACTGATGGGTAAAATTATCATACAAATTGAATATTTCCAACTGAACCAAAAAATGCCCAAACCGGGAATCAAACTCAGATGCTTGGCTTAAATTGCCAATGCTCTACAGTTTAACCAATCTGGACTGACAACCGGTGATCATATTTCACTCACCAGTATAAACAAAATAAACTATACAAACAATATAAACAATAAACAATATAAACTATAAATAATATAAACAATTTTTTGTTTATACTCCATATAAACCAAAAAATTTTAGGTAACATTCCTTTACCTGCGGTTTATTTTGCTGAGTTGTTTGCATGGCAGACCAGATGTTATTACCAATAAGGTAATTTGAGCGAAATATGCTCGCCGATTGTCATACCAGGTAGTTTATAAGGTAGAGCTTTGGCAATGTAAGCCAAGGATCTGTGTTCGATTCCATGTTATATGGAGTTCCTTTACTTGCGGATTATTCTGCTGGTCTGTCTGCATTGCAGACCACATGTTATTACTAATAATGTTATCTGAGCGAAATATGCTTGCCTGTAGTTAGCCCAAGTATTTTAAACCGTAGAGAATTGCCAGTGTAAGTCAAGGTTTTGTTCAAGGATTCCTGTTCGATTTCCGGTTATATGGAGTTGCTTTACCTGAGGTTTATTCTGCCGGTCTGTCTACATGGCAGACCAGATGTTATTACTAATAATGTTATATGACCGAAATATGTTTGCCTATTGCCAGCCCAGATATTTTAAACCGTAAGGAATTGGCAATTTAAGCCAAGGATCTCTGTTCGATTCCCGGTTATATGGAGTTTTTTTTGCCTTCGGTTTATTCTGCTGGTCTGTCTACATGGCAGACTAGATGTCATTAGAAATAATGTTATCTAAGCGGAATATGCTTGCCTGTTGTCAGCCCATGTATTTTAAACGGTAGAGAATTGGCAGTGTAAACCAAGGATCTGTGTTCGATTCCTGGTTATACTGCGTTCCTTTATCTGAGCTTTATTCTGCTGATCTGTCTACGTGGGAGACCAGTTGTTATTACTAATAATGTTATCTCAGCGAAATATGCTTGCCTGTTTTCAGGCCAGGTATATGAAACCGAGGAGAATTGGCAATGAAAGCCAAGGATCTGTGTTCGATTCCATGTTATATGGAGTTCCTGTACCTGCGGATTATTCTGCTGTTTTGTCTACATGGCCGACCAGATGTTATTACTAATAATGTTATCTGAGCGAAATATGTTTGCCTGTTGTCCGCCCAGGTATTTTAAACCGTAGAGAATTGGCAGTGTAAGCGAAGATCCGTGTTCGATTCCATGTTATATGGAGTTCCTTTACCTGCGGATTATTCTGCTGTTCTGTCTACATTGCATACCAGATTTTATTACTAATAATGTTATCTGAGCGAAATATGCTTGCCTGTTGTCAGCCCAGGTATTTTAAACGGTAGAGCATTGGCAGTGTAAGCCAAGGATCTGTGGTCGATCCCCGGTTATATGGAGTTCCTTTACCTGCGGTTTATTCTCCTGGTCTGCCTACACGGCAGACCAGATGTTATTACTAATAATGTTATATGAGCGACATATGTTTGCCTGTTGTCGGCCCAGGTATTTTAAACCGTAGAGAATTGGGAATGTAAACCAAGGATCTGTGTTCGATTCCCGGTTATACCGATTTCCTTTATCTGCGGTTTATTCTGCTATTCTGTCTAAATGGCAGACAAGATGTTATTACTAATAATGTTATATGAGCGAAATATGCTTGCCTGTTGTCTGCCCAGGTATTTTAAAACGTAGAGAATTGGCAATGTAAGAAAAGGTTCTGTGTTCGATTCCCGGTTATATGGAATTCCTTTACATGCAGTTTATTCTGCTGATCTGTATACATGCAGACAAGATATAATTAATAATAATTTTATCTGAGCGAAATATGCTTGTCTGTTGCCAGCCCAGGTATTTTAAACCGTAGAGAATTGGCAATGTAAGCCAAGGAACTGTGTTCGATTCCCGGTTATATGGAGTTTCTTTACCTGCAGTTTATTCTGCTGATCTGTCTACATGTCAGACCAGATGTTATTACTAATAATGTTATCTGAGAGAAATATGCTTGCCTGTTGTCAGCCCAGGTATTTTAAACCGTAGAGAATAGCCAGTGTAAGCCAAGGATCTGTGTTCGATTCCCGGTTATATGGAGTTGCTTTACCTTCGGTTTATTCTGCTGGTCTGTTTACATGGCAGACCAGATGTTATTACTAATAATGCTATCTAAGCGGAATATGCTAGCCTGTTGTCAGCCCAGGTATTTTAAACCGTAAAGAAATGGCAATGTAAGCCAAGGATCTGTGTTCGATTCCATGTTATATGGAGTTCCTTTACCTGCGGTTTATTCTGCTGTTCTGTCTACATGGCAGACCAGATGTTATGACTAATAATCTTATCTGAGCGAAATATGTTTGCCTGTTGTCGACCCAGGTATTTTAAATAGTAGAGAATTGACAATGTAAGCCAATGATCTGCCTTCGATTCCCTGTTATATGGAATTCCTTTACCTGCAGTTTATTCTGCTGGTCTGTCTATATGGCAGACCAGATGTTATTACTAATAATGTTATGTGAGCGAAATATGCTTGGCTGTTGTCAGCCCAGATATTTTAAACCGTAAGGAATTGGCAATGTAAGCCAAGGATCTGTGTTCGATTCCCGGTTATATGGAGTTTTTTTTACATTCGGTTTATTCTGCTGGTCTGTCTACATGGCAGACCAGATGTTATTACTAATAATGTTATGTGAGCGAAATATGCTTGCCTGTTGTCATCCCAGATATTTTAAACCGTAAGGAATTGGCAATGTAAGCCAAGGATCTGTGTTCGATTCCCGGTTATATGGAGGTTTTTTACATTCGGTTTATTCTGCTGGTCTATCTACATGGCAGATCAGATGTTATTAATAATAATGTTATATAAGCGGAATATGCTTGGCTGTTGTCTGCCCAGGTATTTTAAACCGTAGAGAATTGGCAATGTAAGCCCAGGAACTGTGTTCAATTCCCGGTTATATGGAGTTCCTTTACCTGCGGTTTTTTCTTCTGATCTGTCTACATGGCAGACCAGATGTTATTACTAAAAATGTTATCTAAGCAAAATATGCTTGCCCAGGTATCTTAAACCATACAGAATTGGCAATGTAAGTCAAGGATCTGGGTTCGATTCCCGGCTTGGAAATTTTTTCCACAGTTGGAAAAACAGCTTCTTTGTTTAAAACCATTTTTTATCGCTCTCATATAATTTCATATTAACTACCACTCTACATTCAAATAAGTGGCAGTAATTGTTTTTAAACTGAATGCATTGGGTATCCAAATAAATGATAAGAGTTGGTAACGATATCATCTCAACACAAATATCGTTTCAGCAGGTTAAAATATATATTTTAATGTATAAAATATAACTATATTTATATTGAATTTATTTAGAATTATTATTATTATTATTTATATGTGTTTTTATCTGTATAATAAAATTATATAATTTCATATACCGGGTGTCCCAAAAAGGACTGACTGATTTTAAAATTCAATAACTTGCAAACGGTGACAGATATTTAAAAAAATCTTGCAGGAGGGTTATGCATAATTTTAAAAGTTTTTTTACAGTGATTTTCAATTTTAGTTCGAATTACAAACAATAGATGGCGCTGCGTTCAATAGACGCTGAATTCAGGCTCGATTTTTAGTACTTCGTGGCCCGGATAATACATTTCCATCTCCTTTTTCAGCATGGAACAAGAGAAAGGACCAGAAATCGAGCCTGTATTTAGCGACTATTGCTTACAGCGCCATCTATTGTTTGTAATTCGAACTAAAATCGAAAATCACTGTAATAAAACTTTTGACCTTATGCATAACCCTCCTGCAAGAATTTTTTAAATATCTGTCACCGTTTGCAAGTTATTGAATTTTAAAATCAGTCAGTCCTTTTTGGGACACCCGGTATATTCATGTAAGCAAGACATAGTGTTTACGAAGAAGGTTTCAAGCAGGTGGAGATTTATCCCTAAAAGAGGATCTTTCATCCAGTGTCAGAGAGTCTGCTTTTAACAATACGTTTGTTATTACAGTTAAAATGATATTTACGACAGGCTCATGGATATTTTATGAGGGGCCATAAAGTGGGCCACCCACGGTAAAGGGCAGGAGGTTTTTTCTCTCCGAGCGGAGATATTGTCCCCCCCCCCACTTTTTGGATAATTATGTATAAATTATCCTAGAAGCTAGCCAAAACCGAGTTTAACGATCACAAACTTTTTATTATGAATTTTTCAATTAGCACTATGGACGTGTACAGGTTGAGTAATTAAGGGGTGGTAGTCTCTGGGGTTTTGGGAATTGGATAAGGGTTGAGTCTCCCCTCTCTTCCTATGTTTGTATTATTAATCTCACTTTTGTACCTGCACCTTTTAAATAATACTAATTGTTTCCCCCAATTAATAATCCCCCAATAACCCCCTTCATCACATCTGTATGTGGGTAATTAAAGGTGGTTACCTTTATATGGACTTAGTTCTGCCCAACAATAAGCTTGAACAAGAATTTAATATTAATTCCCTAATTCCTTCTATTTTACAATCATCCTACTTAACTTGAATGTCAATTTAAACGACATAGTCATACTTTATTTGTAAAAGAATATCGCTGAACAAAATTTATCTCTGAATAAAATAACATGAAGAATTCCTGCATTTCTGTCTTTAATTCTTACACCCAATTTCATATTACAGTGGGTTGCCAAATTATTAGAAACAGTCATGAAGTGTAGGTTTTTTGAACAATATTAGAATATAATTTGAAAATAAACACTGTTTTTAAGTTTAAAAAGCTTTATTGTTATAGTTTTAGTATTTACGCAATATTAGTTTATGAAAAAAACTCAACAAAAATATAATACAGTCAATTTACCAATGTTAATGAAGAATAGCAGTATTTGGTGACATTTTCTTTGGCTTCAAGGAGTGCTTCGATGCGTCTCGGCATGCTTTTTATGCAATTTCTGGCACTTTCTTTTATTTTAGGGTTGTGATGCCATACATTTATTAGTTTTTCGATGAGTTGTACATTAGTTGTAATCATATCTTTGGCGATTTCCGACTTGGCGATCTACTATAAATTTTCTATGGTGTTCATGTCAGGAGAATTGCCAGGCCAAGGTAAAACTGGGATATTGTGGTCTGCCAAAAACTTTGTAACGCTTCTAGCTTTATGACAATGCGCCGAATATTGCACAAACATGAACTCTTCACCACCTGGGAACCATTCTTCAATTTGCGGCAGTAGCCGAGTTTCCAGGACTTGCTTGTACTGGTCTTGTCTCATGGTTCCCTGGACAATGTAGAGGCGTCCAACCTCTTTAGCGCTTATGACAGACCACACCATTATTTTATCAGGGTGTTTAACACTTTCCACGATGCAGTCAGGGCGGTATTTTTCGCCTGGGCGTCGCCTGACAAAGCTGCTTTTATCGGCTAAAATCTCAAAGTTTGATTCATCTGAGAAGCACACCTGAAAAAAATTAAATATTAAATTGTTAATAATTTAGAAATAAATGATTTTAAATGACATAAATAATAATTATCTTAACAACTGACCTTACTCCAGTCATCAGCTGTCTTTTGGCGGTGTTCACGAGCCCAGGCAAGGCGCTTCTTCTGCATCGCTTCTGTCAACCGGGGTTTCTTGGCTGGACAATGACCTGTCAACCCTTCCTCCACTAATCTCCGCTGCACAGTTCTCTTAGAAAATGGTATTCCAGATTCTTGAACGATCTGAGTAAGGAGTCCTACTCTTTTCTTTCTGTTTACTAAACAGATATCCCGGGATTTTCCAATCGGTACGTGAAGTTGTTATGCGTTTCCTTCCACTTTTACCTTTTCATTTGGGCGAAAACGGCTGGTTTTTGTCCAGATTTATTTTTATCCTGTTGGCTACTGACTTGGGAACTCCAGCAGCTTCTGCTATCTTCCTTTGGAAATGACTCGTATGCAGAAGAAGGGTTTTTAACTAAGATTTTTTCCTAGGGGACAAATCAACCTTTCGACCCATACTGAAATCAATAAGAATAAAAAAATAAATTAAAATCATAAATAATTTCGCAAAAAACAAATATATAATCAATAAACGAAAGATAATACTCACATATAATTCTTAACTTTTCCAAAAAAAACCCCAAAGAACTTTGTTTAAATTAAAGAAAACGTCTTCCACTATTGCATGTGTAAAACACTCAACGTCTCTCCCGTTAATAAAATATTTATAGAAAGCAAACAAACCTTTTAACTTACCAAAAGAACTTTAAAGTTGAATTATAGAGATGTTGACACTGGTAAAATACATTCCTGCATCACTTAAACCACTTAGAGCCGCAGTGAAGTGCACCCAAAGAATAAAACTAGCAAAAAATATGACTGTCCTAATAATTTGGCAACCCACTGTATGTGCATATTATCCTTAACTAAATCATTTCATCAAAAATTTCTCGAATTACCAAACGATGAATTTCAAAATTCACATTCATTCATTCAAATTTAAAAAGTTCTTTAACAATGAATAAACTGCGAAAATAATTGTCAATATAGTTCTTTTTAAATGCTGTTAAAAACATTTAAATTTTTTTTTTAAATTAATAATATAGTGCGTACTTTTAAAGTGTTAAAACATTAGATTTCGTTAACTCGTATTATAAGTTTTCGTAGTTGCTCCTAAATGAAGAACAGAGACAAACAATTTTTTTTAATGTTCAAATTCAACTTGGGAAATGTCGCAAGAACCTGGTGACAAAGGGAGAAAAGTGGAGTACATGAAAATCCCGCGTTAAACGTCGATCGTCGTAGTAGTCGTCGTCCGCGTTTCCAACAAAGTTCAAAAGAGTTTATGCATTCGGTTTGTCTGGCCGTCTGTACGTGCTCTAACTCCCGTAAACGTACTCGGATCGTTCAGAAAATTTTAGATGATAGTGACCTGTACCATAGCACGAACTCTATTTCAAATGAAGTTTGTAGCATGTTTAGTTCATGTATAGGGACAGTCAAAATTTTTCCGTTACATTACGGCCTATGGGATAAAACCGTTTAAAACGATTTTTAATGATGTTACATGTTTTCAAACATAATAAAATTGATATGCATTTATCAAGTGCGCTAAAATATGCATCCCGTAGAATATGCGGTGCAAAGAATATTTATTATTCATATACAAGTCCACACAAAAGGATTCCGTTACATAATGATATAGGGCTGGAGTAAATTTTTTCCGACGTATTTTAATTATGTTAAATTATTTCATTTATAATGAAATTGATATACGTCGCTGAAGTTTACTATAACTTATTTCATGTGTAATACGAAGTGCATAGCATTTACAGGGACACACAAAAGATTTCAGATACTATATTGTATCCGAAATACTGTACGGTAGCGATGATTGCTGGAAATGCATTTTTAATTACGATATGTGCTTTTATGTTTCACTATATTTATGCATTGTATATGGTGTGTATAAATGTTGTTATTTGTATACAGGGCTACACAAAATAATTCGTATTGGTTACTGGGTATGATTGTACATTGCTTAAAGTTGGTTTTAAAATTAATTATGCATTTTTACGCTGAACTGCCTTTTGTTTACTAAGAAATGTGTGTATAACATAGATAAAATGATATACAAGGTCCCGCAAAGAGTTGGATACATGGCCGTCTATAAATGATAATTTCTGGAAATGTGATTCCAGTAGTTTTAAGAGTGTTTCACTTTGAATTAAACTTTAGCTAAATAGTGCGTGTAATAAAGATTCTAGGTTAACTACAGGGTTGTACAAAAGTATACAAGTATGTTTCCATCTATTAGTATAAATTGCTGAAAGAAAAAATTCAACCTGTTATTCCTTTTCTTGCTAAACTACATTTTCCCATTGTATAGTACATATATCAACCTAGAAATCAAATATATAGCTGTTCAAAAAAACTGGAATACACATTTGTTATAGACGGTAACGGCTAAAATCAGTTTTTCAAATGTTTTATGCGCTTCCTAAAATGTTTACTTAGTGCACTTATATATCTTATTTCCTTAAATAACGAAGTTTTGCTAAAGCATTCAGGAAGTGTTGGAAAGTGTTTCATAATCTACGCTTAACGCATGATTATTCTTACTTGTTTTTACTTGTACTCAGATGCGATATTTATTACTAAGCTTTCATAAACAAATATCGTAGTTTTAACTGAAGTTTATTGATATGTAATAATTTAATCAAGCCCTTTTATCTTTATTTTACAAGCTGTAATAAATTATAAATTGAAATTTCGTTGTGTTGAAATTTTTGGGAAGTTTATTTTATCCTTTATTATGAAAAATACGTAAACACTTAAAATTTTACGCATTTCGTTTTAATACAGTGTAAACTAATTGTAAGAAATACGCTGCTTTTTTAATTTATATGAATTTTAATGTAATCTACGTTTGAAGAGTAAAATATTTATTCGATACAATTTTGCACTATAAAAGATGAAGGTTTTTGAAAGTACAGAATATAATAAGGCTTTCATTAGTAAAATTAAAATTTAAAGGTAAAACCTTAGATATTCATAAAGATAAATAAGAATAATGATAGCTAATATTTTCTTTGAAATTCGTATAGTTAGTTTTAACCATTATTTTAAGAACGCTATAACATTCCTTTCAAGTAATTCATATATACTTTTAACGTTTTTGTGTTGTATAAAGAATAAATTTCAACGTGCTTTTTTAAAGAGAAAAACTGAAAATCCCTTTAGAAACAGCTATCAAATTAGAATAATGTTTTAAGGTATATATTATTTTTATTTTAAATTTAGGAAATTTTTATTTGAGAAACGGAACATTTTGAATTTCGAATTGTTATTATAATGATTATTTAAAATGTAATCAATAAAGTACTAAAGCAATACACATTCTTTTAAATTTTATACAGTTTAAAATGAAATTAAATTTCTAACATAAGTTAAATTTTATCTCTACATTCATTTTTCTTTTTATCTATGCGTAAGAAATTCTTTATGTTACAATTAAAGCAACATTCATGTCCTGATATATTTCTTTTTATAGGTTAATGCAGTCACGCCAGAAAAACACTGATTGGTATTACGCGTAATTTTTAACACAATCATAAGTTATCATACGAATTGAATATTTTCAACTAAACGAAAAAATTCCCAAACCAGGAATCGAACCCAGATTCTTGGCTTACATTGCTAATGCTCTACCGTCCTTTCTGGATTGACAACCGGTGAGCATAGCTCGCTCAGATAACTTTATTGGAAATAGTATCTGGTCTGCCATGTACACAGCTTAGCAGAATAAACCGCATGTAACGGAACTCCATTTAAACAAACAAACAAACAAACAAAAAATTATGTGACGTTCCTTTACCTGGGGTTTATTCTGCTGAGCTATCTACATGGCAGACCAGATGTTATTACAAATAAGTTTATCTGAGCGAAATATACTCGCCGGTTGTCAGCCCAGGTAGCTTATATGGTAGGGCTTTGCCAATGTAAGCCAAGAATCTGTGTACGATTCCCGGTTATATGGAGTCCCTTTACCTGCTATTTATTCTGTTGATCTGCCTACATGACTGACCAGGTGTTATTACCAATAAGGTCATCTGAGCGAAATATGCTCCCCGGTTGTCATCCCAGGTAGCTTATACGGTAGAGCTTTGGGAATGTAAGCCAAGAATCTGTATACGATTCCCGGTTATATGGAGTCCCTTTACCTACGATTTTTTCTGCTGATCTGCCTACATGACTGACCATGTGTTATTTCCAATAAGGTCATCTGAGCGAAATATGCTCTCCGGTTGTCATCCCAGGTAGCTTATACGGTAGAGCTTTGGGAATGTATGCCAAGAATCTGTATACGATTCCCGGTTATATGGAGTCCCTTTACCTGCGATTTATTCTGTTGATCTGCCTACATGACTGACCAGGTGTTATTACCAATAAGGTCATCTGAGCGAAATATGCTCTCCGGCTGTCATCCCAGGTAGCTTATACGGTAGAGCTTTGGGAATGTAAGCCAAGAATCTGTGTACGATTCCCGGTTATATGGAGTCCCTTTACCTGCTATTTATTCTGTTGATCTGCCTACATGACTGACCAGGTGTTGTTACCAATAAGGTCATCTGAGCGAAATATGCTCTTCGGTTGTCATCCCAGGTAGCTTATACGGTAGAGCTTTGGGAATGTAAGCCAAGAATCTGTCTACGATTCCCGGTTATATGGAGTCCCTTTACCTGCGATTTATTCTGCTGATCTGTCTACATGGCAGACCAGATATTATTACTAATAATGTTATCTGAGCGAAATATGCTTGCCTGTTGTCAGCCCAGGAATTTTAAATCGTAGAGCATTGGCAATGTAAGCCAAGGATCTGGGCTCGATTGCCGGCTTGGGAATTTTTTCGCTCAGTTGGAAAAACAGCTTATTTAATTATAAAGAAGGAGCTTCGTGCAATATATTAGAAGCGTAAAAATACAACGTTAAATGCACCAATTTTTTTTTCATTTAGAGCATACCGGTTTTGGTAGCATATAGCATACCTTCCTCAATGCTAAGGATGGTGGAAATGGAGAGATGGGGAGATGATGGAGGATATATAGGAGATGGATATATAGGAGAGATGGGGATTCAAGTTAAAGGTTTATTGACCAATAGGATCACAGGGGATTGCAGGTAACAGCCAATATGAAAATAGATGGGAAATGGAACCGAAGTAGTGAGGGGGAAAATTAAGAGACAGAAGTTTTTATGTAATATTTCCAACAATCTGATAATGGAGGAATATCAAATTCACAATTAACAATATTTTTAAAATTTTTATAAATATGAAATGCTTCAAGGAAGTTAAGTCCGTGTATAGAAGTAGGTTTAGAGTTTATTTTAACCGAATTGAAGTCAAAAGTAATATTCATCTCCCAGCAATGTTTTGTAGTAGAGGATTTATTGATTTCTTGTTTTTTAATATATTGTTTATGTTCTTTGATACGAAATTTTAAGAAGCGTTTGGTTTGTCTAATATAGGAAAGGCCACACTGACAATTAATATGGTAGATATCCCATGAATTGGATAATTCAATAGGGTCTTTGAGTTTGAAGAGGGTGAGTTTATTGGTAGGGGCAAAAATTATTTTGAAGTCATTTTGTCTGAGAATTTTGGCAATGGGAAAGCTTGATTTAGGAAAGAAGGGTAACACAATGCTAATATTGGAAAGAGTAGAAGACTGAGGAGAGTTTGAGAAATGAGGATGCTGAAGTTTAAATAGAGCAGTATCAATTATAGAAGGATTTTAGAATTATCGCGCCATATATGTTTGCTCTGATTCTCAGTCATTTAACAGTGAAATTCAATACATTAAAGCTATTGCGATTGACAGAGGTTACAACCCTGCTATAATTTATATTGCTCTATTTAAACTTCAGAATCCTCGTTACTCAAACTCTCCTAATTCTTCTACTCTTTCCAATATTAGCATTGTGTTACCCTTCTTTCCTAAATCAAGTTTTCCCATTGCTAAAATTCTCAGATAATATGACTTCAAAATAATTTTTGCCCCTACCAATAAACTCACCCTCTCCAACCTCAAAGACAGTACAGAATTATCCAATTGATGGGGTATCTACCGTATTAATTGCCAGTGTGACCTTTCCTATAATGGACAAATCAAACGCTGCTTAAAATTTCGTATCAAAGAACATCAACAATATATTAAAAAACAATAAATCAGTGAATCCAATTTTGCAAAACATTGCTGGGAGATGAATCATACTTTTGACTTCAATTCGGTTAAAATAATCTCTAAACCTACTTCTATACACGAACTTAACTTCCTTGAAGCATTTCATATTTATAAAAATTTTAAAAATATTGTTAATCGTGAATTCGCTTTTCCCCCATTATCAGATTGTTAAAATATTACATAAAAACTTCTGTATTTAATTTTTCCCCCTCACTACTTCGTTTCCATTTCCATCTATTTTCCTATTAGATGTTACCTGCAATCCTCTGTGTTCCTATTGGTCAATAAACCTTTAACTTGAATCCGCATCTCTCTTATATATGTGAGCAAATTTCCGCCATCCTTAGCACTGAGGAAGGTATGCTATATGCTACCGAAACCGGTATGCTTAAAATTTAAAAATTTTGGTGCTTTTAACGTTGTATTTTTACGCTTCTAAAACAACTTCTTTGTTTAAAACCATTTTTTACCCCACTCATAAAATTTGATATTAATTACCACTCTACATTCAAATAAGTAGCAGTAATTGTGTTTAAACTGAATGCATTGGGTATCCAAATAACTAATAAGCTTGAACATGAATTTAACATTAATTCCTTAATTCTTTCTATTTTACAATCATCCTAGTAAACTTGAATGTCAATTTAAACGACATAGTCATACTTTATTTGCAAAAGAATATCGCTGAACAAAATTTAGCTCTGAATAAAATAACATGAAGAATTTCTGCATTTCTCTCATTAATTCTTACACCCAATTTCATATTATGTGCATATTATCCTTAACTAAATCATTTCATCAAAAATTTCTCGAATTACCAAACAATGAATTTCAAAATTCATATTCATTCATTCAAATTTCCAAAATTCTTTAACAATGAAGAAACTGCGAAAATAATTGTCAATATAATTCTTTTTAAATGCTGTTAAAATCATTTTAATTTTGTTTAAATTAATAATATAGTGGATACTTTTAAAGTATTAAAGCATTAGGTTTCTTTAACTTGTAAGATAAAGTTTCGTAGTTGCTCCTAAATCAACAACAGAAACAAACAATTTTTTTTAATTTTCAAATTGAACTTGGGGAATGTAGCAAGAGCATGGTGACAAAGGGGGCAAAGTGGAGGATATGAAAGTCCGGCATTAGACGTCCAATGTACTATCAATGGCAGCACGGTGCTTCACAGATTGGCTAGCATGCATATAATGAAAAGGCCACTTTGGGCCTCTGGATGAAGGGGGTAGTGTATTTGCGGGGTGATAAATTCTATTAGCAAAATATATATACATAATATCATAGCAACGACTTTTGAAAAAAATCTTTTAGCTTTGAGAGATGACTTAGCAATCATGACTGAAACTTTCTCTTCATTTAAGAGTCTTCTATTTTATTTTTTAACAACTCACGTGGGGACTTTGACATTCTACATTTCGCACTGCTCTTAAATTTTGAGACTTAATTTGCCAGAAGTTGTTTTCTCTACACATGGCCGTGTGCAATATGTCTTAGTCATGATTCTCTTCAAATTAGCATCTCTTCTTTGCGTCTCAAGGATGCTTTTCTTCTGTGTGAACGGAATTAATTTATGAGTAACTTTTAAGCTGCTATGCATGAAGTTATTCTCATAAAATCTAGCTCTCGGTCAAGCTCTACTATGAATTTGTCAATCTAATTAATTAATGTAATATAGTCAATGATTTTTCTGACACACTTTTTAAATACACGTAAAAATATCTGCGATTTTAGTGTGTTGCTTAAACCTCCGTCAGTCGCAATAGGTCTGGCAGGCACAGCACAATTGTTTCTGTCCTCCTCTCCGCCACTAGAGGGCGCAGGGTTACTTGCTTTTGTGTATAATAAACGAGTTTTTTTCACTCAAATTTGAAATATTCTATTTTTGTACATCCCAATAAATGTCACTGATCAATTTAAGAGCATCAGAATTGATTCAAATGATTGCTAATGACGATTTTCTAACAGGTGCCAGTAAGACTCATTGCGGACGAATTCGAGAGTACCAAAGTTACGACAGTTAACAGTAAGTAGAAAGTTAATAACTATTTAAGATCCGAAATATTGTCCTTGTCCGAAATATATGCCAGCTTTCCTCTATGAAAAAGGACATTTTCTGTCATCTGTGGTGTCATTTCTTTTGTGCAAAAGCAATGAATTAGTATTTATAGTGGTATTTTACTTCAGGTTTGAAAAAGATAAAGAGATGATAGAAAATAAATTCAGCATTTCCTATGGTAACGTAAATCTTCTAAGAAATATTCTAAATGAAATATTGACGTAATTTTGAATTAAAGTGTTGTGGATCCCCCTTTTTTTTGTTTTTTTTTCTTCCTTTAAGTGTGTAGATTAGCTCTAAAGCAGTTACGTGGTTACAATCATTTTGGCTCGTGGAACGTGATACTGCAGCCAGAACGTGACACTGAAACAGCTAGAAAACAGCTTTCTACGCACAGATCTACTCTCGAAATTCATTGCCTCTTGAAAGTGTACCGGAAAAAACATGAAACTTGAAAGCAAGTAGAAAGTACCTCTCGAAACCCTGTTGATCATCATTTCGAAAAAACCACCTCTCGAAGTCATGTAGACTTCTCGAAATCATGTAGACTTCTCGAAATCATGTTTTTTCAACAGAGGAACATTTATCCCGTGAGCTATGCACTCATTTCCTGCTTCTTTTTTTTTTTTTTTTTTTTTTTAACTTTTGCTATAGAAAAGTATCAATATCATTGATTACTTCATTTTTAAGAAAGGCAAAAGGCTAAAAAAAAAGAGAGAAAATGACCTTTTTTTCCTTTTTTTCAAATGAGAGACATTTTGTCAAAAATCAATTTTTAAAACTAAATATTTGTACAAGCTGCAGAGAATTTAATGAACTTTCATAAGTTGTTGAGTAAATTTGCTCAAAGATTCCCAGGACATTTAAAATAGGAAACAATGGAAAAAAAACATTTTCAACATTTAATATCTTAAAATGTATTTGATTTTAAGACACATTTTTAATTGCGATGAACGATATAAGTATGTTCTTTCATTTCACGTATTTAAAAAATTGCAAGATGCAGAATTAGCAGTTACAGGGGGTTCCAAACTGTCAGGCATGCAGAAAATTGCGATAATAGATTACGCCCAGGATTACAAAATAAATTTTGCAACTAGAATGAAAATTTTCGTGGTTTTTTATACTTTAGACTGTAATAATTACTCTGAAGCTAAATAAATTTGTATTTAAAACCTTTTTATTTTTTTAATACAAAGTTGTATTCAGATAATGCAAAATTTAGAAAGTTTCAACAGTATAATCACCTAAAAAAATATTTTTTTTTAACAATAAGAAGAAAATTTTACGTTCTGTTTATACAGACTAACGTGAAATATAGGTTTTGAAAATTTCAGGAAAAAATATTTAGTAGTTTTTGAGATATCCGCGCGTTATGCCCAAAATCGTCATTTTGAGAAAAATTACTTTAAAGTTTTGGAAGCGCCGCTGCAGCTATAGCGCGGATATAATTCTAAAAGCCATAACTTCTGTTCTAATGGGAATTTCTAGGAAGCAATTATATAAAAATGTTCAGAAAAGATAGGACATTAACAACTAAAAAAATTTAAATTTCAAAAATTTTAAAGCTTTAAGAGTCTTGTGACCCTTTAAGATGTTTGTGACCGGAGAATTATGGTCAAAGCGTTATAAGTAAGCGTCCTATCTTAAATGGGAGAGGTACGCGCCTAGCGGACGGAGTGAACTACAAGAGGATTATTAACTTCTTTCCCCTTTGTGGGTGATCTATCAGTTCGATATCTATGAAATAACTATGCGCATGCGCAGCCGTGATTTTATTTGTTTGTCGTCTGCGGCGTCTGCGGTACTTAATTGTTGGAAGTATAGCTAATTCCATTTATTTATTCGCCATTATTTAATTTATTAATTGAAGTTAGTTATTTAAACAAAAACAGTTCTTTTATAAACTAATAGTATTTGAAAAAATGCCACCTTGGCGTTCTAATTATTGCAGTTTTCAAAATTGCAAAAATAACTGAGAGATTTCATTTGTTTCGCTTCCCAAAAGAAAAAAAAACAGGTTAGTTTCGTGTTTTATTATCAATTATAAAAAATATAAAATATTATTTAATATATATTATTACATGTCACTAATTTTAATACGCTCTATTTTAATTATGTTTTTGTAATGCAATGAATAAGTTCACATAAAATTTAGTTACTGTATGTAAAGATAGAAATTTGTAGCAGCGTTTTTAACTCAATTCCTGATACGATAAAGTTATAAAAAATATATACACATGTGTATTTTCGATGAGAATTAAACGTTTTATTATGCTTAAAGTATAAATTATTTAATTAATTTTAAGGCATATTTTTTATTTACCGGGCGCAGGCGATAAATTTCCAAATATTCTCTTGATCGAATTTTATTTATAATATTTAAAATACAAAAATTTCATTCATTCCATTTAAAACTCATTTAATTTTACATTAGGATCCACTTTAATTTAAAATGCAAGCAGTAATTCTTGTACTATTAAACCAGAAATAATTGATTATTTATATTTTTAAATATTTTGAGAATTTTAGACAACATCTTTAAAAAAATTCCTAAATTCAACAAATTACTTTTTTTTTTTTAAATCTAGAAATATGTCGGCCATTGTGTCATAATAAAATAGGAAAAATAGTTTTCATTTGATACCTACACTTCACATAGGTGAATAACATTACAGAAAGCATACAGAGTATACAAGAAACTTCAAAATTTGGAATGAAATATAAAATATTTACAAATAGTGCGTGGTATGCTCAATTAAACATTTATTACATTACACCCGTTCTTCACAAGGGTAAAATGGATAAATGCTTTCCGTAATCGGGTTGATAGCCATGATTGGCATCAAACGAGAAAACAGTATACATTTGTAACTGTATAAAAATTAAATAATGGTTAGAAATTGAAAGTAACTTTTATCGAAATAACGCGATTGCGGAACATTCTCCAAACAAAGATTTAAAAAAGGCTTATGAAACACATCAATTGCCAATAACCGAAATCATATATATTATTAAACGAACAATTCCTTTATACACACACACACATATATATATATATATATATATATAGATATAGATTTTTTTTTCTGAGATATTTTAAAACGGCTGTATTATTTTGATAAACACATCGGATTACACGTATTTTAGATGTGGAAATCAATTTCAATGCATCATACGGGGGTTACTGAAAAAAATAATAATAATTATGCTAGCAATAATATTAATATTGTTTCAACTGTATAAGAATTATAATATGGATATTTGTTGTGTTTGGAAGACAGGAGGTGATAGAATAATAGTGTAAAGTTATTTTGGATATTGAAATTCCAAATCATTTTTTTTTTTAGGATCGATCGTATAGTGTGCATTTAACATTTTGTTGCGGCCACAAAAGACCACTTAGACACAACAGTCATTAATTAAAGAAAATCTGAATTTACTTATCATACATTTGGAAATTAAGAAAAAAAAATAAAAAGGTAAAAGCATTACCTGCATTGACCCGAAAGAACAGAAGAATGATGGAGACATTTGCAGAAAGAAAAATAAACAAATGAAAAATCTTCCTTGCAAATTTTTTTATTTGTGAAGCAATTTTTTGCAGAACATAGCATCCACATCCTACAGAAGAACGAGAAGTAACTGATCAAAGCATCTCGCCACAAAAAAAAGACGACACTATGCAGCCGAACTACACAATCAAAGAAATATTCTTTCATTTTTAATATTTCTTACTGTAGACACGAAAATCCATTTGTTATGTTTTTGTAGAAGAGAAAGAGGCATCCATCCATTCTCTGCGTTCGTTGATAGAACACTCATGCAGGCGCAGACATAATTTCTTCGCAGAACGGCAAAAAAGGCACCCATTCTGCATTGAAGTCCCAACTCAACTGCACTACTGAATGCGCGCGAGCTCTTCGAGAAGAGGAGTAAAGGGGGTATGCTATAATTCTTGAAACACGCCAACTTTGGCTGAACGAACATACAGGCGCCATGCATTGGAAAAAAAAAGGGAATTAAAATAATTTTGGAATGCGGATATTAAAATTAAATGAATACAAGATTAATAAAAATATTTTCTAAATGAAATTAAATAAATATATGGCAGTGGTTCTAAGTAACCACAGCCTATTAGAAGTCTTTAGTGAATGCGTCTCGTTACCTTTAATGACAACTCTTTTGCAAAGTTGCCTATAAAATTATAGGCGCTGCTTTTCTTCTTTTTTCAACAATACAGTTAATTGGTAGCATCATTCATCTTTTACGCCAGTATTTTTCATGCAACACGATTGCGCAAAAATATTTTATAAGTGCCTTACACTTTTTATGATTTTCGTTTTGATTCCCAAATTTTTGATTAAAAATTGTTAGCTAATAAATTGTGGTACTATTAAAAACGTGTTTAATTATTTTTTCAAACGACTGTATAATAAATTGCAAAATAAAATATCTATTATTTTAAGTTCGCAACGTATTTTAGTGGGCTTTTGGGAAAATATATTCAACTTATAACATTATATTTGACAGTTTACTGTGGGATAAAAAAAATAGAGTTGTTAAAATTGGTAATGATCGCTGTTATCTGTTTGTTTGCTTTATATATTTTTTATATAATTTATTTTGTAAAATTAATTCAATTGGTAAGAATTCGGTGAATCACTTTTTTAACTCCCATTAGCATTACTTTACATGTTTTTAAAGTTCATTAAATTAGTGTTGGTAATTCTTTGTAATAGCGACGTCCACGTTTACGATTATGCCAAGGTTAAAATTACGATTTCCCAAAGGTCATCGCCAAACTTATGTATATATATATATATATATACTCCAAACGTTCATACAATTTTTATATACGTAATATTTCCGTTTTATATGTCATATGCACATTATAATACGACTTATACCGTGCGTCATGTATGACTATAATATATATCATGAAATGCCGTATATATCATATAATATGATTATAATGTCATATACATCTTATAAATTGGCAATAAATCTTGGTGACTTGGCGAATTATACTTCGAAACCTGTAAAACAAAGAAGCACCTATCTTATATTTTTAATTCAGATTTTAAATAGAGAAAAAATTCCTTTTTAATTAATACTTCCAACTAATTAACATTTTCCAACATATTTGGAAAATGGGTACTTTTTCAGAATAGGGCATTGCCGAGATAGAGGAAATGGCCTTGGTTAGGGAAGGAAATTTGGCAACATATTGCATTGCAAACTATTCAATGTGTCATATACACAATTTTTTTTTCAATATTTATACAATTTATTTAATGCAAAGAATCTTTTTTTATGCAAACTGAAGTGAATGGTATATAAAGAAAAACAATAATAATTTACATAAATAAATACAATGTTTATATATTTATATGTAAAGTTCATTAGGTTTGTTTTCATGCTGTTTATTTCATTTGACAAGCAATTTCACTTGCTGAAGTCCGAATTGCACCAATCTTCTTAAATAATCACTTAGGCCCCTATAGTGGTAAACTACCGAAAAATATTTATAACTTTGGTTTGCTTGTATGTCTGTCGAACCTTCGTAAATCTATTTGAATTTTCACATAATGTACGGTACATGTTATTGAGGCTTATTATTATAGGACATTATTGAATATAGGGTGTGTAACATTTATAGTACGTCTAGAAGGATACATACTATATTACACGATAATGTATTGCGGAAAATTGTAATTTCTAAAATTGATTTTTAACTATGTTATGCTGTTTTTTTTTTTTTTTTTCTCAGCCTATCAAAAAAATGAAATTGCATTAAAAAATTCTGGTAGTATTGGAAAGTGTTTCATAATCTATGCATGACGCATAATTTTTTTCTTATTTTATTTTAGAAAGTTAAATATTAAAAAAAAAACTTGATTCATCTTTGTCTTTACAGGTGCCAGGCCTGAGTAGATTCTGGTAAAAATCCAAATTGGAGTCCCTGCAGAGAAACTTAATAGAATTTTTCGAATATGCTGCGATTATTGAAATGACTGGTGCTTCATGAATACCACCTTCAAAAATAGACAAAACTTAAGAAGGTACCGAACTGAGTGAATAGTGCACTGAGGACCGTACGCTAAATGTTACCAAAAATAGTTGCTCATAATTTACATATTCTGGCGTTTTTAACTTTGTTTCTAAATTTATATTATCTGTAAATAGATTTAAAAACTTCTCAATGCTCTGGAAATATTGAATCTGGAAAAATATCTGGCTCTAAGTACTGTTTCCAGTTTTACTTTTGAAATATTATTTTCGTTCACATTATAATATTAATATTAAATTTTTGCTGTTCTGTTTTACTAGTTGTGGAAATTTGAAGAAAAAAACGTTACTATAAATGTATCAGCTGTTATTCCTTATTTAATAAATGTATTTTGTTTTCATTTTTTCTGAGAACTTATTTATGTGCCACTTTTATTATATCTATTGCTTTCGATATGAACCAAATTTAGGAAGCAAAGTAAAATAAAAAACTGTGCTTTGTATCAATAGAATTTTAATGGGGGTATTATATTTTATTTTCTACTTTTTAGTGTTTATAACTCTTTAAGCATCTGGCAAATTTTTTTATATATGTTTAACGATTCGCAAAATAATAACTATGAAACTAATTGTTATGTGAATTTGTATTTGATTACCTTATATATTTATTTATCTTTTTCAGTGGAAAAAAATTAACATTATCATAAAAAAATGCTTAAAGCAGCGTTTGAATTAAAAATTATGTGACTGAAAATCACGTTTAAGATGCTTAAAGGGTTAAAGTATTTCTCTTTTTCAATTTCACAACCGGCTAGTATATTTTAGAGAAAGTGGTTTTTTACATAATTCAATTGTTGTATTTTGTATACAGTTGTAACAACCATAAAGAATGTTTAAGGAGTCATGTCAGCAAAAGTTATGTCAGCTGCGTTTAGATAACGTAAAAATGCCCTAAAATTAATTTGGTAAATTATAATCAAGTTATAAAAATACTAAAATGTTGTATTGCTACCAGAAACACATCTATGTACATAATTTTTATGTTTTTAGCATATCTGGGAGTGAAAAATCGATTAATAAAATCTTTATATATATATGAACAGGGTTTGATTAAATAAAGAGTGTAAAAAAGGTACTATTATGTTAGCTGGCCGCAGTTCATAACCCGTCAAATATTTCCTCCATCCCAGCGCTTATGTGACATTCATTTCATTTAAAATATAAAATCATCATTTTAAAAATATACTCGACATTTGAAAAATATAACTTTATTTAAAATACATAATACTCGTATATTACACCAATTTAAACACATGCATTTCGCTCATTAGTTTTAAAATACATTTTTTTCCTAATAAATAGTAACATAAACCCAAGCTGGGCAAGTTTCTGCCAATGTGGGAAAAAAAGGTGGAAAAAAACCACGGAAAGAAAAGTTACGCCTGTAACTTTTATTAACAACAATGGTTTTCTTTTAGCCTGAATGGCTCGCATAAAATTCAGGTCTATTTGAAGATATTTACAATTTAAGAGTTATAGACGGAAAAGCAGAGAAAGCCATTTTAGAGAATACCTGTTAAAATTTTAATCATGAATTTCAAATATTTACTCACTCATGGACGATGAATCCTGTTTACCATATTTATTGCAAAATATTTTTATTACAGCTTGTTTTGATAAAAATATGTGTATTTAAAAAATAGTTGCAATGTCATTTTAGTTTCGGCGTAAAATGCAATAATGTTTACGTAGCATTGGTGATTTTTCTCCCGAAATTAAATTGACATTGCGACTATTTTTTAAATACACATATTTTCATTAAAACAAACTATAACAAAAATATTTTGCAAAAAATCTGGTAAATAAGGTTCATCTTCCATGAGTGAGTAAATATTCAGAAAGTATGCGAACGAGATGCGCAGATGGTAGATATTCTGTCATATGTAACGTCATACTAAAAACCCGCGTATTTGCGTTATGCACTCCATCCACAATATAGCGCAGCTGTGTCAATTTACGGCAGATTCCAGCATTAACTTTGTAGGCTTACTTATAACGCTTTGATTACGGTCAACGGATTGAAAGTTCGCGCATACCTGCGGATACTCCACAACTCACAAGATGTGTTATTAATTTTTTTACACACAAAAATTTAAATGCACAAATGAAATGTGAATAAATATAGGGTATCCATAAAATAATTTCTACTGTTATAAATTTTAATAGTATCACTGTAAGCGTTGTAGACTGTTGATTCAAGGTCAAAATAAAGAGTAACTCAAACAGTGTTATATAAGCACATGCGCAAGTATTTCTTTGTTATTTACTGACTTGCAGTGCCACATACGCAAAATGACGACTCCTGAGAACCTGAAAGAATGACTCTTTCCACTATTAGTAGAGGGTGAACCTGTAAACTTAATTTGGCAACAGAATGCATCTCATTCCCATTGGAAATTCTTTGTACGAGAGTGATTGAATGTCGATGTCCGTGACTATTGGATTGATCGTAATGGTCAAGAGGACAGAGTTTTTTTTCGCTGTCCTGCACGTTCACCGGAAATAACGCCATGCGATTTTTCCTATGGGGCTTTATAAAAGATTACGTCTACTATACGTCCTTACCTAATGAATTCCCAGGATTGAGACACAAAATTGAAAAGGCTATTGCTTTCGTTACTACGGATGTTAGCCGAAGTGTGGAATGAACTGGACTTAGGATGGATGTGTGTCATATAACTAAAGGTGCATATATTCATAGATTAACATCCAAGATCGGACATTCCCATAGAGCGTAATGGTAATGCGAGTGCGATCGTAGCGCCCTTAGTGACAATGGGGAAGAAACTCCCCATCCTAGTAGTATGCTTATTATTGAGTATCTACCTTATTGTGATCTTTCTTTTTTTTAATGTTGCATGTTTACGTTTTCGATAGAATCTTACACCGATACATGAACATAGAATAGAAATTCTATTTTATATATCTAATATCTATTCTATGTTCATGCACGGATATAGGTTTTTTTTTTTTTTTTTACATGATTAGCGAACGGTTTTAAATGCAACGAATACTAGGTAAAAATTTCGTCTTGAATGCTATATATCAAAAGCAATGGTGTAACATAAAAATATACGAAATGTTGAACTCTACAAGTCCCAGAAAATTTCACAATTATTCCCCTTTGACAGGAAAATTTTTATAGCCCGTGTTTTATAATAAATTTATGAAGTTTAACGTGTTAAACAATCGTTACAATAATCTTTTAAAATTTATGCATTTTCACTTCTTTACAGATAAAATAAAAATATTGTTTTTAATGTAAATAACGTAGAATTAATTCAATAATGTTTATAATATTAACATATAAAAAATAATAATAATAATATTACAGATAGGGAAAAATTCCTTTCGACAAATTTTTGGAATTGTATACATCTAAAAGTTAAAAATAAATAGAGGTACTGACATTACACTCAATAAAATTTTATTCGATATGAATAAATTGATACAATACCTGAATTTGATTTTTTACAATTTAATCTTATAAACTTACATATTTGCATTCTTAACAGAATTTTCTGGCGGCTTTATTTTATATTATTAGTCTAATTATCATTTTGTACGTTAAAAATGAACAATACAAGTACGGTAAAAAAAAAGCATCTAAATAAATAAAGCAAGCATGAATAGAATATCGTCTGACACCTGCTTCGTTTTAGGAACGAATAGATATTCAAACCATAGAGGATAAACATATTTCTTCAACATAGGTAAATTTCGGAGGTTTGTTAGTTCTTCCCCCTTGCCGATAGTGACGCTAGTACTGTTGCCATTACAGATTTTGCCGTAAATGTCCCATCTTGGTCCTTAATCTATGCATATATTGTACATTTGTAAGAAAAAGTAGGTTAGTTTACCTTCAATTTTATGTATGATTTGTTGTAAACAGTCTAAATTAAACTATTATAATATACCATTGAATCTCGGGCATTCATTTATGGATACCCTGTATACAGAGGCGTCGCGATGGAGGGAGCCTCCCCCTTCAATAAATGTGAGCCCCACCAGTGGCTGAGAGGTTCTGCTCTCGAAGCTGGTAGACGGAAGTTGCTGGGTTTGAACCCAATCGCCCCCGTCGGCCTAATCGTTCGGAGTTTTTGTGGTTTTCTTCGAGTCATGGATTTCCATGCGTAAATACGGGTTAGGTACCCTTAGAAAGACCTCCACGGAGGGCACTACTCCCTCGGGCCTATATCCTAAGTGTAGATAATCGGCCGTCAAAACTCAACCAAGCAACTAACCAATAAATGTGAACTTGGGAAATTTTAGCATAGAGTTGGGAAATTCTAGATTTTTGAAGACTTTTTCTTTTATTTTAAATAATACTAAAAAAGTATGAAATTTTTACGGTTTTACTAACTTTCTGAGATCTGTAACAGTAAAAAAGTTGAATTATCAAAAGAAGTACCAAAAGCAGCCAGATTCAATTTGCCTTTATGTTTCTCTGTGCTACGAAAATATCTTACATCTACTAGACCTAAATTTCCCTATTGTTGTCCATCAACAGTTTCTCTAATCTTTTTCCTTTATTTCTTCTAAAAAAATGTTCCTTTCTCAAAATCTCAAAATAACATGACGGTATTTTCATATGAACAGCGATTATGACTCGTACACAATAGAAGACAAAAAATATTCAAAAATTAAACTAATGCTGCTTTTTTCTAATTATATGCAATTTTCTAGGTTTAAATCTTACATTTATATGTATTACATTTACCATACATTGAAATTGCTTCCTTAACAATTCATTTAGCAATTGGGGATTTTATTATTTTCATGCTCAATGATTCCAAGATAGGAAAATGGAAATGAATCCAGTTTTGATTTTAATTATTTAAATGAAAGAGGTGTATTTAAACTTACAATAAACAAACCAATAATTTTAATTTTTCTTTTTAATTTCATTATTTTTCTTTGGAAAAGATTTTTTACGTATAAATATCATTATCATAAACATACAATGCACATACTATTTCAATTGGAAAATAAAACAATTTGTTTCAAGTTAAGAATTTTTTTAAATTATAAGTTGTGAAATTTTTTAATCCCCCTCCCCCGAAAAAAATTTGTGGTTACACCCCTGCCTGTATAATACAATAAATCCGAATGTGGTATTTCTTTTCTTTGCAAGCGAACACAAATTGTTAAAATTACGTGAATTTTAGGCCGAATATAAATTCAGATTCATTTCTGGATGAAGATGTTTACCTCTCTCGCATCTCTTTTGCAAAATTCTTCTGTTTAAACTTAAATGAAGGTAATCGATTATTAAGCTTATTTAATGATTGTAATAAATACATCATATTATTACAATCATAAAAAAAACTATAATATATTTTCAACCAGAGCCCAATTGTTTATAGCCGTTAGTTATTTTCAGTATTGCAAAATCAAACTTTAATTTCGTAGAGCAAAATATTTTTGAACTCACATGACGACATAAATTTCATTTAGCAAATATTTTCTATTGGCAACAGAAATCAAATGTAAATTTATTTACTGCTTTTGAAATCAATAGTCTAAAACTGAATTTTCTATAAATAAGTTTCTAAAAACCTGAATTCAATTCTTGAAATCAGAATTCAATTTCGCTTTAGATTCGAAACTAAGATTTCTGTTTATTCTTTAGAAAGATTTCAAAACTTTAATATTTTATCGAAAGTTTGTAATGTAAATCCAAGATTTGATATTATAATTTTTTGTAACAAATAAGTAAATTGAAGCATTTAATTTTCTGTATCCCTTGACACTTTATAAAAGCATTTTTTTTCTCATGATGAATATTAAAAAACAAATGTTACTTATAAAGTCATTTTAACTATTTTCAGGTTAACAATTATACAGGTAAAACAATTGAAATAAAATTTTTACTGCCATTTTTGGACAATATTATAGAAGGGAAAAGTGCTCACGTTATCCTTAGATGAAATGTACTTATTCTATTTGATACAAATCTGAAAAATAAAGAAACGAGTTTTAATAAGACACACACATACTACAATATATAATAAAACATACATAAATAACGCCTGCATTCAACTGTTAACGGTATATATAAATATTAAACAGCTAATTTTTCACTACAGTTGGGTTTATTGTTTTTATCGTTGTATGTCTGTTTAATATTATATGTACCATAAACGAGTTTTAATTTTATTTTTGCGGCATTTTTTGTTGCGTGAATGCTTGATTGAATTGTTAGTTTGATTTAGAACTAATATCATTGGAGGAGCATGGAAAATTTAGATGATACTCTGTTAAATGATAAATAAATATTACATGAAGCTTGAGTGTGCTTGAAGCTGTGCTTGAGTGTTTTAAATTTTGCATTAGGTGGTGAAATGTAAATACACTCAATAAAAATACTTTTCATTTAGAATTTAAATTCCACATTCGAAATAATTTTATTTTTCTAAATTTAACAAGAACAATGAAGTAGCTAAAACTTTGATAAGAACAAAGTTTATTGAAATTAAATTAAAGATAGATTTTTTTATTGAAATAACTAATACTAACTTCGCAAATAACAAAAAGCGTTTCACACTGCAACAAAAAATGAGACAAAAGTTAGAATAATGCTGAGGAGGAAAAAGTAACATGCAGTAAAAGCTTTGTAAAAGGTCCCTCTCTATGACGGAATCTCTTAAACAAGAAATTCTCATGTTCCCGATGGAAGACATACAATATGATTACACCTGTTAAAACGTTGACATGTTTGAAATGGATTTTTCTACCCTTAGAGTTTCTGCTTTCATATGTTTTACTGCATCAGGAATATACAAGACATATAAATAGACAATCAAAGACACACACACACAAACACACATACGCAAAATCAAAAACAGAGAAATGTAACAAATTCGACGAGCTGAAGTATGGCAACATCATCGAAAATCAAAGATCACTAAGTTCAGTCTCAAAATGATGAGAATAAACGATTTGAATATCTATATATCTAGTTATATTATTTATTTTTAAATTTATAGATCGCCATTACTCGGGGTGATGCAAATCCTTAAAGTAAGCATCGTTTTGGATTATTTTTTCTTAGACCTCAGAATAATGTATAACTCATATAAGTTTTTTATTATGCAGACACATTTTAAATACATACAAGTAAAGTATTTGTTCGATTATTCTAGTAATCGAGAATTAAATTGCTCGATTATTCGAATAATTGAGAATTAATTGTTCGATTATTCAAGTAATCGAGAATTAACTGCATTCTGAAATAATATGGTGTAAAAATATAATCAGAATTCGATTCTGAACATTGAACGCAATTAGAAAATTATTCGAAAAATCATCAAGCGAATAGAATACAATACGAGGTACCACATAATGGCAATATTGCATACATGCATAAAAAATACATACATTCACAAAAAGTCTTAAATATCTTGTCATGATATATCGATTTATGAATTTTGAAGTCGTGAAATAATACGTATATATATATCAGCGGTAGGGATATGTATTTGGACTTAAAGTAAACGTGCGGAAATACTTCTAATTAACACATTGTATGCATAAAACGTAAAAATAATTTTTTAAGACTAATGATGGAAATTTATGAGAACTGGAAAATGTTAAATATTGCAGTAGTTATTGTAGTACTAGCAGGCCTTGCCCGCTACACTAGTCTTTTTCACCAACCGAACCTTGAATTAAACGAAATACATTGGTAAAAGAGTCCTTGTGTTTTAGCTCAATAGATAATTTTATTTGGAATGTTGTTCCCATTGCTGAAATCAACACAAACGTTATTGCGTTCTTATATTTTCTAATGTATCAGACTAAATTAGGGCTTTAGGAAATAAGTTTTTCACATGATCATTTCAAGCAGGATTTGCTGCAGAAAGGTAGAACGTTGTGTAATATGGTATATATATATAAAAAACATGTTTCAGAAAAAATATTCCTTCAAAATATAATTACTCGTCTTACTAACAAACTGATGTCACTAATAATCAAATCTCCAGTAGAACTTTTTTAAAATGCTAGTATTTCATAATTTGGTTTACCTGATTTTAGAACTTCCCCCCATAATTCTATCATTAAGCAACGTAGAACCATACGTTGCATAATAAAACCTTTCTTGGAAAATTATCTAAATATGGAAGAATCATCGAAATCCATCCAGCAGAATCTTTTAAAGGGTTAATCTTTCATATTCGGGTTCAATTGATTAGTGAACTTTCTTCCTTAATTCTATTACTAAGCAACGTAGAATGATATGCAACATACTAAGACCATCCCTGAAAAATCATTTTAACAGCACTAGAAGTTCCATCGAAATCCATTCAGCAGGATTTTATAAAAAGGTTAATATTTCATAATTTGGTTCATCTGATTATATACAGTGAGCAAAAATAGTATTTGCATACCAGGTAAATTTGTTGTAGCATATGTATATATAAATAAAAAGCAACTAAGAATTAAAAATACCAAGACTTTTACAAAACAAAGAAACATATTTAATATCTGACTTAATAATTATATTTAAAATATGAAAACATAAAAAAGTAGCATTTGTACAGCCAAAAAAATATTTGCACATTAGCAATAAAAATAGAACTAGAGGAATTATTTATAAGTTAATAACAGTGCTAATATTTACTATGCATGCCCTTTGCTTCAATTACACTTGTAATCGTTTGAACATTGATTCTATTAATTTGTGACATGTTTCACTGCTGATTTGTAGCCATTCTTTCCCAAGAGCTTGCTTAAGTTCTGATTTGTTAGAAATGTTCTTTTTCCTATATTTTCACATTCAAAATATGCCATAAATTTTCAATCGGATTGAGGTCTGGTGATTGTGGTGGCGTTTTCAATTGATTTTTTACATTATAAAGCAACCATAACATCTTAATGTATGCAGTGTGTTTCGGATCGCTATCCTGTTGGAAATAATATGAATTAGGAATTCCTAAATTCAGAGCACTATTAGATAAATGATCTCGCAATATATTAATTTATTGTTTAGCATTCATATTGCCTTCAATAAAGGTCATTTTGCCAACTCCGTTAAAAGACATGCATCCCCAAATCATTACATGACCATCGCCATGTTTTACAGTTGGTTTCAAGTTTTTAATTTGAAGAGAAGTATTTGGCTTTCGCCATACAGTTTTCTTACCATCTTAGCCAAAAATATTGAACTTGCTTTCATCGGAAAAAATAACAGTTTTCCAAATCTCTAGTGGTTTGCTGACATAAGCTTTTGCAAATTCAAGTCTTTTCACCCTATTTGTTTCATTAATAAATGGTTTTTTTCGAGGGGCTCTTCCTCGAATATTTGCATCATGAAGAATATTTCTAATTGATTGTGGTGTAACTATTGTTCCCGACGTTGAAGCGACATCAACAGCCAATTCTCGAGCACTTAGAAAAGGGTTTTTTGAAGATTCTTTTATGATGTCTCTCCTTTGCCTGGTATTTAGCTTTCTTGGACGCCCAGTTCGCGGCTTATTTATTGTCGAACCAGTTTCTTTTTTCTTCTTATTACATAACGAACACTAGAAAAGTTTAGATTTAATTTTTTACCTATTCATCGGTAACTTAATAGAGAATTGTTAAGAAATATAATCTTCTCACGGGTTGCAACAGACAGTTCACACGTTTTCGGTGCCATTAGAACAGAAACTCCCCAGAATACCTGCTCCAGTTAATATATTACGTGACTTTAAAGTGCGGGGCTAATGCACTGCGGGACTGATATGCTAAACATTTGCATAATGTTCACATTTAATGCCTTTTTTAACAGTCAATGCTTCTTGTGCAAATACATTTTTGGTATGAGAAAATATTAATTTATTTATTTAAATGTGTAATATTACTGTTTAAGGAAAATAGGTAGTTATTTTTATTTTATTCTTACTTAAATAAATGAATAATTAAGAGAATTGTATCAAATTTTCTTTCTATGGTTACTTATGCAAAAAATCGTCTGCGTGCAAATACTTTTTTTGCTCACTGTAACTTTTTACCCAATTCTGTAACTAAGCAAAATAAAACGATATGTAATATACTAAAACCTTTACTGAAAAATTACTTTAACAGCACTAGAAGTTCCATCGAAATCCATTCAGCAGGATTTTATAAAAAAGGTTAATATTTCATAATTCGGTTCATCTGATTATTTAACTTTCCACCCCAATTCTGTAACTAAGCAAAATAAAACGATATGCAATATACTAAAACCTTTACTGAAACATTATCTAACTAACAGTTCAAGTGACCTCAAAAGCGATACAGCAGAACTCAAAGTGTAAGCAGCACGAACAAAATTTCCATTTGTACTTTATATGTATACTAGCAAACTCCGAGGCTTTGCTCGCGTAATATTTGAAATATGCAAGTGATATTTATATGTCTAATTTTTATTAAAAGAAATTATACTTTTAGGATTAATACAAAAATTACTATTTAAAACACAGTTTGACTATACTTCATTATTACACTGCATTAGGCAGAAATTAGACTTAAATTAATAAAAAGAAATAAAACTAAATAAATGATAATATACAAAATACTTTGAAACTTTTATGCAAAATTAGTACGCTTATTTCAGTATTTATTTGAAGTTTTGATTTTTTTAGAAACCATCTTCTTACATCTTAAAATTAATCATCATGTCAAATTCCATGTCCTACCACCTCTCTCAATATATAGGGCTATGTTGAAATAGGA
Source organism: Maratus speciosus (assembly GCA_963932465.1). Taxonomy (NCBI): domain Eukaryota; kingdom Metazoa; phylum Arthropoda; class Arachnida; order Araneae; family Salticidae; genus Maratus; species Maratus speciosus. The sequence goes on from OZ010790.1 coordinate 42,782,289, forward strand.
ACTGTCACCATTAATTTGCAACATTAATTTTGAAATCGGTTTGTTATTTCCTAATATTCCAAAGAAACGTAATTTAGAAAGCTTTTAAAGGCCTTTTTAAGACGTTTGTTGTTCCTGTGAACCCCAGGTGGTAGACTCATCCGCATAAAATATACCCTGTGTAGGATCATAGATTGTTACCATTGATTCGCTATTATTACATTTATAATCGATTTAGAATCCCTGAAATTGCATAGAAATCGTAATTTAGGACTTTTTTAGAAAGCTTATCCCACCTCCCCTTCGCTTCACCCCTTTTAATTCGAATTTATTTTCGACAGTCCTTCGAGGGCATTTATATTTTATAAGTAACTACCATGCGATATTTAAAGTTTCTAGCCTCTTCAGTATCACAGAATTCGCAATTTCGAAAGTTTTTTGCTCCTGCAACCCTCTGGTGGTAGTGGCACAGACATAAAATATAGCTTATGTTTGAGCAAGTTCAATCACCAAAAATTTGTCCCGATTACTTTTTAAATCGATTTGGTATTTGATAACATTGCATAAAAATTGTAATTTAGATCTCTTTTAGAACGCTTTTCTTTCACTTCATCCTTTTAAATTTGAAACTTTCTTTCGACTGTTCTTAGAAAGCAGTTGCATCTTGTAAGAAAATACCACGACATATTTCAAAGTTTAGACCCCTCAGTTAAGCAGAAAAAGGAAATTAGAACATGTTTTACTCTTGCACCCCCAGATGGTAGTGACAGCAACATAAAATGTAGCCTATGTTGGAGCAGCGACTGTCACCCTCAATTTGCAACCATTACTTTTGAAATAGGTTTGGTATTTCCTGAGAATGAGTAGAAATCGCAATTTAGAACATTTTTACATCGTTTTTCGTTTTTAGAACGCTTTTCGCGCATTTTCACCCCTTTAAATTTCCAATTTTTTCGAAACTGTTCTTAAAAATCATTTATATCTAATAAATATGCCTTGCTTAATAATGTACCTTGCTTAATTTCAAGTTGCCAGCCCCTACCGATCACAAAAATCAAAATTTAGAACTTTTTTGCTCCTGCAACCTCCAGGTGATAGTGACACCGACATGAAATAGCGTCTATGTTAGAGCAGAGGCTCTTAGTATGAAATTGTTTACTTTTAAAATCACCATTACTTTTAAAATCAGAATGATTCTTCCTGAGATTGCTCACAAATCGGCATTTAGAATGTTTTCAGAATGCTTTTCGCGCATTTTCAACCCTTTTGAATTTCAAATTTTTAAAGAAATGTTCTTAGAGTCATTTATAGCTAATAAATAAATACCATGGAAAATTTCATCAATCTAGGTTCTTGCATAATTCAAAAATCGCATTTTTAGAGCTTTTTTAGTTTCTGCATCTCCTCTGGGTTAGTGGCAACAGACATAAAATATAGCCTATCATGGAGCAAGAGCTGTCACCATCATTTTTAAGCCATTATACTTCAAATCGGTTCAGTACTTCCAGAGGTTGCATAGAACTCGCAATTTAGAATGTTTTTTACAACGCTTTTCGCGCATTTTCACCCTTTTTAAATTTCGATTTTTTATGGAAAAGTTCTTAGATATCATTAGTATATTACCTATCATTGATCCAAGCCAAACTTTATGATTCTAGGCCCTTCCATAACACAAAACCGCAATTTAAAACTTTTTTTTTCTCCTGCAACCTCAAGGTGGTAGTGATACAAAAATAAAACAGTGCCATCTGTCACCATCAATTTACAACCATTACTTTTGAAATCGATTTGATACTTCCCAAAATTGTGTAGAAATCACCACTTAGAATGTTTTTTAGAACCCTCTTCGCGCATTATCACACCTTTTAAATTCCGAATTTTTTAAGAACTGTACTTAGAAATCCTTTATATCTAATAAGTAACTAATATTTCAAATTTCATATATCTAGGCCCTTCAGTAACGCAAAAATTGCATTTTTAGAAAGTTTTTTGCTGCTGCACTCCCTTTGGGGTAGTGGCACCGACATGAAATATAGCCTATATTGGAGCAAGGGTTGTCACCATCATTTTGACACTATTACTTTTTAAATCGGTTTGGTATTTCCTGAGATTGTGTAGAAACCACCATTTAGAACGTTTTTAGAACGTTTTTTCTGCATTTTCAACCCTTTTAAATTTCGATTTTTTTAAGAACTCTTCTTAGAAATCCTTTATAATTGATAATTAACTAATATTTCAAATTTCATATTTCTACACCCCTCAGTTACGCAAAAACCGTAATTTAGGAAGATTTTTTGGCTCTTGCACCCGCTTTGGGGTAGTGGCACCGACATAAAATATAGCCTATTTTCGAGCAAGGATTATCACCATCATTTTGACGCCATTACTTTTTAAATCTGTTTGGTATTTCCTGAGGTTATGTAGAAATCACCATTTAGAACGTTTTTTAGAACGCTTTTTGTGAATTTTCACCCCTTTTAAATTTCGAATTGTTTAGAAAACGTTCTTACATATCATTTCTACTTTATAAGTAACTACCATTCCAGATCTCATGATACTAAGCCCTTCCATAACACAAAAATGGCATTTTTAGAACGTTTTTTGCTCCTGCACCCTTTTTGGGGTAGTGGCACCGACATAAAATATAGCATATGTTCTAAGTTGGACTAACACCATCATTTTGATACCATTACTTTTGAAATTGGTTCGGTATCTCCAGAGATTACCTCTAACAAACACACAATTTTTACTTCGTTATAATATTAGTATAGATAATAGATTTCCTTTCTTTCACTTTTCGAGTTATGCGATGTTTATAATTTTTTTTATAGATATTTACTTTTCTACAAGGCTTACTATTTAATTTAGCTGCCAATTTTCACTGTTTTTTTATATGTGCATTTAAAACAATTTGTACAAAGTAATAATATAATTTCTACTGATAAACAATTCGCCAAATAAGGTATTGTGAGTACAATTATAAAATTCTAAGAGACTGGTATTAATTTGCTCTCTAAATCAAATATTTATTGCCTATAATTATTTCGCGTAAATATATTGTTATCTTCTGTGATAGTCCGGGAGCTCTTTGGCAACAGTGAGAATAGTCATTGTAATTTCTGAACGCATATTAAAGTTACATTCTTACGTCAGTTACATTCTGACATCATGAAATAGATATTCTGTAATACTATTTTGGCATTTCTAAACAGCGGAAAAGCATAGTTAAGTAGCTCGAATTTATGAGACGCAAGAATCCAAAAGTGCATAACAGACACTTTATTATTTTAGTTTAACCCTTAAATGCCAGATTTTTCAAATATCATTGTAATAATGTTTTTCGGCTTTCATTTTTTAAATAAACCATGGAAAAATACTTTAAAAAATCATATTTTGTTTTAAGTATAGTTTACGGCTAAAAAACAGTTTGTTATTAATCGGCAATACTGGTGTTTAATTAAAAAAATAATTTTCCTTGATAAAATACTATAATATTAAACATACAAGAATATTAGGAACTTTAATAAGAAATAAATTTTACTTGCTCACTGCAGGTCAAAATAGGGTATTTCGCAAGCTTCCAAACAAAACAAAAAGAACAAGTAGAAACATTTGAAAAAATAAATTTATCTTTATTCTTAAACAGCACAAATGTTTCCATCTAAATGTTGAAAATCGATTTAATAATATTTTCAGACTGCATTTTATTCGTAACATTAGGCATTATAGCTTCAATATTATTCTAATAGTATTTTAGAGCCTAAATTGGGTATGTTGCCGAAAAGCAACACCAAGCATTTAAGGGTTAATATTTTATGCAGTGTTTTCTCCGGTGCTAGTTTTCTATAGTTTTTTTCTGATTTTTATAGTAAAAAATATTTTTGTTATTTAATGCAGATATATATGAGAGACAATATATTATTCGATACATAGTTTACCTGTTCATTTATATAAAAAGTACTCAAATTACCATCTGCGGTTATTGTTTTCCAGGACTGATATAATAACTACAGAAAATATTATATGAAATACATATCCATTTAATATGTTTCGAAGTAACTCCTATCTGCTATAATGTACAATCGTGAAAAAAAAAGTAAACACCCCCTACTAATTCTTCAACAAATTATCGTAGAAGAAAGTTACTGGTACCGAACAATTGGAAATAAAGTCTACTTTTAAATGATGTATATAAAATTTGCTTAGGGGGCCATCTACTTATTAAAACGAACCATAACTTTGTTTTTTTCAATAGCAGTAAACAATTCTGACAGCATAAATGAACTCTACACTCTCCAATTATCCTACAAACAAATTTTTATGCAATTCGTACGATAAGTTTCCGAGAAATTATTTTAAAACGAGCGTATTTTAAGGGCTGTATCCAAATTGAAGTTCCGAACTCGATTGTTAACCGAGACAGCCCCCTTCTTGATCAAGGTAACTTAAGCACCACTCAAGCAATCAATGAAACCTGCTAGATTACACGAGAGAAGAAGAAATTTCAAAATACCTAGTCCCTTCTATCACAGACGGCACCTTAAACCATCCTTTTGCCGTTTTTTAAGCATAATTTGAAAACTACTTCGAAGAAAAATGTGAAATTTTGGTTTTCCATAAAGCAGGACTTAATAAAACTAAATCCATCAAAAAAAATTGTAGGTTGCAATTCATATTTTTTCGAACATTAATTTCATAATTCATGATTCATATCATAAAATTATAAAAAAAATTGCAAATTCAACGTATTTATGTTTGGGTATATTAGTATTATTGCTACACAGAAAATTTGCACTTTAGAAGCATAATTTAAGGAGATATAAATAAAAATATGAAAATGTAATTTAACATTAGAAGCACTAAATTTTGAATGTTTATAATTCGAATACTTATCATTCAAATGTCTTAAAATTTGGTGTCTAGGCATAGTTTTAACCGAAGATTTGAAATATCTCATTAAAATTGTGTGTTGTCATTGAAAAAAATGAAGTTTGGATTCGTTTTAGTACGTAGATGGCCCTCTAAGCAAATTTTATATACATCATTTAAAAGTAGACTTTATTTCCAATCGTTCGGTGCCAGTAACTTTCGTCTACGATAATTTGTCGAGGAGTTAGTAGGGGGTGTTTACTTTTTTTTCCACGACTGTACTTCTTTGATTGGCTGTAAAAGTTTCGGAAACAACTTTTAAAGCCCCCTTTCGAAATGCCCTTTAATGTGGATATCATAGTTTTGGCTCGATGGCTTTGACAACCTCAAATATTTTTTCCTTAGGTCTTGCGTCAAAATTTCACAACCTCCTTGGAAATGTTCAGTTCATTGGCGAGTATTCTATAAGTCAATCATCGATCCGAAGCACAAGCTTATGAACTTTCTCAATTGTTTCTGGTGTGCACGCGGAATGCGGCCGTCCAATTGCGTGCGTCATCATCGACACTCTCGCGGCCATCACGAAAACGGCAAAACGAATGCGTGAACGGGATAATGCATCCTCTCTGTACACTTCTTTGAATATTTCATGTGTTTCTGTAGCTGTTTTGGTCAATTTGAAGCGTAATTTAATGTTTATTTTTGCTCCATATCGACTTCGACAACAAAAAATTAACAACTGCGTTTTAATGTGTGTTTTAAGGTTGCTTTTGAAGGACGCCGACTTCATTGGCCATGCGCAGATTAACATCCTTCCAAATACAAGCGCTACCGCGCTCTGACAATTTCCAGTTCTCTTACAGATACACGAGTCCTGCGTTAGGCCGCATCTTGTAGAATGTTTAATAAACATTTTATAGAAATTTTCAAATACTTTTTAAAGGCGTGTACTTTATACAGATTGTTTTATGAAATGTTTTGATTCTATCGGACCCTTTTAAGAATCCTTCAGTTTGAGTATTTTATAAAATAACAGCCTCACTTTTCTTGTTGAATTCTATGTAGACTTGGAAAATGTAGATAAAAATATACATTATTGTTCTTTGAAATTTAGAGTAAAAGGGATAAAAGCTTTCCTATAGACAGTTCTATAGACCAGTTCAAACTGGTCTTTCCTATAGACCAGTTTTGTTTATATATACTTTGTAATGCATAACTTAAATAAAGCTTATATTTTGTAAACAAATATATGCTGAAATATCAAAGTAAAGCAAGGTTTTTTTTTCATTTAAAAAGCGGATTATAATATTTTTGAATACATTTTTTAAAACAAGTTTTTCTTTATTGAACACTTTTTTATACTGAGTCATTTAAATATACTGTGTCTTGTCAGTATCCTACACTTCACACCACACACAGTACACCACACACACTACAGTCATCCTACACTAATATCCTATAAAAAAATATTAATTGACGTATTGAGTTTAACGTACTTTTATTCGTTTTATAAAAAATAAATTAAAAAAAAACATAAACTGCTTTGAGATTAAACGAATATTTATTTTATAAAAGATATTTTATAACTAGAGAACAGGAATACTGCTTTTTCAGAACTTAGTGTCTGTCGCCCCCGGCATTTCCATTATTTCATTTTCTTCTGATGGACTAATGGCTTCTATTATTATCAAACAGACATTATAAATGAAGCGTTAGGTGAAGATGAAAGAGCAGCCCTAAAAAGTTAGAACTCTGATTTTCTGATCAGAATGGGGGAAAGAAAATGGCCATAATTTTTTTTTTTTTTTTTTTTTTTTTTTTTATATAATGGCTGTTTCATAAAAGTAGAAGCCACCAGTCCATCAGAAGAAAATAACTCCGTTAAGCGGGGTTCTACTGCAGTACAAAACATATTTCAATTTTAAGACTTAAGACACACGTTTTATTTTATGTAAAATGGCGTCATTCGCGTCCGCTTAATAATTCCACATATACGATCTATGTACTCTTAAACGTCCACAGTAAAGCATGCGAAGCACATCACTATCGAGAAATAATGCACAAATGCAGCAAAAAGATGCCGTCATTCAAGAAAATCGAAAAAAAAAACCGGCTATCTAATGATTCATAGATACTTAAAATTAAATATAGTTTATAATAGCTCCATTGTTTTAACAGAAATCATTCGTTTATATATTTTTTAAAATAGCACGTATTTTAATTATATTTTCTTTCGGTTGTTGTGAGAAAATGGCAACAAAAATATATAATTGCTATTTTTCAACTATTTTTCCTTTACTTTCTACAGAAATAGAGAACTTACGTTGCCAATATTAAGCAAATGGCTCTGAAAACTACAAAAAATTAATTTTTCAAAAAATAAATGGCGATACAGTTTTGAAACAAAATGCATTTAAAAGAACATTTTTTTCCAATACGACGGTATAAAAATTGAAAATGTGCGATACATAGAAGTTTAAAAAATTGCTATAGAGTATTTAATCGTACTGATTTGTCTTACGGCTGGCTTCTGTAAGGTAACGTTATTTTTTTTAATACACAAAATAAGCTGGGAGAAAGAAATAGCATACCATATGGGGAGCTAGTAAAAATGTATGCGTAAAACATTCAAGATAAAATGTATTTAAAACTTGATACATCCGTACACATTGTTAACAAAGAATTTCAACAGAAATTATGTCGATACAGAACTCTCTGAACATGATTTGACAAAGATCAAAGGGCCATGATCCACTTGTTCGATTAGAAATACAGGGTAATTCACTTGAAGGAAAATTGTGTTAATAACTTTATTATAAAGATATTTTAATACTACTTTAAACACAGTTATATTGGAGAAGTAACAGAAGTGCACAGTAATTTTGTTAAGGAAATTCTGTAATGTAAGGTACATTTAGAAATATCAAGTACACTTCTCAGTGTATATTGTTTTCAAAGGGAAATGGATATTCATCATGATGTCATCACATTCAAAGTACAATAAATTGCATTATCTTCATAAATATTAAAGTTGTGAACTCATAATCGGATTCCGTTTGGTGATAATCACTCTGCATTTCTAACTATATAAGTCAATTACAATCCCTGGTTCTATAAGGTTAGTTGGGGCTACTGGGACATGATTTTACAATGTGACTCTGGAGCTTCTGACAATTCAGCTTCAAAAAGCTGAATTGTGCCTTCATTTCAATTAAAGTCTGAACTTCTGTAAATGTGTTCAGTTAGGTTCCCTCTATTAGACAGAAATGCTCAAAATTACATTTTAATATTTAAAAATATAAAAATATGCATATTTCATCTTTCTTTCCTCATGTGTTCAGTTGCCCCAATAAATGGGGTAACTGGACCAGGGGGGCCTATGTTCCACACGCGTTTATATATATATATATATATATATATATATATATATTTTATATCGGATATCAGGTGCTGTTTTAAAAAGTGTAAACAACTTAAAAAAATTTAAACCAGGCAGATCATGTAAATTATATGTCAATAAACAGCGTTGTAAGAGAAACCTTTGCCGCCAGTGTGCCTAAAAAAAGCACTAAAAGTGAAAATATTAGATTTATTTTTACCAAAAATATAAAACTTAAGTAAGTACTTATGTACTTTAGTATAGATAATAAATATAAAAGTCACATGGGTATTTTAAGGAAAAAATAGCAAGGTAAATCTCTGAACAAAAGGCTACGTAAGTACTTAAGTCCTTTATCTTTATCCAGGGGTCGAATTATATAGGGAAAATTTTATTGTTCCTTAAAGAAAGGTGCGATGAAGATATTATTTCCAAAATAGTGGTAGGGTCGATAAAAGATTCCCTATTGCATAGCTGCCAACTTTTACGCTTTCCTCTTACCACTAAAATATTATAGTAAATATTGTCTTATTTAATCGTCGAAATCTTATGATTAAACAAAACAAAAATCTCTATTAAATTTTAGTGGTAGCAAGAAAGCGTAAAAATTGGCATCTATGCCTATAGAATGCGACCCCTGTATATAGTACAATTTCAAGGTCTGGCTATCTGGCTTTCAGGGGCAAGGTACTTGCATTCGTAAAATGTTGAAATAATTTAATGACACCAATATTTACAAGAGAATCTATCTGAAAACATGTAAAAGTATATTTTCGCGTACTTAATAAAGGTTAAATTTTAATTATAAAATTCAGGTGCCAATATGGCAATTAGGAATTAAAATTAAGTGATGCCATAACGGCATCACCGCCTCTCAAGGGGTCAAGAAATTTAGTTTAATACCACTCAATATGCTTTTTTAAAAAAAAAAATTCATTACGTTATTTTAATAAGGTATTCTATCATTTTCTTTATTGTGAGCAAAAACCAATGGAGAAATTTACTTCCCGTAGTAAGAGAAAGAAAAAAAAATATTTATAACTATTGGGGTAACTGGATCCAGCATGGCCCAGTTACCCCGGATACATATCCCAGTTACATTCTTGAAACATTTATGGGGTAACTGGGACACCGGGTTTACATTTAAAACATGAAGTAAATATGTATAGATACTTAATAATATTAATGTAGTTATATGTCTAATGTTTTAAAAAAAAATGTTTAATAAAAGTACTTACAATATTCTAATAAAAATCCGAGGAAGTTCAATCATATTGACGTTGTTTTTTTTTTTTTTTAAGTAAATTTTTGACAACCTATCACAGCAAAGTGAAAGTTATGATTGAGTTGATACACGTTGTTTTAGGGAGTAGAGATAAAGGGGCATTGCTCACAAAAGCTAAAATTTAAAAAACACCAACAGTTTTTTTATAAAATAGCCTATGGCCCAGTTACCTCGTGGTTCCAGTTGCCCCAACAAACCTTATATTCATTTGAACTGATTGCGTAATTTGGAATCGTAACTTTTAATTCAAAATGCAGTTTAGTTCGGCAATTTAACCCCACATCTCAGTAGCCATATACTTCAATTTTCGCGGCAATCATGAACTTATAATTAAACGCCCGGAACATTCAAGTTAAAGCGATTTTAAGAAATACAAAAGAAATATATACTTTTAAAATTGATTTTCCAACATAAACAAAACGCTTCAATACAGAAAAAAGAATGCAAAAGAAGAACAATTTATTAAACTTTGTAGCAAACTTATAGAAATTTTTCGAACGCATTCTTTAATTTTTTTACGTTCCACTCATCACAAAATAAATCACGTAAATTTTCTGTTAGTATAAAGGAAAAAAACGTTTATTTGTTTTGTATGTTTAATTATTGTTTGTAGGGGTAATCTCTGCAACTACCCAATGCATTTGAAATAAACGATGGTAAAATGATTCTAAGTGACTCTGCTCCAACATGCCTATATTTTAAGTTGGTACCGCAAACCACAAGAGGGTGCCGGGGCAAAAAAACATTCCAAAATTACCATTACTGTAATACCTTTAGAGGATAGAAACTTGAAATTTGGCATTGGGTTTAATTTTATTATATAAATGGTCGCTAAGATTGTTTTTTTTAATAATCAAAATTTTAAAAGATAAAATGAACAGAAGACATTCAAAACACATTCTAAATCACCGGTTTTTCCCGCTAAGGATAAAAAAATTGAATTTCGACATGGTTGCTACTTTAAAGATATAAAGTCTCTGGTAGAACAATTGCTAAAATATAGAAAATTTAAAGAGTAAAATCAACGAAAATCTTTCTAAAATGAATAGTATTCTATAACTGCCAGAACGAATTTTTCAGAATATTACTGTTCCAATATGTACTTAAATCTGATATGTCTACATTCTAAAATCATTCTAAATCACCTTTTATTTATTTCTATGTCTGTAAATTTGAATTATGACACGGTCGCTACTTTAAAGACGGAAATTCTCTGACCTAACAGTTTCTGAAAAAACGAAATTTTAAAGGGTGAAATGAGCATAAAGCTTACTAAAATTATGATTATTTTGGAACGACTAACACATTTTTTTTCTACTGTACTTAAATCTGGGCTACTTTTTATCTCTTTGCAACTGCCTTCAATGAAGCGAAAGATTGGCAAAATTTCTGAAATTACAAATTATTTGAGTATCTTGATGCTATAAACATGCAGTTCCACATGGTGGTTACTTTTAAGATGTAAATGTGTCAGCTAATCGCGTTTCTAAAAGAAAAAATAAACATGTGAAATGAACTAAAATTGTTCTAAAAACGCTCTAAATTACAATTTCTTTGCAATTGTTAGGATAAATGCGTGAAATTCAACATGATAATTATTTTTAAGTCGTTTATCCTTTCTCATGTTAATAGCTCTACTTTCTGAATTTAAAAGAGTAAAAAGAGCGGAAAAGATCTAAACTCACAACCTTATTTTGGAACAGCTGAATTCAGAACGTGAATTTCAAAACTCGCCTTATCCAGAAAATCAAATTTTGGGAAATCGTGAAAAACACACTGCTTCCATTGGTTTTCGTTGTCAACAAAGATTTTACAATACCAGAAAATACACGATAAAACTTTTTTTTTCAGATTGTACTGTTTTTTCGATACAGGTTCACCAATAGAATAGATTAATAGAGAAAAGCGTAGATTGATAGTGTTAAGCATTGAACTAAGATCGAACGGAAAATCATGCAGATGTGTACGCGCGAAACAGGGCTTTTCTCGCCAAAATATTTGGCATTTTTTGATATTTCGCCAAAGATGTTTTACGCTTGAAGATTCGGATATTAGCAACAGGTCAGTATTAAGAACTTATAGCTATATAATACTCACGATAAAGACAGAATTTATTCCCCACTATGTTAAACGACTTCACTCAACACACTTTTGGCAGAAGTATACGAACCTTATGATGTATATAACATAACAGAAATATCTTAGGTATTTATCCTTTTAATTATGTCAGATCCACGTGCATCTATTTGCGTAATTACCTGGGTTGATCTTCATAAAGACCAATTTGTAGCTTCCCTTCTTTGAACGAATAAATGTTAATGTGTAAAGTTTATTGGATATTCATGCGCTGCAGTAAATAATGTATATAAAATTGGAAGAATGACGGAATTTGAATTAAAAACCACAGGACATATGTGAAAGACTTTTCTCCAAAAAAAGCATAATCGGCTGTAATTTATGATTGAGTCTTAAACAGATTATAAGAAATATCAAACTAACATGACCACAAATGTCATCTTTTTTTAATTAAATACTAGCAGAACCACCGTGATTTGTCCATGTTAACCATGGGGTTTTTACAGGTGAAATACATAAAAATGTAATAACATGGCGATCACAATATCTGAGCTCTATACATTCAAGCAAAGAAAAATCGTTAAAAGACAATCAGAAAAAAAAAGAAAAAAAAAGCAATTTAACAAATTACAACGATCATTTGGAAAATGATTTTTTCAAAGACTAAAATTTAAGACATAAAAAATTGCACGGAGTTGATCATACATTATGTACGCCATGAATTAAACATTATTAGTGTTATTACACGTAAAAATTGGGCACAGATGTCATATTGGCGCGATTTTTTTCCAATGTCAATTTGCCAAAAATATCAACAGCATAAACAACAGCATCCGGGTTACCATATCAAGCAAAATAACGATACTTTGGCGCCCGCTAAGTACCCGTTGCGTATATGACATTGGCATCAGGAAAAAATCTCGCCAATGCGTATATGACATCTGCGCCAAAAATTGCAAGCGACAAAAATCGCCTACGACTCGTCAGATTTCCTGAAACTTACGTATTATCCAAGCTTTTCATTGGCTGTTCGGGAAAAGGCTTTTCCATCATAGAAATCTGACGACCCATTTTAAAAGAAATTTCATTCTTAAACTTCTAAACATCCCACAATATTACTTTTTACACCGTCGTATAGAGATTAAAATATACTTATAAATGCAATTTGTTTGAAAGTTGTATCTCAATTTGTTTCTGTGTTATTAATTTTTTTTTGTAGTTTTTATTTCTTTTTTGTCATAGTGGCAACAGAAGTATACATCTCTGATGGAAGTAAAGGTTAGTCTATACACCAATCTGAAAACGAATAAAATGCGGATTAAACCAATAAAACGCTTCAAATATGCTTTTGATTCCCTAACCTGACGAGGACAATAACCATTTTTCAAATGGTTAAAACAATGAAGTTACTTTTACACAATCATAGAAAAAAACCTCGTCTTTATGGATGAGAATGTGGATTTTCTTTGGTGCATTTACTAGAAAAATATAGTGTTTCTCTGACAATATCAAAAAACAAATCTACCAAATGTCGTGCAGCATTTAGCGAATTTTGTATAGCATCTATGTATATATTATGAAATTAAAAACAAAATTTCATTGGACAATCTCTAATCAAAAATCAGTAATAGATATCGGTACTTTTCGGCTAACCGGGCGCCAGTGTTCTATACACACACACACACATATATAGATATATGTATATACATATATATTTATACACATATATATGTGTATACCTATATATATATGTATATCTATATGTGTGTGTATATATATGTATACATATACATATATATGTGTATATATAACACTGACGTCCGGCTAACTGAAAAGTACCTAGATATCTTACTCGTCTGATTTTCCAGCGGACACACCGGTTTCACAGCGGATGTTGGCGACGATATCGCTAAAATAACTCAAAGAGAGCTGAAATACGCGTTTAACTTTTCATAGCACATTGGTTCATCTATATTTTATGCTCCTATCTAAAACTGCAGCTGAGATATGGTGAAATGTCCCAAAAGTTTCGACACTCCATCACGCTTATTGGTTGAATTTTTAAAATCGCTGAAATACGTGTTTAATTATTTTTTAGTAGATTTGTTATCCTGAATTTTACCATCCTACCTAAAACTGCTGCGGAGATATGGATAAATGTGCCCAACACTTTCGACTAACTTTGTATTATCATGCTTCAATATAGAAGCGAGTAGCATGATTCCAAAAGTACTTATTACAATTGACAGTATTAACCAAAGCCCTTGAATATACAAGCCTTGTCAGTTCAATGGGAGAAATTTAGCGAGTTGAAGGTAGCGCCCTCTGGCGGCTGGTGAGGTTAAACTTCTCGTTGTTTACATATTTGACTTTGCTGTTGCTGTTGAGAGAGGCTTTAATGGAGGAATAGCGTGACGTTATGATTTCTGACATTTAATTATTTTAAATTCAATTATATGATTAACTAGTACTCAAGTAAAAAATATGCTGTAATAGCCTGATGTTCCAAAGATGTAATCAGGTATTTCATTTTAAACTTATTGTTTTATTTTTAATATAGCTATTTATATTAGTCTAGGCCTAAAATCGTTGTTTCAAATGTGTAATGTAAATAGTTTTACTTATTGTTCTTACTTATGTAATTTCTTTTTCCTCTGTTTTACCTCTGGTGACTTAATTTTTTATAAAATTGTTCATTTTATGATGACATCTTATTATTGTTTCTATAATTTTCACGATTGTATTTAGAATCAAAACTAAAGTAAAGTTTTTTAATGAAGAGTCTGTAGTCTGTAAAATATTTATGAGATTAATTTCGAAAACAAAAAACTTTTTTTTTTTTTTGCAGAATTGTGTTTAAAAAATAATTAATAATGAAAAAAATATTTTGCTGTCTAATATTTTGGTTTCTAGAAGTGTTTTTACATGTGGGTTTTTTTTTAGGTAACATGGGTTATTTTTAAGAAAAAGTGGGTTTTTTTCAAATTCTTCTTTAATTGACTGCCATTTTGTAATATATTGACAAAATCAAAAATACTATGCATTAAAATCTTAGTCAGAACAAGCTGTGAAAATGTAGCTACTTCAAATTGTTTTGTATTTTTTATTAAGTTTTATATAGAGAAAAATTAAAAAAGTGGGTTGTTTTTAGAGGACAGCACAATATTTGTTTGTCAGGAAGAGACTAAAGTAAAAGTAAATAAATAATACAATCTATTCAAATTTTATATGTTTGTAACTTAGCAAGAATAACTGTTGTACTCCCTTTGATAAAGCAAGGAAGTTTTTAAATGCATCCTAGATCGGTATCTGGAGTGGGCAATCAGTTTCAGAGATTGTAAACATTGTTCTGATAATCTTAGCTAGAAACATATTATTTACTGGATAATGTTCAGGAACTTGCCTTTGTACACAATTAATTCCTATGAAAATCCTCGTGATTGGTTAATTTTCTTAAAAAATACTTAACAAACAGCAAATAAATAATGTAAAAACATTCCTTTTATTTAAATACCTATGATTTTGTTTCTAATTATTCTGAAGATCTTTATAAGCTGACTTTTAAACATAGAAGTTGTATAAGGTTTTTAAAAATATGTTTAAAAAGTTTTTTGTAAGTATTCAGCTCAGCCGAATAATTTGATATTCGGCCAAACCGAATATTCAGCATACCAAATAGTTTGCTATTCGGTAACTTGGCCGAATACTGAATAGATACCGAATATTCGGTGCATCCCTACTAAAAAGTAAAGAATAGGGAGTTTTTTTTTTAATCACGATTTAAAAATTTTGCACTTTGTGTTCTGTGAGGGGGGGGGGGGGGGAGGTTCATAAGGAAAAACTGAAAGTTCAAAGGGAGTAGAGGATTTCGATCATTATTTATTTAATGTTAGAAATAAGTGATAAAAACATCAGAAGGTGGCAGTTTTTTAGCGGGGAAGAGGCGATTGATTTGATGATTCATTATTTATTTACTATTAGTACTATAAAAGTACAAATAGGGCAGGGAAAATAGAGTTTTATTTTAGTGTTAATTTGTTATTGTGTTAGCATTTACCTGATCACTTAATATATTGCAATTTGACTAAATAAGTATTTATTACAGCCCTATAAATTTTTGTATATATTTTACCCTTTAATTTATGTTTTATGTAAAATAATTGAGATTTTTTAGTGTGTAAAGGTGGAATTTTATAATAAATTTTTAGCCCTCTTCATGATGTGCTAGAATTTAAAAAATATATGCCCACCAGTGTATGTCCAATGGTAATACAAAATTTTAATAGTTTTAGAATTTAAGTATAAATTAATACAATAAGCTGTAGCTGAAGTTAAAATGTTAAAAGACAAAAAATTGAAACTTTTACACAACAAATTGCTTCTAAAACAACGCAAGTAAATGACATAATAGTAGAAGTCTAAAAAAAGTTAAATGTTTGATATGTATAAATTCAGTTATGTAAATAAAAAGTTACTTTGACTCCATCTGAGCTGTATTTTAGTTTTGCTTGTTTTATATTATACAGTAGACTCCCTCAAATCCGCAAAGTTTGTCACCAGATGTGCGGATTTTAGAATTTTGCGGATTTCTGGTCATTGATTTGTTTACATTTTTGAAACATTAAATTTGATTGGTGGTTAAGAAAGGGGAATTATAATGAATGCTTACAATAAAGTGAAACATTAAAATAAGTTAAATATTAAAATAATTTATTAGTTTAAAAGTAAGTAATTATTAAAATAATTATGTAAAATAAAAATTTAGAAAAATATTAAATTATAACTGATGAAATCGATTCCAAAAGTCCTATGCTGCCATCTAGTGATAGCAAGGAGAACAGTGTTAATGCTATTATCAGTATAACTATATTGCGCTCACTGTAACTTTTTTCATAGTTATTTAGAGTCTTGAATGCTTTTCTTATACTGCTTTGTATGTTTAGAAATAAATTTGTCTATAATTAAAAAAAAAAAAAAAAATCCGCGAAAAATTATTTCAAAATAGCGTTCCGGTTCGTGGATTTTTCCATTTCGAACCCTGGAATTTTTGATATAGATATGCTAATTTATATAAAAATAAAAAGTAATGTAAATTTATTTATTAATAAATCAGCTTTAATAGCCAAAAGAGAATGATTAAAAAAAATTTAGAAAAAAAAAATCATTGTGGTAGTCGCTGATTACGGCGCCATCTTGAATTTTGTTCCTGCAACTTAACTATAAATTTCATTGTCTACATCTGAAAAAATACGCAGATTTTAGGTGTTCGCGGATTTAAGGGAGTCTACTGTGTATATATTGTAAATGTGAAATGATATAGATTTTTAGTTTCAATTTTATACGTTATTTTAATTTTCAGATGTAAGTTTAATCATTAAGATCTTGAATTGTAATTCGTATTTCTAAAAATGTCGTGAATTTTGGTCAGGGAATTGTAGGAAATATGGCCTGGAAAAGTCAGGGAATTTTGTAATTCAAATAGAGTATGAACCCTGTTTCAATAGTTTCATATTAATTTTCGATGATTATTTGTTGAGAAATCAACTTAGAAACCCTAAAAAGAGAATTAAATAATGTTTCTCTCCCCCCCCCCACCCCCACCCCCCGATTGCCCTGTCTTTACAAAATAGAACAAAAATTACATATTTTTTGATAAATTCACTTGCTTGTGCTTTCTACCAAGTGTAAAAAAACAGATAATTTTTCATAATGCAAAACCACATCAAATAATGTATAATCTTAAATGCCCATCCATTTAGCAATTTCTCAATATTTGTTGTTGCTTAAAATGAGCCTTATATACATGAAAATATCCTTTACTCAGTTTGTAAATATCTATAAATTTTATGCCGACAAGTTATATTTTAATTCAAGTTTTAAGTATTTTCTGTTTTCTTGCTTTCCTTAGATGCCAGTAACAGATTTGACTGTGGTGTTGTTTAACAGTAATTGTGGATCACAAGAGATTTCAACAATTAGTGCAGAAACTTACTGACAAGCATGTTCAGCTGAAATGCTAAATTTGATGAATGTAAGTTTTAAAAATTTTAGAAGTTTGAAAGTTTTAGAAGTTTAAAAGTTTTAGAAATTTAATTAAAAATTATTATATCTGTTGTCTTATCTTAGATGCCAAATAATTTATTATCAACTTCGTACTTAGTTGTTTTTAAAGAGAATGCAAGTTGAATTGGACTCATGTGACAAGATGTTTAATTACTTGAATTTTTCACATTATTTATTTCCGAAAAGAATGTCTCACAAAAAAAATTGTTAAAATAGCAAGTGCCAGAATCTACAACTTTTAGTATTTGGAATTGAATTCCAAGTTGTTATAATTTAACCATCGGCCGTTTTGCTTATAATGCATTTTAATCTTTCTTTTGCTTCTAATCTTCTAATTCTCTCTTATTCGTAAGATTTTGTGATCCAATATTGAGCTCGATTGGGATACATTAAATTATATTTCAGCTTCTTCGATCTGTATGACAATAACAACCAACCGAACTAATCTAATTCCGATAAACAGAGACAACATCTTGGCGATTTATATAATTTGGCGAAATTGGCCGACGGGATAACTAAGTAGTACCGTAAAATTTGTTATCTTACATTAGTTGAATAAATCTTATTTGAATTATAAAATGTCTGATAAAGCATTATCTTCATCCACGGTTTAGATAAAAAATTATAAGGTTCTGTAAATAAAAGAATAAATAGCCAGTATTTTTTTTTTATCCTTCTACTTTTGAAATAATAAATTTATAGCAAATTGGAGCTAAAGAAAAATGAAATGATCAAAAAAGTATTATTTTTTCCTTGTATCGTATTAGAACTGGCACCGTGTTATTTTTTTCTGCCAGTAATGATTACTAAATTATTAATTATCGTTTTAGTAATTAAAGCATAAAACTTATGTTCCTATTTAGAGAGTCAATTCTTTAATAATTATTTAAGGGGCTACTTTTCTCACTGCCTGCTAATCTTAATCCTATGGAAGAAATTTTTTAAAATATCTCATTCCTATTTCAATATTTTAATTAGCAACCGGTGCAGTATGCTATTTCTTTCTCCCAGCTTATTTTGTGTCGTATCCAAAAAATAACGTTACCTTACAGAAGAAAGCCGTAAATCAAATCAGTACGATTACTCTATAGCAATTTTTTTTAACTTCTAAACATCGCACATTTTCAATTTTTATACCGTCGTGTTGGAAAAAAAGTACTTTTAAATGCAATTTGTTTGAAAACTGCATCTCCATTTGTTTTTGAGATATTAATTTTTTTCTAGTTTCTAGCGACATTTGTTTCATTTTGGCAACTCAAGTACTGCATTTCTGTAGAAAGTAAAGGGAAAATAGTTGAAAAATAGCAATTATATCTTTTTGTTGCCACTTTCTCATAAAAACTGAAAAAAAGTAATTAAAATATGTGCTATTTTGAAAAAATATAAATGAATTGATTTCTTTTTGCTGCATTTGTCTATTATTCTGAGATAGTGACGTCCTACCCATAATTTTATGTAGATGTTTATGATTGGACCGTAAATGAGGAATTCTTCAGCGGATTCGGATGACGTCGTTTTATAGAAATAAAATCGCGAGTTTTAAGTCTTAAAACTGAGCTACAGTAGAGTCCCGATTATCCGAGTTCCACTTAACAGAGTTTCCGCTTTAACCGAGTTATAATCTTCAGATGGACTGGTGGCTTCTATTATTACAAAACAGCCATTATAAATGCAGCGTTGGTTGAGGATGAAAGAGCAGTCGTAAAAAGTTAGAAATCTGATTTTCTGGTCAAAATGGGGGGGGGGGGATGACCATAATTTTTTTTTTTTTTCAAAAAAAATTGTAGCCATTTTTTTTTTTTTTTTTCGCATTCTGACCAAAAAATCAAAGTTCTAACTTTTTACGACTGCTCTTTCATCATCACCTGAACGCTTCATTTATAATGGCTGTTTCGTAATAATAGAAACCACCAGTACATCAGAAGAAAATGGAGTAATGAAAATGACGGGGACGACACTAAATTCTGAAAAAGCAGAATTCCTGTTCTCTAGTTTTTTTTCCCCGCATTTGATAGCTGAGGTCGATTTCCGCAAAGATCTTTTTTTTTACTTTTCCGATTTTGTTTAGAGGTTTTTTTTTACTTAGGATAATTTCATTTTCAAAACTGGTTCTGTAACCCCCCCCCCCCCAAAAAAAAAAAAAAAAAAAAATTAAAATAAAAAACCCTGCAAACGAAATCGAAACAATAAAAAGGTTCTTTGTAGAGATCGACGCCAGTTATCCAAACCCCCCAAAAAAGAAAGAAAAAATAATTTAAAAATACTGAAATGCAAATGAGATACTAAAAAAAAAAAAAAAAAAAAAAAAAAAAAAAATTCTTTCATAGGAATAACATTAGCAAGCAGGTGTTTTTGTGTGAGTAAAGTAGTCCTTTATTTATCAGCAGTGTTAACAATTTAATATTAAATGCAGTTTTTAATTATTTTAATAAATTTAAGTATCTGTAGTATTTAACATAGTTTTCCATATTTATAAAAATTTTATGTACATAATGTTATTATATGCTACTAACTAATGAAATTACTGATTTGCAGTTTATATAATTTTTGTAATTTCTAACTAATAATTATAATCTTAATATTTAAAGCTTAAAAACATAGACTATATTAGCAATTAGAAATGTGATTGTTTTGGAAACATAAATTTCTTGGTAGCAATTCTGGTTTTTAAAGCACAGGGAGGTGTGGGGGACATAAAAAATTTATTTAAATTTTTTAAAAATCTTATATGACAAAAAAAAAAATCCGAATACTTTTGATTTTTAAAAAATCATGATTTTATTACACCTTAATATATATAATTATATGTACATTAAAGATGAGACGGGCAGACCTTGTCTTTTCCAAATTTATGCCAATGGTTTCGTATAAATAACAAACTGTCTGTTTAAATAAATTTCCGGATAATTTGGTTTAAATCTAATAAATCAATATAAATAATGCTGTCCTGTTTTCAGCAAAATTCATTTGGAATTCGTACAGTGATTTTTTAAATTTTCTCGATTTTTTAATGCAATTTTTAGATATTTTTTGCAATTTGTGAGCCAGACAATGTCGGGCAATTCAGCTAATATAATATAAAATAGTGCTGAAATCAATCTAAAAAATGTAAAAATAAGAAAAGAATAATAATGCCATTCGTTATTTTAATAAATGATTATTATAATAAAATTAATTTCCCAGGAAGTTCAAAACATACAGGTTTTCCTGCCAAAATAGCACTTTTCCTTGTTTATTAGTAATCCTTTGCTCTTCGAGCAAACCCTGGTTTCTACGTCAACAGCTGCAATTCGGCTCTTCTAGGATAATCAGCACTGACAAGTTGCGGTGAATGGACTATAGGCCAATTTGGCAAGATGTGGTACTAGATAACCCTTTTTAACTAATTTATGTGCCCAATTCTTTTTAATTATTTTATTCACCCAGAGTCTCTTTCTGCCATTTTTGACATGCCCTTTCAACTCATTTCTTTTCCTAGTTTGGAAAACAAAAACAGAGTTCGGATGGTCCTTGAAAGTCCTTCAAAGTGCTTACATTTTTCAAATAGAATTTTTAGTGCTTAAAAGTACTTATTTTCTTGCAAAATCTGCAAAAAGTCCTTAAAAATGCTTAATTTTATTCTTGTATTATTTCTTAATCAGGGTGGAACTCTTCTTTGGGGCTGTTCATATATAACGTCTATCATTTTAGGGGGGGGGGGGAGTCTGGCACATGATATCGATAGGGGGAGGAGGGATTTGTGTTTTGATATCGATATCATTTTTCACGCAACCAAAATTTTCTTTTTTTATTTGTAACTTGGTCTTTATATCAAAATTGCATGTTATCTTTTTTAGTCTGTTATCTCTTTTTATGGGAATACAAAGTTATTATTAAAATCTTTAAATGATTATAAAATTATTTAATTCCAAAATATGTAATACCCCAACATTTGGCATTCCTTTTCTTCTGTCATACAAGAGAATTTTGTCCGTCTGCTTTATTGATAAGTAGTTCTGTTCTTCTGAATTTGCAAATATGAAATGTTCATATGTATCTCCTGGAATTACTTACTTATTTTTTGTCTATTTTGCTTATTTTCAGGTTAAACTTCAAACCCAATTTTTCAACAGTAGTGTCTGCTGTATAATGGTGAAATTCATGAGCTGTGGGACTTCAGTCATGTTCTCCTATCTGGCTGTAATAGTTTTTCAGAAAATTATGATTTAGACGGTGAATCATCATGTACTCAAAACCAGAATTATTCAATTCAATTTTTATTATAATTTGTGTCTTATTATATTATAAGTAATGAACACTAATTTATGTCAAAAATAAATTGTAAATAAAATAAATTATTACTGTCAAAATTATGATAATCTTTAATTATAATTTAGTTTGCTTTGTCTATGTCATGTGTCGAAAATTATTTAAATTTTAGACTATTTTCTGGAAGATGAAGTATCTTCAAATCGAAAGCTGATCATATATATTAAAGCGTAAACCTGATTCTGTAAGATAAGACTAAAAAATTCACGCATTTGTGCATGTGTGAAGTTAAATTTACTAGATCTTCCATTTAGAGGAAAGGTAGTGCAGTCTGGTTAGCCAAGTGGTCTAAAGCACCAGTTTAAAGCTCTGAACTTTTGTAGACGACGCAGGTTTGAGCCCAACGCCCAGCAAAATTATTTCTGTACCCTTTTTGGTGATAATTCTTTTCGATAATGACATTTTATTAAGAGAAGTTATATTATTTTGATTTTATTATTATTTGAATGGTTTATCATTAAATAAAATTTAACGCTCAAATATTTCGAAAAAATAATTTTCTATTTAAAATATTTAACCTAAAATGTTTTGCATGTAATTGTAATTATCAATTAAATAAATTGAGCTGATCTACAACTTTTGTTTATTTTTTTCACCATTATCAAGAATATATAAGTGTGCAAGTCAGAAGGAAAAGTTTGCCATTCTTTTCCGTAAAAAAAAAAAAAAAAATAAATAAATAAAACTGAAAGAAAGGAAAATATTCATATAAGAACTGTAAAATAAATTATATTGATATCCATGGTTTAATATTTAAAAAATGAAGAAAAAAGTAAAATAGAATTCAAGTAATAAAAAATATATTATAAATCGTTAATTGCATAAAGTTTTAAAATTAGGCTTGTAGAGAATGAGACTGATATAAATAAAATTCTTGGCAGCTTTTAAAGGTCGTGTAATTAAAAAAATAAAAATAGATATTGTTATTTTTTCAACAAAAAAATGAGATTGTAGTTAGTAAAAGTAAATGCTCTGCCCAGTATTTTTTTAGTAAATTTCTGATAAAAGGCAAGCATAATTGGTTCTAAATTATAAACTTAAAGTTCTTTCACTTCATTTAATAGGTTAGACTGACAGCACCCTTAGCTCGCTTTCCAGAAATAAGAATCACTTATGCAATGTAAAAATTTGTTAAGATTTCAATAATTCATTTAAAAGCAACTAATTCAAAATTCAAGAATTTTCTAATGGAACATTCAAGTTATTTATCTTCAAATCTTGACGGGTACTATCTAGTTTATTATTATTAAACAAATAAAAATTACTTTAGGAATAAGTCAGAAATTAGTGACTATGGATTTCATAAATAATGACTTTTTCTGCAAACAAATATTTTCATAAAGTTGTGTGTGTGTGTGTGGGGGGGGGGGGGGCATATTTTTTATAATTTTATGTAGTAAAGTTATGGTTGTTCAGATCTTGATACAAATATTTTATACAATTTATAATAAATGACAAGGTATTTTACAAATGAATATAACAAAAAAAATCGCACTTTCATGATGAATTAATTTAAAATGTTTCAATGAAATAGTCCAATCAATGAAAAAAAAAAAAAAAGTCTGGCTATTGTGATAATAGAGGAGCCATTGTCACCTTTATAAAATTGCTTAATTTTTTTTTCTTCATAAACAGGTATGAAAATTTTGCTTCAATTTTTTGTTATGTAACATCACAAATTCTCATTACCTGTCATTTTTTTTTTTTCTTTTACATGGAAAAGTCAGTAAATTTTGGTTGAGCTGGACTAGACACCCTGTTGAAATAGACTAGTAAAATAAATACAGATTATTTGTAAATTTTGGAATTTGAAAGATTTTAAAACTGAAGAAAAGATTATACCTGTTCACTGTTTATGGCATGGGAGAATTTTTTTTAAATATCAGTATTTTTTTTTTTTTTTTTTTTTTCATCGGATAACAGAAGTCAATCTCTGTAAAGGTCGTTTTTACGTTTTTGTTTGCAGGATTACCTTTTATGATGATATTTTCAATTTCAAATCCAGTTCTGAAAGTGAAAGTAGAAAAAAAAAAGAAAGAAAGAAAGCCTTTGTAGAGATTGACTTCAGCTATCCAATAAAAAAAAAATACTGAAATCTAAACAAGATATCTTTAAAAGTTTAATATTAACTTTAGTATGATTTCGCTTGAGTGAAGTATTTTCTTAAGTTTCAAATGAGTATTATATCAAAATTGCCAATTTTATGTTCACACTGATTATAGAAAACTCCCAAGTTGAATTACTGAAACAGGTTTTGTGCATGCTGGTAAAAAAATTACTTTATTATGCATAAGCAAAACCCATCACACAATTTATTTTAACTTATCAACAATTAAAATAAATGAAATAATAATACACTTCTAACTGTTTAGTTATTAATTACAAAGAGATTCTAATATGACTTGTATTTCGCCCATTATGCTGTACATAATAAACATAAAAAAAATCAATTTTTAAGGGTATACTAAAAAAAAAAATATTTTTCCACCCTCAACAGCTCGAAATTTTCTGACACATTTTCAGGCTCATTTTTTAAAAGTAAAGACATGAAAATTGCTGATATGATTTTTGAAGAGATGTATAAGAAGCCGTTTGTTATCATTTTTTAGTCAATTAATTTGAAATTGATTTGCAAACAATTATTTTCTCAGCTTGACCATTTTTTTTCATTCCCAGCTCTCTTGCTTCGGGAAATTCGGTTCAAAACGCCCATTTTGACAGCATTTTTTCAAATATATTCTGCTTTTATCAAAAAATCGACAAGCACGGCACATTATATAGTTTCTGAATAAGATAATCTACCAATTTGATGCGTTTTAGAACAAAAATGAATCAGAAAATAAGCAGTTTGGATTTGAATGCACCCTTAAAGAATTCTTCATTTAAAAAATATATTAATTTGAAATTTAATTTATTTAACTAGTAAACTTAGTAGCAAAGAGAGTGAAAAATAAAGCTTCACAAAACTAATGTAATATTTTCCGGCACAATAATACTCAAGTTATGAGAACATCAAAATTGCATACGATAGAAAGTCTTTTCAAACATTTAAAATATTTGCAGAAAATATGTACTGTGACACAAAAAAATCTAAACTAAGGCATTTAAATTCTCTCCTGTTATAGGCGTTCTTGTCTAAAATAATGCACAAAAGTCACCGATTGAAAAACTTTGGGCAAATCTGGCTGCATAGGAGACTGAAACAGAAACTTTTGGATTTTATGAGAGTTCTGTCCCTACATATGAGAAGGGGAAAAAGTCTTAGTGTTATTCAGACTAATTTTTCCATTTGACTGCTGTAAATAAGATTTAGTTGCTTTTTCTTATTGGTGAAGTCTATTCTGATTAACTGATCGGCTTGTGACGATTGAACCCAAAGAGAGTGGTCACAGTTCAGATTTTTTGAAGAATCTTCCAGTTGTTTGTTTGATAATGCATACTGTTGTCTAAGATTATGCATCTAATTCAAATTCCCTTTACATTTAAAGATATATCCTGAACACAGTATCCTTTCTTCTGGGTACATACTAGCAGAACTCTGGCACATTTGCAGCTTTAACTGTTTTCATATAAAGTGATTAATTTGCTACATGTAGATGTACATATTTAATGTTAACACTTAACAGACAGGTTGTTTTTCTTGTTTTCCGGGCATTTTCTGACACATTGTGGTTGTATGCAGCCGGTCCTAGGAAGTCAGAATGTAAAAATGTAAATTTACGTGATTCATCCATTAAGTGTTAACATACTAATTCTATCTGTAATGGAATCCTATTTGGAAAAAAGAAAATAAAACATAATTTCATAATATTTCAATATTTTGACTTAAATATTTGATGCTGAGCTCTGCATTATTTATTGCATATAAACACTTAAAAATCAATGTTAAGATTCTGATTTTTTTAATTTTTAGACTAACCAAAATGTATACATAAATATATAGTCGTAGTAATCTTTGACCCATTTGCAGCTTTGACTTTTTTTTTAATAAAATGATGACTCTGCCAGATGTACATAATAAATCTGTCTGTTAATCCTTTTGGGGAAAAAAAGTATTTCCAGAATATTTCAATATTTTTATGAGATATTTGAGGCCGAGCTCTGCATTACATATTGTGTATAAAAACCATTTTTGAGGTTCTTATCTTTTTAAGTTTAATGATCAACATTAAACTTTGCATCAGAAAAATAACCAAAATGTATTTACTGCCAATAGTCCCAAAAATTAATATCTACAGAATAAATAAAAAAATGACCAACTAGGCTAATACACATTTGCTGACATCCGTGAATTTCGAACATCCAAACTGGATATGTACTCAGCTTAAACAGCATATTTTTAATTATGTCAAGTTTAATTCCATTAAAATGAAAACTTCCTTAAATATACATTATTCTTTTTCTTTTGTTGTAATGGTGCTGTAGAGTTAAGTATTGGATTCAAGCACCCTCCCCTGAAGAGGGCGAGATGTATTTCATTCTTATAACTGGAAAAATTAAAATGAAATTGATAAGATATAATTCAAAATTCATAGTTAATATTACACAAGCATTATAAGCATAAAATCGCCAATTCTCTATTTTGTGTCCCTTAGACAACCCCCTATATTTGTTATTGGTATAACTTGCAATGATTCGACAAATTCCTATATTTGCTATTGATAATTTTATATAAAAATGTTTGCAAGTGTGCTAAAACAAGATAATAGTTAATATTAAGAATGATTTTGAATACAGTACAGAACCATTTATCCGGAATGCTTGGGGTCAGATATATTCCGGATAACTGGTTGTGTATTAAAGTAGCATCAATTTGATAAGTTTTGTGGAATATGTGTGTTTGTGGCATTATTTTTGATTTTAAATTATTAGATTACTTGGATCAATGCAAGAAAGATCAAAAGTTAACCAGAGTTTAAAAGAAGGTAATATATGGGAATCCCTTAGGAACAAAAAATCTTCTGTTTCCTCTGCATAAAAAATAAAACATCTAAAATACAACTAAATATGTTTTCATTTTGAATAATAGATGTTGTCATCAAATTATACAACTGTTTCAAGCAAAGCCTATGTCAAACTGGCAGTGTATGACCCCTTTTTCTGCAAAGATTCTGAAATCAGTCTATCAGAAATATCATTCCGGATAACTGGATTCCGGATAAATGGTTCCATACTGTATTATCTTTTCAATTTCTTATTGATATTTTTCCCAGTTCATTTGCGTCAAAATGACATTTTTGATGTAAATTATTAAAATTACTCATTTTATAATTTATTATCAAAAAGTGGATAAAAAGTTAACTATCTGCTAATTAGTTTGACCTATTTATTTTCATCAAAAGTTTGAAGTCTTAAATGAAGCATTTTACCTGAAGCTTAAAAATGCATAAAAGTTTAGTAGTGGATATTTAAACAAAAAATTACTAGATGAATTTACTATAAAAGTTTATGACGTCCTGTGTTTAAAAAAAAAAAGAAAAAATGTATTCTTTTACTGCATTTAATGGAAATGTGTATTTTTTAAGGAAGAGGAGGGGGGTGGGGAATAATAATTTATTTAAATAAATTAAGAAAATTTATTAAAAGCTTGGTAATTACTGATACATCAAAGCTAAAACTTTTACGAAAATAAAATAATTGGAATTAAAAAAGAATTTTGTACGTATTTTAACAAAAATCTGATAATTTAACAAGAATGTTTTATTACTGCCTTTCATGATGCAAATTGTTTTTTGTGAAATAATGATTAATCTTATGAAAATGTACAGTTTTTTAAGACATTCAACTATAGAATTTCGAAATAAATTTCATTTTTTTTTATAGCAATTTAGTATTTTAAAATCTAATAATTTAAATGTTTGCTTAATATGAAATAAATTCATTTGAAGATTTTATGTACATACTAGATAAGAAAAGAGAAAAATTGTACACATGCATATATATATATTATTTTGATTTGTGAGGAGGGTATAATTAAAAAAATTAAAATATTTTTTCACCGAACTCAACCCTATGTCAAATATTTTTTAGTTCAGCATATTTTTAGTACCATGATATAGTTGCAAAAATTTATACTTAGTAAAATGTTAAATTGAACTTGTTAAGTTAATAAATTTTAAAGCTTAATTTATTTAACATTTCTATGAGTATACATTTTTGAAATTGTATCATGGTACTAAAAATATGCTGAATTAAAAATTATTTGATATATGGCTGATTTAGGTGGAAAAATATTATAATTTTTTTATTGCATATTTCTTAACTCCCTGCCCCCCCCCCAATATATACATACATATATATATATATATATATATATGTATGCATGCATATATGTATATATATATATATATATGTATGTGTGTGTACAGTTTTTCCTCTTTGTTATCCCGTATGTACATAAAATCTTCAAATGAATTTACTTCATAGAAAGCAAATATTTAAATTATCCGATTTTAAAGTACTAAATTGCTATTTAAAAAAAAAACAAAAAAAAACCGCAATTCTATTGATGAATATGTCTGAAAAAACTGTATTTTCATAAGATTAGTGATTATTTCACCAAAAAAAAAAAAAAAAAAAAAAAAAAAAAAGTCATGAAATACAGTAATAAAATATTCTTGTTAAATTAGCAGATTTTTGTTAATATATGTACTAAATTCTTTTTTAATTCCAATTATTTTATTTTCGTAAAAGTTTTAGATTTGATGTATCAATAATTAGCAAGCTTTTAAAGGAGCAAAACGACAAAAATCGGATAAAAACCTGGTGGCTGGTTTCCCTGCGGCGCATTCTGTTTCGCCCACCGGCCGCTGTTGGCGCTGATGTGCGCTAGCAAATTTAACACGTAGTGAGAAGGCTTGTATATTCAAGGGCTTTGGTATTAACCAATCTAAAATTATAATATTAAACTTTTAGCCTGCATATTTTTCCTGGTAGAAAAAGTTTATTTTATAAATTATTGTAAGTTGAAATATTTTATTAAGGATTTATCCATACCGTTTTATTACAACAATTCATTCTGTGATGGAACTTACTTTTAAAACGAATATACAGATACCAAATATCTGTATAATCGTATACCTTGTTTTCCATGTGGTTAGGGAAATGCTGGTTGACATTATCGTAGAATAAAATACATAGTATTTCCAAATGTAAATTAACAATGAAATACTACAAATGAGTTTACAATTATGCATGTGTGTTTTTACATTGTGTCAAATCTAATGAATTTTTTTTAAATGTTAATTTTTAAAGTATCACCTTTGAAAACATATAAGCAAAAATATTTATTTTTATAAAATTTACGATATAAAAATTGCATGATACCTTACTCCTACTTAGAAAACATACACCATGTTCGAAGAAGTGCAACAACAATAACGACAAAAAATCCCATGTTTTTATGATCAAGTGTTACTTATTTGTGACAATTAACTCCTTCGAGGACTGTGGGAGGTTTTTTATACTATTTAATCAAGATTTGTATCAGAATGTTTAAAAACTTTTTAATTTGAAAAAAAAGCGATTAAATTACATTTTTTTATTATTGAATAAAGTATAACATCAATATTGCGTAAGGAAAAAAATTATTTGCACCTGAAAGGGTTACATTTATGTATTTTCATCTCTTTCAGCTTCTAAACCAAGTACTTCCGTCCAAGCTTTAACAGATTATGTGAAAACTTACATTTTGCAATCATTGTTATTACCTTTACTTTTCACTGCATGAAAATATCATTTTTATAGTTGTCCAAGTAATTTATAAGCACAGCGTAATTAATTTAGAATTGTATTTATTATGGCATATACGTTAGGGTGGGCCAAAAAAACTTTTTTTTCTGTTTTTGATTGGTTATACCGCGGAAAACTTGTGTCTAGGGTAGCTTAGTAAAATGCAATAACATAATAAATAATTTTTAATGTTTGGCGGTAGCGCATCGGGCTTAAAATTTGAGAAAAAACACGATTTTGATAATTTTTCTAATAAACGGAAATGTATCAAATAACTTATATAACAAGTAGCTATAAACATATTTTAGTAGAAAAGAGTATAGGAATGATAAATAAATGAAATAATAAATACATTTCGCAACACATTGGCAGCGGATTATGTTTAAAAAAGGGGCATTTTTTTTAAATGACAAATTTTCGTTGAAATAAAAACTACTTTTCTGATTGTATTATTACCTCATCTGATTACCTTTATCTGATTATACATGAGTGTAATTTCACTTTGTAATAAAATATAGTCCTTTACTTGTCTTTACTATCTTTTGGAAGTTTGAAATAAGATTTGCTTGAAAAACTAGGCACTGAAAATCTCGAGAAAAATGTCGTTCTTATAAAAACATCTCTGGACCCGAAGACTTTTTATGATGCCTCGGTTACTAGCTTCACGCACCGTTCAACTCTTTGGGATTGACATGGGAATTGCTCAAATTTCCACTGGACCACTGTTTTACCTGATTCGACCTTAAACCAAATCTCTTTGCTGGTGGCTCTTCTCAGAAAAAAGTGGTGGTGAAAGTGTAGTAGAGTTCCAGTGAATCATTTCGATGTAGTCTGTAGCTAGAAAAATGATTTTGGATGTTTGAAAACACCTTATTGACTTTCTTTTAGAAGCTAAGTTTCTAGCATTTATAATCCTTCTGAAACATAACTCTCGTATATGATCCCTTTTATCGACTATCATACTTAAAAGCAAATTTTCTGGATTGGCAAAAAATGCGTTTCTCTCAATTACTGGTTCAATGACCTTCAGCAAGTTTTTAGAGAGGAATTTTGACGATTTTATAAATTTCAATACATGTTCTGGCCCATTTGTGAAGTATTTACTTTTATTTTATACTTAACCATGCAGGTACATAAGACTTTAGAAGAAAAGAAACTATAATCTTGTGTTCGTCTGTTGGATTTTCAATACTGAAATACAACTGGAGAATTCTCTTCTCCGTCGTTACCCACCTTGAGAAGAAAGTGTGCCAGGTTCAAAACAGATAAATCTTCAGGACAGCTGCCTTCTTTTATAGTACAAATAATGTGCAGTAGGTACTGCTGATCTTTGCTTAAATTTTGCCTGTCAGTTCTGGAAATTCACGCTCAGCACTGTTAAATTTACCACTATGAGTTTCTCACATTTCCTGATCTGCGTGTCAATCGAACTAGTGATTTTGGCCCCGTCGTTTCACCATCTAAAGTTTGAAACAAATGCCGGAATGGCAACTCATTGAAATGTAAGAGGCATACACCACCACCTCTCTCCACTGTAGTGGTCTTTTAACTTCTTCTTCAATGGGAATAACACCGGTTTTCCACACCGTATTAGTAACAGTGCCATCACATCCAGTCACATTTTTTTGTTTCCTTTACGTCCACACTTCCAATTTTACCAATACCATGCATTCTTTGAAAGTACAAGAATTTTAGTTCAATGATGGGTATATTTTTTGCTTTTTCACAGTTACAATTAATGGAGACAGGACACTCACAAACCTCAGGGACCATTTTGCATTTGCAGTCTAATGTCATTTTGACTTACATGCAGAGACATCAAACAGTAACAAAGATTTTTTTTTAAATATTCAACTATCTTTTACAACTTTTACTTTCCCTTATGACGCTTAAAGGACTCCATAAGATTACGATAACTGTCATGATATGCATTTGTTAACTGAACAATTCTGTAAGGTGTTACTGTCAGTATTGAAGCTTTATCAAACACAGATTTAACTTTTGGTGTCACAATAATAGAAACGTGAGAAAAAATAACCGACCTGTTGTTTGATTTCAAGGCTAAGTTGTAATTTTCATGGAAGCAATGCTTGCGAACGTCTTCATAAGTTGGAAGTTTATTCACCGGTAACTCTTTTGGGTGGCGAAATAACGTACAGTTAATATCACTGCGAGCAATTTCTTTGGAAACAGCCATAACACAGCGATCGAATCACTTATTAAGCGGTCATTAATTAAATCAGTCTTTAAGAAACGCGATTGAAACGCACAAGAAGAACACACTGCTAATCATTGCCGGCAAAATTCTAGTGATCAACTCACAGGAAACGTTGTGTCATAAAGCACACGCATGCGTATCGCACAGTGCGTAATGAAGAGTCTGTACAAGTAGTATTGACTGGCTCTAATTCGCAGCAGGGCTGGTCGCGCTTTACTGCTACCAGAGTAGAAGGACTCATAATACAGCTTGAATGTATCAATTTAAGGATATTTTAATTGCTTTGCGCTACCCTAAATGAAGAAATTTTGTTTCTTTTTTTATTGTAATGTGCTTTTTGATCTTTCTTTTAAAGCCTTTTCACCATAGCAGTTTTTTAACTTTTTTGTTTATAGCTTTAAAGAATCGAAAGAAAACTACTGCTTTTTCAATAAATTTCAAATATTCAAGTGCGATGTGCTACCGCCAAACGTAAAAAATTATTTAATTTGTTTTTGCATTTTACTAAGCTACCCTAAAGCCAAGTTTTCCGCGGTATAGCGAATCAAAAAACAAAAAAAAAAGTTTTTTCGGCCCACCTTAATATACTTACTGAAAATACATGAATGATAAAAAATAAAAGAATTATTTGAAATTTTAATGTTTCAGGACTTATTAAAAGTAGAAAAACGCAGTGTTCAGATATACGCTCAGACTAACTGTCACATTGTGTCACACAAGTTAGCTTGGTCTCTCCTGGCTTCAAGCTATTGATTTGAAAATTTTTGAAACAGAATTGCGACCTTAATGTTGAACAAAAATATTAATGATGGTACTCACTTTATTCAGAATTTTAAGCTCTACAACATTTGTATTGACAATGTATTTTATAGAGTTAGCTGTTTTGAGATAATTTTAAGGAAACTAAAAAAAACGTGTTTTTCAAAAATAAATATGTACATATTTTCTAACATTCACCCAAGTACGAGGAAGAAAACATAGTACGTTCATTTTAGACCTAAACTGAAAGGATTAAAACAATTTTCAGTTTTCTCCTAACTAATTCTGAGGTTATCCCCCTGGTGATGGGTCTAAAACTTTGAAGTAGAATTGTGACCTTAATACTCAACATAAGTATTGAGTGTAGGTACTCATTTTATTCAGAATTTTAAGCTCTACAACATTTGTATTGACAATGTTTTTGACAGAGTTAGTTGTTTTGATATATTGTTATGGTATGCAAAAAAAACGTGTTTTTTGACTATAATTCTATACATATTTCCTAACGCTCACCTATTACGAGAGGAAAACATAGAATATTCATTCTAGACCTAAACAGAAGGGATTAAACCAATTTCCAGCTTTCCCCTAATTAATTCCGAATTCGGCCTTATTTTGGTCCTCTACCACTGGGCTAATAATGTATAAAGCTAAAATAAACTCGTGATGTCTCTATAAATTAAAAAGTTTATTCGCTTGTAAAAATAATGTACACGTGCATATTTTTTTTATCGAAAATTACTTGCAAATGAAAAATTTCGTCAAAAAAGCCACTTGTCTGAATATTTTTCATTATTTCTCTTTTATTTGAAACAATGGAAGTATTCCGATTGCAACATTTAGAAGACATTTCCTAAAAAAACTTTTAAAATTAAAATTAAAATGTAAAAATGGAAATATATTTAAAAATAGCTAGTGTGGTAATACAGTAGAACTCCGATTAACCAAAGTAATTGGGACCGACGATCTTTCGGAAAATCGAAATTTTCGGATAACTTCAACTTTTCAGAACGCTTCACTTTAAGACTAAGGACAAATATATGCGGTCTTTGTTATTATGATAGCAAGTTCTTAATAAAAATAAAGCAAGGAAAAAATAGAAACAAGAATAAATTACCTGAATTTTAATTTTGAAATTAAGTACCTTTTACATATTTCACAAGGTTTTGAAATAAAGTTTTGTTTGGCTTTGCAGCTCAATCACTAAGTTAAAAAAAAAAAATACTATTAGTTCACCAGTATCACAGTCTTTCTACTGCTCCAGCCATGCCAAACCTTTTGCAAAACATTCAAAAGCTTCAGAATTGCTAATTTGTTCGTTTTCTTGGCCTGCTTGACCCCATTCACACATTCCGGTAGTCCCTCCTCTTACTGTGTTCTAGTTTACTCCGCAATTTAGGGCTCAAGCTAAATTCAAAGGAATTCTAAGAAACTGGATCCGAAATATTTATCTGTACTCGTGGTTCGGAAAGGACCGCTTACACACAAGGAATGTGATAGTTAAAAAGAAAAAAATGTTATAAAAATAGATTTCGGTTAACCGAGAGTTTCGGTTAAAAGTGTTTCGAATAAAAGAGGTTTTACTGTATCTACAAATGAACGGCTTTCATTACACACACATACAAAAAAAATGCAAAACCATGATAGCAAGGTTTAGTAGAAAGCTTTAAGTAGATGCCTAAAAAACATCTTTTAGTTTAAAATATATAGATTGCACGATTCGTCTCGGGAAGGTTACTTACAATTTCCTACACTGTTAAAAATATCGAATTACCTCTGTTCTTTAAGGCTACCTATTTTTCGACCAATGATAATACTCCATAGCTACAGCGCCTAGAAGATACAGTGTGGAAAACGGCTATTCCTATAATGCTTTAAAAAGTGCTAAAAACTTGTATCCCATAAATCTCCAACAATGCTCAGCGCCAATATGCTGATACAAGCGCCATCTCGTAACTCTTTTCAATATAACCCCGTGTTTTCAAAAATTACAGAATGTTAAATATCGGAAACTATAAATATAAGATATTTTAGTCTGTTATAAGCTAATTTAGTTAAGGAATGACGTGAAATAGGCTAAAGAGTCTCTTTTAGAATGACTATGGTTTTTAAATCACTACGATGGCGCCACGATCGACATCTTGTTATTCAACATCGTTGTACATTTATGGGATTCAATTTTTTAGCACTATTTTGTAGCCATTTTCCACACTGCATCTTCTAGGGCGGTACCATAGGTGTTTATGGAGTGTTCTGATTATTCAGAAAATAGATAGCCTTTATAAACAGAGGTAGTTTTTCGCGATATTTTTAACAGTGTGCACTTGGATTATAGCGCCTAGAATATGTAGTGTTGAAATTGGGTATCCCTGTAATACTTAAAAAAGTGCTAAAATATTGTATCCCTTAAATGTGCAACGATGCTGCTGAAATATACAGATCGCAGCGACATCTGCAGGATATTTTTGACAACTACAAGATATTGCTTGTCTATACAATGTAATACGAAAATCCCGCAGTTGTCGCTGCGATCGACAATTGGAATTTTAGCAGTATCGTCGCACATTTAAGGAATACATTTTTTTAGCGTTGTTTGGATAGCATATTTCCACACTAGGTATTCTAGACGCTGTACTTGGATTTTATATAAGTAGATTATGAAATAATATTGAAGGTATTTTATGAAGAAGGTAATTTTAAGAATTAGTGAAAAGTACTGATTTTTAGGTAACACTTTCGAGTGATAATCAGTGTTCTCGCTGCCATTCGCCATTGCACCGAATCGCGACAAAATGCTCCATTTGGTGAGTAAAAATCAGACTCGCCAAACTGCGAGCGCTCAATTTCTGCTCTTTTTGTGTGTGTGTGGTGTGCCAATACAGCCGAGATTCTTATCCGCGTTACTGAACGATTTATGTCGCTTCATATGTTCAATCGCACCGTTTCATTTACATTGATCTATTTATAGAGATACTGACTCAACACCAATTCAGTATAGCAACAGCCAAAGACACAGAAAGCATTATTCAATAAGTATTTCTCTATTGTCAGTTAATCACTATCTATGTGTCGAAGTCGCGCATGTAAAAACACAAACAAAATTACTCGCATCAAGCGCTATATAGAGAAAAGTTTTACTAATAATGCAATGTTGAAATTAGCGATTTACCCATTTATTAGTTGTTTGCAAAGTATTTCTGGCCGGTCAGATGTTTTCTATCGGTTAAGAGTCGAAATCACATAGCAATTTTTAGTGTATATTTTCCAACGGTATATCAAAGATAGCTGTTTTTAATTTTTATTTAGATTGCTAAAAGAATATCGGAAACATTTACGTATTCTGTAGAAATTTAGAATGTAGAGTCGTGGAAAAAAAAAGTAAACACCCTCTACTAACTCCTCAACAAAGCATCATAGAAGAAAGTTACTGGTACCGAACGATTGGAATTAAAGTCTACTTTTAAATGATGTATATAAAATTTTCTTAGGGTCTCATCTACATATTAAAACGAATCCTAACTTCATTTTTTTTCAATGGCAATACCCAATTTTAACGAGATATTTCAGATCGTCGGTTCAAACTATGCCTAGACACCAAATTTCAAGTCATTTGAATGATAAGTTTTTGAATTATAAACATTCAAAATTTAGTGCTTCTAATGTTAAATTATATTTTCATATTTTTATTTATATCTCCCGAAATTGTGCTCCTAATGTGCTAATTTTTTTTCTGGTAATAATACCAATATACCCAAACATAAATAAGCTGAATTTGCAATTTTTATAATTTTATGATATGAATTATGAATTATGAAATTAATATTCGAAAAAATTATGAATTGCAACCCACGATTTTTTTGATGGATTTAGATTTATTAAGTCCTGCTTTATGGAAATTCAAAAATTTCACATTTGTCTTCCAAGTAGTTTTGAAATTATGCTTAAAAAACGGCAAAATGATGGTTTAAGGGGCCGTCTATTATGGAAGTGAGTAGACATTTTGAAATTTATTCTGCTGTACTGTAATGTAACACGCTTCATTGACTCCTTGAGTGGCGCTTAAGGTGCCTTGATGAAGGAAGCGGCTCTCTCGGTTAACAATCCAGTACGGAACTTCAATTTGGAAACAGCCCTTAAAATACGCTCGTTTTAAACTAATTAATTTCTCGGAAACTTATCGTACGAATTGCATAAAAATTCGTTTTTAGGCTAATTGAAGGGTGTAGAGTTCATTTATGCTGTCAGAATTGGGTACTGCTATTGAAAAAAACAAAGTTATGGCTCGTTTTAATATGTAGGTGTCCCCTAAGCAAATTTTATATACATTATTTAAAAGTAGACTTTATTTCCAATCGTTCGGTACTAGTAACTTTCTTCTACGATAATTTGTTGAGGAGTCAGTAGGGGGTGTTTACTTTTTTTTCCCACGACTGTACATATATATATATTTTTTTTTTTTAGTTTCTGTAGCGGATAGTAAAATTTCTATTTTATAAGCAATTACAAAAAATTAGGTTATTTTACAACATTTTGAAAGAAACGTATACAATAAGGAGTTAAAGATAGATTTTTCAGTGTTTCACGCAGAATCTATTTTGCTAGCATTTCTTTTCATTTGGCTACTGTTTTTGATTTCTTATTCGCCAAATCGCTAATGTTGGTCAAAAGCCAACGAGAGCACTGGTGATAATGAATTTGAAATGATATTAAATTTTAAAGTACAAACATGAGTTCGATTCTGCGTAAGTTTTGTTACGTTTATGTGAAATTCGAAACTTTATTGAAAACACGCATAATAAGAGGTAAGGTAATTGGAATTTATACCGTTTTCTGACGACATCAATAATGTAATCCACTGCTTTTATTTATATCCGATATTTTCTTTATATCCATATATGTGTGGAAGTAGTGCATATTTTCTCTTGTATTATTTTTATTTATATGATACTTCTTTTAATTAATACTAGGGGATCGTACTTGGGCTCCCCGGGTTACAGAATATCGGTAAAACTAAAAGTTATTTTTATTGAAAACTAATAAGTTTTTTACATTTTTTTTAGATTGCCCACTAACAATAAAAAAGCATTTTTCATTTGAAAAAATATGAATTATACATTCAAATAAAGTTTTGAAATTTAGCAAAAGCGATATTTTCGTATTAGCCACATGCTAAGAGTCGTTAGACCAAGATTTAGTTACTTACTGCATCCTTTAATATTCTGATAATTTCAGAGCTTTAAGCGAGTAGTTCAATTACATGTCGTTTTTAAATTTGTGTTTTATTCATATTATTTTATTTATTTATTCACAGAGGATTTTTTTATGGAGTATTATTGGAAAAAAAATGATGAACTCTTTATTGTTGTTTTAAGAACAAACGGGTTATCTTTCGTAGCTCCATGCAATAGAGATAAATTTAAAAATATATGATGCTCGAAAATTATTTTTAAAATTACAGACAATCAGTACTCTGCAGTACAGTCAGATGCACTTTGCAAACAAATTCCATTTTAAAGTATTTTTTTATCCTATTTGGCTGTCTAAAAATGTAAATTGTTCGATTCCAAATATGTTAAATTTGTGTTTCTTTATTTATTTATAATGGAAATATTTAGTTATGGAAAATTAGTCGGAAATAAATTCTGAACAATTTTTTTTTTTGTTTTATGTGCAAAATATTTATTATTATGCATTGAAGTTGATAAGATAAGCACGTGATAAGATAAATTAAAAAAAGAAAAAAAAATATTTGAAAATTATTTTTAAATAATCATAAATCAGTCAATTAAGATACAGTTTTTGAACAAATTGCATTTGAAAGTAGATTCTTTCCCTATAAAACATTCTAAAAATTGAAAATATACGGTGGTCAGAAGATTAAAAAATTACAATAGTTAAAATTTCAAAACCGAAATATGATCGTTAAGTGT
The DNA here is from genome assembly GCA_963932465.1 of Maratus speciosus. Classification (NCBI taxonomy): domain Eukaryota; kingdom Metazoa; phylum Arthropoda; class Arachnida; order Araneae; family Salticidae; genus Maratus; species Maratus speciosus. Next base: position 42,820,886 of record OZ010790.1, read on the forward strand.
TGCCATTCATGACGTCAGTGTTACGCACAGATTCGTTTGTCCTTCATAATATACATATGATGACTTTTATCTTAAATTGATAAAGAAAAATTTTTAACACGTTCAATTATAGATAAAGCAATATTTTTTAATCAGAGCATCTATTTTTGCCCTCTTAGTCAAACAATTACATGTCTAGAAGTGAACAGAAAATTACATCCGAAAAAAAAGAAAGGAAAAGAAAAAGTTATTATAAGTTTTTGAATCAATCATATCATGTTCTTGCATCAGCCCGGAATTCCCAAGGTTATATTTCGATGAAGTACAAAGATTTATAGTTTTTCATCGTGATTTTGAAACGAAAGCAAATTAGTTTATTGATTTATTTCCATCAGAAATTAGCATATTTGACATAGCATTCGAATGAAATTGTCATATTAACCGAATATGACCTCTCATTTGTTTACAGAAAATCCAGTTGTAATAAACAAGTGGCTGCAAACCAATGGCCTCATCATAATGGAAATCCTCCATTGGCAAGTACTATTTTCAGCACACTAAAGCTTTTAATTGAATCGGGTAGCGTTTAATATATGTATAGACAAATACAATCGAATATGAAGCATATTTAATAAGGATATTCTTAGATATGGACATGCTTATCTGCAGTGTAGTGCAAGAGAATTTAGTAAATTGAGTGTGCATTCGAAATTTCAAATTTTGATAATAGTATATGCTTGTAATATACATCTATATAAACTGAACCTTGGAGAGATTTTAATGTCAGTGTTTATTTAAATCAACAATGACAAAAAGTCACTTTATCTAAACGATGTTATGAAGATTTGTGAATCTCTATTTTTAAAGATGGTTTCTGGAATAATAATATTTGTAATGATCTAATGTATTATCTAGTATACTGATTAATATAGTCATATTAGTCACTATTGCTCTCTAAATAAACTGTATTTAAACTTATTAATCCCGCACCATATGCGTCAGGCCGTAAATGATTTGGCTCGAATTCTAAAAATGTAATTTAATTATTTCTGTATATATTTGTCGGCACTTTAAAACCCGCGAATTATACGAACGTTCTACGTGGACCAATACAGAGATTTTTAGATATTTATTTTTATGTCATTTACCAAGGTTTTGTTTTTTAAATAACGAAGAACCAGCATAGAATTACATGGAGCATGTTTCTTTATAAAATGTACTTTCGACATAACTCTGTTGAAAATGGCGGTCTTGGTTGGCAGCCATTATGAACTTTGTTTCAATTTCATAGGTTTCCTACTCTGGTACTTCTCGAAAAATGAATTGCTCTGTCAGAAATGTTTTCTTCAAATCACAGAAATTTTACTGGCAGCAGTGCTGTCGGTATAGTTTCTTTACTGGAAGAATGCCCGTTTCTTTTTTCTCAGTTACAGGAGTTAAAATATGCATCAATTGAAGAAGCTTTGGACCAGTTTAATCCCTGGTACATATTCTTGACAAAGCAAACTTGTCTTTCAATTAATTGTAGGGACAGCGCGAATGCAGTATCATCTGCCAAAAATTATACACCTTAAGGTTCCGCGATTGCGGATGTAGCAAACGATGACGTCATGATTTCTATGAGATGTCTGTGATAGGGGATGCCTGCTTCTTGATCACATCGTACTTTGCTATCATGTTATGAGTATGAAATTGCAATATTTAAAGAACTTTTTCAATGCAAATATGTCGGAGTAGAATTTTTCGTTTGTGTGAAACAGGGCAATACGAAAATTATGCAGATGTAATGTTTTGGACTCTTAAAGTTAAATTAATTTCTAATAGTTAACCCTTTGCACTCGAGGGCTTCGCAGCGAACACATAATCTTTCTTTGCAATTTTTGTTTTTGGCACCAGTAATAAAGGAAAATAAAATGTACCTTATTTAATCAGAGAATTTTTGAAATTGTGTACTTGAACGAAACTTCTTTTAAAAAAGTTGTGCCGATCGAATAAAATTTATGTAAGAGACGCCGAGTGTAAAGGGTTAAAAAATAAATTACAATGTGCATAATACTTTCTTCTTTGTAAAGAAGAAATAATTGCAATCGAAATTTTTTTCATCTTACGGTTTTCGACGAATTTACATGTTTTACGGGTCAGAGATCCAGAAAAACATTTTTTTTTGCAAAATATTTCCGTCTATCCGTACATATATCCGTATGCCTGTAAAGTGTATGAAAAGTGTATGAATGCGAAAAGTGAATGCATGAAGTTATGCCTAGAATTGAACCAAATTTCTTGTATACGTGTTTGGCTGTCGCGAGCAGGTTCTCCTTGAATTTGGAAATATTCTGCCGGAGGAGGGCGATTTTTGTGCCATTTTCATGATTGTACAATCGAAAAGTATATGAAGTTATCAGTATAACTGAAACAAATTTCATATATACGTTTTCGGCTATGAAAAACAATTTATAAGTGAATTGAGAAATAATCTGACGGAAGGAGGAGTTGTAATAACGATTTTCTGTGAAATGTTCTCGATTTTTCGTAGTGCAATTGAACATCGATGGCTCGTGCAGCGACGACAACTTCACATCTTTCTATGCCATCGATTCGCAAGCATCTCAAGTACAACGGAATAACGAAAAATCTTGATTTTATTAAATATCGTAATCGAAGTTAACTCATTTTTACACAGATTAGCATAATGAAGCAGAAACCTAAGGCTAAAATTAAATTTAGAGTAGTATTGAAGTAATAAGTCTGAAGGATTAACATGCGTAACAACTTTTTGAAATGTAAACATGTATGAGAAAGAAGGCTTTGGGATTGGCACATTCGACCAGTTAAATATTATAATCGAGATTAACTTGTTTTACACAGATTGGTAAAATGAAGTAGAAACTCTAAATGAAAGTGGAAGTTCTTGTAGTATTGCAGTAATAACACTCAAGGGTTAACTTGCATAACAACTTTATGAAATGTAATGTATAAGAAAGAAGATGGTTTTGGGATTGGAACATCCGACCAGTTAAATATTATGATCGAGATTATCTCGTTTTTACACAGATTAGTAAAATGAAGCATAATCTTAAAACGAAAATGAAAGTTGGTGTAGTATTGAAGTAATAATACTCAAGGATTAACATGCATAATAACTTTTTGAAATATAAACATGTATTTGAAAGAAGCAGATTTTGGTATCGGCACATTCGACCAGTTAAATATCACGATCCAGATTAACTCGTTTTAACACAGATTAGTAAAATGAAGCAGAAACATAGAGCGAAAATGAAAGTTGGTGTAGTATTGAAGTAAAAACATTCAAAGATTAACATTTGTAACAACGTTTTGAAATATAAACGTGTATGAGAAAGAAGATGGTTTTGGGATTGGCACATCACCCCAGTTAAATATCATGATCGAGATTAACTCTTTTTTCACACCGATTAATTGACTGAAGCAGAAATTTAGGATGAAAGCCAAAGTTGGTATAGTATTGAACAAATGATATTGAAGTATTAACATTTGTAACTACATCGTTTACAATGAAACTCTTTTGCAGAATGAGTTGTAATTTCACATTTACATATTTTTGAAGCTTCTAGAAATCTATTTATTTTAAAAATTTATAGCTTGTAATACATACACATTCGAATAATAATTTTGAAAAATTCTTAAATATGAAATAAATATTCGAAAAGAAATTCAAGAATAATATATGCATAAGTGAAACATTACAATTTTTTTTTAAAGCGTCAAGTATGTATGTTACTGCCTTAAAAGACTGACCGATTGATACACAGACTGGTATATATCAGTATGTCTGTAATCCTGATGACATTTATTCTTGGAAAATGATTTATAATGAAAAGACTGTGAAATTAAAGCTAAATAGTAACAGATTTCCTTATGAACTAAAATATAGTTTAAGATTGAAAGAAAGAAAAATTATATAAATTGTGCCTTTTTCGGAGAAGTTTTGATGCAAGAAACTGAAATGTGGTGTCAAAAGTGAGAGTTCCTATTTGAAAAATTAAAGTTCCTGCAAACATTTGATAGATAAACGAGCCTTTAAGACAAGCTAAATCACATATGATAATAAAGAACATTATGCGAAATAAAACGATGCTTTTCTTTTATTTTATCGTCAGTTAAAACCGGAATTTTTGCCACAGCCCATTTTTATCCGCGGTGTTAGGTGGGTACTGTACAATTTGAAGAAAAATATGAAAAATAATGTAAATGCCAGTAAAAGACATGTGAACTGAAATTTTTGAAGAAAACATAATTTTCCTGTTGGGTCATTCCGCACGAATTCAACCAATGGGTGTTGCAGCATAGTCACGGATTTTTTTAATTTTTTTTTTTTTGTAGACAGACATAGTAGTGAAACCCTCAAATCTGAAATTTAAAACTAATTTGCGCAATATTCACTGAGATATACCCTTTTAAAAAATGGTCATTTTTACCAAATGGCGACCATCTTGGATGCTATCCCAATGTCTATAAATGTCCATAACTTGACAACTAATGATTCAAATTTTATATTTCTGGTACCAGTTTAAAGCTATTTATATAAAGAATGCATATATGATATTAAAACAATGGTAAATTTTTATTTTAATACTGTTTATTACATTTAAACAGAAAATATCACCCTCAAAAATTGGCTTACTGTAATGGGCCATAAAAAAATGGCCCATCATAATTTTTTTCAAACTTGCTAAAAACATTGCTCCATATGTATACTTTAAAAAGAGAAAAAATTGGAGAGGTAAAATTTTCATTAAAGAAAAATAGCTTTTTACACATAGGATGTCATTTACCTAACAGTGACTATCTTAAAACACGTAAGTATCTTTGGTTTAACAAATAATGGTTAAAAATATTTTTTTCTGGCATATGAATTAATGTATGAGCATCAATATATAAATAATTCAATTTAGAAATACCAATCAGCAGTTAATTATACTAAAAACACATACATATTAAAATAACAGTAAATTTTCATTTCAATACTTTTTATTTCATATAAAATGATAATATGTATAATTCTCAAAAAAATATACATAATGGAAAATATTTAGAAGGAAAAAGAGCCATAAAACATATTTTTTTGAAATATGGCAGAAATACTAGCTGTAAATCAGTTGAATTCAAATAAAAGATTAAAAATTAATATTAATGAGTTGATTGAGTTGACATTAGCTATTCAGTTCACTGCCAATTTCAATTTAAATGAACAAATCTCGACAAAATGAGTATACACAAATCTTGTGTGATACAAATGTACAACAAAAACATCAAATATGTATAAAAGTAAGACTTAGATAAAACTTATATGAAACATATTTACATAAAATAAGAACAGGATACTTACATGGATATAACTTTATAATATATTGTTGAAAGGAATTTGATAATATGTTGTTGAAAATTACCAAGGATTTAATCTGTCTTGAAGTTTAAGAATAAGAGTTGAATTGTTGCATGCTCCTCTGGAGCAACAGTATATGTTCTTCCTGTAGCAGTCATTGGGGTAGACACTACTTTCATTATATGCTCATATGGAATCCAACAAACATCTGAAGATTTTGGCCATGAATATGATAAACTAGGACCATGAGGATGCATGAACATAATTTTATAGTCATTGAATTCCTCGCAGTAATCTAAAATCTTACCAATCCACCAATTAACACCATATACACATGCAACATATTGTTCACTTTTAGGTAGCTTTCTTTACAAAAAGCTACCTATTGCAGCCGTTCGGAGGAAAGAGATTTCAAAAAATTTTGGTATATTTTCATCGATCATGACCCCCAGACCCCGAAACCACCCTCCGTTCAAAATTGATATATATATATATATATATATATATATATATCTGACATTTGTCATACTGTAACTCTCGTATTTATGAACCGATTTGGATGTAATTCGGTGTGTACATAGTACATACCAATGTCTCGACCGAGTTCGTTGGCCAGCTTCATCCGCCATTTTGTTTCAAAATGGCGGCCATTTAAATTTTTTAAAAAAATTTAAAATTTGAAATGTGGTACCAAAAAATTGAAAATGGAAAAATATTTTTTTCTTATGTATTTGACCTTTATACAAAGACTCCGTAGCAGTTTTTGTTTTGTCTATATCTTAAAAAATGGCTGAGTTATAGCATTTTGAATTTCTAGCGAAGCTGATATTTTGAAACGTCCTGAATTTTGTCACGCGATAAAAGGCGTATTTATGAACCGATTTGGATGTAACTTCGTTTATACATAGTAAAGACCAATGTCTCGACCGAGTTCGTTGGCCAGCTTCATCCGCCATTTTGTTTAAAATTGGCGACCATTTAAAATTTTAAGAAAAATTTAAATTGGAAATGTGGTACCAAAAAATTGAAAATTGAAAAAATATTTTTTTCTTATGTGTTTGACCTTGATAAAAAGATTCGGGAGCAGTTTTTGTTTCGTTTATATCTTAAAAAATGGCTGAGTTATAGCATTTTGAATTTCTAGCGTGGCTGACATTTTGAAACGCCCTGATATTTGCCACGTGATAACAGACCTATTTATGAACCGATTTGGATGTACCTTGGTGTGTACATAGTACATACAAATAACTCAACCGAGTTCGTTGGCCAGCTTCATCCGCCATCTTGTTTCAAAATGGCGGCCATTTAAAAAAATTTAAATTTAAAATGTGATGCCAAAAAATTGGAAAATGAAAAAGATTTTTTCGTATGTGTTTGACCTTAATGCAAAGATTCCGGAACAGGTTTTGTTTTGTCTATATCTAAAAAAATGGCTGAGTTATAACATTTTGAATTTCTATTGTGGCTGACATTTTAAAACGACCTGATTTTTGTCTTTCGATAACAGGCGTATTTATGAACCGATTTGTATATTACTTGGTCTGTAGATAGTGCATACCAATGTCGTTCGTTGGCCAGCTTCATTCGCCGTCTTGTTTCAAAAGGGTTGCGACTTTTTTTTTAAATGTATTTTAAAATTTAAAATAAGGTATTAAAAAATTGGAAAATGAAAAAGATTTTTTTTATGTGTTTGGCCTTGATACAAAGATTCGGAGCAGTTTTTGTTTCTGAAAATTTGTTATTTTGTTTATATCATAAAAAGTGGTTGAATTATAGCACTTTGAATTTCTATCATGGCTAATACTTTGAAACGATCTTGTATTTGTCAGGCGATACCACACGTATTCGCCTATTTCGATGGAAGAAGGCATGTGGATAGTATACATCAATATCTCGACCAAGTTCGCTGGCCAGCTTCATCAGCCATCTTGTTTCAAAATGGCGGCCATTAAATTAAAAAAAATTATATTTAAAGTGAGGTGCAAAAAAATTAGAAATTGAAAGAGGTTTCTTTCTTAAGTATATGACCTCTATATAAGGATTCAGGAGCATTTATTGTTTGCCTTTATCTTAAAAAATGGCTCAGATATAGTAGTTTCAATTCCTAACGTGGGTGACATTTTGAAAAATCTGATTTTTTGCCTGTGACAGCACTCGTATATATCAACCGATTCCGATGTGAGTGAGCATGTGCACAGCAATTACTAAGGTCTCGACCAAGCTCACTGTTTAGCCTCATCTACCATGTTGTCTTAAAATGGCAGGCACTTTAAGAAATCGCCGAATTTGGCAGCCAAATATAAGTTACTTTAATTAAAAGCAGCTTGGATAAAGCTGACTAATTTCGCGAAATTCTCATTCATAATGATCTAGTATTGATGAAAATTAGTATTGAATCTCCTACATTCGGTTTCCACTTAATTGAGCTTCGTGTGTTTGAATAATATAAGTTGACTTTTTTAAAATAAAGAATATGAAAGCTACCTCTTCCTCCCGGCACTGGCCGGAAGGACTTTTAAATATTTGTGGTTTGTTGGTTTCACTAAATCTCACAGTAGCAATAAAATTTGTTGAGGAGCCTGATACCCTGGAAACCAGTATTTGGCCTTTATTTATTGGCACAAAGCTGTGATTAACCCTTGTTTCTACGATTGTATCTGCCTTTGCATACCTATCTGCTAACTGATTATTTTCAATTTCAGATTTTGTTATAAAAAAACTTTCAATTCCTTTAACATATTCTTTTGCAAATGTATACAGATCAAATGCATTTAAGATACCATCTTTGAATGGACGCTGAAGACTTGCTTTGGTGGCCATGCGTTTTATGGTGCCGCCTATTCCACCACAAGCTCCTTTTCCGTGGCAAGAGGCAAAAAAATGCCATTCAGCTTTCACACCATGGTCTTCTTCATGATGGCAGAGATTAATAAAATTTTTATAATTTTTGTATTGGGCTGATGATCCATCACTAAAATATTTTATGTATTTAATCTGTGGAATTTGTGAAATTAAATAATTGACAATTACTTTTTGAAAAGCCCAAAATGTAGTAGTGTCATGAACTAAATGCTCGCTTATTGCACACATAGGAATAGATTTCACAGTATCAGTGATACTGTCCCTTATATAAGCAAGAAAGGGGTAAACTGTAACCTGTTCTTTTTGCCAATGGTTATTTTGAATAGCATCTTGCACAATGCAAGTATAGTTTTCAGAAAAATCAGCTGAAATAATAGCAGTTTCTGTATTCAATTCATCCTTTGTTTTCTTGAAATATAAACTTTGTGATTTTGCAAAAAAGTGGTGTAAACATAAAGCAAGGAGTTTTATAATTAAATCATCAACAAATTCATCAACAGGCATAATCACTTTTTTTAATTCTGCTCCATCAGTCTTTACCCACTGTTTATAAATAATATCATTACTCATTTACAATTCATCTAAACCCATTAAATATTTCTTTAAAATTTCAGGAGATGGACATTTATCACACCTGTGCAACATGCATTCTTCAGATTCAATGCAACAAACAAGTTTTTTTAGCAGTGATATGTAGTCATTGATATGAATAGCATGAAGCATAAGTTTAATATTTTGATGGTAACACACACACAGACAGAATGAATAACTTTGCTTCCAGCAGTAACACATTCTCTTGGACGTAGTGAGCAAAACTTAGACAATCCAATTTTTAAGTCATGTTGTTCTTTAAATGCAATGATGTGCAATGATGTAAATACATGCATACAGCAGAATTTTTCTGTAAAGTCACATACAAATGTAAAACTTTTTAAGTGAGCAATTTTTAAAGTAAGAAATAGAAATTTAGGTATAAAAATTGAATTTCTTGCATGGAAAACGTTTTGAATAGATTCCACATATACACATGCAGTAAAATCTCATTTATATACATATTGTATATTGCATTTAAAGGTTTTTCACAATTATACATTATATTCTTTATTTATTTTTCTTATTTTCTTCAGTGTTAAATTTTTTCAATTATACATTTTTAGCAATGACTCCTTTTTTGGGGGGGGCGGGGGGGGAGCAATTGGAGGCTGGTCCTACAAAAAACTTATGAGATTATATTTCATTATAGTTTTACATTAATTCAGGGATTAAAAAATATTTAGTTTTGGCCATTATTTCTTAAATCAGGGATATTTACATGTTTTAAGATAGTCACTGCTTAGTAAGTGACATCCTATGTGTAAAAAGCTATTTTTTTTAAGCGAAACATTTTACCTCTCCAATTTTTTTTCTATTTAAAGTACACATATGGAGCAATGTTTTTAGCAAGTTTGAAAAAAAATTATGATGTGTCATTTTTTTTATGGCCCATTACAGTAAGTCATTTTTTGAGGGTGATATTTTCAGTTTGAATGTAATAAACAGTATTAAAATAAAACATTACTATTGTTTTAATATCATATATGCATTCTTTATACAAATAGCTTTAAATTGGTACCAGAAATATAAAATTTGAGTCATTAGTTGTCAAGTTATGGACATTTATAGACACGAGTTGGAACCCGTCGAAATTCGACGAACTAAAATGTTAGAAAGGAACTGTCAGATCGAATTTATAATAAACCTACAAAAATAATTACAATAAAAAAATCATCTAACATTGGTTCTCTCACTCTTAAAACAAATAATATTTTAAACCTAAAATTACCAAAATATTATTTCCACAAACTTCAACTGCTTAAATTATTGAAAAAATAAACTCTATTAGAATACGTAATCAAGATGAGTAATTATGATAAAGTTATCGATTGAGACTTTTATGTTCGTTTTTATGGGATGCAAAATCAGTAAAAAGGATTTCGCTTTGTCATATCATAAAATTTTCCCCCATGAAATCTAAATTGTACATTATTTTCATATTCCCATAATTTACATACGCACCACTCAAATTCACAATTTGAAAGTATTTTAACCCACAATAGATTATTAATGAAAGTATTTCCAAACTTAAAGTCATATTTGTCCGATTCAAATTTTCATGTGAACATTCACACAAACTTTAAGTTCTAATCTCAATACTCGCGGAAAAAAAAAAAAAAAAAAATCAGAAATTTGCCTTTAATTGTCATAGTATTGGTCATTTAGTATAGGACGAATATTTAGTTTTATCAAAATAAATGATCGTTTTGTTTTAAATATGACATAATTTTTACTCACTGAATCATTTTGCCTAGCGTCTCAAACTCAGTATCAGCGTAATGTAAAAATATTGAAATGTAACTGATTTATGAAGAAGAATGCGTGTTTTTTTTTAATGTCTGACATCATTTTCTGTTCAAAAATTATAAAAAAGTTACTTTTATTTGTATTGTGAAAATGGCATCAATAAGGATATAATAAATAAAAATAATAAACCGTGACTAATTTCCCTTTACTTTCAATATAAATGGAGTACTTCAGTTGCCACGATTACAAAATTTATATTAAAAACTACAAAAAAATTAATATCTCAAAAATAAATTGAGATACAGCTTTCAAACAAATTGCATTTAAAAGAAAATTTTTTTCCGTATACGACAGTGTTGAAATTTAAAATGTGCGATGTTTAGAAGTTTAAAAATTTGACGCAGATATAATTGCAAAATCGAAATTTTATTTCAAATTTCAAAGTATTGCCATTCGCAAAATGACGTATGCGTTACGCACAGATATGTTTGTCCTTTATAATATAGATATGGATAGCATCCAAGATGGCCGCCATTTGGTAAAAATGATCAATTTTCAAAAGGCTATATCTCAGTCAATATTGCACAAATTATCTTAAAATTTTAGATTTGATGGTTTCACTACTACATCTGTCTGTAATAAAAATTTAAAAAAAATCTGTGACTATGGTGCAACACCTTTTCTTTAAATTGGTTGATTTCACATGGACTGACCCTGTTATGCTCCTTTGGACGACTAAATGCGATTTTAGAACATAAAATTAAGCTACGCAACATTTAAAACTTAAGAGTACATTTAAGTAACTATCTCACTATAAAAAAAAAGCCTTAAAAATACAGGATTCAGAAAATACGCAGTATTACATCGTGGTATTTTGCGTCATATGCATTTTTGACATTCTTATATTAATTTTCAAATAAAAATAGAAAACTCTATATAAATTAATTTTTGTAATTCTCGACCTAGTATGTATAAAAAACAATTTATTGAAATGTATCTTATAGTGTATATATGACTGACTGGTAAAAATTTTATTCAAAAAATAGAATTTGCTTACATTCGAGTTTTAGCCCCCCCCCCCCCACCCACCCATATGCTATTTTTTTTTCAGAAAACATTTAAATTGTCGTCACTAAATAGTAATACACCTAACAATAAACCACTCGTTAAAAGAAGCAGGTGAATCATTGTACAGTTAAATATTGATAATCTATTGCAATTTTTTAAACTACTAAACATCACTCCATTTCTTTTTTTTTTTTTTTAACTGCGTCTCAATTTATTTTTGAGGCATTAATTTTTTTGTACTTTTCAATGCATTTCTGTATAGCTGGCAGCTGAAGCACTCCATTTCTGTAGAAATTAAAAGAAAATAGTAGATTACTATATCTTTTTGTTGTTATTTTCTCATAACATTTGAAAAAAAATTTAATTAAAATACGTACTATGCCGAGAATATCGTTTTCTATAAAAATGTATTTTGAAGAATATTTGTGCGACTTATTTTATTCGCATTTACTTAATTCCTATCAAAAACCTGAAATAATAGAATTTTATTAAACAGTGTGTGACGACATTTTTCGAATTTTGAAAAAATACAAATGAATGATTTCTGATAAAACATGGAGCTATTATAAACTCTATTTAATTTTCTGTATCCATATTAATGTTACAAGCAAATGAAAGCCTGTATGAATCACTAGATACCAGATATTTTTGTCGAGTTTCTTGGATGACGACATAAATTTTCCCTGGTTTTGTGTATTATTCTGCAATAGTGACGTTGTATGCATTCTTTTCTATAGATGTTATTTAAAACTGGGTCGTAAATGTGGAATTCTTCAGCGGATGCAACAGGCATCATGTTATGTAAAATAAAAGCGTGTAATTTAAGACTTAGTTTAAGTTGTTATTTAAATTTCAATTCATGTATGACAAAAATCAAATGTCACATTCACATTATAATTTGAAAACTTTGTATAGCACACATTTTTTCTTAACAAACAATTGCTTAAAGTACAGGAGTACCTTATATTATTATTCTTTATAATGTAAAACACTATTAACGTAACCATTAAAACTTGACGAGAAATAATATTATGCGAACTTATAATTATGCGAGAAACTTTGAGAGTAAAATATTAATAAATACATATCTCTTGCTGAACTAAAGAAGAATTTCCACAATAAATTTTAAATTATTTTACTAACGGATTCGACCAAATTGGAAAAAAACCAAAGGCTGAAAACTTTTAAGAAATTTCATCTTTATTCTTTTAACTTTCGAAAAAATCGTCTAAACCAAGCTCTAAAAGGGTGATTATTCGTACTTAATATATTTGAGTGTTTAAGCATACTCAACGCCGTTGTTAAGAATATTGAAAACTTAAACATCTTCTCAAGTTTCAAAGTTAATGAGGTATCTTTTGGAAAACAGAAAACAATTTATTTCAGATGAGGTGTTTCTAAAAGATGTATTTCACTTTTGCATCATTAAAATATAAATTAAGAAAATTGATGTTAAATAGCTTTGTTAAAATCTGAATCAATGATATTTAACAGGCTTTTTTCACAAACTAACTTTAAAACCGTAACATATCTTAAATGGAAAATAATGCAAAATTTACTTCTAACTAGTGGAGGTCCCTAATTGTCAGATCGGTATTTTGTCGAGAGTGATGTCGTTAGAAAGCTCTTATCATGGGGATCAAAGAAATGCATACAACTACCCTTCCGAATGCAACAGATGAAGAGTTACACGCTCAAAAAAAAAAAAAAAAAAAAAAAAAAAAAAAAAAAAACAGTGGCACTCCGGGAGTGCCAATAGAAGTGAAAACTTCAACAATTACGTGTGTGTTTTTTTAATCGTCAGGAAATGTTTTATGCGTTGAATTGTGTAGCAGCACTAATGAAAGCATCTGGGGACACGGCAGTGCCCCTGCCAAGTCTTGAAAGCACAGCCGTAAGCATCTTTTTCTGGAAGCAACTCAGGGTACTTTTGACCCCCAATATCTTTGTGTTGGTGATTCCCAGAAACTTGAAACTTCGTAAATCTAAAGTAATGTGGAAATGGAACTAAATGCTGAAATTTCACGTTTCTATCTTTTTTATTTCAGAAGATATATGAACTTAAACTTTCGCCTTTTCGACACTGATTCACCGATCATCAAAACTCAGAGGTACGTCCTGTATCCCCAGAATTTTGAAATTTGGTATGAAGGTAGTGTTTGGGATACAATGAAAGGGAAAATTTAAAAAATCCGGAAAATTTGGATAAAAAGTCGAAAAATCAAAAAACCGAGAATTTGGCAGAGATGTGATATACGAACCAGGTTTGGCGCGATTTTTTAACGTCAATTTGGCGAAAGCCCGTTTTCCAATACCAGTTACAATATATATTTTTAAATTATTTTCTATTGTTTTAAAAAGTAAACAACAATAAATAAACGGTAATTTCATTAATAACTATAGAACAAAACAATTGTACAATTTAAAAAAATAAAATAAAAGTAAATGAACAATTTATGAATAAATAAGCAACAGTAGCCGGGTTACCTTGTAAAATAAAGTAACGCCATTTTGCTGTCAATTATGTACCCAAGTGCGTATCTGACATCTGTGCACAGTATTTTATCTTCCGTAATTGAAATTCCCGCCAATACTGTTGGTTATTGACCAGACCATCAACACGATAAAATACAGCGTTATCGGTTTTTAGTTACACGAAATAGGTAGGTCACGAATACGGTATAATTCATTTTAACTGACGAAAAACAAAATAATAATTTGTTTTAGCAATAGAGCTGTGCAAGGTGACGTCACGAACAGGTTTTCACTGCTGCTGTAGGACAGCTATCGCTGCCTTTATCAATGCTTTTTCTGATTGTGTGTCCTAGAGCTTTCTTCATTGTTCTCCGGTAAAAGTCACGTGATGTGAACTGCTCTATACGCCGGGAAAAAAAGTGAGTTTTAGCTTCCTTCTTCTTTTCTACCATCAGTTGCTTTTAATTTTCTAGCATCACGTGCTTTTAATTTTTGCTATGCTGGCATTACATTTCTAGCATCACTTGCTTTTAATTTTTGCTATTCTAGCATTATTTTTCTAGCATCACTTGCTTTTATTTTTTGTTATTATCTCGGTTAGAAATAAAATGACGCTAGTGGCGCCATCTTTGGAGAATTTCTGAAGTACCTACAGCTTTTAGTAGGGGAACATAGGTCGGCTTTTCTTTTCCTCTGAGAAGGACAGACCTCATTATATCCGGTTTGGAAGCCAGATGCTTTACTTACTTCGCCACTGGGGTCGTGTTTGTAAATGATTTTAAATGCGGGTAATGGGTGAAGAGCTGATTCTGCTGTGTGTCGATATTTTTATAAGATAGAGGGTTATCGATTATAATAAGGTTATTTATAAGACATAGAATTTATCGCTGCTGTTATCCTCCAAGTTTCAATTAATAAGGTTAATATATTATTAGGGTGTTTTCTATGTTTAAAGGATAATTAGAATAAGGCTTGATTATTATAATTCATTAGTGGAATTTTCTTTGCTTAATGAATGGTTTGAATATGGTCATAATTATTTGTTGCAGAAAAATAAAAGATTTTGAAGTGTATTTAGGATATAATTTATCAGTATAGGATGGGGTTAAGATTTTAAAAATTAGTCTTTATTGGAGGGGGGGGGGGGTCAATTATACATATTTTCAATTCGATTGTTATGAACTCATTTCTTACATGAAACAGTGCTCCTTGAATTTTGAAATTTAATTGACTAAATTCTCTTTTTAAAAAGTACGGATTTTTTTTTTTGTATAATTTAAATAATTAAAAACTAAGAGAATGGACAGCAAAGAATTTTAAGATGGGGGAGTGGAGGGGAGGCGCTTTTTCTCAAAAATCCTTCTCGGAAATTAATTTTCAGTTTTTTAAATATTTATGCTTTAAAATTTTATCTAAATCAGGGGGGGGGGGGGCTTTTTCCCAATAAATCCCTTATAGAAATTAATTTTCAGTTTTTTTAGGTTTATGTGTTTAGATTTGATCTAAAACGGGTGGACGAAGGCAGTATTGAATTTACGTTGTAGTGGTTCGAAAAGTAAATCTACCGCTCCAGAATTTTGATATTTAACAAAATACTATTTTTTCTCTGATTTTAATAAACATAGCAAATTTAATCTTTTCGAGAAACTTAACAGAATTAAATACTAAGAGAAAGTGCAGCGGGGCATTTTCTTCCAATTCGGTGGGAAAGGCAGGCGGTTATTCACCTTTAAGTATACCATGGAAATTAGTTGTTAATTTTTTTAAGTTTATGTGTTAAAAAATTATCTCAAACGTGTTCAAAGGGCAGTATTTAATTCAGGTGGCGGTGACACAGCCCTCCCTACTCCCAGCTTTTGAAATTTAATAAACAACATTTTATTTTTCTCCCATTTCTAAAGATATAGAAAATTTATAATGTACAGGTAACTTAAAATAATTTAACAGTAAGAGGAAGATCAGTTTAAAATTTTCTGTTGGGGAGGGGGGGGGGGGGGTTACTCTTCTATATCCGCTTTGGTAATTAATTTTTAGTTCTGTTTCTTTTGATATTTAGATGTTAAAAACTAATCTCAAATGAGTGATTTAAGACAGTATTGAATTCAGGAGATGGACAGCCCGGATTTTAGATTTTAATGAACAAAATTTTCTTTTTCTGCATTTTTTAAAGCTATACTGCATTTTTTTCGAGTAAGTTAGAATATTTAAATTCTAAGAAACAGAATAAAAAATTCTTTTATAGGCGGATGTGGGGGGGGGGGGGCAGGAGAGGAGGGCTCCTCTAGAAGACTCTCGTAGAAGTTAAATCCCTCATAGAATTTAACCCACCCCCATAGAAATTAATTTAAAAAATAGAAGTTATATTTTACATCTTTAAAAATTGCAATGTACAGTGAAACCTCCATAACACAAACTCCTGAATATTCCGTTAAGGGAAGAGGGCTTAGGTGATCCATTAAGCCTCCCTCGAATTTGAAATGTAACTAATTTTTTTCTCCGATTTTTAAAAACAAATTGAAATTTAATCTTTTTTCTTAACTTAAAATAAAAGAGAAACTAAGAATTCTTTGTTTGTTGGGGGGGGGGGGGGGCGGAGGTGAAAGAGAGCTATTGTCTCTCCCTGGATTTGAAAAATTAATTTAATTTATAATTAAAATTTCCTTTTCTTCTATTTTCAAAAAACATAGTCAAATTTATACTTTCGAGTAACTAAAACAAAACAAAAATAAATAAATAAATTAAAAAAATAATAATAAACATTTGATGCTCCCAAGCAATAACAAGCACACAATTCTTCATTTAAGTACCTACCTCATTATTACTCGGAAGAGACTTGTGTAGCAAATTAGCATATCTTACTGGCTCATAGTACGTCATGCTGTTTTCTATCAAAGCAGGTTGCATAGCATATTATGCTGGCAAGCATAAAAAAAGCATATAATAGCATGTAAAGATACCTACATCTCTATACTTTGACAGAAGCTTAAAAAGCAAATAAGCACATAAAATGCTTGTACATAGCTTGTCATGCTATTTCTTCCTGAGCTGGCTGCATAGCATATTATGCGGGCAAGCATAAAAAAGCATATAATAGCACGTTAAGGTACCTACCTCTCCATGCTTTGACAGAAGCTTAAAAAGCAAATAAGCACATAAAATGCTTGTACTGTACATAGCTTATCATGCTATTTCTTAATAAGCTGGCTGCATAGCATATTATGCTAAAAACATAAGAAAGCATATAATAGCACATTAAGGTACCTACCTCTCCATGCTTTGGAAGACGCTTGAACAGCAACTAAGCATAACGTGCTTGTACATAGCTTGTCATGCTATTTCTCAATAAGCTGATTGCATAGCATATTATGCGGGCAAGCATAAAAAAGCATATAATAGCACGTTAAGGTACCTACCTCTTCATGCTTTGAAAAAAGCTTAACCCCTTAACGCTCGAATTAAATTACGGTTAAAAAATTCAAATTGCTTATTGGCACCACTTTTATGAAAAAGAAATATTCACCTTATTTAATGACAGGAAAAACGATACTTAAATATAGCCGATTTCACTATTTTATAAAACTGGTGGGAATCAAACAATTTGAGTAAAAGACACAGTCCGAGAATATGACGGGAGCGAGAATTAAGGGGTTAAACAGCAAACAAGCATAAAATGCGTGTACGTAGCTTGCCATGCTACTTCTACCTAATCTGGTTGCATAGCATATTATTCTGGCAAGCATATAATAGCACGGTAAGGTACCTACCACACCATGCTTTAGAAGAAGCTTAAACAACAAACAAGCATAAAATGCTTGTACATAGCTTGTCATGCTATTTTTCCCTAAGCTGGCTGCATAGCATATTATGCTGGCAAGCATAAAAAAGCATATAATAGCACGGTAAGGTACCTACCACACCATGCTTTGGAAGAAGCTTAAACAACAAACTGCATAAAATGCTTGTACATAGCTTGTCATGCTATTTTTCCCTAAGCTGGCTGCATAGCATATTATGCTGGCAAGCATATAATAGCACTGTAAGGTACCTACCACACCATGCTTTGGAAGAAGCTTAAACAGCAAACAAGCATAAAATGCTTGTATATAGCTTGTCATGCTATTACTGTGCAAGCTAGCTGTATAGCATGTGATGCTGGCTAGCATTATAAAGCATATTCTAGCATGAAAATCTAGCAGGCAAAGCAATACATAGCAAAAACTAGCATATTTCTGATGCTAGTACTAGCAAGAATTTTGATCTGGGCAAACTAGTTTGGCCTAGGAAAAACTAGTTTATCCTATGGGCGTTAGGAGAAATTAGTTTGGCCTAGGAAAACTAGTTTATCCTATGCGCATTAGGATAAACTAGTTTGGCCTGAAATCGGGTTTGGCCGGTAACATATACAGCTCATATTCAAAATATTTGAATATATATATATATATATTTTACAAATTGAAAATATCGTTTGGTAATTTAATGTATTTTAATGCAAATATGCAAACTTTTTTTTTTATTAAGAGCTTATTGTTGATTAAGCTTCTTTATTATCTTAAAATTAATATCATTTTTGAAAAGATTAATTGAAAAAAAAATATTTTGAAAAGTGAAAATATTAGAATATTTATTCAAGTGGTTCAAAATATTAGAATATTTCACATTAATTCTCCTTTAATTATCACCAATTCATAACTGGTGGCATCATTGATTAAATTCTGACGATTTTATTTAAAATCGGTATTCTTTTTGGAGTTTGTTTGCTTTTTCGTCTTAAAATGGGCCGTGTGAGTGATATTCCTGAATCTTTTAAACTTCGTATGGTTAGTTTGTATCGGCATGGTAAAAATCAATGTTATATAGCGAATTATTTACGTTGTTCGTAATCGAGCGTTAGTAAAATATTAACACAATTTTCAAAAAATAGAAAATTTCAAAATAATCGCCGAAATGGCGGCCGAAAACCAAAAACATCTGCTAGAGATGACAGGAAACTGAAGCGTATAGTTCAGAAAAACCGTTTTAAAGTGTGTGATTCTTGCACCGAAAATGGAAAGAAGAAGGAGTTGAAGTTTCTACATCGACAGCCTTAAGACGTCTCCATAAATTTAAGTTTGAATCTCGTGTACCTAAAACAAAACCTCCCATGACTGCAAAACAAAAGCGTATAAGATTGGATTGTTGTAAATCAAGAAGTTTATGAGAGCGAAAAAGATTGGAAAAATATATTGTTTAGTGATGAAAGTATGTTTTGTGTTTCATACGGTAATCAAGGTATTCGAGTTTGGAGAATGACGCCAGAAGCATTTGATAAAGAATGCCTTAAATGTTCCTTAAAATTTACTGCTAGTGTCATGGTTTGGGATTGCATGACCGCAGAAGGACCTGAAAAGTAATACATCGTCTACGAAAAGATTAACACTGAGATATATTAAGAAATTTTGGAATATTACATGATTCCATCATCAGGAGGTTTATTTAAAGATTATTTCATATTTCAACAAGATTTAGCGTCACCGCATACCTCGGTGTCAACTAAGAATTGGTTCCGCCAACGCAACATTAAGGTACTTCCTTGGCCACCAAACTGACCAGACCTTAATCCCATAGAAAAATTATGGTGTATAATGAAGACCAAACTCCAAAAAAATCCTCCTTCAAGAAAAACTGAGTTAGTGCCACGTATAAAGTCTATTTGGGTTAATATTGATAGAAATGTTTGTAAACACCTTGCATATAGTATGAAAGATCGATTGTACGCTGTTATGAAAGCTAAAGGGGATTCTACAAAATATTAGCTACCATTTACTTCATATTCATAAGGTAATATTTTTGCGTAAAATAAAATATTCTAATAATTTAAACCAATCTAAATTTTATTCTAATAGTTTGATGTATTTCAGAAAGCTGTATACCGAATTTCTTGTACTGGATTTTATATTTTGTAAATGTTAAAATCTTACCTAAACATTCCAGATTTAATTTATAAGATATTTAATTGAATTTACTTAGTATCAAAAATAAATAAATGAAAAAAAAATTCCTTATTACTTTTTCTCAATTATTCTAATATTTTGAATATAAGCTGTATTTATTTTCTTTTCGTAATATGCAAGAAATTTTTTTGTTTCCTAAAAGATTTTTTGATCCGTTTCCAATATTTTTCGTTTCCTTTGTTCGTATTTCCTAAATATTACGCTTACATATGAGTTTTTCAGAATATAAAATATGCTATTTAAATAATGTAATTTTCAAAAATTATTAATAGCGAGCACCTGGTCTTCCTGGTCTCTATAATGATATTTTTATCGCGGTACATATTTTAAATTTTGATTTGCGCCTAAATATTTTAGCAGCACTTATCTCTAAGTATCAAGAGCATATTGTTTTTATTTCATTTACTTGGAATAATACTGGTTCAGTATTATTTTAATGCACTTTAGAAGAGACATTTTTTATAAAATTCATTTCAATTTATATAAAAAAAAAAAACATTATGATAGTATCTATCTATCTATATATATGTGTGTGTATGTGTGTGTCAGTAAACATATTCATCGGATAAAAAGCAAAGTGTTAAAATTTATTTTACTTGAGGTAATCATTTTGAATATAAAAGTTTTTCGGATACTTTTATAACATCTCGTTTAGCAAAACAGAGAAAAAATTGTATCTTTTTCTCGTAAAAGAATGTGGTGAAACAAAAACACATTAATTCCTTTTACTTAAAAAAAAATATATATATTTAATTTTAGTTCTTTCAGAGTTTTTTAAAATGTGTATAATATAAATTGCTTTTAAGTTAACTTCTAAAAAAGTTGTTTTTTACAACATTTGCTCAAAGATGGTTTTAAAATAAAACTGCGTTTAATTAGTGAACAATTAATTTAAATGTGAAAAAAAATAGAATTTCCTAAAAAATATATGGAAGCAAATGCGATTTTTATAGACAACCTGTACCTGCTGTACGAAAAGAAATATTTGTACCTGCTGTACGAAAAGAAATATTTTTTATGTATATATATATATATATTAAAGACATTAAAAAAAAATGAAAAAAGAGGAATAAAATTTTATTTGAAATGTACTTACTTGCAATATATATATACAGGAAGTTCAAAAATTTGACAGAGAAATTCAGAAGAGTGATAGTAGGCATCAAGAGGGTGAAAAATTACCATAGAACATGGGGTCGCCAACCACGTATTTAATCAAAAATACAGGGTGTTTCAGAGTAACTCGAGTTGGGTTCACGGCAATAACTATCAGAAAACTGAAGTACAGTGAAACTTCTTTTAAAGGCCACCCCTGTTCAAGGGCCACCTCTATTAAGGGCCAATATTTTTAGGAACGAAATTTTTTTCCCATAGACGTAATGTTAAATTTACTCCTATTAGGGGCCGCACCTACCTACCTCTCATAAAGGCCATTTTTTTCACATGTGCCTTTAATCCTACACAGGTGTATTGAATTCCTGAACCAAAAGATAAGAGTTCGGCAAACAACTGCACTTGCAACAAAGAAGGTAGGGGAAATAGGAAGGATTTAGAACACAATGAAGGACCACAAACGTTTCCACAAGTGAGAAAAGCAGATGTTCCTAAAACTTTGTTTGACCTTTCAACCTGTTGCAGTTGGGTTGGAGGGGAAACTTGACCCTTTGTTGTGGGCACACAAAGGATAACAGGTTATCTAGAATAAACCGACACATTTACTAAAACTGTGAATGCATATTGAAACATAATTTTTACACTAGAAATTTTATGCTCAGGCTTATGTAAAATTTAATATTATGACACCTAAATCAAGCCGAATAGTATATTTGGATTTGAATAACAAAATCAAAGTTCTTAATTGTCATGATCAAGGAACATCCTCAAAAAATTGGCTTCACAGTTTAATTGCAGCAAGAATAAATTAAATAATATTGTTAAAAAAAGGAGAACTTACTGAAAGAACATGCAGATTTTATAAATGCGGGATAAAAAGAAAGATAAATGAAAAATTCGGTCACCCCTCATAAGGGCCAGTTTTCAATGGAACGACAGGTGGCCCTTACAGAGAGGTTCCACTGTATATTCTATTAAAACATTTAACAGACATTCTCACATTTGTTGCAAATCTGATAACACCAAACAAAAGGGATAGAAGTTTGCATTATACACGCCAGCAGTATGCATATGACGCCCCGCATTTTGGACTGTGATTATCAGTTCATATGGCATCATCCATTGCTTGATCAACACCGTTTTCTGCCTCTTTATTGGTGTTATTACATTTCAAACAAAACAAGGTACATATCGCTGCTTTTCCATTGCAATGTTTTTATTTTTCTCGAAATTATTGCCGCCAACCCGAGTTCAGTTAGGATGAAACACACTGTATTTGAGGCTAAATAAGTGGTTTGTGACCCTATGTTCTATGCCAATTTTCCATCCCCTTGATGTCTACTGCCCCTTGACCCCTCTGAATATGTCGGTCGAAGTTCGGAACGCCCTGTATATGTTTTCGATTAAAATACATTTTTTCGTGAGGTAAACGGTAATGAAGTAAATGAAGATTTGTAGATATTCATTAAAATATTTTTATAATATTGAAATTTAATTGCGTATCAAAAATCATTCGATCAGTCAAAAAACTGTAAAGCTTGAAATATGTCACTTTAGTATTAATACATGGAAATTTTTCCAGAGAGAAAATTTCGCCTTGCATACAATATTTCAAATGAAAATCATTTTCAAATTAATTGCTTAAAAGGGGCAAAGGCCAACCTAGTGTAAAAGATTCCATGCGGGGACTCGAAATCGGACCATCAATATAGCGCACTGACGTTCTACCGACTAAACGACATGGAACGATACCTAGCCTGGATAATTTCTTGGAACTTCTCATTATTGCGCCTTTTAAGCAATTCATTCGAAATATGATTTTCATTTGAAATATTGTATGCAAGGCGAAATTTTCTCTCTCGAAAAATTTCCATGTATTAATATAGTTTAATTCGATGCTGGATTTAGTTAAGTTTCGTATTTGGCCCATGTCGTTGGCTCGCGGAAAATATTCCATCTTGTGCTGTGTTTGTACCCTTGCCAACATGTAATAGTGAGACGTTTCAGGCTGGGTAACGTTTCATGTGGTTTAGTCGGTAAATCATGTCGTTGGCTCACGGAAAATATTCCATCTTTTGCTGTGTTTGTAGCCTTGCCAACATGTAATAGTGAGACGTTTCAGGCTGGGTAACGTTTCATGTGGTTTAGTCGGTAAATCATGTCGTTGGCTCACGGAAAATATTCCATCTTTTGCTGTGTTTGTAGACTTGCCAACATGTAATAGTGAGACGTTTCAGGCTGGGTAACGTTTCATGTGGTTTAGTCGGTAGAGCGTCAGTGCGCTATACTGATGGCCCGGGTTCGAGTCCCAGCATGGAAACTTTTACACTAGGTTGGCCTTTGCACCTTTTAAACAATTAATTTGAAGTTTGATTTACATTTGAAATATCACTTTAGTTTTATATTATCCCCATAGATTTTATATATACTTACTCAATAACTAACTGATCCCGCGCAAAGTATCTGAGCTAAAAATCGCACACCTAAGCCATATTTCCACAGCTTTGTTTCGCGATGTTCACATCAAATTTTAAATTCACGCAGTTTCGCTTTAGCTGGCTAAATCTATTTTACTGTTGATCGGAACATTCTGTGACTCGCCTATGCAAATCAACTTCATTTTGAATTGATCTTCCTCTTCCATAGTTTCAGCTCGATGCTCATGTCGTCTTTGCAAATTATAAAATTCGCGCTACAAATTCCTTAAAGAAAAAAAAAAAAAAAAAAAAAAAAAAAAACGAAAATTTATCGAATTTTACACTTGGACGTTTCCCCTTCTCAGATCAAGGTATGAAATGTCGCATTCGACACGTCGTTATATAAACTAAATGAATATAACATCATCAACAGTTTATCGTACTAATGTAGTGTAGTTATAAGTAGCTCATTGTTTTGCAAGAAATAGGCAGAATGATTCACACCACAACAACTAACGAAGCCGGGTAATGTTAGATTTAGCAGGTTTGATTTTCTAAACAAACCAATTGTGCAAAATTAAAATAATCGCTTTTTCGCCGCCACGTATCTTAGCGTTTTATGTATATAGATTTCTTAAGAAATTTACGGTAGATTATAATCTTCAATTGTGCCCAATGAAAAGGACAGAACCCACTGATTCCATGATATCTAATTGAGGGCTGCATCACCATGATATACAACGAGCATATAAGATATATCAACACATACTATTCACAGTTAAATCGTAAATGAATACTCTCCACTATAAATAATATCCGATATCGATTTTTGAAGTTTTAAATGATAGCTAAGATTGAAAAGTCTATTCCATATACTTAAATCTTCATAGTAGTATGTATTGTTTATCTGCTTTACCAAATGATTAATAATGTATAAATATCATTTCAAATATTTATAAAAATATATATCTACTTGGGTTTCCTTAATAATTATGTTAATAAATATATGCATTTTAGATTCAGTTATTTTCTATTTTTTATTCCTTTATGAAAAGAACAAAATCTAAACTGTTGCTTTAGAAAATTTGTTTGATTGTAGTGTTTCACTCCTTTACAAAGGACTATACTATTGCGTAGGGCCTCCGTGGTCGCGTGGTTAAGACACCACTCTGCTAATCGCTTTAGAGCGTAGGAGGCTTGTCGGGTTCGACTCCCGCTGGCTCCATTGCACACTCTTTGTGGAGCTCCCGGATGTAAAAATTCTCTGTGTTGTAAATTTCATTGTGCTATCTCGTCCCTGTCTATCGATGATGATTTATAAGCGGGCCTTGTTGTTAATCACACAAGTCTGATGTATGTGTCCAATAAAACAAACAAACAAACATACTATTGCGTCAAAGAACATAGTGTGGAAGTCGACTATCCCAGTAGTTCTTAGAAAAGTGCTAAAGTATTGTATCCCTTAAATGTCAAACGATGCTGAAATCCAAAGAGTCTATAGCTACAACATCTGAAGGATATTTTCTAAAACTTCAAGACGATTTGATCTAGACACTGTTATAATACCATGCTTACATTGAAATTTGAAAATATAATGCAGATGTCTGTGCGATCGTCTCTTTGGATTTCAGCATCATTGCACATTTAAAGGATGCAATTTTTTAGCGTTGTTTGGATAGCAGATTTCCACACTATTTATTCTAGGTACTATAATTATACACTGTTAAAAATATCGTGAAAAATTACTCTGTTTTTAAAGGCTATCTATTTTCTGACCAATAAGAACGCTTCATAGATGTTAATGTAGCGTTCTCATTGGTCAGAAAATAGATAGCCTTTAAAAACAGAGGTAATTTTTCACGATATTTTTAACAGTGTACATTAAAATACATGTGATAGTCGCAGTTTGTTCAGTCGCGGCTACTGTACTTCATCACATGAGAACGTAAATCTTCAAATAAAAATGAAGAAAGAAATGAACAAATAAAATAAAATAATATTAATCACATTCACAAGATTTTGCCGAATTCCAGGATATCCTTCTCCATAATTTCTTTTACACATGTACGTACATGCAACTGTAATAATGTAATTTTCGAAAATTATCAGTAGCGAGCACCTGGTCTTTCCAAAATGGCACATCCCTCCATTCACACGACGACCTTCAGTGTGTGAAAGCTTTGCTATTTCGCCTTCTTATTCTTGATTGTTGTTTATTTGAAATCTCCCTTTGTTTCCTATATTCAGTTAGTTAATTTTTGATTGTTTATTTGTTTAATTGGATGATCTAATTTCATAGAAAGTAAAATGTCGCACTTTTGCTATGTGCTTGCTATTTCGTTAAATTGCATTGTTTTTATTTAACTTTTGAAAATTAAATGCATTTCAACTTGTACGTTAACTGGTACTTGCCAATTAATTCCTCCAATTTATGTATTGTAAAAGACCCATTTAAATAACCAAATAACCGTACTGAGTTTCCGTAATTCTTTTTAATCCTTGACTGATTACTTTAACCGTCTCAGGTGCAACGTATTTTTGTTTCTAAAATGTTACAACGATTAAATGACATCGGGATTTACGAAAACATTCACATGACAGTAAGTAAAAGCTTTTCTTCGCGTATGTTACACAAAGCATTTTTTTTTAGAAAACTAAAGCATTAGCTTTGATATATTTCATTTAAAATACGAAAATTTGAACAACAGTCGGTGAAGCCCTAAGAAATTACATACATATATATAATCTTATTATTACGAACCAGTACTTGTGATTATTTTTATGTTCAATCGTATATAAAAAAAGATCTTAGCAGTAGATATCTAACATCCAAGTACAAGTGTATAACGGAAACTACAAAAAATGATATGGTACAATCAAAAGATGTCCCGCTGGGACATACGTGTCCAACCAGTAATAAAAAAAATTTGTTCGTTTCCGTTGGGAAAAATTGCAAAAGCACATTTTCAATAACAATTAACACAAAATTTGCATCTGAAATAGTAAAATATGTGATTTATATTGAAAAATCTACGGATTTCTATCTCGCTCCTAAATGATTTTTTTAAAACTGTAAACCCTTCTTTAATTTCCATTTAAATAGTTTTAACTAAAATTTTAGGTATGTATAATTATAATTAGGTAAATATAACATTAATTACATCCAAGGGCAATTCAGCTAACATCATTAAAAGAATGTTAGTTACATATTCAAAAGAAAAAAATATGTTTTAAATCAGTGTTCCCACGCTTCAAAGGATCTTTTACCAGAATTTTCGTAAAGTAAGATTTGCCTTATTTAATGAAAAAATAATCTATCTTGGTATATAGCGACTTGTACTTTAACAAATTTTGTGGTCTAAAAAATTTAAAATCCTCTGAATTCTTTGATGCATACGAACCTCGTATATGTTACGAAAGACAATCTGTTCTGAAAAGTAACCTCCTTAATGAGTATGTTACTGATTGTGCTATTTTTTTAGAAATATAAGTGCACTTTTTTGCATATCATATTTTAAACTTACGTTTAAATTTTAACCCTTTCGACTCGTGCATCTCTTACCAGCATTTTATTCAGTTGACACCACATTTTAAAAAGAAGTTTCCTTCAAATACACAATTTCAAAAATGCTCTGATTAAATAAGGTCAATTTTATTTTCCTTTACTACTGGTGCGATAAACAAATTTTGCAAAGAAAGATGATATCCGGTTAGACTGGACATACGAGTGCAAAGAGTTAATATAATTAAGCAATATAGCAATATTAGTTAAATTATTTAACACTAACACTAGATAAACGCCGAGCGGTCATTTTGACCGCTAGCAAATGAATATATCGTGGTTCGAACTAGAAATTTTTTTTAATATAAAACTCGTTTAAAAGGTACAAAAATAAATAGTTAAATAAATAAGTTAATGATTTAAAATAAAATTTCTGGTGGGAAATACATTTGTAAAATTTGAGTAAAATTCACCGTCTTTCTAGTGCTAAAAGGATCGTGAACGTTTATTTGACTCCTACCAAATGAATATATATATCTGTTCAAACCAGAAATTTCTTTATAAAATAAATTTAAAAGACAAATCAGAAGAAAAATGTTAGATAAAAAAGTTAAACAATTTTGAATAAAAATTCTGGTGACAAATATTTTTATAAAACTTGAGTAAAATTACCGGTCTTTTTAGTGTTAAGTAAATTGGCTAAGTAAAGCTTTAAGACTTTGCAGAGTTTTTTTTTGTTCTTTTCTTTTTTTCATTCAGATTAACATTTTCAGTAAATCGTTACTTTTATTATTATTTTTATGTAATTAATTAATTAAATGACAATATTAACTGTAAAAGCTATTTTTGAGTTTTAAAAAATACAACAATTATTTTCTGAAAACAAAATTAATCGATAATGGAAGAATATTAATTTATTTTTTCAATAAATAAGTATATACAGAATGAAGCTTTACGTTGAATAACAAAAACTTCGGTTTTCATTCATTTTTTCGTTTCACAAATAGCGCTTATTTTCTAAACAGAGTATTAAAAAGGATTATTTACAAAATAGTAATAGATGTTTAAAAATTCATAAATAAAAAAGTTCCATAATTATACGCATTTTAAATAACTGGAGTTTTGATTAAATATATAAACTGTTTTTATTAACATTTTTGTCTCCATCTTAAAATGTAAAAATGAATTTATGCCTCTTATATCGATTGTCCATACTTGTTTCCTTTTTTCATTCATCTGAAAAAAAGACACGGAACTCGCATTTTTTTTTTCATAATATCACTTAAGCATATAGAACTTCGTGATTATATGTTTAGCAAAAAACATTTTCTTTATTTTAAAAGTATTAATAAAAAAATATATCTTATTAATTATCTTCTTTAAAATATATCTTGTATTCTTCTTCAAAAGAAATGTAATGGAGAACAATTCGCATTTTCCACACGCAGATGTAAGATTGATTAATATAAAAAAATGAATGTTTATACCTTATACGTTAATTTAGGTAGGATATAGATTTTTTATTATTAGTTAATAATACTGACTGACATAAGGGAGTGTTTCTCGTTAAACTTCACTAATTAACACTTTATCTAATGAGTTTTGAAATATAATTATTTTTTATTACAACAACATTTTTAGAAAATGTTGTCTAATGCAGTGGTTCTCATCTTTTTATTGGCCACGCCGCACCAAAGCATCTGTAAAACGACCGTCCCCGCCTCGACACTGTAACATTGTTAATATTTGAATGGCGAAATCAATTCTCACGGAAGAAGCGTAGCACAGCTTAACAATATCTATCGATTTCACATTTTTTAACTCTTAAATGCATGCATTATTCTTTTAGATTTGTTACTGATATTACTATTTACTGAGTTATTCTTTCAGATAGTTTTTTATTCTTATATTAAGGATTAGATAACAGAAATTTTGAGATTGATTTTAAACTGTTTTAAACGGCATTCTTGTGTGAATTTTACACAATTAATATTTCTATATAAATATTGTGGTAGCATAGAAATTGATTTATTTATTAAAAGTACATAAAAAACGATGTAAATTTGCATCACTACGCATGTAAGCGTTAACATATGAAACAGGCTAATCTTCTGACATAAAAGTGTTTATAACATAATTCTGTAAAATTCTGTAATTCTGTCATTAATTTACATCAATGTTACAGAAAATTGTTATAATGCCTGCATATTTATCTTCACGAAATGTCTTGAAGAGATTTTTACATTCAACATTAGGATATATAACATTGAGGCATTTTATAATTGATTTTTGTAACTTGTTAAGAATTTGTGTAAAAACTATGGACATTAAATTTTCTTTCTATGGATAACACAATACAAATAAACATTTCAAGATTCTAGTTTTTAAATATTTTAAAGAAACATTATTCCTCATCACAAAACATTTTCTCTGTTTTTCCTTTCCCAATATCGTTAGTTGGCTGCCTGTATTATCTGATTTTAAAATTCACAATATATATGTCATGAGGTAAATTTATTTACTTTGTGGGATGCCTGCGCTAGAGCCATAGATATTTACTACTTACCCATTCCCGCTTTCGATGCTATTTAAGATTAAGATATTTTTACCCGACTGGCAAGAAGGATTATGTGTTTCACGCGGATCTGGGTATGTGGATTTCTTTATACCCTCGAAACATCCCAACGGCTGGATGGATTTTAATGAATGAGGTATCTATCAATTAGCCTTAACTGTCCTATGGTTATAGACTAGGTTTTGTTTTCATAAATTCAAAATAGCGGCCGTAAAATACAAAATGGCGATAGAGACTTTTTTTTTTTTTTTTTTTTTTTTTTTTTTTTTACGAACCCTATTGAGTGGCATATCAGTGGATAGGTCTTTCAAACGAAGAAGATGTTTCATTGACTATTTTACAATCAAAAGCTCCGTTTAAATATTACACTACCTCAAAGTTGTGTATGTAGGATCTCTAGCTTTACTGCAACTCTAACCTTCATAGACATCTATGGGCCTCATGAAAACAGTGTTTATAGATAAGAAAGTAACAAACGCAACTTAAAATTCATAATGAAAAAAATAGGTAAGTAATATAACAAATAGTTTCACATTGATGAGAAATAATTAATTAGTTCACTTTTTACGCAGTCGGGTTTTTGATTTTTTTAAAAATTTAATTAATTAAATTATTAATTATATAAATTTAGTATCACCTTGTTTAGATAACTCAGATATTTTTTATGTTAAATATATTGAAGGCAGTCAGATTTATGTATACTTTTAGGCAGTTTCCCGTCTAAAAGATTTTCGTGTGACATATAGCAGAACAAATAGAAATAGAAGGTTCACATGATATAAAATCAAAAGTATTAAAAAAGATATAAAATGCAGTAATAACAAGAAAAGTTATAGAGTTTTTAATAATAAAAAAAAAACAGATGTCATGGCATTGCTAAAAGATTATTAAGATAAGCGAAGCGAATCGTTTACTAGCCTACTCAAATTACATTTTATCGTACACTTTACAAAAATTCTATTCAGTATTTTGACTTGAAATTAAACATAAAAATAAATTATGAACTGTAGATTTGCACAATATTATTTTTTTTTTACAGAATAACCTTAAAACATTCATTATTTAATTAATTTATTTTACATGCTTTTCCATTACGGACGCATTTTTGTAAATAAAAAATGAAACACGTATATTGTCAGAAGAAAAAATAAGTCATGAAGTTAACTCATTATAGATAGAAACATGATTAATTAAATAGTTCCACGATTTTTTTACGAAATTTTTAAAATACACTTTTTAATGAAAATTATAGCATATTTTTAATGAATTAAAATTTCTGAAAATTCAGCTATTTAAATTAAATAATAAAAGTATTTTTGAGCGTTAAGTATTCAAATACAGAATTTATTCTTATTATGTGAAAACATTTACACAGACGATACTTACGCATTTTAAAAGAATTATATTATGATTTTTTTTTTTTTTTTTTTTTTTTGTAAAGTAGCAACAAAAGAATTGTAAACAAATAAGATTAATTGTTAAATTCGTTATATCATAAACTAGCTGTTTAACCATTCTGTGCACGGAAGTTCATGAATTTAATTCTAAAACCATAATTAAAAATAACTATTCGATTTAGTCAAATATTTAACACCTACTGTGCTTTTTTTTTGAATGAAATTTAATTTATCATGTTACTAAGGCAACAGACGATACAGAACGATACAGAAGATATTTTAAATATACGAATGCATCAAAAGTCCTTAGACTTAACATTACGGAAGAGAAATCCGAAACTGAGTGACCAGCCCCCTTAAGTTCGAGAAGGATATTTTGAAATACCTAGATTTAGGCGCTGTCGTTAATAGATGGGCGCGTCTAAAAAAATAATGGGTTAAAATGCATGTTATTCAATGAATCAATAAAAATGTAACTAAAATAAGTTTTGATTTAATCCTTTTTAATGTAAGTATAAATAAGCTGATTCTGCATAATTTCCAAGTGGCATCTTACTAAAAACTTCAACTTGATTAATTAATCCGAATTACAGATTTTCATCTGCACATTCAGCAAAATATATATCTCGGGCATATATTATATATATATATATATATATATATATACTTAAGTTAGTCGGCAAAATCGTCATGTACGCCCCCTAACGAATTCTGCTTAAATACGACCCTAGCCTGAGGTGAGAGAATTAAACCACAAGTCTGCAACAGTAAGTCCTCACAACGGCCGGATGTACCGCATACCTTATATTTTGTCTAGAACTCATGTAACTTCTGTTCAATGTTTATTCGATTGAACGCAATCTTTATTAAGCGCCTACACGAAAAAAGGTTCAGGAAGAGATAAGACATGTGAAAATCCACCTGCTCGCTTTGATCTTTTTATTGAAAAGTGTTTGGAGAGTATTTTTAAAAATGAATGAGTAAACAAAAGAGGTTTTAAACAATCTCTTCCCAACATATTCAACCCACTATTTAGAAAACGCAAAAAAAGGAGAAAGAAAGAAAAAGAAACGTTGTTTATCGTTCATTTTCTCCACTAATAAACATGTGATGTTACGTTACTACCACATCACAAATAATAAAAAAAAAAAATCACGTCAGACACGGACCACAAAGAATAAAATACAGTCCTGGTCCGGCAAAAATCTACAGAAAAAATGTATAAGCCCCTGGTAATACCTGTCCCGCGAAGAATAAAGTTCAGGTCCGTCTGACCTTTCAAACCAAAATTTAATCCGACTCTTCAGATAAAATTAAGCCCGGTCCGAGTTTAAAGAATGAAATTTTCACCGAGCTAGGGTTTCTGGATAGGGTCCACGGTACAGGTCTGCACGGCCGGGCTCAAGACTACTTGCATTCAGGACACTCGGGCCGGCCCGGGCCTAGTATTCACTCTTTTCAGGCCAGGCTAAATTATTCCTAGGACTTCACGGGTCGAAATTTTCATTCCTGGTTTCGGCCCAGCCCGTATGATTGGTTGGTTGTATGAGTTTTTATGGCGCAAAATCCCATAAGGGACATGCTGCGGCAAAATAAATAATCACAGTTCGTAGGAAAATCACTGTCTCGGGCTCGGCACGGCCTATTCCGTTCAAAAATCAGTAAAATTTAGCCCCGTTCAAAAATTTTTGCAAAAAATGCATGTAGTTTTATATGTTTAAATCCCTATTTTTATACAATTAAACTTTAAAATTTCTTATATTTAAAGAATAATAGATTTCTAGGCAATAAAATTGAAATGCAGTGAAACCTGTAAAAAAGAACCTGCCTATGACGGAATCCTGTCTTAAACGGAAAAAGCGTTGATGCAAAGTGAATATAATTGTACGTGATAAAAGAATGTAATACATTAACACTTGCTAAGAAGACTGACTATAACGAATATTTTTTCGTTCCTATGCGATTCCATCTTTGAAGATTTTACTGTGTAGCATTTTTCAGATTTCGAAGTCTCCAGCATATGGAATATGGATTAACGATATTAATGATAACTTAAACATTTACATGCAAATAGAGATTCATTAAAAAAATTAATATCGCAGCCGAAAGCACTTCTTTAAAAATGAAGATTATAAACATGAAAAAAAAGCTAAAATGATTATTTTTTATTAGAACTCCTCATGCGAAACAATTTATACCCATATCGACGTAAATATTCATGTTTTATAGAAATTCAGTCGGGCCGGGACGGGAGTTTAATTTTTTTTCGGGCCGGGCCGGTGTCAAACCAGATTTTTAACTTTTATACAGGCCGGCTATTGATTTATTTTTTACGAGCCGGGTCAGACCGGAAATTTCGACCAGTGCAGACTTTTAGGCACCGGGCCAGGTCGTGTAGACCTGTAATACGTATTACGAATTTGGCCCCCCTGTCGGGGATATCTTGCCCCCCCCCCCCCCGTCGGGCAAATTCTTGCGCCGCCCTTGACATCAACGCCTGGTAATGATACTCTCCATTTATTTTGAAATGCATACGTCTGAGTGCAGTAGTTATTAAAAAACTTGACATATTAAACAAAAACATAATTTGAAGAACAAATAAATAAAAAAAAATTATTTACTACATTGTTTAAGCCCGAGAAGGGACAGATATTAAGATATTTTATTCAATTAGTTTTACATTTAATGTTAAATTTTTGTAACAGATTAGTTAAGCCAATTGAAGATTAAAAAATAAAAATAAAATTCATACAATATGATACTTAAAAAACCCTAAAAAATTAGATTCCGTTCAAATGAAATCGAAATAAATCTTATACTTTTTTTTAAAGTTTTGTATTTTGCATACATCTTATCATTTTATGCACAATTGTCACAAACATAATGCAAAATCTGCAATACAATATTTTCAATTAAAAATGGAAGAAGCCTAAGATTTATTTCGATTTCATTTGAACGGAATCCAATTTTTTAGGGTGTTTTAAGTATCATACTGTATGAATTTTATTTTTATTTTTTAATCTTCAACTGGCTTAACTAATTTGTTACAAAAGTTTAACATTAAATGTAAAACTAATTGAATGAAATATATTAATATCTGTCCATTCTCGGGTTTAAACAATGTAGGAAATAAATTTTGTTTTTTTTAATTTTTTCTTCAAATTAGGTTTTTGTTTAATATTATAATAGTCTCACCTAACGAATAAGTGCACAGACAAATAACAAGATTTAAACAAGCACTAAAGATGGTCGTGTGAATTTGAATAATACGTTTTAGGATTTTACTTTTATCTTTAATGAATTTTTAAGGTATTTTAATGTATTTTAAACAATTTTACATTATATATATATATATGTCCCTAAAAGCAATTTTAGTTCGTTTTATTTGTGCTTTATACGAATTTTAACTGTTTTTAGGCGCTTTCGTAATTATTTAAGTACGCAGCACCTATAGTCGTCGTTCGATCCGTCTAACCGTCCCACGTTGAGTGATTTACTGATTCTAGCTGGCCAAAAGTTGATTTTTAAAAGTTTATCCTAGCGTAATTTACTTTTTGCCTGTTATAGCCCAATAGTTAGGGCGTTGTACCCTGCTATTGGTTTTGATATAAATATAATTTTATGGTCCATAGACTAGCGCAAAGTTGATGCTTCTTATTTGGGAAAATCAATCAATTTGAATATACAGGGTGATTAAAAAAAAAATGGGAAAAATTTTAAGAGGTGATAGTACACACCCAAACAAACATTTTGTACCAAAGAATGCATGGTCGAAAACTAAACGTAAAAAAGTTAGAGGGCGCCAAAAGTTATGCTCTTATACGAGGCAAAAACACACAATGAACGATTAAGTTAAGTTACGAAAACAAATTTAATGGCATTTGATTACAATAAGTGCTCAAAACATTGACCGGCAGCTGATATGCACGCAGTACAACGGCGAAGAACAGATTGGCGAATTTTCTGAAACACACCAGGCATATCGCGAACTTCCCCTACAGCAGCCGAAAGCTTGGCTACAAGTTCTTCTGAGGATGCAATGGGAGTCTCATACACGAGAGCCTTTAGCTGTCACCACAAAAAAAAACAAAAAACAATCAAGACATGAAAGATCTGGCGAGCGCGGTGGTGCCTGGTGTGTTTCAGAAAATTCGCAAATCTGTTCTTCGCCGTTGTACTGCGTGCATAACAGCTGCCAGTCAATGTTTTGAGCCCTTATTGCAATCAAATGCCATTAAATTTGTTTTCGTAACTTAACTTAATCGTTCATTGTGTGTTTTTTGCCTCGTATAAGAACATAACTTTTGGCGCCCTCTAACTTTTTTACGTTTAGTTTTCGACCATGCATTCTTTGATACAAAATGTTTGTTTGGGTGTGTACTATCACCTCTTAAAAATGTTCCCATCTTTTTTTAATCACCCTGTAGTTCTTTAATCTGTTACTTGAAGCAGAATAAAATATACTGCTCGATTATGGATGCTTCCAAACAAAATATGGACATTATTCTACCGGATTTATGTGCATAAAGTTTGCATATATCACCTGTTATTTCATATTTAATGCCACAAAAAACTCTATAATTTTTTTTTTTCAATTTTTCAGATTTAATATAGAAAAGCACGATTAAGCTCAATATTTGATATGATTAAATAGTTTAGATTATTACCTTTTCGTTCCAATTTAATTTGTCTGCCCTTAGGTTTTCCCTATCAGTCTGCCCTATCAGTTTTTAGAATTGTCTTTAGATTATTAAGTCTAATTTTTTTTTTTAATTTTAGTACAAGTACCATTTTCTTTTATCAAAGACAGAAGAATTTAAGTTAGTCGCATAAATAAACTTTTGCACCATTATACAACGACAACAAGAATTAAAATTTAAAGAAAATGTTAATTTGGTTGAAAATATTTTGTTTATAGAGGGAAATTAAAAGAAGAGCACATGCAGTTTTGCAAGTGCAAAATGTTTAAATTTATGAGCAAATTTGGACAAAAATTGCCAGTTGTATGCAGATATCGCAAGACAAAATGATTTAAAATATATTACTTGGCTGCAAATTTCGAGTGGTTACAAAATTGATCCAGATAAATTCACCAATTTTCAGATTTGATACAATGCAAAACAGAATGTAGGCATTTTCTCATATCTTATGATTGGTTCCTCTGTGCAGAGATAAATATAAATATACAACACAGCAATTTTCATTAAAGTTGTCGAATGTTTGCCCCATATCTTAAATTTTAGAAAAAAAAATTAGGATTTGTTATAATAATACAAAAATACTTTTATCACTTTAGCTTCCATACCGTTAAGAAAGTAACATTAAAACATCAAGAAGAACGTAAAATCGTGCGTCAATCAGATTATGAAACATCTTTCAACGTATTCGGACTACTATAATAAAACTTCATAGCTTAATAACGTGAAAAACGATGTCTAAGTAATAATTTGTAAAACATATCACACGTTTAAAAACACAATTTCAACCAAAGTAGAAAAAAAAATAGCTGGAAATGTTGTACGCCTCTGTATATGAACTATAGATTTACCATATAATTCACAATATGCTAAAATTTAGAACAGTTAGTGAACACATAGCGCAGTTGAAAATTTCTCGCCAGCAATTTCCGTCAGTAAACGGAAATGTACCTCAGATGTTGTGCCAGTGTATATGAATTATAGAATTTATACACGCTAAATAGTATGCAATTTTTATAATTTAAAAAAAGTGTTCCACAACTGAAAATGCACTTCCATCAATTATTGTTCATACAGAGAAAAATATAACCCATTTATTTTGTGTTCCCCTGTATATGAAAGATGAATGGCATATCATATTTAATAGTAAGCATTTTATAGGGCACATCCGATATATATATCAATTTAAATACAGTAGAGCGCCGATTATCCGAACAAGTCGGGACCGTTCCTAGTTCGGATAAGCAAAAGTTCGGATAAATGGACAAACAATTTAAGGGATGTTCCTGATTATACTAAAACCTTCACACTTTATCCAGGCTTAGAACTGGCAGCACCAGTTAGTGCTAGCGCGTTTTTTTTTTTTTTTTTTTTTTTTTTTTTTACTTTTTTATCATTTAAAATTTTTGTATTCTCTTTTTATCATTTTTTAAACTCCAGAGATTATAATTTAAGCAAAAAAGCTTTCGATTGTTGCTTGTTTCAGAGAAGAGATTCTTTTCAATGCTGTCATACCTCGAATTTTTCTTAAAATACGTTAGTTGAATAGGATCAGAGTTCTGCCGTTCAAGCCATTTCATAGCTGTTTCCAAACATTCAAAGGCTTCGTTATGTGGCAGGCCTGGGTCATTTTCAGAGCATCGTTTTCCTTTCTTCTTTTTCGTTTTAATCTTAAATCTGATCCACAATCTCATCATCATTAAAACAAAAATTTGAGAGAAATAGGCTGTTCGGATAAAAAAAAATTTGAAAGAAATAGGCTGATCGGAAAAATAGAAGTTCGGATAAAAAAAATTGAGAAATGCTGTTCGGATAATTGGATCTTCGGTTAATTGGAGTTCAGATAATCGGTGCTCTACTGTACTTTTGAAATAGTGTAACGTGAACAAAATACACCACAAACAAATTTTCTCCATAGACCATAATATAAAATGGCTAGTTCCATGGGTTTTTTGTAGTGTAAGTTACATAGCTGATAACTGGTGTGCTTGTTGGCCACCGTGATTTTCAGAAAGTTAAATTGGCCTTATTCAATTAATGAGATATCGCACATAAAGTAAGTCACATTATTCCGTTCTGAAATACTGCTAGCCAAAAATCGTAGCATGGGACTTACTCTATACGTGCTCATGGAAATAGCCACATAATTCTTTTTCGTGTCCCTGTAAATGATGGTTAAATGCTATCCATACCATATTCTATAGCAATCATCTTCTAGTGCACTTCATAGATATGTATATAAATTTCAAAGTGTTTGAAATTATGAAACATCATTAAAAACCATCGCAAACGATTTTTCTCCATAGGCCGTAATGTAATGAAATACTTTTCAATGTCCCTATAACAAACTTATGACTACTACACGCTACAATTTGCA
Organism: Maratus speciosus; assembly: GCA_963932465.1. NCBI lineage: Eukaryota > Metazoa > Arthropoda > Arachnida > Araneae > Salticidae > Maratus > Maratus speciosus. The sequence goes on from OZ010790.1 coordinate 42,859,040, forward strand.
ATACCTAACATTCAATAGTGAATATCAATAACATTTTTCAATTTTAGGGCGATGCGACTATACTGACGTTAAAAATAATTTTTGCCAGCTAGAATAGGTAAATCACCTACCGTGCGTCCGTCCACATACAACAGAGCAAAAACTACGCCACCGAATGGTCTGAAATTTTAAATATATGATTGTCGCAAAATTTTGTCGCGTCATTTCAAATTTTATGAAAATAGGATGTATAGTTTAATGACATGGGCAATCAAAAGTTTTCCATTACATTACGGCCAACGGCAAAAAAATTATTTTTAGTGTATTTGAATGATGTTACAGCCTTTCAAACAGAAATAAATTGATATGCACTTATGAAGTGCACAAAGATATACATTCAGTACAATATGCGGTGCAAAAAATATTTATAAAACTAGTTATAGTACAAACGCACCTCAATGCCACGTTTGAAGTGCAATTTCTAACTTTTTTAGTTTTATCTTTGGTGAAGTATTTTTCACGGCGAAAATTACTGAACCAGCAACAAATTGAATAAAAAAAAAATAAGATTTGCATTCACAATGCAAAATAAAATTCTCCACTTTTGCTGAAGCTGCAGCACACGCTTATGTAAGTCAACATTAGCGTTTAATTACGTATGAATAGCATGTATATCCAAGAGATATAAAAGTTTCTTTAAAGAATTCATGAAATGACTGCATTTTGTTTCTTTTCAACCAAATCTAACGCCACTCTCAGGAAAACATAGAAACTCGTTGCTGTAATTAGAATATAAATATTTGAATTATTTGATGAAATGTGAGTTTTTTAAATGAAATACTTTACAACTGTGCCTGCGTTGTGGATAACAAAAATATTTTCCCATTCTTTATCAGTCAACTACATACGACTACATAAGCCAGTCCAATATCATGAAAATTCAGGATCATATTGGCGGTACAATACGTTAAATTTCGCTTGCTTTTCCAAAGTAGCTGGATGATAAGGGATTTTCTACAAACTGCCATTTTTAATTTTTTAATTTTTTAATTGTCATTGTTCATTGATGCTTTAGTTATCAGTTTTTTATCAGATTCTTAAGTTTATTAAACCACAAGAGCTAATCGATAACCAGCAAAAAATATATATCAATTTCGAAACATCTGCTCAAATCCTATGCGTGGACATAAGATAAATACTAGAGAACAGGAATTCTGTTTTTTCAGAATTTAGTGTCGCCCCGGCATTTCCATTACTTCATTTTCTTCTGATGGACTGATGGCTTCTATTATTATGAAACAGCCATTATAAATGAAGTGTTAGGTGAAGAGGAAAGAGCAGCCGTAAAAAGTTAGAACTCTGATTTTCTGGTCAGAATGGGGGGGGGGGGATGGTAATATTTTTTTGTACGGCTGCTCTTTCATCTTCACCTAACACTTCGTTTATAATGGCTGTTTCATATTAATAGAAGACACCAGTCCATCAGAAGAAAATAACTCGTTTAAGCGGGATTCTACTGCAGTACAAAACATATTTCAAGACTTAAAGCACACATTTTATTTTATGTCAAATGACGTCATTCGCATCCGCTTAAGAATTCCACATTTACGATCTACTCTTAAACAACTACAGTAAAGCATGCATAGCACATCACTATCGCGAAATAATGCCCAAATGCAGCAAAAAGATTCCGTCATTCAAGAAAATCGAAAAAAAAGTCTATCTAATGATTCATAGATACTTACAATTAAATATAGTATATAATAGCTCCATTGTTTTAACAGAAATCTTTCGTTTATATTTTTCTCAAAATAGCACGTATTTAATTTTTTTTTTCAAATTTTATGAGAAAATGGCAACAAAAAGATATAATTGCCATTTTCAACTATTTTTTCTTTACTTTCTACCTTTCTGCAGAAATGGAGTGCTTGAGTTGCCAAAATGAAACAAATGTCGCTAAAAACTACAAAAAAATTAATATTTCAAAAACAAATGGAGATCCAGTTTTCAAACAAATTGCATTAAAAAGTACTTTTTTTTCCAATACGACGGTACAAACATTGATAATATGCGATGCTTAGAAGTTTAAAAAAATGCTAAAGAGTATTTCATCGTAATGCTTTGTTTTACGGCTAACCTCTGTAAGGTAACTTTATTTTTTGGACACAAAATAAGCTGGGAGAAAGAAATAGCGTACCGTACCGTAGGCTAATAAGCATCTTTGTTGTTAGTTAGTTAACTAGGACTTCCCTCAGAGGGATTAGTCTGAGCGATATTACTGAGAACATAGATTTAATAATAACATGTGGAAGCAAAGAAAATGAGATGTTATCTTTAATTGTCCATATACTGCGAAAAATTGAAATGATGAAAATAAACGAATAGTAGAATTACAAAATCTTACATATAAATTCGTATACACTGTTTAAAAAAATGAGAAATCAAACCATTCAAGACAGCCATGCATGGATATAAAATTGAAAGTACGCAATATATTAAAAGTAAAATAGAAAATGAGACACTAATTTACTTATATCGGAATTTTAACTGTATAAAATGATGTCGAGAGCATAATCAGACGCTCCGCACCAATTTGAGTAACTTTAAATGACAAATATATGATGTTTAAAAAGAATGGACTATACTTTATATGGTGTGTGCTCCCCTGGAATAGTTAATAATTATAATATCTGTTTTCCACGGATGCAATGAGGTTGTCGATAACATTTAAGGAATTCTCTTCTCAAAATCTAATATATTATCAGAGTACCGAATACATCAAAAGTGGCATGCAATGCTTCGTTAGATTGTGTTTTAGATATACTCGATCGGATTTAAATGATGAGTGTATGCTGGACACTACATACGCTGTATTGTTTTGTTTTCAAACATATTCTGCACAAGTTGAGCTGTATTTAGCATGTATTAAATAAAAGAAATCGGCAATGATTACAACATAAAGTATGACACAAGATCTGAATATATCGTCTGCATAACTTTTGAGCTGTCAAAGTGTCATTTGAAGTAATTTACAAATCCATACATATTTATTCAGCAAATCATGCAAGCTAACATACGCCAATATGAACCCGATTACAAAATTTCACCAGAATAAGTTAATATATAAAAAATATACTAATGATAATTGAGAATATGACCTTATGATAAAATGTCTAGAAAAATGAATCGGATAAAAAATTCATATTACATTTAAAACGGCACTTCCCTCTGTTAGTGGTCTGGCGAGAGAGAGAAAAGCCTGGAGAAGGAACACTTTAACAAGTACATTCGGGCAACCTACTCACTGTTTCATACTGGTCTTTATTCAATATTTACACAATTTATTTAATGCTAGGTGGGTATCTATCAGTTTTGTTGCATTTAAATCGCATGTTTTGCAGCATTATGAAATATTTAAAGTTGCTGTACCTAATAATTCCAAATTAATGGTAATTGAGATCGCTTTCCGTTAATTTCATCTTTTTAAATTTTAAATTTTTTAGAAACCATTCATAGAGACAATTGCATATTTTAAAACTAACCCGAAGCAAAATTTCAAGATTTTGGGCTCAGCAGTAACAGAGAAATAGAAAATTTTTGAAAGCTTTTTGTTTCTGCACTGTTTTATATAGCGAAATTTTTAGAAATTGTTCTATTGCGAGAATTTACGTCATGATAAATGCAGCCATGTCAATTTTCATGTTTATATTCCTAACAGTTCCATGTTCTTCGTTACTTAGATCATCTTTAGATCTTTTTCCGCTTTGTTTAGTCTTTCTATTTTTTAGAATTCGTTCTACAACGAGCATTTACATCATATTAATTACTACCATGCCAAAGTTCTAGTTTCTAACCCCAACAGTATCGCAAAAATTTCAGTATTCCAAATAAATCATAGTTTAGAACCTTTCTAGAAATTTTTACGTTTATCCGTCAAATTGAATCTTTTAGAGAGCGTTCATTACGAGTATTTACATCTTAAAAGTAACTACCGCACCAAATTTAAAGTTTCTAACCCAATCAATATCGCAGAAATCACAATTTTAGAACTTTTTTGCTCCTGCAGCGATGTAGGTTCTTGCACTGACATAAAATAATCTTTTTTTCGGAGCAGAGATGGCCACCAACATTTTTTTAAGTTGGCTATGTAGTTTCAGAGATAACACCTCACAAACGTACAAGCATTAATAATATTATATACTTTATAATATTATAACGCTTTATAATATTAGCATTAGATGTACAGATACAAAAGCCATTTATCTGTTACAAACTAAAGTGTCGGCGTTGCCCAGAATTTGAAGGATGTTTGTTCTGAAAAATCAATTTCAAAATTTAAAATACAACACAAAACAAACATTAAAAAAAGCAATCGGAATGTTGTTGAATGAATCATATGAAAACGCTATATAAAAATGTATAAATGTATATAACAGACGCAAAAGAATACAGCTATAAATGAACTTATTTCAATTTATAATTGGAGCAATAATGTTAAAATACGCCACTATTTCCCTAATCGGGTTTTTATCATGCTTCAATACATTTTTCACACTTATATGACGTTATACTATATCCACCATGCCCTTTATCTTTCCAATATGACGTAATATTTTCCTCTTTCACGTGGAAACCTTGAAACAGAAAAGTTATGAAGTTATATTCACTTTCATTTAACGTCAAACGATTTATTTCATTTTCATATTTCACGTGAAAATCTTGCAATAGAAAAGTTATGACGTAATATTCACCTTTTTTTTTAAATTCGGCAAACTATTTATTTCATTTTCATTTTTCACGTGGAAATCTTGCAGTAGAAAATCAATTGTTGTAGTAATAATTTTATTGTGTTTTTTAATTGTTGGCAACTGCTATAACGAAAAATGTTTAAATTTGATAAGAAATTGCTGTTAAATTGGTGGTTTTTAATTAATTAAAATTAACTATAAGTTATTTCGATTCCGGATTACTTTAGTTGTCTCGGCCATGTTTTAATACACATGTACGTATCTCTTCACAATTTTGGCTTCCAAATTGTGGATTTTTTATAGAATTACAAACAGACAGATAGACAAGTTTTCATTTTTATATACCTCTCTATTCTATAAAAAGTAACTAACGCTGTCACCGCCGCCGCCTCCGCCGCCGCCTCCGCCGGTTTTGAATTTTTTGTGAGCGGAGGTCTTTCTTCGTTAATATTAAGAAAACTTTTGCATACAAATATATGAAAATCGGTGGTATTATAGCGAAATGTTTGATCAACACACTAATGCATACAGTTTTCAAATCGAAGAATTATTTTAAGAGATATTTAATGCTAAAGCTGGACAAAATCGTTTCATTAAAAAAGTTTTATAGTAGCAAAAACTATACATGGGAATTAATTCATGTTTAGATCATTTTATACGTTAGAATTTCCCGATGTGCAGACTGCATTCACTTTTTTAATTTGACTCATTATTTTTAGGTTTTATTAAGTTGGACAAAATCGTCCCATTAAAAAAAAAATTATAAGAACAAAAGCTATACTTGGGAATTTAATCATTTTTAGATCATTTTATTCAATAGAAGATCCCGGTCTGCAGATTTCATTAATTTTTTTAATTTGACTCATTTTTTGAGGTTTTATTTCTATTTTAAATTCAAATATTCAGCATTTTGACAGATATTTTTTACATATTTTTGAAAATGGTATTAATTTAAACTGTTGTCAACTGTATAAACAGCGCAAACAATAATGTTTGCTTCAAATAAAAAAAATATTTACACGTTACTATTATAAACAGAAAAAAACCCTTCAAATTAGAATTAAATAAATAGGTATAAAAAGCGGACACTTATTGGAAATTACGCCATAAAAACTATATTTACATGTGAATTTTAAAAGAGAAAGGATATTGTAAAATAAATAAATTAACATGCGTTAGAAATCTGAAATAGAACAAATTACGTCACATTACACTTATTATGCAAAATGAACAAAAAATAGTATTGCAAAACAGTTTAAATTTAAAAATTGCGCGAGACAAAATATTAGAGGTTAAATATTAGATTTTTTCAAAATTTTATTATTTGTCGTTTGATGTGAGGTCTTCAGCTATAAGTATGCAAATTTTTATGTTTCCAACATAATTAGGGGCTGAGTTAGAAAAATTGCTTTAAATACACAAGTTAGAGACCAGAGGGTTAAATATTAGACTTTTTCAAAATTTTATTATTTGCTGTTTGATGTGAGGTGTTTAGCTATAAGTATGCAAGATTTCATGTCTCCAACTTAATTAGGGGCTGAGTTAGAAAAATTGCTTAAAATACACAAGTTAGAGCCCAGAGGGTTAAATAATAGACTTTTTCAAAATTTTATTATTTGTCGTTTGATGTGAGGTGTTCAGCTATAAGTATGCAAAATGTCATGTCTCCAACTTAATTAGGGCTGAGTTAGAAAAATTGCTTAAAATACACAAGTTAGAGACCAGAGGGTTAAATAATAGACTTTTTCAAAATTTTATTATTTGTCGTTTGATGTGAGGTGTTCAGCTATAAGTATGCAAAATGTCATGTCTCCAACTTAATTAGGGGCTGAGTTAGAAAAATTGCTTTAAATACACAAGTTAGAGACCGGAGGGTTAAATACGACTTTTTCAAAATTTTATGATTTATCGTGTTATCGCAAGTGTTCAGCTATAAGTATGCAAACTTTCATGTCACCAACTTAATTAGGGGCTGAGTTAGAAAAATTGCTTAAAATACACAAGTTAGAGCCCAGAGGGTTAAATATGAGACCTTTTTCAAAATTTTATTATTTGTCGTTTGATGTGAGGTGTTCAGCTGTAAGTATGCAAAATTTCATGTCTCCAACTTAATTAGGGGCTGAGTTAGAAAAATTGCTTAAAATACAGAAGTTAGAGACTGGAGGGTTAAATATGACTTTTTCAAAATTTTATGATTTATCGTGTTATCGCAAGTGTTCAGCTATAAGTATGCAAACTTTCAAGTCTCCAACTTAGTTAGGGGATGAGTTAGAAAAATTGCTTAAAATACACAAGTTAGAGCCCAGAGGGTTAAATATCAGACATTTTTCAAAATTTTATTATTTGTCGTTTGATGTGAGGATTTCAGCCATATGCATGCGAAATTTCATGTCTCCAACTTAATTAGGGGCTGAGTTAGAAAAATTGTTTAAAATACATAAGTTAGAGCCCAGAGGGTTAAATATTAGACTTTTTAAAAATTTTATTATTTGTCGTTTGATGTGAGGTGTTCAGCTATAAGTATGCAAAATGTCATGTCTCCAACTTAATTAGTGGCTGAGTTAGAAAAATTACTTAAAATACAGAAGTTAGAGACCGGAGGGTTAAATGTGACTTTTTCAAAATTTTATGATTTATCGTGTTATCGCAAGTGTTCAGCTATAAGTATGCAAACTTTCATGTCTCCAACTTAATTAGGGGCTGAGTTAGAAAAATTGCTTTAAATACACAAGTTAGAGCCCAAAGGGTTCAATATTAAGCATTTTTCAAAATTTTATTATTTGTCGTTTGATGTGAGATGTTCAGATATAAGTATGCAAAATTTCATGTCTCCAACTTAATTAAATTAGGGGCTGAGTTAGAAAAATTGCTTAAAATACACAAGTTAGAGCGCAGAGGGTTAAATATTAGACTTTTTCAAAATTTTATTATTTGCCGTTTGATGTGTGGTGTTCAGCTAAAAGTATGCAAATTTTCAAGTCTCCGACATATATAGTTTCTGAGAACGGGCTCTGTGACAGACGGACAAACAGACAGACAAAGGAGTGAGACAGGTAGGGTTTCGTTAGATGAACGAAACTCTAAAAACATGCTGCGGATGACTGTAACAACATCCTAAAATTACATTATCATCAGCGATCTACCAATCCCGAATTTAGTTTATATTCGTTTCATATATTCTTATTCTTTTGTGCGGCCCTGTAAAATAATTATCAATATTATATACAGTAAAACCTCTGAATAGCGAACACCTCGGGAGGGCAGAATTTGTCCTCTATTTGGAGGTGTCCGCTACTGAGAGTAAAAAATGTACAGTTATTTAAGGGTTGGTAATCGAAAAAATGCCCGCTAAATAGAGGTGCCCACTAATCGGGTGTGTCCGTTATGGAGGTTTTACTGCATAATAATATCATCCTTTACAAGAAAATTGCATGCTGTATGATAGACAGACTGACATCCAGAGAAAGATAACCTCCCGGATCAATAAACACTCGTGTCTTTTGTTTTAAACCTCTACAATTGTATGTCATACAACATGCCAGATTTTATACAACAGGCTAAAAACGGTCACCGTGGTACGGAATACTGTATTATTATTTGTTTGCCCACCAAAACTGGTTGCCACGGGTTGTTGCAAGGATTGTGATCACGTGGTTGAAACTGATCTATTCAATATTACTGCGTGCGTATTTTTTTTTATTTGCTCCATGTGTTCAAACCAGTTGTCTACGAAAACATCAACCGGTGAAAGTGACGCACACCAAATTTCTGTGACGTATGCAGATAAATTGTGCTTTTTTAAGAGTTTTTTCTATATAATTTTTAAACGGTTTGGAACTTATTTTTCATAGTAGGTGCATTCAGTAGGCGACCCTCATAGGTACCTTCAGGTGCAATCAGAAACGAAATCCGACAAATATTTTTTGAGTTATGCTTGACGAAAGGTTTTTATTAGGCTTTTTTTTTAGTAGGACATGGCGTTAATATCCATCGTAGTAGTAAAGTGTCCGGACAGTAATATTTCGCTGAGTATTAGCCTTCGCTTCGCTCAGACAATTAAAAATATACTTTTTAAAACGATATAAATATTTAGTTATCAGTTAGTATTTCTGAATGACATTCAGGAGTGTTTTTCATTAAGTTTTCACTAATTATCGCTTTACGCAATATCACTTTTAATATGATTATTTTTATTACACTGGCTAGATCTCATTTTCATTTCCAAAAATAAAAATAAAAAAAGTCTGAAATTCTTTGCAAAATTACAACACTCATTTAAGAAAAAGACGCTTGATGGTGTTTGCGAGTATATTTTTATAATTTCTTTTAATAAATAAGTAAGCTATTTTAAATTAACTCTTTCAAGGGTGGTGGTTCATTTTTGGAATACTTAATTTTAATTCAAAAATGCCACATTGACACCAAAATACTGGAATGTAAATTTCACTTTTATTAAGGGGGTCCGGTACAAAATTTAAAATATTTTTTATTTATTGAGTTAAAATTTTGATTTTTTTGTGATGATTAACCATGTTATTTGTAAACAAAAACACATGATAAAACTTCTCATATATTTTAAAAAAAAATTAAATTTAAAGTACATTAAAAAAGTGGGGCAATTTAAATTAGTTATAGCTCGAAATATTATTTGTAGAATTTAAATTTTGTTTCATTTAAATAAACAAAAATATTTAAATTTTAATTTAGATTCAGCATTTTAAAAAAATATTAATTAAAAAAAATTAAAAATATTTAAAGTTAAAAAAAAATGGTGTAACTTTTTTTAATAAAAAATCATATTTTCAAAAGTACATATTTTTTTCTAATTTGCTGAATCAAAATTAAAGTAAAGCAATCGAAAAAGGCATGTTCCAGGTTTGAATCATTTATCTTTAACGGTTCGTGACTTATAACGATTTAAATACGAGAAATGGTGAAAAAAGCCATCATGAAGAAAAACGCATTTTCACAAGGAATCGTTTTCATGACAACCGTTGCTTGAAAGCTAGAATTTGAAGCCAAACCAAAACGAACTTGTATGTTGTGGCCATCACAAAACTTTCTTCTACATAAATCATTTAAATAGTACAAGAAATTACATTAATTCAGCACCAATTCATATCAAAGTATATGTAAATTTTAAGTTTCAAGAACATTCGTGCATTAGTTATTGAGATAGTGCTATAGTGAAAAGTCTGAGAAATGCAGCATAGCAGCGCCACCTGTTGAGTGACTTGCACCAAAACACAAACAGCACTAATTCATATCAAGCTGTACCGTAATCTGAAGTTTGTTAGAAATCCAAGCATTAGTTCTTGAGATAGAGCTATTGCGGAAATCACAAAAAATGCAGCATAGCAGCGCCATTTGTTGAGCGATTTACACCAAAATGTATAAAACGTCAATTAATGTCAAGGATTAACAAAATCTAAAGTATGATTAAAATCCGTGTATTAGTTCTGGAGATTGAGCTATTGAGGAAATCGTGAAAAATGCTGCATAGCAGCGCCAACTAACGAGCGGTTTACACCAAAACATAAATAGCACTAATTCATATCCAGGTATACCTGAATCTGAAGTTTTTGAAGGCAAAGCATTAGTTCTTGAGATAGAGCTATTGCGAAAATAAAAAAAAATCAGCATAGCAGTACCACCTGTTGAGCAATTTACACCAAACAGTGAAAAACGTCAATTCATGTCAAGGACTAACTGAATTTGAAATTTGATGAAAATCCGCGAATTATTTCTTGAGATAGAGCTATTACGAAAATCGGGTAAATGCTTCAAAATGCAGCATAGCAGCGCCATCTATTGGGCGATTTACACCGAAACGTTACCAGCACCAATTCATATCAAGGAATAACGGAATCTGAAATTTGAAAAAATCCGTGCATTAGTTCTTAAGATAGAGCTATTGCAGAAATCGCGAAAATTCAGCATAGCAGCGCCACCTACTGGGCGATTTACACAAAAAACTAATCAGCACCAATTTATATTAGGGACTACTTGAATATAAAGTTTTATTAAATTCCCTGCATTAGTTCTTGAGATAGAGCGCCCACAAAATCTGTGTCACATACAGACAGACCGACAGACTCACAGAAAAAAATTTTGTAAAAACATGTTTTACGGGATCTCTGACCTCTAAAACGTGTTAATCTGTCGAAAACCGGAAGTCGAAATTTTTCATGAATCCAATACTTTCTTCTTGTAAAGATAGAAAAAACTAAAAATTTAATATTTCCTGTTCTAATTAAGATAGAAACATGATTTAAACATAATTTTAAACAGAAAAATACAGAAAAATAAATTTTTAATGCAATAAAAGTTTTTTTAGAAAATTTGGGGATTTTTGTATCCCGGACCCCCTTAAGTACGCGAACAAACGCTATTGCTTATTTAGAAATAAATTTGTCTTAACTTCTGTGTCATTCACTCATTTCATCCTTTTACAAATAGAAGTACTTTGCCCTAAAAGGGTTAAGCATAACTCTAAGTCATCAAATTTTCTGTTTTCAAAAATTCGTTTAGCTGCTATTTTCCCTTAATTCAAGACCGTATCTAATGAACACCTCCTAGATAAGGTAGAAAGCTTTGACACACTTTCTTTTAACGCCACTTCCTGTTACACGAAGCAGGAAAATCGAAGAAAAAAATTCTATAACTTGCATGTTTCGATTTCTCTGGCTACTGGAATAATTAATTATTACTAGTAAGTAAGAATTAATAATTTCACGAGCCAATGAAATCGAAGCGTGGAAGCTGTTCGAATTTTTTTTCCTCGACTGTTTCGTGTTACGTTTCGTGACATAAAAAACTACAATGTTGTGGCCATCACAAAACTTCCTTCTATATAAATCACGTCAATTAAATCATTTAAATAGTACAAGAAATTACATCAATTTAGGACCAATTCATATCAAAGTATATCTGAATTTTCAGTTTGATGAAAATTCGTGCATTAGTTCTTGAGATAGAGGTATTACAGAAATCTCGAAAAATGCAGTATAGCAACGCCACCTGTTGGGTGATTTACACCAGAAACAAACCAGAACCAATTTATGTTAGGGACTACTATAGTATAAATTTTTATTAAATTCCGTGCGTTAGTTCTTGAGATAGAGCGCCCCAAAATTTTTGTCACATACAGACAGACAGACACATAGAACCACAGAACCACAGACTCACAGACAGACATTTTGTAAAAATATGTTCTTCGGAATCTCTGACCCGTAAAATGTGTAAATCTGTCGAAAACCGGAGGTCGAAAATTTTCATGAATCCAATACTTTCTTCTTGTGAAGATAGAAGAAAGTAAAAAGTGTGTCACAATACCTACTCGGTTCAGATCCTGAACCGTTCTTATTGGCTTCTCAGGTTCAGGTATCCAGAACATACTCACTTTGAACGGCTTGGAAGCAGTGCAGTCAATTAAAATTTTGTTCGAAGCACTTTTTGAGTGAGTTCGTAGTAGCTATGTGGTATGTCGCCTGTCTATAATGCCGTAGATCCCCAGGACAAATCCAAGCAGCAGAGAGTATGGAAAAATAAGTTTTTTTTTAATTATTTCAATAGTTAATAAAGTTATATAAAAAATAGAAGTGTAAAGATGGAAAGTTTCTGTTTTTCAATTTTTAATTAAGTTATAAAAATAATTTTAAACAATACTAGCAAGTTATATGAAAAACCTTTTTTTAATATTCGTTATAGTAATTAAATAATTTAATTCATTTTTAAGATTTCTACACTACATGATTGATGCAAAAAGTGTTTTTGTTTTTTGTTATGTCTTCATGGCCACGAAGCGATCATACATGACAAAAACATATACATGGGAACGTCCACCAGAGCAAATTTCCATACATATTTCCAATTCTTTTATTACAAATTATATTTAAGATAAATTTGATGCAACTTCTTAAAAATACATGTATTCTACTTTCATAAACCATATACAATTTGTAACAAAAAACATTTTACTTGGCTAGATAATAAATGAAAATTTTGTTACTCTTGTGACCACAAAAAAATGCAATTTTCAAAAATTGTGTTTGACGCAGATATTCTGTGAACTATATGAGACTATAGAAATAAAATTTACAGAATATAGCAGAGTAATTATATCTTTTTAAAAAGCACTAATCATTGAACATGAATAAGTTACATTTGATTTTGCAAAATGCTAAGTGTTACTTTTGTGACGTTCCTCTTGTGACATTTTGTCCATAATGTAATTTTAGCGAAAATTCAGTTTAAATACTAAACAAAATAATTAAAATAAGTTAAAGAAAATTATTTTCCATACAGAACAACTTTTAATGATGGTTTAATTTTAAAATAACGTAAAATAATTAAAAAAATTCTAAAATTAGCAAACACTATAACCACATAGCAATCTCTCAATTTCTGCTACTTAACAGAATAAGTCATTGTCTTCATTATCAATAATATCACTTGCAACTTATCCTGTATCATGATTTACTTAATGAAACACAAATTCTTTGTACGAATCATGTTAGTGTAAGGTTTGTAGTAGATAATGTCATTTTTCATGGTTTTAACAAATTGTATTTGTTGAATGCCTTTCGCTGTTGGTATTTTCTTGCAAAGTAATGAAACTTTATTGTTTTATTTCTTTTGACAAAAAATGCAGTATATCTTAGAATTGCTTTTTTAGCAAGCACTTCATTCCATATATATCAATATACAACAACACCAAATAAATCTACAAGATCTATACCAGGAGTATTTGAAAAAAATATATGCCCAATTAAGTTAATTGAGAAAGGAGTCTGATTCATTGCAGGCATATTTGCATTGTTATATATATTTTTTTAATTGGAAAGCACAACCATCATATAAAAAAGTAAAACAGGTACATTTTAGGAAAATACAAATTCCCTTAAAGATGCAATGTTGAAATTTTACATACGAAAGCACTTACAAAAAATTGACCATGCATTGTCTAAAATAATAGCATAAGATTTTACTTTATTGGGATCATACTAAATAAAAAGCTGAAAATACAGTCGCTTGTGGATTTGACCTGTAATGTAGAATTTCATACCAAAATTTCGTCTTGGCATGAAAATAAAACAGTTTCCAGAAAATCCACTGGCATAACTATTCTTTGAGAAATGGTTATTTTTTTGGCATTACGAAAATAATCCCTTGTACAAGTTTCAATGAATGTGTGCCACAGAAATGGATTTAGCTGCTTTCGAAAAATTTTAAACAATTAGAAATGGTTTCTTTAACTATTACTTTTTCAAAACGTTTATTAACGTTTTGAAAAAGTAACAGTATTGAGAAGATGTTGATAAATGTTTTGTCAATAGCAAAACGTCTATCAACGATTTGCTATTTACAATAACTTATAAGAAGTTCTGTATTATGGACTTCTGTTTCAAATAATTCTTCGACGTTATCTCCACAAATTAGACATTCCTTAAGGGTATTCCTTAGGAATTCCTAAATTCTAATTATCATGTATCTCGGCAGAAAAAGTCATTAAATTCATCACAGGAATGTTTAACGCAGGAAATACACCAGTTACTACATTATGAATTGCTTGAATGTTTTCGTGACAGCAACAAATGGAGATATTCTGATAAGTAATTTTCTATTGTTTTATGAAACTAGGCTTTAAAGCTGCAAAGGAATATCCAATTTTTCAATTTCGGAAAGCTTCTTTAAACAAAAAAGCTAATCTCTTATTAAATGTTCCCTAGAATTGATGAAATTATGTGTCATTTTTCACGCTTAACTAACGTAGATTTAGCTGAAGAATGACCTCGTCTTAAATCTTCATCGACATAAAATTCTCCAAAGCTGTAGAGTTAGATTGTTATCCGTTACAGTACCTGAGGTTAGCTAGTTCTCTACTTTTTCCTTTTCTTAATATTTCCATTTTCTTGCTGAAGCTTTTGCTGGTTCTAAGACATTTTTTCACCTTATCGTAATATATTTTGTTGCTTTTCTTTCTCACAACAACATATTCAAGTTTATTCTTATTTTTATCTACAATTTTTGGCGCTTAGCAGAATTTTTCCTGCTCTTTAAAACAATGGCGTGTATAAGAAGCGTGTATTAAAATCTTGCCTTTAAAATGTACTATCAGGATCCTTTCCATAAGAGTTACTATAAGAACCTCTGTAGGTTATACAGCAGAATATAGTAAACGAAGATTTACAAATCCTATAAAATATCTAGCCAAAGACCATGTGCTTCAAACCAAAAGAAAGCACACAAAAATGACACAAGTTGATTTGTTTTATTATATCTTTATTTACTTGTCATGATTCATGTCAATCATGTCATCATCTTAAGTAATACGAAAAATGAATAAAAATAAATCCACCCATTAAAAAAACATTAATAAAGATAATTTATCTTCCTTAAAATTTACAAAATAACCTTAGTTATAGCTAAAACTATTTCAATAACTGATCTAATAACAGAGAAAACAACAAAACTTTAAGCATTTTGTTTGTTTTGGTTGTAACGCAGTTTTATATCAAACTATCGGCAAAAGTATTATGTGTCACCCTTGTGACACAGACGTTTGTTAATCTTGTGACATCTCTCCAGAGCCTATTCCATGCATAGCATAAACAAAATATTTAATGTAAAATATGTCTTATACCTCGAAATCAGATAATTAGACGTTTTGGGTAAAAATATTAAGTAGTGCTTTATTTATTAAAACTTTTGTATGTTTTCCGTTACTCTTGTGACATTTAAGTACTAACGTTTAAATACAGCCAAAAATAAATTAAAGGCATTATCTAAAAGGCTTTATCTATGTACATCTTAAAGATATGATAATAGTTTGTTGATTTGAACGCATAGTAATTTTATTGAATTCTAAAAAGTAAAAAAATCATACATTTCAATAAGTTGTATTTTAAGCTCAAATGTAAATGTAGCTTTATATTGTTACCATCCAGCTCATTTTCAGTAAACACTTGCTCTTATAAAATAAAAATTACGAATTCATATACGTCAACTCTTTATCGTTAAACTGATGTATCACACTTATATTTCCGTTTAAATAAAATTTCAGCAAAATTTTTTTTCTGCCGTGGACGTTCCTATATACTAATTTACAAAGTTTACAAACCCCTGCACAAACAATACTAACATTATTAAAAGCGAGCGAGGAATGGAAGTCGATTTATTGTGTTTGTGGAAATTGAAAAACAAAATGATAAATTAGTAAATTATTTATGTACATATTTGCATAATTTTAAATTATTCACAATCACCATTAATTTGTGTTATGATTTTAAATTTTATGCAATAAAAATACACGCTGAACGATGCAGTCGATCACCACACACAAGCAGGGCTTAATTTCTAACAAAAAAAGTACCGGATCCCTAGTATTCTGTGGTACCGGTACAACAACCGTACCGTTCCTCCCCCCCCCCCCGTCACTCCAATCTGCATATTTATATTTCGTACATTATTTGCAGAATTTAAAGCAGTTTTTTTTTTTTTTCTTTAGCAAAATAAAAATTTTAAATATGTTTATCAGCATGTACTTAGCTGTCAACTATACCCCTTTTTAGCTACCACTCCTTCTGAATAGTAATCTTTACCTAATTTAAAAGTTAATTAACTGCACAATTCTGCGATTACATATTGTAAGGATTATGATTAGGAAATAGTATTAACACTAAAAAAGGATAGTTCGCAGCTATGCATTTTTAAGAAAAAATAAAAGAAATTTACAGAAATTAATATTTATATGCTGAAGAATGGAACAATGTTTTACAATTTGCATATCTTAAACTATAACCGATTCTTCCGCATAAAAATCTTTTGTGGTGAATCCCTGAAAATCAGATTAAATTAAAGATATTTGACACCGTTATCGGAAAGAACCGATGCTTTTGCAGAAAAAAGGGAGACGCAGCTCGATTGTCTTCTATCAGAATAAGAATAACATGGCAATTACATCTACTTACAAATGAAAGTGACTTTGTAAATGTGCAAAGCCTTAGCCTGTGTACCATTCGTGATACAAAATAAATAGAAAAATGACTAACGTGATTTTTATACTCGTACGCAATAGAAGACAAAAAACCTCAAACAAACAAAACCTCAAGCTGATGCTCTTTGGCTAAAACAGAAAATATCCTTTTCAGGTTAAATATCTACAAAAAAAAAAAAAAAAAAATATTCTACTGCCACAAAAGAAAATCGAATTGAAAGCAAATTCATTGTTCAGTTTTTTGAGTGGCGCCGTATCAACACGCCATCTCCAACATAAATTTGAAATGGAAAAACAAGATCTCTGTTTCCCCTTCATTTTGATCAAAATAGCATTAAAATGATTTGAAATAGATTATAATAAGTACTTTTAAGAAGCATTGTGAATGGATAATACTTAAGCAAAAAAGACGCCCGTCTGACATTGGTCTAAAGGAGGAAAAGGTTTTTTTATTTATTTTTCTATACATGAATAAATAAAATTTTAGTTGTTATACAGATTGAGCTCGAGTCAGTCCAAGCCCAAAAACTGATATAAAAATTGAGTCCGTTTTATCTCCCTTTTTTATGTATGCGACACATTACGTCACATATAAGTGTTTTGATAAAAAATATTGCAAAAGCTTGGAAATGGGAAGGAAAGGAAAAAGTAATTTAGACTTCGGTTTTTCGGAAGCGCTATTGCACTGGTCTCCGGAGCCCTGTATTTATGAGCTCCAATGAATTCCGACCAATATTTGAATATTTACTAAAAACAGAGAAGTACCGGAGCCGGGCTCCGGTGGGCTCCGGTGCAAATTAAGCCCTGCACACAAGACATTAAAAATCAGCATGTTCTGAATCTATCGAGCCATTCAGAACGGTTCAGAATATGAACAGATTAGGTATTGTGAACATGCGTCACGCCTTTCTCTAATCTAGGGGGTGTAGATCTAATTCACTACTTGAAAATTAAAACACTTACAGATAGTATATAGACTGGTGCTTCTCTGTGAAATCGCATATGAATGCCACTTCCCGCTTTTGAGTCACAGGCTGTCGAAAAGGCTGAATTTCTTAAAAAAGAAATGAATATTTAAATACCTATAGTTCAGGAGGAAAAGATAAAAAGATATGAAAAATATATAAAGAATGAAAAAACATATAAAGAATGCATATTACTGTTATCTCTTTCCCTTCAAAAGATATATTTTTTCCAATATTGCCATTTTCACTAATATGTTAGTGTACTTTGAAGTAATCGTAAAAAAACGCAGACAAATAGAGTAGGTGTTCATGCATTTTTGCAACGATTTTAGAAAAAGCTGTACATCGAGTGTCCTAAAAAGGACTGACTAATTTTAAAATTTAATAACTTGCAAACGGTGACAGATATTTAAAAAAATTCTTGCAGAAACGTTATTTATGATTGCAGCAGT
Source organism: Maratus speciosus (assembly GCA_963932465.1). Classification (NCBI taxonomy): domain Eukaryota; kingdom Metazoa; phylum Arthropoda; class Arachnida; order Araneae; family Salticidae; genus Maratus; species Maratus speciosus. Next base: position 42,877,182 of record OZ010790.1, read on the forward strand.
TTTTTTACTGTGATTCTCGAATTTAGTTCGAATTACGAAAAATAGATGGTGCTGCGCCATCTATTTAGAATATGTGCCATTTAGATATGCGCCTTTTGGAATATATGCTAAAGGCCTGATTTTTGTATTTCGGGATCCACTCAGTACATTTTAATGTTCCTTTTTGACCTGGGATAGAGAAAGGCCGAAAAATCCAGCTTGAATTTAGCGCCTATTGCCTGCAGCGCTATGTATTGTTTGTAATTCGAACTAAATTCGAGAATCGTGGTAAAATAAAACTCCTGACATTATACATAATCCTCCTACAAGAATTCCTTAAATATCTGTCACCGTTTGCGAGTTATTGAATTTTGAAATCACTCTGTCCTTTTCAGAACACCCGGTATAAACAAAGGTAAGAATTTTATTTTCTAATATGTTCAGTCTGATAGCACGTTTTTGAAATATCGTATTACATTTTGATTTCTAAGACATTTTCTTGAAATATCAAGGTTGATTTTGTTCCAAACTTCAACTACTACCTTTCAGAGTCCACCCAATGTTTTATTATACAGCTTTAAAAAATTCTTTTCAAACGCACAATAATCCATAGGAGACACGGCGGGGGCCTTTAGTAGGATGCAATTTAATGAAATAGCGCCAATTACGGTTTCATTTCTTATTTTTTTTCTAAAGATATAGCTGTACATTTAAAGGTATGGTTGTTAGCCTTATGCATCAGTAACTTAAGGGCAGTTGGAAGGTCAAAACCTAAAATATTTCGAATTTTCAATTTTTTAATATTTTGAATCTACCATTTCTCCTCTTTTTAGTGATATATTACTTTTGTTTCTACGGCAACCAGAAGTTGGAAATTTTTTAATAATTCTGTTTGTTTATCTACTTTAGTACTAGTGCGTTTATTTACTTTAAACTTGATTTTCTCAAAATGTTTTTTTTTTTTTTTTAATTTGATGTACTTTTTTGAAAAAAACTATTATACATTATGCTCTGAAATTTTTCTTGAACATTCCATACATATCCCTGTTTAATCTGGGGTTAATTGTTTAAACTCATAAAAAGAACTTGTTTTATTATTATCATTATATTTGAAAAAATTGCATATTTTTTGAAATTTGAATATGGTTTTCACATCAGATTTTTAAAAAAATATATCTAAGCTTTATTTAATTATAAATTTAACTTCTGATTATTAAGAATTTTTATTTTATGCATAAAAAAATTTCATGTCCATATCTTAAGTAGTTTATGAGAAAAGGTACATTAATTTAACATGGCAGGTATAGGGATTCCGACAATAATCCGAGATAATTTTGACATTTTTTTCTATTTTCCTTAATTTAAGTTTTCTGTTATCAGAGAATCCAGCAGCAACCATAAAACCTTTAGTAAAATGTCCTTGTTTGCTCTGAACCAACGTTTTATGTCTATTTCTCCTTTTTTTGGTAGTAAATCGATCTTTTCTACGGCAATCAGATAAATATGTTCAAGGGCTCATTAATTGTAACTACATATTTTCATTTTTGATCTGCCAAATTATTCTCATACAAAAATCTGCACATCGTCTGAGTTCCGAAAACATGTTTTCGCATTAGGTGGTGAATATCATTTTGTTGTTGTTGTTCTATCTTTAAATAAAAAACAATTGTTTGCTGCTCCTATTTTAGATGTTTCGAGATTTTGTGACATTTCTTTACGGAGTTTGATTGCATTTTAACCCTGCACTGCACGATTTTTTCTATTTTTATGAAACAAATTATTTGAAATCTATATATCGGTCTAACAATGGGAAAAATAGTAAAGAAAAAATTAATTTTCAAATTTTCAGCTAAAATTTGATATTTTATGACGTGTACCCTATGTACACAATTATGTTTTTAAAATATAGTATTGCTATATTTTACAACTAAATGAGTTTAAATTAATTAATTTTATCTGCTTAACACTCTGCAACTTTTTTTATATTAATATTTTTAAGATTTCAGTAAAAGTAGTGAAAGTAAATTTTACCCAGCAAAGAGGAAATTGCTTGCCAGCAGCAAGATAGGTGCTGGAAATGATGGAGAAGTGCTGGCTAATGGTCTACCACTGCATGACCACTGCTGGACAGCTTCAGTCAACTTTGCTGTTGGAAATCATCAGATAAAATTCTGGTGGGCATCCATTTTGTCTCATGCGCTGGCCCACCACTACATGGAAGTGTACGAACTTTTGCAGTATTAGTGGTGGGAACCCTTACGCTAGGTGGCGCAGCGAATATCGAAGACATTGAGTATTTGAACACAAATCTGAAATGAATATCTTAACACAATTTAAGCTGTGAAGCTATTTTTTTTTTAACTGTTAAAAATATAGCACCACTGCCATCAACAAAATAAATAAGTAAATAAATAAATAAATAAATTCTTTATTTAAATGCACTTTTTTTTTCCTCCTTAAATCTAGTATTAGTGGGCTACAAAGGATTTCGGTTTTCATAATTTAAGCAGTTCAGAATGAATAATAAAAAAAGCGTATAATATACATAGGATTTCTATACAATAGAATAATTTCTATACCAGTTTAATGATTGGTACGTAAATCACAAAAGAGACAAACTTGAAATAGTGTAATGAGAGCTTGAAAACCACGAGCAGTCGTAGCGTACGCTGAAAGTCCAATCACACAACTAAGCAGCATCGAACGCGGTTAGTACTTGGGAGGGTGACCACATGGAAACCTCTGAAAGCGCAAATATTTCTATAGACATTTCTATTATAGACACTTCTGCAGATATTTCTATATCTCTTGGTGAAACTAGCTTATAGAAAAAAGAGCCATAATTATATAATACTTTCTTTTTTTATAGAATTCTATAAGGAATTTTTGTAAGGGAAAGTGCTGGGCCAGCAAAGGAATAGCAGTGGTATAGGTGCTACTACTGCCGGAAAAGTGCAGGATTGAAGTAATGTGATGGCATAAGAATGCTGGCCTGCTGTTGGCCATCACTGATGGGCCAGCTGTATCCGGCTCGGACACTTTTCGACAGGTTTAAGTAATGGCACCCTTGCACTTTACCGCTGAAGGCACTTTTGGCTGCCATCTGTTTTCCAGTTTTCCAAGTTTCTTTCTTTGCTGGGTACCTTAATATCTTGATCAAAATTTGTTTTGTTTCTGAAGAACAGATCAAATTTTTTGTCAAATGCATCAATCTGACATGGACAAAATAAATGTTATTCCATTCTTTGGACTGTTCTTGATGAGGGATATAGATCATATTGGCCAAATTCATGGCATATAATAAGAATTACAGTGTTTTTAGATATATGCCGCACGTGATGCAGCGAAGGTTAAAAGATGACAAGCAACTTTAAATATAATAATAGGTGAACATCCTTTTGTTAAGTATGCATGTCTTACATCTTCCACAGTCAAATGTAATATTTGACTTTTTTTCTTCCTTTTTTATTATTTACTAGTATATAGTTCTCTTTAAAAACGATTCAAATATTTTCTGTTCGCATTTTAGTTTTCAAGTACCTTTGAGTGCAATTTTCATTAAATTTAAACGGTAACCACATTCTTAGTTTAATATGATTTTTTATATTTTCTTTTATGCTGGACTTAAGAAATATGCTCTTGAAATGTTTTATGTGGGTTTTATTTCACATTGTTTTTGAAAATAAATTAGAGAAAGTAACATTTTCTAAAATTACCGTGGTTAATTTAGAATCCAATAGTCGATATACTTGCTCATTTTCTTTGATATTCTCAATTTTCAAATATTTTTGTGGATATCTACATTTGAAATAAATATTTAAAATAAAACACTTTGTAGCTTTATACAAATGGAATATATTTTTATAACTAAGTAATTTCTTTTAAGTTGTTTCACTCACAGTTAGATTACAAAGAAGATTTCTAAAAGGTTTTATTTCTTAAATAAACATTTTTAGCATCTGCTTAAGAAAAATATTATACAAATATACTACGGAATATTTTTGTAATTTTTAAACTTCTGAATGAAAGCACTTCACATTATTAAATATGTTTTTTGACGAAATCAGTATACTTAATGTATGAATTGGTGAATTATTTCATTAATAATATCGAGCTTTAAATACTCTTTTTGCTTCACAAACCATATATAGTCTATTGGAAAAAGAAACGCAACTCTCTGTCACAGTGAAAATAATTATTTAACACTTATCCAAGATTGTCGACAATGAGAAGACGTTCCTTCCTAGAATTAAAATTTAATTAATGAGTGCAATATAAAAATTAAAACACTCACGCAACTAATGATCTGATTCCTATTAATCTGGACATATGGTGATCTGAAAACCCCAGGAGATAGTGGCACCGGCATAAAATATAACCTGTAAGATCAGAGAATGCCACCATTGATCCACAACCATTACTTTCATACTCGGATTAATATTTCCTGAGATTGCATACAAATCGTAATTTAGGACTTTTTTAGAATGCTTTTCGCCTCCTCCCATTGCTTCACCCGTTTTAACATTCTATTTTATTTTCGACAGATCTTAGAGGGCATTTATATTTTATAAGTAACTACCTAGCCACATTTAAAGTTTCTTGCCTCTTCAGTATCACAGAAGTTTAGCACAATCAATCGAAATTTAGAACGTTTTTAGCTCCTGCAAATCCTCTGGTGGTAGTATCACCAACATATAATTTAGCTTATGATTGAGCAGGGTTTATCGCCACTAATTTGCAAACATTATTTTCATGTATTTCATATAAGATTGCATAAAATTCGTAATTTAGAACTTTTTAAAACGCTTTTCTCTCACTTCTTTCTTTTAAATTTAGAGTTTTCTTTCAGCGGTACTTAGAAGGCATTTGAATCTGTTAGGTAATTACCATGCCAAATTTCAAAATGTTAGACTACTCAATATTACACAAAAATGCAATTTAGAACCCTTTTTGCTCCTGCAACCCCCAAGTGGTAGTGGCACCGACATGTAATAGCGTCTATGTTGGAGCAAGGACTGTAACCATCAACTAACTATCACTTGTAAAATTGGTTTGGTACTTCATAAGATTGAGTAGAAATCGCAATTTAGAATGCTTTTCGCGCTTTTTGGCCGCTTTTAAATTTCGAATTTCTTAGGAAATGTTCTTAGAGATCATTTATACCTTATAAGTAAATACCATGCCTAATTTCAAATTGCTAGCTCCTACACTATCACAAAAATTGCAGTTTAGAACAATTTTTGTTCCTGCAACCGCCAGCTATTAGTGACAATGACATGAAATAGAGCCTATGTAGCAAGACAAGGGCTAATATAGCATAAATACACGAAGAGCCGTCACCATCGATTTCCAACTATTACTTTTGAAATCGGTTTGACATTTCCAGAGGATGCGTAAAAATCGCCATTTAGAACGATTTTTAGAACGCTTTTCACGTCTCTTGATTCCTTTAAAATTTTAATTTTTTAATAAATGTTCTTAGAGATAATTTATATCTAATAAGTAACTAACATGCAAATTTCATGTATCTATGTCCTTCAGTAACACAAAAATTGCATTTTTAGAACGTGTTTTGCTCCTGCACCACCTTTTGGATAGTGGAACCGACATAAAAAAAATATCCTATCTTGGAGCAAGGGCTGTCAGCATTATTTTTACACCATTATTTTTTAAATCGGTTCGGTACTTCCTGAGATTGCGTAAAAATCGCAATTTAGAACTCTTTTCGCGCATTTTCAGCCCTTTTAAATTTCGATTTTTAGGTAGCTTTCATTACAAAAAGCTACCTATTGCAGCCGTTCGGAGGAAAGCGATTTCAAAAAATTTTGGTATATTTTCATCGATCATGACCCCCAGACCCCGAAACCACCCTCCGTTCAAAAGTTGATATATATATATATATATCCATATATATATATATATATATATATATATATATATATATATATCTGATCTTTATCACACTGTAACTCTCGTATTTATGAACCGATTGTAACTCGGTATGTACTTAGTACATACCAATGTCTCGACCGAGTTCGTTGGCCAGCTCCATCCACCATTTTGTTTCAAAATGGCGGCCATTTAAAATTTTTTTAAAAATTTAAAATTTGAAATGTGGTACCAAAAAATTGAAAATGGAAAATGTTTTTTTTTATGTGTTTGACCTTTATATAAAGACTCCGGAGAAGTTTTTGTTTCGTCTATATCTTAAAAAATGGCTGAGTTATAGCACTTTGAATTTCTAGCGTGGCTGACATTTTGAAACGTCCTGATTTTTGTCACGCGATAACAGGCGTATTTATGAACCGATATGGATGTACCTTCATGTGTACATAGTACATACCAATGTCTCGACCGAGTTTGTTGGCTAGCTTCACCCACCATTTTGTTTCAAAATGGCGGCCATTTAAATTTTTTTTTAATTTGAAATTTGAAATGTAGTACCAAAAAAATGAAAATGGAAAAATATTTTTTTCTTATGTGTTTGACCTTGATACAAAGAATCCGGAGCAGTTTTTGTGTCGTCTATATCTTAAAAAAGTCCTTCCGGCCAGTGCCGGGAGGAAGAGGTAGCTTTCATAATCCTTATTTAAAAAAAGCCAACTTATATCATGCAAACACACGAAGCTCAATTTAGTGGAAACCGAATACAGGAGATTCAATACTAATTTTTATCAATATAACGAATGAGAATTTCGCGAAATTAGTCAGCTTTATCCAAGCTGCTTTTCTTTAAAGTAACTTATATTTGGCTGCCAAATTCGGCAATTTCTTAAAGTGCCTGTCATTTTAAGACAACATGGTGGATGACGCTAAGCAGTGAACTTGGTCGAGACCTTAGTAATTGCTGTGCACATGCTCACTCACATCGGAATCGGTTAATATATAGGAGTGCTGTCGCATGCAAAAAATCAGATTTTTCAAAATGTCACCCACAATGGAAATTGAAACTGCTATATCTGAGCCATTTTTTAAGGTAAAGACAAACAAAAAATGCTCCTGAGTCCTTATATCAAGATCAAATACTTAAGAAAGAAACCTTTTTCAATTTCTAATTTTCTTGCACCTCACTTTAAATATATATATATTTTTTTAATTTAATGGCCGCCATTTTGAAACAAGATGGCTGATGAATCTGGCCAGCGAACTTGGCGGAGGTGTTGATGTATACTATCCACATGCCTTCTTACATCGAAATAGGCGAATACGTGTGTTATCGCGTGACAAATACAAGATCGTTTCAAAATGTTAGCCATGCTAGAAATTCAAAGTGCTATGAATCAACCATTTTTTAAGATATCAACAAAAGAACAAATTTTCAGAAACAAAAACTGCTCCGGAATCTTTGTATCAAGGCCAAACACATAAAAAAAATCTTTTTCATTTTCCAATTTTTTAATACCTCATTTTGAATTTTAAATTTAATTTTTTTTAAATGGCAACCCTTTGAAACAAGATGGCGAATGAAGCTGGCCAACGAACTCTGTCGAGACATTGTTATGTACTATGTACAGACCAAGTTACATCCAAATAGGTTCATAAATACGCCTGTTATCGCGTGACAAAAATCAGGTCGTTTTAAAATGTCAGCCACAAGAGAAATTCAAAATGCTATTACTCAGCCATTTTTTTTTTAGATATAGACGAAAGAAAAACTGTTCCGGAATCTTTGTATTGAGGTCAAACACATACAAAAAAAATCTTTTTTATTTTCCAATTTTTTGGTATCTCATTTAAATTTTTTTATTTTTTTATTTTTTTAAATGGCCGCCATTTTGAAACAAGATGGCGGATGAAGCTGGCCAACGAACTCGGTCGAGATATTTGTATGTACTATGTACACACCAAGGTACATCCAAGTCGGTTATCAAATACGCCTGTTATTACGTGAGAAAAATCAGGACGTTTCAAAATGTCAGCCACGCTAGAAATTCAAAATGCTATAACTCAGCCATTTCTTAAGATATAGACGAAACAAAAACTGCTCCCGAATCTTTTTATCAAGGTCAAACACATAAGAACAAAATATTTTTTCAATTTTCAATTTTTTGTAAAACATTTCAAATTAAATTTTTCTTAAAAATTTAAATGGCCGCCATTTTAAACAAGATGGCGGGTGAAGCTGGCCAACGAACCCGGTCGAGACATTGGTATGTACTATGTATAAACGAAGTTACATCCAAATCGGTTCATAAATACGCCTTTTATCGCGTGACAAAATTCAGGACGTTTCAAAATGTCAGCCACGCTAGAAATTCAAAATGCTATAACTCAGCCATTTTCTAAGATATAGACGAAACAAAAACTGCTGCGAAATCTTTGTATAAAGGTCAAATACATAAGGAAAAAATATTTTTCCATTTTGAATTTTTTGGTACCACATTTCAAGTTTAAAATTTTTTTAAAAATTTTAAATGGCCGCCATTTTGAAACAAAACGGCGGATGAAGCTGGCCAACGAACTCGGTCGAGACATTGGTATGTACTATGTACACACCGAATTACATCCAAATCGGTTCATAAAGACGCCTTTTATCGCGTGACAAATTTCAGGACGTTTCAAAATGTCAGCCACGCTAGAAATTCAAAATGCTATAACTCAGCCATTTTTTTAGATATAGATGAAACAAAAACTGCTCCGGAATCTTTGTATAAAGGTCAAATACATAAGAAAAAAAATATTTTTCCATTTTTAATTTTTTGGTACCACATTTCAAGTTTTTTTTTTTTTTTTAAATTTTAAATGGCCGCCATTTTGAAACAAAACGGCGGATGAAGCTGGCCAACGAACTCGGTCGAGACATTGGTATGTACTATGTACACACCGAATTACATCGAAATCGGTTCATAATTACGGGAGTTACAGTGTGACATAGGTCAGATATATATATATATATATATATATATATATATATATATCAATTTTGAACGGAGGGTGGTTTCGGGGTCTGGGGGTCCTGATCGATGAAAATATACCAAATTTTTTTGAAATCGCTTTCCTCCGAACGGCTGCAATAGGTAGCTTTTTTGTAAAGAAAGCTACCTAAAATGGCTGAGTTATAGCACTTTGAATTTCTAGCGTAGCTGACAATTTGAAACGTCCTGACATTTGTCAATCGATAACAGGCGTATTTATGAACTGATATGGATATACCTTCGTGTATTCATAGTACATAGCAATGTCTCGACCGAGTTCGTTGGCCAGCTTCATCCGCCATCTTGTTTCAAAATGGCGGCCATTTAAAAATTTTTTTAAAAATAAAAATTTAAAATAAGGTACCAAAAAAATTGGAAAATGAAAAAGATTTTTTCTTATGTGTTTGACCTTAATGCAAAGATTCCGGAGCAGTTTCATGTTTCGTATATATCTTTAAAAATGGCTGTGTTATAGCACTTTGAATTTCTAGCGTGGCTCACTTTTTAAACATTCTAATTTTTGTCACGCAATAACAGGCGTATTTATGAACCGATATGGATGTTCCTTGGTGTGTACGTAGTACATACCAATGTCTCGACCGAGTTCGTTGGCCAGCTTCATCCGCCATTATGTTTCAAAATGGCCGCCATTTAAAAAATTAAAAAAGATTTTTAATTTAAAATGATGTTCCAAAAATTTCGAAATTGAAAAACATTTTTTTCTTATGTATTTGATCTTAATACAAAGACTCCGTAACAGTTTTTGTTTCGTCTATGTCTAAAAAAATGGCGTAGTTATAGCATTTTGAATTTGTATTGTGGCTGACGTTTTGAAACGACCTGACATTTGTCACGTGATAACAGGCGTATTTATGAACTGATTTGAATGTAACTTTGTTTGTACATAGTACATACCAATGTCTCGACCGAGTTCGTTGACTAGCTGCATCCGCCATCTTGTTTCAAAATGGCGGCCATTTAAAAAAATTAAAAATATATATAATTTAAAATGAGGTATCAAAAAATTGGAAAATGAAAAAGATTTTTTTATGTGTTTGACCTTCTGGAGCAGTTGTTGTTTCGTCTATATCTTAAATGTGGTTGAGTTATAGCACTTTGAATTTCTAGCATGGCTGACATTTTGAAACGATCTGATATTTCTCACGCTATAACACACGTATTTATTAACCTATTTGTATGTAAGAAGGCATGTGGATAGTATATACCAATGTCTCGACCGAGTTCGTTGGCCAGCTCCATCCGCCATTTTGTTTCAAAATGACGGTCATTTAAAATTTTTTTAAAGATTTAAAATTTGAAATGTGGTACCAAAAAATTGAAAATGGAAAATATTTTTTTCTTATGTGTTTGACCTTTATATAAAAACTCCGGAGAAGTTTTTGTTTCGTCTATATCTTAAAAAATGGCTGAGTTATAGCACTTTGAATTTCTATCGTGGCTAACATTTTGAAACGTCCTGATTTTTGTCACGCGATAACAGGCATATTTATGAACCGATATGGATGTACCTTCATGTGTACATAGTACATACCAATGTCTCGACCGAGTTTGTTGGCTAGCTTCACCCACCATTTTGTTTCAAAATGGCGGCCATTTAATTTTTTTTTAAATTTGAAATTTGAAATGTAGTACCAAAAAATTGAAAATGGAAAAATATTTTTATCTTGTGTGTTTGACCTTGATACAAAGAATCCGGAGCAGTTTTTGTGTCGTCTATATCTTAAAAAATGGCTGAGTTATAGCACTTTGAATTTCTAGCGTAGCCGACAATTTGAAACGTCCTGACTTTTGTCAATCGATAACAGGCGTATTTACGAACTGATATGGATGTACCTTTGTGTGTCCATGGTACATACCAATGTCTCGACCGATTTCTTTGGCCAGCTTCATCCGCCATTATGTTTCAAAATGGCCGCCATTTAAAAAATTAAAAAAGATTTTTAATTTAAAATGATGTTCCAAAAATTTGGAAAATGAAAAACATTTTTTTCTTATGTATTTGATCTTAATACAAAGACCCCGTAACAGTTTTTGTTTCGTCTATGTGTAAAAAAATGGCGTAGTTATAGCATTTTGAATTTGTATTGTGGCTGACATTTTGAAACGACCTGACTTGTCAAGCGATAACGGGCGTATTTATGAACTGATTTGAATGTAACTTTGTTTGTACATAGTACATAACAGTGTCTCGGCTGAGTTCGTTGACTAGCTTCATCCGCCATCTTGTTTCAAAATGGCGGCCATTTAAAAAAATTAAAAAAATATATAATTTAAAATGAGGCGTCAAATAATTGGAAAATGAAAAAGATTTTTTTATGCGTTTGACCTTCTGGAGCAGTTGTTTCGTCTATATCTTAAATGTGGTTGAGTTATAGCACTTTGAATTTCTAGCATGGCTGACATTTTGAAACGATCTGATATTTCTCACGCCATAACACACGTATTTATTAACCTATTTGGATGTAAGAAGGCATGTGGATAGTATATACCAATGTCTCGACCGAGTTAGTTGGCCAGCTCCATCCGCCATTTTGTTTCAAAATGACGGCCATTTAAAAAATTTTTAAAGATTTAAAATTTGAAATGTGGTACCAAAAAATTGAAAATGGAAAATATTTTTTTCTTATGTGTTTGACCTTTATATAAAGACTCCGGAGAAGTTTTTGTTTCGTCTATATCTTAAAAAATGGCTGAGTTATAGCACTTTGAATTTCTAGCGTGGCTGACATTTTGAAACGTCCTGATTTTTGTCACGCGATAACAGGCGTATTTATGAACCGATATGGATGTACCTTCATGTGTACATAGTACATACCAATGTCTCGACCGAGTTTGTTGGCTAGCTTCACCCACCATTTTGTTTCAAAATGGCGGCCATTTAATTTTTTTTTAAATTGAAATTTGAAATGTAGTACCAAAAAATTGAAAATGGAAAAATATTTTTTTCTTATGTGTTTGACCTTGATATAAAGAATCCGGAGCAGTTTTTGTGTCGCTTATATCTTAAAAAATGGCTGAGTTATAGTACTTTGAATTTCTAGCGTAGCCGACACTTTGAAACGTCCTGACTTTTGTCAATCGATAACAGGCGTATTTATGAACTGATATGGATGTACCTTTGTGTGTTCATGGTACATAGCAATGTCTCGACCGAGTTCGTTGGCCAGCTTCATCCGCCATCTTGTTTCAAAATGGCGGCCATTTAAAAAAATTTTAAAAATTAAAATTTAAAATAAGGTACCAAAAAATTGGAAAAGGAAAAATATTTTTTTCTTATGTGTTTGACCTTAATACAAAGATTCCGGAGCAGTTTTTGTTTCGTATATATCTTTAAAAATGGCTGTGTTATAGCACTTTGAATTTCTAGCGTGGCTGACTTTTTAAACGTTCTAATTTTTGTCACGCAATAACAGGCGTATTTATGAACCGATATGGATGTTCCTTTGTGTGTACGTAGTACATACCAATGTCTCGACCGAGTTCGTTGGCCAGCTTCATCCGCCATTATGTTTCAAAATGGCCGCCATTTAAAAAATTAAAAAAGATTTTTAATTTAAAATGATGTTCCAAAAATTTGGAAAATGAAAAACATTTTTTTCTTATGTATTTGATCTTAATACAAAAACTCCGTAACAGTTTTTGTTTCGTCTATGTCTAAAAAAATGGCGTAGTTATAGCATTTTGAATTTGTATTGTGGCTGACGTTTTGAAACGACCTGACATTTGTCACGCGATAACAGGCGTATTTATGAACTGATTTGAATGTAACTTTGTTTGTACATAGTACATACCAATGTCTCGACCGAGTTCGTTGACTAGCTTCATCCGCCATCTTGTTTCAAAATGGCGGCCATTTAAAAAAATTAAAAATATATATAATTTAAAATGAGGTATAAAAAAATTGGAAAATGAAAAAGATTTTTTTATGTGTTTGACCTTCTGGAGCAGTTGTTGTTTCGTCTATATCTTAAATGTGGTTGAGTTATAGCACTTTGAATTTCTAGCATGGCTGACATTTTGAAACTATCTGATATTTCTCACGCTATAACACACGTATTTATTAACCTATTTGGATGTAAGAAAGCATGTGGATAGTATATAACAATGTCTCGACCAAGTTCACTGGCCAGCTTCCTCCGCCATCTTGTTTCAAAATGGCGGCCATTAAATTAAAAAATATATATATTTAAAGTGAGGTGCAAAAAATTAGAAATTGGAAAAGGTTTCTTTCTTAAGTGTTTGACCTTGATATAAGGATTCAGGAGCTTTTTTTGTTCTGTCTTTGTCTTAAAAAATGGCTCAGATATAGCAGTTTGAATTTCTTTATGTGGGTGACATTTTGAAAAATCCGATTTTTGCCTGCGACAGCACTCATATATATCAACCGATTCCGATGTGAGTGAGCATGTGCACAGGAATTACTAAGGTCTCGACCAAGTTCACTGGTTAGTCAAATCCACCATGTTGTTTTAAAATGGCAGGCACTTCAAGATATCGCCGAATTTGGAAACTAAATATAAGTTACTTAAAATAAAAACAGCTTGGATAAAGCTGACTAATTTCGCGAAATTCTCATTCATAATGATTTTGTATTAATAAAAATTATTACTGAATCTCCTATAATAGGTTTTCACTAAATTGAGCTTCGTGTGTTTGAATAATATAAGCTGGCTTTTTTAAAAATAAGGAATATGAAAGCTACCTCTTCCTCCCGGCACTGGCCGGAAGGACTTTTTTAGGAAATGATCTTAGAGATAATTTATATCTTATAAGTAACTACCATGCCAAATTTCATGTTTCTAGGCCATTCAGTAACACAAAAATCGCATTTTTAGATTTGTTTTTGCTCCTGCATCCACTTTGGGGTAGCGGCACCGACATAAAATGGAGCCTAACTTGGAGCAAGGGCTGTCAACATCAATTTCGAAACCATTACGTTTGAAATCGGTTCGATACTTCCTGAGATTGCGCAGAAATCGCCATATAGAATGTTTTTTAGAACGTTTTTCGCGCATTTTTACCCCTTTTAAATTTCGAATGTTTTAAGAAATGTTCTTAGACATCATTTATATCTAATAAGTAATTACCATGCCAAATGTCATATAGCTAAGGTCCTTCAGTAACACAAATATGGAATTTTTAGAACGTTTTTTGCTCTTGCACCGCCTTTGGAGTAGTGGCACCGACATAAAATATAGACTGCCTCAGAGCAAGGGCTATCACCATCATTTTCACGCCATTATTTTAAAAATCGGTTCGGTACTTCCTTCGATTGCGTAGAAATCGCAATTTGGAACGTATCTCGCGCATTTACACGGCTTCTAAATTTTGATTTTTTTTATATTTAATCATTTATATCTTATAACTAACTACTATGACAATTTTCATGTTCCGAGGCCCTTCAGTAACACAAAAATTACATTTTTAAACGTTTTTAGCTCCTGCACCCCCATTGGGTTAATGTCACGGACATAAAATATAGCCTATGATGTAACAGGGACTAACACCATAATTTTGATACCATTACGTTTGAAATCGATTCATAGTTCCAGAGACTACCTCCTACAAATTAACAAACAAACAAGCAAACTTTACTTCTTTATAATATTTGTATAGATGTTTTAAACTATAAATTACTAAGATCTGCAGAAATTTGATGATATTGAAATAATTGTGGAAATACTTAAATAGTACTGATAGGGAAGATCAAAATACCAAACAAATTCTTTATTACTTATATTTTTCTTTTGCCTATACAAATGATTTGGGTAAATTTTTATAATTGGCAAATGTTAATATTATCTGGAATTTATTTAAACATTTTTTCTGGAAACCAGTGTTATATCAGTTCAAATTGAAACGCGAATATTCAGAAATTCTTTTTGTCAAAATATCAATATGCATCTGATTAAATAATATATACTTTAATAAAGCTTTTAAATAAGTTTTTTCGAGCTCCAAAATAAACTCTAAAGTATGTCCCACAATTAACGACCCCTTCTTGAAAACATTAATTTCGAGAAAGATACACAATGAACTTCTAAATGGAAAGCATAAATTGTCTGCTCTACATAGCAGCGACAGAATTACTGAAACTCGGGGATTTAAAAGATGTTATTTTTAGCCAACCTTTAATATGAGAGTTAACGTAACCTTAAACTTATGCAAACAATTATCCTTACATAACAGAAACTAATACTTTTGAGTAAAGTCACCAACAACGTGGATGTTTAACATTCCGGAAAATAAAACTTTTAAAATTGTTATGTAAATGTGTAATGCTAATTACAACGCTGTATTTCAACCTCTTAAGAATTTTGAGTAAATACAACGGTATTAAAAGAATTCATACAGTGAAGTAAAATATTTTAGCAGACACTTATATTTAATTCATTTAGCATTTTTGCACTCTCAAATGCATAATTCGTTAGATAAACCACTTTTGAATGACTCTTTTTGAAAGTATCCCAAGTTTCCAAATTATTTAAAAAATACAGTATACATAAAATATTATTTAGAAGGAGTTTGTAGTAAGAATGTTGAAAATGTTTTGGTATAAAAGTAACGCACTTTAAAAATTTTGAAAGAGTATTATATTGGAATATAAATATGATGTTGTTATATAAAGTTGTTATACATCATAACATCACTTTTGAGAGTCTGGAACGTTTTCTATATTATTACAAAACCAGTTATAAAATCATAATAATATAATATTTTTTTGCTTGATGTTGATAACATACATTTCATGTTCCATCATTTTGCGTAACTGTTAAAACATATTTTTTTAAAAATATATTTCTTTCCTGCTAATTTCTCAGAAGTTTTAGAAAATCTGAAGAAAACAAAAAAAATCAGAAAATTAATGTAAGCATAAAAGAAAACCTTCAATTTTTATTTTTGCTCTTAAATGACTTCAACCACTTTAAAAAATGCAGCAAAACTTTTAATTCTTTTTACACCATTGCATTAATATTCATTCTATCTAGTACTTTATAGAAGATAAGGAAAATGCTTTTCAAAAACATCTTCCAAAACGTATCGAAAATGTATCTTATTACAATTATAATATTCTACTGTTTTCTATTGCAATCATATTATTTTTTCCCTATTTCTGTGTAACTATCGGATAAGTAATTGTAAGCTCAAAACTATTTTATCCTATTAAAATTAATTTTTTTATTACAAGTATAATTTGAAACAGTCGTAACAGTTCGTCGTACATATATTACAATGAATATTTAAATAGAAAATTTTTATTTTTTATTTTTAGGAAATATTGTAGAATTGTTTTGTCGATTTTTGATTAAATATATATATATATATATATATATATATATATCTGTGTTGATAACTGAATTGGAAATTCATTCCATGTCAGTTTATAAATGTATTATGAGCACTCGATAGCAAAATAGTAGTTTGAATAATACACATTTCAACATCGATTTTCATACTGATTTTCAAGTGGATTTGATTGAAACTTTAGAATACTTTGTTGTTTTCCTTTGTACTAATGCCCCGTATACGACAGGTGCCTAAAACACCAGGGGAAGGGTTAAATCTTCCATTCGGTGAAGCATGACATGGACAGAAGTCTACCTTGTCTTGAAGGTTTTCACACAATTTCGACCTTAATCCATATGGGATAGGTACACTTCACCTACGCGTCAGTCACCTCGCGAGGGGTTTCGCTAGACCAGTGATTAGTGGAGCCAGTTTTGGCGAGTTTTTGGTATCGTCACGGCGCGGCGTGAACAGCAGGGCAGCGTTCACAGGGAGCCACCCGCGAAAACTATTGGCGGACACAACTTACTTTTCAATGTTTAGAGGGGAACTTGTGGTGTACAGCATCTTTGAGCATCATTTCTTTGCAATCAAGACCTTTCCTCTATTTTTTTAATTTATGAAGTTACTGAGTTTATCATGTTATTAAATTTGTTTGAAAATTGTAAATAACTTCCTTTTCTTATTTGTATTTTTTATATTAAATCAGTGTACTTATGAATTAAATTACATTAGCTATCCGTAGCCTTTTGAACTTTGCAAATACTGTATTGTTTTCATTAATATTCATTAACTGAATTAACAGTTTTTGTTCGTTTTCAGAACTATTTGTTTTTAAATTAAGTTAGCTATAAAAAAATCACATTACCGTTTTGACGATGTCTAACAAGGAAGGTCTCCACACTGGGCATACTCAGAATATTTTGAAGAAAATACCAATTAAACTACTTATGTATGTAATAAAGGATCAGTCAAATTTACCGGCGGAATTACAGTAGAAAATTTGTAAAAAAATAAAATACTTCCGAGTATTTGGCGCGAAAGGACGGAAGCGTCACGCGATTTGGCGAGCAGTACTTTTCCTCGCCAAATGCAAACGATTTTAATGCATCTGAAAATTGTTTGTTAATTGATTTTTAGAATGCCAGTAAAAAGTATTTAATTAATTTAAACAGAAACAATGAGAGAGTTTAATAAATACATTTTTTCGTATTATATATTTATGTTGCTTGTTACTTTATTTTATTACTTTAAAAACAATTTCATCTATAAAAAATGCTTTCATATATTTAAGCATATTCCAAAATAATAGCAAGATTCATTTAGCAGTTTTCCTTTCAAACCAAGGAATTCGTCGTTTCCATAGCAACAAAATTGAACAGACAGAGCTCAATTGGACTTAATTTTGAGATATTGAAACAATTTTAATTTTGTTTTAATTCATAAAATTTGATATTTAACTTTCATTATAAATACATATATGACAAAAGTATAGCTAAATCAAACTAAAACTGACAAAACTACAGTTATTTATGTTAAATTTATTTAAACAAGTTCAATATGAAATATTTTTATCTTAAAGAGTATTCGACATGAAAAAGTATTTTTCGAAATTTCATTTCATCGCCAACCGATGATAAATCGCCAAATAAACGAAAATTTCATTATTTTTTTACGAATGTTCTATCGGGGTTCCGCCCAAAATTTTTTACAAACATATATATCCACATGAGACGAACACTCTGTAATTTTTTCAGATTTTTCTGAATATGCCCGTATGGAGACCTTCCTTGTAAGAAACATATAAAACAATAACATATAAAAATAATAATTTTTTTTTTTTAAAGCGGTGACTTTTATAAATGTTCATGACTTTTATTTAATGTTTCAGTTTAGAAATTCAAACTTCAATCCTGCTTATGTAAAGGAATGAAAAGATAAGACATTTTTTTTCTTGCTTGATGGTTTGATAATAAATTACACAAATTATTTATAAATAGTAAAACAATTTTTTTTCAATCTTCAGCAATTGTACATTGCATTCGCTTTCAACGAAATTTATGTTTATAGCAATATTAAAATAGTAGAAATCGGTATCTTTCTGAAAAGGGTATCGCTAGCGACTATTTTTATATATTCGTATCAGTATTTCTGGAAAATAAAGTTTGTGGTGGATCTCTCTTGCACGTGTTGCCGAAGGTTATCTTAAGTACCGGGTATACGAAAATTCTTGGACACAACTTAAAATTCAATATAAAATAAAGTAATTGTGGTACATGAGTGCAGTTTTTCACTAAAATGCTTCTCAGGATGAAAAGTTTTCTTCAAACGACTGAAAATAATTAGTTACAAATTTCCATTATAGATGGCGCCCTTTTTCCGTATGTTTGCTTTCAAACATGCGATTTTTCTCATTTTCAGATTAATTTTGACGCTGTGACACATGAATGAGAACTGACAGTGCTGACAGTCGTTATTTCTGCGTGGCAGTGTCAAAACTAATCTGAAAATCAGAAAAAACGCATGCTTGAAAGAAATCCTACGGACAAGTGGCACCATCTATGATCGAAGTTTGGAACTAATTATCAAACACTCTGTATTTTGGTTTGAAGAAATTGGTACAAATTGAAAAAAAAAATAGTCATTTGTAAAGATCCTGTCTGTGACATAAATACAATTTTATTTTACATTAGATAATATAAACTATGAATTAAAGATTGTTAAAAAAATAATTAATAACAGTTTCAAACAGTTAATGTTCCCGAAACGAAAAGCAATTATCTTAATGATGATGAAAAACCAAGAAATCACTTGAAAGAACTGTTTCTAAATTAACCTGTACTGAAAAATAATCAGTTAACTAAAAGTCTCTCACTAAAATCAACAATTCTCTGAAAATCGGAACTTGAACTAACATATAACAAAGATTTAGCGACCCTAGTAGAAATTCCTTGTTAACAAGGGATACATACTTCTTTACACATGCTGTTTTTCGCAAATTTACTTCAAGATTAGATTTCCCACCCCCCCCCCTTTTTTTTTAGAGTGAGAAGAATGACATCGATAACTTTTATATTAATAAGATGAAAATTTTATTAAATTTAATGACATTATTAAGTACATGTCGTAGTGCATCATGCTATACAAGTGAAACATATTTATGTAGTATATATGGCAGTGCTGAGAACAGTTAAAAAAATGACTACATAATATTAGAAAATATCAGCTTAAATTAAATGTATAAACAATTTTTATATAAAGTGTATTCTGTGTCATTAATTTAATTTGGTATGTAAAGCTATTTTTTTTTTATACATTCATTGATGATCGTTTTTTTTTCATTGCATTATATACATAAAGAAAAAAAAGTTAATAGTATTCAGAACATTGTATGCTCGTTCATTATATTATGCAGGTTTCGTACGGGATCAGGGAATTTTCTAGGAGAAATATAAATATTTTTTAATAGAAAAATATATCTAAGTTAAGCACGCAAAATTTCGCCTTATTTAAAGAGAGTTACCGAGTAATTTCCTCGTCTGAAAATTCCAGGAATTCCAGTGCATAATTCTAAAAATTAAATTACCCAGAAATATCTTAAAGTTTGTTCGAAACTAATCCGGTATTTGTTTTCGCATCTTATTCCAAAACTATTAGAACGATGCATGTTTTTAATATATTTGAATCCTATGAGCCTTGTGCACCATGATGTGAATTAATGTTTATAATTAGTCTATGTACACACAGAGATTTAAGATTATCAATTTGCATAGTGTAATCGAGAGAAATATTCCTGATATTTACAGGAGAACTCTTTTGTTTTTATATGGCATTGTGTTACGTTTTTATGAAAAATTAATGCGCTATAAGGCAGACAGGACATTTGATCCACTGCGATATTTTACCAATTTGAATTTATGTTAGTGCTAGAAAAAATTAATACTTCAACTTTTATTTTTTTACAGTCTATTTAGAACACAATTTGAAATTTCTATAATTACAAGCTACATTTAAATGAATATTACAGCAAGGATTTTTCTCATATTACATGAGCTATACATATCATGTTTAAAATTTCTCTTAAAATTAATAGTTTGTACATTCCATTGTATTATAGTGCATGAAATATTTTACTATTTTTCGGATACTGATAATTTTTGTATTAATTTACAAAGATGTTCCAGCAAGAATTTAAATTTACCTATTCTGATCGTGACTGATGCGTATGCGTACGAGCTGAAATTCGATATGACAGGGGAAAATACAATAGATGACAGACAAAAGGATCAGTGTCCATAAGCCGCGCTTTTGGCCAATGAAATAGACTAAAATTTGATTCTGTTACACTGACTTAATCGTTTCACTTTTTAAATTAGAAGGTTTATCGTGTATGATTTCAACAATAGTTTTTGTATTTTGTTTGGATTTATATGACTTAAAGGAGCTCAAAGTTCGTATTATTCGTAGTTTTGATAACAAATACGCAATTTTTTCTGATTTTACCTCAATTATTTATATGAGCGCAATCTTGCAACACTTTCTTATTGAAAGATATTATTAAAAAAAAAAACATAAAAATGTACAACATATGTCAAAATAAAACATAAAAATATACAACATATGTCAAAATGAAACATAAAATATACAATATGTCAAAATAAAACATAAAAATATACAACATATGTCAAAATGAAACATAAAAATATACAATATATGTCTAAATAAAACATAAAAATATACAACGTATGTCAAAATAAAAGTGTTCTAAAGTTGCTCTTATAGTAAGATACTATAATAGAGAGTTACGTAACTACAATCCTTCACGTCACTAAGAATTTATGATAGAGCGACGTGTTTAAACGTGTTAAAATGAACGTAACAGTTACTTATAAGAATGAACATACAATAGAGAAGTACTTCATATGCCATAATTTTAATATTAAGAGGCGACTTTGTACCTAAATATAATAATGGAAACAGACATCGTAAAACCATTTACATCCAAGCGCCTCTAGCAGAAAACATTCATTGTCTGGCTCTCAATCATCAAAGAGATTATGACGCATCTATACTGAGTTCGGATATGGCTTCTAAACCTTCCAGCTTTAGAAATGGCTTAAATCTGGTCTGATTACAAAGAATCAGCATACTTGCGAAGAGGCGAATAAATGGAGATTAATATCATCTGTCAGGTGGGTCACTGATGTCGTAAATGGTTTAATAAAAAAGATGGAAAGCTTTAGACGAAGTAATGCCCAACTCTCAAATATCTTTGATACACTGTAAAAAATATTTCCTTTACTTTACACCAAAAAGGGTGGCAACTAAGTTGCCACCCCAAGTAGTGTAATGAAATTCCGCTTGTAAATTGGTGTAATGAGCCACCAGCTATCAATTGGTGTAAACAAACACCACTTTTAGTGGTAACTTAATTGCCATCAATTTGGTGTAAAGTTACGCTACTGCTTATCTGGTGTTAAGTAACACTACTGCTTATTTGGTTTGCACTTTAACAGTAAAATAAAAAACAATTTAAAGATTGCATTTTAAATCCAATGCAACCATAATTTACAATAAAGAGTTTCACGCAATGAGGTTGCTAAACATTGTTTTAACTGTATAAATTTCTCAAGTTTTTCAGGAAAAATAGTATCTTAAGGAAAATGTTTTTCATTTTAAGTGAGATATCACTTTTCAAATGTCACTCTTAAAAAAGATTTAATGAAAAAGCAAATAAAATAATGAACAAAACTTTCCATACTATCCCATCCCTTACCATATTTATCTCAATATTATGCGTATCTAGTATTGCAACTATATTTATTAATACTGACATTAGAGCTTTTGCAGGGGTTTTGATCCATTCCCCCCCCAAACCTCCCTTTTTTTTACTGATCTATTTTAAAAAAGTTTTAGATTTAACTTTTATTTAAAAAAAAATGAGAGAAAAAGAACCTGAATTTATCAGCGCTATATGTCGCAAATTGATTTCCCACCTATTATTACCCGTATACATCCAATTTTAAACCCTTCCCATTGCAATGTGTTCTAGAGAAAATTTTCTTGTATATGATAAAGTAAAACAGATTTTCCATTCAAATAGAAAATTTTCGGCACTCTCAGAAAGGAAAGTTTGGCTACGCGACTGATTGTTATTGCAAGCAGTATTATTATTATTGCCAAATAGTACACGAAAATACAATTAATAGCATTAATTATCCTTACAGCATAAGTACTGAATTAAAAAAAAAAAACTACACATTTACGATGATAAATATACATATATGTATATATATACATTTTTTTTTGCTTTCAAATTTAAAATAATTTTAGTGTTTTACATATTATTAAAATACGTATCTTAAATTAAAGTGTTACTTACAGAACCTCAGAAAAATTTAAATAATAGAAAAAAAATACTAATATGAATTGAAAGAATGTATTGTTAACAAATGAACTTATAACATCATGTTTATTTGTAATACTACTTTAAAGCAGTTCAAACTAATGGGATTTATCTATACTAATATTATAAAGAAGTAAAGTTTGTTTGTTAGAGCTAATCTCTGGAGCTACCGAACCGATTTCAAAAGTAATGGTATCAAAATGATGGTGTTAGTCCAACTTAGAACATAGGCTATATTTTATGTCAGTCCTGTACCCCAAAGGGGGTGCAGGAGCATAAACGTTCTAAAAATGCGATTTTTGCGTTATTGAAGGGCCTAGAAATATTAAATTTGGAATATTAGTTACTTATCAGATATAAATAATGTCTAAGAACAGTTCTTAAACAATTCGAAATTTAAAAGTAGTGAAAATGCACAAAAAGCGTTCTGAAAAACGTTCTAAATGGTAGTTTTTACACAATATCAGGAAATACCAAATCGATTTAAAAAATAATGGTGTCAAAATGATGATGAAAACCCTTGCTCCAAGATAGGCTATGTTTTATGTCGTTGCTTCTCTCCAAAAGGGGTGCAGGAGCAAAAAACGTTCTAAAAAACGTTCTAAATGGTAGTTTTTACACAATTTCAGGAAATACCAAACCGATTTAAAAAATGTTGGTGTCAAAATGATGGTGACAATCCTTGCTCCAAGGTAGGCTATGTTTTATGTCTGTGCCACTACCCCAAAGGGGGTGAAGGAGCAAAAAACTTTCTAAAAATGCGATTTATGTATCACTGAAGGGCCTAGAAATATGAAATTTGAAATATTAGCTACTTATTAGATATAAAGGATTTCTAAGAACAGTTCTTAAACAATTCGAAATTTGAAAGGGGTGTAAATGCGCGAAAAGCGTTCTAAAAAACGTTCTAAATGGTGGTTTCTACACAATCTCAGGAAATACCAAACCGATTTAAAAAAGAATGCTGTCAAAATGACAGTGACAACCCTTGCTCCAACATACGCTATGTTTTATGTCGGTGCCACTACCCGAAAAGGGATGCAGGAGCAAAAAACGTTCTAAAAATGCGATTTTTGAATTACTGAAGGCCAAGAAATATGAAATTTGAAATATTAGCTACTTATTAGATATAAAGGATTTTTAAGAACAGTTCTTAAACAATTCGAAATTTAAAAGGGCTGAAAATCCGCAAAAAGCGTTGTAAAAAACGTTCTAAATTGCGCTTTCTATGCAATGTCGGGAAGTACTGAACCGACTTCAAATTTAATGGTGTACAAATGAAGGTGACAACCCTTGCTCCAACATAGGCTATGTTTTATGTCGGTGCCACCACCCCAATGTGGGTGCAAGAGAAAAACGTTCTAGATTGCGGTTTTTGCGTTACGGAAGGGCCTAGAATCGTAAAATTCGGAATGGCAGTTAGTTATAAGATATTAAAGATCTCTA
This sequence comes from Maratus speciosus, assembly GCA_963932465.1. Classification (NCBI taxonomy): domain Eukaryota; kingdom Metazoa; phylum Arthropoda; class Arachnida; order Araneae; family Salticidae; genus Maratus; species Maratus speciosus. Next base: position 42,901,236 of record OZ010790.1, read on the forward strand.
AGGACATTTCCTAAAAAAATCAAAATTTAAAAGGGGGTCAAAATGCTCAAAAAACGTTGTAAAAAACGTTCTAAATTGCGATTTCTATGCAATCTCAGGAAGTACTGAACCGATTTCAAATATAATGGTGTACAAATGAAGGTGACAGATCTTGCTCCATGATAGGAAATATTTTATATCTGTTTCCACTACCCCAGAGGATATGCAGGAGCAAAATGCGCGAAAAGCGTTCTAAAAACCTTGTAAATGCCGATTTGTCACCAATATATCAGGAAGAATCAAACTGATTTCAAACGTAATGGTAGGAAATTGATGCTGACAACCTCTGCTCTAACATAGACGCTATTTTATGTCAGTATCACTATCACCTAGACGTTGAGGGAGCAAAAAAGCGTTCTAAATTTCAATTTTTGTGATCGGTACGGGCTAGCAACTTAAAATTAGGCAAGATACATATTTATTAGATATAAATAATCTTTAAGAACAGTTTCGAAAAAATTGGAAATTTAAAAAAGGGTGAAAAAGAACGAAAGCGTTCTGAAAACTTTGTAAACTGCGATTTCTACTCAATCTCAGGAAATGCCAAAGCTATTTCAAAAGTAATGGTTTCAAATCAATGGTGACAGTCCCTGCTATAACATAGGTTATATTTTATGTTGCTGCCACTACCATCTGAGGGTTGCAAAAGAAAAACATGTTCTAATTTGCGTTTTTTGCACAACTGAGGGGTCTAACACATTGAAATAAGGCATGGTATTTACTTAGAAGATGCAACTGCTTTCTATGAATTGTCGAAAGAAAATTTCAAATTTAAAAAGATGAAGTGAGCGAAAAGCGTTATAAATTACAATTTTTAAGCAAACTTATAAAATACCAAACCGATTAAAAAAATAATGATGAAAAATTCTTGGTGATAGAACCTGCTCAGAAATAAGCTATATTTTATGTCTGTGCCACTAACACCGGAGAGTTGCAGGTGCTAAAGAATTTCTAAATTGCGATTTCTGTGATACTGAAAAGTCTAGAAACTTTAATTATTTTACGGTAGTTACCTATAAAATATAAATGCCCTCGAAGGACTGTCGAAAATAAATTTGAATTAAAAGGGTTGAAGGGAAGGGGGGTACGAAAAGCGTTCCAAAAAAGTCCTAAATTGCGATTTATATGCAATTTCAGAGAATATAAACCGATTATAAAAGTAATAATTGTTTCGAATCAATGGTAACAGTCTCTGATCCTAAACAGGCTATATTTTATGCCGATGATTCTACCACTTTGGGTTCACAGGAACAACAAACGTTCTAAAAAAGGCCATTAAAAGCTTTCTAAATTACGTTTCTGTGGAATATTAGGAAATAACAAACCGATTTCTAAACTAATGTTGGAAAATTAATGGTGACAGTTCCTATTTCAACATAGCCCTTTATGTTGAGAGGGTGGTAGGACTTGGAATTTGACATGATAGTTAATTTTAAGATGTAAGAAGATGGTTTCTAAAAAATTCAAAACTTCAAATGAATACTGAAATGAGCGTATTAATTGAGCATAAAAGTTTCAAAATATTTTCTAAATTATCATTTTTTTAGTTTTATTTCGTTTTATTAATTTAAGTCTCATTTCTGCCTAATGCAGTGTAATAATGATGTTTAATCAAACTGTGTTTTAAATAGTAATTTTTGAATTATTCCTAAAAGTAATAAGTACCTTTTAATAAAATAAAAATTTAGTTAGCACTTTTTAATAAAAATTAGACATATAAATATCACTTGGCATATTTCAAGAATTACGTGAGGAAAGCCGCGGGGTTTGCTGTATCATATAAAACACTATAAAATCAAAACTAATAGTATTTCAAAGCTATATACGAAAGTGACATTTTTACATGTTTACATTATATTTCAAAGTAATAGTAGCACTTCAAAGGTCTATACGAAAGTGACATTTTTACATGTTTACATTATAAGTAATTTTGATTTTAAAAATATCGAAATAACTAGTCTATTAAGTCATATTTTACAAGTATTATGTATCAGTTTAATATATATATATATATGTAAAGCAAATATATATAAGAGTTTCAAGTGCAAGGAAAACATATTTGGTTACTTAGACATTCCGGTGTATATTATCAAACAAACAATAAGTATACGATCAAGTGAAAGGCTATATTGTTAAACCTTGGACATATGACACAATAGATACGCATAACATATACTTTAAAGCTGTTTTTAGCTTTAAAATTGTTAAACACGATTAAAATTGCTAAATACGATAAAACCTAAACTAATTATACACAGTTAGTTATTTATTTTAGAGTTTGTAACAAAATAAACAATAAGTAACTTACTATCTCCTGAGTTTTCGTAACAGTTATAATATTTATTCCAAGGAAACACAGGGTAGCAGATTTTTCCTTTCACAAATCTTTCATTCAGTACATCTGGACTTACGTCACGAATACTTGACAGTCTTTATTTGCAAATTCAGCTGCAGCCTGGCTGGATTCGACTAATTATTCCAAGCATATTAAAATAAACACAGCTGCAGCTCGGATAAAATTGCAACAGGGACTATGTTAACTGTTTTTTAATCAGTAATCATGACTTAGAAATATATCGGCAATCGGAGGACAAAATCCTTACCCAGGAACATCACTATAAATGAATTTCAAAATGGCGCTCGGAGTCATATGTCGTTTAAAATTTTTACACCTGAATTGGTGTAAAGCTTCCATATTTTCTTTAAAGGAATAAATTTACACCATTTTTAATCTATTATAACACTTAAAAGTGTGTTGACACCAGAAATAGCTCATATTAAACTTCATTCGGCATTTTAGAAGCCCAAATTAAGTGTAATAATACTCCCTTTTTTTTACAGTGTAGGTGAATTTGTGCGCATTATCTGTGCCATATATAATGTTTTCTTGACCACCTAGTATCGAACAAAATAATGATGTTTAGATTGTTTCTGAAAGAATGAAGAACCTAGTAAATCAACCCAATCAATTAAAAACGCTAGTAGCGTCTGAAAACTGAATGAGACGACGAGAAGTTGGGCAGGCTATGGAAGCACAAGTATTGGCGGATTTTACTAGATTAACGATCAATGAATTGTATAAATTAACACTTAGAATGTATCAAATAAAACAAGGAAAATCTTATACTGAGGAAAAACTCCGTGATTCCGGACATTAGGAATTATTTGTTCATAAAGAACCTAACTTATATTATCCTTGTTCACCTGCAATAGAAACATACGTCTTCGAAGATATATAACGCACGAATTCAGTACAATAACTGTTATTAACGGCATATTAATTCTTGGTATTGTCAGTGTAAAGTAGGAGTCGCTGTCGTGGGATGTTGTGCACATATTGCAGACTTTTTGTTCCATTTTTGATACCAAACGCATGTGGCAGAAGAAAAGCCTTACACTGCTGACTACAAGGATTATGTTCCAGATGCTGATACCTTCTGTTGGTCAGAAAGTGAGCAATTTGTCACAGAAGAGTCTGATTAATTAATTTTGATAATATTTTACATGTTTTGTTCATACCATAATGTTTAATTAATATTCTGATAACTTAAAATATTGAATGCCATGTGTACTGTATGTCATGTAATATCAGGTTGTTATTAAACTTTTCGAATTGTCTACTCTGTAAATAATTTATATGACCTACCCTAACGCATATATAAATATAATCATCAAACTCTTTTAGGCCAAAAACGCTACTTATGGATCCTGATTCTTTAAAAATTAATAAATCCTAAAATGATTAATATCATTTCCCTATATGGGATATATGGGACAGATATAATATCCTTTTATACTCAATATTAGAGAAAAGTTTCGAAAAAAATTAAATGTTACACAAGCCCTTGAGTAACGTTGACGGACGGAACAGACGACGCCTATAGGTGGTACGTATTTATATAATTTCGAATGCACTTAAAAAAAGGCTGAATATCGGAACGTAATGCTACACTGTAGAAAATAAAAAGTACGTCTTAATCTACCGAAATATAATTTAACTGCAATTGAAACGCATAATAATCTGTTCCGTGTTACCATTGATTCTAAAAAGCGTTGTTTATCTGCAGAAACCACAGGAACATACTTGTTAAACATTTTAATGTTCAAGAAATATGTTGTACCGGTGAACATGATAAAGTTACAGCATTAGCATTCACAGTTAAATTAATATTATTTTATTATAAACCGGAGGCACAAGCACAGACAATCACCTCATCGACTCACGGCTGAAATTTCAGATTTAGTTAAAACTAGATTCGCATATTAAAAGCCAATCGGTCTGCCAATTCATATCTCAGTCGTAAACATCTCAAAACCTGATTTCAGCGGGTGACTCGTAGGTTTACCATTGTGTTTTCCTGCACCCAAACGTATGAAAACATGGATCACATGGCTCAGGATAACACAATGGTAAACCTACAAGTCGACCGCTAATATCGGGTTTTCAGGTATTTTCCACCTAGATATGACTTGGCAGACCGATTGCATTTTAATATGCGAATCGAGTTTTAACTAGTTCTGAAATTTCACCGATGAACTTGATGAGGGCATTTTCTCTGCCGCTGCCTCAGGGTCTATTAGTCCTGCATGTATAAATTGAAATAAGCAGATGAAAATTTTAAACTGAGAAAAAACAGCATCAGAAATACATATATTGCATGTTGAGAAAATTGATTAATACACTGTAAAACAAATCGGAATCTTTTTTCCGAAAACTAGTGGCAACAAAATAAAATTTGTTTTTATAAATGCTTATTTAAATCTCGAAAATATAGTGATTTATGTGGCTTCCAACGATAAAGAACGCATTTTGAAATGGTGGGTCATTCGAAAGAGGATATTGTATACTTTCATTTGTGGATATGTTATATTTCTTGGACTAAGAAACATTTGTATTTACTATTTTTACCATGTAGGTTGAACATGTGGAATTTAATTTTCAGATAAAAATCTTCTCTAATTTTTGTTAAAAAAATCTTGATAAACAATAATGCCTAAGTAAACGATCGAAGTTTTTTCAGTCTAACCTGAAATAATACAATTAATTACAACTATGTTGAAGAAAAAAATTCCAAAAAAAATATTGCAAAAAGCCAATGTTATGTTATATGCAAAAGCATTTTGCTTTGCGTTTATGCCAATATAAAAAATTAGTTTTATTATATTTTCCTGAATTAAAAAAATCTGTGTTTTTGTTCAGTACTCTGCGGACATGTGGGAATTAATTTTTCTGCTTAAAATGTCCTTTTTATTTGCGTTAAAAAAATCTTGATAAGCAAATAAAGGAAGTTTTGTCAACTTAATGTGAAATAAATAATGTAATTATTTATACGTGTGTTCAACAAAAATAATCATTAAAAATATTATAAAAAGATTATGTTATATGATATGCAAAGAGCATTCTGTTTTGCATTTATATAAATATTGAAAATTAATATCAATCTTTTCAGGATTACTTCGACATTTGTAAACTAAAATGTTTCTAAAAAAAATAAATATAAATTATTCCTGAAATTAATTTTTTTTTTTTTTTTAATTTTGTTCATTGTGACTTCATAAATCCGGCATTCAAAAACCCGGCAACTTCGAAAATCCGGCATGAAAACCATCTTTTCCCTTCTTTTTTCTTTTACACTTTCAAGTTATGGGAGGAGAAATATAGCAATTATTTGTGAATTAAAAACTTCAAAAGCGACAAAAAAAAAAGACTTTTTTTTTTTTTTTTTTTTACTTTGTCACTGGCGATTATTTTCTGGGAGCTGCACCGTTGCTTAGCGGGGAGAACTTCTGGGACAACTTTAGTGAATGCATGCCACAATATATAGCCGGAACCAATTTTCGACAACGGTAACATCGATGATGAGGAAGAATTTTCAGACTTTCACATTTCCCATGAAAAGGCCGCAATTTATGAGCTCATTAAACACGCAAAATCTGAAAATGTATTAAGTTCGGAAAAAAGGGATATAGATGATTGGCCAAGCATTGACGAAAATGCATCAACAACGAACAATTTAACTTGCAGCAAGATCGCTGACGCTGAGCTAAATATAACCGCCGATAATGCTAGTAGCAGTTTAGAAGATGAGGATGAACAACCGAAAAAAATTTGTCACTAGTAAAATGCATTTATTTGACTGGAGAATTTATATATGCTTCAGAAAAACAAAAATGTATTTCCGAAATAAACATTCCTCATTTGTATAAATTGAAAAAAAAAAAAAAAACTTGTTAAAGAATGGTCCAAAAATTTGAATTATCGATGTTTGCGAAATTACAAGAGAAGAAATAATTTCAATCTTTATCACATTTTTTTTCTGTAACATAGAAAATATCAATTATTTTTTTTTAATATTTAACATTCTATTTTTCTTACATAATTATCACTTAATAATGAATTAAACTATGGCTAAAGGCACCATTAAGAATACTAGGGGATCGCACTCGGGCTTCCCGGGTTAAAGAATATAGGGGAAAACATTTTTTTTAATTGAAAACTAATAATTTTTTTATATGCAATAATTTTTTTAGATTGCCCACTTACATTAAAAAAGCATTTTTCATATGGAAAATACGAATTATACAATCAAATAAATTTTTGAAATTTATCAAATGGATATTTTCTGGATGTTAGCATTCTGGATGTTAGTCTGGATGTTAAAATGGATATTAGCCGCATGCTAAGAGTTATTTGACTAAGATTGTGCTACTTATGACATCCTTTTATATTCTGATAATTTCAGAGATTATACATGTCTGTTAAATTTGTGCTTTATTTATATTATTTTATTTATTTATTCATAGGGAAGTTTTTTTTTTAATGAATATTAGCCGTAAGAAAATGATGAACTCTTTATTTTGTTTTAAGGGCAAACGGATTAATCTTTCGTAATCGAGCTCCGCGCGATATAGATAAATTAAAAAATATTTCATGCTTTAAAATTGTTTCTAAAAGCATAGACAAACAGTAAACTGAGATGAACTTTACAAACAAATTCCATTTGAAAGAAAAAAAAAATCCTATTTGGTGATCTAAAAATTTAAATTGTACGATTACAAATATGTTAGATTTGTGTTTTTACAATATTATTCTTCTATTTGTTTATAAAAGAAGTATTAGTTTCGTTCATTTGTCTGTCACAAATGTGTTAGATTGGTCGTTTTTCTAATAGTATTATTTTATTTGTTTATAAAGGAAGTATTAATTTCGTTATGCAAAAATAGTCAGAAACAAATGCTGAAAAATCTTTGTTTGCTTTATGAGCAAAATATTTATTATTATTATGTATTGAAACTGGCACTTGATAAGATAAACTTACAAAAAACCATGCTTAAAAATTATTTTAGAAAATATAATACATCAGTCAATTAAGATACAATTTTTAAACAAATTGCATTTGAAAGATAAATTTTCCCTATGCGACGAAAATTGAAAATGTACGATGGTCAGAAGATTAAGAAATTGCAGTAGCGAAAATTTCAAGACCGAAATTTGATCGTGAAGTGTTGCCATTTGCAAAATGACGTCAGCATTACGCACAGATAAGTTTGTTCTTTATAATATAGATACTTAATCAGTAAAACATAATAAAGATCAGTTATAAGAATGTGGTTATCAACTGAGGCTCTTATGCTTGGTATTCCGGAATAAAAAAACAGCAATTTTCACCTTCTCAAAATTTGCATACGCTCTTCTCCCATCCATATTCATCATTAAAAAAAAAATTGTATTTTGTTTGATCATTTAAAAATCATTTCAACTCAAATCTTGAAGTCACGATTGTTAGCCCCACCTTTTATGTAAACAGACACACCCTTTACTTGAGATTCTAATCTCAATTCCGGAGAGTAAAAATTTCCGCAATTTATGTTTTTTAGACGCATTTGTATTAAAATATTTAGTTTTATCTAAGAAAATGGTCGTTTTTTTTCTTTTAAATATGACTTCATTTTCACTTAAATAAGCATTTCGCCTAGTGTATGAAACTTAGTATGAGTACACATGCATAAGGAAAAACAATATAGAAAATTTATAAGGAAAAATGGGTGTTTTCAAAAGCAGTATGTCATTTTCCGTTATTATACACCTAATATAATATTCTGCTCCCAGAGGGATTTTGCGACACTAAACCCTATACAACAATTTTTATCAACAATTTTGATTTTTTTTTCAGAAAATAGCATGAATAAAGATAAAAATACCTCATTATTTATCTCTTGTTTGCAATAATGAAAGCTATCTAATTTTCACCATTTTGAAGAAATTTCATAAAATACTTTTAAAATTAAATTATAAAAGTGGGGTAATAATAATAAAAAAACAGGTAATGCGATGACATCTAGAAATAAAGAGCTTTCAGTAAAAAAAAAAAAAAAAAAAAAAAAAAAAAAAAAAAAAAAAAAAAGTAAAATTGGCTCAGCAGAAAGATCAGGGCAGATGACTAAAAAACACACTTGTGTTTTAATTATACAGATTATATAAAATTAGGAAAAATTAAATTAAGCACATTATGTTATTTTCATAAAATTATAGTAGAATGTTCTAAAGAATAGCATTAAAATTTCATTATTCGAGAGAATTTGGGGCAAAAACTTCAGGAACATGACATTATTTTAAACCACGAATTATTTTTTTTCTTGTCTAACTCGGCGAAGCAAATCCATCCGTGCGATAATCATAAATTTCTGTAATATAAATCGCTATTATTTGCATGTCACCTCTCTTCTATAAATACACTTTCAATTTTTGTAAAACATTGCGTTTTATCGGTCTGTGATTTCGATTAAATTATTTTCAAAAGTGAAGCATTTTCACCTGTGAAGAATTTCAAAGCAGCTGGGCTGTGAAAATGACGCACTTCTACAAAACATAATTCAGGTTTAAGAATTAAAATACATGCTTTTTTATAAAATGACGTTATTTGCATCCGCTAAAGCAAACCACTTTTTCAATCCATACTTAAACTTCGTCTATAGAAAACTATGCATATGATGTCATTATCACGGAATAACAGACACTATTCTTGACATAGCCCATATTTTAATTTAAACTTTTTTTTCAGTTTTTATAAAAAAATGGCAACAAAAAGATACAGTATCTCCTATTTTCGACTATTTTCCGTTTACTTTCAATGACTTTCAATAGAAATGGGGTACTTTTGTTGCCACGATAAGAAAAAATTTATTAAAAACTACAAAAAAATTAATATCTCAAAAAAAAATTGAGATACAGCTTTAAAAAGATTGCATTTAAAAGTACATTTTTTTCCTTATACGACGGTGTAAAAATTTAAAATGTGCGATGTTTAGAAGTGTAAAAATTTGCAGTAGCGAAAATTGAGAAACCAAAATTTTATTTCAAATTTCAAAGTGTTGCCATTTGCAAAATGACGTATGCGTTACACACAAATATGTTTGTCCTTTATAATATAGATAGTGCAACTTTTGATATTCCTTCAAAAATCCGGAATAAAAAAAAAATCGGCTAAGTCTCGATCTCGCTAATGCCGGATTTTTTAAGCTATACCGTATTATTAAAAGGGGCAAGAGCGCTCAGTTATTGGTAATAAATCCATATTATGAAATGTTCATTAACACTTAAAGTTATACAAAACTTAGTATTCTTCGCATTCTTATATTTTTGGCACAGTTTGATGCAATATGTAACTGAAAAAGAAGTATTTATGCAGAATTAACTGCTAACTGAAATCACTCACGTGCATTGAGACATTAATTTCAATACTGTTCCTATTCATTTGCTGTTTCAAAGGAAGAAGAATAATACTTAAGGTATTTGTAATCATTGTGAGAATTTCAAACACTAACAAACATGTAAATGTTTTCTCATAAATCTGTGGCGTTACTTTTGTGGAATTTTGATGAAGCTACTATGAAATTCATCTACTCGTATTTCGTACAACGGAATATGGCATATGCTTGAATGTGTTTTAAATTTAAGATAAATATTAATAAAATATCTAATTAGTTGATGTTTTGAGATAAAGGATTTATTTTACTTCTGTTTGTTACCACTCTTAACTGATTTTTACCACTGGCAGCCCATATAGATCTTTTACTTTTTATGCTTGGATGTCTGATAAAAATAAAAAAGCTTTAAACATCATATAACATAAGTACTTTGCAAGTTTCTAACTCTGAGCTCTTGCTATACTAAAGTACTCTAACAATAGTAACAGATAGCACATGCAATTTAGCAGATATTATTCTAATTCACCTTCTAATTTTTCAGTATTGGTGTAGTCGAAGGATTGGTACGACATATTTTATTTGATAAATATGTATTCTGCGAAAACATTGCTGAATATTAATTATTAATAATTATTGATATAGCAGAAAGGTTTAAAAATTGCTTTTTCAATGTAGATAGCAACGTATATATCACATTCATATTCAGATATCACGACCACGATTCCAAAGGCCTTTCAATCGACCAGGAATAGCTTAGAAAATAATCAATCAGAAGTTTATAAACACAGTACATTTCTCAGGTTTACGCAAATGTTTGTGGAATAAAATGACTGTCCATAAATTTCTGGAACACCTTTTTGTTAATTTCAGATATAGACTGATACCTGATATTCAGTTTTGGTTTTTCTTTTAAATGTTTCTAAAAATAAGGGGAATATTTACAGAATCATGGAAAACTAGGAGGTTACAATGTTTTATTGTTAATGGATCTGAATATGTTGTAAGTGTAAAACAAATGCAAAAATAATGTCGCTCATGCATAAAAATCTCTTAATCTGAAAAAAATAATTAACTATGTCGAATCCAGATCAATCCCGTCAGGAAATTATTAAAAATAATACATAGTATTCAATAGAAAAACAGCAGCAAATTGGGAGAGATAGCAATGTATATCAATACAAACATACTACACATATACATTAATATATCAATAAAATGATACTTACACCTTTGTCTTCGAAGTAGATATAAGACATGAGGAGACTGTAAACATGACGATAATTATGTTGGAAGCCTTCTAGAAAATTTCATTGCCATATAAATTACGTCGAAAGGATTGAAATAACAAAATAATAAAAAAATTAAGATATATATTATTAATAAAAACATAAAATTTTACTATTAGGTTGAGCAAAATTTCTAAAAGGCCTAACGATTCTGAAAGCCGTCGATGAGATTAATGAGGATGAAGGTGCTAGTAACGGCGACAAACGTAGCCAGTAAATCCGGAGTATGACAGAACGGTGGCAAAAAGTGGTGGACTATGATGGTCTCTACTTTAAAGAATAGTCCTTCTTGCTTTTGTTGTTAATTTGCGCATAACAACGCAAGTTTCACAAATTTCCCAGAACTTTTTGCTCAACCTAGTAAAAAGGGCCGAAAGTTGTTCATCAACTGATCCTATTTTATTTTGTGCGCAATATTTTATCTTAATGGAAGTGTACACTGAGCCATGCCTATATGTACCGACAGTTACAACATTTTAGTATATTAAGTGTCGACTTCACTTTTTTTTTTTTTTTTACACGATTGGCGTCCATATGAAGTACTGTTGTATTGTTAGCGCATTTCCGTCGAAGCAAGGTGGATCTGTAAACTTCCTTTCTAAATTATTCATTGTTCTGCAAGCCAAGAACAAAATAAGATTCAGCATCGCATGTTAGTATTAGTTCACAGGAGAGAATATTACGACAAAGGTTTGGTTGGTTGTGTTTATGACGACCAATTATCAACACGAGGGATATAGGCCCTAAGTGGGTGTCCAGAACCACTCGGCCACTGGTGGGGCTACGACAAAGGGAATTATGGCGCATTCGATCTTTTTCAGTTATGGATATAGAAAAAATGTCAATTCTCATCTCACAAGTATATTTACTCCAACAATGATAGTTCCCCACCAGTAGCCGAGAGGTTCCGCTCTCGAAGCTGGTAGACGGGAGATGCTGGGTTCGAGCCCAATCGTGCCCGTAGGCCTAATCATTCGGAGCTTTCGTGGTTTTCTTCCAACCGTGGATTTCTATGCGTAAATACGAGTTAGGTTCCCATAGGAAGACCCCCCCCCCGGGCCTATATCCCTCGAGTAGATAATTGGCCGTCAAAAATCAACCTAACCCAACAATGATTCTATATTAAAATAAATTTTGAACATTTGTATTCCTCTTTCTTTTAGCTTTCTTTGAGGTCCAGAGAATTAAAAATTAATTTTTTTACTAAGTCAATTGTTAGGAATTTTTGCAGAAAAATTTAATGGAAATTGCAAATACTGAGCTGTTTCTTCGTTTTTTTTTTGTTTTTTTTTTTTCCAATCGCGAACATATTTCTATTTTATTTGTTTTCCTTTTCGCAATTTATGTTTCGTAGTTTTTAAATAACGTGTATGTGGAGAACATTTATTTCAGACGATTAAAATTGTGGCATCTTCGCAGTTTTATTTTTTCCGGTTCCTTTTAGCGTTTTACTCACCATTTTCGAAATAATATTCGTAACCAACAGAAAACCAGGTAGCACACGAATTTTCTGCAAATCCCGATATAATCCTGGAAATCCTGGTATTTAAAAAAAAAATGGAAATAGGTCATTGGAAGATGATATAATAAAAATGCATTCCATGTTAGCGTATGTTTAAAGATACTTCACCGTTTCAAAATTGGAAGTATTTAAAGTAAAACTTTTAAGATAGAATCACAAGGATCCATAAAATATTTCAGTTTGAAATTGCCTTTCATTTAAACAGATATGCGGTATATTGTAATTACTAAGTATTTTAAAAATATAAGTGTTTCATTAAAAGAAGAATATTGCTCAAAACTACTTAAGTATTATTTTAAGTTATATAAAATACTTTGGGGATATTTATTTTCTACATACATTACATAAAAATTTTGTTGAATGGAATAAAATCTAATATGTGTTGATAACAAAATACTATAACATGGAATACTGAATACTGAAGCTGCAAAATTTTGTTGTACAATACAATTTACAAAATTTTGACATATGATAGTTGTAAACGGTTATTTTAGATTAAATAAATCTGCTACATATTTACAAATCATAAATCTGTGTCTATAGGAATTTCGGTTTCCTATTTATATATTTCTACGAATATTGATATATACAATTTCAGATTCTAAAGAAATTCCCTTTATTTGTTATTATGTAACTTCACGCAATCCCCTTTACAAACATTTTTCATCTTTGATTTTAAAAAAAAAAATCAATCTTCTTTCAGGTATCGATATCTATACGTGCAAGTCGAGCGGAAATTGTTTTTTGAAGCATGAGAGAAAGATCAATTATATTTAGAGTGAATAATAATAGAAGAAAATTTAATAATCTGACAAAGATAAAAACGTTTTCAAAAACTGTATAGCAGTAACAGTTTTATTTATTTATTTATTTATTTTATTTAAAACTATAGCAAACCAGTATATCACTAAACTGATTTTTGCAACTGTAACAAAACAAAAAAAGTAAAAAAAAAATGGTATTAAGCGAATGATAACGTCAATATCGCATTGCAATAAAGTTATGTTTTTTTAACTCTTTATTCTCCGATGGGACATTTAAGTCCTTTTGAAGAAAATGCAACATAAAATTTAGGTACTACTTGATTATTCCGTCGATCAATTTCGCCAAATTATACAAATCGCCAAACTATTGGCCAACATATGGAAAAATGCTTCTGTTCTAAAATTTTAAGATAGGAAACAAATTAACGAGTTTAAATTTAAAAAACTCACAAAAGAATAGGGTTACTTTAATGATGGTGTTCACTTATGACGTAGCGACATACCAAATATAAAATTAGATTTATATAAATGATTTCGGAGAAAAGAATACGAATAGTTTACGCATTTAAATGCACAGTTATTAAATTAAATCAATTTTAAAGATATTGCATTTGTGAATAAAATGTAAGTATTTTAAATGTAATAATCCAATTTATTACGGCACACAAAAAATATCAAAGATAACGAAAAATTGTAAGGAACCTAATGCTCTTTATTTATTTAAAAATGTAGACGGGTATAACTATGAAATGTATGTAAACATTAGAAACAGGCTGTAAGCAAAATAAATAAATAAATAAATATATAATTTAAAATATCAAAATTTGCAGTAATTTTAAATAACGAAAGAATAAATAAATTACTGAAACATTTATGAAAATACAAATAAAATGTCGAATAATAATAAAAAAAACTTGATGACATAATAGATCGGGAGGCGGTAGCACAGACAATCACCTCATCGAGTTCACGACTGAAATTCCAAAATTAGTTCAAACTCGTTTCGCATATTAAAACGCAATCGGTTTGCCAAGTCATATTTTGGTGGAAACACCTAAAAACTAAGATTTACCGGTTTACTCGTAGGTTTACTGTAGTGTTTTTCTGCTCCCAATCATCCATGTTTTCATACATTTGGTTGCAGGAAAACACAATGGTAAACATACGAGTCAACCGCTAAAATGTGGTTTTCCTATGTTTTCCATCAAGATGTGACTTGGCAGCCCAAGATCTGACTTGGTTATTACTACTTTTACGTTACTTACATTTAACCCCGTTATAGCGAACCCTGTATATAACGAACTTCGGGATATAACGAACGAAAATTTTGGTCCCGCCTTTTTCCTATTGTATTTAATGCTAATTTATCCTTTTAAAGCGAACCTCAGAAATCTTAAAAATCGGCTATAACGAACATTTTTTCCAGTCGAGCATGGTTTTTTTTACTTTTCTGCAGTTGTGAAAACAGGACTTCGACTCCAATTTCATAAGAAAATGTATGCCGGATAGTGAAACGTGGTGCAAATCAGCTATGTCTTTTTTTAAAGGGAGAAACAACTGCATTCTTTCTATTTAATGAAAGCCACTCTGCAGGTGTGATCCCGCGCACCCGTCAATCATTTTCCTTATTCCTAATCACAGCTGTGTGTAAAACTGGAGACAGAGCCGAAAATGAGGGAGAGGCGCGAAAAAGAGAAAAAACAGTCAGCGTGTTGGGAGGGGGGGGGGGATGCTCTAGCAGAAGAAGTAAAAGTATGAACATTAAGCACATACGCATCTGTGCTAGGTGAGGGAGGAGGAAGTAAAAATCAGATCACGAGAACAAGGGGAAAGGTGGTCTCAGAGTCGCGCCTGAACAAATATTTCCAGTCGTTTCATCTCGTTCACTCATTTTAATGTGTCTCTTTAGAGAGCCTGTGCATCATAATCTCTGGATCCAGACTTCAAAGTTGAAAATTCACTTTTAAGAAATCATTAGGACATCATGTCGAACAAGCGTAAAGCATTCTACATCGAAGAAAAATTAAGCATCATAAGAGAAATACAAAATGGCGGTAGCCAAGCTGACATTTACCGAAATAGAGATTTATCGAAATATACAGTTGGAGCAATATGGAAAAATAGAGAAAGCATACTTTCTGCTTTCGAGAAAAATTTGAACTCTCAAAAAAAATTGAGAAAAGCTGAACACCAAGAAGTGGAAGAAGCTTCATTAAAATGGTTTAGCTTTCAAAAAAGCCGAAATGTACCAGTTTCTGGGCAAATGCTTCAGTCAAAAGCTGATGAATTTGCCAGTAAATTTGGAATTCAATTTTCGTGTTGTAATGGATAGTTAGATAGATTTAAAAAGCGGAACAACACACATCTTTCGGGAAAATTGTCGGAGAATCGGCAGGTGTTTCAACATCCGACATCGATACGTGGAAAGAAAAAGTTTGGAATAAAATCTCTCGTGAATACGACGAGAATGACAAATATAATGCTGATGAAGCTACACTGTTTTACAAGATGATATCAAACCAGACATTAAAATTTAATGAAGAGAAATGTAACGGCGTAAAATTGTCAAAAGACAGAATCGCATTTCTTGTGTGTGTGCCAATATGAGTGGTACTGATCGTCGTAAGCTTCTAGTGATAGGAAAATCTAAGCACCCCAGATGCTTCAAAAATATCAAACGGCTTCCCGTTGCTTATAAAGCAAACCGCAAGGCGTGGATGATTAAGGAACTGTTTGAAAAAGAGTTTCGAAAGTGGGATCGTGAATCGTCAGCTAAAAAGTGGAATATTCTACTTCTGCTTGACAATTGTAGTGCACACAAAATCGAAAAACAGTTTCATTCGATTAGAATTGTACTCTTTCCCCCGAATGCAACATCTGTAGTACAGCCCAGGGTGTCATCAGAAGTCTTAAATGCCATTACAGGAAGCAGTTCATTTTACGAATTTTAGAGGGATATGATAAAAATGTGAAATGTGACGTTTCTCTTCTTGATTCACGTATAATGCTCGAAAAATCTTGGCGGTTTGTTACGGATTCTACATTTAAAAAATGTTTTCCACATGAAGGCCTAGCAAAGAATATTGAAGATACAGCGAATATTGAAGAAGCAAAGAATGTTGAAGAAGAGGATGATGAAAATTTACCTATCGCGATTTGGATAGAAAAGCACAAAATTTCATCATTCTCAGTTTGTGACATGCAATTGTTTGAAGCATGTGATGTTGAAGTCATTACATGTGATGATCCTACTGATGAAGAGATTGTGGAAGAAGTTAAAATAAATCATTCTGAAATCGAAGATTCTGCATCTGATGCCGATGAAGAGGAGCACATAAATGACGAAATCCCCATGATCTCAGACGCTACAGCAGCGATGCGTATAATAAATAAGTTTTTGTCTACAGAAACAGTGGAAGAAAGAGTGTTGAAGTCATTTGATATACTAGGCAAAGAAATTCATAGTATATTTTTGAAATCGGCATCGGGTCAGCAGAAAATTACCGATTATTTCTGTAACAAAACAGTGAGCAACAATTAAAGGTAAAATTAATTTATTCATGTTTATCTTCATTGTTAGTTAATTTAATTAGTATTGTGTTAGTTTAATATAACCGATTTTAGTCAATTTAATTCTTTAATGGTTAGATTTAATAGATTTTACCCTTTTTTAATACATCATTATTGAATATACACACAGCAACTAATGAGTTATACATTTTGTGAACTCTAACATTTTTCTTAACGGTTCGGATATTGCGAACCACCAGATATAGCGAACAAAACCTTCGGTCCCTTAAAGTTCGTTATAACGGGGTTCGACTGTACTATAATATTATTCCTATTAAAAATTAAGCGTGTAAAATTTATAGTTTATTTATAGGGACAACAAAATTTACATTACAAGCAATGTGAGAAAGTGTTTCAAGTGAATTTTAAAGATGTTTCACAATTTTTAACATAATGAAAAGAAATGCATTTATGAAGTGCCCTAAAATATGCTTTCTGCAAAAAATAGTGTATAAAGCCTTTATTATTCATTTAGATGGCCATACAAGAGAATTCCATTACATAATGGTTTACGGAGTTAAAACGTTTGTAGCGTATTCTAATTATGTTACACTATTTCAAATATTACAAAACTCATATACATTACTGACTACAAAATACTTGCTTTAGAATATGCTGCGCATATAATTTATCGTTCATTTACAGAGACACACAAAAGATTTCGGATACAGTACTGTATTCGTCAGACCTAATTGTTAGAAGTGCATTTTCAGCTACGATATGCATTTTTAAGTTTAACTAAGTTTGTATATTACGGGTATATGTAAATGCTATAGATCATAGGCAGGGCCACACAAAAGAATTTATAAGCATTACTATATATGAGCATAAATTGCTTAAAGAGGTTTTTTAAGTGAGTTAGGTATTTTCAAGCTCAACTACATTTAGTACACTAAGAGATGTTTGTAGAACATAAATTAAATCATATACAGGGCCACACAAGGAGCTGGTTAAATGATCTTTTATGGGTGATATTTCTAAAAGTGTTATTTCAGTAGATTTAAGCATGTTTTTGCCTGAATGAAATGTGACTTGAATTTTTCTATACAGGAAAATTTGAATGAAATTTCTTGTATAGAAATCTACAGGCAATGCACATACACAGGGCTGCACAAAAGAATTCCTGTATTTTTTCTGGATTGCTGACTCTGAGTTTTCACACTGTTATGTGTTTTGTTACTAAACTAAATTTTAACATACTATGTAGAATACATATGAACTTACAGATGAAATACAGGGCTGTACAAAATAATTGAAGAACAATTCCGGCTACGGACCCATATTTTCTAAATCCTGTTTTTCAAATATGTTATATGCTTTCTAAAATGATTACTTGGCTTAACAGTGTTCTCACTTTGAGGGGCTTCCGAGTTGACTTCAACTTTACGCCTATTCTATTGATGAATGGTCTAAAATGAATGAGCCTTTGGGATAGAAAGTCTAACTGTAGTAAAAATACTACGTAATAGTTTTATTAAAAATAAAAATATAAAAATATAAAAATGTAAAATTACTTTTTTAAAAAGTAGTATTATAAATGTAATATAGTAAAAAAAAGTTACTGGTTTATAATTAAGAGAGAAATTAATTAGAGAAATAAAATTAAATAAGTTAAGTTTAAGAATGTATAAGGACAGTTAAGAGAACGGGAGCTCAAATTAAATTCAAAGGAAGTTTAAGAAAGGGGATCGAAAATATTTATACCTACTTGTACTTCGGTACGCATCGCTCGCACATAAGGAATAAGAAAAAAAAACTTCCAACATGGATTTTGCACACAAGGAATGTGAGAGTTAAAAAACAAGCTTTAAAAATGGATTTCAGTTAAAAGAGGTTCAGATAAAAGAGGTTCTACTGTATATATATATATTTCTTTTTAAATAGGTTATTCGAATTTTCAGCTTAACACGAAAAAAAGGGGGTTATACAAACTATAAATATTGCTTCTCTCATAGATTAATATGAAGCATGGAAATAAAACTGTTTATTTTAGAAGTTATTTATGTACCGCAATACATTTGTATGGGGCAATATGGAAACTATCAAGATTTTATGGAGCCCTTTCTTTTTGAGAAAAAAAGATTAAACGAAGACAGATGGATTTCTCTCTTTGGATAATTTTTTCTAAACTTAAACGTTTAGAAACGAGGGATTTTTTTGCTTCAGCTAAATTCGTTTTCAGCGTTTCTTTAATAAAGATGAATAATACTTTAGATTTGAATAATACTTTTGATTTTAGAATTTATTTGTTAATATAAACGTCAAATAAAACATTTCCTTTTTTTGATATTACATGTGTATAAAACGGAAGATAGACATGAGGCATTAATACTTTTCTAGCATAATTTAGAATCTAAAAGATATGCCAGCTGTTGGATATTTTGACAGTTAAAAAAAAAAGTTTTAATATGTTTGACCGTTCCGCAAAAATAAATTTAAATTTAAGAATATATATATATATATATATGGGTCTTTCCTCACAACTTTTTGACTTTTAGGAAAAAAATCTGAGAAAATTAATCTTGCTAAAATAACATTTTAATCTGATAGACGAATACCTTAATGATTCAAAATAAAGAAAAAATGGTCAGCATCGAAAGATTTTTTATTTAACTGAGGTTTAAGTTAAACTTGCGAGTTTAATTTTTCTTACCATTTTACCCTTATAACTTTTTATTTTCGTCTAAATTTTTATTATAATGAATTTGCATAGTACCCACAGGACATTCAAATAAGAAATAATAACAATGTAGTACTTTTAATACAGAATTTTTGTATAATATTGTCTTAAAGGGGTGTTAAAGAAGAGACGGTAAGGTAAAAAAAGGGACGAAATGGTAAAAAAAAAAAAGTGACGGTAAGGATGGAACGGTAAGGAAAATTACCCCCTATTTTTAAGAATATCATGTTAAGAGTAAGTGATAGCCCCAATGTTCATTGATTTTTAGAAAAAGTTGTTAACACTGGATTATACTATGTTTTTTTTATTTATTTATTTACCTCGAAAAGTGCAGGAATAAAACTTGGGGACGGTGAGACTACCAATAAAGCCATGATGCTTGAAGTTGATATTTAAATGCTGATTTAAATTCTACAGTAAATTTCCTGCCAAAGAATTTTAGACATTCTTTCTCTAGCATACTTCTGCATCAGAAAAAACTTGAGAAAAATTCTGTGGCTGCATCTGAAATGATTTTTTGTATAATTTTAGACGAGGGATGGTAAGGAATCTAAAACCCAGGGACAGAATTTAAAAAATAATAACAAACCTAAAAATGTGTGCAGATTAATTTTTAGCTACATATTTATGTAAAACAATAGTTCCAGTTTCAGAAAAAATTACATTGAATGATTTTTATTGAAACAATTTTATCCAGACAGCTTGAAACTTAAAAATCAGAATCAGGGACACGGGACGGTAGATGAGTTTTCTGGTATTTGGACCCCCAACATCGTCCAAAACTTATTTATCTCGGTAATATTGTTATACAACCATGCAATGGGATGTTCCCCAGTATATGAAATAAAAAAAACACAAAAAGCGTATTAAATAAAAAATTATTATTCAGGGACATGAAAGTCAAATGATTGTGAGAATGCCCCATATATTTGTTACATTATTAGATCTAATTACGCGAATTCCTTATCTTATTCTAATTTACTACTTTATATTCATTAAATACTTATCCTTAAATAATCTATATCGTTAACTCCGTTAAATTCCCTTTAATTTAATTTCTCACTTGTCTAAATCGCTTAAATATTACGCTTTTATTATTCTTAAATTAAATGTTCCATTTCCGCGCTTTTTTTCTTTCGAGAATATTCTTTTAGCTTCCATTTTTACTTTCCCGTGCATTTCTGAGGTTATCCCTTTTTCCTTCAAATTCATCCGCTTGCTCTATCCGCACTCTTTATATGACGTGACATTCTTTATTATTCATTGGTTGAGAGAGCGATCTACGTCATATTTGTATCCTTACATTGGAGGAAGAAAAAGTCGATACTAGCTGTGTTTCAGCAGAATTTCTCGTATTTCTACTTTGATGACTTCCCCTGGTCGCCGTCTGATATTTTCTATTATCTATAATTTCTCACCCATGATTAAATACTACGTAGCGATGGCTTGATTTAAATTTGAATCGGTTGAAACTACACTGCCGAAAGCTCTTTCAATAAAAGCCTGAATTTAAATTACGCATTGACTCAATTATTTCCGGAGAAACCTACACTGGATAAATGTGCTCCCTGCCCTACCACTCGATGACCGCAACTACCTTCCAACATCCATGTTGATTTACTACGAAACATTTTATTTCAGCTTAATCTAATGTACGGCTTCCAGATTGATTATTCATCTACTATGACATCGAAACTAACCACACTTTCGAATTACCATATAACGTAATATCGTTATATATATATATATATATATATATTATAGATATCAAATACAAACATATGTTGGGGATGGCTTATTTAAACAGAATAGGAGAGATAAATAATTTGGGAGAACACATTTTATTCGATTAGCTATGCACAAAAGAGGGCTTTGTTTTCGTTAGCAGAATTTTCTATTCCCCCTTTTTTACCATCGACTTAGATACGGGTTTCCGATTTTGCAGGATTTCACTGAAAAAGTCTTATACTCGTCTTATACATAGATCGGCTTATAGTACACGAAAATCACGGTAATGTCCAATTCGCAGCTACCATTTTATAGGTGACTTTGTGCTCATTATCTGTGGATTTGTAATACTTTTCGACCACCTAGAATGAAGCAAAATAATGATACCAATCAATTAAAAACGTTGGTAGAGTCTAAACACTGGATGAGACGACAAGTATTTTGGCAGAGAATGGGAGCACAAACATTGACGGATTTTCCTATACTAACGATCAATCAATTGCGTAGCTTAACACTCGGAAAGTGTATCAAATGAAGCTTAATAAAGCTTAATCATAAAGATATATAACGCATGGATTTAGTCCAGCAACTGTTATTCTCCGCGAAATTTTTGGTACTGTCAGTGCAAAGCAGTATCCCGTGTCGTGCGTTGTTGTGGACATATGACAGCCGTTTTGTGGTATTTGGGATACGAAAGGCATGTATCAGAAGAAAAGTCTCACACTGCTGACTACAAGGATTATGTTCTAGACGCTGCTAATTCCCATTGGTCAGAAAGTGAACAGTCTGTCACAGAAGTGTCTGCAAAATTTAATCATTCTAGTTTTGATAATATTTTACATGTTTTATTCATCGCATATTGTTTAATTATAATTGTAATATCTTAAAATATTTAATGCCATGGCTACTTTTTGTCATGTAATTTCATGTTGTTTTTAAACTTTTCAACTTGTCTATTCTATATTTATAATTTATATGAGCTACCCCAACACATACATAACTATAAGAAACAAACTCTTTTGGGCCAAAAACGCCCCTTAAGGTCCCCGATCCTTCACTTTTGTAGTTCCAAATCAAACTGCAATGG
The DNA here is from genome assembly GCA_963932465.1 of Maratus speciosus. NCBI lineage: Eukaryota > Metazoa > Arthropoda > Arachnida > Araneae > Salticidae > Maratus > Maratus speciosus. The sequence goes on from OZ010790.1 coordinate 42,923,620, forward strand.
GTTAGCTATTTAAATATAACATACAAATTACTCGGGGAATAAGATGGAATACTGGAATCGCAAATTTAAATTTCGGGAAATCAATTTATGTGAAAAGCATCATAGGTTTCAATTCATAAATATTATTTTCTGAATCTGCATTTAAAGACGATATAATTCTCTATGGAATGACTATTTTCGTTTTTCTATACATCTATTTCGCACTACAATAGATACGGAAGACGTTCGGTTTTTTCTAAGACTGTACATTTATAAAATTATCTGTTAACGGAGATTTATTCTTCAAGCACAAATTTCAAGGAATTGTTTAAAATTTACAAATTTGAATGTGCTGGTTTAGGAATCTGCATTCATTGTTCCTGAAAGACAGAACAATGATATTTCCCCTTGTTTAGTAACTTGTAGTAAGAAACTGTGTGTAAATTAAATAACAACTAGATTTTTTAAGAACCTTTAGAAACAAAATAAAGGAATAAAGTTTTAAAAATTCAAAATTATTCTTGGTCTAAATACTTCTTTAATCTTAAATTCTAGAACATAAAATACATTCTAAATCAATTTTCTTGCATAATGAAATTTATACATCTGCTAAATATAATTAATTAAAAGATGCAACTGAAAGGTTTTTATAAAAAAAATATTTTTCCCTATACATCTGTGAAATTCAGAGGGAGTTCCTAAAATAGGAAACAATCCTTTACATGGTGTTTTCACAAAGTTTCAAGACTGGCCTAAGAACACAAAATTTATTAAGCATTTTTGTACAGCGAACTAAAATTCTTCGAAATATGACTCTTGGACATCATCACATCGCTGCCAGCGTTTATCCCATGGTTCATAGGCTCCGTGGAAGCCTTCGCGGGCAAGGCTGTTAAGGGACCTCGTTGAAGCTGCCTAGATCGCTGGAATCGTGTCGAATCGCTTCCCTTTCAAGTCTTTCTTGATCCGGGAGGACAAAAAAAGGTCGCTGGAAGAGAGGTCGGGGCTGTAGGGTGCTCGATCTTTCAAATGGTGGATCACTCTAGAGTAAAATTGACCTTACCCGCCGAGCCCGCCCAGACATCAGAGAAGATTGGATTGTTCACCACAACAATGCGCCCTCTCACACGTCGCTTGCTACCGCCGAAGTTTTGGCTAAGTTGAACGTGGCAATACTCTCGCAAGTCTCCTATAGCCCCGAACTCGCTCCCAGTGTCTTTGGTTTGTTCCCCCTGATCAAGAAATACCTGAAAGGGAAGCGAATCGACACAGTTCCAGCGATCCAGGCAGCTCCACGAGGTCCCTTAACAGTCTTGCACGCGAAGGCTTTCAGGAAGCCCATGAACAATGAACAAAAAAAAAAAAAAAAACGCTGGCAGTGGTGTGTTGATGCGCAATGGTCATATTTCAAAAAAATTTCGCTATACAAAATTGTTTAATAAATTTTGTAATATTAGACCAGTCTTGAAACTTTGTGAACACACCATGTATTACAATTTTTTTAAATGTCTTTCTTAAATTGTCTGATTATATTCTTCTACAGAACGAAGGCAATGGAGACTTAACTATGCCTTTTCTATTTACTGAAATGATTATCATTCATATGTCGCATGGGATACCAAAATCACGTAATGTTTGTGTACTTTTGTTCATAATTTTTTTTTTGGAAAGTATAGTAAAATAAACAAATTTCAGTTTATTAAATTATATTGTTTAAAAACGATCGCTGATAAGAAAATATGTTAATAAGGAGTCTAAACTGATATCCTGTCAAATAGAATAAAGCCTTTCAAGCTTGAATAAAAGAATTACCCAAATGTATAGTTGTAGATTATAGTAATTTATTAGATTAATTTTACTAAGATGAATTCACTTAGTGAACAAACAAACTTTCTTACTGTGAAAGTTATGATGCAAATCTCATCTTTAGATATTAAGAATTTAAGTCTCTGAGGCAAGAAATGAATGCGTTTCTGTAATATTGAACTCGCAGCAGATTTAAGGTAAAAAATAAGTAAATGTAATTTTGCAGCATATTTTTCCTCCAAAGTAAAAATAAATAAATAAATTCTGGCACAAATCTTAAAATTAGATGAAATAAAAAAAGCATCCTGCAGCAATTCAATAACTTTCTGATTATATTTATCAGCCAGTTAAACATAATTGCATCAAAGATGCAATGGAATACCCATTATACAGTAAACCTCCTCTAATCCTTCACGCTTGGGACCTGATGCAGGCTGGCTTACGAAATTTTCCGGATTACAGGATGAATGTCGGGGAAAACTTTTAGAAGTTAGAATTAAGCAAAAAGTAAACAGTAATGCATATTATTTTTTCTTTAACTCCTTCGGTACGAACGTCTTTTACAGAATTTTTAATCTTTAATCACAGGTTTTTTAAAACAGAAATTTTTGCCTAATTGAATCGGGAAAATTCTCGGATTAAATAAGGCAAAATTTACAATAAAATTTTACTGGTGAGAACAATACCCAATTCTAAGCACCTTACGCGGCACGAATACCGGTTTCTCGTACCCAAGGGGTTAAACAGCTTGAAAAGAGTAAAAAATAAATAAAAGTGAGTTCATCGTCAACTGTATCGCTTTCAATAACTTCAACATTTCGTGCATTATTTCAGGCCAAAGTTTACGCTAAGTCTTTTCGAAAGTATCCTGTTTCAATCCTCATCCTGAAGTTCCATGAGATTATTAAAAACATCAGGAGTGATTAAACAAGGAATACTATTTTTTTTTTCAGAAAATTGTGCCGGATTATCCAGCATGCCGGACATTAGGATGTCGGATCAAGGGATATTTACTGCAGTAACATCTTTCATTCTCTGTGAGAATAAAAGCTAAAAGAAATTAATTACTTTTACATTTCTTTCCTTAATTATTTGATTATATGCGCCTTTCCAAAGGAATAATGATTAAATACTAAATATACCAGTAATATTACTCAAGTTTTATTAAACTATTTCACGATAAAATTGTTATCAAAAATGTTTAACGTTAATTCACCGTTATTCATATTTTATTTACTTTATGAAGAAATTTCTTGCTCGAATAGAATTATTTTCACTTGGTACCGGTCTTATGACCAGTTGCTGATATATTTACTGTTAAATTAAGACTTTTTTTTTCTATTGAGATGGTTATTATTCGTTCATTATATTGGAATATTCAAATCACTTATTGTGCAGTTATGTATGATGTCGGGAGTTTTTTTTTTTTTTTTTTTACTGTGATTCTTCATTTTAGTTCGAATTTCAATTGATAGATGGCACGAAGAGGAATTGATGGATAGTCCAGACCCGATCTTTGGTACTTTGAGGCTGATTCAATGCCTTTTAATCTCCTTTTTTTCGTATGGAAGAAGAGAGAGGCCGAAAACTCGATCCTCTATTTAGCCGTTATTGCTTGCAGCGCCATCAATTGATGCTATTTGTAACTAAAACTCAGCAACACAGCATACAAACTCCTGGCCTCTTACATAACACCCCTGCAAGAATTTTTTAAATATCTGTCACCGTTTGCAAATTATTGAATTTTAAAATAATCGGTCATTTTTGGGACACCCAGTATACTTGATGTTCCGATGGCGCTAGTAAAGTAAAGTAAATGTGGATGATAAAATAGCAATTCAAAAAAGAAACATTACTTTGGCCTATATATGGAATATATTTAATTTATATATCTTCGTGTATAATAATAATAATATGAAATACAATGATTTTTTAAATGTAAAAGTGTGCTTTAATAATAATTTCAAATGCTTTGTCGACTTCTTTTTTTTTTATATTAAAATTTTAGTTCGTAGGGTCAGACATTTAACCAGACAAATAAATGTACCATTTTTATCTTACTACATTTTACACAAAAACTACTAGAGCATCAAGCCTTTCCATCACCAATTTGCAGAAATAAAATACAGTAAAATCTCGTTACAATGAATCTCTGGAGCTGCACTGATTAAATTCGCTATACTGAAAAATTTGTTAAAGTGAATATTTTTATAATGAAACAGGATAATATAATAGTACTTTTTATTGCCAATCCAAATAATATTCCATAAAGTGATAATCGTTGTAACGAGATTCTACTGTATTTAGTTCAGATATTTGTAGATATTTACCGATAAACTTATATAAACGCATTGAATACCCTCCTTTCTTTGAGACGGTGAATGTGTTTTAATGATAAATTTAAAAAAAACTAAAAATAGTTTAAATTAACAGAAATTTGGATCTAGTAGCTACAGATTAATAAATATACATATATTTCTTGTATATTTTAGCAGTCAGAATAATGCGTTTTTCATCATGCCAAATTACTTATTCTCAATGAAGTTTGTGGATTTTTTTTTTTTAAATTTTCATGTTGCGGAAAATTATTGTTTTTTTCTATTTAGGGAGATTTGAATACTTTGCTTTAAAAATTAAATAAAAAAGAATTTTAATGGCCAGATTAAAAATAGTTTTAATGATCATATTAAAATGAATGCATTAGATAAAAAATACATGTAAACTCTTTGCAGAATATAAATTTAAATGTCTTAACACTTTATACAATAAAACAATTCAATATAAACTGGAATGTTTCTAAATTCATTTCAATATTAACTGGGCAAATTGAAAAGGTTTTACTTCGATTTAAAGTACTAAGATATCATTTATCTGCATAGCAATATTGTTTGGACATGAAGTACTATAATAAAGCTGTTTGATTTACGGAAAACGGGATTTTATCAAATGTCACGAAGCGCAAACAAACTTAGTCAGCAACACTAATCTAACAATTGACCTTTTACGATTCCCGTTATCGTTTGCAAAATGACAATAAGTTATCTCTTCGTGTTTAGAATTTGCAATAGCGATTATTCATAATGGGAAAGACATAGGACAAGATAACGTTGATTTTAAATCAATAATTGCTTCAAATACATAAAATCTATGAGATAAATGATATGATTGATAAAAGCTTTAACGTTTAATGCATTATTCTGTTATGCTTGACATCCATTTTCTTTATATAAAGCAAATATTAGCATAATATCAAACGTTTGAAATAGATTAGCGTAAAAAAGGCAGATTCAATAGTTAAGTAAATAATGGTGACGCATTTTTTAAAATTATTACAATTAAGGAAAATTAAGGCGATATTTTAAATTAGCAAAAAGGAATGTCATCACGACCAAAATAATGATACCATAAATTTTACATTTTGAGTTACTACAATCAAATACTATATATAAACTAGTAAATCTGCCGATCAGAAGATCTCCCTGCTCAACGTAGGCTATCCAAGTTATTGTTTTTAACACTCTTTGCGTAATATTCAATTTCCTACAAACAGCAACTTAAAGTTTTTAAAATACATAAATATTTATAAGAATAAAACTAAATATATATTTTGAAGGCTTCAGAAATTAGAAGCGTTAGATTAAACATGTTATTTTGCAATGATATTCTGAAATTCTAATGAGATACTTATTGTGGTAAATTTTTAGATAATAAAGTACTTTTCTTTAGGGGACAGAGCCTCCTAGTCTCATTAAATTTACATTCGTTACTTCTTATTGATTGTGCGAATGGTTATAGTACATCATGGATTTCTTTTTCCACTGTGATTTAATTAGGATAACCAATAGTTTGGACAAGTATTTTATGTTATCCTAATATCCAAATAGCAATATATACTTAGCTGCCAACCACAAACACCTACATCTGATGGATAACGAACTTATGGAAATGTAAACTGAGTCTTCCAACTTATATCTAATTTAGAAATCTAATTTATTTACAATTTTTGTTTCCAATAAACAGTTTTGATTGTCGTTCTGTAATATTTAGATCTAAGATTTTATATAATTAATGTGTTAAGATAAGAGGCAGGACATCTTTTGGAAACTTTCTTCAAGGGGTCGTGCTTTTAATTTTATTGGGCACAACTGAGGAGCACCTGATATAGTTTTATTGTGAAATATAGCTTTGAAATCAGTCTAAGTACTCTATTAGAAGTTACTTCACTCAAGTGAAATACCAGCTCGCTAATGAAATTTTTAAAATATTTCCTCTCTCTAAAATATTTCGTTGGCATATTCGCCTCTTGACAAGTATCATATTTGAACTTTTGATTTTTAGAAATACACCTTTTATTCGAATCAGTGAAATTCATATTTTTTTCTATAAGTAGTCTTCTTCTTCTTCTTCTTCTTCTTTTAACGTTCTGTTGAATATTTAATCTTACAGAATTAAATTTATTGCATATCAAATAGTGTTGAGAGCTTATTTTACGACTTACACATTCGCCCCCAAAATTTATTTATTTTACTAATGAATAATAATGTTTTTTTTTTTTTATTTAAAATGTTCTATACTTTTTTGGAATATTTGAACGTTCCTTAATTTTATATTTTCTAAGCAATAATCCGTGAAATTTGTCTTTATCGTCATTTTGAACTTACCTAAGCAGGAAGTACCTGTAATGCTTTATATCTGGAAAACAAAGTGGGCGCAGTTCTTGGGGCATTTTTATTGAACTGTTATTAAAAAGTCAGTTAAGTCTCAATCATAAAACTTACAATTTAACTTTACATTACAAAGATGTCTTTTATCCAAAATTTTCAGAGTTTTTCATTCAGTCCCTTTTGTGATATTAATTTGTGAAAATTGCCAAAATCAAACTTAGCGCAGTTTTTGATGAGCTTTAAAAAAGAAAAAAAAAAAAAAAAAAAAAAAAAAAAAAAAAAAAAAAAAAGGAAAAGGTTTTCAGGGATGAACTTTGTAAAAAGAAGTAGTCGTGTAAGAGATCTGTGTCAAAAAAATATATGTATTTAAGGCGAGTCTGATCTCCTTCATAAGAAATAATGTCCGCGAAATGTGGTATTTGACCTTTAATTTCTTCAGTTTTTAAATATGTTTTTGACCTACATCCTTAAGTCAAATGAAAATATTATAATTACATAAAATAAAATGTTGACAATTTTATTCTGAACATTTGGGTACTTGATTCTTCTAGATAGGGCAGAAAAATAAAGCAGTTACAGTATTTTCCGTAAAACCCGTTTTCCACCCAAAAATGGCTGTGTAGTACGTTAAGAATGGCCAACCAAAAAAAACTATACTATCAAAAAAAATTTAATCATGTTTTTAAACTCAGAAAACTATGAGCAAAACTTGTTTAAAAGATTAGGAAATTTTTAAATGTCGAGCGCAACCACCTGGGTGATTTGGAATGGATTGACCCCCGGTCTGTGTAGAAAATGGTCTGTGTAGACAGGTTACCTCCCATCCCCAAAACAATTGAAGAACTCAAAGTACGCATTTGTAATGCGCTTGCGTCAGTGACCGAACAAATGCTTCAGAATGCATTACGTGAAATAGACTACTGCCTAGATGTTGTCAGTGTGACCAAGGGAATTCACATAAATCATCTATGACGTATGTATACAAAATTTTGAAGTTCCGTGTACATTCTATGTTAATCTTATCGATAAATTCTTTTCCATTGTATAGTTATAGCCGTTTGTAATCGCTATATTCATTTTGAATTACCCGGTGCTATCTTAACCCTTTGATTCAGTACCTCAAGGCCTGGCGACTATTTTTATATTCGGTTGCACCGCATTTTACAAAGATTTTTCATTGTAGAAGAAAATAATTTGTTATATGCGTATGGTAGAGATTATTTTCCAAAAAGTGGTACGAACAGAATTTTAAAAAAGTCAGTCCATTGGGACGTATGTTCCAAATTTCACTGATTTATCGTAATCCTGTCACATGGTAAGCCTATCGATACCCTCTACAAAACTGAAAGAACTGTTTAAAATGGCCTAGTAATATAACAACGGAAAATATTATCTTATTAATTCAACATATAAACAGAATGAAGGTTAAACATTGGATGAATTTTGATCCATTCTTATGTTTTTGATTGTGGATTCTAACAGTTCTAGAAATTGAAGCGCCATTCATCGGTGGTATCCGGAAAAATAACATGAGACGATAATAAAAAATTTCCCAACTTAACACATTAATGTCTTACAGGGACAACTTCAAAAGCTGCCATCACTGGTTTGTTATTGTATCTTAAAAAAGTTAGTCAATTTTAGGATACTCCTGTTAGTTATGAAAAACAGTTCGGCTGGCTGAAATTAAAAAAAATAATAATTTGTTTATTTAAGGTTTTATTTGTTATTTCCAGGACCAGCATCAAAAGGTATCAAAATGAATACTTGCGCTCAGTATTACAAAGGATTGGGTTAATTAAATGCAGTCTAATTTAAACTTGAAACGAAAATTTTGGATATTATGTAATCCAAAATTAAATTTATATCAGACAAAATAATATTAATTTTAATAATGTTAATTTATCATGTTTGTAAGTAAAACATGTTTGTTGAACATGAAAATATCTATGTTGATTTGATAGCATGCGATAAACCTATATTCCGGGTTCATAAAACTGGATATACACCATAAAAATTATTTGGAAACGTTTCCGAAAATTTAAGGCCGCAAAAGAAATTTTGTTTTTATAGATGCTTCTTTAAATGTCGAAAATCTATTGGTTTCTCCTTTGTTGGAAGATAAGGAACATTTTCGCAAATGGTGTGTCAATCGGAAGAGGCTATTGTATGCTTTTGTTTGTGGTTATGCTATATCTACCTAGATTAAGAAACATCTGTGTTTTATTAAAATGTATCCTTCCCGCCAATATCAAGTTTTGCGTAATACACCTTTGTTTAGCAGCAACAATTGTTCTACAAATGATTTACATAAATAACATATAAAATATATAAAACCTATAACAAACAGAAAACTTAAATGTGAAAAATGTAATTTCAATTATATAATATAAATATAAGATGTTACAAGTATAAAACTAAAGATTTGTTTAACAAAATGCAATTAAACTCGCATTTTGTGAAATAGATCAGCAGGTGTTTTTGAAACGATTAATAGTAGGTGTTTCAGAAGCATTGATATTTTTTATAACTGAACCTCCAAAAGTAAGAATATATTTGAATATCTATAAATAAGCGTCCGATTTTTTATTTACATCGCTACTTTATAAATGGATAAATAAATAAAATACGAGGAAATAATTTCCTTATACTTAAGAACTTGCATATTTGATTAACACGTTCACTGCCGCAAAAAGTAAGAATTTTTTAATTTCTTTTTGAAAGTCGTTTGCCACCTTCAAATTCTGAAAGGTAAATTTCGCTTTACTAATACAGCGAAATTTCTACCAATAAATAAGGCAATTTTTTTAAAATAATGGTGAGAAAATAATAAATGAAAGCCACGAATATTAAAGCTACGAGTATACACGTAGCGTGGCAGCCAAAGTGTTAACGTTGCATAGTGTAGTATTCACTAAAGTCTTTTGCCTCTAGAAATATTTACTAGCCAATTAATATCCTTATTCGTCTTACAGACTATTTTGCACAGACTTGAAAACACCGAGTTCATTAGCTAAGATAATTAAGAAATTTTTTTTCAGAATAAATACAGAATCATTAAGCAAGTTTTTTTTATGAGAAATAAAAGAAATTACTAGCTAATATTTCCTCCAGAAATAATTAATATTTTCCTAGACTGTAACATCTTTAATTAGTCATTTTACATCAGTACCTATTTTAAGTATTAATAAATGCAAGGTGATTCAAAAACGTATGCACAATTTAGTTGGTAATTACGGTCATGTTCTTCTTTTACTTTCAGGTTTAAACAACTTGAAATAATGGATTAGAAATAAGATTTGGGCGAATATAATTTATCCTACAATGCTACTTGAAGTTCGAGAACATCCGTGGATGGGCAATTTAGCATAGAGTTTGAAAGCATAGCCTACTATTTGACTTACAATCGCTAAAATTATATATATTTAAGGCAGGTGGAACTATCACCAATTTTCGTCATAGATCGGGAAGCGGATGCACAGATCATCACCTTACCGACATGAAGAAGGCTGAAATTCCAGGGTTAGATAGGACTCGATTCTCAAATTAAAATGCAACTGGTCTCTGCCAAATGATAGAACCTCTTGGTTCTCTCTTGGTAGACCTCTTGGTAGAAAGCACCTGCAGACACGATTTTAGTGGTTGACCGGTTTATCATTGTGTTTTCCTGTACCCAAAGCTAGGAAAACATGGGAGACTGGGAGCAGTAAAACACATTGCTAAACTTACGAGCCAATCACTGAAATTGGTTCTGCAAGTGGTTTCCACCAAGATATGACATGGCAGACCAGTTTCATTTTAATATGGTAATCGAGTTGTGCTATAATCCTGGAATTTCAGTTATAAACTTGGTGAGATGAGGGTTTGGTCAGCCGCCTCCTGTTCTATCAGTATTGTTTAGGAATACAGAAGTCATCCTTCAAAGGAAGAGATACTTTTAAATATTTTAGGTAAGACAATGACAAGTTAGGACATTCAAAAATTTCCCATAGCATTTTAAAGCACTTACATAAGGAAAATATTACATTCGAAGATTAACACATGCTCTCAACGAAGATGATCCAGTTCGTTATAACCCTGAACGTAAGAAACATTTAAATTGTGGATACATTTTTGAAATGTTCGAATCTCAGATGGCTTAATAGCATTATAACTAAATTATATAAATATATCTTATAACTTAATTATATTATAAATATATATTATAACTTAACTGTATGATATATATATACATATTATATCTTAATTTTATTATAATAATAATATCACAGTAAGCATGCTAGGCATTGTTAATAAAACACAAATGTGTCTTCATCTACGAAAATATAATATAACGACGAACAAAAATGTACAACAACCACTTTCGAGTTATCCATATTACGAAAAGCGTTCTTTCTCCTTAGAAATCTCAAAAGGAGAGTGATTTAAAGAAGTATTTAGAAAAATAAAATTTATTTTGCTACTATTTTTTCCCGATGATTAAAACTTTTGTGACTATTTTGCATCGTTTATTAATTAGTTTCCTCAAAACGCATTAAGCTATCATTCTCAATGAAAAATATAGCAGCAAAATTAAATTTCTACATGCAAGAGAGACAAAATAACATTAATTTAAATGTTAATTTTAATGACGCTAATTTATCATGTTTGTAAGTAAAACATGTTTCTTGAACATGAAAATATCTACAGTGAATTGATAGTATGCGAAAAATTTAAATTCCGTGTTGATAAAACTGGATATTAGGGTGGTCACAAGCAACATGGGAAACAAATTTCACATTTTCTTGCGGGGGAACCCCCCCCCCCTAAAAGTTGCCAATTGGATAGAAAATGAGATTGGCAAAGTTTCAGCTCAATTGAATAACATTAACCTGTGCCTCATCGAGGTTGAATTCTTGAAAATTTGCAAATTTTGGAGAAAAATTGTAGTTTTTCTTTCTTTAAGTGCAAACTATTTGTTTACGAAACCTGTTTCCTGTTTTATTTCATAGAAACTGCTGTTACGTTGAACTTATACTCTCATCAAAACTTATATTTAATAAACTTTTAGTATTTTTCAGGTCAGCTCGCGAACCATACCCTCAAGCTTTGCATTTTTGAAAAATAAGTGAAAAATGACAAATTAATAATTTTATTATTTTTGATAATTTATTGTATTATTTGCATTAATAGGCAAAAATAACTGAACAATTTTTGTAACTTTAAAAATATTTCACGAGTTATAATTAATTATTAGTTATCTAGTTCTGTGTCTAGAAAGAAAGAACTTCTCGATTTGTTGATTGCAGTTGAAGTGCATTTCAAACGAACCTCTGGATTTCTCTTTTTATTACAAGGCTGTTTTTGTTACCTGCTATCGTCATCTATTTTCAGAATTAAGGAAATATTCCGGACCACCCCCCCCCCCCCCCCGCTTTCGGTATGATGGCAGAAATGTAAGATTTTTTTAATTGGCCACTCGTCTCATCAAATCTTCGACAGTAAGTTACCAAGTAATAGTCAAGTTTTACGTATTTTATTTTATAATATTCACTGAGTGAAACTGAACGCCAGAGAAGCTGCTAGACTTAGAGTACATCCACCAATTAACCACAGACATTAAGTAGAAGTGCAATACGAGCCCGCAAATAACTATTTCGTAAGCAAAGAACAAAGAACTGAGCTCATAAAAACTAGATTTAAAAAATCCGATTTAGAGAGAGCTGTTGTTCACTATCACTGGGATGGAAAACTGCTTCCTAATTTTTTTAATAAAGAAAATTTAGTGTGGATATCAGTTTTAATTAATTGTAGAGATGAAGAACAGTTACTACGAGTTCCTCAATTTGAAAATAGTATTCGAATAATTCAGGCTAAAACTGTATTTTCGGCAATTGAAGAGTGGGAGGATTTTGGTAAAATCCAGGAAACATGTTTTGATACCACTGCAGTAAACACCGGTCGCTTCATAGGAACCTACATTTTTCCATAGTAATTGTTAAAGGAAAAACTTCTGTATTTACCATGTCGCCACCATAATTTAGAAATTATCCTAAAAGCTGTTTTGATTGTAAAATGGGCACAATCACTGCCCCTCAGCCAAATATTAAAAAAAAACAATTTCTGACTGGGTGGCCTAAATTAAACCAGACTAAGTATAAAAATGCTATTCAAGATTAAATACAAGATATAAATAGTTAATTCAGAAGTTTTCTTACACAATATTTAAAAAATTAATATCCCAGGGATGCTTATAAAGAATTTATTCAACTTTATTTAATTTTTATAGGACGTCCTCCTCCAAAAGACATTTTTTTAGAGCACCTGGTGCTTTTAATCATGTCAGATGGATAGCACAGGGGATGGATGGCTATTTATTCTCTCAAAATATATTTATTCTCTCAAAAAAAATCGTTTTAGGGATCATCTCTCAATAACAAATATACCTTTAGAGACCTTTTAATTATAATTATAAATATAGAGACCTTTTAATTATAATTAGAGACCTTTGCTTATTTCTAATCAATATTTATGTAAAAGTGTGCTTCAGTACTCACACTACCACTTTGGCCCCCAATCCAAGACTCAATTAGTAAAATCACTTGTTGACTACAGAAAAACTTATAAATAGGTTGCAGACAAAGCACTCTTTAAAATGATAAACCGTGTTTGGTATGTTAACTCGGATCAAGTTGCATTTTCATTTTTAGATGATACTTTGGTTTAAAAAAAAAGTCAATACAAGCATGGCAGTAAAATTAATAGAATTTGAAGAAGAAAATGATTATAATGACAGGAATGTAAGAGCAACAAAAGGTTTCAACGAAGTGGATTATTTATTGAACATAAAATACGATGTTATTCTTTTATCTCAAACAATAATTTTTTTAAAGATTTTATATTAATAAACGATTTTTAAATACTCATCTCAATGTATGTAGGGAAAATAAACCTTATTTGAAAGCAAAAAAATAGTGAATGGTTTTAAAGTTGTCAATGATATATCTGACAGGAGATTAAAATTAATCCGAGATTTTAATTCCTGTTTAACATAGACAAGAAAACAGTATCTGCTAAAAGTTGTATCTGAATGTAGAAAACCTTTTCAAAGAAAAGCAAAACTTTAAAAGCTACCTTATCTGAGCCATTACCCCTTAATCCTTCCCAGCGCAGTGGTCCCACGTCAAGACCACCTAATTTTAATTCCAAACTTCCAAACGGTACCAAGAATATTTTTTTAAAAATTTTTCTTTTACGACGAAAGCTTAACGTAATGTGCTTCCTAATTTCCAAAAAAAGTCATTTGTAAATTCCGGTGTTAGTCTATCATTTCATCATGTTACGAACAGAATTTTTCTGTGCCGGAAAGGGTTAACGTGACAATTGTAAGGGATAATAATTTGTTTTCTTCATTATGCTTCCTTTCTTGTAACACAACTTTAATAATAAAATGCATTTGAGCATTATTTGTTCTAATTTTTATACTTTCTTTGCCCCCCCCCTTTTTTTTAATTCTTTCAGTTTTTAAAATTCGATTTTTTTCATTTTCTTTGGAATTTTTTGTTTAAATTAAACCTTTTATCATGTACAAAAGAAAAAAAAAACAAAAGGAAAAAAAGTTGGATAGCAGAGAAATGGAATGTTACAAAGTTTTTTCGATTTTCATATAAAGTCAATTTTTAGAATTCGGGTGAAGTTTAGTCCTTAAAAATGCGCATATGTTTAAATCTATACATTTTTAGATAATAAATAGTCTGTGGTTCTTCAAAGCAAAACTTTCTTTACAAAATGAGACCTGAATTATGCTTCTAGGTTCAATTGTATTAATTTCATAAAGGAAAAACGGCATTTTTTTGCGAAAAATCACGTTTTTCTCAAACTTTAACCTCAGTGAGGCACGGGTTAACATTAACCAAATGAGCTGAAACTTTGCCAATCTCATTTTCTAGTCAATTGGCAACTTTTTGGGGGGTCCCCCCCCCAAAAAAAAATTCGAAAATTGATTTCTTGTGACCACCCTACTGGATATACACCATAAAAATTATTTGGAAATGTTTGTGAAAATTTATGGGCGCAAAGGGAATTTTGTTTTTATTGATGCTTCTTTAGATGTCGAAAATCTATTGTTTTCTCCTTTGTTGGAAGATAAGGAACATTTTCGTAAATGGTATGTCATTTGGAAGAGAATATTGTATAGTTTTTTTATGGTTATATTATATCTTCCTAAATTAAGAAACATTTGTGTTATTATTTTTTTTTTTTTTTTAGTGTTTCCACCAATAGCAAGTTTTGCGTAATAAACTTTTATTTTGCAATAAAAAAAAAAGAAGAAGTTCTGCAACTAATTTACATAAACATGAAAAAAGTAAATTGAAAATATATACATATATAAAAGCTATTACAAAAGGAAAACTTAAATGTGAAAAATGTAATTTCAATTATATAAAATAAATATAAAATGTTACATGTATAAAACTAAAGATTTGTTTAACAAAATGCAATTGAATTCGCATTTTGTGAAATAGACCAGCAAGTGTTTTTGAAATGATTATTAGTAGGTGTTTCAGAAGCATTGATATTTTTTATTACCGAATCTCCAAAAGTAAGGATGTATTTGAATATCTATAACTAAGCGTCCGATTTGTTATTTGTATCACTACTTTATAGGGTGGATAAATAAATAAAATATGAGGAAATAATTCTCTTACATTTAAGAACATTACATATTTGATTAACGTTGCATAGTATAGCATTCTGTAAAGTCTTTTGCTTCTAGAAATATTTAAAGCTAATTAATATACTTATTCGTCTCACAGACTTTTTCGGACAAGCTTGAAAGCAGTGAGTTCATTAGTTAAGTTAATTAACAATTTTTTTTTTCAAAATATATACAGAATCATTAAGCATTTTTTTATGACAAAAAAAAAAAATAATAACTCGCTAATGTTTCCTCTAGAAATAATTAATATTGTCAAGTAAAAACATGTTACCAGTCGCATTTTCAAATGAGGCGTTCAGAGTTAAAGTTGATCAAGACCAAAAATTATAGTTTTCCGATTATCAAGGTTAACGTTTATTAACACTAGTTGAATCCGAAAGTGATTTAGAGGATAATTAACTTTCATTTTATAAAAAAGAAAAACGTTATCTAACCGCGGGGAAAAAAAGTATTTTTTCAATAGAGAGATCGCGGAGAAAAATTATAGTCCATCGATAATTTTGCACCTTTTAATACACAGAATAAATGGCTAAGTGCGAGTATTACCAGCGCAAAGTTGGTCCGTACAATAAATATATGAATTAGTAACTTTATTAGTAAAATAAACGGCCATGTTACTGGTGATCAGAGGGTTCCGTACAATAAACATATGAATTATTAACTGTATTATTAAAACTAGTCGAATGTGGTAATCACAAAACATTCTTCTATCTCATACATGCTAATACTTCCTGAAAAATTCAGCACAGCAGAATTTCTGGTCTAGTACCAAAGTGAAGAGGTCCTGCGCCACTGGTTATGTGATTTACGCCAAAATCTAATCAGCAACAACTTATGCCAAATTCTAATTGAATTTGAAGATTCATGAAAATCCGTGCATTAGTTTTTAAGATATAGCTATGGAGAAAATCCTGAAAACTTCTACATAGCAATGGCACCTTTTAGGCAATTTACACAAAAAACTTATCAGGATCAATTTATATCTGGAATTAACTGAATCTAATGTGTTGGTGAAATTTCGTGTATTAGCTCTTGAAATACAGCTATTGTCGAAATTGGGGAAAATACAGCATAAGAACGCCCCCTGTTGGTCGATTTTCATCAAAAACTAAACAGCACTTATTTATATCAGGGATTAATTGAATCTCAAATTTGATGGAAATTCGTGCATTAGTTCTTGAGCTAGAGCTAATGAGATAAGCAAGAATAATGCAGCATAGCAGCGCCAATTATCGGGAGATTTACTCCAAAAAGTTAACAGCACCAAATTATATCAAAAACTAACTGAATCTGAAATTTTCAGAAAATCTGTGCTTTAGTTCTCTAGATATAGCTTTTGTGGAAATCATCAATAACGCAGAAGAGCAGCGCCACCTGCTGAGTGATTTGCACCAAAAAGTGATAAGCACCAATTTATATTATGGATTAATTGAATGTAGAATTGTATAAAATTTCGTTCATTAGTTCTTGAGATAGAGTGCCCAGAAAATTTGTGTCACATACAGACAGAGACTCACAGACTTACAGATAGACATTTTGTAAATATACAGGTTTTTCGGGATCTCTGACCCCTAAAACGTGTAAGTTCGTCGGAAACCCAAATTCGAAAATTTTCACGAATCCAATACTTTCTTCTTGTAAAGATAGAAGAAAGTAAAAATCGTTCTAAGAGAATAATAAGACTTTGTACAAAACTATACAACGTAGGATTTGGTATAGCTGTATATATTAAAAAAGTATGAACGTTATACCATAAAAGTTCAAAGAGATATGTAGCCTAAATAATATAAAATATTGCTATTCTATGTATCTCTTTTTTTAATCTTATCCTAATCTGTTTATGATTGACTAAATTCGGCACTGACAATGAAAGTAGTGCATACTTAAATTTCATTTGGCATTTCATAAAACTAAATCCATCGTAGCAATAATCTTTTCGTTTTACAATGTAGCTAAAACAAAACCCTTGTTCAAAGTTTAAATTTGGCATTGTACTAAGCGCGCTTCGAAAGGAGGTCGCAAAGTTGCAACGTCGCTTTGGTCCGTGACGCGTTTTTCCAGTTAGGTTTTTAGTTAACCTTTAAAGACACGGGAGGCGTATAGAGAGCACGATGCAAACTAATCACGAATCCCATAGTATTTATGTTATTATTTCTCGTTAAATTAATCTTTTTTTAATAATTTGACTTTTATTGCTTTTATACTGCTACTGAGCATTGCATTACACAAAAATATCTATAAAATTTGTTATTTAGGCAATAAAAACAGATGGTACATAGAATACGCCGCCCCTGTCGTTATGTATGTCTAAATCGCCCGTATCTTTAAGGGTTAATACGTCGGGTAATTACCGACATTTTTTTTTTCGAAAATCCTTATCAACAATGCTTTTATACTCCTGCGACGATAGGTACCTCCAACGCTCCCAAACAACTTTGCTGAATGCTCGCAAATTGAAATTTGTGTGTAACGGGAAAATGCGCATTTCTAGAAAACTATGTGACCTAGAATAATCGCTATAATTTTCCTGCAATGTTTAAATTAACGTCTACTTCCTGTAATTTTTTCATAATTTTAGTTTCAGCAGATTTGAAAGTAGAAGGGGGGGGGGGCGGACATATTTTTGCACTGCATTTTTGACAATATCTCTAAAAATATAATACTTAAAATTAAAAATATATATTTTTGAGTTCAGCATTACGAAAGCTTTCACACGATACCCCACACGACATACAAAGATAAGTTTACACGACATACACGACATACAAAGATATTTTTTTTTCAAGTAGCTTAATTAGCCTTCCTACATTTTTCCTAAATATATTTGTGAATGTTTAATAATCTGTAAATATGTGGGTCAATAGTCTTTATTACTTCCCCCAATTTGAACTTTCCACGTTCCCTATTTAAGAGTAAAATGACTGTGACAGACAGACACAGGAGAGATCTTATAATTGTTCCGTTTTTACTTTTTACGTACGGAAGCCTAAAAACTGTTGCTATAAGAATTTTAACATTTAAAAAACTATTCAACGTAGGATTGGATATAGCTGTATATACTAGAAACCTACAAATGAATATACCACGAAAGTTCAAATAGATATGGAACCTAAATAATATCAAATATAGCTATTCAGTATAACTCTTATTTTAATCGTATCCTAATCTGTTTATGATTGAAGAATTTCAAGTTATTCCACAATTAAATCACAGTTCACGAAATTGTTATAGGGAGAGCATTATTATAAGAAGTCAAGATTCCATTTAAATCATATTAAAGTCATCATATTTCACAAATAAAGGTTTTTACTTTTGTGTTTATCATTGGTAAATAATCATCATCACTAGAACCTTTTGTAGATTATTATTTACAATTCGAATATATACATAATGTACATTATTTACAGATGAAACATATTTAGTTGCTTTGCTCCTTCTAGAAGTCATGATTCTAAATACAATTAAATTTCCAGCAACTATTTTCTTCTATTAAGAAGCCATAAAGAACAATAGCATGATTTTATGCTCGAGATAAATTTTCTTTT
The DNA here is from genome assembly GCA_963932465.1 of Maratus speciosus. NCBI lineage: Eukaryota > Metazoa > Arthropoda > Arachnida > Araneae > Salticidae > Maratus > Maratus speciosus. Next base: position 42,942,312 of record OZ010790.1, read on the forward strand.
TAAAATTAAAACAACATTTCTTCTAATTTTAGAAGACCAAGAGAAAAAATGCAGTCTACTTACTGCGTTCATATTTTACATTCACAAAACCAACTAAAAAAAAAGGAACAAGAAAAAAAGAATGTTTTTTAATATCAATTCTCTCAAACGTCACGTGATCCTTCGCGGCGCCCGCCTGGCTAAGAGAGGCCCGCGAGAGAAGGTTGCAAAATATTCCACAAACTCCCCCCCCGATGAACAAGGGTTCATCAAAATGGGGATTCAAATAATTAAAGTAGAAATAAAAGTTATTCTGAAAAATCATTAGTTACACTATACATAAATACAATACAAAATCAAAATATATACTTACATACTGGGCTTCAATAAAATAATAAACAATTTAAAAAATTAGCCAAGATGTTTCTGCTACTAAAAATAGAAAGAACAATTTAAATCTATACAACTTTTCTAGAATATTCATCACAAAAAAAATTAAACTAAAAATTAGAAATAATATCAAACAAGAAACATCTTTTTTTTTTTTTAGGTGAAAAAGAATAAAATGTTGTTTAAAGTCAATAACAGAAACAATTCAAGATTTTTTCTAAAAGTCAAATGTCAATGAGAGTTTTTGAGTCTCTAATAATATCAAAGTTTTTTTTTTTTTTTTTTTTCAGTCAAGTAAGAGTTTTTTGAATCTATTAATAATAAAGTTCAGAGGTTTTTTTCAGTTCTCAATTATACACAAAAATCAATAGGTCTTTTAATGATGGAATTATTTGCCTTCAGTTCATAAGACCTCATTTTTTTTTTTTTAAATCTCTGTCCACAAATACCTAACTTCCAGAAAGTTCTTGATACATGTTCACATGCATAAAAATCACATCATATATTTCAAAGTCAGAAGTTTTATTCTGGTCCGTGTAGTGAGCAGATTGTAAGTTGAGAAGTACTCATTTTTCAAGCGCTTCCAGAAATGATTCAGAAGAGTCTCACGTAAACGGAAGCATTTCACTAAAGATTCTTTGGCTGCTAGTAAAATCAAATCGTTCACTTTTATGGTAGGTAAACACAAGATATGTTTTAGAGGTGCTCTAACTTGTTCACCAGGGGGAACACTAAAGTTCTTGGAGATTGCACATTTGTTCAGGACTGATTTTATACACTGTCTAGATCTTAAAATCCAAATTTTTTCACGAGTTGATACTAATGTACTGGGCACTCCTGAATGAAAAACTTTTTCATGTGCATCTTTCACGATTAATTCAGTCAAATTATGTTTTGCAGGAATCACAAAGGGATGTTTTTCATAAAATGAAGAATCAGATTTTTGTAACCGTCCTCGTACCAACAGCAAAACATCATCTGACAACATAGGATTAAACTGAAGAAGATCCGACTCTTTAGGGATGCTCTTGTTACATTTCATGGATTTTATAACTTCAGGGAAACTTTCTTCCTGCATTAGCTTTAACCAAAAATTTTCAACATGTAAAATTTTCTCAGCTGATAATTCTGAAAAATCTCTTTTCTCTATCTTTAATTTTATATTAGAAATAAATCTAAATAGCCAAGCAGTTACTCGATACAATTTCTTTAGGGAGCTATATTTTTCAAGATTAAAAATAGGAATTTCATCAGCTTTATTTGTTTGAACAACACAAGAAATGGTTGCTGATTTTCGAGACTTCTCTTTAGAAACATCAGGTAATTGTGTTGCGACAATTTTAACGCTAGACCACTGATCTTCGGGCAAGGAAAGAAATTCAGGAACATACACATTAGGGTTAGCATCAGGAAAAACATGCAATTGGAGATGCTCCTTTTCCATGATCAGGTTGCTAAAATACTGCCAGGGAATTGTCAAGTGAGCGAGATCAGGGATTTCTGAAAGCCAATTTTGCCAATCATTTTCTAGTTCACCAGAAACAAAAGGGGCAATAAATCCGGCTGAATCAAGGAACATAGTTGCAATTTTCAAAACATTGTGTTTAGTAGAAGAATCATTATTTAATTTTTCTAACAAGGGTCGTAATTCTAGCCCTAATTTATCTTCTGTATTGTTCCAGATCAATCCTGAAATTTTCAAGGAAGTATTTGGGGGTTCGAAACTCGAAACAGGAATGTTTTCATCATCTAAAACATTGGAATTCAAATTAGGGACATGATACAAACATTCGTTTAATGATAGAGAATCATCATATTTGGAAGAAGCATCATAGACTATGCGCATTTTTGTTGTAGTTTTGTCGTCACGGATAACAGGTCTGTGTGGCATGTAATAGGAATTATTAGAATCTTTCTCGGTGCACAGTTCTATTACACCCTCATTAAACTGCTCTAGCAAAATGTAGTTATATTCTTTAAATAGAGAATCGTTTTTCAAGAATTTATTTTCTAAACTAGAAAACCGCTTCTTTGCTACTTCAAGATTATTTCTAAGTAATTCGCGAGAATCTTTCCACAATAATTTTGCTTCATAACGCCCATTTACGAATTTTAGATTTTCTTTAAATTCTTTTATTACCTCATGATCGGTAATGTTCTTTTCATTGCTTTCGGCAATGCCAATTGATTCAAGATCCCAAAATGCTTTCAGCTGAGTATTTATATTTTCAACTGAAACACGCAAACAAGCTACTTCTTTTTTATTAGACTCTATTTGCCCTTGCACCGTATGACCGAAAATAGTTTCTGCAACGTATAATTCTTTTGTCAATTTTCCCTCGATTCCCTTTAATATTTTCCACAAAAAGTCAGACCCTAGCAAAATATTTATTTCCTGTTCAAGACCTGTATCAGCAGGCTTAAAGCCTCTTGTTCTCATTATGTCTAGAAGTTCTGGTTCTAGTGTTTTCACAGAAGCCCCAGTTATATTATCAACCACAAGAGCTTCGATATTTATCGAGTTAATAGGTTGCACAACACTGGATAATTCTAGAGCAACTACTTCATAACAAGATTCATAAGGGCGTCTCCGCCCAAAAGGATAAACTAATAAATTTTCTCTTCGCAATGGCTTCAATTTTAATTTTTGTACTAGAGATCTCTTCACAAAACATTTTTCTGAACCACTATCACATAAAACGCGAGCCAACAAGCATTCCTTACCAGCAGACACAGAAACTGTACAAGTCTGCAATAATGTTGCTTTATTTTGTTTATATTTTTGTTCCGACATCATAGATACAATTGCACCTTTCATTTCTTTTTCAGGATTTTCTTTTGCTGTTTCTTTAAAACAAAACAAAGTACTATGGGTAGTGTTACCACATTTGGAACAAGGGTTAATTTTTGTTCTACAATTAATTGATAAATGGGACTTGTAAAAGCATTTGTAACAGCGACCTTCTTTCTTTAATTTATATCGTTTCTGTTCATCAGTGAATTTCGAACAATTTAGTCCTACATGATCAGAAGACTTACAAAATATGCAAAACTGTTTTGTAGACGCATTTAAAGCAGCAGCTGAAGGTATATTTTTCTTTTGCGGAAAATTTTGATATTTACTTGAAGGATTTTCATATTTAGTTTTAGAATTTTCATAAGTCTTGGTTTGGGAATTGTTTACTAAATTAGTAGCTTCACGACATCTTAATTCCGTTTTAATAAAATTTATTAAATCGGTGACTTCACAGTCCTTATCGGGGTCACGTTTTCGATGGAAATCTAGTATCAAATTTTCTGGTAATAACCTTAATAAAATTGGTAGTAATAAATGGCCGTAAGAGCCTGATGTTACTCCTAACGCATCAAGATTTCTCATACTAGTTTCAATATTATCGTACAGCTTCCTTAAAGAAATAACATTGTTAGAGGATTTCACTGGTTCAAGATTTAGAATTTTATTCATGTAACAGTTTATGATATTTTCCCGCTTACCATACCTCTCTTCTAACAATTTTAAACAAGTAGAATAATTTTGATCTGTCAGTTCAAAACCAGATACAATATTATATGCAGGTCCCGACAACAAAGATTTCAGGTATTGGAATTTTTCAATTTTTGATAACGATTCGTTTGAATCTATCGCACTAGTAAATAAATTAAAAAATTCTAAGAACTGGCTTGCATCACCAGAAAATTTTTCTATGTTAAGTTTAGGAAGCTTCACTGCCGAAACTGGTTTACTTCCGATTTTTGAACCGTTACTTGATTCTAGTACAACTTTTGGTTCAGTTTCGATTTTACATTTTTTAAGCCTCATCTTAATTTTAAATTTCAAACTGGATATTTTTTCAGAATATTCTTCTACCGATTTTAGTTCTTTTTCATATTCAGTTTTTTCCTGAATTAGCTCATCCATTTCGGAATCTAATTCCTTTAGTTGAGCTTCCTTTTCATTTACGAGCTCTAATGATTCCATTAATGAGTCGCAATCAGTTTTATCAATATCAACAGATAATAATGTATCACATTTTGTGATTAATTTCGTAATGGCTGCACGAACAGTAGCTCTTTTACTTTTTAACTTATCAGGCTTATCCATGTTTAAATTTAAATTCAATGTTCAAAATAAATGATCATGAAAAATGTATATTTTCAAAAAATCAACAGTCATGCAGAATAATAAAGGTATTTCTTACCTTTTTTCCCGGTTGTTGAGGCACCAAGAACCTTTAAGAATTTCAAGTTATTCCACAATTAAATCACAGTTCACGAAATTGTTATAGGGAGAGCATTATTATAAGAAGTCAAGATTCCATTTAAATCATATTAAAGTCATCATATTTCACAAATAAAGGTTTTTACTTTTGTGTTTATCATTGGTAAATAATCATCATCACTAGAACCTTTTGTAGATTATTATTTACAATTCGAATATATACATAATGTACATTATTTACAGATGAAACATATTTAGTTGCTTTGCTCCTTCTAGAAGTCATGATTCTAAATACAATTAAATTTCCAGCAACTATTTTCTTCTATTAAGAAGCCATAAAGAACAATAGCATGATTTTATGCTCGAGATAAATTTTCTTTTTAAAATTAAAACAACATTTCTTCTAATTTTAGAAGACCAAGAGAAAAAATGCAGTCTACTTACTGCGTTCATATTTTACATTCACAAAACCAACTAAAAAAAAAGGAACAAGAAAAAAAGAATGTTTTTTAATATCAATTCTCTCAAACGTCACGTGATCCTTCGCGGCGCCCGCCTGGCTAAGAGAGGCCCGCGAGAGAAGGTTGCAAAATATTCCACAATGATGAACTTAATTCGGTGCTGACAATAAAAGTAGTGCATATATAAATTTCGATTGGCATTTCGTAAAACTAAATTCGCAGTGGTAATAATCTTTTAATATTACAGTGTAGCTAAAGCAAAACACTTGTTCAAAATTTAAACTTGGCATTTGGCTAAGCGCGCTTAGAAAGGAGGTCGCAAATAACTATTTCGTAAGCAAAGAGATGAGCTCATAAAAACCAGATTTTAAAATTCCGATTTAGAGAGAGCTGTTGTTCACTGGGATGGAAAAACTGCTTCCTCATTTAAAAAAAAAAAAAAAAAAAATTAGAGTGGATAGCAGTTTTAATTAGTTGTCGAGATGAAGAACAGTTACTAAGAATTCCTCAATTTGAAAATAGTATTGGAATAATTCAGGCGAAAGCTGTATTTTCAGCAGTTGAAGAGGGAGGAAGTTGGTAAAATCCAGGAAACGTGTTTTGATACCACTGCAGTAAACACCGGTCACTTCATTGGAACCTACATTTTTCCATAGAAATTGCTAAAGGAAAAAACGTCTGTATTTACCATGTCGCCACCATAATTTAAAAATTATCCTAAAAGCTGTTTTTGATTGTAAAATGGTCATAATCACTGCCCCTCAGCCAGATATAAAAAAAAAAAAAACAAATTCTGACTGGGTGGCTTAAATTAAACCAGACTAAGCATAAAAATGCTATTCAAGATTAAATAAAAGATATAAATAGTTAATTCAGAAAAAAATTCAAGTTTTCTTACAGAATCTTTAAAAAATTAATAGTCCTGGGAAGATTATAAAGAATTTATTCAACTTTATTTAATTTTTATAGGGCGTCCTCCTCCAAAAGACAATTTTAGAGCATCTGGTGCTTTTAATCGTGTCAGATGGATAGCATGGGGATGGATGGCTATTTATTCTCTCAAAATATATTTATTCTCTCAAAACATGCCGTTTCAGGGATCATCTCTCAATAACAAATTTAGAAAAAGAAAGTATTAGAGACCTTTCCTTATTTCTAATCAATATTTATGTAAAAGCGTGCTTCAATACTCCCACTACCACTTTGACCCCCAATACAAGACTTTCAACTAATAAAATCACTTGTTGACTACAGAAAAAATTATAAATAGGCTGCAGACAAAGCACTCTCTAAAATGTTAAACCGCGTTTGGTATCTTAACTCGGATAAAGTTGCATTTTCATTTTTAGATGATACTTTGGTAAAAAAAATGTCAATATAAGCATGGCTGTAAAATTAATGTCATTTGAAGAAGAAAATGATGATAATGACAGGAATGTAAGAGCAACAAAAGTTTCACCGAAGTGGATTATTTATTGAACAAAGAAGTCGATGTTTTTGTTTCATCTCAAACTATATTTTTTTAAAATGATTTTATATTAATAAACGATTTTTAACTACTCATCTCAATGTATGGTGTGAAAATAAAACTTACTTGAAAGCAAAAAATAGTGAATGGTTTCTGAATGTAGAAAAACTTTTCAAGCAAAAGCAAAACTTTAAAAGCCACCTTATCTAAGTCATTACCCCTTAATCATTTCCAGCGCAGTGGTCCTACGTCAAGACCACCTAATTTTAATTCCAAACTTCCAAACGGCACCAAGAATATTTTAATAAAATTTTGCTTTTACAATGAAAGTTTAACGTAATGGGCTTCCTGATGTCTAAAAAAGTCGTTTGTAAATTTCGGTGTTTAGTCAATCATTTCATCATGTTACGAACAGAATTTTTCTGTGCCGGAAAGAGTTAACGTGACAATTGTAAGGGATAATAATTTGTTTTCTTCATTATGCCTCCTTTCTTGTAACACAACTTTAATAATAAAATGCATTTGAGCATTATTTGTTCTAATTTTTATACGTTCTTTGCCCCCTTCCCTCCTTTTTTTAATTCTTTCAGTTTAAAATTCGATTTTTTTTTAAATTTTCTTTAGATTTTTTTAATTAAACCTTTTATCATGTACAAAAGAAAAAACGAAAGAAAAAAAAGTTGGAAAGCAGATGAAATGGAATTTTACAATGTTTTTTCGAATTTTCATAAAAAGTCAATTTTTAGGATTCGGATGAAGTCTAGTCCTGAAAAATGCGCATATGTTTAAATCTATACATTTTTGAATACAAAATGGTGTGTGGTTCTTCAAAGTGAAACCTTTTTCATAAAATGAGACCTGAATTATGTTTCTGGGTTCAATTTTATTAATTTCATAAAGGAAAAACAGCATATTTTTGCGAAAAATCACTTTTTTTTTCAAACTTTAACCTCAGTGAGGCACGGATTAACATTATCCAAATGAGCTGAAACTTTGCCATTCTCATTTTCTAGTCAATTGGCAACTTTTTGGGGGGTCCCCCGAAAAATATTCGAAAATTGATTTCTTGTGACCACCCTACTGTATACTTTCCGTATACTCAATTAGCGTTATGACCTCGTGTTAAATGAGATCACAAGTTGAGAACATAATTTGTGAGATAAATTTGAATATAAATGACAAAAGTGCATGAATGAAAACTTTAAGCCGAAAAGAAGATATGTGATAATTTCCAATGTAATGAAGTATTTCATTTCAAACAAATTCAATCTCCATGGCATGTTTCTGCAGAATGCAAAAAGTTGTTTCCATATAATCACATACCGCAAATGGAATGGCCTAAGACTTTAAACACATACCATACTATACATATGCCATACTTTAAACCCGTTTAAATTGTATGGAGAAAACGAAAGATAAATGTATGTTGGAAACAACTCTGCAATAATCCCAATACAAAAATAATAACGGAATTTTGATTCCATATTAAAACAGTCACAGAAGTAGAAAAACGTAGCTCACTGCATGGGAAGGCGTTTTAAGGCTGCTAATAATGCTAAATTTTACTCAAAAAATATTTAACTCATTGGGTGTTCTTCATCCCGGAAAGAATTTCGACCTCTTCCAAATTCTATACGTCATCTGAATAAAAATCTGGCTTCATATGCTATTTGTAGTTGTTGAAGACATTCTTTCTGATTTAGCCCCGCTTTAAATCACAAAAAATCATTGTTCGATAATGCTCATGGCGTCAACTCTCTATTGCCTTCTTTCAGAATTTATCTTACGCCTAGCAAAAGTCATGTTTTGTTTGGATTCGCAAAGCATTTTTTAATAAGATAAATATTTGAAAGTAACAATATTTTTTTATATTATTTTTGAATCTTTATTAAACAAAAAAGTTACTTTATGTTTTGGCGAATTTTAATTTTATAAATGTAAATTCAGCCAAATAACTAAGAATTTCCTCGGAATTTTTTATTTATGATATAACGAATTTAACAATTAATTTTATTTTTTTTTAAATCTTTTGTTGTAACTTTACAAAAGAAAACCATAATATAATTCTTTTTAAAATGCGTAAGCATCGTCTGCGTAAATGATTTATCATAATAAAAATAAATTGTGTATTTGAATTCTTAACACTGAAAAATATTTTTATAATTGAATCTATATTGAATTTTATAATTGAATCTATATTGAATTTTCACAAATTTTAATTCATTAAAAATATGCTATAATTTTCATAAAAAAAGGGTATTTTAAAAATTTCGCAAAATAAATCGTGAAACTATTTAATTAATTTAGCTTTGAATAGATGTCAATCTTTCATTCTTCTTTAACTTGAGATTGCTATTAATTACTATTTATTCTTTTACTTGTAGAAATGTATTACACTTGCTATGTGTAATTTTATATAAAATAATGCATAAATTGATTACCGAAAGGAATTTATGACATTGCAAATTATATTAGATTTAAATATCATTTTTAAATTAAACTGTTTTAATCTGGATAAAAATTTAAAAACAATGCTTTTTAAAAACTCAACTGTTTTTAACTTTTTACAGTACGTATGAATTAATCTTAGAAACAATTATTTAAAGCTCTTTTGTTTATTCATAAGTCAAAATACCTGTAGAAACTTTCAAATTATGTTTATGTTAGATTTTAATGTATTTTTTGACATTTTAAACATTTAGAAAACATTTGATTTAAATCAATGATTTTTTAAAAAAAAATCGGTTGATTAAATTCATGATTTTAATCGATGATTTAAATCAACTGATTAAAATCGTTGACACCATACCTAATAAACAACCATGTAGGGAGACAGGATATATCACGCCTCGTCCATAACTATAGAAAATTGAAAACATCTATTGGATAAAATCAGAAACAATCCGATAAAAATACGACTCAGTGACTTGTTAAAGTTTCTTACCTTCTTATAAACCTCTTTAAAAATTTGAAAAATAAAAGAGAAAGAAGAAGGAAACATGTTTGAAGAGTCGTTTTAAATAAGGTATGAGCAATCAGTACACTATTCATACTTTCAAAAGATATTGCTAAAAAATAAACTTGGCACGAATATGATTTAAAAAAAATAAATTTATTTAAATATATACCTTAAATTGTTTAAAACTTCCAAATTGATTCACAAAGCCTACACTATTTTCAAATGAAAAATATAATGATTTTTTTAAAAATCTTTTTATTGACTACAACTGATTTGTTAACTACGGCTTATTTTTTGGAACGACTAATAGATAAATACAGTTTGCAATTTTTTACTATATTTATTTACTCCGGTAATGTGTTACGTGAAATAAATTCATCATCTTCAGCCTGTCATTTTAACACTGAAATATTTCGTGATTTTATGGGTGAAAAAGTTTTATTTGATTAATAATACATATTTAATCTATCGTGAAAGCAATTACTTAACTAGTATACAAACAGCTGTTAATTTCCCTCTGCTGGTTAATCTATTTCTATAGAATAATTAATTTTATTCACCTCTTCATCCGCATGATGATGTTTCGGAAAATGTTTATTGAAGTGTAATTTTTAGCATGTAAAATAAGTCTTATTATGTGATATACATTAAAACCAATCCGCTACATATATAATCTATTAGCCCCCTATACGGTATGCTATTTCTTTCTCTCAGCTTATTTTGCGTCGACCGGTTAATATAACGTTACCTTGCAGAAGCCAGCCGTAAAAAAAAGTAGTACGATTAAATGCTTTATAGCAATTTTTTAAACTTCTAAGCATCGCACATTTTCAATTTTTATACCCTCGTTTTGGAAAAAAAGTACTTTTAAATACAATTTGTTTGAAAACTGTATCTCCATTTATTTTTGAAATATTAATTTTTTTGTAGTTTTTAGGACCATTTGTTTAATGTTGGCAGCTCAAGTATTCCATCTATGTAGAAAGTAAAGGGAAAATAGTTGAAGAGTTGAAAAATAGCAATTATATCTTTTTGTTGCCATTTTCTCATAACAACCGAAAGAAAATGCAATTAAAGTACGTGCTATTTTGAACAAAATATAAACGAATAATTTCTGTTAAAACATGGAGCTATTATAAAATATTTAATTTTAAGTATCAATAGACGCTTTCAGTGTGACGTCAGTCATGACATTTTGGTTGGAAACGGACTCCAAACAAACGGTTGTTATGCGTCATTTCTTTTTAAATATGAATCGTGAAAAATGTTACCAGTACATATCAAGTATTAAAACACATAGATGTGAGATATAGATATAAGATATAGCTGAAACACACAAACAAAATAGAAAATACAACATAGCAACCGTTTGTTTGTAGTCAGTTTCCAAACAAAACGTAATGACTGACGTCACGACTGAAATCGTCTATATTAATGTTACAAACAAATGAAGGCCTATGAATCATTAGATAGCCATTTTTTTTGTCGAGTTCCTTTAATGACGGCATCTTTTTCTTGCATTTGTGTATTATTTTGCGATAGTGGCATCCTATGCATGCTTTACTGCAGATGTTTAAGAGTTGATCGTAAATGTGGAATTCTTAAGCGATACGAATGACGTAATATTAGATAAAATAAAAATGTGTGCTTTAATTCTTAATTGAAATATGTTTTTTACTATTTATATATACATATATTTTTCATCGGGGCAAAACTAAATTCTGAAAAAGCGGAATTCCTGTTTTCTAGTTTTTACTTTCTTCTATCTTTACAAGAAGAAAGTATTTCCTTCATGAAAATTTTCAAATTCCGGTTTTCGACAGATTTACACGTTTGAAAGGTCAGAGAACTCAAAAAACATGTTTTTACAAAATGTCTGTCTGTGAGTCTGTGGTTCTGTGAGTCTGTCTGTGTGTGACACAAACATTGTGGGCGTTCTACCTCAAGAACTAATGAACGGAATTTAATAAAAATTAATATTCAGTTGGTCCCTGATATAAATTGGTGCTTATAAGTTTTTGGTGTAAATCGCTGAACAGGTGGCGCTGCTATACATCATTTTTCACGATTTTTTCAATAGCTGAATCTCCAGAATTAATGCACGGATTTTCATCAAACTTCAGATTCAGTTAGTCCTTGACAGGGATTGATGTTTTATTCATTTTAGTGTAAATCGCTCAACAGGTGGCGCTGCTATGCTGCATTTTTTGCGATTTCCGCAATAGCTCTATCTCAAGAACTAATGCTTGGATTTTCAACAAGATTCAGATTCATGTATACCTTTATATGAGTTACTGCTGTTTATGTATTCGTCCAAATCGCTCAACTGGTGGCGCTGCTATGCTGCATTTTTCAAAATTTCCACTATAACTCTATCTCAATAACTAATGCACAAATTTTCATCAAACTTCAGATTCAGGTATGCCTTGATATCAATTAGTGCTGTTTATGTTTTTATGCAAATCGCTCAATAGGTGGCGCTGCTATGCTACATTTTTCACAATTTCCGCTATAGCTCTATCTCAAGAACTAATGCAGGAATTTTCATCAAACTTCAAATTCAGATATAATTTTATATGAATTGGTGCTAAATTGACGTAATTTCTTTCATTATTTAAATGATTTAATTGGCGTGATTTATATAGAAGAAAGTTTTGTGATGGCCACAACATACTAATTTATTTTTCATTTAGCTTCGTCGCGAATTATGTATGAAACGATAAAAGCGAAGCCCCTTATTAAAATTCCCTTTTTGCCCCTTTTAAAATCTGAAATCCCCGTTTTAAAAAATAGAAATTTAAATGTAGAAATTAAAATTAAAACTTTTAAAATGCTTTAGTAATTGTGTCTCAATTGATTGAATGAAGTGTCCCCTGTTAAGTCAGTTTTTCAGCATCGCATCTTGTAACTTTCAAAGATCGTTTTGTCACATTTCATAAGAGTACTTTTGCTGAGTAAGTGCAATTTTAAAGTCGTGCTGCATAAAATCGGCCGATCATGAGACAGCGCCCAAACCCCGGGCAATCAATCATTCAGCTAGCGGCCAATTATATTTTAAATACGCCTCTTTTGATTTCAACGTTCAATAGCAGGAATAATGCAAAATACCTCGTACTTATACCGCAGCACGGGCGGCAAGAGGGGGCTTTTAACCATCTAAGTAATGCCTTAGGTGCACGCAACTTCGCTCTCCAGGTATCGCTTTGCGATACACTTAACTCCTGATCCCGATGTCCCTCAAGAAGTAAAGTAGCAGCTCTCGTGTCAAAGGGTCCCAATTTCTCTCAAAAGGATGTAAGAAAGATTAATAAATCAGGTCCCCGAAAACACTTTGTCTTCAGTTAAACAACTACTCACTTAAATTGACTTTTATTAGCTCCCGGATCAACACTCATGGCCTGCGACTACAGAACTATGCTAGAAACTCAAAGGGAGCAATCCTACGTCGGCACGGACGTGTCTGTTGTCCGCGCCCCGGCACCCATCGGCACGATCTACACCGAAACAGAGGAAAAACAACGGGAGTAGCGCGAAATCATTACATGTATATGTGATTGTGGCTATGTATGCGATTGATATTTTTAGGTATTATTTTTTACTTTCTTCTATCTTTATAAGAAAAAAGTATTCGATTCATAAAAATTTTCTAATTCCTGTTTTCGACGAATTTATACGTTTTAGGGGTCAGAGAACCCGAAAAACATGTTTTTACAAAATGTCAGTGTGGGAGTCTGTGAGTCTGTGTGTCTGTCTGTGTGTGACACAAATTTTGTGGGCGCTGTATCTCAAGAACTAATGAACGGAATTCAATAAAAAATTATATTCAGTTAGTTCCTGATATAAATTCGTACTGATTAGTTTTCGGTACAAATCGCTCAAAACGTGGTGCTGCTATGCAGCATTTTTTACGATTTCCACAAGAACTCAATGTCCAGAACTAATGCACGGATTTTCATCAAACTTCAGATTCAGTTAGTTATTGACAGGGACTGACGTTTCATACATTTTGGTATAAATCTCTCAACAGGTGGCGCTGCTATGCTGTATTTTTTGTGATTTCCGTAATTGCCCTATTTCAAGAACTAATACTTCGATTTTCAACAAACTTCAGATTCTGGTATACCTTGATATGAATTGCTGTTGTTTATGTTTTGTGCAAATCGCTCCACAGGTGGCGCTGCTATGCGGCATTTTTCATAATTTCCACTATAGCTCTATGTCAGTAAACAATGCGCGAATTTTCATCAAACTTCAGATTCAGGTATACTTTGTTATGAAACGGTGCTAAATTGATGTAATTTCTTGTATTATTTAAATGATTTAATTGACGTGATTTATATAAAAAAACATTTTGTGATAGCCACAACATACTAGTTTTAATTTCTCATCTTAAAATTTCAATGAAAAAAAAAAGTACAAGTTATATGTTCCTTGTTAAATTTACAAAATATTATTTCGAATGTACAGCTATTTTTCGAATTGATATTATAGTTTTTGCATATATACATATGTATATATGTATTAAATGCAGTTCAAACATATTCAAAAATTACTATTTAAAAAGATTAAAAATTCATGTTTAAGAACATAGATTTATTTTTATGTTGCAAGCGCAAGCTGTGTGAAATTCAACTTACCTACTGTAGAATACAAGAAGAAGAATATTTCTTGAAATTTGCTTAACCTATATGGGGCATTCTCACAATCTTTTGACTTTCAAGTCCCTGTATAATAATTTTTATTTTAATACACTTTTTTGTGTTTTTTTTTTTATTTCATATAATGGGGAACATTTCATTGCATAATTGCATAACAATATTAACGAGATAAATAAGTTTTGGACGATGTTGGGGGTCCAAATACCTGGAAAACCCCTATACTGTCCGGTGTCCCTGATGCTGATTTTTAAGTTTGGAGCGGTCTGTATAAAATTGTTTCAATAAAAGTAATTCGATGTAATTTTTTTCCGAAACTGGAACTATTGTTTTTTATAAATATGTAGCAAAAAATTAACCTGCACACATTTTTAGGGTTGTTATTATTTTTTAAACTCTGTTCCTGGGTTTTAGATCCCTTACCGTCCGTCTTCTAAAATTATACAGAAAATCACTCCAGATACAGCCACAGAATTTTTTTCAAGTTTTTTCTCATGCAGAAGTATGCTAGAGAAAGAATATCTAAAATTCTTTGACAGGAAATTTACTGCAGAATTTAAATCCGCATTTAAATATCAATTTCAAGCATCGTGGTAGTCGTATCATTGGTAGTCTGACCGTCCCCAACGTTTATTCCTGCACTTTTCGAGGTAAATTAAAAAAATATATATATTTAATCCAATGTTAACAGTTGTTTCTAAAAATCAATGAACATTGTGGCTATCACTTAGTATTGACATGATTTTCCTAAAATTTTCCCATGATTTTCCAATACCATCCCCTTTTTTTACCTTACCGTCTCTTCTTTAACACCCCTTTAAGACAATGTTATACAAAAATTCTATATTAAAAGTACTACATTTTTATTATTTCTTATTTGAATGTCCTGTGGGTACTATGCAAATTCATTATAAGTAAAAATTTAGAAGAAAATAAAAAGTTATAGGGGTAAAATGGTAAGGAAAATTAAACTCACAAGCTTAACTTAAACCTCAGTTAAATAAAAAAAAAAATTCGCTGCTGGCCATCTTTTCATTATTTTGAATCATTAAGGCATTCGTCTATCAGATTAAAATGTTATTTTAGCAAGTTTAATTTCGCTAGATTTTTTCCCCAAAAGTCAAAAGCTTGTGAGAATGCCCATATACTTCCGTTAGGTAAAAAAAAAATACATAATTTATAACAATTTATAATAATTAATAACAAATCAATGCATCTACGAAATTTCTAGGATTACACTGATGCGAAGATACACGTAATTAAGATGTAAAACTATACAAAAATCACTACGTAAAAACAGCTTATGGACTCATTTTAAAGAATGTAGATTTATTTTATTTTATAGCTTCTTCAAAATTAGCACTTTCCAACATAGTTGAAAAATGCTTATGAATTCGGTTTATCTATCCCCCTGTCTGCCCGTACTCTAGCTTGTTACTTTCTTCTATGCTTATAAGAAGAAAGTATTGGATTCATGAAAATTTTCGAATTCCGGTTTTCAACGAATTTACACGTTTTAGGGGTCAGCTATCCCGAAAAACAGGTTTTTACAAAATGTCTGTCTATGAGTCTGTCTGTCTGCCTGTGTGTGTGTCTGTGTGTGACACAAATTTTGTGGGAGCTCTATCTCAAGAACTAATGCAGGGAATTTAATAAAAATTTATATCCAGTTAGTCCCTCATTAAAATGGTGGTGATTTGTTTTTGGTGCAAATCGCTCAACAGGTGGCGCTGCTATTCTGCATTTTTTTACGATTTCCGCAATGGCTCTATCACAAGAACAAGTGCACGGATTTTTATGAAATTTCAGATTCAGTTAGTCCTTGATATGAGTTAGTGTTTACTACAATTTAGTGTAAATCACCCAACAAGTGGCGCTGCTATACAGAATTTTTCACGAGTTCTGCAAGGGCTCTATCTCAAGAATAAATCCGTGGATTTTCATCAAACTTCAGATTTAGTTAGTCCTTGATATGAGTTGGCACTGATTAGGTTTTGGTGTAAATCGCCCAACAGGTGGTGCTGCTACACGGAAAAATCTGTTTTGTTGAAATGACTAAATTTTGGTTCATATAGCTCCATCCAAATATTTTGGTTGGAATGACCAAATTTTGTGTGGACTAACCAAACGATTTGTTGAATTAACAAAATAATTTGGTTAATCTAACGAAAATTTAATCATTCCAACCAAAATATTTGGATGGAGCTATATGAACCAAAATTTAGTCATTTCAACAAAACAGTTTTTTCCATGTATGCTGCGGTTTTACGATTTTCGCAATGGCCCTATGTCAGGAACTAATGCACGGATTTTTATGAAACTTCAGTTAGTCCTTGATATGAGTTGGCTTTGACAACATTTTGGCATAAATCACCCAACAGGTTACTATGCTACATTTTTCCTGATTCCCGAAATAGATTCATCTTAAGATGTAATGTACGGATTTTAATTAAACTTCAGATTCAGTTACCAAGATGACTTAAGTTGTAGCCTATTAGGCTTTGGTTTATATCGCCCAACAGGTGGCGCTAATATGCAGAATGTTTTACAATTTTCGTCATAGCTCTACTCAAAAACTAATGCACGGATTTTCACGAAATTTCAGATTCAGTTGAAAGTTGACATAATTTGTTGCTGATTAGATTTTGGTGTAAATCATCTAACCGGTGGCGCTCCTTTGCTGTATTTTTCAGGAAGTTTTAACATGTATGAGATAGAAGAAAGTTTTGGAATTGCCACATCCGTCTAGTGTAAATATAAGTCCGATTGCCAGGTAATCGATATATGTTATTTGGGCGTACTATGGCATGTTCGTTAATGAAAATGAAGTGTGTAGCATTTACGGCTCACCTACAGGGACACTCAAAAGAATTCCGTTACATTGCCGTCTATGGAGGAAAATCATTTACGGTGTTCTTTAAAGATATTACTCTATTTTAAACATGTTGAAATTGATGTATTTCACTGGTGTGTTTTACAATGTTCTTATTTTAGAATATGGTGTACTAAGAACTTATCGTTCATTTACAAGGGACACACAAAAGAATTTGGTTACATAAAAAAATGAAGAATGGTTGAACTATTGAAACCTACGAACAATAATTGTTGGAAGTCCGTTTTTTAGCTGTGGTATGCGTTTTAAATTTAATTATTATTTAAGTATTACTTGGTGTTTATGATTTCTATAGTTCATGTACACGCACAAAATTCTGAACAAGATCCGTTTATAGGTGAGAACTCCTGAATAGAAATTTTCAACTGTGTTAGGCCTTTAATTGAAGTAACTTATATGTAGTATGCATACATATCCACAAATCATAACACAGGGCTACACAAAAAAATCGCATACTTTCTCCACTGCTCGAGGTAATAGCAGAAGTTTGGTTTTCAAATACCTTAGGATTATGCGTTTTCCAACTTGTTCATTTAGACATCATCTTTCGCATTAGTAAACTGCGTTTACTAATATAATTTTACTAAGTTTTCTTATAGTATTGAGACTGTTTTGTAAAGTGTTTCATAATGTATGCTGTATGCATAATTTTTTGTTTTTGTTGAAGTACTTGAAACTTGTTTTTTTAAAGACAGATGGGGAAATATATTTGTGATTCTTCTACATTTTAATATCTTATACAATATCAAGTAGATTTATTTTTGATTCTAACATTTTCCAACAAAGTTGAAAAGTGTTTACAAATTTGGTTTGTCTGTCTGTCTGCCCTTGCTATTACTGACATTAATATAGTCCAATTACCATGAAACTGATAGATGATATTGGATATCACCATGGCATGTTTGATATCGAAGATGAAGTGTATAGGTTTATTTACGGTTCATTTACAGATACACTCAAAGGAATTACCTTACATAAATCATTTGCGACACATTTTAATTATATTACAGTATTTTTTAAATTCTGAAATTTATTTAATGAAAGGGGGGAGAACTACATGGCGCTTACTGTAGAATATGGTGTGCATAGAATATACCGTGCATTTACAGGGACATACAAAAGAATTTGGCTACAGAAGAAATTCAACTATTGAAGCCTATGAACAATAATTGCTTGAAATGCGTTTTCAGTTGTGGTACTCGTTTTTAAATTGAACTACACTCTAAAAAAAAATCCGTTAAAATACGAAAATTGTACTGGCAATCGAGACGTCAGTACTATTTCCGTATTTTAAAGGAAATTTTCCCCCGTAAATTCCAGAAAAGCGAAACATTTTCTGAAATTTAAGGAAAAATTTTCCAATTAAAATAAGGAAAGAGTACTGGCGTCTCGATTTCCAGTACAATTTGCGTATTTTAACGGATTTTTTTTTCAGTGTAATTTTTTAAAATAACACTTCGTTTGAATAAATTCTGTAGGTCGTATACAGGGCAGCACAAAATTTCTCAACTACATTTCCGTTTATTCATGGACATTGCTGAATGGAAATTTTCAACTGCGCTATTCATTTCAATGAACTAACTTCTATGTTATATACATACAAATTCATAGATCATATACAAGTCTGCACAAAAAAAAGAAAAAAATGCGGGTGTTTTTCCCACTATTGATTGTGATATCAGAAGTTGGGTTTTAAAATGCTTTATGCGTTTTCCAAATTGTTTATCTAGACAGCATCTTTCACCTTAATAAACTATTAAGTTTTGTTGCAGTATTCTGAATGTGTTGGAAAGTGTTAGATAATCTATTTTGGACGCGCGATTTTTCGTTCTCGTTTTCATTGTACGTCGAATTTCCTTGCAAAGTTTTTCCATAGTATATACTTCTTTTTTAATTTACAAACTGGTTATTTTGAAAGTACAGCTTCGAAAGAGTTAATTCTGTACAAATTAATATTATTTATTTTTGCATATATATATTTATTAATTGCAGTGCAAACATATTTAATACACACTGTGTAAAAACTATTAAAAGCTATTACTTAATTTACAGTTTAAGAACATAGCTTTCTTTTATCTTGCAGAATGGAAACTCTGTGGAATACAACCTATGTAGGGGAGACTAGGGAGGGTTGACCCACTTTTTACAAAATGATATTTTATTTTTTAAATATTGAACGTAGAATAAAGTTTTATATATCATTTTATTCGTTATAAAATCAGTTATTAAAATAAAATTGCTACATAAGTGTAATATATAAGACATTTGAAAAATGATTGATTTTAACCGTGAGAAAATAAGGGGTCAAGGCTCCCCACATATGGGAGGCTTGACCCACATTCTTTTATATTAAAATATTTGTACAGAGAAATAAAATCAGCATTAAAAAAGTAAAATAACTTTATGCTACATGCTTTAATTTTTATAAAATATATTTTTGAAAATATGATGCTTAAACAAACCTGTTTAAACGCAATCGCACATCACAGGAGAAAATTTTTGTTTTAAGCAGAATTTTGCTTGAGCAGGTATAATTGTACAGTAGGGAAAATGAAATTTTAACATTTAAGACAGTATTCCATTCGAGACAGGTTCACTTTTCATAGGATTTCATTTATTATTATGTCCGGATATAATAGCCACTGTCACACTTTTTTTTTTATCTCCTTTTCCTACTTTTTGGGACATTCGACCTGACAACTCTAATTGTCACATAGTTTGGCTTCATTTCACTGTATTCATGCTGGTGAAATTTATCTACATACCTTCCAAAAGTTTTTCGACCAATGCTATGTTCTTTTGCAGCCACATGTGCACTTAACTGATCATTATCCCCTTTATCCCTTTCAGTGGCAAAGTACTTTCAGTACTAAAATGTTGAAATAAATGACTGCCACCAGAATTTACGAACAAATTTATTTGGAAATAAGAAAAAGAGCATATTTCCCATACATATTAAATGGAAAAGATTTTAGCAAAATTCTGGTGCCATTGTGACGTTTAGGAATTTAAATGAAGCGGTTTCATAAGCATACCAATGCCCCTGAAAGTGTAAAGACTGCTGCTTTCATACTTTCTAGTCCTTTCTAGTCTTTTACACTGTTTCTATTTCCCTATTGTATAATAATTAAATGTAAAAAGTTCCTGTCAACTTTCCCATTTATATTTCATTAATTTTTTTCTTGCAGTGGATACTATAGTAATTTTTCACATATTTCTTTAATCTAAACATTTTTTTTCAACACTCTATTTTACCGTGGCTTTAGAGAATAAATTTACATTATTTTTTGTATATAACCAATAACATTTCGTTATGCATAGTGTATAATAAAAAGATTTCATCTGGTCAACCCTCCCTCACATTGACTGGGTCAAGCCTCCCCACATAGTCTTTTTCTAAGGAATAGCACATTGTTATATTAAGCCTAACTTACAGTACAATTTTTATGCCTGGAATGAAAGCTCGATATTTCTGCATTACATAAAACCTACTTACTTAAATTTCTATGATATATTTTATCTGAAAAATCTTACAAAATATTTTTAAAAAACACAACTTTTACGTTGAAAACGCTTCACAATTGATTTTTTCCACACCTATTTCAATTATTTGTATGAAACAAAGACTGTTGTTTGAACATTCCAGTAACTTTGGTTGACACCTAATGACAAAACTCTGAAATTCATTTAAATATGAAAAATGATGGGTGGGTCAAGCCTCCCGTATGGTCAACCCTCCTCAGTCTCCCCTCCTGCTTATTCAGAACAAAATTATGTAAACACATTTTACTGAAACAAGTAGAATACAAAATGAAGAAGATTTTTTAAAAATTTGCATAACCTATAGACTTCCTTTAGTTAAAAAAATACTAGTACATATAATTTATAATAAAACAATGCATCCATGAAATTTGTAGGATTATACGGATGCGTAAGGTACAACTAATAAAGATGTAAATCTATCCAAAAGTCACTACGTAAAAAATAGCGTAAGTTCTCATTTTGAAGAATGTAGATTTATTTTATTTTGCAGGCTCTTCGAAATTCAACCTACACCGTAAAAATATGCAAAAACAGAAAATGCATCAACAGAAAAGTTGCCGTCTATTCTCAGTTTTTGCTATAAAAGACGGAGCTTTTTCGCTATTCAAAATGGGGAAAATTCTGTTATTAAGTGAAATGTGACCAGTAGCACAGTATAGAAAACAACCAACTCTTAATTATATATACAGATGCATATTAACACAAAACAGGTATTACTTATGATCACACACGTTTCTGCCAACTTGTCATCCTCCAAGTTCGAACCTCTGATCTCGATATTAAAGTATGAGTGCTCTGCACCTACGGCCACCTGGTCACATTGAAAGGTTTGGTTATAGGCCGAAATATCAATTACGAAAATATAACTGGAATTTTCCCTTTTTATCTCAACTGAGAAGGGACATTTCCGTTTTTCTGTCTTCAAAGTAACATTCCATTTCAACTTTCAACGAATAAGGATAAAAAAGAAATTTTCCGTTCATTCACGGAAAATGTACAACTTTTACTTAAAACACTATGTTTTCATTAAAACAGAAAAAAATTATATAAAATCTCTTCTCTATATAGAGAACTTTCTTTGAAGTGTATGTTAAGAATAAGGTCCTATAAACTTATGTTACTAAAATAAACAGATTACGAGAAAAAAATAATTTCCATGATATATCGTCTTAAGTTAGATAGAAAAAACAACAACCTTATATTCATAATAAACAGATAAACTTATGCAGTTTGTATAATTACCCTAACATAAAATGCAACGTTGATTAAAAATTTCAGTTATTAAGTTCATTAAAATAATTTATAAACAAAGAGATAAAAAAAAAGATATTTCAATTCAACTTATTCCACAAAAGCATTAAAATGTTATTTTAATCTGACCTTCTAGAATAGGCGTCGGCAAGTAATTTTAAGTGTGGTCCGACTGCTTTTGAAAGTTTTTATCGAGGAGCAGAGAAAAAAAACACGTAAGTAATATAAGTACATATTACTTTTAAATTTTTATTTTTACATACACGTACATATATAATAGAAAATACAAAAGTTACATATTCGTTCTGAAAATTACTGCAAACATAGTTATACGTTCTGAAAATTTTTACATACACATAATGAAATGGAAAAGGCAGGTATTCGTTGAAAAATCAATGCGAAAATTTACTTGAGCAAGTTTTTTATAGTTTGATATACGTGGTGAATAGTAATGCGAAGAGTGTGTTCAAGATGGGCGTCCGTTAATCTCAAACGATATTTCTTCTTCAAAAAAATGTGAAAGTTGCTTCTCATACATATGTGGAGCCAAACATAGCAGCCAGATTAAGAGCTAGTTTTTTGCAATTTTCATACTTTTCTGAGACATCTTTACCACAAAATTTGCAAAGAAATATCTCCTTGCAAATAAATTATCTCCATTTGAAGAAAAGGTTTTTTAAGACTGAACAACTTCGAAGCCACATCAGTCCATTTTGTTGATGGAGAAACTTCATAAGGCGTTTTAAACAATTGAGACAGTTTTCCTATCTCTGCAAAGTCTTGGAATCTTACTTCAAATTCCTTCACAAGATATGACATAAAATTTAGGGACGTTATTTTAGCACACGTCAATAACAACGCAAATGAACGAAAGCTCTGCACAAGATCGCAACGTACGACTGTGAAGACGATTCCACTCCTTTCCAGATGGATCCTTGCCCCTGCGATCCAACGCAGGCGGCCAGTCCCAATTCCGCGCCTGCGCATCAACACAGCCGGTCAGTTCATCCCTCCCACAGCCGCACCTGCGCTGCAACGCAATATTTTGCGTTTCACATCATAGCAACTGTGCACCACTATTAAAAAATCAAGTTAATCTCGCTATTACTTGTAACATAAAAGAAACATTGATAAGGCTATAGCTCGAACGTATCTATTATATGAAAATATTAATAAATTATTGATTCAAATTGAAATTTTTTGCCTGTCCAGGCTTCAAACATATCTGGAATTTTCTCAATTTGTCGTTATAAAAATAACGAATTTCAACAATTGATTGGAAAAAATACAAATTTAGTCAATTGGTTGCAAAATGTTTCGCGAAATTCGTCAATCTCCCGTGGAAAAAATCGTTAATTACGTCAAAAGTTCACGAATTTCGTGAATCGCTCATGAAAAAAAAATACAAATTTTATTTGTCGGTAGCAAAAATATCATAAAATAGAAATCCATTGGTCGCAGGAGAAACATCAAAAATTTTGTCGATCATGCACTTAAAGAAATCACGGATTTCTTTAATTTATCGCGGGGAAAAAATGGGAATTACGTCAACCTATATGTATCAGAAAAAAAAATCACGAAATAACATATGCTTCTCCCCTCTTCCTCTTTGTTCATAAAGTTCCCATTTTTTTTCATTTCTAGCCAGTCCCACGTCTATTTTTGTTTTTTAACATTTTTAATAAAGCAAAATTGATTCCCATGAATAAAATCAAGGAATATTTTCACTCCTTGAAAATAATCTTTATTATATATCTGTTATATAAACAAATATAAACTGTTGATATATCCTTGCCAACTGAATTTTTTACGTTGACTCGGTAGGGGAGCCTAGAGAGGTAAAACTGCCCCTTTTGATTCAACGTTTCTTATCCGATTTCAACCAATACAGCCCCCCCCCTCCTATCTTCCAAAAATAGAATTCTTTCTGTGTTACTGATGTGACCCTCGAAAACTCAGACATTTTTGTAAGTGGCTTTTCTCTTAAAAAGGTTGTGTACCCCTAATGCATAGCATTGATACATACTCCATAAAAGAAAATAATATGAAACTGGTGTGAATGATTAAGAACGAAAGATCTTCTTAAAAAATCATCAAAAACTATCAAATGCGCAAAATAAAACTATTAATGGCGCATTTAATAGTTTTTGATGGTGTTTTAAGAAGATCTTTTGTTCTTAAACATACCTCATAGTATGGAATATTTAATTTAATTAAAAATGTATATAATACCCGTAAATGCACTTCTAGCAATTATCGCTCATAGGCGATATTTCAGGTGTAGTATTGCATCGAAATTCTTTTCTGTATCCCTGTAAATGAACGGTAAATAATATCATCATATTCTACTGCACATATTTTTTTAGTAAACCTATAATAATTTCATTATATTTGAAGTACTGCAACATTATTAAAATAAGCTGTAAACATTTTTTCTCCATAGACAATTAAAGAGCTTATTGAAAGAACATGTTAAGTAGCAAAAAAAATCGTTTGAAGAAATTTTAATTGAAAGTTTTGTTGTAAATTGTAATGATTCATTTTCTGATTGAAACCATGTGTTTAAAATGATAACAGACGTTGTACTAAACTCTATCAAAAAAACTTATTCATATTTATTTTTCAGAAATTTAAAATTATTAATGTTATTAATATTATTAAATATTAATGAATTTAAATATTCCAGACTAAATAGAATCTTAGAATTTTAGATTTACCATATGATAGAATACCTGATAACGCATTCATCAAAAAAATAAAAAAACATTAAGAAAATGTAGCATAACGTGTTCTTCCACTGAGCTCTTCAATAATGTATGTCTTTTGTGTGGCCCTGTAAATGAGTAATAAATGTCTTGAACTCCGTATTACACAGGATGCGTGTTTTTGTGCACTTCATAAATTCATATGAATTCCATTGTGTTTGAAATGGTGCAAAATCATTAAAATGGAATTGAAACGATTTTTTCACATTGACCATAATGTAACGGAATACATCTGTCAGTCTCTGTAAATCGAGTATAAAAGCTACACGCTTCATTTTCAATAGACATCATGAAATAGTAAATGTCAATGATGTACTAAAATTACAGAGCCATCCGAGTACGTTTACGAGAATTAGATCAAGGACTGCGGCGGCCAGAAGATACACGGACAGACAAATCGAAGTCATAAACTCTTTTCAGCTATGTTGAAAAGTGTTAAAAACAATACTTCTATGTCTCTAATACTTCTTTTAAAGGAATAAAATACTATAAAAATAAAAATTGTAAGATTTATGCGTGCATCCGTGCGGACTCTGTATCATTTTGTTAGTAAATAATAGATTGGCGAGCTATTAGCAACTGCGAAATAACATAATTATATAGTTTTTTATTATTCACCTTACCTCATTCCAAAGCCTCATTTTTAACACTTTCCAACATAGTTTAACCCCTTCACGGATCGTTAATATTTGGAAAAACCATTAAAAAAGTACCTATTTATTTTATTGCAGAAATTGAATAATTATAAGGTTTCTAAATAAAATATGCAATTAGTTTTTTTTAAGGCGAAAAAAAAAGATGTTATAGAACAAATTCATATTTGTAGAAAAACCATCATGTGAGAATTCTGTGTCTTAATGTTTGTTTTACACCGTACAAATTAATGCGAATAAAACCTTTATTTTTCACATCTTAGATCTTTATTTATTATCATTACACACATTTTTACAAATAATATTTGAAATAATATATATACATTAAATTTTGATTATTAATAATTTTTTGAGTGTTACATATTTCGAAACATGCAATACAAAGCCCAATATTACAGTCAGCGCAAAAACCAAACCCAAACGGCAATATTCAAAGACTTCAGACCGAAATGCCAGTTAAACTCTGGTTTCAGAAGTTTCTTCAAGCAATAAATCTCCAGCCCGGAAATATGACGGGAGCGAGAATTAAGGGGTTAAAAGTGTTTATGATTTCAGTTTGTCTATCTGTCGTCATTCAAATCGTACATTTTAAAGCCTATACATTCTAACTCGCGTAAATATAGTCCGATTGTCATGAAATGGGTATAATTGTATGTCATTGGAGTTCAGTACGGCATGTTCGGTATTAAAAAGGAAGTAGCTTTTCGGTTAATTTATTGAGCCACTCAAAAGAATTAAGTTACTTCATGGTCTATGGGGGAAAATCCTTTGCGGTGTATTTTAATGATATTACACTATTTTAAACATTTTGTAATTGATATACATCACTAAGGTGAGCTACTATTTTTTTACTATAAAATATGGTGTGTATAGAACTTATCGTTCATTGATAGGGACAAAAAGAATTTGGCAATAGAAGAAAATCAGAATAATTGAACTATTGAAGCCTACGAACAATAATTGCTGGAAGAGCATTTTCAGTTGTAAGCGTTTTTAAACTTAACAGTTTTTTAAATATTACTTTGTGTCTATAAATTTTATAGATCATGAACAGGGTGGCACAAAAGTTCTGAACAACATCCGTTTATTAGCAGAAATTGCTGAGTGGAAATTTTCAAATGTGCTATGCGTTTAACTGAACTAACATTTAGCATACTATGAGATATGCATACATATCTGTAGATCCTATACAGGGCTGAAAAAAATCGTATATTTTAAAGCCTATATATCGTAATAGCAAAATCGGGTTTTCGAATGTGTTAAGCGTTTTCCAAATTAGTTTTAGACATCAACTTTCACCTTAGTAAACTGTGAACTTTTGTTGTAGTGTTCTGAATGTGTTGTAAAGTGTGTCATGAATTATGCTGTACCCATGATTTTTCGTTCTTGTTTACAATTACATTTAATTATTGATTAATTTTGAAAGCATATCAAACACCATTGTTTCATAGAAATAATGAACGAAATAAAGTTGCCACCTTTTTGTCAAAGTTCAAACTGCAACCACTTGCAACCACTGTGAATATGTGCCACATCAATTGACTGCACTATGCGATTGAAATATCGCAGTTTACGAATATAAAATAACGTGATCCTAAGAAGAAAAATTTATCAGATAAAGATTATTATCCATGCAATTAGTTGGAATTAGAATCACATTAAAAATATACTTGTACAGTAGTACCCCGACTTACGTCACGCCGAATTAACGTCGTCTAGCCTGGAAAAAATTTCCTTAACTGCGACGCACTTTGAACTTTTTTTAAGACTTTTGGAGGAAATGTCACATCTCAGATGCAGTCACAGTCATAAAGGATTCATGTGGCAAAAAAAAAAAAAAAAAAAAAAAAAAAAAAAAAAAAAAGATGCTTGGAAAAGACTGTGGCCCTTTTCCTTCGCAAACACATAGAAAACATCTGGAAATTACAATTCTGTATCTCTCATAATTGATGAAATCGTCGAAAATGGAAGAGAACTCAACTTAGAAATGGATACTGGAGATGTTGTAGAACTCAGAAATTCCACTGATTTGGAATTAACCATCGACGATTTTATCAAATTAAAGAAAAAAATTCCGCCGAAGAAATAGATGAAAATATCGAGCCTAGGTGGAAGGGGGGAGATTATGACGGTTGCAAAATTAACCGAAGAACTAAACCTTATTGAAGCTGGAATGACGGTTCTTGAAAATATTGATTCAGACAAGCAAAGCATAGCAACCACCAAAAAAAGCTGAGGAAACTCACTCTGCTATTACAAAGAGCTTCTAAGAGAAAAAAAAAAGAAAATAAAATGTCGGTTTAAACT
Source organism: Maratus speciosus (assembly GCA_963932465.1). Taxonomy (NCBI): domain Eukaryota; kingdom Metazoa; phylum Arthropoda; class Arachnida; order Araneae; family Salticidae; genus Maratus; species Maratus speciosus. The sequence continues at coordinate 42,969,855 of OZ010790.1, forward strand.
TCATAGCAAAATTTTTTCACGCGCTCAATTATTCGAACAGGGCGGCTAGAAGAACAATAAATTGTAAGTTAACAACTTATTGATTCATTCAAATTCTTGTATTGCAAACGCATTTTTTTGTTAATGTTAAACATATGTAACATAATCCCTAAATACAATAGAATAGGATATTCATTAGATTTTGGTGAATTTTTATTACTTTTCCTTTTTTGCTCATCTAAATGTACCTCGAGTTACGTCGTTTTCGACTTACGTCGCTAGTCTTGGAATGAATTGCTGACATAAGTCGACGTATTACTGTATCTCATTTCAAGCATTCTTTTTTGTTGCGATATTGTCAAAACATAACCGATACGAAGAAAAACAGAACTAACTAGTTTGCGTAAGAAATCTTGAAAGTATTTTGAAGTAGGTTTTGGGAAAAACATCAACTGAAGATTATTATGTAAATTTTATGTAAAATCATCCGTAATTTGGATGTGAATATAATATTTGACCAAATAGAATATAGTTTTAATATAATATCTGCTCACAAAATAATGACGAAAACATTTTTATTATTTGTGAATTCATTTTCTTCATACATGCAAGCAAAAAAAAAATGTTTATTGTACATTTTAATTAAAGCTTTTTTATGCATTTTTAGAAAAAAAATATGATTATTTTATTTTTTCGGGTTTGAATCTTTTCTTTACAAATGTGTTTTAATTCATTTTTTAGTTAATTTTTTTATGCATAGTTTTTACGTCGATAAGACCATGTTTAAATAGGAATAAATGAAAGAAACCAGCCTTGCTTTATTTTGCTATATACTATTTTCTTATAATAATAAACTCAATATACATTTATTTTTCGTTGAATTCGAAATTACTTATTAGATACATTTACTCTAAGTTGAAAGTACTGCCTTATTTTTTTTTTTTAAATCTAAGTCTCAGCATTAAATAAAGATGTAAAACTATACTTATTTCAAAAACGCAGTGGCTCATTTAGAATGTTGTTTTAAAGGGATCTTTTAGCATTATTAAAAAACAAAGTAATTTAAATATTTTATGTATCTAAAATTATAACAAAAAATATTTAATTTTTTTTTTTTTAACTTATTCACTTTTTTCCCTCTCTTCAGTAACTAATCTGAGTACTTTTTTATTTATGTTATTTAGTTTATATAGCTCTAAATAAAAAAATTGTGAAAATTAAATGATGGAAAATCATTTTTGTATTTAAATCAATTCTTTTCTGCAAACAAAATTTATACCCTAAAAAACTATAAATTAACTTCATTTAAGTATGTTTTTTTTTTATATAAAAAAAAACAAACAAATAATCTAAGCGTAAAATTTGAAAAGATTGCTTGAATGCTATTGTTTAATTAAATCCTTTCTTTAATTAAATACTGTATATACTATGTATATACGTATATGTCGTTTAGTAAAATGTCGTTTAGTAAAATATCGTTAAGCAAAGAAACTTTTGTATAATGTACCTTGTAAAATAAACTCGTTGCTGTTCAATAAAATAAAACAGGAAGAGAGCTGGTGATTTGTTCGCGTTTGTAAAAAAAAAAAATAATAATAATAATAATGATAATAATAATAATAATGATAATAATAATAGTAATAATAATAATAATAATAATAACGTGTATATTCCAATGATCTTAACCCATCAGCACACGCGTTGGGATAAAACCTACTCCAATCACATTTTTTTCTTTAAAAAAAGATACATTTTTTGTGTATGCTTCTGACTTGCTTTGTACCCTTCAGGGTCAAGGTCGAGAAGTGGTGGGTGAAGAAATGATTTTTCTTTGTTCGCTAGGAGGGGAGAAATATACCTCTTGGGACTAAAAAATCCCGCGCGTCTAGAAACCTTTCATTTCGATACATTCATTTCATAAGGGATAACACACACTAAAATAATTTTAATGAAAGAGTAACATAAAAGGTACTTGTATATATTGATCAAAGGGAATTAAATGTACTTAATATAAATTTTGTGAAATAGTTCATCTTTTTAGATCTAAAACAAATCGTTTGCTTATTTTCTTTATTTAAAAAAAAAAAAAAAAAAAAAAAAAACGTGATTTTTGCTGAAACTACTTACAAAATTTGAAAATAAATATGAAAAGCATGATTTTTTTTTTTCTAAAAGAGGTAGTACTGATGCATTTTACAATATAGAGCAGTAGATTTGTTTTTAAAACGCACTTAAACAAAAATATAATGGGAGACAAAATGGGGTGAGATTTATACCACGTGTGTACTAGCGTAACAGAAACGGGCGCGTGTGCTGACAGGATAGTTCACATATTTCGATGTATATTCATTCTTAGAAAAGTAATTGGATATATACGCACCTCAGCTAAAGCTTGCATATACAATTTTAAAGAAACTTATCCGATGAAAAAAATCTTTAGAATTTGCAGATTTGAGATGCTTGATCAATCTACGACCATGTAGGTCCCAAAAATTAACATAAATGGAATAGGATGAATGAATAAACACGAAGCCGCAGTGGTCATTCGAAGTTTTAAAACGTTCCGGCAGAAACCAACCCGATGGTTGGTACATTAAACTTATTGAATTTAAAAAAAAAAATCCAATGACATCTTTCGTAATCGAGTCTAAAGGCGGGTTCCGGGGTAGTGTTGGAAGGATGTAGTGGCCTCCGACGTTAGACGTAGGGATTTTTTTTTTAATTAATTTTTTTTTAATGACAATTTTTGGAAAATCTCTTATTATTTCCTTATTAGATTTTACGGTGCATTTGGAAAATTTTTAGATTTGCTCGTTGGGATGCAACTAAATCAATTACAAAATAGGACATTTCTTAAGGCTGGAAACTTTTCTTACAACATAGACTGAAAGGACATTATTCACATTACGTTTCACATTTAGAAAATTTTCCTCTAAGACAACATTTAAGCTTTTTTTCTTCAAATCTAAAAAGAGATTAATGTAATTATAGCAATAATTACAGAAAATAGGAATAGTATATTTAATTATTATGCAAAATATGTATGAACTGATACATTAATAGTAAGAAAAACAGCAACTCTCATCCGCTAAATATCGCTACAGTTACAAACCGAGATCTTCGAATGTCTAATTTTACACAAATATATTTACCAAATAATGAGGCACACCAGAAAATACAGTATTACATTTTTATATGCCATCTAATTTAATGTTGTATATGCATACAACGTAAATTTGGGCATAGACCTTATAACGAAATAAAAGAAAACAAAACAAAACAAAGCAGAAAACAAAATCATGATTCTGTAAAGTCGATATTTAATAAAATATTTATTCCAGTGATCACTGTTTCAGTATCACGATGCCTTTATCTTTTTAGAAAAATATTTGGTTGTTTAGACATGATCCCTCAAAGCTGGAGTATATTTTAACAAAGCAAATTGTAGAATTCACGAAGCATTTAGAATAGTTTTAGATTTTGTGGTGCAGATCATGCATACAAAAGGAAACATTTACAAAGTAGGCAATTCCCTAAAGCAAAAAACCATTCTTGCAGCAAAAGTCGAAAAGGCAATATTTCTATGTTTAATAGCTGGAGAAATATTTTATGTTTCATATCCGCAGCCATTGAGTAAACAGTTAAAGAAGAAAATATTTTGCATATAAAAAGCTGTACGTGAACTATTTTTATGAGGAGAAAATACAATGCCACAAATACCAAAATTAATTTCTGGAGAATGTATTGATAATTTTTTCTTTATTAGAAAAAAATAACTTTTATGTACTTAATCTTATCTGCCTTTATCTGATCTTATCTTAATCTTATCTGTATAACATCTTATTTGTAAACATAATCTGTAAAAAATACGTGTAGACAACTACTGCACATTTTGATTGAGTTACATAAAGCTCCTTTAATTCGTCCCATCGGCAAAGAGTGAAATTAAAAATATAAATTAAGGCCGGAACTCCCAGTGATTTTACGAAAATGCCCTTAAATTAGATGTTTGGGGGGTAATTTTTACTTAGAAAAGTAAAATTTATGTGTTTTGAAAAAAATTGAGCAGATCGAAAAAAGAAATTTTCATGAGTTAATGGAAAAGGATCAATTAGAAAATATGCGTATTTATCATATTATACATTTTACACGTAACCTTAAAAATATACATAACTGAAAATTGTAATTTAATGTAGAGAAATAAAATATTTTTTCTAAAATATATATATTTGAAAAATATGTAATTCACTAATAAATTATGTGAGCCTTTAACTACAGAATTAGACAAACACAAGTAAATATAAATTGCGATTTGTAATCAACAAAAACCTTTTCCATAACATGCCAAAATAAAAATCTAATCTCGATCCAGATTTTATTATTTTTACTTTCATAGATATAAAAATAGTTTTCGAAATTGTTTTGAATAGTTGTCATAATTTGGTACTGACGTACAATTTCAGATGTCATTGAAATTATTTCCGTAAAAAAAATTGAATGCTCTCTTCTTGTTTGTAGCAGCAGCAATCTAAAATGACACTGAAAAATTTTTTATGCATTATTTTTATTTTATATTCGGGTCTAGGTGAAAATTACGACCTGATTCCGCTTTAGTAATTGTATGTTTCCTATATTTTAATGATTATACGATTCCCCTTTTGGAGTAAAATTTATAATTATATTTTATATTGTTGTAAATAGTGAAAACTATTATAAAACACATAGTTTCTGTACTTTATACGTTAAAATAGTTATTATGCAGTCTTACACTAAAAGTTTTCTGTTTTAAAATCATAATAAAATAAAATATCAACAAGAAAAAAATATATGCCTCAGTAAATTGAACAAAAATTTCATTAAATTTAGGTAAAATGCTTTTCTTTTATCCTAAATTAAAATCGACCATCTATTTTAGCACATACCTTGTAATTCTTGTTTTAATTCACCGCTTTTTCTTATCTTAACATCTTAATTAAAAGTCAGATAAAACAAAAAAATTGAAAGTTAATCTTTGTGTATATTTGACGTTATTAGAAGGCTTCTGTTTCAATTAAATAACCTCGATCTATTATAACTAAAAGCCTATATTCCCATGGAGATCGGTTAAAACCTATTTTAAATCAAATTTCGATGACGAACATAATTGTTTTTAAACCAAATTAAACATTCTACCCACACACAATGTAATATTTTAAGTATTTCTCGTAAACTTGAAATAGAATAATGAAAAGCCTGTATTTAATTCAAAATTCTAATTTTTTTTTTTTAAATCTTATTTCATTTTTAATTTATTTTTTTATATTCTGAAAATAAATAATAAGTCAAATAATTAACATAATATATTGTTTTCTTTTGCTTAAATCAGAAGAACATTTTATTCACAAATCAAGTTTATGGTTTGTTTCAGTCTGTTTAAGTGCATAGCAAAAAATGTAACAAGGTTATGGATTATATTAACTTTAGAATAATCGCAAAGGAACAGTACACTAATTCATGAAGTACAAAAGTGTGAAACAAAATGATATAGGTATATAGATATAGATACGAGATATAGATATTCACTGCTCGGTAAAAATATAAAAAAGATGCCTGCCTGAAAATCAATTATATAGGCAATGTGGAACATTCATTCTTATATCTCTATATGGCATCTAAATTGGGACAGTAATTACCGCTTTTCGACGAGAAAGTCTTATAATAATAACAAGATTGTAAAGGATTATTATATTAATGTAAAATCTTAGGTAAAATGAACAACATTAAAAAATAGTATTAACGCCATAAAAAAAAAAATAATAATAAATCACAAAAATCTATATTGTTGACACTGGTTACAGGCATTGTTCTTTTGATGTCACCCTCTTTAGAGTCCAGCAACATCTAACATATTATTATTTCTATTGCCATTTTATCTCCGCTTTTGTCTTATATACTTTTATTTTTAGCTTATTTACATAATATAATTTATGTATTGGGACTTACACAATTTACACTTATGATTTGTCAGATATAAATACTGCAATTTAGAAGCAAATCCTTCTACCTAAATGTCATACCTTAATTTTATTACATTACTTCCATTTAATAATATATAAGAATTAACTTTTTTTTAAATAAGGAGTATTTTGGTAATGTCCAGTGATTTGAATATAAATGGAGCATTTTAATAAGAATAAATTCGAGTGCATGGAAAATTTTCGATATCGATTGGCAATTTATATTTTGAACCACTTCGTTTACCAATATTTATTTACTAATTTGTATCGTTCCATAAGCGTGAACGTGGTATATATAATCACTAATTTATTCACTAAAATAATATTTTATATTCATATAACACGGACTTTTATAGTAAAATTTACAATGTCTCTAGCATCACACCTATTTCTTTGAAAAAACAATGATATTATTTAAACAATATTTTTAACAATATTTTTACATATATTTTTTTAACATTTTTTTTTTTTATCTTTTTCTGTATTCATAGATTTATATATCTATTATAATAAGTCAATCAAAACAAATCGTTCAAAAACATTTCGTAATAATTCATAACCAAGGTATCGAGTTTTTGCACACCTTTAAGAAACATGTAGGGTGGGTCATAAAGGTCACTCTAATTTGCTGCTGTCGCTGCGGCGGCGCTAGTGTAGAGGGCGTGTCCGAAGTAGCGCTGTTATATTTCCCTGGTTACCCTATTTCCGTTGACAGTATGTCTTGGACTGGAGAACATCGTGCTTTCGTTGTTGAAACTTAATTTAAAAATGCGGATCTTGCTGTATGTGACCTCTTCCTGTGTGGTTACCTCAAGACTAAAGTTTACACACATAAACCTAAGCCACTCGACGAACTGAAGGATGCTATTCGATTCGAAATTTCAGCAATGGTGGAAAAGGTTATGCTGAATTTCCGGAAGAAACTTCACAAGTGTACAAAGAACGAAGGAAAATATTTAAACGATATCATTTTTCGTACAACGAAACCTCGAAATTAATTAATAGCAAAAATTGTTACAGATTGTAAAAATTAAGAAATGGCAAATATTATTCTTTCCTAATGTAAACATAAAATATTTGTTTTCAATGTCCTATATATTTTTACTGACCTCTTAAAATGGGGAGATCTTTATACCCCACCCTGTATTTTTTTGTTCGTATATATCTTTTGCAACGGACATGAATCTCTTGTATTCAGGAATTATAAGACACGATTTTGTAAAAGCATTTGTCAATATTTTAAAACTGTCATGCGTTTCAGGATTTTTACGCATTAGAATTGAATAGTTGATATTTGTAACCAGTACTTACAAAAACTTTAGTAAAATAATAGCTTAGGTTTCAGTGGACCCTATTCAGGTGACGTCAGACGCCAGAGCTGGCAGTATGATGATCTGTTATTCTAGTTACTGCACCGGCAGAATACCAGTATGCACAGGCGCAAACACCGCTAGCAGGCGACTTTAGACTTGCCCCAGGTTGAGTGCATACATTTTAACTGAAATTTTGCAAACTTAAGAATTTTCTTGCATACAGAACAACATTTTGAATTTAGATTACAATATATTAAGTATATGCTGCTGCATCAAAGAATATTTTTTGCGGTATTTTTAACAAATAGGCATTAATAACTCACACTCCATAGACTGCTGTGCTAAACACCGCCAGTAAATACCGCCAGCAGACGAATTTTAGCCTCGACCTCAGGTTGCGTGTATAAGGTCCATTACTTTCTACGGAATTGTAATATTAATGAAATAAAGAGTTACAAAGTTACGTATCGTATTTAGGTAACATACTAAAAGTGAGTATATTTAATTTTATAGTTTTGTAATACTGTCATACTTTTGTATACATACCGGGAGTCCCAAACATGACTGGTGGGTTTTAAAATTCAATAACTAGCAAACGATGACAGATATTAAAAAAATTCTTGCAGGAGTGTTATGTAAGATGTCAGGAGTTTTTATGCTGGGATTCTTAGTTTTAGTTACAAATAGCATCGATAGATGGCGTTGCAAGCGATGACTGCCAAATCTAGGTTCTATTTTTCGGCATCTCTCTTTTTCCATGCGAAGAAAGGAGATTAAATTGTATTGAATGAATCTCGAAGTACGAAAAATTCGGGTCTGGACTGAGCGCCTATATCTCTTAGCGCCATCTGTTGCTTGAAATTCGAACTAAAATCAAGAATCACAGTAAAAAAACTCCTGACATCATAGATAACCCTCCTGCAATAATTTTTTAAATATCTGTCACCGTTTGCAAGTTATTGAATTTTAAAATCCATGAGTCATTTTTGGGACACACGGTATAAACTTAATGCATATTTCTAAGCCTAATACATTGGGAAAATATCAAATTTTAATTCCCTTATATTCGTCACAGAAACACAAATTTATTAGTATAATTTTGTCATTAAATAAAAACGACTGGTTAGGTTTGTTTATGCATGCGGCATTTATACATTTCCTTAATTATGCTTCAGATTTGTTTTCAATTATTTATTATATACATATTAAATTTATCTACATGCTGTACAATGCATAATAAAGGACGTTTTCATTGTTATGTTCCATTTAATCATTCAATTTTAAAACGAATGTTTTACAGTTTATTTCAATTCCGAAATTATTACGCAGTGATTGAATGTTTTGATCTAAATTTGATTTAATCTTCCATCTAATATTACTCATAATTGAAGTCTGTCTGAATGTTTGTATAAATTAGAAATTTGCAGTGCACTAAATAATAAAATATTTATTTATTTCAATCAAAGATATCTGATTCAACTATCTGATATTGTTTATCAACTGTCAATTATACTTAACACGTTAAGCGCCACGTCAGCCACTTGAGGCTGACAGCGAACTTTCCGTTTAAAACTCGTCATTCACCGATGGCTGACGTCTAAAATATGATACAAAACTGAAAAATATGCATTGTTTTTAATAATTGCTGAACAAATATTTAAAATTTAACTACCTTTTATTTATTACAGGATTATATTTTCTTAAAAATTACTTTAAACATTGCAAATTTTCAACTCTTCAGTGTCAGTCATCGTGGCACTCAATGTGTTAAGAATAATTTCATTAATGTATAAATATCGTGAAATGTCTTTTATGTCTAGAGACTTAGTACGATATTTTTTAAACATCATATCTATAATTATACTAAATAATTTAGTATCGGAAAGATAAAACATGTAAAATAATAAATAAATACAATAATAAGGATTCAATATATCCGCATTATAATATTTATAGCCTTACTTAATTAACGCAATTCAGTATTTGTATCGTCTTGAAATATAAAAAACTAATGTAGTTAAGCTTTTTGACTGCTTTATCTATAATTAAAATTTAATGCTTGTTAATCAGAATCGGAATTTCAGCCAGTTCAGCCGGGACATTTCTGGTAGTTTTAAATATCTTTTCCTCAGAACGTTAGAGAAAACGTTTCTTCTTAAATAAATTAAATGAGATGTGATGTCATAAAGCATACAATCTATTAAATGAGAATTGTAGCGGTGGAAATACATACTAAAATTACTTTAAATAAGAGATTACAATTAATTCAAAATTAGTGGTTACTGTATTACATTTAGAATTTAAAACCACGAGGTTCCTGAATAAATTAAATATTCATTTAATTTAATATTTTATATAAAGCACCTAGAAATATATTCAAGAACGTCAGTTAAATGTATTTGTGCATTATTCAAAGAAAATATTATAAATATATTAAATTTAAAAAATCAAAAAACCCGGCTCTGTAAAAAGCAAACTACAGTCGGACCTCTATTTAACGAACCTCTATTTTGCGAATTTCTCTATTTTATGAACTTTTTCTTGGAACCAAGAACATTTTGCGAATTTCTTCGTAAAATAACTTCCAAATAGCGAAGTCCATTCTCTATTTAACGAACTTTTTCTTGTGATCATTTTTTTCTCCCCATTTCTCAAAATATTTCTGGATATTTCAAACTTATTCTTTCTTTTAACACAATATGATGTTCAATGGTCTTGAACTGATGTTACCAGGCACCTTCTTTGTTAACAGTGAGAATTTGGTAAGAACGGAGGACGAAGACTATAATCGCTTAGAATAACTTTAAAAAAATGTGGATACAGTGAGAAAAAAAGAAGAAATTAACCATGACGTGCTGATTGATGATTCTATTTCACTTAATTCTGAAACTGAGACCTCGGAAACACTATCCGAATTGGATATTTTCGACAGTGTGAAAAAAAAAAAAAAAAAAAAAAAAAAAAAAACAATACAGCAATGAATTGCGATGAAGACGTATATGACGGTGATGGACATGATCATTATGCATGAATTAACAAAACTTCGTATGATGAAATGCTAAAAGCATTTGAAACAATCCGACCCGGATTATAGTTAGAAGAAAATACGCATGAAGGGGTTTTCTGTGCATTGCAAAGATGCGAGATGTATTATGAGAGAAAACACTTTTTTAAATAAAACACTCAGGGAAAATTAATAGAGTTTTTCAGAAATTAAATTTACGGACGCATATGTTAATGTATGGTTAAAATTATTTGGTATATTAATAATAAATACGATAATGTCATTAAAATTCGTTAATTCAATGTAAAACTATTTACTTAAAACAAAAAATACAGTATATTCCCGGATAATATTTTGTTTTTCTTGCAGATGTCGAAGATTTAAGCACATAGAAAAAATGAATTCATGATGGATATTGGTGGGTAAAATAAATAAAACAAATCGATGTAATTTATTTAAAAAAATGTGATTAATTACTTTTAGTAAAAATATTTAGTGTTTATGAATTTAAAATCTGTTTTATGTAGTTTGAAGTATTTTAAAAGGTGAATCTCTATTTAACGAATTTTCCATATAACGAACTTTTTTCCGGGATTTAGCGACTTCGTTAAATAGAGGTTCGACTGTAATTAATTATTTCTCATCAATATGAAACTATTTTTTATATTATTTACCTTTTTTCATTTACTTGTATTGATGAATTTTAAGTTGTGTTTAATTATTAGTTCCTATCTACAAACATTGTTTTGATGAGGCCTATAGATGTCTATTATGAAGGTTAGAGTTACAGTAAAGGTAGAGATCCAAAGTACACAACTTCCAGGTTGTGTAATATTTAAACGGAGCTTCTGACTGCAAAATAGTCAATGAAACATCGTCGTACATTTGGAAGACCTATCCAATGATATGTCACTCAATAGGGATCGTAAATTTGTTTCGTCTCTACCGCCATTTTGTAGTTTACGGCCGCCATTTTGAATTTATAAAACAAAACCTATCCTATTACCATCGGAAGATTAAGACTAATCGATAGAGACCCCATTCATTAAAGTCCAGCCAGCCGTTGGGATGTTTCGAGGGTATAATGAAATCCACATACACAGATACGCGTGAAACACATAACCCTTCTTTTCAGTCGGGTAAAAATAAAATTCTAGGGCTAAATTCACTTGAATAAATAATTATTTATATCAAAAGGCTACTATACATTTAATATAAAATTATTCAAAATACATTAAAAGCCATTAAAAGTCCAAAACTGAATTTCAGACAAATTCTTCTTATGAAGATAATGGGTTTCTTTTCGAAAATAAAAGTATATATTTGTCTTATTCACAAATATTTGTCATATATATTTGTCTTATTTACAAAAATGCCATCAAATGTACTTTTGTAAAAAATTTTGAACAGCTCTTATCATAAAAAGAAAAAGATATACATTTTTTAAGTTTATATAAGGCGCACGTTCTTACTACACGCCTTTCACTTCACGCCTTTCACAATCACAAAAATATCGAATTTCCAATTTCTTGCCTAAAATGCATTTAGATTTCCTTAGTATATACTGGCGAATTTACATAAAGATCCGATTATTATACATATGTGAACATGCTATTTACTGTACGCTCTTACCTTTAAATGTATCGTGGTCGGAATCTTTAAATTCACTTTCCTTGTTTGCTATTTTATAATATATCAGTATGATCAAAATGTATTACCTTTATAACATGTACAGCGTGGAAAAAAAGAAGGAAACACCCCCTACTAACTCCTCAACAAATTATCGTAGACGAAATTTATTGGTACCGAATGATTGGAAAAATTAAAAGTCTACTTTTAAATGACGTACATAAAATTTGCTTCGAGGGCCACCTACATATTAAAACGAATCTAAACTTCATTTTTTTCAATTGCAATATCCAATTTTTTACGAGATACTTCAAATCTTTCAATCTTTGGTTCAATCTATGCCTAGACACCAAATTTCAAGTCATTTGAATGATAAGTTTTTGAATTAAAAAATTCAAAACTTAGTGCTTCTAATGTTAAATTACATTTTCATATTTTAATTTATATCTCCTGAAATTATGCTCCTAATGTGCTAATTTTCTGAGCAACAATAATACTAATATACCCAAACATAAGTATGCTGAATTTGCAATTTTTATAATTTTATGATATGAATTATGAATTATGAAATTAATATTCGAAAAAATTATGAATTGCAACCTACAATTTTGTTGATGATTTTAGATTTATTAAGTCCTGCTTTATAGAAATTCAAAATTTCACATTTTTCTTCCAAGTAGTTTTCAAACTATGCTTAAAAAACAGCAAAATGAGGATTTAAGGGGCCATTTATGATAGAAGTGACTAGATATTTTGGAATTTCTTATGCTATCTTATAATCTAGCAGGCTTCATAGATTGTATGAGTGGTTCTTAAGGTGCCTAGATCAAGAAGAGGGCTCTCTCGGTTAACAATCCTCTACTGAACTTCAATTTGGATACAGCCATTAAAATACGCTCGATTTAAAAAAATTAATTTCTCGGAAACTTATGGTACGAATTGCATAAAAATTTGTTTTTAGGCTAATTGAAGGGTGTATAGTTCATTTATGCTGTCAGAATTGTGTACTGCTATTGAAAAAAAAAGTTATGGTTCGTTTTAATATGTAGATAGCCCCCTAAGCAAAATTTATATACATCATTTAAAAGTAGACTTTATCTCCAACTAGCAGACCCGCCCGGCGTGGCCCGGGGTTGTAAATAATAACCTTAAACAAAACTTAAATTTGTATGATTTTATATCTTTGGAAATTGTTTTAAATGAATCTAATTTCGTAGGCCACATTGCCTTCCGCAGCGTCTAGTGTGTTCCCTTCAAACTTCTTTCCGAAGGAACCTGTAATCTACATCCCCTATACCTATGGCAGTATGTACCGGAAATGCCCGCACGTACCGGAGACAATCGAAAACAAAGTTGGATGAGCCAAACCCCATAAGAGTCAAGCCCATAAATAAAAAAAAAATAAAAAGATTGCACAATTAATGATAGAAAATGTCGGTAACTGAAGTCTAAGATAAATTTTCATAATACAGAAAGTAGCTAAATTGTAATCTATGTTGAAGGAAGCAAATCGCGTTGAAATTTGTTAGCCGAGGAAATAATGCGCCACCAACCGGTGGAAAATGCCCCCTCACCTTGTAAATTTCATGAATTACTGTTAGTATTAACACGATATTTAATAAACGGATGAAATCCCTTATCTAAAGTTACCTTTAAAGTAGCGCGATTTTTAATTTACGGCTGTAGTGAATAGACGTACGTTGATGCGCAAAAAGGAGATTAATGTTCGAAAAAGGTGGTAGCTGAGGTATATAGAAAGGCCGGGCCCTGGGGAGCCAGGGTCTTAACTGGAATGTAATTGGGTCTAAGAAAAATTTTTAGGGGTTTTAAAGTAGCTGCAAGACGCTAAAACTATGTTAAAGAAAATTGCAATAGAATAGGATAGTTTTTTAAGGAGCTGCAACAAAGGCCCCAAGAAGAGGATTAATATTCAAAATTGGTGGTAGCTGAAGTCTGCAAATTTTTTTTTTGCCGTTCATGTAGTAGCTGGAGAACATAAAAAGTTGTTAGAAAAAAAATTCGTGAATCGGACCATTTTTTAAGGGAGCTACAACAGGGGCCCAAAAGGGCCCAATTGATAGTTGAGAGCAGGGACTTAACATGAAAACATGTTTAAATGTTTTAGTACTTAGCGTTTTAGATCTTCAATTAGTCAACATTAATCATAGGGTATGAAATAATCATTAGAATAATATTTCAAAGGAATGCACAAAAATGGGGTAATTGCTTAAAAAGGGGTCCTAGAGCCCCAATAAAAATATGAGGGTGTTGGTCTAGAGGGAAGAGCCCACGACTCAATTTTAAAATTATGCAATGAGAAGGTGAGAAAATTATGGTGTAAAAAATGCATAGGTCACAAAAAGTTCAAGGGGCCCAGGATCGGGCCCTAAAGAACCCTAAGTTGCCCCAGAATTTTAACTGGAATATAGAAAATGGAGAATAACTAAATGAGAAAAATGGTTCTAAAATGAAGATCGGATTAAGAGGGTCAATTTATTAATAATTTATAGTACAATAGCTTCAAAGGGCCTTGTACCGGGCCCCTAGGGTGAAGGGAATTAAGTGGCAAGTAGTTTGGTATAAATACACTTTTTAGTAGTTTTTAATGTAATCAGAGGACGCTAGAACTAAGGTAAAGAAAATTGCAAGGAATTCGTATAATTTTAAAAGAAGATACACCAAGGGCCACAAGAAGACGATTTATATTCAAAATTAGTGGTAGTTGAAGTCTGAAATTTTTTTTGTCTCTTATGTAATAGTTGTAGAATCTAAGATGTTGTTAGAAAAAAAGCTAGTGAGATTTTAAGGGAGTTATAATAGGGGGCCCAAAAGGGGCCAACTGATAGTTCAGAACAGGACCCTAACATGAAAACATGTTAAAACGTTTTAGTACTTAGCGTTTTATATCTTCTATTAGTCAAGATTAAGCTTAAGGTATGAATTAATCATTAGAACATAATTTGAAAGAAATGTGCATAAAATTAGGGAAATGCTTAAAAAAGGTCCCAAGGGCCACGATAAAAAATATGTGAGTATTGGTCTAAGGAGAAGAGTTCAAGACTCGACTTAAAAATTATTCACTGAGAAGGTCAGAAAATTAGGGTGTGAAAAACGCCTGGCACACAAAAAAATTATTCGGCCCTGGACCGGGCCCTACGTGACCCTAGACGGTCCCATGGTCTTAACTGGAATGTTGAAATGGTAGAATAACTAAATGGAGAAAGTATCCGAAAAATGAAGATTGGAGAAAAAAAAAAAAGCAATTTATTAACGTTTTAGTGCGCCAAAACTTCAGGGGGCCCTGTACCGGGTCCCTTCAAAGGGTGCCAGGGTCTTAACTGAAATGTAGAAATGGGGTAGAAACTGAAAGGAGAATTCACCCAAAAATGAAGGAGATCAAGTAGAAAAGAGGCATGTTATTAACAATTCAGTGCACCAAAACTTCAAGGGGCCCTGTACTGGGCTCCTTGCAAGGGTGCCAGTGTCTTAACTGAAATGTAGAAATGGGGTAGAAACTGAAAGGAGAATTCACCCCAAAAACAAAGAAGATCGGATAGAAAAGAAGCATATTATTAACAATTTAGTGCTCTAAAACTTCAAGGGGCCCTGTACTGGGCCCCTTGAAAGGGAGACAGGGTCTTAACTGAAATGTAGAAATGGGGCAGAAACTGAAAGTAGAATCACCCCAAAAATGAAGAAGATCGGGTAGTAAAGAGGCATGCTATTAACAATTTAGTGCACCAAAACTCCACCGGGCTCCATGCAAGGGTGCCAGGGTCTTAACTGATATGTAGAAATGGGGCAGAAACTGAAAGGAGAATTCACCCGAAAAACGAAGATCGTATTGAAAAGAGGCATGTTATTAACAATTTAGTGCACAAAAACTTCAAGGGGTTCTGTACTGGGCTCCTTGCAAGGGTGCCAGGGTCTTAAATGAAATACAGAAATAGGGCAGAAACTGAAAGGAGAATTCACCCCAAAAACGACGAAGATGGAATAGAAAAGAGGCATGCTATTAATAATTTAGTGCACAAAAACTTCAAGGGGCCCTGTACTTGGCCACTTGCAAGGGTGCCAGGGTCATAACTGAAATGTAGAAATGGGGCAGAAACTGAAAGGAGAATTCACCCCAAAAAATGACGAAGATCGGATGGAAAAGAGGCATGTTATTAACAATTTAGTGCATAAAACTTGAAGGGGCCCACGTGCCCTCGTCCATAAAAAATTAAAAATCTGAGCCTCAGGTGCATCAGGACCTGTCTTGGACTAATCGCTCCTCAATTTTCAGACTTCTACGTTCGGTAGATTTCGCTAGCTATCGCATACAGACACACGGACACACAGACACACACACAGAGCGTATTGTTATTTTATTAGTATAGATCGTTCGGCACCAGTAACTTTCTTCTACGATAATTTGTTGAGGAATTAGTAGGGGGTGTTTCTTTTTTTTTCCTCGACTGTACATTACAATTTAACTCACTTCAATTCTCAGTATTTGTTTTTCTTTTGGAAGATTCTTCAGGTGCATGATCGATTTGTAGAATTACATAAATCAGCTTTAGGAATTCTGCTCGTGAGAGGACACTAAATCTCTCTACTATGGTATTCATTTTATATTAAAGTTATCCACAGCACACAGATTATGATTAAAATTGATACTTAGAAGGTATATTTATTTAAATGGTTAAATTTATTTTTAAAAAATCGAAACAAATTCTCTTGCTACGCTTTGAAAAAATTATTTAAATATTTCGTTAACATTCCTGTATTTTTACTTACCCATCATTCTTAGTATAGGGTTTTGTAATTGTAATATCGTCTTGTAATATCTTGTAATCGTTTTAAAAATCGAAAAAAACTTTTTGACGGATTTACATGTTTCAGACACGGGAGATTCCAAAAATATATTACTATAAGAAAAAAAAATTGTCGTCCGTCTGTCTGTGCGTCGGTATATCTGTAAACGCTCTGTCTCCAAAACAAATTGAGACAGAGACTTTAAATTTTGTGTGTGCTTAGTATGCAACAATGGAAAGAAGCCTATTTAATCTCAGTAACCTAGATTATGAGGAACTATTTTTTTCGCTCACTCGAAATATTCGTTCTGATAAAAGGTATATAAAAGTTTTCGAAATTGTTTATTTGGGGAGTGAATATAAAAGAAAATAAAAAACATAATTTTTGCATGAAAGAAGTCGGTCGGATAATTAGTTGCCGAAATATTTGTAATCATATTTTCCACACTTCTCGATTTTCTATGACCCTGTATTTCATTCAAATATCAATTCAAAGATATATTTTAATTGCAAATGAGACCTTTAATCCGACACAGTAAACTGTTAGTTAATATGATTATAAGTTTTGTAGTTAATAAGGATGTTTCTTTTACGCAGTTCGGTACTACATGATAATCCCGTCGACCAAAAATCTATCGCTGAACTATAAGATTAAATGCCAATAATGGCTTACGTAAATGTGTCATTTACTTGATATTTAACACGTTACACGTGTTTGTTATGTCATTAAGTGATTTTAAATTCGATGTTTTTTTTTTTTTTTTTTTTTTTAATATTTTGCTAATTTATTTGTTCTTTCGTTATTTAAATTAAAAATGCCAATTTGCATAATTTTGCAAGTAATTTGGCGATTTATATAATTTGTCGAAATTGGTCGACAGGATAATCACATAGTACCCGCATTTCAGTAATAGAGCATTACTATATATTAAAAACATTTAAATATACGTTTAAATTTTATTTTGAAATTGCAAGGCATTTTATTGATAGTTTACACATGTTTTATTTCATATTTTATATTATGCATATCCATGATGAGTAAGAATTACGGTGGCCCCCAACGACTAGTTTCTTTTTCATTTTATGTATTCTCCAGCAATTAATAATTTATTTTTCTTCAATTATTATTTTTTCCTCATCTTTTTGCTTTTGAAACTTTTCTGTTCTTGTAGTACTTTCGAACGCTCAAACTTTTTTTTTACTTTCAAATTATAAAGTTAGCAAACCCTAAAACTTTATCTTTTATGGTTTATGTAGCACCCTCCTAATTTTTTTCGCTCATTAGTAATTACTAATGAATTTAAATAACCACCTTTCTTGGTCATTTACAATGATCTCCTCCTTCCATTATTAACCAATAAGCACACTCGCTGGGGTATATCTCACCTCAATAACTTTTCACTTTTTCAGGCGGTTTCTGCCTCGTTCCTTTCAAGATCAAGATCGAGAAGGTGGTAGCGAAGGATTGTCGTTTCTGTGTTTTCAAGTAGGAGAGAAACATGCCTCTTGGACGTGAATAATCCCGAGCGTGAACGAACGTTTCATTTCGATACGATTTTTTTATGCGATAACACACTCTCAAATATTTTAATTAAATAGTAACATAAAAGCTACTTGTATATGTTGATAAAAGGATATTAAATGTAATTAATATCAATTTTGTGAAATAATTTACGTTTTAGCGTGTAAAATATATAGTTTGCAAATGTATGGCATATTTTCACAAAAATACGTGATTTTGACAGATACTGCTACAAAATCTGTAAATAAATATAAAATGCATGATTTTTTTTCCATAAAAAGAAGTTGAAATTATGCATTTTACAATATGCAGCGGTAGATTTGTTTTTAAAAAACATTTACCCAAAAATATAATGGGAGTCAAAATGGGGTGAGATTTAACGCATCCTTGTATTAACGTTTCAAAAATAGGTTCGTGTGAGCACAAGTTAACAATTTTTTATCACTTGAGGACTATTACACGAGTGAACTCCTCAATGTGGAGTTCACTCGCTGATTCCCATTGCATTCGGATACTTTAATTCCATCGACCAATGTAATAATTCTTTTCAGAACTGTTTTTATATTTCCCCAGATAAATGCCGTTTGCGAATCTCACTTAATGGTAAGAGCACATAAATGCTGTCAAAACTATAATTCTGTTTCGCATTATATCGTATTATATGCGTATTATAGTATGGTGTGTCCTAAAATTTCCCGAACTTCAAATTAAAGAATTCGTTGTCCGTGATTTTTTTTATCTTAAATTTTATCGTCTGCTTATTATTGCACCAATTCTTTAATTCTTATCGATTTGTTCTTTTCGCGCTCAATTAGCGCCTGAATAAAGTTCTACGTTCTTTTGTTCTTCATTGGTGAAATGATTTTATCACACATTCAGAGAATTACGCTGGTCGAAACTTCTTTTGAATGTAAATCATATAAATGGTGCAAAGAAGTCTAACTAAATAAATCTCCAAATGATGCAACAACGAGTTATTACAGTACGCTATATAGACCCGTTCGACGATTTCGTAATACAGCTTCAGTGGAAAACAGGCATAGGAGTGGAAGGCCGAAATTTGTTACACCAGCCTTTCTGCATGCTATACAAGAAATGAAACCATGGAATGCTTTAAGAATTTTTTGGCGATTTACTCATCTCAAGAAATCTTTCACCACATCCATCCCCTGATCTGAGCATCCCTGACTTTTTCATGTGGAGATATTTAAAAAACAAAATTTATGCAAATAATCCTCAAACAATAGATGATCGGAAAATTGCCATTACTGAAAGGATACAAGAAGTCACTCCCGGCATGTTAAAACGCGTTTCTGCAAACATCCACAAATGAGTTCAGCTTTGCTTTCTAGAAGGAGTGAACATTTTGAGCATTTATTATAAATATAAGTTCAGTAATTTTTTCTGCGTGATGTTAAGTGCTTTTTATCATTAGCATAAAAGTAATCATTTTAAGGTTTGTTGTTTTGTGAATAATAAATACATATGTCGTCAGTACGGGAACATTTAGGACACTCTGTGTGTTAGTATTATATGGTGAGGGGGAGAAAAAAATTTATGTCATCTTTTATCAGTGATCTTTTCGTTGCTTCTTTTACAGTTTCATTAGTTAGTGCAAGAACACTATATATTTAGCTCCTGGTATGCTATTTCTTTCTCCCAGATTATTTTATCTCCAATAAATAACGTTACCTTGTATACGCCAGACGTAAAACAAAAGCCGATGTTTCATTGTGCGATTAAATACTCTACAGCATTTTTTAAAACTTCTAAGCTTCGCACATTTTCAATGTTTATACCGTCGTATTGGGAAAAAAAAAGTACTTTTTAATGCAAATTGTTTGAAAACTGCATCTCCATTGGTTTTTGAAATATTAATTTTTTTGTAGTTTATAGCGACATTTGTTTGATTTTGGCAACTCAAGTACTCCATTTCTGTCGAAAGTAAAGAAAAAATTGCTAAATAATAGCAATTATATCTTTTTGTTACCATTTTCTCATAAAAATTGAAAAAAAAAATTAAAATACGTGCTATTTTGAGAAAAATATAAATGATGGATTTATGATAAAACTTGGAGCTATTATAAACTATATTTAATTTTAAGTATCTATATTAATGCAAATGACGTCATTTTACATAAAATAAAAGAGTGTGCTTTAAGTCTTAAAATTGAAATACGTTTTGCAGTAGAGTCCCGATTATTCGAGTCCCGCTTTACCGAGTTACTTTCTTCTGCTGAACTGGTGGTTTATATTATAATGAAACAGACATTATAAATGAAGCGTTAGGTGAAGAGGAAAGAGCAGCCGCAAAAAGTTAGAACTCTGATTTTCTGGTCAGAATGGAAAAAAAAATGGCCATTTTTTTTTTTTTTTTTTTAAATAAATTATGTTTTTTTTTTTCTATTCTGACCAGAAAATCAGAATTCTAACTTTTTACGACTGCTCTTTCATCTTCACCTAACGCTTCATTTATAATGGCTGTTTCATAATAATAGAAGCCACCAGTTCTCCAGAAGAAAATGAAGTAATGGAAATGCCGGGGGTGACACTAAATTCTGAAAAAGCAGAATTCCTGTTCTCTAGTATTTACTTTTCTTCTGAATATCATTTAAGCTTTTTCATTACGGAAACATTAAATAATAGTAAGATAAATGTTACCCTCTTTATATCGGTTTCAGTGTTTTAATGCTAACATTCGTTTGATGTTAACATTTTTTAGAGGCTCTTCCTCAGTCTCAGTTAGTCTGGAAGAAATCTGATTAGTGCGCAGCGCAAAGCGTGAAATGGATGATCGTTTTATGCCAGCCAAATGGCGCTGAAATATTTAAAAAATAATATATCAATTTAAAGCGATTTGCAATGTATATCACGATGAATGGCATAAACGTTTTTGTTGTTCAAAATTAAGCCTAAAATAGGCTTTAGAGTCACATGTTTGTGTCTTATTAAATATGCTCACATATACATGTTAAGAGGTGCTTATAATTATAAAATAAATTTTATTTAAAAAGGTTCAAATCTAACAACAGTTCATACATTCCAACAAAAATACATAAAAACAACACCATAGTACATCATTATTTCCATCTTTATCGTTAAGGATTGCCAGTAAATAGTGGGTTCCCTCGCCAATAAAAACGTTTTTGAGAGTTATTTTGCATTTTTGGCTTTAAAGAGCAATAGCATAACTTATAATATTCAGTTGATATTCAATAGTATTAGGGCACCATTCTAAAAAGACTTTTGAAAGGTGTTGCTTTTTCATTCTGCGAACATATTCATATCATCTAGGCAATTTATATTCGATTGTCTGTACAACATTCTATTTGACTTTCATGATCTTACGAATTCGTGAATTTTGAAAATTTTCCAACCTTGATTTTCTTGCGGATATTTGCCTGAAGTCCATTTCAGTTGAGAGGAGTTTGTCATTTCTGGTGAGATTGAAGGTTCATGTCTCAGAACCATATAATAAATTGCATTGCACAATTGCACTAGAAGTTAGTCGTTTAATATTGCGGAGAATGCTGTTAATCCAAGCAAGTCCTAAATTGTAAGTTAAACGAAGCAAATGAGGTGCGATCGTACTATAAATATTTTTATATATATTTAGATCTTGGTGCAATATACGTTGCATTCTTATGAAAAGATGCATGAATATAAAAGTTATTACAATTATATATATCAAATCCACTAATACGAAAATAATAGGAATCCATTTTAAATAGGACGTCATCAACATGACAACCTAGAATTATTACCTATCATGGTACATCAGAGAATTAATTACGTATGATAGGATTCAATAGAATAAAGAAAACTTTTATTAATACTTTTTTAAAGTTTTTATTAGATTTTCATGAAAATTGAAATGACTCGACAAAATTCTGCAATAATTATGTACATTAAATTAAGAACCATTCCGTTGGGTTCTTTTTGCGCTGTTATATGCGGGAAGACGGAGGGACCAGACGTCGACTATAGGGGCTACGTATTTATGTAATTACGAACGCACTTAAATACACAATTCAACATTGCTATTGCTTTTCCGCATTCTCCAATTGTCATTCTTACATATTCTTGATTTGATACATATTGCTGAATGATCAATCAAATATAGGAAGTCTTCAATATATTTTTTAATATCATACATTAAAATATCAGTTTTCAGGCTTCGTGTTACTAATATTTATCTTTAATTCACATTCATCGCAAGTAGCCTTTAATTTGCGGAGCGTGTTCTTATTCAACGTTTGCTGTGATGACTTGATCACCCGGGAATAATAAGTGATAGATATATTTACTACCATTTTGTTTTAAGCCCATTTTAAAAATATCCTCGTCCGTTCTCTGAGGCAGATATTATATAATTTAAATAATGTTGGTCAGAAACATGGACTTTTCAGAAGGCCTTTAACAGTGATGAAAGTATCATAAATCTATGCCAAACTTTAACTCTACAGCTGTTTTAGTAATAAAATTCTTTAATGATATTGATGAGTTTTCGTTTTTATTTTCTATTTTAAATCCATCCACTGACGGATGTTTACAACCCTTTTCACAATAAAAGAAAACATTATGAAAAAAGTTGAACTTACACTTTACAGAGTAGACAAAAGACTGAAGCAAAAGAGAGTAATTCTTTTGCTTTTCGCTTCGAAACAACTGAATCGAGTGATAGTCAAACTCCGTTGTTGGCGATCGTTGTTAAAGTTCATTCTTGAGTTATGCAATCATTTATTGGCGTCATACATCTTTAAACCGCGTCGTTAAATTTTTTAATTCATCATCATTTGCTATCTTCGAAAGATGAATACATAATTTGACTATGTTTCTAGTCTAGAACACAAATAATAACAAAAAAGAAAAGTACCCAGTTAAACTGATGACATTGAGCTCACAGTCTATTCATACTAATTGTATATTATACTCCTACTTCAAAGAATAATGCCTTTCGAAAAATAAATTAAAGGGGGATTAGCCCTCCCTCTTTTACATGTTTATACTTAACCAATGAGCCTCCAAATCTCATCAGGGAAGCGCCTTATCAGAATAAACCGGTATACCAAATTTAAAGCAAATCGAACAGAAAACACATTTATCTAAATTAAGAGGTATTACCACCCTCCGATCCCCCCTTTATACATAAAAAATGAACCCCCAAATCTAGTCAAGGAAGCGCCTTATCAGATTTAACCGGTAGGGGACACTACAGACGGTTGACCCTACGGGAGGCTTGACCCATCCATCACGTTTCATATTTAAAATAATTTCCGTGCTTTATCAGTAGGTGTAAACCAAAGCTACTGAAATGATCAAACAACCTTCTTTGTTTCGTAGAAATAATCGAAATAGGTGTGGGAAAAATCAATTGTGAACCATTTTCAACCTAAAGTAGTGTTTTTAGAAATATTTTGTAAGCTTTTTTCAAATAAATTATATCATAGAAATTTAAGTAAGTAGGTTTAAAGTAATGCAGAAATATCGAGCTTTCATTCCAGGCTTAAAGACTGTACAGTAAGTTAGGCTTAACATAACAATGTGGTGTTCTTTAGAAAAGGTCTATGTAGGAAGTCTTGTCCCGGCAAGTGTGAGGGAGGGTTGACCAGATGCTCAAGGCTCCATTAATTAAGTGGTTTTAGAAATCTTTTTATTATACACTGTGCATAATGAAAAGTTAATGGCATATACATATAATAATGTAAATTTATTCTGCGAAGCTTCAGTAAAATGGTGTGATGGAAAAGAAAATGTTTAAAACTGACTATAGAAAATGTGAAAAATTGCTAGAAAAAGGAAAAGTTGATAGGAACATTTTCCCATTTAAATATTGCTTACAATAGGTAAATAGAAACAGTGAGAAATACTATAGAGGTCTAGAAAGAATAAAAGCAGCAGTCTTAAACCTGTGAGGGGGAGTGGTTTGTTTATAAAACCACTTAATTTTAATTCCGAAACATCACAATGACACCAGAATTTTGGTAAAATCTTTTAATTTAACATGTATGTGAAATATAGCCTTTTACTTATTTCCAAATAAATTTGTTTATAAATTCAGGTGCCAGTCATTTATTTCGGCATTTTAGCACTAAAAGTACTTTGCCCCTTAAAGGTTTAAATCATATTAATGATAAGTTAAGTGCTCACGCGGTTGCAAAAGAACATGGCATCGATCGAAATGTTGAGGAAGGCATGTAGAAAAATTTCACCAGAGTGAATACAGTGAGATGAAGCCAAATTATGTGACAACTAGATTTGTCCGATTGAATGTCATAAAAAATAGAACAAGGAGATAAAAAAAGCGGGACAGTGACTCCTAAATTCGGACATAACAACATGAAACACTAACGAAAACGGAACCTGTCTCTAACTGAATACCACCTTAAATGTTAAAATTTCCTTTTCCGCGCTGTACAATTATACCTTCTCAGACAAAAATCGTGTTTAACACAAAATTTTTCTCCTCTGACTTGTGATTGCGTCTTAACAGGTTTGTTTAAGACTCATATTTAAAAAAAAATTTGTTTTAGTAATAATTAAAGCATGTAGAATAAAGTTATTTTGCTTTTTTTAAACTGATTTTATTTCTCTTCACAAATAGTGCAATATACAACAAAGTGGGTCAAGCCTCCTAAATGTGGGGAGCCTTGACCCATTATTTTTTCATGAATAAAATCAATCATTTTTCAAATTACTTATATGTTACACTTATGTAACAATTTTATTTTGATAACAGATTGTATAATGTATAATGAATCAAATGATATATAAAACATTATTCTACGTTAAATATTCAAAAAATAAAAAAATCATTTAAAAAAAGGTGGGTCAACCCTCCCTAGTCTCTCCTGTGCCAAAATTGAAGTAAATCTTGTAATTCTGCATGAAAAACCTATTTATTTAAGTTAAGGGGGATTAGCCCCCCTTTATACTTAACCAATGACCCCCAAAACTAATCAGAGAAGCGACTTTTGATAATGAACCTTGAAAAAAATTAAGCAAATCGGATATTTCTATTATGAGTTATCGCGTTATGTACCTACAGAACCTGCGATCTCATTAGCTCTCAGACTTTGATAGCCTGTGAGCTAAAACTTAAATTTTAACATTTTTTACGCCAAAAATAATAGGCGAAAAAAGATGCTATGAGTTCTTTCGACAAGAAAACATTTTATCACCTTGGAATAAAAAAATGCCACAATATGGGCTGTATGTTGCAAAAAAAAATCATCTAGAGATGAAATATTAGTTTTTTAAAAAGTTCGCATGGCTAACTGGTTTAGCGGCAATAGGAGTAACATTACCTCTTTTTATTTTTATTTATATTAAAAAAAATCCCTTATGAATATATTAAATTTCCTTGTTATTCACTGTACTTATTAAGGAGAGGTGCTACTTCGAGTAAAAATTTTATTTTTTCCTCTTTTGAGTCACATTTGTGTACGTTTCAAGCGTGTAAATCATTGCCCTAAAGCGTTTTTGCGATATTAAAATTCCTTGAAATCTTTTATACTGCTATTGATCCTAACGCCGCTGCTTGAACTTAACCTTAAGGCGAAAGTTTAAAATTATTTTTCTTGAAACCATGTTTTCAAACTTGGCGACAGTTTAATCGATTAACTATCAAACAGCTAACTATTTAATCGATTTCCTTCTTAAACAAAAATAACGGAAATCTTTTTTACTGGAGATTTATACTACAGAAAAGTATACTTTTCAATTATTAATTCTTTTTTTGGACTCCTAAAAGGTAGACAAAAAAGCGAAAAAAAATTACCTTTTGTTGATATGATCACTATTTTGTCAAAAAATTAAGTTTTTAAGGAAACGAGTTAGAACCCGTCGAAATTCGACGAACTAAAATGTTAGAAAGGAACTGTCAGATCGAATTTATAATAAACCTACGAAAATAATTACAATAAAAAATTTATCTTACATTGGTTGTCTAACTCTTAAAACAAATAATATTTTTAAACTAAAATTACCAAAATATTATTTCCACAAACTTCAATGCTTAATTTATTGAAAAATTAAACTGTATTAGAATACGTAATCAAGATGGGTAATTATGATGAAGTTATCGATTGAGGCTCTTTTGTTTGTTTATACGGGATGAAAAATCAGTAAAAAGGATTTCGCTTTGTCACATCATAAAAATTTCCCCCATAAAATCTAAGTTGTACGTTATTTTCACATTCTGCTAATTTACGTACGCTCACTCAAATTCACAATTTGAAAGTATTTTAACGCGCAATAGATTATTAATGAATGTATTTCCAAACTTAAAGTCACGTTTGTCCCATACAACTTTTCATGTGAACATTCGCACAAACTTTAAGTTCTAATCTCAGTACCCGCGAAAAGGAAATTCAGAAATTTGCCTTTAGTTGTCAATGTATTGTCCATTTAGATCAAACACTTAATTTTATCAAAAAAAAAAAAAAAATATCGTTTTGTTTTAAATATGACATCATTTTTACTCACTGAATCATTTTGCCTTGTGTCTCAAACTCGGTATCAGCGTAATGTAAAAATATTGAAATGTAACTGATTTATGAAGAAGAATGCGTGTTTTTTTTTTTTATGTCTGACGACATTTTTGACTCAATTTAGTGGAAACCGAATATAGGAGATTTAATACTAATTTTTATCAATACTAAGTCATTATGAATGAGAATTTCAGGAAATTAGTCAGCTTTATCCAAGGTGATTTTATATAAAGTAACTTATATTTGGCTGAGATGTTGATGTATACTATCCACATGCCTTCTTACATGGAAATAGGCGAATACGAGTGTTATCGTGTGACAAATACAAGATCGCTTCAAAATGTTAGCCATACTAGAAATTCAAAGTGCTATAATTCAACCATTTTTTAAGATATAAACAAAAGAACAAATTTTCAGAAACAAAATCTGCTCCGGAATCTTTGTATCAAGGCCAAACACATAAAAAATCTTTTTCAGTTTCCAAATTTTTAATACCTCATTTTAAATTTTAAATTTAAATTTTTTTTAAATGGCAACCCTTTTGAAACAAGATGGCGAATGAAGCTGGCCAACGAACTCGGTCGAGACATTGGTATGTCCTATGTACCGAATAAGTAACATCCAAATCGGTTCATAAATACGCTTGTTATCGCGTGACAAAAATCAGGTCGTTTTAAAATGTCAGCCACAATAGAAATTCAAAATTCTATAACTCAGCCATTCTTTTAGATATAGACGAAACAAAAACTGTTCCGGAATCTTTGTATTAAGGTCAAACACATAGAAAAAAATCTTTTTCATTTTCTAATTTCTTGGTATCTCATTTTAAATTGTAATTTTTTTTAAATGGCCGCCATTTTGAAACAAGATGGCGGATGAAGCTGGCCAACGAACTCGGTCGAGATATTTGTATGTACTATGTACACACCAAAGTACATCCAAATCGGTTCATAAATACGCCTGTTATCACGTGACAAATATCAGGACGTTTCAAAATGTCAGCCACGCTAGAAATGCAAAATGCTATAACTCAGCCATTTTTTAAGATATAGGCGAAACAAAAACTGCTCCCGAATCTTTGTATCAAGGTCAAACACATAAGAAAAAAATATTTTTTCAATTTTCAATTTTTTGGTACCACATTTCAAATTTAAAAATTTTAAATAGCCGCCATTTTGAAACAAAATGGCGGATGAAGCTGGCCAACGAACTCGGTCGAGACATTGGTATGTACTATGTACATACCGAATTACACCCAAATCGATTCATAAATTCGAGAGTTACAGTATGACAAATGTCAGATATATATATATATATATGGATATATATATATATATATATATATATATATATATATCAACTTTTGAACGGAGGGTGGTTTCGGGATCTGGGGGTCATGATCGATGAAAATATACCAAAATTTTTTGAAATCGCTTTCCTCCGAACGGCTGCAATAGGTAGCTTTTTGTAATGAAAGCTACCTAAAATGCAGATTTTTTAATAAGATTTTTTGCATATTGTTGAGAATCTTTTAAAAATTCAGAATAAAAATCCGAAAACTGATTTTTTGAAAGTTAAAAGGTCCTGTGGTTTCTGTGCAGAATTCGATGAATTGTTTTTCTTTTGGATGGTTATACAGGGGGAACAATTTTCTTTTTCTTTTTGCGGCGTTACATCTCTCTGGTGATTGCGATATGTACAAGAGTTTACAATTACGGAATATTAATAAACTAGTTAGACTAGCTCTGGCTCTGGCAATAATTCATACATTAGGAGCTAATATGTGCCATAAGGCGTAATTTTTACGCATTAATTTAGACAATTTTCCTGAAAACTTGTGTAGTTATAGTGAGGAGAAGGGTGAACGGTTCCATCAAGATTATAGAATAATGGAGCAAATGGCACCAATGACGTTGAAATCGCCGCATGATGGCTGGCTACTGTTGGAACTTACAACGAGTTTATCCTGAAGATACATATTCCAGAAAAATACACAGGAAAGGATTTTAATAGCAATATTAAATATATATTTCTTTTTTGCAATACCTATCTCACTCAATATGCAATGTTTTAAAATTTGTAAAATAAAAAAAATAAGTGTTACATTCTCAATATTACTTTTTTCTACTCGTGTTCTAATCGGATTGTTGGCTATGTATCGAAAACCAGAAATCTAAAAAATTCATACAGGAAATGGTTTTAATAGTAATGTTTTAAAGCTATATTTCTGTTTTTCAATACCTATCTCATTCAAAATACAATATTTAAAGCTCTGTAAAAAAATGCCTTTACATATTATTGTTACTTTTTAATGTATAACAATTTTCCCCATAGGCCGTAATGCAATGAAATTCTTTAGAGTGTCCCTATAATCCCCCACTTCCACCCACTGCCACCAAACTGCCTTAATAATAGCAGAAGACTAGCTACCACAACAACCGCGTGTGGATGGCAGTTGCTGGTCACGAAGAAAAGGGTTCCTTTACGTACACACACTTGCCTTATATATATACAGGGTTGTTATAATTAAAGTTCGCCTATTGAGAAGGCTCTAGAGCCGGTTCTATGGCTCCAAACGAAACAAAATTTCACTAGTACGTAGTTGAAGAGATGGGCTCTGCGAAAATCGAAAAAAAAAATAGTTACATTTTCGTCAGTAGGTGGCGCTGCGCCAATATTTAAGGCGATGTTTGCAGATTCATTATATCAATTTCAGTCAATCCAGGCGAAGCACACGAATTTAAAAGTTTCAACAAACTTCGAGGAAATGCGAATTGTTAAAATTAAAGTTCACCTAGTCAGACAGCTCTAGAGCCTGACCTATGACTCCAAACAATACAGAAAAATGAATATCATGTGATGTAATCTGCATCAACAAAAATAAAACATGGCGCTCGGCAATGAGGAAATAACGAAGAATAACAGTACGCATGCTCAATGAATCCTCCACCATTTTCAATAACGCATTCTATTCTCAGAATTGTGCTTTCTACAGCATTGCGTAAACTGTCCTGTAAGATTGAGCGAATATGAAGTCTAATACCCTAATTTTAGATCAGAGATTGTTTGACATCTGTCTTTAGATACAGAATCTTTCAAAAATCCCCACAACCAAAAATCGCATGGTGTTAGATCAGGCGATCGTAGTGGCCAGACTGTTTGAAAATAACGACTTATGATGCGGTCTTCTGTAAAATGGCTTGTTAAGAAAGTCCGAACTGCTCTAGTAATGTACGGTATTGCACCGTCTTGCATAAACATGATATTTTGAAGGCAGCCTCGCTGTTGCAGCTCGGGAATCAGAAAATTTGACAACATATTGAGATACCTTCTCCCATTTACGGAACATGTAATGGGTCCTGTGGATGCTAGTTCCTCAAAAAATATGGCCCTATCATAAACTTAGCTGTGAAACCGCACCACGCCGTCACTTTAGCT
Organism: Maratus speciosus; assembly: GCA_963932465.1. Lineage (NCBI taxonomy): Eukaryota > Metazoa > Arthropoda > Arachnida > Araneae > Salticidae > Maratus > Maratus speciosus. The sequence goes on from OZ010790.1 coordinate 43,000,027, forward strand.
GCATGCAATGGAACTTCTTGGACAACATTAGGATTCTCTTTCGCCCAAATTCGACAGTTGTGTGTGTTCATTTGTCCATTTAAATAAAAATGCGCTTCATCATCCCATAGAATATTCCAGGGCCAAGAATTGTCCACATTCGTTCGTGCATGAAACTGTAGTGAAAATGATAGCCGACTTTCGGTATCACCCTGTATTAGTTGTTGCAACCTCTGAATCTTGTATGGATAGTAGCGCAAAATTTGACGCATCCCTTTTCTCACAGTGGAAATTGGCATATTGACTTCATTTGCAATAGCTGGCACACTTGCATTACCAAATGATGACTGGCTTGCTAAATCCACGGCAGCAGTAGCAATACCTCCAATGCTAGAAATGTCTACCTTTTTTCGTCCTCTTCCTGGAAGAATGTCGAGTTTTTCTGTTTCCGCGAACTTTTTAATCATTTTGTGAACTCCACGATCCGATATCGGTCCACGTCTAACAGTTTTTAGGTTCCGGAATTCTCAAAGAGCCGCAGCTGCGTTGCTGTTATTTTGATAAAATAACTTTACAAGAAGTGCATTTTCTTTCAAATTTACCATTCTTCACAAAGCGTAGATTCAATACTTCTATGATTCAAATGCTTTTCAGAAACAACCAACTGTTCTAGTGTCAAAAAAATCACAGACACACATTATTAGCAAGTTTTAAATCGTTAGGTGGTTAGAAGGGTATTACAAGTTTTTGAAGCTGCGACGTCACTTTGACGTCGTTCGACGAAAATTTTAACAAAATGTGATCTTTTTCAAGCGTTGGGTGAAATTTTGTGATTTTGTGTGTTTCATCTGGATTGACCGAAATTGATATAACGAATCTGAAAACGTTTACTTTTACCAACTGTGAAATAAAATTTCCTATATTTTGTTTTTTTTTACAAAATCAAAAAATCTGCAAATATCGGCTTAAGTATTGGCGCTACCTATTGACAGAAATTTTAACTCATTTTTTTTTTTCAATTTTTGCAGAGCGCATCTCTTCAACTACGTACTAGTGAAATTTTGTTTCGTTTGGAACCATAGAACCGGTTCTAGAGCCTTCTGAATAGGCGAACTTTAATTATAACAACCCTGTATATATATAGATAGATAGATAGATAGATTATAAGATGTTAATTTGCTATATATTTATAATCCATTTCAACCTATAAAATAACAAATATTAAATATGGGACTGAGTAAATAAAAAAATTATAATGAATTCAGTTTATTTTAAAATGTATTTTTAATATTTTAAATTAAAATCTTCTTAATAATTTTTGGTAGTATTTTAATTTGCTTTTTAGATTTTTATTCTTTCTGAACTGAAATTTCTCTAATCTAATAACTTAAGTTAAATAAAACAAACTGTTGAAAGTTAAGCTCATGTGTATTTGATTTCCTTAAGACTATTTCGGTTTAGAAACTGCCGGCAACTATAAGGAAAAGTCAATACTCCATTGAGATCAGTTAAGTGTTTTCTCAAATGCACTTTAACGCACATTCCTATGTGTTTTTAAATTAAATTAAACATTAAGCGCAGATAAAATCTGAGGTACTTCTCGAGGCTGCTTTCAAGCGGGATTAATATGAAATGTCTTGATAGTTCAATTTATGAGAGTAGTAAAGTTTTATTAAACTTTGGTTTACTTTTATTTAATATCCAGAAAGAATTAACCTTTCTCTCTCTCCCTCTCTCTCGACTCTTATTAAACTGAAATTTCTCTAATTTTAATAAGTAATATAAAACAAACGGTTGGAAAGTGAGCTCTGTGTACGCTTGACGTTATTTTAATGAATTAATGTCGCTTTATAAACCACAGACATATAAGTTAGAATTAATATCCCCATGGAGATCAGAAATCTGTATACTTAAATACCCCTTTAATGACGCATATTCCTATGTGTTTTTAAATCAAATTAAACTTTCTGCCCAAACACAGATAAAGACTTAAATACTTCTCGAAACCTTGAAATGAGCTACTAAGAAACCTCTGGTTAGTTCAATATATTTGACAATTAAACTTTGTGTACTCTTCCTTAATATCCTGAATGAATTTACATATACATAAAAAATAATATAAAATTATTTTTTATTATTCCCTTTAAATTGTGGCTATATCTTTTTTGCAATAAGGTTGACGTTATATTTCATCGTGTTCACTTTCATTGCCACATAATAAATTCATTAGATGATGGATTATTGCTACTTAATAAAGAAAAGGCTCGTAAACTACTGATTGATTTAGATTGATCAACCCGATTTTTCTTCAGACGACCCGAATCGTGTCGAGTCAGGTGCAGGTTAGTTGTTTAAAAAAAAAAAAAAAAGATCCGAGGTTAATTTATAGAAAAATTAACCCACGGATAAGCTTACGTTGTTTTTTTTTTCTCTTAGGAATTCGAATTGGTTTGGCTATAATTTTTTCGGTTTCAAGATGAGTTTTGATACTTAAGCGTCGTTTTTTATTTAAGCTGATTTTTCAAAAAAGTGTCCAGAATTATATCTTAGATTATGGTCCTCCATCGATTCAGGTTGCCCAATTTTACTTACACCCGACCCGATCCACGTCTCGGATTGAGGATAACTTTTTTCGTTGCAATCGGGTTTGGATAGAGTTGATTCGATTTTCGGTTCGGATGGGATTCCGGTTCAGCTTCGACACTTAAGAGTAGTGTTGCCAGAGATGTCCCGATTTACGTGGTGCCGCGATTTTCAGGGCTCCCGAGACAAGTCCCGCAGAACCCTTAAGCGGGACGCTAAATGTCCCGATATTTCACCATACCCAAATTACGTCAAATTTTTACGAGTTTAATTTTTAAGTAACTAAATTCTGCCTTGTTGCTTTACGGAGAAATACAGAGAAAATTTACGATGTCGTGGCGTTCTTTTAATGATGATTTATTTCTTATAAATTAGTTAATAATGACAGATTTAATCGATAGCTGTTTTTTTTACCCTACTTAAAATCTCTCATACTGATGCATGTATGAGTTTTGCAGAACAATGCATAATATAATAAAGATCATGGAAATGTACATATAAATTGCAAATAATAAATATTTAAAATCGACAGAAGTCTTTAAAACCAGGCAATTTATGTATTGAAATTTGTTGCTTTTTAGATAATTTTAAAATAAAGTATAAAATCGTTGTTGCATGTTAGGTGCTATCAAATTTTTACCTAACCCTGCACGATCATTACGGAAAGCTGTTAACATAATGTTTCATAACGCACTTGATATGAAAAAAGATCAAAACCTAAAAAAGCATTTCAAGAATAATTTTTCTAGCATTTGAATTGGATATTGTTAGCATAAAGATAGGTATATATCCCATATAGCACATTTGCTTCCCCAGTACATCCCAGGAGGATTGACAATAAAACACCATCATCCTCCAGGCATCCTCCAGGATGCAGAAAAATGTCATCAGGAGCTCCTCAGGAACAGTAAATTTCCGCTTTATAGCATCCTGGCGAGCTCCCCAGGACCTCCCTCTGGTTCCTCCCTAGGAGGTTGTGGGGAAGATTCTGGGAAGTGATATTGGAGAAATTTGGGAAACTTCAAGGTCGCTTAATGTGCTTAAAAAAATTCAAAATTATGATTATTCGATGTAATATTGAAACTATTTAATTAATTATTTTAGAAATAAATACACAAAATATATTATAAGAATCTAAATTAATTAGACGGATTTAGATGTTATTGACACATCTATTTAGCACCCACACGAAATCAATGGACGATGTTTCAAGGAAACAATTTTCTTACCTTTTTCCACCTCCAGGGGTTCAACCTGGGTACTCACGGATACTGGACATGCGTTCTACCGATCATGCTACAGGGCATTTGAACAAACCTCGTTTATAAGGTTTTCATGCATTTCTTTCTCCTTTTATGAAAGTAAATAGAAAACGTACATATTTTTTATCATTCGTGTACCAGAAATTATGTATTTTTTACTGCAAATAAAACTGCATAGCCTTTGATATATATTAGATCCAATTTTAAATTTATAACTAAAAAAAGGGTATCAATCATTATTTAAAATAACATAAATGTCTTTTAAATTTCTAATTCCTAAACGAAACTAAAGTTATTTTAACCAAAATAAACAAATAAATAAAAATAATAAAATAATATAAAATGAAATGAAATAACGACTTCAACGAAATACTTTTATAAGTTCATTTTTATTTTTTGATTTTAGATGAATTTCTAAAAAAAGTATTGAACCAATTTTGATAAAATTTAAATGGATCAAATGCGATAGTATCCTGTTTAAATAATAATAAAATAATCATAAGAATCGATCGCATAGTTTTGGAGAAATCGGTAAATACACACACACACACACACACATATATATATATATATATATAATATGCGTCGAATTGAGAACTACCCCGCACCCCCCCCCCCTTTTTTTTCAAGTCGGTTAAAAATGAAAACAATGTTTTTCAGCTTTTAATATTTAAAGGATGGATATTTCTGATCTACATATGTACATATGTATCTAGTTAAATATGAATAAGTATAAAAGTAAAAATATAAAAATTGAGTGTTCATCTTGAAAATCACATCTATTTTTTTTTTTACTACATTCCATGTTTATTCTCAAAAATTTCCGTTACAATGCAGGGCGGAAACTAGCCTTTTTCCGCCCGGTGAAAACATGGATTTTGGCGCCACCCCCTTCTTCCTCGCAGAATAAATGTTATCAACCGCCGATATCCTACGCAAAAAAAAAAAAAAAAAAAAAAAAAAAAAAAAAAAAAAAATACAAATCCTTTAATAATAATTAAAATACTAGCAAGAAATATGTAAATAATGCTTCCATAGAATTAACATTAGCTTTATCGTCAAGAGCCTACACTAGTCACTCGAAGAAACGGGATCGCTAATGTTAAACCTATGGGAGCGTTCTTTTTAAAATTTCTCACTTGCATATTAATAATTTTAAATGATTTTTTTTTCGTGCTTAGATTACCTGGGATTGAATTCTAACCGAGGTAGTGTTTACTGTTTCAATTTTGGTTGCAGATTTTTTTTTTTTTTTTAGTTACTTTTACAAATTTGAAAAGAACGCTCTCATAGGTTTAACAATTGCTTACGAGTTTCTTGGTATTTCATATATATATATATATATACCTTTGTAGTATGAAACGACAAGCGAAAACTTCATTTGGCGCCCCTCCCCCCCCCTTCGTCTTTCTTTCTGGTGCCCGGGGCACATGCTCCCTTTGCACCATGCATTAATTTGCCCAGTGAAGCAAACTCAATTATGAAAAATTTACTGATTTGTTCACGCCTGATTAAAAATGCTATTAAATGAATTTATTAAAAAATATAGAACTTTTTATCCGTTTCTTTTTTAAGACAGGCAACAGGAAAAATATAAAAATTATTTAAAATATCTTTTTAATCTTTATCTATTGATTTATCAACCTATAAATCTTAATATAATCTTAAACAATAAACTGACAAAAGGATGTTTAAAAAAATGTTACAAAGAACTTCGTTTTTAATTTATAATTTATTTTCCACCTTTTAAGTATAAAAAATGTTTCATTGTTGCAGTTTTCAGCTATTTGGTATATATTCGTTAGTTTTTATTTGCGCATCAGTAAATCTATTGTTTTCTTCCAATTGCCGAATTGTCATTGTAAACATATCTTTGTACAAATTCGTATAATTCTAGCATATTAGGAAGTGGATTAAACTGAATTACAAAATTCCATCTGTACATACAATAAATATAAAAATAGAAATAGTTAAAAAAATCTAGGAAATAACGTCGAATCTTCTGACTGCAATTCTTGTTTTTTCCCAAACGTTTCCGTTATAATAAATTGATTCGGCGTGGCCATTGAACTTTATTATAAAAGCATACCCTCCCTATTTTTTTTCTGTAACGCTTGCACACTTTTGAATGTAAATTTTATAATTTTAGCCTATCAGGAAGTGAATTAAAAATTTATAGCAAAATTCCATCCTTACATACTGAAAACAGGTTGAGTTAGATAAAAACTTTAAAGCGATATATCTATATATATATATATATACTAGGGGGCTCTGCCCCCTACGAGCTACGCTCGCCAACCCCCGTTCAGACACACCAAAATCCAAAAAGCACGCTAATTTGATCGGCTTTAAAAATATTGAATTAAAATTAAAAAAAAAAAAAAAAAAACAGTAGCGATCTTTCTGTAAACGGGTTTCCATTCGTTTTCCTTGGATTGGGGATTTTTAAGGCCAAATCTGCTGCTGTTAAAAGATACAATGGCTTTTTTCGTATTTAATTAAAAAAATTAGTTAAACTGGTACTTCTTAGTTATCCCGTCGACCAATTTCGCCAATTTATATAAATCGCCAAACCACTCGCCAAATTATACACATTGACATAATTTTTATTTTAAATAACGAAAGAACAAATAAATTAGTAAAACATTAATAAAAATACAAATAAAACGTCGAATTAATGGTTTTATTGGCCATTATTGGCATTTAATCTCGCAATTAATTAATTAATGGCAATTATTATTGGCATTTAATCTCGCAATTAATTAATTAATGGCAATCATTATTGGCATTTAATCTTACAATTTGGCGACATTAATTTGGTCGACGGGATAACTAAGAACTACCGTTAAGCATTTGAAAATAAGCTAATGTAAAATGAAATAAGTAAACAGTGTCATAGTCTCCCGGTATTTTTTAACAGCGCTAAAAGATAGTACTTTTAAATAATTCATTTTAAATGTATCGTTTCAAATCTGCCGTAATTTACACCAAAGTTTTATTTCGCTTATTAATATTCACGTGAAAATACTTTTGTTGTTAGAAGGAAATATTATTTGCGCTGTCTTCGAATTCACGATAATAGTTGAAAAGATTATCTCAAAATATCTCGCGCAAATATATTTTTCAATTTAAATTCTTTTGCTATATTTTTGCCATTTTAAATATGACGTAATTTCCTCAAATTACAAGTTTTAACGCATAATAATGATTTTTTTTTTTTTTTTTTTAAGATTTCGTTTCTCTTTTTAAATTCAAGTGTAAATATGGTTCGGCACAGATGTCATTGGCGCAATTTTTTTCTGACGCCAATTTCATATACGCAACGGGTACTTAACTGGTGCTAAAGTGTCGTTATTTTGCTTGATATGGTAACCCGGATGTTGTTGTTTATGCTATTGTTTTTTTCGCCGAATTGGCGTCGGAAAAAAATTGCGCCAATATATATGACAATATGTTGGCGTATATGACATCTGTGCCTATGGTTCTTATGACGTAATTTTCCTGCTTTTAACATGTAATCATTTAATTCTATTTTTAAAGTTTTTTTTTCTGTTTGTAATAGTCACGTGTAAATAAATTTTTAATTTGAAGTAAACATTATTGTTTGCGCTGTTTCTACAACTGGCAACAGTTTAAATTAATAACATTTTCTAAAATTTGTAAAAAGTATCTCTCGAAATGCTGAAAATTTGAATTTAAAATTGAAACAAAACCCCAAAAAATGAGTTAAATAAGAAAAATAAATACAATCTCCACACCGGGAACTTATAACGTATAAAATGATCTAAAAATGATTAAATTCTCATGTATAGTTTTTGCTCCAATAAAACTTTTTTAATAGAACGATTTTGTCCAACTTTAGCATTAAATATCTCTTAAAATAATTCTTCGATTTGAAAACTGTCTGCATCAGTGTGTTTATCAAATATTTCTTTATAAAACCACCTATTTTAATATTTTGGTATGCAACAGTTTTTTTAATATTAACGATGAAAGGCCATGCTTAAGCATTCAAATTGGATGTGGATCTACCCGGAATATCTACGCAGATTTTCATTGGTCCATTCCAAATCAAAACTTTTTTTTAATATATAGAAGGATATATTTTTCGTTGACAGTAACATTGGTCGAATCTTTAGAGATTTCTGATGCACCCACAAATTTTTTTCCTTAGTTGCCTCTGAGCGAAACAGTTTACTGCTTGCTTATTCTCGGAATAGCACATTTTCGCCCTTTCATTCACAAGTATTGCAGACATTCCAGAAAGCTACATGGATATTCTTCACCTGACAAAAGTGATTGGAGGCGGGCCTGTATTATTCAAGTCGCACTGATAAATGAGTAAAAATTCAATGCATTCTATAGGCATGTTTGCAAGCTAAAAGTAAAGCAGAGAATCCCCATGAAAAATAATTTATTTTAAAATACTTAATATAGAATGTTCGCTAAATATAAAATATTTTTCCTAAATGGAAGTTTTAATTAAACAAGTCAATGCAAAATACCTCTGAGTTTAGAATTCTGCAGAAATTTAGAAAATAATGTTATTTAGAAAATATAGATAAACATTTATCCATGTTTTCTAACTTTATATCTTATATATCACAAAATGGTTTACAAAATGTAGACTTCACTTTTGTTATTAAAAATATAATTAATAATATTATGTAATGAAATATGAAAAAGATAATAGAAAAATAACTAATTAATCAAACTTATGCTTAAAAAAAATAGTAAAACATCTATAACAGACACTTTATAATAGTGGACACTCTTTCTATTTAGCGAAGATTTTCTCTTCAGATGAGCCGAACGTTGGGGCAGAGGCTTCGCGATGGAGGGAGCCTCCCCTCTCCAATATATGTGAACTTGGAAAATTTGAGCTTAGAGTTGGGAAATTATAGATTTTTAAAACACTTTTTCTTTCTTTCTTTTTTTTTTTTTTTTTTTTTTTTTTTTTTTTTTTTTAATAAAAAGTAAATATATATATATATATATATATATATTATTTTGCTGACTACTTTTCTGAGTTCTGTAGCATCAAAATAGTTAAACTTTCAAAAGAAATGCAAAAAGCAGTCAGACTCAATTTCTCATTATGTTTCTCTGTTCTACGAAAATATCATGCATCTATCCGACCTGAATTTCTTCACTGTTGTCCATCAACCGTGGCTCCAATACATTTCCTACAAATTTTGTTCCTTTCTCAAAAATCTAAAAATGTGAGGCTATTTTCATATGAAGTACGATTATGACTCGTACACAAATGAACACAAAAACTTTCATTAAATGAACCAATAATTATAAATTTTATATTTTTAGTTTCAGCATTTTCCTTTGAATTTTTTTTTTAAAGTAATATATATATATATATATATATATATATATATATATATATATATATTGTTTTGTTGACTACTTTTCTGAGTTCTGTAACAGTAAAATAGTTAAACTTTCAAAAGAAATGCAAAAAGCAGTCAGACTCAATTTCTCATTATGTTTCTCTGGTCTACGAAAATATCATACATCTACCAGACCTGAATTTCTTTACTGTTGTCAATCAACAGTGGCTCCAAAACATTTCCTACAATACTTTGTTACTTTCTCAAAAATCTAAAAATATGAGGCTATTTTCATATGAATACGATTATGACTCGTACACAAATGAACACAAAAACTTTCATTAAATGAACCAATAATTATAATTTTTATGTTTTTAGTTTCAGCATTTTCCTTTGAATTTTTTTTTCGTTTTTTTTTTTTTTTTTTTTTTTTTTTTTTTTTTTTTTTTTTTTTTTTCTTTTGCGTATAAGTATTATTATTATTAAACACACATTGAACATATCATTTTGGTTGAAAAATAGAGCAATTTGTTTCACGTTGGGAATTTTTTTAATTATAAGTTGGGGAAATTTTGAACTCTCCCACCGAAAATTTTTTTGTAGCTACGCCCCTGCATCAGGGTCGAGTTAATAGATTTAAATAAACCTGGAATTTGTGTGAATTTATATCTTTTACCCGAAGAATATATACTTTTAAACGAAAATCTTCCCAAACAAAACTCGTATCATGGACCCCGCATTATTTATACTTCAAAAAACCAAATGTGTAATTTCAACGTAAAATGTACTCTTTTTTAAGTTGTATTATAAGCTTTTTCATATTTTGACAAAATAGTGAATTCAGAGCTTTAAAGCTAGGAATTTTTATTTCACATGAAGACGGCTACTTCAGGTAGATTTCTTAGCCATTGCACACACACAACAAGGACACACACAACTCTCTTCGTTTATTAGTATAGATATTTTAACCTTTAATTAGAAAAAAAAATTATGTAGCACAGATCAGCTCTCTATTTAGAAATTTATTACCTAGTTAATTTAAATAAATTAAAATGGCTCCATGATTAATAAAAAAGAAATATATAGAATATTTTTTAAGAGTTAATAAAATAATAAATTAACAAAATTTGGATTTTAAAATACATAATAATGATCATTATTTTAAATAATGGATCAATTTAATTGAAATATTTAATTAAAGTAATTAAAATATTTAATTAAACTTTAAATGTTAAAAGTTATTCCAATAAATAAAAATAATTAAAAGTTTATAATAGTTATCTGATGTATTAAGCAAAATAAATCGATAATTAGTTATATAAAACTGACTTCTATAAAAATAGAATTCGAAGAAATCGAATTCACATTTTTTGAAAAAAAAAAAAAAAAAAAAAAAAAAAAAAACTGATTTTCTTATTACAGAATTACTCATGAGATGGCGCCAGAACTGTGACTTCCTAAATACCTCCCCAGAAATGAACTCCCCAGGAATGACTTCCTATACTTGGGGAAGGACCAAGAAGATAGTAGGTGACAGCTTGATACTGCCTATTTACATCCCCTGCCTTAATATGGTTGCAACATCGGGCGATGTAGCACTCATTTCGGCGACACAAAATTAATTTTGAATTGCGTTAGCAAAAACCTTATTTCAAAGATTTTTTTTTTTTTTTCCGTCATTCTTTGAAAGATTAAATACAATTGGTTATTTGCAATTTATCACCAAGGCACATTTTAAAACATACATTATTTTCCAAGAACATTTCACCTTTGACAGTAATCTTCAGAATTGAAGTAAATTGAAAGGAAAAAAATTAACATATTGTTGCAGTTTAACATCACCTATAATTTATTTACTGTGGAATTTCGCAAACCTCTTCCTTTCTCAGCCAGACTGATTAGGCGCCAGTGATCCCAGGTCACGTGGTCTGACTAGAGAATTGATATTAAAAATATTTTTTCTTTTTTCTTGTTCCTTTTTTAGTTAGTTTTGGGAATGTGAATCTTGAACGCAGCAGATAAATATGCTGCGTATAGGTTTTTTATCGTGGTCTTCTATTAGAAGAAATAGTTTCTGAAGTATTAATTGTTTTAAAAGCATTTCTCTTGTTTATAGTTCAGTAAAAATGTGAATCTCGAAAGTAGCATGCTGGCTGTGTATTTCTTGTTCTTCCGAAAAGGGAGAAATAAATATTCTTGAGCATATAAAAGAAATTATCTGGAATTCCTAGTGAGGAATAACAAATATTATTCATATGTTTTCGTTGTATATACTGTATATATTTAAAAGTGTAAATACAGAATTTTCAAGTTTTTTAATCATCTTGTGCTATTTTATACTAAACAACACTAGCGCCATTTTCAGTTGTGAAATATATTTTATTATTTTAATGTGATTTTACATGAATGGTGAAGTCTATATATTAAGCTCTCCCAACCTTGGATTTAAATTGTGAAAACGTGAAATTTCGTGGACTATATGAACATTATTCTTCATGTTTTGGTGCCGAAAAGACCCGGAAAAAAGGTAAGAAATACCTTTATTATTCTGCATGACTGTTGATTTCTTGAAAATATACATTTTTCATGATCATTTATTTTGAACATTGAATTTAAATTTAAACATGGATAAGCCTGATAAGCTTAAAAGTAAAAGAGCTACTGTTCGTGCAGCCATTACGAAATTAATCACAAAATGTGATACATTATTATCTGTTGATATTTATAAAACTGATTGCGATTCTTTAATGGAATCGTTAGAGCTCGTAAATGAAAAGGAAGCTCAACTAAAGGAGTTAGATTCCGAAATAGATGAGCTAATTCAGGAAAAAACTGAATATGAAAAAGAACTAAAATCGGTAGAAGAATATTCTGAAAAAATATCCAGTTTGAAATTTAAAATTAAGATGAGGCTTAAAAAATGTAAAATCGAAACTGAACCAAAAGTTGTACTAGAATCAAGTAACGGTTCAAAAATCGGAAGTAAACCAATTTCGGCAGTGAAGCTTCCTAAACTTAACATAGAAAAATTTTCTGGTGATGCAAGCCAGTTCTTAGAATTTTTTAATTTATTTACTAGTGCGATAGATTCAAACGAATCGTTATCAAAAATTGAAAAATTCCAATATCTCAAATCCTTGTTGTCTGGTCCTGCATATAATATTGTATCTGGTTTTGAACTGACAGATCAAAATTATTCTACTTGTTTAAAATTGTTAGAAGAGAGGTATGGTAAGCGGGAAAATATCATAAACTGTTACATGAATAAAATTCTAAATCTTGAACCAGTGAAATCCTCTAACAATGTTACTTCTTTAAGGAAGCTGTACGATAATATTGAAACTAGTATGAGAAATCTTGATGCGTTAGGAGTAACATCAGGCTCTTACGGCCATTTATTACTACCAATTTTATTAAGGTTATTACCAGAAAATTTGATACTAGATTTCCATCGAAAACGTGACCCCGATAAGGACTGTGAAGTCACCGATTTAATAAATTTTATTAAAACGTAATTAAGATGTCGTGAAGCTACTAATTTAGTAAATAATTCCCAAAGCAAGACTTATGAAAATTCTAAAACTAAATATGAAAATCCTTCAAGTAAATATCAAAATTTTCCTCAAAAGAAAAATATACCTTCAGCTGCTGCTTTAAATACATCTACAAAACAGTTTTGCATATTTTGCAAATCTTCTGATCATATAGGACTAAATTGTTCAAAATTCACTGATGAACAAAAACGATATAAATTAAAGAAAGAAGGTCGCTGTTACAAATGCTTTTACAAGTCCCATTTATCAATTAATTGTAGAACAAAAATTAACCCTTGTTCAAAATGTGGTAACACTACCCATAGTACTTAGTTTTGTTTTAAAGAAACAGCAAAAGAAAATCCTGAAAAAGAAATGAAAGGTGCAATTGTATCTATGATGTCGGAACAAAAATATAAACAAAATAAATCTACATTATTGCAGACTTGTACAGTTTCTGTGTCTGCTGGTAAGGAATGCTTGTTGGCTCGCGTTTTATGTGATAGTGGTTCAGAAAAATGTTTTGTGAAGAGATCTCTTGTACAAAAATTAAAATTGAAGCCATTGCGAACAGAAAATTTATTAGTTTATCCTTTTGGGCGGAGACGCCCTTATGAATCTTGTTATGAAGTAGTTTCTCTTGAATTATCCAGTGTTGTGCAACCTATTAACTCGATAAATATCGAAGCACTTGTGGTTGATAATATAACTGGAGCTTCTGTGAAAACACTAGAACCAGAACTTCTAGACATAATGAGAACAAGAGGCTTTAAGCCTGCTGATACAGGTCTTGAACAGGAAATAAATATTTTGCTAGGGTCTGACTTTTTGTGGAAAATATTAAAGGGAATCGAGGGAAAATTGACAAAAGAATTATACGTTGCAGAAACTATTTTCGGTCATACGGTGCAAAGGCAAATAGAGTCTAATAAAAAAGAAGTAGCTTGTTTGCGTGTTTCAGTTGAAAATATAAATACCCAACTGAAAGCATTTTGGGATCTTGAATCAATTGGCATTGCTGAAAGCAATGAAAAGAACATTACCGATCATGAGGTAATAAAAGAATTTAAAGAAAATTTAAAATTCGTAAATGGGCGTTATGAAGCAAAATTATTGTGGAAAAATTCTCGTGAATTGCTTAGAAATAATCTTGAAGTAGCAAAGAAGCGGTTTTCTAGTTTAGAAAATAAATTCTTGAAAAACGATTCTTTAATTAAGGAATATAACTCCATTTTGCTAGAGCAGTTTAATGAGGATGTGATAGAATTGTGCATCGAGAAACATTTTAATAATTCCTATTACATGCCCCACAAACCTGTTATCCGTGACGACAAAACTACAACAAAAATGCGCATAGTCTATGATGCTTCTTCCAAATATGGTGATTCTCTATCATTAAACGAATGTTTGTATCATGTCCCTAACTTGAATTCTAATGTTTTAGATGATGAAAACATTCCTGTTTCGAGTTTCGAACCCCCAAATACTTCCTTGAAAATTTTAGGATTGATCTGGAACAATACAGAAGATAAATTAGGACTAGAATTACGACCCTTGTTAGAAAAATTAAATAATGATTCTTCTACTAAACGCAATGTTTTGAAAATTGCAACTATGTTCCTTGATTCAGCCGGATTTATTGCCCCTTTTGTTTCTGGTGAACTAGAAAATGATTGGCAAAATTGGCTTACAGAAATCCCTGATCTCACTCACTTGAAAATTCCCTGGCAGTATTTTAGCAACCTGATCATGGAAAAGGAGCATCTCCAGTTGCATATTTTTCCTGATGCTAACCCTAATGTGTATGTTCCTGAATTTCTTTCCTTGCCTGAAAATCAGTGGTCTAGTGTTAAAATTGCTGCATCTCGATTACCTGATGTTTCTGAAGAGAAGTATAAAAAAGCAGCCACCATCTCTTGTGTTGTTCAAACAAATAAATCTGATGAAATTCCTATTTTTAATCTTGAAAAATATAGCTCCCTAAAGAAATTGTATCGAGTAACTGCTTGGCTATTTAGATTTATTTCTAATATAAAATTAAAGATAGAGAAAAGAGATTTTTCAGAATTATCAGCTGAGAAAATTTTACATGTTGAAAATTTTTGGTTTAAGCTAATGCAGGAAGAAAGTTTCCCTGAAGTTGTAAAATCCATGAAATGTAACAAAACTATCCCTAGAGAATTGAATCTTCTACGGTTAAGGGGACGGTGGACGTTAAATTTTTTTTTTTTAATTTTCATCATAGCAATATGAAATTTTGTGCATATATACATTTCACCAAAAGCATATAGAACACCTTAAAAAAATATTTCAATCTTATTAAAATTTTTAAATTTTTTAAAAAATTTAAAATTTTTAAACGAAATTTTAAAATGTTTCTTGCGTCTTAATTTTTGAGATATTTTCTCGATTTTGCATTTTAATCACTTAAAACTCTATTACAAACAGATTTGTGTAAGATTTTTTTAATCTCTTGAATAGTTAATATTTTACAGATTTTTTTCTAAATTCCATATCGATTTTCATCAAAATTTTGCCTTTTAATAAGTAAAAAATCAAATTTGACTATCTTAATGAAGACGTTTTTTAAAAAGCTTACACTGTTTCTTTGTAAACATTATCAGGATACTTCCTTATCAATTTCATAAATATTGATCAAAAATTAAGACGCAAGGGGCATTTCAAAAATCTAAAAACGCTGAAAAATTAGTTTTGAGAAAAACAGGTTTAAAGTATACAAATACACTTACCTTTATTATTTACTTTTTAAAAGCTTCATAAATGATATTTTAATAGGAAAAAACTGTTTTGATACTATTATACCACAGAAATAGACCTTTTTTTACAATATCACAATAAATAAGGCTTTAAAAAGGATTTCGTTGAATTTTAAAAATTTTAAGAATTTTGCCTTTTAATAAATAAAAAATCAAATTTGATTATCTTAATGAAGACGTTTTTTAAAAAACTTACACAATTTCTTTGTAAACATTATCAGGATACTTCCTTATCATTTTCATAAATATTGATCAAAAATTAAGACGCAAGGGGTATTTCAAAAATCTAAAAACGCTGAAAAATTAGTTTTGAGAAAAACAGGTTTAAAGTATATAAATACACTTACCTTTATTATTTACTTCTTAAAAGCTTCATAAATGATATTTTAATAGGAAAAAACTGTTTTGATACTATTATACCACAAAAATAGACCTTTTTTTACAATATCACAATCAATAAGGCTTAAAGGATTTCGTTGAATTTTAAAAATTCGATGCAATTTCATATAATTAGTGTGTATGTACTGATAAGTAAAATTTTTTACTAAAATACACAAGTATTGTTATTTTTATCTTTCTTACAACCGACTACAGTATGCTTTTGTAATAATTTTTTTAATTCAGTTGTAATTTTCTTTCTCATTGATTTATGGGGTAGGTAATATATTGCCGAATGTTGTTCGACCATCACCATCATGTGTTCTTCCTTCATTTCATTAATTTTAAAATACATATATTATATTCATTTAAAATACATGCCTTGCACTCATTTTATTTAAAATACCCCCCCCCCCTTCAAAAAAAAAAAAAAAAAAAAAAAACTGAAAGAAATAAAATTATAAACCAAAATATTTTATTTCAACATCAAAGCATTGTTTCTGATTTAGACTTCTGAAAAATAAAGGTGAGTAAAAAATGCTATTTGCATTTTTTTGCAAATGCTAAAATTTACTGTGTAAATGTTTTCAGTAAAATACTGTTTAGTACATATATATATAAAATAATTTGGCAATACTTTGTACAAAGAAAATCCACGGCTTTACTAACCCCGCCCCTCAAAAAAAAAAAAAAAGTAACATTCCAGATACATATCATTATAAAATCTTCAAATTACTGGAAATGTTTTCAGTAAAATAGTCTTTAGTACATATATACATATAATGTTTAGTTATATATATTTAAAATGATTTGGCAATACTCTGTACAAAGAAAATACATCGCTTTTACAACCCCCCTCCCCCCCCCACCACCACCACCAACAACAACAACAAAAAAAAACACTACAGATTTATGTAGCATTCCAAAAACATTCCATAACAAAGTCTAAAAATTATCGTAAATATTTTCGGTAAAATACTCTTTAGTACCTGCATATATATAAAATGATTTGGCAATATCTTGTACAAAAAAAATTCATGGCTTTACTAACCCCGCCCATCCAAAAAAAAAAAAAAAAAAAAAAAAAAAAAGAAGAAGAAGAATGAAAGAAAAAGAAATATCAATAACCAAAAATTTACATTTGTTCGTTGTCACTAAGATTGGCAATCTGCCAAGCGCATCTAAATAAACTCCGCTCATCCCTATTATGATAAAATCAAAGCACACTTGACACATGTGCGAGAGCGCAGAGGGTTTTGCCTTCTGAAAACAAACAGTACTGTAAAGGTTTTCCGTAACTAAACACACAAATATATATAAATGATTTGGCAATACCTTGTACAAAGAAAATCCATGACATTACTAACTCTCCCCCCCCCCCCCCGAAAAAAAAGAAAGAGAAATTTCAAACCAAAAAATTATATAAAGCATTGCTTTGTAATTCAGATTCGCGAAAAATAAAAGCTGCTATTGGAAAATATAAAACACTATTGGCAAAAATTGCTTCCAGCTGGCATAAAAATACTGATTTATGAAAAATACCAGAAACATTTGATTATAAATTCTTCAATTTTCAGTACATGTCTTCAGTAAAATAGAATTTAGTATATGTAAACAAAAAAAATTGATTCTGTAATACCCAATAAAAAAAAAAAAACATACCTTTTTGTTCAAAGAAATCCGTTTATTTTTTGTTTTTTTATTACAACTAAAATCCACCAGCGTGATAAGTTTCACCTTCCTTTTTAGCAGTTTGATTATTTTTTTGTGATTTACAGATTTTTTTACTATTCCTGCATTTCTTCCATTCAGTTGTGCACCTTTTTTTTTACTTTGATTAACACGACGTTTATCACGCCTTTCTGCTATGGATAAAGAGAGTGAATTTGCTTCTTCTTGCTCAAAACCTAAAGTATTCAAACATCCAAAATTAAATTCACTGATAGAAGAAATAACAGACATTTCTAAACGTTTTTTGGAAATAAAAACTTCTTTTGAGCAGTTGTTCCAAATTTTCCCGTGCACACTTTCATTAGCATTCTGCGTTTTACCAGAAATGCATCTTGCAAGTAACTCATTACTGGCTGAACGTTGATATACGGGCAATATCTTGCAAAGTACATCCTGCGATAACTTGGTTTTCATCAGTTTATGCGATTTTGGTTTTTCTTTACAAGCAAGCGCCCGCTGGTAAAAACACCACGATGCCACACCAGTCGGACATTTAGAATGTTTTGGTGATTCGTCTGTGGAAGAGCAATGAAACAATGTGGCATAAATTGCTGTTTTCATCTTTTCTAGATCTGGAACATTGTCCTTTATAGCTTTCCTATAAAAATTAGTTAATTTTACAATAGTGTCTTCTTTCAGACTACCCTTCTTTGCGTCCACCAATAGTTATGCCTTTGCTTCTCCACTCCTTGACTTTGTTGCGAAGCCCGGTTCCCAATCTCTTTGCTACATGATTAATGCACTCTTCTTTAGTGATTTTGACGCCTCTACCATAAACATTCATTTCCACTAAATGCTGGTATGTTTTTGCATCCCCATCAGAAAGCATACTGATGTACCTCATTCCACAATTTTTCATATAACTTCAGCTGCCGCCATCTCCATTGCATTAGATGAACCTGTGTAATTCTGAGAACAATCACACTTATGGCCAGAAAACCAAATACTAAATTCTGCAGTACCTTCGCCAAGATCTCTCTTTGCGGTGACACATTCCGGGCAGTATTTCGAAAGAATCTTGTAATCGATTACTAGCTCAGTCATTATATCTATTACGAGACCAATCCCATACAGTGATGTATGCCCGCGCTTTTGCCAGGTCCCATCATAAGAAACGGTGATATCTAAAATATCCTGGTCTGCAACACTATCGAATTCTTCGTGCTTTTTCCGCACCACATTTCGGGCAACTTGAAGAATGTCATTCTTAAAAATTTGTCGCTCGGTATACAAACTGCGTAAACATTTTGAAAAAGTTTTTTTATCCATTGCATGGATTCCAATAGCCATAGAAAAAACTTCTATAGCTGCATGACCTTTTCCAATTTTTAAAAAGGCTTCAACAAGTTTTTTATTAGCATCAAAGCACTTTTCATTCTCGCTTGCTCGAGGGCTTGAAAATATGGAGCTGAACACCTTGTCACATTCTCTGCATATTAACTGAATTTTAGAAGCATATCCATATGCTCCCTTGGATATCACATCTAAGGAATTATTGCAACAAACATCACACTTTACATTGCAAAGAAGGTCAGACCACATGCCACTGTTCATAAAAACATATGATGCATTTTCCTGTAATTTTTCAGGATGTAAAATGTTTTCAAAACTAACATTTAATTTTCGTTCACTGGTAGTACTTGCAGCCTGATCGAATTTACTGACGGCAAAACTTGTACTGGCTTCTACTGGTAAATCAACTATATTGTTCTTTGTAGCATGTTCAATTGAAATTTCACTGTTTTCAAGTTCATTGTCATTTGCAGAAACATCAGTTTTCCCAGATGACCATCGTTTCTGAAGTTTAGAGAGACATTGAAGTTTCTTCTTCGATGGTCTGGATTTAGGCTTGTGATATCGCCCACTAATTGCATGCATTATGCAGAATATTATACACTAAAACTTTGTATAAATTGTAGTTTCTAGTTCTGAAAAGAACTTTTTATCTATCAAAAACAATGGCAGAAAATTATCCAAATCTTGATAGCAAAAAAAAATCACATGTAACGCTTAAAAATCGCCGATAAAATGGTAAACAGACAGCCGAGTGCAGTTTCGGTTACAGTTAATGTACGCGGTTACAAAATTATTAAAATATTAATTTTGAAAATTACAAAAAAACTGATTTACAAATGTTGAAAAATGTTTGTTTACATTTTTTGTGATAGTTAAAGGGCCAAAAAATTGTTTGTGTACAAAATTCAAACGCTTGTAACTTTGCGAAAAAGTGTCGCATCTGCATGCGGTTTTTCGCAATCGGCTCAGAACAAACTGGAGAATAATAATATGCAAAAAAATTTTTTTTTGATTTTTGGGTCGATTTTGCTCAAATAAAGGGCCAAAAAATTGTTTGTGTACAAAATTCAAACGCTTGTAACTTTGCGAAAAATAATCGCATCTGGATGCGGTTTTTCGCAAATGGCTCAGAACAAACTGGAGAATAATAATATGCACAAAAAAATTCGATTTTTGGGTCGTTTGTGCTCAAATAAAAGTCCACTGTCCCCTTAAATCCTATGTTGTCAGATGAAGGTTTGCTGTTGGTACGAGGACGGTTACAAAAGTCTGATTCCTCATGTTATGAAAAACATCCCCTTGTGATTCCTGCAAAACATAAACTTACTGAAATAGTCGTGAAAGATGCACATGAAAAAGTTTTTCATTCCAGAGTGTCCAGTACATTAGTACAAACTCATAAAAAGTTTTGGATTTTAAAACCTAGACAGTGCATAAAATCAATCCTAAACAAACGTGCAATCTCCAAGAAATTTAGCGTTCACCCTGGTCAACTAGTTATAGCAACTCTAAAGCATATCTTGTGTTTACCTGCAACCAAGGAATCCTTAGTGAAACGCTTCCGTTTGCGCGAGACTCTTCTGAATCATTTTTGGAAGCGCTTGAAAAATGAGTATCTTCTCAACTTACAATCTGCTCACTACACGGACCAGAATAAAACTTCTGACTTTGAAATATATCATGTGATTTTTATGCATATGAACATGTATCAAGAACTTTCTGGAAGTTAGGTATTTGTGGACAGAGATTTAAAAAAAAATGAGGTCTTATGAACTGAAGGCAAATAATTCCATCATTAAAAGACCTATTGATTCTTGTGTATAATTTAGAAGTGAAAAAACTCTGAACTTTTTTATTATTAGAACTGAAAAAAAAAAAAAAAACTCTGATATTATTAGAGACTCAAGAACTCTTTTGTTTATTGACTTAAAAAAACAAAACTTTTTATTTTTTTCACTTAAAAAAAAAATGTTTCTTGTTTGATAATATTTCTAATTTTTAGTTTAATTTGCTTTGTATTGAATATTCTAGAAAAATTTGTATAGATTTAAATTGTTCTTTCTATTTTTAGTAGCAGAAACTTGTTCTCAAATCTTTTAAATTGTTTAATTATTTTATTGAAGTCCAGTATGTAAGTATATATTTTGATTTGTATTGTATTTATGTATAGTGTAACTGATAATTTTTTAGAATAATTTTATTTCTACTTTAATTATTTTGAATCCCCATTTTGATGAACCCTTGTTCATCGGGGGGGGGGGGGGGGGCGGAGTTTGTGGAATTTCGCAAACCTCTTCTTTTCTCAGCCAGACTGATTAGGCGCCAGTGATCCCAGGTCACGTGGTCTGACTAGAGAATTGATATTAAAAATATTTTTTCTTTTTTCTTGTTCCTTTTTTAGTTAGTTTTGGGAATGTGAATCTTGAACGCAGCAGATAAATATGCTGCGTATAGGATTTTTATCGTGGTCTTCTATTAGAAGAAATAGTTTCTGAAGTATTAATTGTTTTAAAAGCATTTCTCTTGTTTATAGTTCAGTAAAAATGTGAATCTCGAAAGTAGCATGCTGGCTGTGTATTTCTTGTTCTTCCGAAAAGGGAGAAATAAATATTCTTGAGCATATAAAAGAAATTATCTGGAATTCCTAGTGAGGAATAACAAATATTATTCATATGTTTTCGTTGTATATACTGTATATATTTAAAAGTGTAAATACAGAATTTTCAAGTTTTTTAATCATCTTGTGCTATTTTATACTAAACAACACTAGCGCCATTTTCAGTTGTGAAATATATTTTATTATTTTAATGTGATTTTACATGAATCGTGAAGTCTATACATTAAGCTCTCCCAACCTTGGATTTAAATTGTGAAAACGTGAAATTTCGTGGAATATATATGAAGATTATTCTTCATTTACCACCTATAATTTTATTATTTTGTAAGGGAGTCATAATTGTTTCGTTGATAAATGTTTTTTAGAACTAATACAACTGTGTTTCTCATCAGGTTTAAAGTTATATGCATGTAACACGTAACAGGTATCTAGCATTGCTTAATGTGCAATTTTGAAGAACCACGGATTTCACATTTGTATTTTATATAAAGTCATTTCGTGTTTTAAATTAAGATGAGAAAACAAACTATTAAAACAAAATTAAACTTTTAGCTTTAATCAGTCAAAAATGAAAATCACCGGAATATTCTGAATTATCCACATTACGATACAAAGTTATCGCATCAGCATACGTAAACAAGCAGCATATTTTTCCTTTATTTATAATTCAATCCTATATTCATCCTAAAATTCTGCACTATATCAGCATAATTATGCAATTTTTTTCTAATATTGCCTGTAGCTATAAATAGCAATTCGTTGAATGGGTGCCGGCAGCATTAAATCCAGAGAGAGGAAATATTTTATAACGTATAAAACTGTGGTCCGCAGCCTTGACCATATTCTTTAAAAATGCAGACGACATAAGCTAAACTAATAGTTTTATTTAATCAAAACATCCGCGCAAGATAATTTTCAAAACATATCAATATAAAGAGAAACTTAAAAATTTAACTAATAAAAAATTTTAAATATTCAAAAATAATTATCTACTGATATCCCCCCCCCCCCCAAAAAAAAAGGATGAAAGAAAGGAAAAAATAAAGAAAGAAATAAAGAAAAAGAAAGAAAAACAAGTTGGAAATTGCTCGTCAAACGTGGCAAATGAGGTGCGTTCGTACTATAACTAGTTTTATAATTATTTTTTATACATCATCGTCTGTAGCATCATTAAAATGCACTTCCAATATTTTTTTCTCATTCCCCGTAATGTAACGGAACACTTTTGACTGTCCCTGTAATTAAACTATACATCGGATTTTCCTAAAATTTGAAATAGCTCAACAAAATTTTGCAATAATTATATCTTTAAAATTTCAGACCATTCGGAAGGCTGTAATATCATTAAAATGCACTTGCAATAATTTTTCCCATTGGCCGTAATGTAAAGAAAAACTTTTGACTGTCCCTGTAATTAAACTATGCATCCGATTTTCCTAAAATTTGAAAGGGCTCGACAAAATTTTGCAACAGTTATATCTTTAAAATTTCAGATCATTCGGAAGGCTCTAATATCATTAAAATCCACTTGCAATAATTTTTCCTATAGGCCGTAATGTAAAGAAAAACTTTTGACTGTCCCTGTAATTAAACTATACATCCGATTTTTCTAAAATTTGAAAGGGCTCGACAAAATTTTGCAACAGTTATATCTATAAAATTTCAGATCATTCGGAAGGCTCTCATATCATTAAAATGCACTTGCAATAATTTTTGCCATTGGCCGTAATGTAAAGAAAAACTTTTGACTGTCCCTGTAATTAAACTATGCATCCGATTTTCCTAAAATTTGAAAGGGCTCGACAAAATTTTGCAACAGTTATATCTTTAAAATTTCAGATCATTCGGAAGGCTCTAATATCATTAAAATGCACTTGAAATAGTTTTTCCCATTGGCCGTAATGTAAGGAAAAACTTTTGACTGTCCCTGTAATTAAACTATACATCCGATTTTCCTAAAATTTGAAAGGGCTCGACAAAATTTTGCAACAGTTATATCTTTAAAATTTCAGATCATTCGGAAGGCTGTAATATCATTAAAATGCACTTGCAATAATTTTTCCCATTGGCCGTAATGTAAAGAAAAACTTTTGACTGTCCCTGTAATTAAACTATACATCCGATTTTCATAAAATTTGAAATGGCTCGACAAAATTTTGCAACAGTTATATCTTTAAAATTTCAGATCATTCGGAAGGCTCTAATATCATTAAAATGCACTTGAAATAATTTTTCCCATTGGCCGTAATGTAAGGAAAAACTTTTGACTGTCCCTGTAATTAAACTATACATCCGATTTTCCTAAAATTTGAAAGGGCTCGACAAAATTTTGCAACAGTTATATCTTTAAAATTTCAGATCATTCGGAAGGCTGTAATATCATTAAAATGCACTTGCAATAATTTTTCCCATTGGCCGTAATGTAAAGAAAAACTTTTGACTGTCCCTGTAATTAAACTATACATCCGATTTTCATAAAATTTGAAATGGCTCGACAAAATTTTGCCACAATCATATATTTGAAATTTCAGACCATTCGGTTGGGTAGTTTTTGCTCTGTTACATGCGGACAGACGGACGGACGGACAGACGGACGGACAGACGGACGGACGGACGGACTGAACGACGACTATAGGTGCTACGTATTTATATAATTACGAACGCACCTAAAAAAGGACAATTGAAAAGTAATTTCATTTTCGTTAGAGAGGGCCACCCTTCCTCAAACCTCATTTAAGATATACAGTCGTACCTCGTTATCTCGACACCCGGTTTTTCACGTTACTCTGCTCATCACGTCAGTTTTTCAAAGTCCCGATTTTCAATATATAATTTTAATGTAAACTCCGGATTTTATGTCATTGAATAATTTGCAACTCCCTATATCCCGAACGTTTAGGAAAATTGTCCATTTTTCATAATCCATCTTATAAGCACGAAAATTAAGCGGTAAGAAACGTCTTAACCATACTTTTCACAAAAGTGTCTAAAATACCCATTGAGATAAATGAGAAATTTTACTTTAACCCTTTATTTGAATAAATAAGCCCACACACTATGAATGACCCACTTAAGTTCCAGATAGACGTATCAGTCTACTCGATGTATTTTTGTTCTGCTCAGGCGTCGCTTTCTTGTGGTCACATGGAGTTTTTAATCCAACTAAAACGGAAGCATTGCATTGCATTGAAACGATCAGAAATTATCTAATATCCATTTCTGAAACAACGAATATTTATTACAATACATTGTATAATATTGAAAGAAGAATTGTAAGAAGCACATTTAGGGATAAGCAAACCTTAATTCATCAATATTTCATGTAACAATAAAAAAACGAGTAGTCATAAATGTGATTTTTATTCTTTTCAATTTTGTTTTTGCGTTTATTTTGTTAAATAATAATGTTTTATTTCTTAACACCTTGAGGGGCGGTGGGATATATTTCGTCACACCTACGATTAATGAAGATTTGCACCAGAAAAAATTTATGGAATTTTACTTTTCTAACTTTGATGGAAAAAAGTTGTAAAATTGCTTTTCCTTAGTTTCAAATAAAATTTTTCTAAATTTCCGGTGGGAATTCTGCATTACACAAACATAATTGCTTGACCTTCAAAGGGTTAAAACTGCAAGAACAGTTATGGATTTAAAATTGTCTTAAATTAATTAAAAATACAGCTTTTTATAAACATAGTTTTCTCCGACACCGGTTACCGCGACACTCCGCTTATGACGACACTTCTTTCTGGTCATTAGAGTGTCATGATAACGAGGTTCGACTGTACTTAAAAATTTTGAATGTAAGAAGGAAAACAAATCTAAAGGGAAAGAAAATTATTGCATGTATGAGTATACACTATAAAAATATGTAAAATAAACTTTTAAGCTTATATTTATTATAAATATTTTCGCTTTATTTTTAATTCAATCTCATATTCATGCCAAAACGTCTATACTACATTAGCATGATTATGCAATTTTTTTCTAATATTGCCTATAACCATAAAAAGTCCTGTGCGAGACAATTTTTAAAATATATGAAAATAAAAACTAACTTAGGAATTTAACAATTAAATAATATTTAATATTCAGAAATAAATTTCTATCAGGATTTAAAGAGAAAAGAGAAAAAATAAAAAACAAATAAAACAAAAAGTATTAAACTGTAATATTTTTAACAGTTCTTACTTTTTTCAAAGATTTAGAGTCCTCCCCTCTCTCCCTCCCCCCCCCCCCCCCCCCATGCATATGCCTATGTTTCTGTTAAAAATAACTCGAATTTGCCGGTAGAAAAATTTATATTCAAGCGGAATAACTTTCTTCAACTTTTTTATTTACAGCCTCAGCATTATAAATAAACACCTTTCTATTTCTTTTATTTCGCTTTTTTTATTGTTTTCAATATTTTATTGTCATGCTTGGTATCCATTTGGGGTTAAATTTTCCGATACGTTCAAATCCACAAAAATTGTTTCTGTATTTTAAAAAGTTTCAAAAATAAAAAATATATATTGCAGATTAAAATCCGCAAACTTAGAGTAATTATCTCTTAACTCACCGGTAATTGGGGAGATGCGGGAGACGTTATCTCCAACAGGTTTGCAATCTCTGTACAACACATGTCCATTAGCGCCAAGATTTCGCCAAAGCGAATAAATACATTTTTATATAAATTTAATATATACATATCATAATAGTGGCAAATTTTAACTTAAATCGTTTCATTTAGTCAATGAATCATTTTTGCATTAAAATTTTGGAAAAAAAAACATATCGAGTGAGATTTTATTAAAATAGTCAACGCACTTCTTCTTGTCGCGGAAGTATAACGATCGCAGTATATTCAATACTACCAAGTTCTTCGTTCCCCAAGTATAGGTGCTTCCCCAGGAATGGCTCCCCAGGTACTTCCCCAGGAATGGATTCCAAGGTACTTCCCCAGGAATGGCTTCCCAGGTACTTCCCCAGGACTCACGTCCTCGGATATTACTCCGTAGGACATCACTGGGAGGTCACTCCTGAGGAAATCTTTAAAGTCTATTCCTCAGGAAGTCCCCATTTTGTCATTTTAGTATCAGGAGGAATTTGGGATGACTTGGAGCTCCTGGGGAAGTTTTCGGGAGCTTTCGTGCTATATAGGATGTTATATAAAAAAATTTACTTCAACCTTCATTTAAATTATTCTAAATTTCTGGCGTATTCATTATTTTCCTATTTCTTAATACTCTCTATTATTTATTTCTATTCAAATTCCTATAAAATTAAATTATCTTGATAATTATCATATTCAATACCTTAATCTAAACTTTTAATCTTTTCATTAAATTTTATCAGCTAAGAAAACAGTAATATTCTGAGCGCAGCTACTTTTATTTTTCGAATATTTATAAAAGCCATTTTTACTATTTTTATTTTATTCCATATCAACTTCCTACAAACTGTCTAGCGTCAGCCGTATTACATCAAAATTCCTCCGTTAACCGATGCAGAACTCGTTTTGTTTTCTGTTACGCCCCTCTCTCGCTCTTCATTGGTTGAGTGACGGATCACATTTCATTTCGTGTCTAGTTTATGAATCTGTTTTGTTCGTCTGAAGTTTATATTTCAATCTGTATTCCTACGTGAATATTGACAAAACTGTCGAGCATGAGGTCAGAGAGATATTTTTCTTTGTGCTGTTCGATTTTTTTTAAAGCTGTTACCAGGTGTCTTATCGTCTCGTAAAATATCTATATTTTCCTTATCATCTATTTAACACGAAATAATTAATTCGTGCTCTAACTTGAAAGCTCTCATAAATTATTACAATGTGGGAATTGTTGACGTTTATACACTGCTCAAAACAATTAAAGGATATTGCAATTTTAGGTGGATTTTGTATCTGGTAAACTGTTTAGCTGATTGATACATGGTCGACAGACATAGTAGGTTATATGAGAATAAATTACACATGTTTGGCAGAAAAAAAATGCATTTTATTGCGCATTTGTGTACTAAAGGAAAAAAACATAATTTGTGCATATGAGAAAAAAAGAATAAGAAAAGGTGTTTTCTTCAAAGAAAATCATTTTCAGTAGGGGGTATGGTTTCCACGGGCGGCCAGCAACGTTGAACACTTTTGAGGCATGGACTCAATGAGGCTATTAATGACGAGTTGGGGTATTCTGCCCCACTCTTCCAGAAGAGCTCTTTCCAGTTCTTGGAGAGTTTGTGGGGGTTGTTAGCGGCCAGAAACTCGTCTTCCTAGAGCGTCCCAAACGTGCTCGATTGGATTCATGTCTGGAGAACACGCTGGCCATTCCATTCGAACGATTCCTTCCTCGAAAAGGAAATCCTCCACCAGGTTTGCACGATGTGGCCTGCAGTTATCGTCCATTAAAATGAAGTTATCTCCGATTGCTGCAGCGTAAGGGACTACAATAGGTCTGAGGATCTCATCCCTATATCGGAGATCAGTCAGAGCTCCATCTCGAATGATGTAGAGGTCAGTGCGCCCGTCAATGGAGATGCCACCATACACCAACACTCCTCCACCGCCAAATCTGACACTTTCGTGGACGAACGCAGGATTATTCCTACTGCCACGGTCCCTCTAGATGAAAATACGCCTATTATCCGGATGCACAGAAAAACGGGACTCGTCAGAAAACAGAATATTGCTCCATTCATTTCTCCTCCAGTTGACATGCTCGGGTTCCCACTCCCTGCGGTCGCGACGATGCCTTGATGTTAATCTAACACATACCATCGGTCGGCGAGCATACAGACCTACAGCATGGAGCCAGTTTCGGACAGTCTGAGTTGAAATCGTGGTGCCTGTAGCCGAGCGAAGGTGTTGTTGGAGAAGAGTAGCGTTCATGGTTCGGTGTTTCCGAGCTGTTAACGCTAAATACCGATCTTCATTGGGCGTTGTTGCCCGTCTACGACCTTGCCCTGGTCTTCGTCCTGCACATCCACTCTCCAAAAAACGGTTCCAGATCCAGGAAATGACACTTTGTGACACTCCAATGGCTTGCGCTACTTCGGCTTGAGTTTGGCCCCCTTCTAACCTACCAACAATTCTCAATGCTTCTGAATCTGTCAAATGACTTCGCTGAGACATCGTACTCATCGAAACAAAGCAATCACTGAATGCCGATCATCCTTGTCTTCATTCTCTTTTATCCAGTTTAAAGTCAAATTTCATTCGCTGCCGCTGAAGCGACGTTTTTGACGTCGAACTCAAAATTTGCATACTCCACAGTTTGAAAACCAGAAAATTTGCATTTGTGATTCTCTTCTTCTATTTTCGGCAAAAAAAAATTCGTTTATATCTTTATTTTATATAAAACTTCAAATATCCTTTAATTGTTTTGAGCAGTGTATTATGTGATTGAATAAAAGGTTTCAAGTGAAATTCGCCTCTGTTTTATTGGGAAAACTACCGGCTTTCTTTATCCATTACCTACCACTCATGCGGCCTGACCTGCATTTGACTTCATCATGAATCGCTGGTGTTTCGATTGAACAGAGCCAATCTCATTGCTATAAACTAATCGATAGAGTGATTAAATTGGTCAACTGGAAAGTATTATGCATATCCACAATTGCTATATCCCACCATATTCATACTTTCAGCAGCAAAGTTTTCACTAAGTTGTACATAATCTATGCAACCTCACCGATGCCTAACTAGATTTTAGTAATCATCCAAAAGGATGTAATATTATATTATTAAACATTTACAGTTTCCGTAAAAGAATTCAAAGAAAATATAAATTTACAGATGTTTCTGAACTAAAAAAGAAATTAATCTAATATTTTTAACTTTGTCTTTCGTCTGAACATATTTAGAATTTAATTCAGCTGTTACGAAAACGAGAACTTCAAATGTAGTGTGTATTTTAAATGTTTTAAAACGCTGTTTAACAAAATTTTAAAACTGTTTAGTAGAAATTGTTTAATTAGGCTAAGATAGGAAAACGCTTATTATCAATAACAAGTATTGGGGCAGAAATTTGTCGCCAGTTGCTTCTTCATGGAACGATACGCTATCTAAAAATGGTAATTTTTTTTAACATTTCTTATTTCGTAACATTACAACATCTATGATGAGACATCTAATAAGGATCTCAATTTAACATTGTGACGACGATGATTAACGGATGCTGCTCTTAATAGAAATTGTGGGGAGTTAATTTTGAAACATGATGATAGTGAAAAAAAAAGATTATTTAAATATTTAAACTCGGGCTCGCATAATAAAATTCTTTACATTCTTATAAATTATTGTTTAAAAAAGATCGAAAACAAATGTTAGTATATGGGACTATACCAAAGACGGTAATCGTCAGATAAAATATTTTGTTCGCCAGTGGCGACCGAATTTGTCAAGTCCTGATTATAAGTATGTTAGTGATTTATGTTATCTAATGTTACTTCTTTGAGTTTGCATAACTTTTATGTCCAAAACATAAGCGTAAGTTATATTAATAGTTATTCAATGTGAGTGTGAAACTTTCATTATTTCTGCTACAAAGTTTCCACGAACGAAAAAAAAAGAAAATATTTTTAAGGCGATTATTTAAGCTTAAAAAGGTGCGTTTATAGTGGTTCATTGAATTCTTCAATGTGTAATAAAACGAACTATTTCTGTGAGAGCCCTCTAGTTGCACACACTTAGTGAAAATTCTGGTGTTAGATCGGGCGGTGTCTGCACAAACCATCACCTCACCGAGTTCACGGTTGAAATTTTAGGATTAGTTAAACCTCGATTAGCATATATTAAATACAACTGGAGACTGTCAAATCATATCTTGGTGGAAACCACCTGCCTACTCCATTTTCGTAGTTATTGGTAGGTTTTATATTGTGTTTTCCTGCATGCAAAGGTACACTGTTAAAAATCTGCAGCATTTGCTGCATAGCCACTCCATCGCTTTTATAGAAAACGGTTACTTGGCTATATTATGGAGTATTCTCGATGGTCAGAAAAGATATATTCTATAATACTGGCGGAGTAACTATGCAGCAAATGCTGCAGATTTTTAACAGTGTATGAAAATAAGGAGGTCTGGGTGCAAGAAAATATAATGGGAAATCTAGCAATAAGTAACTAAAATTGGGTCTACAGGTGGTTCCCACCAACATATGACTTGGAAGACTAGTTGCATTTTAATGTGCTAATCGAGTTTTAACTGATAATAAAATTTCTGCGAGGAAGTTGATGGGGTGATGATTTGTGCAGATGCCGCCAGGTCTATGAGTCGCTATTATAAATTACGTATTAGCGTGTGTATTGTCATGTGAACAATTTCTTTACATTGTTGAAAATCGTTGTTTTATTTGTTTTCAGTATTTTCGCCTATGAAACATTTGAAAATATTCGCCATTATTACATATGATGGTTGAAAATTAAATGTACTTTTCGTGTTTACGATTACAATTCCCGAGTATATGTATATAATATTCCGCTTAAAGCAGTACACAAGAAATTGCCATTGGAATCCAGCGCAAAATTTTTAGGATTATGCATACAATCGCTCCTTCTTTTTTTTAGTACCGATATTATTTACCATATAATTTTACTAAAATAGAGAGCCAAATATGCGATATGTTCAAAAAATTGATGTAATATCTTAGCCTCAACTGAAAAAAAAAATTGTATTAATAAAACTATAACCTATTTCTGTAACTATTATATAACTAATTATTATATATAACTAACAATTATATAAATATTTTATATAAACAGTAAAAATATTTTTTGAAATATCTACATTTTTATTACCTCTGAAGATGTATATAATTTGAAGATGTATAATCACTTCGCCGATTAGAAACAATTAAAAAGTAAATTTAAAAAATCAAAAAACCCGACTGCGTAAAAAGCGAACTAATTAATTATTTCTAATCAATGTGAAACTATTTTTATATTACTTACCTATTTTTTTTATTTACTTGTATTGATTGATAACTTTTAAGTTGTGTTTATTTGTTAGTTCCTATCTATAAACACTGTTTTGATAAAGACTATAGATGTCTGTGAAGGTTAGAGTTACAGTAAAGCTAAAGATCCTACCTACACACTTCCAGGTTGTGTAATATTTAAACTGACTGTAAAATAGCCAATGAAACATCGTCTTAATTTTTAAATACCTATCCAATGATATATCACTCAATATGGTGAGTAAACATTTTTTTCATCTCTACCGCCATTTTGTATTTTACGTCCGCCATTTTGAATTTATAAAAGCAAAACCTAGCCTATAACCATTGGACGATTAAGACGCATCGATAGAGACCTAATTCATTAAAATCCATCCAGACGTTGGGATGTTCCGAGGGTATAAAGAAATTCACATATCCAGATACGCGTGAAACACATAACCCTTCTTGACAGTCGGGTAAAAAAGCTCCCCTGTCTAACTTTCTCCTCTATTCTTGCTTACAATTTTTTTCAGCTTGGAATTTTTGTTAGCATCTACATCTGAAAGTATTTTCGGATTTTTATATGACTAGGGGGCTCGGCTCCCTACGAGCTACGCTCGCCAACCCCCGTCCAGACACCGCAGACTCTAAATGCACGCTAATTTGATCGGCTTTAAAAAGATTTCGAAAGATTGAATTATAATTTAAAAAAGTGGCGATCTCCCTATAAACGGATTTCTATTCATTTCTCTTTGATTGGGAAATTTTAACGCCAAATTCGCTGCGGTACTACTTGATTATCCCGTCGACCAATTTCGCCAAATTATATAAATCGCCAAACCACTCGCCAAATTATACAATTTTATATTTTTATTTTAAATAACGAAAGAACAAATAAATGACGTATTTTTTAATAAGTTCCTGCTTTTTATACGCAATTATTTAATTTTAATTTGAAAGTATCTTTTCTGTTTATAATAGTCACGTGTAAATAATTTTTTAATTTGAAGCAAACATTATTTTTTCCGTTGTTTATATAGTTGGCAACTGGTTAAATTAGTACAATTTTCTAAAATCTCTCTATTCTAAAAAAAAGTAACTACCGCTGTCACCGCCGCCGCCGGTTTTGAATTTTTTGTGACCGGAGGTCTTTCTTCGTTAATATTAAGAAAAATAATGCATACAAAAATATGAAAATCGGTAGTATTATACAGAAATGTTTGATAAATAGGCTGATGCAGACAGTTTTCAAATCGAAGAATTATTTTAAGAGATATTTAATGCTAAAGTTGGACAAAATTGTGCCACTAAAAAAGTTTTATAGTAGCAAAAACTATGCATCGGAATTTAATAATTTTTAGTTCATTTTATACGATATAATTTCCCGGTGTGCAGAATTGATTTAATTTTTTAATTTGACTCATTTTTCGAGGTTTTATATCTATTTTAAATTCAAATTTTCAGCATTTCGAGAGATATTTTTTACAGATTTTAGAAAGTGATATTAATTTAAACTGTTGCCAACTGTATAAACAGCGAAAACAATAATGTTTGCTCAAAAAATATACATATATTTATACGTGTAATAAATTAAAAATTTATTTACACGTGACTATTATAACCAGAAAAAAACATTTGGAATAAGAATTAAATAATTGTGTACAAAAAGCAGGAACTTATTAAAAATTACGTCATAAAAACTATAATTACGCGTGAATTTTAAGAGAGAAAGGAATTTGTAAAATAATAAATTTATTAACATGCTTTAGAAGTCTTACATAGGAGAAAATACGCCATATTTACGTCACATTACAGTTATTACATAAAATGAACACAAGATAATATTCAAAAAGTTTCAATTTAGAAATTGAGCTAGACATTTATTTGATATTTTGAGAGGATATTTTTCAACTAGTTTTCTTAGGAAAGCGCAAATAATATTTTATTTCTAACACAAGTATTTTCACGTGAATATTAAAAAGAGAAAGAATAGTTTGGTTAAAATTACGTCAGATTAAAAACGATTAATTTAAAATGTCTCATTTAAAAGAACTTTCTTTTCGCTTTGTAAAAAAATACCGGGAGCCAAAGATTCTGTTTACTTAATTCCTTTTATATTAGCTTATTTTGAAATGTTGTTACACATGTCTACGTCATCAAGTTATTTTTATTTCGACGTTTTATATGTATTTTTATTAATGTTGTACTAATTTATTTGTTCTTTCGTTATTTAAAATAAAAATTATGTCAATTTGTATAATTTGGCGAGTGGTTTGGAGATTTATATAATTTGACGAAATTAGTCGACGGGATAATCAAGTAGTACCGCAGCGGATTTGGCGTTAAAATTTCCCCAATCAAAGAGAAATGAATAGAAATCCGTTTATAGGGAGATCGCCACTGTTTTTTAAATTATAATTCAATCTTTCGAAATCTTTTTAAAGCCGATCACATTAGCGTGCATTTAAAGTCTGCGATGTCTGGACGGGGGTTGGCGAGCGTAGCTCGTACGGGGCCGAGCCCCCTAGTAAGTAAAAAATATCTCTCGAAATGCTGAAAATTTGAATTTAAAATAGAAATGAAACCTCGAAAAATGAGTCAAATTAAAAAATAAATAAATTCTGCACACCGGGAAATTATAACGTATAAAATGATCTAAATATTATTAAATTCCGATGTATAGTTTTTGCTCCTATAAAACTTTTTTAGTGGAACGATTTTGTCCAACTTTAGCATTAAATATCTCTTAAAATAATTCTTCGATTTGAAAACTGCCTGCATCAGCGTGTTTATCAAACATTTTTGTATAATACTACCGATTTGCATATTTTTTTATGCATTATTTTTCTTAATATTAACGAAGAAAGACCTCCGGTCACAAAAAAATTCAAAACCGGAGGCGGTGACAGCGGTAGTTACCTTTTTTTTAGAATAGAGAGATAAGATAAATATCTTGAAGTAAGTTACATTTAAGAAAAAAAAATTATTAACAGTGGTGTATAATGCGGCTACAAATTCAGAAATAATTAGAAACTTTGAATACGACACTGAATTTTACATGAACAAATTGAATTAATCTTTCGAAATTTTATGAATGCTTCAAAAAACGTTGTATGAGTTAATTTGCCTAACTTCTTTTACGAATATCATATTCTTATGCACTTATCCTATTGCGATAAAATTATTATAGTAAAATTCGTTGTAATACTAGAGAAGTATATTTGTTTTAGTATATCAACTCAGTTTTATCACAAAGTTTAATGAAGAAATGGCATAAAATCTTAATATCATGGAATTTTGTTATGTAATCTTATTTATGTTTTACACTGACGATGCGAAATTTTAAAATAACAAGCATAAAAACGCAAGTAACTTCCATGATTTTTCAAACAAACAACGTGAACATACATAATTATCTTTTTCTGTCACATATATCTTCAAATTATGTAATATTCTCTTTCAGATAAAAATAAATAAGAAAACAGGAAAGGAGATGCAAAGTGGGATAGGGAAAAGGATGTGTTTCATCTATTTATTTTCCCCTTTATTTTCTACAGAATTGAAGTACTTCAGTTGCCATCATTAATGAAATGTCATTAAAAACTACAAAAAATAATAATAACAATATCTCAAAAATAAATTGAGATGCAGTAAAAAAACAAAATGCAGTTAAAAGAGCTTTTTTCCATATATGAAGGTGTAAAAATTGAAAATGTGCGATGCTTAGAAGTTAAAAAAATTGCAGACTACATGATCAGAATTTAATCGTACAATGATAAATCTGATTTGTTTTACAGCTGGCTTATGTAACGTAATGTTATTTCTTTGCCACGACACTTTAATTGACGCTTGAAAGAAATAACATATAAGGGGCTAAAAGTAAAATATAAAACAAATAAAAATTTCCGATAAAATAATTCTAATAATAATGATTTAATATATTTTAAACATAATTTTAATAGTGTAAACAATTTAATTAAGAAAACCTAGTTACTGTATTATATTGCTAATAAAAAAAAAGAGGAGTTATGCGAATGCATGAACTTTTATTAAAAATAAATGATTGTTTACATGCATGCTAATTTTAGACAAATTTTCTGGAATGTTTCTGACAGTTTAATTAAATTTTTCCCGGAACTCTTCCGAGCAAATTTCTTCTTAAGTGAATTAAATGAGATGCGATGCCAGAAAACATATATTCTCCTGAATGAAAATGTTTAGCGGTAAATTAGTCATTACCACATTCGATTTTATATTGGCAATCAAGATTCCCAAATCAATTTAATATTAAAAGTTTTTAAACTATTTTATAAAACAAAACCATGTCCGGGAGTAACGCTGACGTCATATGGACGGGTACAAGACTTGAACATCTAAATTCGCATTCATTGCAAATTCATTGAATTCTAATAATCGCACAATTTATTTTTTTACCGTCAAATAGGAAAATAGAGTACTTTGAAATGCAATTTGTTTTTAAACTGCATCTCAATGTTTTGATCTTTAAAGTTTTTAAAATTAATTTTCAAATTTGATTTTTAAAATTATCTATTTCCATCGCGTGCATTCCGATTGCGGTAGATTAACCAGTTTGCATTTAAAAAATATATAAATAATCCCTAATTTGTCTACGGCTGCTGTTTCATGCCGAAATTGAAACTTTATCAATAACTATGTAAATAAAATAAAATAAAATAATTAAAACGCAAATGTAATATATATAATAAGATTCATTTATTCTACCAATTTGTTGCAGACATTATATAGCGTTAAAATATATTAAGATACAGTAATTTAAAATGCACCGAAAATACTGTAGATGTCAAAAAGTTTAAACATACACATACCCTAAAACGTAAATAAAATATCGTACAAATGTAAAATGATTAAAAAATTTTTTCAACTTCTTTACTAAGGCATTTTCAATTAATGTTGTTTTCTTCTCATTTCTCGCTAGTTATTGTCTTTGAAATTTTTCCTATTACTTTTCTCTATTTTTAACACGTGTCGGTATCTATTGTCAATCTTTGGCACTGAGCTCCTTATATACACTGGTTTCCAAAAATTAAGGAAAAATTACAAAAAGAGCGATAACTCGTTCGAAAATTAACCTATCCGTATGAAATTTGGATATGTTGTTAACTCAAAGATGTTGATTAAAATTACAAAATGCAAATTAGTGGCGCTGCAATCGAATTGCGTCTTCTGTGCGGAGCATAAAAATGCATGCTAGAGAGTGCGGCTGCTGTTGTCGCTGTGATTATAAGATAAGAAAACTGAGATAGCCAATTCATTAGTATGACCTCGAGGTATCATTTGTCCGCATAACTGCCATATAGAGCTATTGGAAGATTGGATGTAGGCCAAAGTCAGACAGAGGTGGTCAGATGGCTAAATGTGAGTGTTTCTGTTGCCCATAGGCTTTGGCAACAATTTCAAACCACTGGTTCAGCCTCCAGAAGGTTCAGCGAAGGACGAGCAAGAGCTAAGACAAGTACCGATGACCGATATTTGCGGTTATGTGTACGAAGAAATAGAACAGCAACCCCTTCTCATCTTAAATCCGTTCTTGCTGCAACCACATGAAGGTTGGTATCAGCGTCTACTGTACGTAGAAAGCTTCATGAAGGTGGTCTTTTCGGGATGCGACCAGATTTTTGTGTGCCGCTCACCTCATGTCTCCGGAGGCAACGTTTATGGTGGGCACGTCAACATGTCTACTGGACGGCTGATCAATGGAGGCGTGTTCTTGTCACAAATGGATTCCAGTTTAGCCTCCAAAGCGATAGTAGGCATTGTTTGATTTGGAGAGAACAGGGAACACGCTATAATTCATCAAACATTCGAAAAAGAGATTCATATGTAGGAGGTAGTGTCTATGTTTGGGATGGTATCTCTTTGGGCGGACGTACAGAGCTCCATGTCTTTCCACGTGTAACTGTGAATGCTCACGTCTATAGAGATGACATTCTTTATGCTTATGTGCACCCTTATGCCTATGCAATAGGTAATGATTTACTGTTACAGGACGATAACGCTAGACCGCACAGGGTTCACATCGTAGAAGATTATCTTCAGCGCCAAACAATTCAGAGCATGGAAAGGCCAGCGCAATCACTGGACTTGAATCCCATCGATTATCTTTGGGATGCTTTAGGAAGATGTGTCTCTGCTCTCAACACCCCTCCTCAGACTCTTGCCACGCTTACAACTGCTTTACAAGAGCAATGGTTCGCACTTCCCAGCGAACTTATCGATCGCATAATTGACAGTATCACACTTCGCTGTATGTGCTGTATTGCTCTTAGGGGTGATCATACTCCATATTAAAGGTACTATTCCTATACCAAATTGAGACATTTATTTTGTTTATTTTATAATTGTATTAATTTCTGAAAAACCACAATCATCTGGTAATTTCTTTTAATGTTATTTTATACCTTACTATGTGTTGTAAATTGTGTCTCAGTTTTATTAAAATCTACGTGTAATATTTTGAGTAATCGCTACTTTTGTTGTTTTTCCTTAATTTTTGGAAACCAGTGTAGCTGGAGTTCTGAGTCGGTAGTCAGAAGCTTGCAAGGCAAATGATGCATGCAAAGGTAAAAAATACTCCGCATTGTCAATGTTAGATATTAGTGTTCTTATTTACTCTTATCCTAATGTATGCTACTCTAATTAAGCTAGACGTATCAAATTAATAAATAATTCTCAAATTCTTTAAGGTAATTCTATAAACAGCATTTTTGCAATGAATGCGAACTAAAATAACCGTATCTGTATACTTCTTCGCTGACCACTGGAAATCAATTCGGGAAATAAAAAAAACAGATATCCTGTTATATGGAACTCAGGGATTTTTGGCGACACGTGTTAAAATAGGGAAATTTTGAAAAGCAATACCTGTTTGTTTGTTTGTTTTATTGGACACATATGACATGAAGACTTGTGTGCTTGACAACAAGGCCCGCTTATAAGTCATCGTCGATATACAGGGACGAGATAGCACAATGAAATTTACAGCACAGTGAATTTTTACATCCGGGAGCTCCACATAGAGTGTGCAATGGAGCCAGCGAGAGTCGAACCCGACAAACCTTCTACACTCTAAAGCGATTAGCAGCGTGGTGTCTTAACCACTCGGCCGCGGAGGCCCCAAAGCAATACCTAGCGAGAGATGATCAGAAAAACAACATTAACTGAAGGTGGCTCAATAAGGGATGTAAAAATATTTTTTAATCATTTTACATGCCTACGGATATTTTATTTATATTTCAGTGTATGTGTATTTTTAGAATTTTGACATCTACACTATATTTTGGTGGATTTTAAATTACTGTATCTTAGTATGTTTTAACGATATAAAATGTCTCTAATAAATTGGTTGAACGAATGAATCTTGTGATTAATATAAGACATTATAAAATAATACATTTATAAATTTTAACAGATATGTTATCTAAGTACGCCATTATACAGTGAAATAATCCTGCTGTAAATAATGAAATATTGGCGATTTCTTCGGCTATTAAATACCGAACTTTCAACTACTACACACTTCAACCACTACAGTCACTTTTAATAATTTACAAGTTTTTACTTCATTAATAATTAGTATTTGGCATACAAAAATACTTTTGGTCTATTATCGGGCACTCTAAAAAAATATAATAAATATGAAAAACCTATTACAGTTTTCAATAAAACAATTGTTTTCACCTATCTACCGTACACCAGGTAGTAGGTTCTCTAACTCGAGATGTCCGGGCATGAACACCGGGTTTATTTAAAAAGTGAACTTAAAAGTTATTCAAGAAGATTACTTAGATGTATTTCTGTACTATTACGAATAACCGGTCAAGTGCGAGTAATACTCGCGAACAGAGGGTTCCGTGCAATAAATATATGACTTAGTAACTGGGCATTTCATTACACAAATAAATCATTAAAAGTTATTATCGAGGCTTTAAAAGCCGATGGAGCATAGAGTACGCCTTCCGTTTCTTTATGATGTCCAAACCGTCCGTGTCTTTATGGATCTTGCCTGATTACCGATATTTTTTTTTAAATCTTTATAAACAATCCCTTTATATTTCTGCTAACATATGTACCTCCGGCGCTCCCCAACTCCTATGCTGAACGCCCAAAAATTGAAATTTGTGTGTAACGGAAATATCCGATTTTCTCAAAAACTATGCAACCTAGGGTAATCGCTATAGTTTTCCTGCAAAATTTAAAAACTTGTACTACACATAATTTTTTTCATAATTTTATTTTCAGTAGATTCGGAAACAATGAGAAGGGGGTCGAGAGAGAACTGATTTTTGCATTGTATTTTCGATGATATCTCTGAAAATATAATACCTAAAGTTTACAGAAGTGTATTTTGAGTTTGGCATTACGAAATCTTTCATAAGATATACCACCCGATATACAAAGAAATAATATTTTTTCAAGCAACTTAATTACATTTTTTCTAAATATATTTTTCAATGATTAATAATATATAAATATGTGGTTCAATATCTTATATTACTTCAGCCAATTTGAACTTTCCACGTACCATAGTTTACGAAAAAATGGCTGTGACAGACGGACAGACAGACGCAGGAGCAGTCATATAATGGTTTCCGTTTTTACTTTTTAAGTACGGAAACCTAAAAATGAGCTAAAATAATCGGAATTCTAGACAATTTTTATTATACAGTGTATGTTACAATTCCCTTCGAGGTTTGGAAGGATTATAAAAAAAATACTACCAATATAGCAACAAAGTTGACTTTACTGGAGAAAGAAAGATTACAAATCTTGTTTCACAAATGAATTAGTAAATGGCACCACTATATCTGATATCAGTTGAAAATAGCCTAAAAGTACACTTTTGAAATTTTTGCACATAAAATAATGGCTTTTAAAACCTTACAGAAAGCTTTTAGCGTGTTAGAATTTGCGAAAAGTCAATCGGTTGTGACAGTTCAAAGAACATTTGTACAAAATATGGATTGGGACCACCAACGGACAAAACAATTCATGCGTGATTTCGGAAATTTGAGAAAGGTGATTTCTAATGTAATGGACAACGAACTGATCGTCCTGCCTCTTCGGTGGAAATGGCTACTTGTGTTAGAGATGCATTTGTGCGTGATTTACAAGATTTAAGTCGAAAGATCACAATCGCATTCGCTACCATTGATCGTGACATATTGACGCGAGTATGGGAAGAATATGATTTTATACATGATATCTGCCGCATCACGAAGATCACATATTCAACATTTGTGAAACAAAACTTGTAATGTTCCTTTCTCTAGTAAAGTCAACTTTATCACTGAATTGGAAATATTTTTTTTAAAAGCCTTCCAAACCCCGGAAGAAATTGTGACACACCCTGTAAAAAAAAATTAAAAAAATAAGGTATTTATTTTCAAAGATAATAAATTTATTATTTGTTTGTCGTATTTACAAAAAAAAAATTGTTTAATTTACTTTTATATTACAAACACAAACGTGTCCGGGCGTAACCCTGGTGTTATTTTGACTGCTGCAACAGCAGATGTTTAAATTTAACTATTACTCCAACTTTTTAAAACTTCTAAATATCGTTAATTTTTAAATTTTACACCGGCAAATAGGGCAATAAACGTACTTTCAAATGAAATTTCTATGAAAACCGTACAGCAATTCGTTTGAAAAATGTATCGCCCTTTTCTAACACGTGCAGACTATTACGAAAAATAAATCCAGTTGCATTTAAATTAATATAAATTGCTCAGTGTTTGTTTCCAGCTTATATTCCTTAAATAAATTAAAACAATGACAATAAATAAATAAATAAATAAAATATACATAAAACACAAATTTGAGATATGTAATTAAACGGTGCACTTAAACCACTTAAATTATCAGAACAAAAATGCTGATTGTAAATAATGACCTTTGCCGATTTATTCGGCTAATTCTAGGCGCGACGCCGAAACAAAATTATCTTTTTTAATAAATTTCAAAACTTTGTCTAAATGTATAATTGCTTTTTTTCATATAAGTTTTTAGTGCGCATAAGTTAGTGCGCATTCTAAAAATATATATTAAATGAAAATAATATAATATATTAACTAATTAATAAAATTTTTTTCACCTATATTCTGTAACCTTGAAAATCCGAGTATACTCCCTTTATATTATGAAAGATAAAAAGATACACTGTATTTTCCAGTGTGTTTTTTTCCAATTGGCAGCTGTATCTCTACATTTCCCTGTACGAAAAATGATGAAAATATCAATTTTTCATTTTCCCGTTCTTAAAATGTAATTAGTAAATAGTATATTCTAACGAAGTTATGTAAAGATCCGATGATTATAGATATGGGAAAAGGTTTTTTATTTTTTTACGAATTTCACTTTACCTGTATCAGACTTGCAAATTTTATTTTAAGAAATTCAATTTTCCCATTTTGTGTTTCTTCATTATATCAGTACTAGCAAACCCCGCGGCGTAGCTCGCGTAATAGTTGAAATATTCCAAGTACTAATTTTAATTTTTAGTAAAAGAAATTATACTTTTAGGAATAATTCAAAAATTACTATTTAAAATACAGTTTGACTAAACTTCGTTAATACACTGCAATAGGCAGAAATGAGACTTTAATTAATAAAAAGAAATAAAACAAAAAAAATGATAATAAAAAAAAATATTTTGAAACTTTCATGTTCAATTAATACGCTCATTTTAGTATTCCTTTGAAGCTTTGAATTTTTTAGAAACCATCTTCTTACATCTTAAAATTAACCATCATGTCAAATTACAAATCCTACCACCTCTCTCAACAAAAAGGGCTATATTGAAATATGAACTGTCACCATTAATTTGCCAACTTTAATTTTGAAATCGGATTGGTATTTCCGAATGTTCCACAGAAACGTAATTTAGAGAGCTTTTAAAGGCGTGTTTTAGAACGTTTGTTGTTCCTGTGAACACCAGTTGGTAGAATCATCGGCATAAAATATAGCCTATGTAGGACACGAGACTATCAACATTGATTCGCAACTATTCCTTTTATAATCGTTTTATATTTCCTGAGATTGCATAGAAATCGTAATCTAGGACTTTTTTAGAACGCTTTTCGCACATTCCCTTCGCTTCACCCCTTTTTAATTCGAATTTATTTTCGACAGTCCTTCGAGGGCATTTATATTTTATAAGTAATTACCATGCCATATTTAAAGTTTCTAGCCTCTTCAGTATCACAGAAATCGCAATTCAGAAAGACTTTTTTTCTCGTGCAATCCTCTGGTAGGTAGTGACACAGACATAAAATATACCTTATGTTTGAGCAGGTTCTATCACCAACGATTTGTCACCATTATTTTTTAAATCGGTTTCGTATTTTATAAGATTGCATAA
The DNA here is from genome assembly GCA_963932465.1 of Maratus speciosus. NCBI lineage: Eukaryota > Metazoa > Arthropoda > Arachnida > Araneae > Salticidae > Maratus > Maratus speciosus. The sequence continues at coordinate 43,042,838 of OZ010790.1, forward strand.
AAATTGTTCTTTACAACGTTTTTAGAACGCTTTTCGCTCACTTCATTCTTATAAACTTGGAATTTTCTTTCGACTGTTCTCAGAAAGCAGTTGCATCCTGTAAGTAAATACCAATGTCTAATAATTCATATGTCTTCATTTGTTTGTTTTATAGCTCCATGTTTTATCCGAAATCATTTATTAATATTTTTCCAAAATTCGGAAAATGTTATTACGCACGATTAATAAAATTGCATTCTTTCATTTTTTTTTATTCGAATTAAGTAAATGCGTAGAAAATAAGTCACACAAATATCTTTAAAATACATCTTTATAAAGGAAAAGTGTTGTATCGTTTGTAAATTAAGTTTCAATAAACTGAAAATCATTTAATTGATAAATATAAACGATCTAAAACCAAAATTCACCGGGTTTTATAATAAATGATATTTTTGACATAGCACAATTTTAATTTCTATTGGGGTTTTTTTTTGAGTTTTTTATTAGAAAATGGCCACAAAAAGATACAGTAATCTACAATTTTCCCTTTACTTTCAATAGAAATGAAAAAGTATTAAAAACTACATAAAAATTAATATCTCAAAAATAAATTGAGATACACCTTTCAAACAAATTGCATTTAAAAGCACATATTTTTCCGTATACGATGGTGTAGAAATTAAAAATGTGCGAATTTTCAGTAGCGAAAATTGTAAACCGAATTTTCATTTTAAACTTGAAAGTGTTGCCATTCGCTAAATGACGTATGCGTTACGCACAGATATGTTTGTCCTTTATAATATAGATAGATAGATAGGGTAGATATATGCATTATTTGTTAAGTTCTATTTTAATCCGTGTGTAAAGTTTATAAATTCTTTGTTAAATTGAATCACCTTGTTTTTTTTTTTGTTGTTTGTTTGTTTGTTTTTTTCACTCTTTATTTTAGGCATTCTTAAAGTTAATACACTGCTCAAAACAATTAAAGGATATTGCAGTTTTAGGTGGATTTTGTATCTGGTAAACTGTTTAGCTGATTGATACATGGTCGACAGACATAGTAGGTTATATGAGAATAAATTACACATGTTTGGCAGAAAAAATTGCATTTTATTGCGCATTTGTGTACTAAAGGAAAAAAACACAATTTGTGCATATGAGAAAAAAAGAATGAGAAAAGGTGTTTTCTTCAAAGAAAATCATTTTCAGTAGGGGGTATGGTTTCCACGGGCGGCCAGCAACGTTGAACACCTTTGAGGCATGGACTCAATGAGGCTATTAATGACGAGTTGGGATATTCTGCCCCACTCTTCCAGAAGAGTTCTTTCCAGTTCTTGGAGAGTTTGTGGGGGTTGTTGGCGGCCAGAAACTCGTCTTCCTAGAGCGTCCCAAACGTGCTCGATTGGATTCATGTCCGGAGAACACGCTGGCCATTCCATTCGAACGATTCCTTCCTCGAAAAGGAAATCCTCCACCAGGTTTGCACGATGTGGCCTGCAGTTATCGTCCATTAAAATGATGTTATCTCCGATTGCTGCAGCGTAAGGGACTACAATAGGTCTGAGGATCTCATCCCTATATCGGCGACCAGTCAGAGCTCCATCTCGAATGATGTAGAGGTCAGTGCGCCCGTCAATGGAGATGCCACCATACACCAACACTCCTCCACCGCCAAATCTGACACTTTCGTGCACGAACGCAGGATTATTCCTACTGCCACGGTCCCTCCAGAGGAAAATATGCCTATTATCCGGATGTACAGAAAAACGGGACTCTTCAGAAAACAGAATATTGCTCCATTCATTTCTCCTCCAGTTGACATGCTCGGTTGCCCACTCCCTGCGGTCGCGACGATGCCTTGATGTTAATCTAACACATACCATCGGTCGGCGAGCATACAGACCTACAGCATGGAGCCGGTTTCGGACAGTCTGAGTTGAAATCGTGGTGCCTGTAGCCGAGCGAAGGTATTGTTGGAGAAGAGTAGCGTTCATGGTTCGGTGTCTCCGAGCTGTTAACGCTAAATATCGATCTTCATTGGGCGTTGTTGCCCGTCTACGACCTTGCCCTGGTCTTCGGCCTGCACATCCACTCTCCAAAAAACGGTTCCAGATCCTGGAAATGACACTTTGTGACACTCCAATGGCTTGCGCTACTTCGGCTTGAGTTTGGCCCTCTTCTAACCTACCAACAATTCTCAAAGCTTCTGAATCTGTCAAATGACTTCGCTGAGATATCGTATACATCGAAACAAAGCAATCACTGAATGCCGATCATCCTTGTCTTCATTCTCTTTTATCCAGTTGAAAGTCAAATTTCATTCGCTGCCGCTGAAGCGACGTTTTTGACGTCGAACTCTAAATTTGCATACTCCACAGTTTGAAAACCAGAAAAATTTGCATTTGTGATTCTTTTTTTCTATTTTCGGCAAAAAAAAATTCGTTTATATCTTTATTTTATATAAAACTTCAACTATCCTTTAATTGTTTTGAGCGGTGTAGTTTGGTATTTTCTGGATCTGTTTATTTAAATCAGGGTGCAGATTCACTCACATGAAACCAAGGACATACGACAGTTAAACTTCTACATTATCATCACGATATTGTCATTATCTTTAGTAAATGATTGTCACAATTTTGAATAACCGTAGGCCATTACGTAAAATTCTCAATTGTTATGAAATTGAGACGGTTGATTCATGCTGGATTTCAAAACAAAGGCTGTTGTATAGGAGCGGGTCCGATAACTCGTGCAGGCCGCAGCCTATATGACCATAATAAAGAAACGGCGCTACAAAAAAAAAAAAAAAAAAAAAAAAAAAAAAAAATTGAAAAGGACCAAAGTATTTTAACTGGTGACTGGAAGCATCAACATTTAATGATCCAATAACGATTTAATTGAACAGTTTATTTACTGCGTATAAACCAGCGAATGCTATAGATGGTGGTACTTTTGATACAAACAAAATACAGACATACGCAGGTGGTTAAGAAGCTAAAATTTTCAAAAATGCAGTTTGAATAACAATGATAAAAAAGGTTGAAAAACATGTATGATAAAATACGCTACAGCTGATGGTTTAAGGATATATTGGGTCGGTGGCTTGCCTAAGAAATCTCTTCAAAAATAAGTTTCTTATAAAACTAAATAATTATATTAGTAAAAAACGATTGTTACTTTCTTCTATATTTACAGGAAGAAAGAATTGGATTCATGAAAATTTCGAATTCCGGTTTTCAACGGATTTATAAGTTTTAGAAGGTCCAGAATATGATTTTACTAATTTTAGAAAAAGTCTGTGTGGGAGTCTGTGACACAAATTTTGTGAGCACTTTCTCTCACGAACAAATGCACGGAATTTAATAAAACTTTAGATTCAGTTATACCTTCATATAAATTTGTGTTGATTAGTTTCCGGTATAAATTGCCCAACGGGTGGCGCTGTTATGCTGCATTTTCACGATTTCTGCAACAGATCTATCTCAAGAACTAATTCACGGATAAATCGCTCGACAGTTGGCGCTGCTACGCTGCATTTTTTCACAATTTCCTCAATAGCTCTATCCCAAGAACTAATGCACACAGCCTCTGACTATCGCACGGGTTCGGGTCCTGGGGTCGTAATTTCTGAGGGGCACAAAATTTTTCATAATTTCGTCAAAATTTCCATTAAAATAATCATAATTGTGAAAAATGTGATATTTGAGCTATTAATACGATAAAATGACAAAAATATATCTCAATATATGGTTAAAAGCACATTTCAATAAATAATAGAAAAAATATTTTATTTTTATTGAATGAAACCGTTTTTCAGTTTTCCGGAATACTTAATTTTTTGAGTTGAGACTTTTCGAAAAGTGTGTAACATGTACAAGAAAAAAAACAGCATTAGTAAATGAACCAATCTAAGGGGGCACGAAAAACTGACAGTGCCATTGGTACAGAAACTTGCTAGTCGTGCCCTGAATGCACGGATTTTCATCAAACTTCAGATTCGGTTAGACGTTGATACAAGTTGTTGCTAATTAGGCTTTGGTAGATATCGCACAACACGAGTCGCTGCAATGTTTTATTTTTCGAGATTTGTACGATTTTAATAGCCATATCACAAAAAGCTAATGCACGGAATTTCACCAAACTTCACATTCTAACTTAAGATAAGTTAGTGCTGATTGGGTTTTCATGTAAACCATACAATAGTTGGCGCTGCTATGCTGCACTTTTCACGATTTTCGTGATGGATATATCTCAAAACCTAATGCACAGAATTTAATCAAACTTCATTTTATGTTACACTTTCACATACATAAATCCTTAATAGACTTTGGTGTATACTGCCGTCGCTTTTTAACACTTTCGAACAAACTGGAAAAGTGTTTATGCAATCGATTTTTCTAGCCGTCTGTCCGCCAGTCTGTCTGTCCATCTGGCCGTCTTTCCACGCTCTAACTTTCGTAAATATACTCGGATTTTCATGCAATTGATAAAGGTTATTTAGAGTTACCAAAGCATGTTTGGTATTGTACATGAAGTATGTAGGGTTAATAGTTCATTTACAGGGGAACTCAAAAGAATTCCATTACATTATGGTATATGGTGAAAAATCATCTGCAGAGTATTTAATGAGACTATGCTATTTCGAATGTATTGAAACTGATATAAATCACTAAATTTCACTACGATTAAGTTAGAAAAGGGCATTCATAGCATTTTTTGTTAGGGACACACAAAAGAAATTGGTTACAGTACTGTTTTTGAGTAATAATTGCTGGAGTGTGCGTTTTAAAATTCGGGATGCACTTTTCAATTTAATTAATTTTTTGCATGTTACTCGTTATATACAAATTCTATAAACTCATGTACAGGGCTGCACAAAAGTATTTTCATCTGAGGCATATGTATTTCTTAAGTGAACCAAATTTTGGCATGCATGTAGTTAATAGATACAAATCTATATATCATATACAGGTCTTCTGTAGAAATTTGAAAAAATTTCAGATTGTAGATTTGAACAACTGAAATTGGGTTTTCAAATGTGTTGTGCGTTTCCGTATGGTTCTCACCGAAAGTTTTCGGGTACAGAAGTGAGGGGGGGGGGGGGAAACAGCCCCGATCATCCTCCCCACCAAATAAATATATAAATCGGAAAAACGCAAATTTCACCAAGGGATAACGAAAAAAACGCGAAGTTCGTCAAAGGACTCAGAAAAAACATGAATTTAGCCACTGGATCGTGGAAAACACGCGAATTTCGTCAAAGAATCGCAGAAAAAAAAGAATTTCGTTAAAGGATCTCGAAAAACGCAAATTTCGCCTAAAGATACAGAAAAACATGAATTTCGTCAAACGATCAAGAAAAAACGCAAATTTCGTCAGATTATTGCGAAAAAATGCGAATTTTGTCACAAGATCGAGGAAAAAGCGCGAATTTCACCACAGAATCGAGGATAAAACATTGATGTCGTCAAAAATGCAAAATTCTCCAAAGGATGATGGAATAAACACTAATTTCGTCAAAGGACCGCGAAAAAACGCTTGTAACAGGATGGCGGAAAAAAACACTAATTTTGTCACACTATCGCAGAAAAAGTGAGAATTCTAGCCTCAGGATCGAGGATAAAACAATAATTTCACCAAAGGATCATAAAAAAATGCGAGTTTCGCCAAAGGATCACGAAATAAATGCAAATTTCATCACAGGATCGCTGAAAAATACGAATTTTGTCAAAGGAATGCCGAAAAACAGGAATTTTGACAATGGATTGGTTAAAAATGTGAATTTCGCCAAAGGATTGATTAAAAACACGGAAAAAAACGCAAATTTAGCCAAAGGCCGCAAAAAACTGGAATTTCGTCAATGGATCCTGGAAATAAAGCAAATTTCGTCAAATAATTGCAAAAAAAACACAAATTTTGTCACATCATGGTGAAAAAAACACGAATTTCGACACAAGATCGCAGATAAAACACTTAACTTCGTTAAAGGATTGTGAAAAAACATTAATTTCATCAAAGGGACACGAAATAAATGTGAATTTCGTCAAAGGGCCGCATTGTAGTAAAAGCATTGTTGCAGTAAAAGACCTTTTTAATGCAATTCTCTGTATAACAGACAGCTTCTTTAACCTCTTGAGACCCAAGCTCGCATTTTTGGCACAAATTTTACCATTTTTAGGATTAAGGCTCTTTATGGGGCTAGAAAACTTTATATATATTTATTTATTTTAAAAATTAAAAAAATATTTAGAGTTTTGGCATGTCCAATATAATGGACATTGGGTCTTAGTCCTGTAGAAAACATATTATTGAATTACATGATTCTGAAGGAAAAATTCTTAATTGCAAAGTTTTATTTCATAATAAATTTGTTTTTGTCGTTCATACATCACCTTTAAATATTGCACAATTTAAATTTTTTCATTATCATAGAGAAAAAGTGCTTTTGCATGAAATTTATTTGAAAAGTATAAATCAATTTAGTGACTTTTTAAATAGTTCATTTAAAAGGAATTTTAAAAAATCTATCACATCAATAAGAGATTTTTCTAAAAGAAATTATAAATAGTAAGTGGCACGATTATCACAATTGACATTTGGATGCCAAAAGTAAATTCAAAAGAAATAAAACACAGTTTATTTATAATCTTAAACTATTATCTTGAGGTATATATTTTTTTTAATTTTTATTTATGTTTAAAAAATTTTCCTTCATTATAAATGTGCTTTTATCGTTCATACATCACCTTTAAATATTGCACAATTTTAATTTTTTCATTATCAAATAGAAAAAGTATTTCTGGATGAAATTCATTTGAAAAGCATAAATCAATTTAGTGACTTTTTAAATAGTTTTCTAAAAGGGAATTAAAAAAAATCTAACCCATCAATAAACGTTTTAATCTAAAAATAATTATAAATAGTTAGTGGCGCGGTTATCACAATTGACAATGGATGCCAAAAAGAAATTAAAAAGAAATAAAATGAGTTTATTTATAATCTAAAATTATTATTTTCAGTTATATTTTCTTTAAATTTTTATTTCTGTTTAAATTCAATTAAATTAACTAATTTATTTATAAACAACATAAGAACAACAAAATTATATAAAAAGCCTGCAATTATTTTTATGGTTAAACGAATATACAAATACAAGTTGCATTTCATGCACACAACCTTATTTTATTTTATACTTGTCAAGTAAGATAAGATCGCTACATAGGCTTCAAAACCCAGATATTTAGCATCAAGTTCCTATTTCTTTCACTACAAAGTTTGTTGACATCAGAAACGTGTTTTAATCGTTTATATGCCACTTCTAAATATTGCATAAATTGCTTCATCAAATAGAAAAGAGGTACTTTAATACAAAAATTTAATAACATTGTGTTTTGTTTTTTATCTCTCCTCAACACAAGTCATTTGTTTCTGATAATAATGATAATAATTAGGGGCACAGCTACCACAATTGGCAAGTAAATGCCAAGAACAAATTTAAAAGAAATCTAAATGAGTTTATTTATAATCTTATACTGTTATCTTTAATTATAGTTTCTTAAAATTTTTGTTGCTAATTAAATATGATTAAATTTATTAATTCAATTATAAATAGCATACTAACAAAAAACTTACATCAAAAATAGTTACAATGAATAAGAATAAAACATAATAAAAGCTTAATTATAAATATCTATATTTACCAAATGCTGCAATGTATATATATAGCAAGTCGTCATCGATTTCGAATTACTAAAATTAAATTTATAAATTAGCTAATATTCATAACACTGACTATATATATATATTTATACATATATATTTCACTGAAATCAAAAATTTAACAATGTACTGGATTAGAACAAACATTTTATCAGTAAAATTATATATTTTTAGGATAATATTTATACATTTATTTATTTTTTATTTATTTATTTAAGAAAATATATTAGCCACTTCTGTATCTATTATTTGTTTCATTACTGTGTTGATTTTTAAGTAAAAACAAATGCCTCTCTTCATTATACAAAGAGAGTTTTATATGAATAAAAACAACTGATGAAGACCCAACGTCAAATAGAATGGACATTAATTTTTTTTTGTTATTTATTCTCTAAAATATACATTAGATTACTTAAACTGCGATGTCATTTCATTGATACAACATTCAAAATTAGGTGTGTGTAGCATTAATATTAAAATATTTTTTAAAAATATATAAAATTAGCTTTAAAACAGTCGGCTTGCCGTCAACAGTCTTTCTCTTGTTCCCTGCTTCTTTCAAATGATTAAAATACATATTTAGATACAATATTTTTATTATTTCGGCGTGCAGATAGCAGCACTAGACTATCTAGTATAACGGGCAGCAAGTATTTATACAAGTTCCAACTGAAATTAAGTATTTTATACAAAAAATAAAAATGTCCAATAGAATGGACGCGGGGTCTCAGGAGGTTAATGTAAACAATGAATTTTACTCTTAAAAAAAGCCTGCAATCCATTTTGTAGAAATATTGCTACCCTATAGAGCAGGGGTTCCCGAATTTTTAGATCGACGTACCACTGAATAGAAGTTCATACTTCCGTATACCACCAAGTTACAAACCCCATGCAATTACAGAAAAACCTGTGTAAATGGAATATGTCTAAAACAAGGTATTTGTGCAGTCTTTTGTGCTCCGTCTGAGCAGATTTTACTGTATTTAATTGTATAATTACATTATTAAATTGATATACTTAGATTGACTGCTTTATATTAACATTCAAGTAAAAAGTAGTATCATTATTACTATATTATTAATATGTACATTATCAAAATATAGTGTTTTGATTTAAAAAAAAGCTACAATACTTAATGACATATTGGTGTAGATTGATACATATGCACTAGGATGACTTTTAATTCTGTTGTATTGCTAATGATAAGGGTGATGCTTACTTTACCAAACACATCTTCCTCATATCTGATTCAATCTTAGTTTTAGACATAAATCAGATTCGATGTTTATGTTTATTCCTGTATTTGTTTTTCATATAAAGAAGTGACGAGAAAGCATTTAAAACAAATACATGTTGTGCTAAAAACAAGCAATAATTTTCAGGGTTGTAGCGGGTATCTGCCCGGGTACCCACCCAGCTACCAGCCCGGGCTGTGTTTTTTACAACCTTGATAATTTTAGAGCTTTTACCGATATCAGAGGGTATTTTCCTTTTTTCATCAATCGAAATTCTGATACCTTCATCTTTTTGAATGAAGATTCCAGCAATCCATTGTTATTGTTGCATTTTTTTTTTACTTCATTTCACGTACCAGTACTGGTATGTACACCATAGTTTAAGAACCCCTATTCTAGAGGGCTAAATTTCAAACATTATTTCATCTTGATCTCCATAATTCCGATTTGTTTAATGACAAAATTGCTAGCGTTAAATCTGCACATCATCACAGATGTAAACAATGAAACTTTCAGTTCAGATGTAAGGGCAAAATTACAGAATTTTTTAATTTTATATCATTCAGTTTGTATTTCAGTATGTAATTAATTCTCTATAATATGACTGAACTCATGATTTTTAGGAAGGAAGTACAATTTATTTCTGATTTAAAAAAAAAAAAAAAAAAAAAAAAAAAAAAAAAAAAAAAATTGGTAATCACAATCTTTTTATCAAATCTTTTTATGTATTTTAATCCAGATTTTTTTACTATTAAGACTGGCTAAACCTGAAATGAAACTTCCTTACTTTATGATTTTGATGAGAATTAATCGGTACCATTAGGAGGTAAGTTTCATTCAATAATTCAAGGAAAATGATTCTTATCTTTATAATGCAGATTTAATTATACATTATTATTTACTTGATCTTTACTTTTAATAATTTAATCATACTTTAAATTATCTCACTTCTTATCATTTTAGTTTATTAGTGTAATTAATTATTTTAATATTTTACTATATTGCAAGGATTTTTTATAACTTTGATTGCATAAATACATTCAAATGACTGTTTAAAAACTGTAAACAAAGCAAGGACAAGAAATCTGCAAAATTCTAAAATCTGCACAACCTCTGGTCCCAAGTTGAGCGGATTTGAGGGAGTCTACTGTATAATGATTTTGTTCAGTGGTACTGTTTGTTTTCGTAAAGCAAAACCTTCTGCGCTTTTGCGCATGCATCAGGTCTGTTTTGATTTTATCAAAATAGGGATGATCGGAGGCTGTTTAGCTGAGGGACAACATACAACTGGAACTTCGACAAATACCCATCTCAGCATTACCCCTTTGGATCGTAAAATTGTCTCAGAGTGTTAGGCACAGCTTTCGAAAACGAACTGTATTTTTTATGTGTTTATAAGGGACATTTTGTTTACACTTTAAAACTTCATCTAAATAGTTGTAATTTTTCTAATAAATATGTTACATATAATGTATGGCAGTAATAATCAGTATATCTGATGAAAATTCAATTAATTTTTTTTAAATATATATATAACTATATTTATTTAATGATTTTTTTATCCCTATTACTATATTTGATCAATAGTAGTTCGAAAGCCATAATTTTATATTGTAAAATTATTAAAGCATTCTGCAAGCAGTCCTTGTTCAATCACAAAAGCCTGCCACTAAAAATTTTTAATACAGAAGATGCATATAATGTTTTTCTCAGATGTAAACAATAAATTTTGCAGTTAAGAAGCACATGTATTTCACAAATATTACTATTTCTTGGAACACTAAATTTGATATATTGTCTTCTTCAACACATTACTTTGGAGTAATGAAAACATTGTTATTACATTAAAAATTTTTGTAAATGAGCGTTATCACAAAAGCCTGCCACTAAAAAAACTTAATCCAGAAAATGTATATAATGTATTTCTCAGATGTAAACAATGAATTTTGCAGTTAAGCAGCACACGTATTTCACAAATATCACTATTTCTTGGAACACTAAATTTAATACATTGTTGTCCTTTACACATTACTTTGGAGTAATGAAAACATTGTTATTATATTAAAATTTTTTGTAAATGTGTGTTATCACAAAAGCCTGCCACTAAAAAAAATTAATACAGAAGATGTATATAATGTATTCATAGTTTTTTGCATCCAAACTAAGTTAAATGTATGCAAATGGATAATATGACGAAAAAAACTCTTTACATAAATTTCACTTTTGATTTTTGGATAGCGTGGCACAAAATATAAATCAATTTATTCAAATGAATACATTTCAGTGCATTATATAGATTCAGTGAAAGTAATATATTCAGCAGTGCATTGGAAAATGAAAAGTATTGTTTAGATGTGTAAATGTATTTAGCCAAAAGAAAATTTAAATTGAATTTTAAAACTAATCGTTTTAAGCAACATCAAGGCGTCACTTAAATTTTGATATCATATCTATTAAAACTCATATTTTGAATTTATGAGAGATATGAATGATAATGCATCAATGAATAAACTTTTATACATCTTTTAAAATTGAACATAATTTTTGCACATGCAATTATAAAAAAATAAAATGATGAAATAAATATATATAGATATTATAATTAATAGCATTATGTCACTCAAAATTTGATATCATTATTTTTCAGTTCCATATTTAAAATTCTTAGAGCATAAGATAAAGCGCTGCGTCACAAACTTTTAACCCGTTAAGGGTTTTTGTATTGATATCATATGCAGGTCTTCTGTAGAAATTTTAATAAATTTCCGATTGTAGATTTGAACAACTAAAATTGGGTTTTAAAAAGTGTTGTGCGTTTCCGTATGGTTGAAATAGATATTACGTTTTAACTTATTAAACGGTGCAGTTTTGTTACATTATTCTGAATGAGTTGGAAAGTGTTTCATAATATATGTATCACGCATGATTTTTTTCTTTCTTCTTTTCGCTTTATGCTAGAAATTTCAGTTGCAGACTTCCAAGAGTGCGGGTGCCGAAATTCCATTATTTGTTTCAAAAATTCGATGTTTCTATCTCCTTTTCAAAACCACTCAATTCCACGAAACTATACATTTAGAATTTTCATGATGGGCATAGATTGTCATTATTTGATTGTCATAGATTGTCATTGCGATTTTTCAAATATTAACATATATGAGATAGAAGAAAGTTTTCAGATTGGCACATCCGATTTGTTTTTTTTATGATGTTGTATACTTTATTCATTCAAACTTTATAACGTACTTAGATTTCGTTTTCTTAGAATTTTAATATTCATAAGTTTCGTTGAAAAACTTAATAATTTTAACTTTTAAAATTAATTTATCAACTAAGATGAAAAGATAAGGCAATCCAAGATACGTGATGATTATACTTTTCAATTGATTCACAATTTTTTTTTTTTTTTTTTTTAAATCCACACTTTAATTTAAAAAAAACTGATGACGGTAGGGAACGTAAATCATTTTTATTGGCATCAAACATTTATGCTGGTTATAATATTTCTTTTCTAATTCATGAAACCCTGGCTATTACCACTGCATAAAATAATTTGCTTCCGCTATTCCACCGGACGAGGCGAAAACATGTAAATTAATGTATAAGATAAGAAATACTCAAACAATATTTTCTAGCTTCAATGGTAAAACGTGCTCAACATTGTCTAAAAACTAAAATCTTTCTGCTCAAAATTTCTATTTAAAAAGTCAGCAGCAGACACAAAATTTGAAACCTTATGCAAAAAATATTCTAACACTATTTATAAAAAATGATGGCGGATTTTTTTTTTTTTTTTTTTTTTTTTTTTTTTTTTTTTTTTTTTTTTTTTACATGTGTAAAACTTTATATAAAGAAAATAGTTTTGTGCTACCGTGGAAATTTTGTTTCCTCCTGGATGTTTTTTAGGGACATTTTGTCATAAGGAGTTATATGAATAATGTTCTTAGTATTCCCAATGTATTTTTAAGTGCGTCTTATTTTTCAAAAAGTTCTGGAAAGTCTAACATATTTTTCTACATCTACTAGAGATTTATTCGAAAAGTAAAATAATACTCGAAATCTCTTCATACACGAAATTGTATCCGCATTCTTTATTTGATATGTTTTAATAAATTCTGACTGTGCTTTTCAAATAAGAAATTTGAAATCACTGGCTTATATTGAGTATATATTTCAATGAAGTTTTAAAACTTGCGAAATTAAACTATACTTAAACATTTTGCAAAGAAATATGATTTTTTTTTTTTTTTTTTTTTTTTTTTTTTTTTTTTTTTACCATTTAGCATCCGAAGCATGCGTTTCAGGAATTTCTTTTTATTCATAAATTCAAAATTTATATCAGAAATCCTGAATTATAATTTTGTCTTTTATTAGACGGATGTTTCGTCACCACATAAGTAAAAATTATTCTTTCAGAATATTCGTTATAGATTCGAAATTTCTCAATAAAAAAAATCCCCAAATTGACGAATATATGCGGCTATGATGCAGATGGGTTGATTGTTCTTCACATTCTCAAATGATATCAAAATTACCGATAATGCAGCTAAACAAATAACTGCTTTTTTATTTGATAAATCTGAGAACGTTCGTCCAATTGCAATTAAAAAGATTGAGCACCATATTTATCATTCTCAACATGCAGTTCAATTTTCTAAAATTCGTTTTCGCTGTAATAAACTGATAACTTTCATTTTATCACTTTGAAATTTAGCGTGCTCTAATAGAAAATAATTATTCTCAATTTGAACTATAAAGAGTTTTAAACTAATCATCATATAATCAATAGAAATAATTTTATAAATTGATACACTCACATTTTCATAAATTATTTCAAGAGTCACGTGAGCTTCGAAATAAGTGGCGATTTATGCATAATTATTTTGTAACTCTCAACTGTTGAAATCATTCTGAAAACAGAAAAAAGAAGGAACGAAATGCACTACAAGCCTGAAATTTTGTAAGTTTATAGGATGTTTTGCAATCATTTATTTCTTCGAATTACAACTCATGTTGTATTTCCGTGTTTCATTTTAATTAGGGGAGATAAGTGATACTACGAACATTAAAAAATATATATACTAACGAAGTTTTATCTATAAACTTCATATCAGGCATACAAAAACATTTTATTTCAATGCTTAAATATCATGTTTTATTTTTTAGTGCCAATAATTACCTGTATCATAGCTATTTAACTCAAAATAATAACATACAATTTTTACCAGGATAAAAAAATTAAAATTAAATAAGATTACCTTTGCGTTCCATAAATAACCATTTTAATAATAGCTTTATATGTTAATCCTAAAATAGCAGACGCCTTTCTCTTATCTTAAAAAAAGCGTCATAGAACTGCTGTTCTGATTAGCTAACGAGTAATGCCAATATATAAAATTAGAGACCAAAATTCGGTTTTGTTTTCGTCCTAAAATCTGAGCTTCGTCAAAAATTCGTTTTCGGCGAAAATGCTGCCGAAAATTCGTCCGGACCTAAGCTATCTATATTTCAGAAATCTCGTGTCTTTCTTCGGAAATTTTCAACATTACCCGTTGATTTGAGCCGTATTGGCTCACATGAGACGCTCTTTATTTATTGCTGAGATTTTCACTGTGTATAATTATCAGCCGTGACAGACTTAGGACAGGAGAGAAAATTATAACGCAAGCAATGCATATATCACTCAACTTTGAAGATAATTTTCACGCGCTAGTTAAAAACTGCAGACTTAACAGTAATGGGAAAATTTTAGTTTGAAACCGCAGAACTGTTTCCTTTCGAATGCTCTTTAAGAAAGTTCTGTCATTCTGTATCTTTTATGAATTAATTACATTTTATTTTATATAAAAATAAAAGGTTCCATAAATAATCTCTTTAATATCTGTGTATTTCAATCCTTAAATAGCGGACGTCTTTCTCTTATCTTAAGAAAAGTGTCGTAGACAAGCCTGTTCTGATTGGCTGATGAGACAATAACACACAATACTCACTCTTACTCAAACAGGAGTGAATAGTCACTGTTTTAGGGAAGTGAATATTCACTCTTGAAAAAGAGTGCGTTTTAGTACCAAATCAGCGTAATTCCCAAGATTATATTATGAAACAGAGTTTTTAAAAATTAAGAAGTGGTATATTTTTGCGCGTTTCATTATTTTACTCCATATGTTCGCTCAAAGTTGAAAGGAAACTTTTTAAAGCATATAATGCCATGCTTTCACTCCCGTCAGCGGACCGAGATATTTCACTCTGGAGAACGGAGTGACGTATTTGTTGAGAATTTATTGTATCACGTGACACAGGGCGGAGTTTTGACTACGTCATAATCCCGAACTGGTGAGAAAACTATTGTTTTTTCTTTCAGATGGAATAAATTTATCTCGAAAATGGAGCCATGCTTGATATGCTCCCATGGAATTTATAATAAGTTTATTTAAGAGTTAAATATTTTAATTGTTGCGTTTAAGTTTGCTGTTAATAAAATGAAGAAAAGGCATCAGGACTTTAATTTGAATAATCTCAACACGGCACATGAGTATAGAAATATTCTTCTATTACGTTTCGAATTCACGAACACCCTTTGTTTCTGTTTTTATATTTTTGTTTCAGTATTTCACTCTCGACATTGGAGTGAAATATTTTATTGTCGACAATGGGGTGAAATATTTCACTCTTTCTAGGGAGTGGAAAATTCCACTGTTTAAGGGGTATATTTTTATAAAATTCACTCCAAAACAAGTGAAAATGCATGTCACATTTTCAAAGAGTGGACTTTTCACTCCTCCCAATTTTAGAGTGTATCCGAAATATTTTATATATCCCTGTAAATGAGCGATAAATGCTATGCGCATCATATTCTATTGGAAGCATGTTGTAGTAAATGTCAGTAATGTATATACATAGCATCATTTTTTAAATAA
The DNA here is from genome assembly GCA_963932465.1 of Maratus speciosus. Classification (NCBI taxonomy): domain Eukaryota; kingdom Metazoa; phylum Arthropoda; class Arachnida; order Araneae; family Salticidae; genus Maratus; species Maratus speciosus. Next base: position 43,058,685 of record OZ010790.1, read on the forward strand.
TTCAACGTAATTAAAATACTCTCTGAACATTTCCCCCCGTAGAACTTTATATAACCGAACTCTTTTGTATGACCCTGAAAATAAATGATGAATGCTTAGCAGATATTCTTCATAAAGCATGTTTTTGTGCACCTCAGAAATTCATATGACTGTCATTATATTTGTAACAGAATAACAGCATTAAAATAAACATCAAACAATTTTTCTTTATAGAAAATAATGTAACAGAATACTTTAGAGTTCCCCTGTACACGTACAGTAAGTGCTACACATACGATATTCCATAGTAATCATCTTCTTGGGCAGATCATCTTAATAATGTATAAAAATTTCATGACGTTTAAAATTGTGTAATACTAATAAACAACACTGCAAATTATGTTCCCAAATAGACCATAATTTAACTTAATACTTTTAAGTACTCCTGTAAGTGAACTTTTGACTCGATTTTCATCAAATTTGAAATGACTCGACAAAACTCTTCAACAAGTATACATACAAAATTTCAAATTATTCCGTTGGGTAGGTGTTGAGATGTCACATGCGGACACACGGACTGACGGACCAGATGGCGACTGTAGGTGCTACATATTTATAAAATTACGAACACACCTAAAAACACAGAGATATAAGAATTGGCTGTTTTTTGTAGTTTTGATAAAACTAATGATAAACATAGAAATTTAGATAAGTTTACACTGACTACATTTAAGGGTTTTTTTTCTTTTTTAGATATAAACAGTTCCAAATGCATATTTTAATGCCCAATTAAAATCCTGATTTGTATATTTGCAGAAAAATATGCTAAACAAATATATGTTGGCATAATCATATGCATATCAAGTATTTACATCTTTTTTTTTTTTTTTTTTTTTTTAGTTAGGCGAATCACATTTGTAAGAAAAATCCGATTTGACATTGTTCGTTGAAATTTAATTAACGAATGATATAAATATCACATTCAACAAAATAACTCATTTTAAATAAGACGGAGTTTCTTAGTATGGCATGTCAGATAAAAGTTTGGAAATATTTAGGTAGACTCGGATAATGCATTAGGCAAATTGTTTTGAATAAATTATGAGTCGAGACATACGTTGAAGTTTTACTCCGTCTGCTATTATCAAATCATGCTTCAATCACGATAACAGGTTTTGTACTCGTCGAGACTCTTATCATTTTATGCAAAGAAAAGAGATATGAATAATTAAACAAAAAAGTACACATTTTAGTAAAAAACATGCTACATTTAGTACTTTACCATTTCTAACAGAAATTGTTAAAGTCAACTTTCAAATGTAGTATTTTTTACTTAAAAGTTAAACCTTTGAAATTTATAATAATCATAAAACAATTTACATTTTCAGTACATTGTGATATTTTGACCTTTTAAAATTAATTGATTAATTACACATTATGTAATACATCTCTTACGAAAGCGAAGCTACTTACATGCTATATTTATTGTGCTATGTCTTTAATTTGTAAAAGCTGTTTATACAAATAACTGCTTTAAATACAGAATGTTTTAACAGTGTAAATATTTTGAGGGGCTTCTGAGTTGACAGTAATTTTACACCCATTCTTAAGTTCATTTTCTCATTTATAGTGATCCATTGGGAAAAATAAAATCAAACTGTCGTTCATAAACTACGTAAATAATTTATATATATAAAAAAATGATTAATATTGTACAAAAAAGTGGTAGAATAAGAAGATTAGAAATTAATGAAAAATTAAAAGACTTTAATTTTATGTAAAAGTAAAAAATGAATAAGAAGTTTATACCTGAAAAATGAAGATTAAAAATATTTAAAGTACAGTTTAAAAATATGCAAATCACGGTTAAAGATGGGAATGAGAGGCCAGTCATGGAAGAGACAAAACCACAGGTCTAGCGCCCCCTCCCCCACACAAAAGGGAATTTTTTAGAGTATTTCTATCATTACAGAGTGTACGGTATAGTGTATTATGTTGTCGCAAAGTAATTGTTTGATAAAATATGTATTTTGAATTATACTGGCAGGTATCGCAACAATGCAAACTTAACACAATGCAAAAATTTTGTATTCGAGACTATAAGCTGTGTGTTAAAGACATTAACTTCTATTTCTATAGCCGTTACTGCCTGAGTGAAAAAGAATTTACCTCTTTGTTAGAATTGCTTGAAGTATTTTCGAGGGTATGATTTGTTAATAAGTTCTGTTTCCTTTCTGGTGTGTGATTCTGCTCTTGCTTTGCCTCCAGAATAAATTGAGTTGTGAAGGTTATATGCAAATAGACTGTTATAACAGCGCATTATAGAGTTTTATTCAAGTATGAGTTTTATTTTCTTATACCCGGCCCAGAGGATTAAATAGTAACAGTATTTTTGTTTAATAAATTATATAATTGTAAGTTTTAAGTAGGAATAAATAATGTGAAAAAATACGTCCGGTCTGATGAACTCAAGTTCATTCAGCTTCCATAACCATGGAATATTTCGGTCTTTTACGATGGACAGGCTCGAAGGCGTCATAGTCAGGCAGTTCAGCGATCATTTCGTTAAGAAGGCTATATAAGATTTTATAAAATTTAGCGTATTGTGTATTTTCACACATTTCTTTTTAAGCAACGTCCGGAAGAAAGCGACAGGGCCCCTAACTCACTAACTCAAGAGAGGTGTCGTAACAAGTCCGATACCGAGGCAGAGAGAACCGTCGCATCATCGACCCCTAATCACGGAACTTCATAAAAAGAATCGTTCTCGGAGACTAGTGAGAGTAACTTCGCCCTGCTTAAAGTACCACCAGTCAGAACTGAGGATCCTCTATTGGCCGGTTACTTCTGTGATTCAAGCCGACCGACGGATAAAATGTTATTAAAATTATAAAATAAAAGAAGGAAAATTAGTATTTGACAGCGTAATCGGATCTCTTCCACGAAAGGAGCGTCTCATCGACACGAGACTGGGCAGAACCAATCAAAATCAAGGATATGAAACAAGAATTAAAATAATTACAACACAAACATAAAAATACAGCACAAACATAAATTACGTTTTTCCGTCCAGCGGATCATCTTACACCATGGGTACTGTCACACACACTATCATCAAAGACAGGCTGAAAAATAGGATTCAAGAGTCTCTTCGGATCTCATGCAGTTTCGAAAGGCATCATACGTTTGTCAAACTTGAAAGACATTGAAAAACAAACATGAAATGTTAGAATCGATAGAACAAAAAATAGGAAAGTTAGTCATTATGCAATCCGACGGCCCGCGTCCAAAACCGTAATCACTTCCACAGGGAGGGGTGAAATGGATATATATATCCTCTCTCATGATATGTACGGAGTTAAAGTGACTCAATGTCGGGCTGTAAGACAAAAGAAAAGAAAGCAAAATTATTTTCAAAGTTCAATCCAATCCACAGATCACCGAACGTACATCTAAACCCTCTTTATCTTAAAGGGTGCCAGTGAACCAACATCGGGACTCTGAGGGGCATCACATAAAAAAAAAGCTACTAGATAGTCACAAAAAGCAGGAAAGCTAAAATCGCACAACCAAAACGAATCTTTCCACAGCAGGCCACCACCTCCTACAGGCCGCACCAACTAAGGTCGGAACTCATCAAGTGGATGAATCAACACCCGGACTATGAGACAAGAACAAAGCATAAATGTTTTGATCCGACCCGATTCTTTGGCATTTGTTCGTATTCCGTAAGTTCAGCTGTCATCAAGAGCATTCACCTGCTTCCAAACCACCCTTGGATCCGAGACATCCCTAAGTTAATGACCCTTACTTGGTTATCCCGGCCAGCAGAAAGAAGTGTCAGTCAAGAGGCATCGCAACGCACCCCGGACACCATAGTGACAAGGAGTCATGCTTACTTACACTCTCTCTATGAGGCAAGACTGCACTACAACCCATTAGGAATGGTGATCTTCTGCACGACAATGCTCCAGGTGACCGGTTATCCAGTTGCACGTTGCTTTGAAACGTAGTCTGAAAACTGGACGTGGGATTTCGTCTGCAGCCTGAACCACTCAGGGATCATGCTATAGTATCTTCTTCGAAACTGAAAAAAGATCGCTACAGGGTGATCAGCCAGACTTCCGTTTTCTTCCTTCGCCGAAGCCAGGTTGAGTCAGAAACTCCCGGGGGTTCCCGCATCCTAATTTTACATTAATAGAAAGATTTTCAAAGTAATGAAATGACATTTTAACACATTTTTGTTTTGTTTCTAGTATTTTTCATGACAATGAATTCTTGTGGAATATGTACTCACTAATATATTATATATTTTTCATCAATTTACTTTTTTTTTTATATAAAATATCATTTTCTTTTTGGAATATCTATTTAATTACAAGCAATATACAGACAAATAATAAAAATACAGACAAATTTAGTTACAGACAATATATTTTGAGACATTCATAATACCCAAATATAACTAATTATTACGAAATAGAATATCTTTTGGAACTATACAAGTTTAGACTGAGTATTTAAATATACCATAATGTTACTTACTAAATGCTATATGTATCAAGTTTTGTTAAAATTATGTATGCATGGTATGATAGCCATAATAATACTTTACACAAAAATGTTTAATTAAAAGCATTAAATTTTTAAATGAAAAGTTTGACTATAATAATTTTGCAAATATTTACATTAGCACATTTTGCGCGGCTTCGAAATTTTATCAACAAGCACCGCCCCATAGAGTTTTTCTTGCATTCTGCATTGTTCTGCAAGATATTTTTCGTTATTTCTGTTTATATTAAAAGTCAATGCATATAATTACAATTAATTGTCTTTCAATATGTTTATATTCACGGTAGAATGATGCACTCTAAATGAAAAAGAGTTCCTATTCACTCCAGAGGAGTTCCTATTCACTCTATCACAGAGTCAAAATATTCCCAATCTCTTTAGCGTGACTATTCACTCTGAGAAAAAGTGGCATTGTTAACTCTCTGACAGAGTGACTACTCACTCCTGGGAAGTGAATATTCACTCTAAACAGGGATGAATAATCCCTCATTCGGAGAAGTGACTATTCACTCTTGCTAAAGGAGTGCGTTTTTTCACCCCTGGTAGGAGTGAATAGTGACTCTTTCATAGGAGTAAATATTCATTTTTTACGGAGTGCCCATAAGGGCAAGTAATAAACCGAAATCGTAATCAGTTAATATTATTTTTTTCTTTTCAGATACACATTAAGTTGTAAATAGCATTTTAATAATTTCCGTGATGCACGTTAATTATGTTCTTTTTTTCATCTGTAATTCAAGTTTTAAATATTTAGATCTCAGCATTCATTACTAATTAATTGAAATCTAATCAAACTTTACTGTTTGCAGTAGTTTAATTACTTTTAAAGTTTTATTAATAACTGTATAATAGGTGGATGTTACTTGATTAACAACGTGTTATTTCATTTAAATGTTTGTTTTAAATAAAAAATCTTATCTTTTTACCGTACTTTTTAATAAAGTTTCGCTATTTTGCTGAGTCCTATTGTTCAAAAATATTTTTAATTTTTCCACTTAAAAAGCAACGCTTTGGAACTCACATCTTTTCTAATAAGTTCTAAGCTAAATATTAAAAATATGTAATATATTTTTTTTATGTGTTGTGATTTGTCTTTGTTTTCTTAATTATGAACATGGAGTCCAGATTTTTATATTCTCTAGAATATGTATATATATTTTAAACATATTTTAACTTAATCATGATTCCGAATTTTCTTCCACTATCGCTAGAAAACAGATATTAATACAACACTTATTTATGGAACGGCATGATAAGCCATATTTAATTTTTTTTATTCCCGTGTATATTGTATTATGTGAATATGAGCTAAATAGATTTCGTATGTTTTATAGGAAAAGATTTATCTTGGAAATAGAAAAAAGAAGGAAATATCAAATGATAAGAAATGACTGCATATGTACTGTTCTTATAGCCTGAAAAAAAATATGTAAAAAGTAGTTATTTATATCTTTAAAATATATATTCAATATTATATTATATAAGTGATACTACGATATATATATATATATATATATATATATATATATATATATATATATATATATATATATATATATATACTAAAGCAGTTTTATCTATAAACTTCATATCAGGCATAAAAAAACACTTTAATTCAATGCCTAAATATCATGTTTTATTTTTTAGTGTTATTACATTTACATTACATTACATACAATTATGTCTAGCATAAACGTAGAAAATGCGTTTACAATACAAGAAAATTTAATAACTGATTCAGAATTTTCATAATGAAATGTTTTGATTAAAATCATAAACAGCAGAAAAATGCTTTCATACAATTAAAAAAAATAAATATACTAATTTGAAAAACACTAAAATTAATAATTAGTGTTTTATAATTGTACTATTTAAAGTAGTACTAACAAAGTAAAATACATGGATTAAATGCATTATTAGATCTAACAACTTCTCAAAAATCGTGCCATATATTATAAGAAATTATTATTACTTCAGAAATTTGGTAAATGTTAAATCTAAAATCATTGGTATGAAGATTTGGGATTTTAAATAATAATTTAAAATATTATTAGTAATAAAAAAAATCTTTCAAAAGCTTCACTTCTTAAATTAAAAACTGTAATACGTAAAAAGACATTTTCCCAGTATAATGCTATTTTTCAATATGAAAAGTTTTCGTAATATCATAATAATGAAGTATCATACTTAACTCCGGAATAATAATAACAATAAATAATGGAAGAGTTTATAATCAGCAAACAGTAAAAAACCGAAAACAGTCCAATAGCACACTATCTCAACACATTTTCAACAAATCTCAAATCTCTACAAGTTAATGTTTGCTCTAATTTGCATGAATCATAACGCAGTTGCATCATGAATTAAGATATCTTTGTGTCCTCATTTCAAATGTGAGATATTGCACGTTTCTGTATTCGAGCGGTGGCAAATTAAAATGTTTTACATCACAGTATCTAAGAGGAATAATAAAATATTTACAGAATTTTTTTTTATTCACAAATGCCAAACTAATTAAGTCCTGAGCATTATTTGCTATTCGATTTTTTAAACAATTATATTTCAAACTTCTACATGAAAAAGGAAAATAACAGACAATCGCTTCTGAAATCAGGAAAGCAATTCCAGGTCAATCTTTCTTTTATATAAGATAAAACTATTTAACTCATAATTATAACGTACAAAATCTACAGGAAAAAAAGATTAAAATTAAATAAGACTTACCTTTAGGTTTCATCAATAATCCCTTTAATAATATCCATATATTTTAATCTTAAAATGGAGGACGCCTTTCTCTTATCTTAAAAAAGCGTCTTAGACAAGACTGATTGTCTGATGAGTAATACCAATACATACAATACATACTAATGAAAAATGAATATTCACTCTAAGCAGGATCTAATAATCACTCGTTCAAGGAGTGACTATTCACTCTTGAAAAAGTGCGCGTTTTAGTACGAAATCGGCGTAATTTCCAAGGATATATTGTGAAATGGTGTTTTTGAATGTTAGGGAGTGGAACATTTCTTGTTTAAATGAGTGCCTTTTTATAAAATTCGCTGCAAAAAGAGTGAAAATGCCTGTTACTCTTTCAAAGAGTGAACTTTTCCCTCCTCCCAATTTTGGAGTGTACTGCAATTATGAATATTGTATACATTTTAAAAAATTATTTTATTATCACTATGTGACTATAACATGGATATCCAAATGATATACTTTTATGTTACGATCGCAAAATGTGTAGATATGTTACAGTTCATTTAATATACTAAACTACATTTTGTAAGAGAAAACAGAAATACAAAGCTTGAAGCTATAAAACTTTAAATAAACTACTACTAATAAAATAAATAAATATTTAAAAAATTTAAAACTTTAATTTTAAATTTCTAAACTTTATAAATTTAATAAGTACTATTTTGTAATTGCTTAAATAATGAACTTAAAGGTGCAGGTAAATGCTTGGTAATTTACTTTCATTTGGTTAATGGATATAATCATTCAGTCTGCCAATTATTTTATTTTTTCAATGTATTTTCCGGATTTTTGGTCTGCTGCTTTCATTTGATTACAGGTTGGAACATCACACAGAACTATTTTTTATTCTATTCGTACCATTTTTTAAATAGTCTATTAGTATAACGAGTTGGAACCCGTCGAAATTCGACGAACTAAAATGTTAGAAAGGAACTGTCAGATCGAATATATATAATAAACCTAAAAAAATAATTACAATAAAAAATTCATCTGACATTGGTTGTCTAACTCTTAAAACAAATAATATTTTTAACCTAAAATTATTAAAATATTATTTCCACAAACTTCAACTCCTTAAATTATTGAAAAATTAAACAGTATTAGAATAGGTATTCAAGATAAGTAATTATATTAGAACCCTCGAAAGAAATAAATTAAAAATTTGCCTTTAGTTACCATAGTATTGGCCATTTAGTATTGGTCAAATATTTAGTTTTATCAAAAAAATGATCGTTTTGTTTTAAATATGACGTCATTTTTACTCACTGAATCATTTTGCTAGCGTCTCAAACCCGGTATCAGCTTAATGTAAAAATATTGAAATGCAACTGGTTTATGAAGAAGAATGCGTGTTTTTTTTTTAATGTCTGACGTCATTTTCTGTTCAAAAATTATAAAAAAAGTTACTTTTATTTGTAATGTGAAAATGGCATCAATAAGGATATAATCAATAAAAATAATAAACAATGACTATTTTCTCTTTACTTTCAATATAAATGGGGTACTTTTGTTGCCACGATAAGAAAAATGGTATTAAAAACTACAAAAAAATTAATATCTCAAAAATAAATTAAGATACAGCTTTCAAATAAATTGCATTTAAAAGAGCATTTTTTCCCTTATACGACGGTGCAAAAATTTAAAATGTGCGATGTTTAGAAGTTTAAAAATTTGCAGTAGAGAAAATTGCGAAACCAAAATTTTATTTCAAATTTGAAAGTGTTGCCATCCGCAAAATGACGTATGCGTTACGCACAGATATGTTTGTCCTTTATAATATAGATATTACACTTGTACTAGGATATTTTCAATAGAAATCAATCGGAAAGATTTTTTTTTTTAATTGTGGTGCAATTAATTCTGCTTTTTCAGAATTTAGTGTCGCCCCGACGGAAAAAAAATCTATAAATATAGATAGTACAAAACGTATTTCAGTTTTAAGACTTAAAGTACACGCTTTTATTTTATATAAAATGACGTCATTTGCATCCGGTGAAGAATTCCACATTTACGATCCAGTCTTCAACAACATCTATAAAAAGTATCAATATCACGTTACTGTCGCGTAATAATAAGCAAACGCAGCAAAAGGTGATAACATCATTTAAGAAACTCGACAAAAATAATCGGATATCTAATGATTTATGCCTTCATTTGTTTGAAACATTAATATGGATACTGAAATTAAATACAGTTTATAATAGTTCCAAGTTTTATTAGAAATCATTCATTTATAGTTTTTCAAAATCCGACAAATTTTTATTCTACATGGATTAATTAAATTACATTCTTTCAGCTTTTTTGATCTGAATTAAGTAAATGCGCAGAAAATAAATCACACAAATGTTCTTTAGAATACGTTTTTATAGCAGACGATATTATTGTCATAGCACGTATATTAGTTTCAATTTTTTTCAGCTGTTATGAGAAAATGACAAAAAAAAAAAGATATAATAATCTACTATTTTCTAACTATTTCCCCTTAATTTTCTACAGAAATTGGGTACTAAGTTGCCATCATTAAAGAAATAGCATTAAAAACTACAAAAAAATTAAAATCTCAAAAATAAATTGACATGCAGTTTTCAAGCGAATTGCATTTAAAAGTACTTTTTTGACACGAAGATGTACAACACTTTGAACACGAAGATATAAAAATTGAAAATGTGCAATGTTTAAGAGTGTAAGTAATTGCAGTATATTATCATTTCTTAACCGTACAATGACACTCTTGCTTCGTTTTACGCAAGGCTTATGGTTAGGTGTAACGTTATTTTTTAGTGACGACATTTTAAAATGTCTGAAAGAAACTGCATATCGAGGGCTAAAAAGAACAAGAAAGAAAAAAATCATGCATCAAGCATAGATTATGAAACACTTTCTAACACATTTATCATAATGTAACAAAACTACTTCAGTTGAAAATTCCCCTTCTCTAACTTCCTTTAATAATGATAATGGAACTTGAATACTTCTATGAAGACTTGTATATGAAGTATATAATTTATATATAATGAGTAACATGCAAAAAATTAATTAAATTGAAAAGCACATACCGAATTTTAAGCTGTACACTCCAGCAATTATTATTCAACGACAGTACTGTAACCGATTTCTTTTGTGTGTCTCTGTAAATGAATATAAAAATGCTATGAATGCCCTGCTCTAAAGTGATCGTAGTGAAATTCAGTGATTTATATCAGTTTTCGTCCATTTGAAACAGCGTCATGTTATTAAAATACTCAGCAAACGGTTTTTCCCCATATACCACAATGTAATGGTATACTTTTGAGTGCTCCTGTAAATGAACTATTAATCCTTACATACTTCATATACAATACCAAACATGCTTTGGTGACCTTAAATAACCTGTATCAATTGCATTAAATCCGAGCATATTTACGGGTGTTAGAGCGTGGGTAGAAGGACAGACAAACTGAATGCATAAACAATTTTCAACTTTGTTGGACAGTGTTAAAAAGAATAACCAGGAAACTGCAGACCTTTGCATTAATCTATTGTTTTCTTTTATCCACTTATTTTAATTTATTGATATTTTCTATACAGCTTTTAAATATTTTTTTCTAATTTTAGCTCTTCAATTTGAAAATATTTATTTGAAAAATAGTAGTGGAATTGGTTAAACGTAGGCAGATGCTTGACAGTTTGGTCCTTTGGATATATCAATCACTTGTTCTTAGAAATCAAAACACAAGGACACAAAAATAAAAACATTATATTTCTCCCAAACTTATTTCTTCTATAAATGTCAAAGCTTCATTGCTTGTGGAGGTAGAGTTTCTTATAAAAAGAACACTTCTTTACCCAGTTGAATGTGATAAAATATTTCAAAATACTAACGGATTAATTTCAGCTTAAGATATAATTAAAAATGAAATATCTTAAAAGATCTGAGTAGTATTTAAAAATGAAATACATACTCGCATTTTGTTTCAAAAAATGTGTAAAAATATTTTATAATTAAAACAATGTCGTGTATCTATTCCTTTCTATACATTGAAAATGTCTCAGTTGCAAATTATTTTAGGTAACTTCATAACTTTCACCTTTTTTTAACTTCATAACCATTTGGTCGTCTGATATTTTCTTTCATTTTACGTGTTATTAATTTCCTTTACGTACAATTGAAATTAATTATCGTACTGAAATATAAAATTATTTTTTACAGTTCTTAAGAATAACACAAATTAATTAAAAGGGAATTATGTATAATTTTACATAAAAAATAATAGCAAATGTTAGTAAAAATATTTAAATTCTGAAACTGAATTAAATTTCTTAACGTCTCTTTCGAACTATAAGAACTTTTAGGAAAATACATATCTGATTTTGTTAATAAATCTATTGACTTTTAAAAAATTATAAAAAAAAGGTTATTTTAAATTACAATTCATGATATTTTATTTTTGAGTCTTATCTGTTTTTTTTTTCTATTTAAAAAAAAATATTTTAGTAAATTTTCTTCATTGCTCATAGCATTCAACTTTCCGTTTTTTATCAAGTTAAAAGGAAATTATCGAATTTTAACAAGAAAAAATAACGAAATGTTTGTTGATACTACATGGTTATCTATTAAATTATTAAATTTCATAAAATTTCTGCTCTTAGCTGATTTGCGGAGGAGAAGGGGGGGAGGGGCGCAGATTATAAGAAAAATATAGTGAATTGTGAAAATTTAATATTATGAAGTTCCATCGTCCAAATGTGTTTTGCCCCCACCAGTAGCTGACAGTTTCTGCTTTCGAAGCTGGTAGACTGGAGGTGCTGGATTCGATCCCAATCGCGCCCGTCTGCCTAATCGTTCGGAGTTTTCGTGGTTTTCTTCGAGCCATGGATTTCCATGCGTAAATACGGGTTAGGTTCCCTTAGAAAGACCCCCAAGAAGGGCACTCCCCCCCTTGGGCCTATATCCCTAGTGTAGATAATCGGCCGTCAAAAAATCAACCAACCAACCAAATGTGTTTTGAATGTCAGCGAATATTTCAGAAGAAGTATTCTTATATTTAAAATACAATTTTCTTCATTGTATAAATATTCAAAGTATGCATTTTCTTATTGATAAATACATGCAGGGGGGTTCAAAAGGTCATGTTCAAAGGGCCCGCGTGGGTGTATCAGGAGGAGAAAGAATTGCATAGGAACTGGCAGTCGAAAACGCGATCGTGACCGTGACGCAAAGAAAAGATAACAAACGGTGTAAAAATATCTTTATTTTACAAAAAAAAAATTAATCGAAATACAAAATACAAATGAAAAATGTTACAACTCATAACAAGTGCTCAAAATGTGCCCCGTTAGCCGTGATGCATGTTTCACATCGGCGCCGCATAGAGTAGCAAACACGTTAAAATTGGACAGGAGTCTCCCGAACACGTGCCGCCGCTTCCGCAATCCTTGCCATGAGGTCAATGGCCGATGGAACGGGTGTCTCGTATACCAGAGACTTAAAATATCCAAAGAGGTAGAGATCCAAGGATTTTAGGTCCGGGCATCGCGGAGGCCACTATACAGGACCGATTGGAACGCGTTCACGATTTCATGCGGCGCTGATGTGAAGTATAAATCTCGGCAAATGAGGCACATTTTGAGCATTTGTTATGAGTTGTAACGTTTTTCATTTGTATTTTGTACTTCCGCAATTCTTTTCTTATAAAAATAAAGGTCTTTTTACACAGTTAATTATTTTTTCTTTGCATCACAGTCACGGTGGAATTTCACCGTCACGATCGCGTTTCTGATCCCCGGTTCCCATGTAATTCTTGCTCTTCATGACCTGACACACCCACACGTGTCGTTTGAACACGATCTTCTGAACTACCCTATATATAACATTTTTCGATGCTATATTAATTTAAAAATTTGAATGTAAAATTTTGTTTTATCATAACTGTAAATATTCATTTGTAAAAAATATTTTCCTTCTGAGAATTGTAATTAAAATAATAATAATAATGATAATAAATTAATTGCGAACTTTTTTGTGATATTGATCAAATAAATATAAGAAAAATAAATTTATTTATTTTATTTATATTGAAATAACGTTTATTTTCTCTTTAATGATTTTCCAAAACTCTAAATCTTCCATAAAAATTTTAATCTATACACTCTTTCAAAATGTACACGCCAGTAAATGTAAATACGCATGGTTTATAGAAATATTAAGAGATGTTTTCTTAAGAATAAACAAAGAAAGAAATTAAAAGTTATTGCATAGCAAAGGCTAATCGCTTCAGCTTTGTATGATTAAGTAGTTTAGACTCGTGTGGCACTCAACTTTGTTTTAACCTTATTATCAGCTTGTAATGAACTAAAGTGGTGTATTGGTTTTGCCCGCTTATTGTATGTATGCTTTTTTCCCTTTTCAATTCGAAATTACTGGTTGAAGTAATAGATACTCATTCGAAAATATGATACTTTTGATATAAACTATAAAGGATATATTAAATTAATTGTACTATATTTAAATGGTATTTTTGTTCTTTCTTTCGACTTGGTAGCAAGATTTCTTTTAGCATTCTGGATATGTAAAAACAAAACAAAACAAAAAAAAAAAAAAAAAAAAAAACATACTCAACGCAATACCATATGCAGATCCCCAAAATGTGGACCACGAGGGGTCGTCGGATTACAGTTTCAAAGGGCTAGTTTAAATTATTTTAATGTTTCACACACTTAATATTCGAAATACCTACGATAGACCAATGAATATTAATGATTATATCTACCTTCTTTCCATAAGTAGGCGCCACAATATTTAATAACGGACTCATCACTCATATTAGATCTTCCACTCTAAGATTTAGTAGAAAACTTTTAATAGATGATATAAAAGATGCAAGAACACAAGATTGAACAACTCTATGTACAATTATATTACATATGTGCAGATTTAGAAACTATAGAGGAAATCCTTTCGGGGAAATACATTTTCACCCTTTTTCCCTCCGCCTCTCATGAACAAATCTGCGAGGAAATCACGCAAAGACGCGTACACTTTTTATAAATCGAACTATATTGGCGGTATATATGAATTAGAAAATTATATAAATCTAAACATAGTTTACCATTTTATACAAAAACCATCTGAGTATACTTTTAGAGCATTATAGCAAAATAATATTGTTTCAAATATAGTCACAGTCAGCTCTAAATTTCTGTAAAAAACGTTTATATATTTCAAGCCTTTGAAGAACTATTTTGCCTGAACTATCTAAGCTTTCTCCCAACTCCTCCCTCCACTCTTTAAAAATGAAATCTGAAATTTTCAGTAATGCTACTGTTAGTTCATAACGAGTGAAATTTTGTGGGGTTCTTTTGGTAAGGTAAGTAGATGGTAAACAATAATGCGTCTTTTGTTAATTGAAAAAAAAAATGATTACCATGAAATATTTTTAATTTCTTTCCCCAAAAATTTAAATTGCCTAAGAATGATGAAATCATTTAATAAGATTATGATCAATTACTTATAGATCTTTTGTGCATAGTTCACAAATTGTAATCTGCCTTTAAAAATATATATATAATAAAATGAAAAGAATGTTTTCGAAATGTATCAGAAATTTTATTTGCTTTTCGAAAATATCATGTACGTCATATGACAAATACATCCGATTCAACTATGTTATTTCAGCATAATAAAATTGCAGTGTAGTAATTGAATATATTGGTGAATAAATATTTAAATCAGAAAAACGCAATAACCTTTTTTTTATAACTTGAAAAAAAAGTATGTTATAAAAGTAAAAAAATAATTTTAAAACGCAAAATAGTCAAATGTATTTCTTTATTAATTTGAAATACTTTTTTCCAGTCTAACTTATACTAATATTTTTTTAATGTAAAAGCCTGTTTTTTTCATTAAGCATTCAAGTTAAAAACAAAAGCTATTGTAATTAAAATTTTACAGTTTTCAATGGAATCCTTAATAATAGCTTTATGTATATATAAAAAAAAATATTGATCTGTGCTCATTTAAAATTTTTTCTAAAATAATTTAATGAATAATTAAGCATGAAATAAAAAAAAAAGTTTAGATTAATAAATGCATTCTATAAATGTTTATGGAAAGATATTTATTTCCTTCAATAAAATTACACTACTGGAAAATTTATAATTAAAATTCATTAGTACAAAATAATTTTTCGATGCAGTCTCTTTTTTTTACTAAAAATATTTCATTTAATATTTAATATTTTTATTAAGAATCTTTAGTAATATTTAATTTAAAATTCTCATTTTTTTTTCAACGTACTCAGTTTTCATGAAAAATACAATTAGGGATAAAATGCTTTTCTTTGATCTAAAGCAGCGGTTCCCAAGGGTCACGATACGACCCGCTAGTGGGTCGTGCTGGGTCTTTTGGTCGGTGACTGAATATTCAAGATTGCCAGAAAATCTGTTTCTCTCCTGTTTAAAAAGTATAACGAATACAATATTTTACAACTGCAATAATCCTAAAAGCTCTTAGCTTAAACTAAAACTTCGTGAGAAAACAGTTGGACGTATTATGTTATAACCTCTTTGTGAATCTGACAGCAGTCGAGCAGTCGTTCTGACAACCCTGGATCCCCGCTTTCGAGCTTGTGGATTAAAAATCCTTTTGAAGAAGAACTTTTGAGAAGCCCAAAACTCTCAAAGCCTGAAGAAAACTCCTTAATTGACCTATCTTGCGGTTTCTCTTTGAAGGCAGTTTTCAAGGAAACACCCTTAATTTCCTTCTGGGTGAATAAACGCGCAGAATGACCAGAAATATCTAAATCGGCTTTAAAGTCCTGGATGTTGTTCAACACGACACACTTGTGTGAACATGCTTTTTCTATTTTCCTGTTTTTGTAAAACAAGTACAGAAATAAACTGCGAGTACAAAGTGACTTAAGGTTCATTTAACCAGTTTTAACCCTGATATAGATGTCCACGTCGGTAAACGCCTGTGCTAGAAATCTCACTGTTTGTAAAGTTGGATTTTGATAATAATTAAACCTATTTTTCATTATCTTTGTAATATGTGTGTTGTTTTAATTGTTATTATACATACACACATTGGAATTACTAATTCTTGATTTTGTTCATAGTGCATCCTCTGTACGAAAATTTGCCTTTTTCGTAGGATAAGACAGCCGATACCTTATAGAAGTCATGCAAAATCGCCTTTCTTATCTTAGATATACCCTCATATTATGTGGTCGAATTTTTTTTTTTTAATCTAAAGGTGGATCGTGGACCAATACAGACTGGAAAACCGCTGGTCTAAAGCAAGTTTGAAATACTTTATAATGGAATTCACCACACTATGCACATACTAGTTTTTATCATGATTCCAACCGACAACTCTGCTTCATTTGTCTCTGGCGTTCTAAACATGTGATTTGACAAGCATTGATGAGAGATCTTAGAATTACTTGTTCTGATTGGCTGTTACATATTGTAATAGAGTGGGAAAATGTTTAATAACTGTCGAAGTTGTTTGAAAAATGAAAGAAACATTGTTCCGTAGCTTCTGCTTTTGTGACACTATCAAATTGTTCAACATTTAATGTTGTTACAGTATACAATTTGTCAAAAAAGAACAAATTATAAATTAAAAAAAGTGTTTTAAACACAATATTTTATTATAATGTAGTAAAAGTTTAAAAAAATGTTGAAAGACAGTCGATTAAAATAATTATCTTTTTAAAAAAGAAATAATTTATATTGCCAGTAATGTTGTTATATGAGGATCCCAGAAGTCAATGGGTTTTAGTGACTAAATTGAAAAAAAACGAGCTAAGTGCACAGGCTATCTAGAAGTGAGGCTATTTGTTAGGAGGAAAAGAAATATAAGTGATTTCTAATTATGAGCTATGTTGTAGAGGTCAACTACTTAAGCTTTTTAAACTACTTAACTACTTAACTCTTTAATCTCTACTTAAATTTATATATATATATATATATATATATTGTGCTCCACTTTTCTTTAATTGTTATTGAAAAAAGAGTTAAAAGACCGCTGTAAAATAAGCAAAAGTTTCATACTTTAATCCAGTCAATAACTATTGATGTTTTTACTCTGAACTCAATTTACTCCAAATCTAAATTTTGTCACTTGTATCCCTTGGTTTCTGGGGTCCTGATATGTTTGTTAAAATAAATGGATGTGCAATTTTAAATCCAACTTCCTGTGAAGAAAGAAAACCGATCAGTGTCTTCTTGGGGATCGAACCCACATCTATTCACTTTCAACGTGGCACTTAATAATAAAGATACAGGCGTTTAGCAACCCTGTTACGATTCGATCAATGAACATAAACTTATTTCTGAAGCAATCAACGACGCACACGTTATGCCATATACGATGAGATTTACATACGCTTTTTGGGCAACCGTTTTTGCCCCATGAAAGCGAACGGAATCAAATTTAAAATATTTTTCTTTACAGAATATTGTATTGTCACCTGCATTACGTCACACTACCAAAAATAAGTAAATTGTAGGCCAGAAAAGTGTGTTCAAATTGGATTCCAAGATTGCAACCAAATGGAATAACAAGGCAAGTTAAATAAAAGCGTGTACAAAGATGACACTTCGTACATTATTAACCCCAAACTGAACCCACCCCCAAAAAACAGAAATAGCCTTTTGACTAAAAATTATACCTTTTTTCAATGTACGCGTTTTTTGTTAGTAAAAATAACCTTATCCCAACAAAAAGTTTTCGTTAAAAAAAAGCGCCAATTTCTCTATAATGTTTCGGCGAGAAAAAGTAGTGATATCTGAAGTTCGCACAAGTTAAAAGCCAAACATCCCAAATCTTTCAATGAAAATGGCTTCCTGCGACTTGGCTGTTAATGCCTTCTACAGCATTTCAAAATTAATGACTGGAAATCGCGCATTTATGAATTATTTAAATATTAAAAGTAATATTAGAATGCGAAGGGGCAAATTCTCATAAAGACAATATAAGTAAAAGATTTCTGATAAATACCATTCAGTTTCAACAAACATTAGTTTTAATTACAGATCATTTAGTCCACTTGTGGTTTAATTGCCATTTTGTACGGTCTAAAGCTAAAGTCATTAACGTAAAACCCAAGAAATAAAACAAAATTTACATACTTCAAATCTCACAATATGTTACATTATATTTTATTGTATAATATTGAAATCTTGTGTATTGACGAAAGAGATTTTTTTCGTTTGAACATTTATTATACCCTGTTCCCACTAGAAACTTAAGATATCTTAGATTGCCAATTTTTAAGTGGTACCCTCCCGGAATTGGGTGCTTGTTCACATCGAGAACCTTACCTTAAGATATCTCAGTAGCGTCACTGTGTCTGTGATCTGATCAAAAGTAAAGTATGCGCATGTGCTTAAAATAAAAACTGCCGCAACAGCCAATCAGTAAAAGCGAAGCTTCATAGCCAACGATAGTGACTGGTCGTTCCTGTATCTAGCCGAAGTAAGTCGAAACTTACTGAGAGAGTTTGTGGAACTCTCTCAGAGAGATCGGCTGTTTAAGATATCTTAAGTATCGTAGTGTGAACATAGTATTATAGTTTGTTTGCATACATGAAGAAGTATTCGATTTATAAACTGTTAAAAGCTGTAACTAATTATGTTTTAGCAATTAGGGATATTATCTCCTGAATACAAGTATTTTGTTATTTTTAACTTCTAAACATTTAAATAGACTGAAGTTGTTTAAAGGCTTTTTTCAAATGTGTATTTTATTTCTGCAGTCTGTGCCACAAAATGCCTAAAATAATAAAAAAATGTAGTTGGCATGTAGCTCATTTGTACATATTTTAAAATTTGAAAAACTCTCTCGAAGGCATTAACGGCCAAGTCGCAGGAAGTCATTTTCATTGAAAGATTTGGGATGTTTGGCTTTTAACTTGTGCGAACTTCAGATATCACTACTTTTTCTCGCCGAAACATTAAAGAGAACTTGGCGCCTTTATTATTTTTTTTTACCAAAAACTTTTTGTTGGGATATCACTTCTTTTTGTATGTTTTTTTTTTCAAGTTTGTTATTCTAAACTATATTAATATGAAAAAACTTAAATTTCGGCACTTTCATGTTAGCCGGGAGCAAATCTCCTCATTAGCTATTTTGTTTTTTCGCCAATATCAGTTTTCATTTTTCAGATGTGTAAATTAGAAACAATGCTTTGATTTTCAAATAAAACATTTTGGTTTATGTTATTATTTCTTATTTATTTATTTATTTATTTATTTCTATGTTAAATATTCTATTAAATAAAATGAGGGAAATGCATCTATTTTAATTGAGATGACTGAAAAGTTTATATCTTTAAATGAAAAGAATGCAATATGAACAATGGAGTTGGGAACAGTATTTGGCGAATTGCCACTTGCGCCCGGCTAACATAAAAATACCTAAATTTATTTTACTGAGCTTTACAAATTTATACTTTATTTCTTTTTATATTAAAGTACTAGCCGCCTCTAGCAAGCAGTATTTACCGTATTAATTCCATGTTAAACGTTGCATCATGTTACTGTTATTCATAATTTAATTTACTTGCCCATTCTTTCGCCAAATCGGAAGCTTTTGATAGAGAAATCAAGAACACTTTACGATCATGGAAGCACATCATATATTTTGTGCTGTTATGTATTTCATCTTTCGTGACAAATATCTCTTAACTCACTTATGCATGTTTCCTTAGCAACTACGATTCGTTCTCTAATGCGGAAATTTTTAATCCTATTAAGTAATCTTTTCTAATTGGGCTCACTGCCAATTGTTGTATTTTAACTGATACGACTGGGTACAAGTGAAATGGTTCTTATGAAATCCTTTGACAATATCTGCATTTGCATTAAACCATATTCATTCTAATATCTTTTTGTTTCACGTTAACCTTTTCAATAGACTCGATTACGGAAGAATAGAAGGTCTACCGGCTCACTGCCATGATCCATTTGAAAATCTATCATTCTTCTCATTTGATAGTGTTGAAGAATTAGTCAATGTGCCATGGTTTTAAGATTTTAGCTAATTTTATTCGAAACCTGAAAACTAAAATGCGAGGAACCAGATTATAGATGATTCATTCTAACGTACATATCGATTAACAGGTTACATATTATAGAATTATAATAACCATAAGAAGAACTGGCAGTTTCAATGCTTTAATAGTTTCCGTAAATTCTCTTTATATAATACAGAAGTTTTAACGGTGTAAAGATTAACAACATAGTCACAGTAAATATAATAACAGTACAATATAATAACAATAGCAGAGGTTTTGGGCCGTGACGAAACTATTAGCACTTTGGAAATATTAGTAAGTTATATCATTTAACTATTCAGATGATATGCGGAAAAATAAAAATAGATGGCTCGAATTAATAATTAACTCATTGAAAAATAGCCACTCGCGTCAAATATTCGTCAAGCTTGGAGACATTTAGCAAAGATTTGCCAAATTTGGTAATATATCATGTCAATTCTCAAATTTTGTGACAAAAAATGTTTTGTTTATTCTGACGTCATATTGATGCTTATGTATTATGTATTATACACATACCTATAATATGTATGATGAAAATGTATTACGTATTACATGCATATGCATAATTATGATGCATATGCATAACTTCATTAACATCACTAAAACGCACTTAAACGAATAGTGTTCCATAAATAGTAGGGATAATTGCCATATTGACCAGAGTGCTATTGAGATTAGAATTCTGATATTTATAATAGACCGGGAAGCGCCTGTACACACCATCACCTCATCGAGTTTACAGCTGAAATTTTAGGATTAGTTGAAACTAGATTAGCATATTTAAACGCAACTGGTCTGTTAAGTCATATCTTGGTGTAAACCACCTGAAGACCTAATTTTAGTGGTTAACTGATAGGTTTACTATTGTATTTTCCTGCATCCAAAAGTTTGAAAACATGGAGGAATGAGTGCAGGAAAACACAATCGAAAATCCACCAATTAACTCGTAAAATCGGGTCTGTAGGTAATTTCCATAAAGATATGACTTGGCAGACCAGTTATATTTCAATACGCTAATCGATATTTAACTAATCCTAAAATTTCAGCCGTCAACTCAATGAGGTGATGATCTGTGCAGATGTCTCCCGGTCTTTAATAAAATTTGTTTTAAGGAAGTAAAAGATAGAAAGATGGACAGATAAACTGAAAGATTTGCCTTATTAAGATTTTTGCAAAAGCATATAAAAATTCATTCAGCTTGAAATCATGTAACACCTTTATATCTCAGACTAATTTTCTGTAATCGGGTTTTGGCCACCAACATAGCTATAATTATAATCTTTCTTTTACAGCTTTAAAATTAACAATAAATTAACAGTAAGTAGGCTAATAATACAATATAATAACATTAGCAGCGGGCTTCGGATGCCGCATCCGTCGCACATCGTTAAAGACAGTTTATTAGTTACACATTTCATTTAATTAAAAGGAGATCTTTAAACTTTCATATGGAATTAGGATATTTTTCCACTATAGGGACCTTGGCATTTTTTTTTTTTTAAATCTTGGAGCAATTCGGACTTTAGAAACTAAGATATGTTTCCAAATGATATAAACAACTATGAAAACATGTTTATTAGTTACACATTTCATTTAATTAAAAGGAGATTTTAAAACTTTCATATGGAATTAGGATATTTATCCACTATAGGGACCTTGGCATTTTTTTTAAATCTTGGCGCAATTCGGATTTCAGAAGCTGAGACATGTTTCCAAATGATATAAACAACTATGAAAACAAACCTGATGAACTTTTATGTTATTTATATATGTGTTTATATACATATAAACAACTATGAAAACAAACCTGATGAACTTTTATGTTATTTTTATATGTGTTTATGTACATATAAACATTTTATTTATACATGTATAAAATATTATTTTTTATATACAAATTATTTATGTTGGTGTATAAAAATAAGTGAACGGGTTCCTTACATTACATAAATTGTATACATATGGGAAAAATTGCTTGTGTATCATAAACTATACTGATTAAAATTTTTAGGTATATTTTTTTTTTCTAATTAACAAACATCTTTGGAAAAACATACATATAAAATGTTATTCTGCTTGAAATCACGTGACGCCCTTCAAAACTCTGTAATCGAGTTTTGGCAATCAACATTGGCACAATTGATTGTCTTAAAGAACTGTTTACGGCCAAATGAACACCCCCTGTTTGAAGGGTTTAGAGGCGGAAATTCTGTGTTTTCAGATTTTTCTGGTTAATTGTGCTACAAACCCGACTTACTTGTGAAATTTCATGATTCTACGACTTTTAGAAGTACCTTAGTTATTTGATGATGCGAAGTGAGTCTGTGACAAAAAATCGCTTATTCGGAATCTAATATTTCGAAAACTACTAAATACAGAAACATGAAATCGTGGAACCTTAGCTCAGTTTGACCATACAAACATGTGTATAAAATAAAAAATTCTGTATCTATATCTAAAACGACGTTATGAGTGGGTGAAAAGTATGCCGAAATGGTTCAGGAAAAGGTAGCTTACGGCTTGTGCGAACTTGGCGGACTCACTGCCGTGCTCCTAGATAGAGTCGCCTTTATACGGAAAATTGTACCAATCTCTGCCTAATGTTAAACACTTTTTTAATCATTGTTAATCGAAATAAGTTGCAATGTAGGTGGTTTTTAAGGGTGTATTCGAAAAAATATTTTTCCACCCTCAGAAGCTCGAAATTTTCTAAGACATTTTCAGACACATTTTTAAAAGTAAAAACATGAAACTTGATGAGGTGCTTTTTGAAGAGATGGATAAGAAGCCGTGTGATTTCATTTTTCGCTCAATTAATTAGAATTTGATATTTAAACAATTATTTTTTTAGTATGACCATTTTTTCATCCCCAAATCTAGCACTTCGGATAATTCGGTTAAAAACGCCAACTTTGACAGCATTTTTTACAATATCTTGTGCATTTATCAAAAAATCGACAAGCACGGCACATTATGTAGTTTCTAAATAAGAGAATTTGCCAGTTTGATGCGCTTGAGAGCAAAAATTAATTTAAAAATAAATCAGAAAATAAGCAGTTTGGATTGGAATACACACTTAAAGCATGACTCAAAAACTACTTCGTGAAATATACTGTAAACTTGAATTCCATACTTAAAGCGTATAGAAATCGATTTCTGCAAATATATAAATAAATAAAAAATAATAAAATTCCTATGTCACAATTTATATTATTTTCCAAAATTTATTTCGAAAATATACAATTTTTCGAGTTTATTTTCGAAAAGGAAATTATGAATTCTAACCTAAGAAATGTTTACTGAACTCGATTTTCAGAAGCTTCAAATAAGCGAATTCAAAATTACAGCTCATTAAGTCAAATACTTTGGGAGCTTCAAAAACTACGTGTGTTGAAGTATGTTTTTACAAGTATTTAAGAGCTTTAAAAGTAAATTTTTCACTATGAGTAATATATGAAAAATGAACTGAAAACTCAAATTTTTATGCTTATTCTAAATCTGTGTACCATGGGCAATAAAATGTACATGAAGTTTAAAAATATACATGACACTTAAAATATACATGACATTTAAATACTATGTTAAAAAAAACTTCCCGACGGTTTCGACCAAAACCACATGACCATTCTCAAGGGACTAAAAGAATGAATTTTTAAGGCTCCAACTAACTGTTAGAATTCTCGTTCAAACTGTCGAATTCAAGCCTTCATAAGTTATTTGAACACAGCTTTTAAAGTTTTAAATGTCGTGCATATTTTTAAGTATCATGTATATTTTTAAACTTCACGTATATTTTATTTCCCAGGATACACTGATTGAGCATATGTATAAAAAATTTATTTTTTTTAGCTCATTATTCATATGTTTTTAAACGGTTGAAAAGGAATCTTGCATTAGGAGGTCCAGATTTACCTTCGTAAGTCCTAAACTATTTGAACAAATTCCTTCCCACTTGGTATTCTAAGGTCAAATTTAGAAAAAAAAAAAATGTATTTAAAAGTGGATATTCGTATAGAAGATTTTTGCATTTGGCACAATTTTGGAATGAAAACGACCCCAATGTTCATTTTTTTAACAGAATTTTAAAGAAGACATGATTTCCATTACAAAGGCCATTTTCTTCAACAGAAGAAAGTGTTGTAATCGAAATTTCTTTCGATTTTATGTTGTCGACGTGTCATTCTACCGTCGAAATGTGTATAAAGTTACATAGGCGTAACCAGAGGGGATGCCCTGGGTACCTGGTACCGCACCCCCCACTCCCCGCGCTTGAACAGACGCAAGCACAATTCTTTTAAAAAATCGAAATCTGCGAAAGAAAAAAGATGAAGTGAAAGCAGATTTCAATTAGTTTAGCAAATTAGTTTAGTTCAGAAAACTAACAGCCTAAGTTTTGAAATGTAATGAAAAAAAGAATCCCATGTTCTTTTTTTTCCTTTATTTTTTTTA
Organism: Maratus speciosus; assembly: GCA_963932465.1. Lineage (NCBI taxonomy): Eukaryota > Metazoa > Arthropoda > Arachnida > Araneae > Salticidae > Maratus > Maratus speciosus. The sequence goes on from OZ010790.1 coordinate 43,083,485, forward strand.
GAAAATTATGTTGCTTATCTTTTTTAAAACTAGAATATCTGTATTAGTCATAGTAAGTCAAAAAGGTGTCTTTATAATACCACTTTGACGTCTTTTGTTTGGGTAGATTTTTTTTTTTTTTTTTTTAACGCCGTTCTTTCTATTGCATGCTTCTATGATTTCATAAGAAATTAACGCGAGTTCTTGACGAGGATAGAAACTATTTGTCTCTTTGCTTTTTCAGTTTAAAATCTAGAAAAAAGCAAAAAAAAAAAAAAAAAAAAAAAAAAATTGAAAGGGAATGCAGATGTGAAACGATAATTCCAAAATGCGATTACACGGGGGAAAGAGGAAGGAATGCACAGACCCTACCTCCTTTGAAAAGGAAAAATAATAGCACAGAAAATTCAAATTAATCTGGAGGTTGGTTGGTTGGTTGAATTTCGTGTTTCGCGGTAATTTTTTGACATTTGTAAAAGGAATATGGTTGCAGTCTTTCAAGTCAATATAGTAATTTTTTCCTCTGAAAATTTTTATACGATTTTTAAAGTTTCTTCTCATTTCGCGGCGTTCTTTTGAAAGCAGGAAAAGGAACCCGGTTTCAATCTTTTAGCCCAGTGCAGTAAATTTTGACCAAATTCGCGATTTTATTCTGCGATCATTTCATGATATTTGCAATTTTTTTTCCAAAATCGTTTGACGAAATTCACGTCTTTCTATTCATCTCGAGTTTTTGTCGAAATCCCCACTTTTCACCACCAACCTTTGACAAAATTTGTGTTTTTTACTTTCGATCCTTTGAGGAAATTCGCATTTTTTTAGCGATATTTTGACGAAATTGGTATTTCTTTAGCACGATCCTTCGATGAAATTCGCGTTTTCTTTCTAGGATCTTTTGACGAAATTCGCTTTTTCTTTCTGCGATCCTTTGACAAAATTCTCGTTTTTACCGCGATCCATCCTTTGATGAAATTTATTTTCTGTTGCGGCGGATTGATGAAGCGGATTTTTTTTAATTCATTTGTCGAAATTCGCGATAGTTTTGCGCTACCGATCGAGAAAATTCTTGATATCTTTCCGTACCAATTAACAAAATTCTCTACTCTCTTCCGCGACATTTTGTCGAAATTTGCAAAAAATTTTCCTCAATCGTTTATCGAAATTCGTAATTTTTTTCGCAATCTTTTGACGAAATTCATGCTTATTTTCTGCACTCTTTTATCGAAAATCCCGATAGTTTTTCACGACCGTTTGTAGAAATTCTCAAATTTTTGCGGGACCGATTCACGGATTGACTTGAAAAAATTCCATAAAAGAAATAAAAATAGCGGACTTCAAATAAACTTTTAAATACTCACTGAAGAATTACAGGTCTTTGAAAAAATTTGGAGCGGGGAAATATTGCAGAGCATTTTTTATTATGCGTGACTTTCCTTTTCTGTGCGCAAATTGCGCGATCCCGCACTTTATTTCAAACCCTGTCCCTCAAAGAAAACTTCATTACTAGTGGAGCTTCGTTGGTTTTATTTTATTTATTTATTTTTTTAACGAGCGTAGAATTAAACAATTCTAGGATTGAGGTGGGGACTGCCTTCGGCATAGTACTCCCAAGCAAGCTACATCTTCTGTCTCGAAAGAAGCGAATTTTCAATTAATGCGTTTTTTATTTCGAGCCAAATTAAATTTTCAGCTTCCTTATAAGAACTGATTTGACTTTTTTCCAATTCGAATTTATCCACGGCAAAAGCAAAAATTATTGGAGGGTTTTTTCTGTTTCAAAAAAAGTCAAAAAATTGCCTCAAAGTATGAAAACCACCACTAAAAATAACACTAAAATTCGGAAAAGCTTAAAAAACACAGGGAACGAAATTAACTAACTAGGTGAAAGATTTAAACCGGTTTCCTTTTAGAAATGTTAAAAAAAAAAAAATCCACCTCGAAATGCGAAAAAAACCCTCTAAAAATAACATTAAAAAATTGTTAAAAATTGAAAAATCGCTGTAAGAATCTCGAAAACACTTTATTGAAACGAAGACAAAGTTTATACTGGATAAAATATTGAAATAGGATTCTTTTTTACTAATTTGAAAGAAAATGCCGCAAAATGCGAAAAAATTCGCATAAAACATTAATTGAAAAATTCCAGAAATTGTCTTCGACTTCAGGCATACAGGTCCAGTCAAATCTTACGGCTGTGCGGGCTGTATTGTTTTACAGAGTTCAGCGCACGCGCATACACACAGAGAGACAGACAAGCACCTACCTTTATTATTACAGTCCCATCATGATAGTATAATTTTTATCATATTGATAAAAATTTAGTGTATATTATCATGATCTGCTTTACTTAATATGTTCGACACATTCTCAGGTAAACACATGAAATACCGTAATTTCCGGCCTATAATCCGCGGATCAAACAATTATGTTCGAACCCAGAAATCTTGTTTCACAAAACGTAACTTGTTAAATTGCGATAAATATTTAACTTCAATAATGAAATAAAATTACTGGACCGAAACATGATTGTTTGACCCGCGGATTATAGGTAGAAAAGTACGGTATTGATGAATAATATAATTATTTATAATAATAAAATAATTATTTATATAGACTTTCCTCCAAAATTTCTTGGGTCCCTCAGGTGATCCCTAATAAGTCATGGAGTCGCATTCTGAAAAACTTTCGTGCGTATGTAATGGTGAACCACATCTATTATCTGAGATTTATCATCCTGCAAAATTTCATCTACAATACTATGACTGAGATAATTTTAGATCTCATGCAATTTTAGATCTCATTAGATTTACACACACACACACACACATATATATATGTATATATAATATTTCCCATTAGATTTAGTTTTGATGTTTCGAACCCCTTCTCATCCCTCCTAACGCAAACAAAAATCGCGTTTGAGTCCTTATTAGAAGACATACCACACAACTATACCTTCTAAGATGAAACCTGTATAAAACGGAAATTCCACAGGTTTTAGGAGGTTTCATTTTAACGGGTTTTACCATATAAGATATTGTTTGTATCCAACATGTTTAAGCTAAGAAGTCTGCTTCCCCCCCACCCCCCGGTCAAAAGGCTGGCTACGACTATGAGTTATGTATAGAATTGAACCAAACCTTTTGTGTATCTTTTCAGCTGTAGCAAGCAGGCCCTCCTTGAATTTCGAAATATTCGACCGGAAGGGGCGCTATAATAGCAATTTTTGTGTCATTTTCATTGTTGTACTATCGAAAAGTGTAAGACGTTATGCATAGAATTGAACCAAATGTTTTGTGTATGTTTTGGCAAGCAGGACCTCTTTGATATTCGAAATATTTCGCGGAAACGGGGTTGCTAAAATAGCGATTTTTGTATAATTTTCTCGATTTTTTCGTATTTTTACAATGTGCATTAGTGGCTCCTTCCAGTGACGAGGACTTCGCATTCTGCTATGCCGGCTATTCGCAAACAGTTGGTGGACAACAAAATAACGAAAAACTATTGATTTTAATAAATAGCAAGATGAAGACTAATTCGTTTTTACTCCGATTAATTGATTGAAGCAGAAATTTGAGATGAAAATCAAAGTTGGTACAGTATTAAACATATAATTACTTTTTCAAGTATTAAGATGTATGAGATGGAAGAAAGTTTCGCGATTGGCACATCCAACTAGTTTCTCAAATAATTTTGTAATTATGTTTTTTTTGCGCTGACTGTACATGTACATTATTGCTTTATGCCGTCTGTAAATTCAATCTAACAAAAACATAGCTGTGAAAAAAGGGAGCCAAGTTCTGTAAAGACAATGGCAAGAAAAGAAGTGATATATAAGTGGTTGCCAAGTTCAAATAAAATTCACTCAAACTTACCTACTGAAGTATTATAGCATTTTTTAAATTGTTTAGAAATAAAAATTATTGATAGCATATTAATAATAAATCTAGAACTTCGCAAGTTTTTACTTACGAGTCATTTATTTTTAATAATGACATTATTATATCAAATCTTGTTATTTCATGATTGGAAGCCTTAATTTGAGTGAGCTCCTTCCCCTTGAAGGGCGGTGGGATAAAACATATCCCGCCTAATTTAACTGCAAAATGCCACATTGACACCAGAATTCAGGACTAAAAAGTTTAATTTTATTAAATACGTGAAAAGTAGCTTTTACCCATTTTGAAATAAATTTGTTTTTAAATTCTGGTGTGATTCAATCATTTCAGCATTTCACGAATAAAAGTTATTTGCCCCTGAAAGGGTTAAAGGGGTGCAGTCTCTAGAGTGATGACCAAGAACAAGCGTAAGTATATCTGTCTCTTTGTCAGGCATCTTAGTCTGTTTGCATTGAGGTTTCTGGAGGGTGGGTGCTAGAGTGATAACCAAAGACGAGCGGGAGTGTATCTGTGTATTTATTGGTTTATCAAATCTTTAACATGAGTCATTTGTTTATAATAATAACTATATTAATGTTTTTTGTAATGTCATTGAAATTATTATCAACATCACCATTTTTTAAGACATGAAATTGACAGACATAACATTTATCAAAAACTTGCCAAGTTCTAGATTTATTATTAATATGCTATCAATAATTTTTATTTCTAAACAATTTTAAAAATACTATAATACTTCAGTAGGTAAGTTTGAGTGAATTTTATTTGAACTTGGCACCCACTTAGATATCAGTTCTTTTCTTGCCATTGTCTTTACAGAACTTGGCTCCCTTTTTTCACAGCTATGTTTTTGTTAGATATCATTACTTTTTGTAAAGTTACAATATATTTAGACACTTTACTTAATGCTTTTTAATGTGTTTACATGTGACTATTTTATTCACCAAGCAACATTCAATTTTAATTTAAATTTCCTACAACAAACTATTTGGCTGTCATTTTGCGGCAGAAATCTATATTTTAATACTGCTACATTGAATGCATGTTTTGAAACGAAATGATTCGAAATTTTTATTGATTCTGAAACAACAATTCCTATTAAATTCCTATATTAAATTTTCTTATGAAATTTTCCAATTAAATATCCTATAGCTGGGCCTGCTTTTTTGTACTGAAAGTGAAAAATAAAGTTATATGCTTATGCCACACTATGTATCATTCATCCATGGGTGCTGGCAAAGAGGCATGCAGAGAAAGGTCATTGCCCCTCCCTGGATTTTCAAATTTAATTAACTAAATATCCTTTTCTCTGATGATTTTGAAAATAGCAAGTGGGTAAGTGTGATCACAGATCGCACAGAGGGTTTCGTTTAATATTCCTCTCAAAACACATTATCCTTTTGAAAAATCTGTTAGTTTCACATTTCGCAAACAGGGGCGCACTCTATTCTAAACAAACCTCTATCCGAACGAAACTCCGTTTTACATACTATCCATAGATATATTAGTCGAGGGGATTGAGCCCATAGCACCCGAGATAAGTAGGCACCCCTGGCGGTAAAAAGTGGAACTAAAATATGTAAGGCTATGTTACATAATATGAAAGAGTGGTGAAAGGGGTGTCGGCAAAAGTTGGAAAAGTGCTCCCCGGGTGAAAAGGGCGGAGGTTAGAAAAATTGCTTAAAATACACAAGTTAGAGCCCGGAGGAGTAAATAATATAAGACTTTTTGAAAATTTTATGATTTGTCGTGTGGTCTGGGGTATTCAGCTATACGTATGCAAAAAGTCATGTGTCCAACTTAATTAGGGGCTCTCTTAGAAAGAATTGCTTAAAATACATATGTGGTAGCTCAAAGGGTTAAGCGTAAGACTTTTTCAAGATTTTATGATTTGTCGCCTGGCCTCAGGTGTTCTGCTATAAGTATGCAAAATTTCAAATCTGCAATTTAATAAGGGGCTCAGTTAGAAAGAATTGCTTAAAATACGCATGTGGAAGCCCAAAGGGTTAAATGTACGACTTCTTCAAAATTTTATGATTTCTCGCAATATGGTGTTCAGCTATAAGTATGCAAAATTTCACGCCTCCAATCTAAATAGGGTCTCACTTAGAAAGAATTGTTTAAAATACACATGTGGGAGCCCAAAGGGTTAAATGCACGACTTTTTCAAATTTTATTGTTTGTCGTTTGATGTGAGGTGTTCAGCTATACGTATGTAAAATTTCACGCCTCCAACCTAAATAGGGGCTCACTTAGAAAGAATTGTTTAAAATACACATGTGGGAACCCAAAGGGTTAAATGTACGACTTTTTGAAAATTTTATGATTTGTCGTTTGATATGAGGTCTTCAGCTATAAGTATGCAAAATTTCACGCCTCCAACCTAATTAGGGATCACTGTTTTTGTTTAAAATGCACATATGGGAGCGCAAAGGGTTAAATGTACGACTTTTTCAAAATTTTATGATTTGTCGTTTGATGTGAGGTGGTGAGCTATAAGTATGCAAAATTTCACTCCTGCAACCTAATTAGGGGCTCATTTAGAAAGGATTGTTTAAAATACACATGTGAGACCCCAAAGGGTTAAATTTACAACTTTTTCAAAATTTTATGATTTGTCATTTGATGTGAGGTGTTCAGCTATAAGTATGCAAAATTTCACGCCTCCAACCTAATTAGAGGCTCACATAGAAAGAATTGTTTAAAATACACATGTGGGAGCCCAAAGGGTTAAATGTACCACTTTTTCAAAATTTTTTGATTTGTCGTATGATGTGTGGTGTTCAGCTATAAGTACGCGAAATTCCAAGTCTCTAGCATGTATAGTTTCTGAGGACGGGCTCTGTGACGGACAGAATATCTCACTTTGTTGATTTTCTGTAAGCAAGTAAACCAAGATAAACCCCCAGTAAGTAGATAGGTTTACAATGGAAGTCTATGGGAATTTGGCGAAATATTAGAGATATCACCATGGTGGCGTCACTTTTGACGACTATTTTTGGTCGCCAAATGTGGCGATATATAGCCATGTTGGCGAGAAACTTGGCGGTATTTGGCGACAGAAAAGTGTCCCCTCCTACGGCAAATTAAAATTTCGCCTAGTAGACGTAATGCTAAAGTAAAAATGGACGCCCCTAGGTGGGTAATTCATCAATTTTCACAATTTTTTTATTTTTTTCCTTAGTTTTATAGTGTAAATGAACTTCGCACCGAATTTGATGTCTGTAGCTGCAGTAGATATACGAGATCTTTTTGATGAGTGAGTCAGTCAGTCAGTGGTAAAATTATCGATTATCAGACATTTTCAAATGTCATTATCTCGGAAACTAATTATGCGTTATTTATAAAATTTTGGATTTTAGGTAATTAGGGGGTGGGGAGCCTTACTACACATTTCGTATAACAAGTACGTAGGTCTCATAGATTTTCAGTAGTAGAGCATCGAAATTTCACGAAAACTTCTCGAAATGGTTCGTGTAAATAACACACGGCTGTCAGGCGAACTTGGCTGACACACTGCCGTGTGTCTAGATCAAACTAACATACAATAATTGGAACTAGTGTTTTACATCTTCCCAATCTCTATATAAAATAATGTGAAATGTGAATAAGTATTTTTGTTTATAGTTTGAAAATATACAATAGGAAAATTCTATCTTTAAAAGAGAATTTAGAAATTCTGAAACTAATACAGTTGTGTTCTGCCTAAAATTTTGCATTTAATCGCATCAGTAATACAACATTTCAAATGCTTCAGCTTTTTAAAGCTTTGTTTCTCTCATCACATAAATATTTAACTATAAACTGCCTTTCATTGACAAATATTTGATGTTACATCACTTAAGCGTGTTATATTAATACCATTTAATGAACAAAAATTATGAATAATTGAGTTGAGCAGGCTAAAATGAAATGCATTGTTGATTGAACATTTATGCCGTAATGAAAACAAATTTGGCATCTCATCTGTGTTAATGGAATTTTGCGTTTCATTAGATAGAAATTGATTAAATATGCTTGACTGCGAAAATTTGGCGCAATAAGTATGAGAAATAAATCAGATTATCGCAGAGGAAAACTTGCCGCAGGAAAATAGCGAATTTATTGAAGAAAATAAGCTATTAATAAATATTTCAATTAAATAATTACGGATTATCTGTTAATTATGTAGCACTTAAAAAGAATGGAGCCGCCCCCAAAGTGAGATACGATGTGACAGGGGAAGGGGTGTTAACCTGTTGTGACGACAACATCTCACAATGAAAGCAAATGTGCATTATTTGAGAGAAACATAATAAATTTCAGTCAAAGAATATGTGTTCACTATGTGAAAAGTTGTAGATTTTACATTAATACCTTCTTCTTTAAATTTCAACAGCCTAAAGTAAGAACACGTAAGATCGTGATGGTTTGATTCATGAAAATAGATCAAATGTAATTTTTTTTTTCATAATATTAGCTCTCACTTATTATTTGTACAAAATTTCACGTGGCAGCAGGGTGAAGGATATCTCCCTAGTGTGACAACGTGTGTAACATGAGGAGGGCGAAGTAAGAATGACCCACACAATTTGTGTGAATAATCAATGGATGATAATTTATAATGATGCACTAATGAGGGAATTATTTTAAGTTGTAAGGCGTAAATATGTTTTAAATTATTTATTGCAAAATGAATTCTGTTACTTAAATAAAATGTATAATAAGAATAAAAAAGGGTTAAATATGTCTCAGGGAATAATGCATGGATGATGTCTGTATTTGTTACATAACCCGCGTAGATTATTTCCTACAAGTAAATAACCCCGTCAAAAATGACGGTATGTGAACTAAAGATCTTCAAAACAGCGTTTGGAAGTTTAGATCATGAAGATAGAGCATAGAGGAGAACAATTAAGATGGACATTCAATCACAGGACTTGTACCCAAAAATAATACCCGGTTCGCGGCGCTGATGCTCCCAGCTTTCGCATCATCCTGGCTTAAGCGTGATTTATGCGTAGTTTTAAGTTTCGATTACAGATGGCAGCATCAAATGCCATTAAATATTTTATTATTTTCTTTCTCAGTTTCAAAAATTTCTATATGATTAATAAACATGAATGAATATAAGAAAAACTGCTAGTTGACAAAGGTATAGGCATTTGTTTTTATTTAATTTGTAGTAAAATACAAACTTCTATCAAAATATCTACATTTTCTGCTAACATTTAATCATGAAAATTGTAAGTTAGAAAAATATTTTTCTGACAAAAAAAAAAAAAAAAAAAAAAAAAAAAAAATCATGATGATGATTGATGATGATTTTATGACTTTTGCAATTTGTTAATTAAAAAAATATTATCCATTGATTTCTTATGAAATCAACAAAGATATCCTTCTATATATAAAAAAAAGTTTTGATTTGGAAATGGACCAATGAAAATCTGCGTAGATATTCCGGGTAGAACTCATCCAATTTAAATGCTTAAGCCAAGGCCTCCTTATCGAAATAACAGGCCCCGCAATCGCTAAGTTTCCTTTGTCCGCTGTACACGTGGTTAGAAACCACATGGTTTACCGTGATTAGCGCCATCTAACGTGAGAAACAGAAATATTTTTTACTTTTTTTTTCCATTTGTCTTTTACCATTTTCTTTACGATGTGCTTTGTAGTTTGCAAATGATAGTTGTTAATCTTAAAATTTTCATATGTTCTAGACATTTTATTTAAAAAATGAACTTATTTTACTGTTAAACAAAAAAATGTTTACTGCTGTATTCCGTTATGTAAATAAATGATGATGATAATAATAATAATAATAATAAGCAGGAAAGAAAATTATTTTACCATGAATTTCTCAGTGATATTAGTTATTGAAATAAATGGATAGCATCTAGATCCGGAAAATGTAAAATATTTCATTTTCTCTTTTATATTTTCAAATATGTGATTTATTTTATTTCTGCTATTTCTTTTCTTTTCACAATTAATTTCACCTTACAGTATTAATTTAACATCGCTCCTTCAATTTGTTTCAATGCACAGTCTCATTTATTTATCTATTGGCCTATCATTTGTTTTATTTTTGAAAGTATGGGGGATCATTTCAGTTTAACATATTTTAGATGAAAGCTTCATTGTTTCCATATAAAGATTGTATGTATTAATCTATGGAAAGTTTCATAATTGGTATAACGAGAACGCCGCATTATTCCTCCTCTCCCCTCAAAAATCAACTTTTAACCGTACTGGTTCATTATAAATTGTCATTATTCTCCCCCCCCCCTTTCAAATAAAATATTTAGTTTAAATTTGACATTTTATAGTTAATTTCATATGGCTTTAGTCATCCTCCCCCCCCCCCCCCCCTTCACACCACTGTTAGTTTCACTTTTACTTTTTAAAGTTATTTTTAAATGCAGACATCATTTATCTCGGTTCCTTTTTCTCTCTTTCAAATTCACACTGATAGAAAAAGATCTTAACCGCAGCGTTTTCCGTCGAAATAAAATAAAAGAATAAAATACAAGTGAATGTCTTTTCGCTTTCCAGCCGACGATATGTAATGCATATTTTCCCAGCCTCTGGGCTTGCATTAGTATTCAATTCTCACCCTTGTACTTTGTCGGATACAAACCATATGCCCCTTGCTGACTAATTTGCAGCTGTTGTTATATCTGTAACGTGCATATAAAATCACGTGTTCCTATTTCTTTAAGCCACTCTCACTTACCGCTGGAATGTTATTTATTGTAACCCTAAAGAGCCCGCCATGGCATAGTTTTCAATTGAATGTAAAACTACTGGATTGTTTTGTCTACTCAATTTGATTTTCGCCAAACATCTTACATATGGTTATATAGTGTTCGCCAATCTGTATGTAATAGTAACAAAATCTATCTCACTTTTGCTCCTGACCTCGAGCTATGTAGTCTGCAAATTAAGCCCCGCTGTGGGGCGTCCTCCGTCGGGCAGTTATTGAAACTCCCCCGTTCCGCCATACTGTTCACGGCTCTTCATTAAAGGTGTTTCATAATAAAGATGTAAGTCCTCTAAACTTTTGTGTTGGAGTTTTTTTCCTCTTACTCATATTGTGAACCTGGGCATACGAATACACCGTCACAATTGGCTCCACAGCCAATTGGCATATCTTGGCGGGCATAGTTTGGTGCGCAATTAATTTCCTTGTTTTAACTCACATATGTTATGTAAGTTTTACTAAAATGTATCAAGGTATTTTAGGAAAGTTAAAACACGCATAGATACACAAAAAAACAGACTGAAGTCATAAACACTTAAAAAATTGGAAAAATAAAGTTTAATAATCACTTAAATATATACATGTCCCTCAACTTTCCGCAAATACCGTATTATTGTCATGCTACGATTTTGGTGTTTGTAAATCTTAATTTGAGTATTCTTCCTTAATCAGACCTAGAGCCAATTGGCGTAAGTGTAGTTTGGCGCAAAATTAATTTTATTTTTAAACCGTATACTTGATACCACATTATTCCAGCATCGCGTTTTTGCAGTCACCTTTGACTGTGGAACAGATTACAGAACATTAGCTAATACTACATTATATAATAATAAATCGGTAATTTTCAAGTATAGGGGCCTTGGCGAGAGAAGAAAATTTGGCAACGTAATTTCTGGAAGCATATTCACTGTTTCACATAAAGAAGCAATATATTCCAATATTTGTACAGTTTATTTAATATAAAAAAGGCATTTATCTATTTTATATACAAATATAAACAAATCGTATATAAAAAACAATAATAATATCTAGAAACTAAATTTATGCATGTAAATTCGGCACACATGTCATATTGGCGCGATTTTTTTCTGGCGTAAATGTCATATACGCACCGGATACTTAACTGGCACCAAAGTGTCGTTATTTTGCTTGATATGGTTATCCGGATATAGATGATATGGTACCGAGGTTTTCGCAACATTAGCGTTGGAAAAAAATCGCGCCAATATGGGGCGTATATGACATCTGTGCCGTAAATTCTTATAAAAGAAGCTGATAGTTCATAAGTTTTGTTTTCATAACTGTTAATATCAATCGGCAAAAATCGCTCTTTCCGAAGCCCAAATTGTGCCAAGATTTAAAAAAAAATAACCCGCAAAGTCCTATATACTGAAAATGGTACTTGTTAGTTATTCCGTCAACCAAATTACTTTCGCCAAATTGCAAGATTAAATGCCAATAATGGTTTGCCATAAATTAATTAATTTTAAGATTAAATGCCAATAATGGCCAATAAAACCAATATTTCGACGTTTTATTTGTATTTTTATTAATGTTATACTAATTTATTTGTTTTTTTGTTATTTAAAATAAAAAATTGTGTCAATTTCTAGAACTTGGCGAGTAGTTTGGCGATTTATATAATTTGGCGAAATTGGGCGACGGGATAACTAACAAGTACCCTGAAAAAATATCAATAAATTTTATATTTAAATCTTCATTTTTGATATGTTTCATTTTTTAAAGCCAGATCATAATTGTGCGAAATATTTTTTTTACGCCTTTATTTTACTGGAATTCGAAAAATATTTTATACAATTTTGCCAATAACACAACATTTTCAATTTTTTACTATGCATTCGTTTATGGAGTATTACCAGGAGTATACAGCAGGTGGCGTAACTTACGGGACAAAGTCAGCTAATAAGTTGGCAATTATCGGGGACATTTTCACCCATAGACTTTCTCCGGATTGTCAAGTCTGTTTTATGATAAGGGAGTCTTGGCTTAAGCATGGCCATAGCCTACTATGATATATAACGACCCGCGCATTTCGCCGAAAAAGTAAAGTCGGATCCAACTTCAAACCCTGAACCAAAACACCACAACGTGCTCTTTGTTTACATTTATACCCTGCCCAGATAGAAGCTTGTTTCTCATCGTCGAGGTTTCAGAATCATTGACCGTATTTTCATGTAATAAATTAAATATTTATATTCTTCAATTTCCTTCGATTTAAAAGGCTATTTTACACAAATTGTAGCATTTTAGTGTTGCACATACTTTTAATATTAGCTAAATTATTTATTGTTTACCTTGATCGTTTGGTTCAGTCATGAAAAATGCCGGTTCTGTTATTCTTTTTTGAATGTCCCGTATTTATATAAAAATAGCTTGGTTTCATATACACGTTTTAAAATTAAAATTTGATTTTTATCAAACTACACTTCTCATAACTGACTTGAAGCAGCCATTTTTAATTAATTTACTGTTACCGGTAAAATATTTGTTTTTAATATCGCCAGAACCAAGAAGAAGAAGAAGAAGAAAAAAGCCGATCTTCCTTAAACATTAAATATTCTTATTTTTAATCAGAGAAAGAAATGGTGATCACGGGTTTAAATATCGTTGCAATATTCTATGTTATCCAAGCAATTTTGATTAAATCATGTAAGGGTATTTGTTACTTAATAAATTACATTTATTAATTATTACAAGGAATTTTATGAGTATTTTAATATATTTAAAAAAAATTCTATCAATTTTATTGTTTCAGCAGTGAAAATAGTAAATAAATGGTACTTAGTTATCCCGTCGACCAAAAATCTATCGCCAAACTATAAGATTAAATGCCTATAATGCTTGATCGTAAATGTCACATTCACTTGACTGTAAGCAAGTTACACGTGTTTATGTCATCAAGTGATTTTTATTTCGACGTTTTATTTGTATATTTATTAATGTTATACTAATTTATTTGTTCTTTCGTTATTTAAAATAAAAATTATGTCAATTTGTATAATTTGGCGAGTGTTTTAGCGATTTATATAATTTGGCGAAATTGGTCGACGGGATAACTAAGTGGTACCAAATAAATTTGTGACATTGATGTTTTAGACTAAGCATGTGTTTTTTTATTTATATATTTTTATGTGTGTTGGTTTAACAGTTTTAAAGAGAAACACATTATATTAGTTACTTAAATAAATAGAACTTTAAATTTACATTGATATGGACAGTTTATAATAACCCTTAACAGCTGTATTCGAATTAGCTGTCATTTCTAAGCTTGATTGGAATGTCAGCAGAATTGTAAACGTAACCATGGCGACATGACGTAATTTTGCTGTTTGTTTACATATCTACCCTTCCCAGGTTGTTTCAGTTACGGTCAGAGTCAAATTTCAATTTTGGGCAGGGTATCAGAGTCCTCTGGCGAGCGACTTCATACATTAAACGCAAATCAGTCTGCCTGTAGTAGTATCTAAGTATGCCTTGAGCATGGTCTTTCTTGGTTAATATTAAAAAAACTGTCGTATACAAAAATATGGAAATCGGTGGTATTATAAAGAAATATTTGATAAACACGTTGATACAGACAGTTTTCAAATCGAAGAATTACTTTCAGAGATATTTAATGCTAAAGTTGGACAAAATCGTTTCATTAAAAAAGTTTTATTGGAGCAAAAACTATACATGAGAATTTAATCATTTTTAGATCATTTTATAGGCTATAAGTTCCCGGTGTGCAGATTGCATTTATTTTTTTTTATTTGACTATTTTTTGAGGTTTTATTTCTACTTTAAATTCAAATTTTCAGTATTTCGATAGATATTTTTTACAAATTTAAGAAATGTTATTAATTTAAACTGTTGCCAACTGTATAAACAGCGCAAACAATAATGTTTACTTCAAATTAAAAATTTATTTACACGGGACTATTGTAAACAGAAAAAAAAATTAATTAGAATAAAATGATTACAAGTTAAAAGCAGGAAAATTGCGTCATAAGAACCATATTTACACTGGAATTTTAAGAGAAATAAAATGTTAAAATAAAAAAAATCATTACTATTGGTTAAAACGTGAAAATGGAGTAAATTACGTCATATTTAGAATGGCCAAAAAATATGGCAAAACAATTTAAATTAAAATATATATCTGCGCGAGACATTTATTTGATATTTTGAGATAATATTTTCAACTATTATCGTGAATTCGAAGACAGCGCAAATAATATTTCCTTCTAACAACAAAAGTATTTTCACGTGAATATTAATAAGAGAAATAAAACTTTGGTGTAAATTACGTCAGATTTAAAACGATACATTTAAAATGAATTATTTAAAAGAATTATCTTATAACGCTGTTAAAAAATACCGGGAGACAATGACACTGTTTACCTAATTCATTTTACATTAGCTTATTTTCGAATGTTTAACTAATTTTTTTTAATTAAATACGAAAACAGCCATTATATCTTTTAACAGCAGCAGATATGGTCTTAAAAATCCCCAATCCAAGAAAAACGAATGGAAACCCGTTTACAGAGAAATCGCTACTCTTTTTGTTTTTTAATTTTAATTCAATATTTTTAAAGCCGATCAAATTAGCGTGCTTTTTTGATTTTGGTGTCCCTGAACGGGGGTTGGCGAGCGTAGCTCGTAGGGGGCAGAGCCCCCTAGTTTTGCAAAATATAATTTAAAATAGAGGAATTTGGATTGAAAAATGCCTCCCTTGAAAAAATTAGAATTACATCCCAAATTTTAAATATTGCAGCCTAAAAATTGTATTGCATTTCTAACCAATTCAATACATATGTGTATGTATGTTATAGAAAAAATACATTTAATTCTATAAAATTTGTTTAAAAGTATATTTGCAAATTCATATTACTGAATAAAACACTAATTTTACATATTATTCTTTACCCGATATTATTTCGCAACTTACAAATTATATTTCTACTCAGAAACTAATTTTGAATTATTCTGTAGTGCACAAGTTGAAAATTTTAATGATTTTAATCTACATCATTTCTCAAAGTAAATTGCATATTAAGTATAATGAATTGGAAAAGTAATGTAAAATTGCAACTATTAATTACATTAACATGATTTTCTTTCCTCTAGAAGCTTCCTATGTTAAAACGGTATTATATCCTTATATTTTAATTACAATAAGAATTGATAAGAATTATTCATTTTATTTGCAATGCAAAGCTAATAAAATGCATGAAAATGTATGTTTTCAACAGAAAGCTTTATTGTTTATATTAAATCTCGAGAGATGACGCCAAAACAATATATAGCAACAAAACGTTATACAGTACAAAATATTTCACAGAAATACACTAAACTGAACTTATAATCCTCCCTCCCCTTTTGCCATACTGCTCATAAACGTAAATAAAAGTGAAAAACTCATTTTAAAATATTTAAAGATTTTAATATGCTTTTAAAATATTTTAAGAGTAGAATCGGATATTAACCGTATTTTTTTTAATGAACCGCTCAAAGAGTCTTTCATTTGTTTCTAGAGTTGGAATATCGTTTTTCTGTATGGCAACGGTTGTTTATACGGTAATCTGCTGTTGGTAGCTCGTTATTTTTAATTTATAACTTAAAACGTTATAATTGTATAGTTTTTGAAGGTTTTAGAGAAAAGGTGTGATACAACGTAGATTAAACAAGGGAATTGTTCGATTTATTAATACGGCATCGGAATGCTTAAGCCTAACATGGCCGCGATGGGTTTTTTTTTTTTTTTTCCGAGGATGAGCGCGACCCGGATTCGTTACACCGTGAATTATCCACAGTATTTCTTTCAATAAAAACACACATATATTAATAATATAATAAGACGAAACGCAATATTTCACCTTGATTCAAACATAAAGTATATTACATGAATTTTAAAAAGTTCATTGTTTTACTTAAAAAGTGACTAAAATAAGAAAAAGAAATGTTACAAAAATGCTAATGTTACGAATGCTAATGAGCTATTATATTTTCTAACGTGTTGGACAAAATTTGGGCTAGTAATAGCCATCTCTTCTATTTGATCATTTATAACAGGATTTGGATGAGAAATAAGGTCGATTTGAAAATAAGAATTAAAATATTCTCTAGGCGCCAACTACAGAAGTAGAGAGCATTCCAATAATTGCAGAAATTTCCATTCCACCTAAATAATGCTCAACGGATTCATGCTCGTTTGTTAATTCTTGAACTTTGGGCTTCTCTGCTTGGCACCATGCATGGTTCTGGTTGTTTAAATGCAATCTGACACTGCGTTCCATTATATTTCGTAAAATATACCTTCTTCTGACAGGCCTACCATGGTTTTCCATCTTTGAAATCCGACAGAGTAACGGCTGTCAAAAATGTAATATCAGCAAATTAGAATGCAGTTAAAGAAAGCATGAAGTAGAAGCAATTATTTGTATACAAAGAACAGTGAAAATAAACCAACAATAACGGAGAGCTTTATGTTTTCCAAACAATTTTAATTTCACGTTCAATCAGCAGTTTTTTCATACATTTTTAGTATGTTACGAAAAGCTCTCTCAAAAAAAAGAAAAAAACCTCGTTCTTATTTATAACATTTTATGATGACAGTATCTAAAAGGTTGTACTTTTTTCAAATTAATAAACCAAGAAACATTTATCATTTCAATAATTGAAGTTTTCGTTTCATTGGGTGTATTCATGATAGCGTTATTAAGATAAAATAAATCTCACAAAAAATTGGAAGGGATCAGAAGCGAAGACTTATTTTTTTCCGACCCCGCCGGTCACGCTCACTCTACTAATCTGTAAAACAGGCAGATTGGTCCAGTAGTTTTCTCACAATTTTGAAATTACTTTTGTACTTACGGAGTTTTATACTTCTGTAGATATGTATTTTAAGTGAAATTTATGTATTTTAAATCAAATGAGTAAAAGTTTTATATTTTAACACTAGAAGGGCATTGCAGTCAATTTGACTGCTATCAAATATATATTTGAATAAAAAAAATATAGATTTGCAGCAAAAATTTCTTTATAAAAGACTTAAATAGATATATCACGCAAGATCACATTTTGATGGGAAACCCAGTAGCAGTGCTACTCCTCTCCCGGGATATGAGTACATGTTTATCACATCATAAAGGAAACATGAATATAAGTGTAGCCATAGCGCAAGGCTGAAAATGTTTGAATGGGTAATTCGAGAGTAAGATAAGTTAAAATTTAATATACATAATCCTAAGACTGAAAGATATAATTTAAAAAATAGTAATTTAAAAGTGAGTTTAAGGAAGAATACATGTTTACGCTGCTCCTAACCCGTCATAACTGGACGAAGCAAAATGCTAGAAGTTAAAAAACCTACCTATTCCCTCTAACAAAAAAAGGGCTGTTTTTGTTGCCATATATCTACCCAATATATATAAAATCCTAAAGAAACGAATTCTTGAAACGGATATATGAAACGGCTGAATTGAAACGAGTTTATGAAACGATTCTTTGAAACGACTGATTAAACAACTGATTATATTTCACTGCGATTTCTCCTAAAATATGGAATGATTTGCGATGAATTTAACACCAAAATTCCGCATTGATCCGTAGATCTCAAAACTGGTATTAGAATTTTTAAATTCTAATTAGTTTTCGAAATATTCTTCTTTTTTCTAATTTTAAATACATTTTTTCTAATGATGGCAACTCAAATTTTAATCATAACTGATATATTTTTTTTTCATATTTCAGAAAAGGTTATTATTTTAAACTAATTTGGCGAACAGATTGCCTCGCTTAAATGTATGCTAAGAAAAGTAAGTATGTATGCTACTTTTATTCATAATTCAATTTACTTGAACAATCTTTCGCCAAATCGAAAGATTCTGATAGCGAAATGAATTAAGACGGTATTTTTATGTTAGCCAGACACAGGTGATAAATGCCAAACATTTTTCCCGTCGCATTTTTTTATATTTCATTAATTTCATTTGAAATATAATCCTTTCATTCATTTTTTTTTAAATACAAAAATTCCATTTAAAACTAAAAAATTTAAAATTGATGGCTTTCACTTCTTTCTTAAGAAAAAAAAAAAAAAAAACGAAAAGAAAAATATTAGGCACAGATATCATATACGCACCGGGGTACCTAAATGGCGCCAAAATGGCATTATTTTTACTGACATGGTAACACGGCTATTGTTGTTTATTTAATAATAAATGTTTATTTACTTTTATTTCTTTTTTTAAATTATATAAATTATTTTGTTCTACAGTCATTTCCTTTTTAAAATAATGGAAAATAATTAAAAAATACGGTACTACTTAGTTATTCCGTCGACCAATTTCGCCACATTATATAAATAGCCAAACCACTCGCCAAATTATACAAATTGACATAATTTTTATTTTAAATAACGAAAGAACAAATAAATTAGTATAACATTAATAAATATACAAATAAAACGTCGAAATAAAAACCACTTGATGACGTAAACACGTGTAACTTGCTTAAAGTCAAGTGAATGTGACGTTTACGATCAACCATTATTGGCATTTAATCTTATAGTTTGGCGATAGATTTTTGGTCGACGGGATAACTAAGTAATACCAAAAATGCATATGTAACTGGTATTCGAAAACGAGGTTTTCGCCACATTTTCGTTTAAAAAAAATTACGCCAAACCTGTGGTGCGTATATGACATCTGGCCAAATAAAAAATAATGCAAAAATCCATAACATTT
This sequence comes from Maratus speciosus, assembly GCA_963932465.1. Taxonomy (NCBI): domain Eukaryota; kingdom Metazoa; phylum Arthropoda; class Arachnida; order Araneae; family Salticidae; genus Maratus; species Maratus speciosus. The sequence continues at coordinate 43,102,858 of OZ010790.1, forward strand.
AATTTCAACTTCAAATCTATGTTTTAATTTACCACTCGAAAAATAAAACAAATTCTAACTAACTAGTTGAAAAAAAGCTATTAGCGAGATTTGCACCCGGATAGCGTAACAGTACCAAGAATTCTTTGCGACCATTTCAAATTTTATGTAGTTTTATTCGATAATTTTTTTTTATTGTTTAATCAAAATGGAAAACTTTTGGAACAGATGTCGTATACGGCCCCATATTGGCGCGATTTTTTTCTGACGCCAATGTCATATACGCCTCGGGTTCTTAACTGGCGCCAAAGAATCGTTATTTTGCTTGATATGGTAAGCCGGATGTTGCTGTTTACGCTGTTGATGCGTTCCCCAAATCGGCGTCGGAAAAAAATCGCGCCAATATGACATCTGTGCTAAACTTTCATATGAAAGGCGAAGGGATCAGACCCTATTTGTTTATGGCAGTTGATGACTTGAACTATTATAATATAGATGTAATGATGGCGATAGAATAATATTTGGCGACTTATCACCTGTGCCTGGCTAACATTAAAGTACCAAAATGGCACCTAGAGTATAAAAAGCGAAGTGGTCCACCCGGAACTTGTGATGATAGTCACATAACTTAGGTTATTGTTATAGAGATTGTTTTAAAATACCGGAAGACAAAGACTCTAAATACTTAATTCATTTTATTTTAGCTTCTTTTCAAATGTTCGACTTATCCTCTTTAATCAAAAACGAAAACAACCATTGGATATCTTAAAGCAACTGATTCGCCCTTAAATTTTTGCAATAAAAGGGAATTGAAAGGAGACCCGTTTACAGGGAGATATGTACAACTTTTTTTAGTATAATTCAATCTTCTCTAATATTTTTAAAACACATCAGATTAGCGTGTTTTTAGATTCCGCGGTGTCTGAACGGGGGTTGGCGAGCGTAGCTTGCAGGGGGCAGAGCCCTCTAGTTTTAAATATAAGGATAATATTCAGTTTAGCAAACTTTACCTAAGTAAAGTATCAATAAGAATTAAAAGAGTTTTTTTTTTCTTAAAATTTTTTTATACAAAAGAAAGAAAAGACAAGAAAAAGTATTAGCCGAAGAACACGACTAATCTTGTAATACCGTAGTATAGCCGGGTCTTTTGCGTTTTGAAGGACTGAGAACATCATAGGCGCGAGTTCATAAACAATATCGTTCGGTACTTTGTAAATTTGGCTGTGGAATTTTTTGTTGCGATTAACTAGAGAATATGTTTTAAGATAATTTCTAATAGTAGTAATTCGTAGGTATCGGGAGCCATTACGAATAAATCTGAGTTGTTTATTATGAAATTTAGATAGTTTGCCCATACCAGTTTTACAGACGAACTCCCACACCGGGCAGCCGTAAGTACAAATGGAAAGGACGAAGGCATTGCAGATGGGTAATTTATTATGATAAGAGATATTAGGGACACATAAAAGAGGGGAAAGAGATTTAGAAACCCAGGTGATATTAAGGAGATGTTTATCCAAGGTAAGGCGTTTGTCAAAGATAACCCCCAGGTACTTAACTTCATCCGACCAGGGATTAATATTGTTAATATTAGGTTGAGCAAAAAGTTCTGGGAAATGTTTAATCTGATAGTTACCAGAATTTGTATCATATATAGGAGCAGTGGAGGTATATCTGTGGACGTTCAGGAATTTCGGGTCCAAAATACCTATTGAACAGTATGATTTGCATGTGTTGATCAGGCATTATTGGAGAAAATGTCTAACGATTCTCAAAGCCGTCGATGAGATTAATGAGTGTGAAGGTGCTGGTACGGCGACAAACTTCATACTTCCAGCAAATACGGAATCTGGCAGAAAGTCGTGGACTATGATGGTCTCTACTTTGAAGAATAGTTCTTGTTGCTTTTGTTGTTAATTTGCGCATAACAACGCAACTTTCACACATTTCCCAGAACTTTTTGCTCAACCTAGTACTAAGTCTGTTGGGATAAGTAAAAGAACGAGAGAAGAAAACAGCAGTGGTATTACTTTCATTAAGTTTGACGCGCCACGGATGGCACCAGTCGATGAATAAATTGAGATGGTGTTGAATATTTTAGTAAAGAAAATATGGGTGATGCGCAGTGGGATGATACGTAGCGATAAATTGTGGTGTCGTCTGCATAAAGGGCGAGTAATGTGAGGAGAGTACGTGGTATATAATAAAAATAGAGGTTGAAAAGGGTGGGGCCCAGAATTGAGCCATGAATAATCCCATATAGAATAAAGTGTAATTCAGATGACATGTTTTTATGCGAACAGAATAAGAACGATCGCCAAGGTATAAGTATATTTGATGTATAAGTCCGGACGGAAATTTAAACTGAATTAATTTGAAAATGAGGCCTTCTTTGTGCTAGACTTTATCAAAGGCATTGGCGATGTCTAAAATTATGGCGGCAGTGTGCTTTTTTGTATTGAAGTTATTACTGATGAATTCCACAACGCGCAAAAGCTGCTGTTGCGTAGAGTGTCTAGTTCGGAAGCCAAATTGTTCCGGTGGAAGAATGTTGTGTTCTTGTATGAATTTATTGATTTGCAATCTAATGACGCGTTCAATAATTTTAGATAGAGAGGATAGCATACTGATAGGTCAAAAATTAGTTGGATCTTTAAGATCGTATGCAGGTTTGGGATAGGACAAATGATAGATTTTTTTACCATGGTTTAGGAAAGTAACATAATTTAAGAATAGAGTTTGTGAGTTTAATAATATAAAGAATACAATTTAAAGGAAGTTTTTAAAGAGCATAATTAGACATGTTGTCGTACCCGGGGGAATTAAGATTTTTTGGCTTTTTGAATAATATTGTTAATTACAATAGGCTGGATAGAAGGGAGGGAATGATGGGGAATGGAGAGAAAATTACTGATAGTTTCATTGACAGTATTGTAATGGGTTTGACTAGCAAGGAAAGGATTTGGGGAGAATGGATTTCCATAAGAGTTAGATAAACACTCAGCTTTATCCTTATCAGTATAAGTAGTATTATTATTCGAAATAAGGGGAGGGACGGAGTATAGTTATAGTTTAATTTCTTTTTAACACGGCAATGAGAATTATCCTCGCTAGATAAATTTTCCAGAAAATTTTGCAAACATTTTTGTCTCTTTTTGAATAAGATTTTTAATTTTAGTATTAAGACTATTAACAGCGGTTTTGCAGGTAGGGTCTTTGGTGGATTGATAAATCCCCAGGAGGTCATTGCGTTGATTACAATTGTTGCGGATGTGATTTGGAAGAAAAAAAGTGTTATTATTTTTAAATCTGCTATAGGTAGTAAGTTTTGGGGCATTATTGATAACATTTTCAAGATGAGTGACCTCAATGCCAATGTCAGCATTGCTTTTAATATTTGGATAGGCGGGGCAGGCATTATTAAGGAAATTTTTTAACTTATTCCAGTCATTTTAAGCAGAGGGTAGAGGAGTGATAGGATTGATAAGTGATAGGATTTTAAAAGCAGCAGGTAAGCGATCGAAATTAAGTGCGTTAATGACAGATGTAGTAATATGGAAGGGAATGTATTTTGATATAGCGACATCAATGATAGAAGGACTGTTATTACGAATTCTAGAAATAAGGGTAGGAGTGGTAGGTGCGGGCAGACTAAAATTCTGATGTGAAATTAAGTTATGAAGAGATTTACTTCTTGCTGAAGTTGAAAAGTAATTACAGTATCTATTGTGTGCATTAAAAACAACAGCAATGAAAGCAAATATCACATAAAGATAAGTTAAATAATTAAGCTAAAAAACTTTAAATAAAAATTCTGGAGTAAGTTTTTTTTATATAAAACTCGAGGAAAATTTCCGGTGCTTCTAGTGTTAAATGAAATGTGTGGAATACGAACGAAGATGATCGAACGATCCCCAGATCCCCAGAGTGATGATCCCCAGAATTTCAAGGATGTTTGTTCTGAAAAATCAATTTCAAAATTTAACACACAACATAAAACATTCATAGATAAACAATTAAATTTAAAAAATCAAAAAACCCGACTGCATAAAAAACGAATTAATTAATTATTTCTCATCAATGTGAAACTATATTTTTTTCAATTCCTACTATTAGCTCACACTCTAGCTATATATATCTTGTTCAAATATTCAATCGTTAATAAAATACTTATTATTCATCTAATCAAGCTCAAATAAATTTTTTTTTAAACTTGCAGTGGATGACACTTGATGTTAATCCAGTTTTTTTTCAAATATTAATTCATTAATTAAATTAAATTAATTAATTTTCAATAATCGAGAGATCCCTCTTCTTGATCAAGGTATTTTAAGTCCGAGAAAGCCCTCTTCTTGATCAAGGCATTTTAATCGCCACTCAACAGGAAAGAAGAATGGGAGAAAAAAAATTCTCTTATTGACCTAAGTAGGAATTGACTTACTTTTTTTATATTACTTTTTTATATTACTTACCTATTTTTTTATTTATTTGTATTGATGACTTTTAAGTTGTGTTTAATTGTTAGTTCCTATCTATAAACACTGTTTTGATGAGGTCTGTAGATGTCTATGATGGTTAGAGTTGCAGTAAAGCTAGATATCCTATCTACACAACTTCCAGGTTGTATAATATTTTATCGGAGATTCTGACTGTAAAATAGTCAATGAAACATCTTCTTCATTTTGAAAGACCTATCTAATGATACGCCACTCAATAGGGTGCGTATTTTTTTTCGTCTCTACTGCCATTTTGTATTTTACGGCCGCCATTTTGAATTTATAAAAACAAAACCTAGCCTATAACCATCGGGCCGTAAAGACGAATTGATAGAGACCTCATTCATTAAAGTCCATTTAGCCGTTGGGATGTTTCGAGGGTATAAAGAGATCACATACACAAATACGCGTGAAACACATAACCCTTCTTTTCAGTCGGGTAAAAAAAAAGCATTCGAAGTGTTGTACTCCATGAATCAAATGAAAACACAATATAAAAATGTTTAAATGTATATAACAAACGCAAAAGAATACAGCTATAAATGAACTTATTTTTAATTGGAGGAATAATGTTAAAATACGACAATATTTCCATAATCGGGTTTTTATCATGCTTCAATACGTTTTTTCACACTCATATGACGTTATACTATATTCACCACGTCCTTTATATTTCCAATATGACGTAATATTTTTCCTCTTTCACGTGGAAACCTTGAAATAGAAAAGTTAGGAAGTTATATTCACTTACATTTAAATTCGTCAAACTATTTATTTCATTTTCATTCTTCATGTGAATATCTTGCAATAGAAAAGTTATGACATAATATTCACCTTTTTTTTTTTTTAAATTCGGCAAACTATTTATTTAATTTTCATTTTTAGCGTGGAAATCTTGCAGTAGAAAATTAATATTTGTAGTAAGAATTTGAATGTGTATTTTAATTGTTGGCAAGTGCTATAACGAAAAATGTTTAAATTTGATAAGAAATTGCTGTTAAATTGGTGGTTTTTTATTAATTAAAAATTAACTATAAATTATTACGATTCCGGATTACTTTAGTTGCCTCGGCCGTATTTTAATACAGATGTGCGTATCTTTTCACAATTTTGGCTTCCAAACTGTCGATTTGTATAGAATTACAAAGAGACTGATAGACGAATTTTCATTTTTATATATTAGATTATGTACAAATATAAATAACTTATCTAATACGTGTTAGCAGATGCATTTTTAAATATATATATATAAACCCGTATAATACTTATTCTGTTTTATTTTCATAGTCATTTGACAAAAAATCTCACTTTCTTAACCCCGAATTGTGTTCTTTTTACAAAAGCGCCAAAGTGCATATAACAGCGAATTACCATGAAAAGCATTAAATGCATGGTAATAAGGTACTTAGAGTGCTACATTTACGATCAATCATTGTTGGCATTCAATCTTATAGTTTGGCGATAGATTTTTGGTCGACGGGATGTCTAAGTAGTTCCAAATACTGTACTGCAATTTAATTTCAATTTAACTTAATCTTATCTATTCTACTATTTTAAGATTTTTAACTTCGAACCATAGCACGTTTTCAATTTTTATACCGTCGTATTGGGGAGAAAAAGTACTTTTAAGTGCAATTTGTTTGAAAACTGCATCTCAATTTATTTTTGAAATATTAATTTTTTGTAGTTTTTAGTGCCATTTGTTTAATTATGGCAACTCAAGTACTCCATTTCTGTAGAAAGTAGAGGAAAAATAGTTGGAAAATAGTAATTATACATTTTTGTTGCATTTTTCCCTTAACAACTTAAAAAATAAAATTAAAGTGCTATTTTGAAAAAATATAAATGATTTCTTTTTCAAAATTAAATTTTAAATATCTATATTAATATTACAAACAAATGAGGGCATGTGAATCATGAGATAGCCGATTTCTTTTTTGTAGAGTTTCTTCTATGACGACATCTTTTTTTTTTTTTTTTTTTTTTTGATTTGTGTATTATTCAGCGATAGTGATGTCCTATGCGTACTTTAGTGTAGAAGTTGTTTAAGACTTTATTGTAAATGAAGAATTCTTCAGCGGATGCGGGTGACGCCATTCTGTACAAAATAAAAGCGTGTGTTTTAAGTCTTAAAACTGAAATATGTTTTGTACTATACATATTTATATATTTTATTTTATTTTCATCGAGGGTGACATTAAATTCTGAAAAAACAGACTTTCCGTTTTCTAGTTTCTTTTCAATCTTTGTGCAATTTCGCCTCAAGAAGCGAGATTTGTTGTTAAAAGTTATAAATAGCTATGAAAACAAACCTGATGAACGTTTATGCTTATTTTTACAGGTAAATATGGCACAGATGTCATATACACATCGATGTACCTAATTGGCGCCAAAGTGGTGTTACTTTGCCTGACATAGTAACAAGTGGCGGCTCGTGACTGTCATATTTTTGGTGCACTAAATGCACGGCGGACATTATTATTCTTTTCTTACCATTGTAACGCTCGAACAATACGCACTCCATCATATTTGTTCTCCTTTTCTTTTTTTTTCTTTTCCTTCAAAAGAACTGACAAGCTGAGTAAATTAGACTTTACGAGAAAAAAGAATGTTTACAAAGTGTTGCCGACAAGGCATTTGTGCTATGCTGTATTTTAAATTAACTGAGTTATTTTGTAAATAGTAACATGTAAATAGGATGTAAATATTAAAACTTATTAATCTATGATAAGTTATCCAGTTTTATTTCGTAACATAAGATAGTTTCCACCCTGGATTCTGAATAATATGTTACAGAAGTGGCTCCCCAACGTCTGGCACGAACAGAAGCAAGATATGAAGATAAGTATTATTTTAAATTGTGTTAAACTGCTTTAATAAGAAAATTTAGATACTAAAGTACGAAAATTTATACAAAAGTACTTTTGATTCATCCGGAATCTGTGGATTTTTGAAAATTGTATTTGATTCGTCCAGAATCGAAATATTTTGGAATTGTTCTATTCAGCCAGAATATTATTTTCCTAGAATTGAAATACGAAAAGTCGTCTGCAGCTTCAAGTATTTTAGTATCTGAATTAAATGAAGATATTCATAAGAGAAATAATTCTAATAATTATTTTTGAAAAATAAAAATCGTTTGCTTTATTTTATACATTTATATAGTTGCACTGAGCTATTTATTATGAAGTTGTTATTGTAAATGAGTGCTTGGCATTATTTAATTATTATATGATTGATATTATTGTGTAAGGGAAAAAAAAAAAAAAAAAAAAAAGGCAAATAGTTGGTGTCATTATATTGAGTTTTGAAAGATATTATATGTTATTTATGTTCTATATATGTTAAAAATTACGTATTTTGCTAAGAGTTATTCGTAACACGAATTAAGTTTGAAGTTAGCTAAAACATATTTAGTTCAAATGATGGCGTTTCTTTCAAAGGGTAAGAAAATTGATTTAATCACATTAGCTTCAGAATTAAAAGTAGAAGTAAGTAGCTATGATAAAGTCCTCGAATTACGTGATAAAATTGTAAATAGTGAGGCATTTAAAGATAACATAGATTTTGTACAGGGAATTTATGAAAATATCGTAGAAGAAAGAAAGACTCTTGAGGAAGAGAAGCGTTTAGCCGAAGAAAGAGAATTTGAGCTACAGAAGCTCAGGTTAGAAGCAGGAACAAGAGATGTTGTTGCAAATACAAGCAACCCTCTAGAAACTTCTTCAATACGCGTTGACTTGAAAAAGGTTTTACCCGATTTCAATCCTGAAAAGGATGATATGAATTTATTTTTAATAACTTTTGAGAGGCAAATGAAACTTTTAAAGGTTTCTAAAGAACTGTGGATCACGTATTTAACTGGAGTCCTTCCAAATGAAATCGGTAAATTAATAGCGCGTGAACCGGAAGAAAAATTTGAGGATTATTCTTATATTAAAGATATATTGTTGCAGAGGTTCAAGTTAACTGCAGAAAGGTTTAGAGTTTTGTTTAGTCGACATCCAAAGCGAACCGATATTAGCTCGAAAGAATATTATTTTGAAATTAGAAGCTATTTTGAGGGATGGCTATCTGAATTAAATATAAATTCCTTTGAAAAATTATCGAAATTAATTATTGCTGACCAATTAAAGAAAAAGGTTTCCCCTGATTGTAAAGAACATTATTTAGATCAATGGGAGAATTTAACAGATCCTGTTGAATTAGCTGAAAAGTTAGATTTATATGATAATTTGAGGTCGCACAAAGTAGAAATAAAGAGATCAAATAAAATCAGTGAGGTCGAGAATTCTAATCGCTTTGAAAAAACGCCTTTAGATTTTAAAAGAAATGATTTTGGTAAAATTGGCAATCAAAAAGAGTCCAAGAGAAATAAAATTAATTACCCTTCAAATTTAAATCGACCAATGTTAAGTTGCTATGGTTGTGGAAACCAGGGAGTTATTAAATCCAAGTGTCCAACCTGTTCTCCGAAAAAATGTATCGGTGCACTTTCAATCACTAGAATTTCGTACATGTAATATGCAAACATCACCAACATTATTGGTAAAAATAAGCATAAATGGTCTCTCTGGCACAGCTTGTGCTGACACTGGCGCAACACATTGCGTTGCCAGTGAAGGTTTGTATTCTTTATTAAAAGACCAAGGTGTGAAGTTTGAAAAAACGCAAATGATCGTAGTCTTAGCGGATGGGCTACAAAACACTACCGAAGTTTATAAAACAGAAGTTCATGTTAAAATTGAAGGTCGCGACATTAAAACAACACTTTATGCTCTGCCGAATGCCAGAAATAATCGTACAATTTTAGGAATCGATTTTTTACGCAAAGCAAAAATTGTTTTGGATGTAGTAAATCAAGAATGGTTCTTCGCTGATAGATGTAAGTGGAAGTATAGATTCGCTGAAGATACATATAGACCTCCCAGTGAATTAGCGATAAAATCCGTTGAATTAGACACCGTTTTTCTTAGAGAAGATGAAAGTAGACATCTCACTTCAGAGCAACAAGTTAGGTTGAATGAACTGCTTGAAAAATTTACTAGTAGCTTCCAACTAGGGGAAGAGACTACACCTAAAGTTAAACATTATATTAATACAGGATCACGGATGGGCATAATTTTATCTGATGAAATTGATAGTCCTGCACATGATAGAAAAGGCTATGTAAAAGATTGCCGTAGGAATTTCGATTATAGGGGTAAGAACAGAAATTTTAATAGACCAATTGTTAACAGAAGCAATAATAGATTGGTCAAAAATATGTTAAACAGTCATTTAACCATGGAAATTACAATAAAAATAATTATGAGAAACCTGGTTCAGAGAATTCTTACCAAGATGAATCAGAGATTCCTCAAAATTTTGAGACTAAAGATTCTTTAATATCTCAAGATATGACAGAAAGTGAAGGTTTGGTGATTAGTTCATCGGATATGGTTGAACATAATGATGCATCTGAAACGGTAGAAAGTGCTTCACTTACTTCAAAAGTAAAGTATAATCCAAAATTTTCTCCTAGCTACAAAAATAGAGGCTATTATCACGCTCGAAATAATTATAATTATGATGGCCGACGATCAGGTAGAGGTAGCTATCAGGAGCAAAGAAATTCCCAACCATCACACAGGTATGGTGCACGGCGAACTGCAGATTCGTCTAGCAAATTCGAAAAGAGATATGAAAATGATCTTGGAACTGATGATCAGGATAATTACAAATTGGATTATAGGTCTGGAGGTTACAGACATGACAATGGGTACTATGGAAATCAAAGATCTCCTACTTTTTATACCACTGCCACTAAAGAAAACCCCTTTTCTCCCTTAGGAAATTACCATATATCAGCTTTGTGTCCTTACACGCAAGATGATGGTGGATCTTCTAAAGGCTTTATTCGTCCTAGAGGCAGACCCGGGAAACATCAGACGCCCAGCCAGCAAATATTTACGAAAGGACCACAAAATACGAGAGCCATAGAGGATTTTAGGCACCAGAAAGCATCCCGAAGGAATCCACCCAGGAAATGCACACTGCATCTGAGGGACCAGTAATGCAGTGTGAGGGGAATAGTGTAACGCTCGAACAATACGCACTCCATCATATTTGTTCTCCTTTTCTTTTTTTTTCTTTTCCTTCAAAAGAACTGACAAGCTGAGTAAATTAGACTTTACGAGAAAAAAGAATGTTTACAAAGTGGTTGCCGACAAGGCATTTGTGCTATGCTGTATTTTAAATTAACTGAGTTATTTTGTAAATAGTAACATGTAAATAGGATGTAAATATTAAAACTTATTAATCTATGATAAGTTATCCAGTTTTATTTCGTAACATAAGATAGTTTCCACCCTGGATTCTGAATAATATGTTACACCATTAATTTTTGAAAGAAAGAGATTACCTTGTTTAATGGTGGAATATTCTGCCAACAAATATGGCAAAGATTTCTTTTAAGCAATAGTAGTAAGAGAAGAATAAATTTGTCAGGTATGGATTTAGTGCCCCCCAAAGTGCCCGTCACGAGCCACGACTGATGTAACCATATATGACGCTATTATAAATTGTTTTGTTCAATAATTATATCATTTATTGATCGTTATTTTCTTTTAAAAATAATATAAAATGTTTTGTTTATCACTTTATTTTGTTTTCATATTGAAATAAAAAATAACGTACTATTATATCACGCTATATGTAACTGATATTCGAAAACGACGTTTTCACCAAATTAGCATAAAAAAATCACGCCAAATTCGGTGCGTTTATGACATCTGTGCCATAAATATAAACATTTTACTTATATACAAGGGGGCTCTGCCCCCTGCAAGGTACGCTCGCCAACCCCCGTTCAGACACCGCAGAATCTAAAAGCACGCTAATCTGATCGGTTTTAAAATATTATAGAAGATTGAATTATACTGAAAAAAGCTGTGCAGATCTCCCTGTAAACGCGTTTCTATTCAATTTCCTTTGATTTAAAAAAATTAAGGCCGATTCAGTTGCTGTTAAGACATCCAATTGTTGATTTCGTGTGTGATTAAAGAGGATCAGTTAAACGCTTGAAAAGAAGCTAAAATAAAATGAATTAAGTGTACAGAGTCTTTGTCTCCCGGTATTTTAAAACAATTTCTATAACAATAGCCTAAGTCATGTGACTATCATAAACAGTTCCGGGCGAACCACATCGCTTTTTATATTCCTGGTGCCATTTTGGTACTTTAATGTTAGCCAGGTACAGGTGATAAGTCGCCAAATATTATTCTATCTCCATCATTTAATCTTTATTATAATAGTCCAAGTCACGTAACTGCCATAAATAAATATGCTCTGATCCCTTCGCTTTTCATATGAAAGTTTGGCCCAGATATCATATACGGCCATTGGCGCGATTTTTTTCCGACGCTAATTTGGGGAAAACATCAACAGCATAAACAACAACATCCGGCTTATAAAATCATGCAAAGTAACGATACTATGGCGCCAGTTAAGTACCCGTTGCGTACATGACATTGGTGTCAGAAAAAAATCGCGTCAATATGGGTCCGTATATGACATCTGTGTCGAAAGTTTTCCCTTTTGATTAAAAAATCAATTTTCTTTTTCGAATAAAACTACATAAAAGTTTCCATGGTCGCAAAGAATTCTTGGTACAAGTTGGCGCCCCAACACTGTTACGCTAGCTGGGTGCAAATCTCGCCAATAACTATTTTTCAAGTTGCCAGTTAGCATTTTTTTTTCGAGTGGTAAATCAAAACATTGAAGCTTTGAAGTTGAAATTAAATGTCATCGTTTGTTACAGCACTTAATATTTGGCCAGATACCATATATGCACCGGGTTTGGCGTGAGTTTTTACGAAAATTTGGCGAAAACCTCGTTTTCGAAAAACAGTTACATATGTATTTTTGGTACTACTTAGTTATCCTGTCTACCAAAAATCTATCACAAAACTATAAGATTAAATGCCAACAATGGTTGATCGTAACTGTCACATTCACTTGACTTTAAGCAAGTTACCCATCTTTACGTCCTCAAGTGATTTTTATTTCGACGTTTTATTTGTATATTTATTAATGTTATACTATTTTCTTTGTTCTTTCATTATTTAAAATATAAAAAAAAAATTCAATTTGTATAATTTGGTGAGTGGTTTGGCTATTTGTATAATTTGGCGAAATGGGTCGTTGGAATAACTAAGTAGTACCGTATTTTTAAATTATTTTCTATTATTTTTTATTTTTAAAGGAAAATAACCCAAAAAAATAATTAACTATGGAGCAAAACAATTTATGTAATTTAAAAAAGAAAATAAAGTAAATAAACATTTATTATTAAATAAACAACAATAGCCGGGTTACCATGTCAACCAAAATAATGCCAATTTGGCGCCAATTAGGTACCACGGTGCGTATATGATATCTGTGCCTAATATTTTTCTTTTCATTTCGTTTAAAAAAAAATAAAGAAGTGAAAGCCATTTATTTTAAATGTTTCAGTTGTATTAAATAAAATGATAATGAAATATAAATTGAATTATGAATAAAAGTAACATGATACATTTCTTAGCATACATTTAAGGGAGGTCAAACTTCTTGCCAAATTAGTTTAAAATAGTAACCTTTTCTAAAATCTGAAGAAAAAAAAATATCTGTTTGATTAAAATTTGAGTTACCAGCATTAGAAAAATGTATATAAAATTAGAAAAAAATTAATATTTCGAAAACTAATTCGAATTTAAAAATTCTAATACCAGTTTTGAAATCTGCGGATCAATATTGATTTTTGGTGTTAATTTCATCGCAAAGTAATCCATATTTTAGGAGAAATCGCCGTGAAACATAATCAGTTGTTTAATCAGTCGATTCATGCTTCCGTTTCATATTTCCGTTTCATAAATTCGTTTCATTGGGATTTTAGATATATAGGGTAGATATAATACCATTGCTTTTTATATAAAATTTACTTTTGTTTTTATATAAAAATAGGTAAGTGGCTTGTTAACGCAAAATAAATTTATAAATCTTTAAAAAATTGCATGAGTATATGAAACAATGAATACGTTGCACGAAAATACGCATAAAAAGCTTATTTGTCTCGCCAAACCCATTTTCTCTACCTTGCTAGGGCCCTTATACAGGAAAAGTACTAATTTAATTTTAAAAGACTAAAAAGAAATTAATATAAATGGAAATTATTTTTTTGAAAATCATGTTTTCATTAAAATTCACAAAAATTTAGAAAATATATGTTTTTTAAATGCACTAAATATTAGAAAAGTCTTGAAAAAAAACCTTAAATGCACGGAGTTTAAATTTAATTCGGTGAGTTCAATTATGGAAGATAAATGGATTTAAATGGGAATTTTGCCAAGTTAGCTATCTATCTCCAATTTGGCTTCTTATATAGAAACTCTTTTTCGACAAATTTGGCGATATTTCGCCACGTTGGCCAAAGTTTGGCGATATCGTGGTAACCCTGTCATTAGTACTTTTCAACAAATACTCATTGTTGAAGCTAATGCTGTTTTCTCTATAGAAAATGAAACGTAACCATTAAGTAATTCACCCCATTACTTAATGGTTACGTTTGATTTACGTTTACCCCCCCCCCCACCCACCGTTGCCCCCTTAGGAATCGAATTTTAAAAATTCAACGTCCAATTCATATATTGCCTCAGGAATACATATATATTCCAAATTTCAAAACTCTATGCCAACAAGGAAGTGCAAGGAAAATGAATCACAAGATTTGAGCGCCACAGACAAATATAATTGTAAATTAAAAGACAGAATGTAAAAAAAAAAAATAAAGAAAGAAAATAAGAAGAAATGATGCCATAAAGAAAAATATTTTATTACACATCATATAATTGTTTCTAATTTTCACACGCGAAATATAAAATATGCTTTTGGCGATTAAAAAATGCTATTGAGAAATAATCACAAAATCTCAAATTAAAGTTTTTATGCCTTTTTTTCTTTTAAATGGAAGAATAAACGGATTTATTTTCCTGTTTAATTAAATTTAAATATGTTTTATGGCATTTCAATGTTACTGCGTGCGTATTTTTTTTTTTTTCTCCATGTGTTCAAACCAGCCGCCTATGAAATCATCAACCGGTGAAAGTGACGCACACCAAATTTCTGTGACGTTTGCAGATAAATTGTGCTTTTTATCAGTTTTTTTCTGTATAATTTTTAAACGGTTTGGAACTTATTTTTCATAGTAGGTGCATTCAGTAGGCGACCCTCATAGGTACCTTTTGGTGCAATCAGAAACGAAATCCGACAAACATTTTTTGAGTTATGCTTGACGAAACTTTTTTATTAGGCTTTTTATTTATTAGGGCATGGCGTTAATATCCATTGTAGCTGTATGTGTCGCTGAGTATTAACCTTCGCTTCGCTCAGACAATAATATAGAGTTGCTGCTTCATAGTTGTAATTTGAAATAAAATGCGTTCCTGAAATTTAATTTCGTTGATATTTTTAATATTATACTATGAGTATTGTATTTACGTATACAAAGCATATTTTACTTTTGATAAAATTAACCCTTTTCGGCGTGGAGTAATTCTGTTTATAAACTGATGAAGTAATGGACTGACACTAGAAGTTATAAGCGAATTTGTCAGAAAATATGAACTTACTTATTTTCACGTACATTATATACGGAAAATTTTAATTAAATATTCTTGGTACCCTATGTCAGTTTTGGAATTAAAATTAGGTGTCATTTTTTAAGAACACCGCCCTCGAAAGGGTTAAATTAGCTGAAGAGTTCCATTCTACTTTGTAAAAATATGCTTTTTATCTTCATATAATTGAATAAATAAATATCTTTATCTAATTTTTTAATATATTTAGAATGTACTTTTATAAAGAATAGTGTATTAGGAGAAAATTAGCTATTGCAAATGCTAGTAAAGACAAACAAATATTTTCTAAAAAAATAACTTTTACGTATATGAAATTTTCTTATACAGAATGCTTTCTTTAAAATAATTGTTTATAAAATCTGATTTAAAATTACTCAATTCTGATGTTTAAAGGCATAATTTAATTTTAACAATCAACTAATAATAAATGATTTTCTTAGAAAAAACATTTCAATGAATTTGTAATACATAGCAACTTTAACCCACCCAAACTCCAATATGTCTGAATATATAATCTTTACAACTTTCACTTTCCCACATATAAATTAGAAACTTTCTGTATAAAACAAAATAATCTGTCTTGGAAATGCTGCTCACGTTTACCTCTAAAACAAACAATTTCAAACTCATCAATTCTTATCACATCTATCAATCATTTAGATTATCACCAATCAGATAAAGCGGAATACGACATGAAAGAATAAATAACAATTCGATAACCGGAATGAATAACAATTCCTTATAACGATCTCGAAAACCACATACAACCTAGTTATTCAGAAAAGAAGAAACTGATAAATTGTTTTATTGTATTTCAAATCTGCAATTTCGAAAGAACAATGTTTGCAATATTTGAAGTGAAAGATTTTCTTGGAATTATCTGTTCACGTTAATTTGTAAGCTTATAAAGAAGAGAGTATATATGACGATATGAGTTTCAAAAATCGGTTTATCCAAATTTAAAAAATCGTGTTTTCTCTATGAATCTATTCTATTGGTAAACCTGCAACGAAAAAACACAACAATCTGCAAAAAAAAAAAAAAAAAAACGAATCTTATCCTGAATTTGTACAACTGTAAAATCTTGATTTATAATGAAAACCAATAGACGCAGTCGAGAGCTTTTTTCTTGCGATTTCCCAAAATTAAATTTTCAGGATAAATCGAGTTATTTTTTATCTCACGTCGTCATATGTATATAATTTCCATTAGTGGTAAATTTGTTTCCATCTTGTTGATTAAGTATCATTATTGTTATCTTATTCAATTGAAATCCAAATGTATTTACTTAAGCATTAATCATTCAGTTAACTGCATATAAATGTTTGTTTGTTGTCTCTCCCCCTTAAAACTAACGCATCTTCACTATGAATTAACCTTCTAGCTCCTCTGATGATTCTGTGGGTTATTCATAGTTTCTTATTTTACATACTGGTTTCCTATGTTCATATCTTGTTCATCTTTAGAATTTTA
This sequence comes from Maratus speciosus, assembly GCA_963932465.1. Lineage (NCBI taxonomy): Eukaryota > Metazoa > Arthropoda > Arachnida > Araneae > Salticidae > Maratus > Maratus speciosus. Next base: position 43,119,464 of record OZ010790.1, read on the forward strand.
CCAATTTGTTCATATATTTGTGATTTCATCTTTATTATATATATATATATATATATATATTAGGGTAGAGGTCTGCACGGGCCGGAATTTCCAGGCCCGGGCCCGGCCCGGCCCGGCCCGAAGGAAAGCTATTTTGGCTCGGCCCAGCCCGGCCCGGTGTAAAAATTGAAAGTTCGGCCCGAGCCCGGCCCGGTGTAAAAATTGAAAGTTCGGCCCGAGCCCGGCCCGGCCCGTTTACATTTTTACCTTTCTCGGCCCGGCCCGTACAAAAATCAGTGAAAACAGGCCGGCCCGGTCCGATTAAATTTCTACAAAAAATTTCGTTTTTTCTCGACATACAATTAAGATTCTTTTAATGAATACTACATGCATATTTATGGGAACATTTTACAGTATATTTTAAATTACTATGTGTTCGCAAAATAGAAAACACACAATAGTAAACATTAACGATTACTTACAGTGTTTTAGTCCACGTCTCTACAGACGTTTCAAAATTTAAATAAGGGTTCATTAAAGGATTATTGTAGTTTAGAATAAAGGGTTAAAAAACATGATAACTTTTGAAGCTTATAATAAAAGGTAGATTTGTGAGAATATTTTTGTCATTTTTAAGGCTTTTCTCAAATCCAAAGGAGCTACATTTTGATACATTTGTTAATTCATTTCTTTTCGGAAACGCATGAGATTGGCAGGTATTCTTATTCAGAAACCATGTAAATGCGGTTTTTGTCTTAGATAAAAGTAATATATCTTTCAGAAAATACTGCCAAAGTTAGCGTTTTGAATCGAATTTCCGGAAGCGATAGCACAGGAAAGGAGAAAAACGTACAGTCACGTGACAAGAGTCTCTGTTATCTCTGTACGTAATTTATGAAAAATGGAAACGCTATTCGATCCCAAATGCCTTCGATACTCAGGCCTGTCAATTTTATGCCTTTATAGTTAAAAATGAGTTAGAAAATGTGTCTGAGAGTTTTGCATTGTTGAGCAGTAAATATGAGAACCACCTTAAGGTACATTTCCAAAGATACTGTTAACAGAAGTTCATTATCGCTATTAATACTTTTACAAAACATAATGCCTGTCCTACACATCCTGAGAACGATTAAGACCAGTTCCGTCCCGGCACAAGTCTGCCGAAAAAATTAAACCCGGGATCAGGCATCATGTAACTGTACGATGCCGATCTCTACGATGGACATGTTACATTTCTGTATTGATATTGTTAAACTCGCATCGGCTCGTAACGCACATTTATACTTCTCGAAAAACTCATATTCATTGGAAATGGCCTCGTATTTTATCTGCTACTCTCAAATTCTTATATCGGGCCGATAGTCCCGATTAATTTTTTTATCGGCCCGGCCCGTTTATTTTGTCTGTCACCCTGGCCCGGCCCGTTGAAAAAATTGTCCTAATTCTGCCGGCCCGGCCCGGCCCGGGCCGGGTACGGGCTTAGGGCCAAGCCCGGGCCCGTGCAGACCTCTATATTAGGGTGGTCCTTAAAAAATTAACTTTTAAATTTTTTATGGGGCACCTTCAAATTCTGTTCTATGTATAAAATAAAGACATCCACAAAAATTTCAAAATTTTAAAACATTTTTTAAGGGTCGCTACCGAGGTCTGTATTTTTAAAATAAACGGTCAAGTGCGAGCATTACTCGCGCACAGAGGGTTCCGTAGAATAAATATATGAATTTGTAATTGTATTATAAAAAAAATAATAATAATAAAAAAATAAATAAAAAAATAAAAAAAGTTGCTAAAAGAATACTAAGACTTTTTAAAAAACTATATAACGTAGGGTTGGGCATAACTGTATATATTAGAAAAGTGTAATCGGGTATACCATGAAAGTTCAAAGAGATATATGGAACAATATCAAATATAGATATTCGTATAACTCTTTCTTTAATATTATCCTAATCTGTTTATGATGAACTTAATGCGGTACTGACAATAAAGGCAGTGCATAGTTAAACTTCATTTGGCATTTCATGAAACTAAATTCAGCGTAGTAATAACCTTTATTTCTACAGTGTATCTAAAACAATACCTTTGTTCAAAGTTTAAATTTGGCATTGTGCTAAGCGCGCTTCGAATTGAGGTCTGAAAATTGCAACGCCGCCTTCTTCAGTGCCGCGTTTTTCCAGATAGGTGTTTAATTAACTTTTAAAGTCACTCGAGGCGTATTGAGGGATACAATCACTGCAAACTATCGCGAATCTCACAGTATTTATGCGATTCATTCTAATTAAATATTTCGAGGGCGATGCCCTTAAAAAACGGACACTTAATTTTAATTCCAAAACAGACAAATGGCACCAAGAATATTTAATTAAAATTTTCCTTTTATCATGTACGTGAAAATAATCAAGTTCGCATTTTCTAATAAATTCGTTTATAAATTCTGGTGTCAGTTCATTATTTCATAAGTTTATAAATAGAATTACTCCGTGCCGGAAAGGATTAAGTGGTCGCAGGACTCTTAAATCTTCAAAATTTAAGAAATTTTAATTTTTTTAGATGTTAAACTCCTATCTTTTCTGAATATTTTGATATAATTGTTTCCTTGAAATTCCCATTAGAACAGAAGTTTTGGTTTTTAGAATTATACCCGCTCAATAGCTGAAGCGGCGTTTCCGAAACTTTAAAGTCATTATTTTCCAAATGGCGTTTTTTGGGTTATAACACGCAGGATACCTCAAAAACTTCTGAATATTTTTTCATGAAATTTTCAAAACATATATTCCATGTTATTCTGTATAAATTGAACCTCAAAATTTTGTACAAGCGAAATGCAGCATTGCATTAAAAATATTTATTATTCAATAAACTTTCCTACTCGTTTGAAGAAGGTTTTATTAGAAAATTAATTCCGGAGAGCGCATTGTTTCTCATACTTGTAAACTAAGCTTAGATTTTTTTTTTAAATCCCGCTAAATTTTAAATGTTTAAACCCCTTGGTGCCTTTCTAGGCAATGAATTTAACTGTGATGACAAATTAAGAATGACGGTCCCTGTCCTGTCCAGATACTCTCAAAGAAATAGGTAAATTAATGAAATCGTCTTTATTTGTTCCTGTCAAAATAAATAAATAAATAAATAAATAAATAAATAAATAAATACATTTATTTACTGAATTTCGAAAGGACTTGGAAATAAAAGTTATAAAAGGTAATAACGTAAAATCAAAGTAAACGTCAATGTATTCATTTTTTAATCTCTTCAGTAATTAACTTATGTGATTAACTTTTGTTTTGATACTTAAATTTTAATATTTTTTCCTAATGTGAAAAATATATTTTAGTAACATTAATTGTTACCTTTTTTCCACAATTAAAATCTAAATTTAAACATGACCTCCATTAAGAGACCACCTCTCGGAGCGACCATTTTTTATTGGAACGGAACGTGGTGACTTTAGGGAGGTTTTACTATACATGAAATACAAAGAAAATCGTAAGCTAATGTTAAACTTATGGGAGCGTTCTTTTCAAATTTCTGAAAGTGAAAGTAACGTTATAAAAAAAAAGAAAAAAAATCTTCAAATTACAATCCGCAAAGTTTTATTTTTTTCTTCTTCTTCTTTTTTTTTTCCTTTTTGAGAACTTTTACCAAATACATTTCTTTAAAAAGTCTTCGTTATAATGAATTATAAAAATTATTTAATACAGTTTTAATTAAAATGTTATTTTAAACAACCTATGCTGATGTACGTTTTTTTGGATGAAAAGGCATTTTTTCTTTTGTGAATTTATGTCATTTTCACCAACAGAATTGTCTATGCGTTTGAGATTAGTGCATCATTTCCATCAATTATTTTGAAATGTTTTGTTTTCAGTTTTATTGATTACTTATTTTGATTTCAAGGAATAGAAGAAAAGAAATTTAGAAATAAACTAATAAATTTTGGGAACTTTATGTGCAAGCTAAAGTTTATTGAAAATGTCAACATACTGACGCAGTCACACTAACTTGTTTTAGTTCCATATATGAAAATGATCTTTTTTTTTTTTTTTTTTTTTTTTTTTTTTAATGATGTCAGTTTCATCATCCGAAGTAATCTAAAATCTAAGATTAGGCCACCTTTTAAGGACTTTATCGAAAAAATATGTCTCTCCGACTAACAGAACTGAACTTTTACACATTTACGGACACATTTTTAAACCCAAAAGCATGTCATTTGCAGGCCTGACTATTGAAGAAATTTGGAATCGAATAGTGTTTACCAATTTTTGATCAATGAGCTACTTATATATTTATAAGCGATTGGTTCCACGTGACGACAAGTTTTCTTTAACAGTATTTTCTAAATGATCTTTTGCTTTTATTAAAAAATGAAAAACATTCGATTGCATAGTACCTGCATGAAAGCACCTGACAATTTCATGTATTACAACATTCCTTTAAATATGACTTCATTTTCATTTGTGGAATATCATTCAATCTAATATAATCAGATTTTATTTTTTGAAACAACGCAAATTACCATACTTAATAATCCGGCGAGGTTTGGACAGGGTTTTGAGGATTTAGCTCGTAATGGGCACAGCCTCTGGTACATTAAGAAAATAAATGCTTTGAAATATTGTTTAAGAGAAAACTTTCTTAAAACTTGTTAAATTAATAAAACTTTAAATTTTGTGTTTTTCTCGGTGGATTAAAATAAATGAATGAAATTTTCTTTTATTCTAAAAAAAATACATATATTTTTTTTAATCTAAGGGAACTTTTTCTAAAACCAAAATTGATTTTTAAGAAATAATTCCATTTCAGCTTTTAAAGGAGTTTATTATACAGTGAAACCTCCTGTGTGACCACTTCCATTAAAAGACCATCCCCATTAAGCGACCACCTTCCTGAACGACCATTTTTTATGGAACGAAATTTATTTCCATAGGCTCAATACTAAGGTTACCTCCATTCAGCGACCATCCCAGTTGAACTATCTACATGAGCGACCCATTTCTTTGAAGGAAATGAGACAAATTACGTTTTTTCCTGGTCGCTTGAAGAAGGTTTTATTAGAAAAAAAGTCCTTCCGGTCAGTGCCGGGAGGAAGAGGTCGCTTTCATATTCCTTACTTTAAAAAAGCCAACTTATATTATTCAAACACACGAAGCTCAATTAAGTGGAAACCAAATGTAGGAGATTCAATACTAATTTTTATCAATACTAAATCATTATGAATGAGAATTTCGCGAAATTAGTCAGCTTTATCCAAGCTGCTTTTATTTAAAGTAACTTATATTTGGCTGCCAAATTCGGCGATTTCTTAAAGTGCCTGCCATTTTAAGACAACATGGTGGATGAGGCTAACCCGTGAACTTGGTCGAGACCTTAGTAATTGCTGTGCAAATGCTCACTCACATCGGAATCGGTTGATATATACGAGTGCTGTCGCAGGCAAAAAATCAGATTTTTCAAAATGTCACCCACGTTAGAAATTGAAACTGCTATATCTGAGCCATTTTTTAAGATAAAGACAAACAAAAAATGCTCCTGAATCCTTATATCAAGGTCGAATACTTAAGAAAGAAACCTTTTTTAATTTCTAATTTTTTTGCACCTCATTTTAAATATATATTTTTTTAATTTAATGGCCGCCATTTTGAAACAAGATGGCTGATGAAGCTGGCCAGCGAACTTGGTCGAGATATTGATGTATACTATCCACATGCCTTCTTCCATCGAAATAGGTGGTGTCGTGTGGTATCGCGAGACAAATACAAGATCGTTTCAAAGTGTTAGCCATGATAGAAATTCAAAGTGCTATAATTCAACCACTTTTTAAGATATAAACAAAAGAACAAATTTTCAGAAACAAAAAATGCTCCAAAATCTTTGTATCAAGGCCAAACACATAAAAAAAATCTTTTTCATTTTCCAATTCTTTAATACCTCATTTTAAATTTTAAATTACATTTTTTTTTTTAAAATGGCAACCTTTTTGAAACAAGATGGCGAATGACGTTGGCCAACGATCTCGGTCGAGACATTGGTATGTACTATGTACAGACCAAGTTACATTCAAATCGGTTCATAAATACGTCTGTTATCGCGTGACAAATATCAGGTCGTTTTAAAATGTCAGCCACAATAGAAATTCAAAATGTTATAACTCAGCCATTTATTTAGATATAGACGAAACAAAACCTGTTCCGTAATCTTTGTATTAAGGTAAGTAAGTAAGTAAGCACCCACCCTGGGAACCCGCAAACACATACGAAAAAACTCTTTTTCATTTTCCAATTTTTTGGTATCTCATTTTAAATTTAATTTTTTTTTAATTTTTTTAAATGGCCGCCATTTTGAAACAAGGTGGCTGATGAAGCTGGCCAACGAACTCGGTTGAGTTATTTGTATATACTATGTACACACCAAGGTACATCCAAATCGGTTCATAAATACGTCTGTTATCACGTGGCAAAAATCAGGGCGTTTCAAAATGTCAGCCACACTAGAAATTCAAAATGCTATAACTCAGCCATTTTTTAAGATATAGACGAAACAAAAACTGCTCCCGAATCTTTTTATCGAGGTCAAACACTTAAGAAAAAAGTATTTTTTCAATTTTCAATTTTTTGGTACCACATTTCAAATTTAAATTTTTCTTAAAATTTTAAATGGCCGCCATTTTTAAACAAAATGGCGGATGAAGCTGGTCAACGAACTCGGTCGAGACATTGGTCTGTACTATGTATAAAGGAAGTTACATCCAAATCGGTTCATAAATACGCCTTTTATCGCGTGACAAAATTCAGGACGTTTCAAAATGTCAGTTTCGCTAGAAATTCAAAATGCTATAACTCAGCCATTTTTTAAGATATAGACGAAACAAAAACTGCTACGGAGTCTTTGTATAAAGGTCAAATACATAAGAAAAAAATATTTTTCCATTTTCAATTTTTTGGTACCACATTTCAAATTTTAAAATTTTTTTTAAATTTTTAAATGGCCGCCATTTTGAAACAAAATGGCGGATGAAGCTGGCCAACGAACTCGGTCGAGACATTGGTATGTACTATGTACACACCGAATTACATCCAAATCGGTTCATAAATACGAGAGTTACAGTGTGACATAGGTCATATATATATATATATATATATATATATATCAATTTTGAACGGAGGGTGGTTTCGTGGTCTGGGGGTCATGATCGATGAAAATATACCAAAATTTTTTGAAATCGCTTTCCATTGAACGGCTGCAATAGGTAGCTTTTTGTAAAGAAAGCTACCTAATAATTCCGGAGAGCACATTATTTCTCAAACTTCTAAGCTAAGTTTAGATTTTTTTTTTTCATTTCTCTAAATTTTAAATGTTTAAACCCCTTTGTGCCTTTTTAGGCAATGAATTTAATTCTGATGACAAATTAAAAATGACCGTCCCTGCCCTATTTTGTCAGGAAACTCTCAAAGAAATAGATAAATTAATAAAATCGTCATTAATTATTCCTGTCAAAAAAGCATTTATTTACTGAACTTCGAAAGGACTTGGAAATAAAAGTTATAAAGTATAAAACCGTATAATCAAAGTAAACGCCAATGTATTCATTTTTTAAACTCTTCAGTAATTAACTTATGTAATTAACTTTTGTTTTGATACTTAAATTTTCATATATTTTCCTAATGTGAAAAATAAATTTTAGAACATTAATTATTACATTTTTTCTACAATTAAAATTAAAATTTAAACATGACCTCCATTAAGAGGCCACCTCTCGGAGCGACCAATTTTTATTGGAACGGAACGTGGTCACTTTAGGGAGGTTTTACTGTAATTGTCTCTGAAAGGAAATAAAGTTAATATTTGACAATTATTTAGTTATTTACTAGGAAAGAACCGAACTGAATAGATAGATACACACATATTCAAATAATAATAATTAAACAAGATTTTCCTTTTCTTTTTTACATTTTACTCTTGCCGGTTTATAAAGGACGTTTTAAATTGCGCTGGCAAGCAATATCTACATCTTACTTTTAAGAATATACAAGGTGTTTTTAAACTAATGGAATAAACTTTCAGGTGTACTCGTGGAGATAAATAAATCATAATTCACTTGTTTAGTAAAAAATGCATTATGCTTCACTAAACATTTTAGTTCACATATTTAACAATAATGAAGACTCTTTCGCGAGACTTTGATCATATTAACTTTGCTTTGTATAAACGACGCTATTGGTAGTGCCCTGACTTTTGGCTAGTGAAATCCTGCACAATGTCATCTACATTCCGTTTAAATGTACTAGTTTTCTAAATAATATTTTTCAGTGACCAACTACGCGAAATTTTCCGGCACATTCACAGAGTCTCTTTTCACGTAAAAGCGTGAAACTGGGCAAGAACGCAAGTGATTTGGAATCAAATTTTATTTTTCATTAATATATATATATATATATATATATATATTTAATCGAGTTACAGATGTTTACTCTCTTATAACAACTTTTGTTGGTAAATTCCGTTCAAATCGAAAACTTTGACACCCTTTTCTGGCACTTTGTTTGCCTTTATAAGAAAAGGAAAAACGATATTAGATTTCGTAATTTTTTTTTTTTTAAACGCTCTTGCCAGTTTCGTGCTGTTAATAATAAAAACGTATTTATGACTGCCTCAGCAATTATCCAATTTGAATTTCTACATGTTAGTTTAAATTAAAGATTGACCGAAACAAGTTTTTAAGACCTACCAGAAACTGAAACCGAATTTTGGTAATCTTTCTATTTTCAGCCGAAAACGAAAATGTTCAATTTTTAAAAAGTAATTAATACATACATAATTATCTATTAATTATACGTGTAATTATTATACGCGTTGCCCTAGTTGGCTCTTTGTGCCTCTAGCCAAAACTTTTTATTTCCATATAAAATAAAATATAACTAGCAAAAGCCCTGCTTTGTTTGGATTCGCGAAGCATTATTTCTACCCTAAATATATAAAATCGTAATGAAACGAACAGATGAAACTACTTTATGAAACAATTGTATAAGCAACTGATTATGTTTTACGACGATTTCTCCTAAAATGTGGATGGAGTTAACACCAAAAATCCGTATTGGTCTGCAGATCTAAAACTGGTATTAGAATTTTAAAATTCGAATTAATTTTCGAGATATTAATTTTTTGCTAATTTTAAACACTTTTCTCTAATGATGGCAACTCATATTCTAATCATAACAGATATTTTTTTCATATTTTATAAAAGGTTATCATTTTAAACTAATTTGGCCTCTCTTAAATGTATGCTAAGAAATGCATCATGTTACTTTTATTCATAATTCAATTTACTTGAACAATCTTTCTTTAAATCGGAAGATTCTAATAGAGAAATCAAGAACTCAAAAACATTTCTCCCATCGGATTTTTTTTTTTTTTTTTTTTTTTTTTTTTTTTTGTATTTCATTATCATTTTATTTAAAATACAAAATTTTTATTTAAAACTGAAACATTTAAAGTTAATGGCTTTCACTTTTTTTTTCTTTTTAACAAAAGGAAAAGAAAAATATTAGGCACAGATGTCATATACGCACTGGGGTACCTAATTGGTGCCAAAATGGCGTTATTTTACCTGGCATTGAAACCTGGTTATTGTTGCTTATTTATTAATAAATGTTTATTTGCATTTATTTTCTTTTTATTCAAATAAAAGTTATAAATTGTTTTGTTCTATATTTATTAATTAAACTATTTTTTATTTATTGTTATTTCATTTTAAAAATAATAGAAAATAATTTAAAAATATATATGTAATTGGTTTTCAAAAACGAGGTTTTCGCCAAATTGTCGTAAAAACCCGGTGCGTATATGACATCTGTGCCAAATCACTACAATAATAGCCTAAATCATGTGACTGTCATCAACAGTTCCGTGTTGAACGCTTCGCTTTTTATATGCCAATCGGTCCTTTAATGTTAGCCGGGCGCAGGTGGTAAATCGCAAAATATTGTCCCATCTCCATCATTTCATCTATATTATAATAGTCCAAGTCATGTGACTGTCATAAACAATTACGGGCTGACCCATTCGCCTTTCATATGCAAGGTGGCTATTTTTAATCAAAATTATTTTTTGGAGTTCTACATAAAATTTACCGTGATCGCAAAGAATTCTCGGTACTTTTATGTTAGCCGGGAGCAAATTTCGCCAATAGCATTTTCTAAGACTCCAGTTAGCAATTTTTTTACTTCGCATGTGGTAAATTAAAGCAATGCTTTGATGTTGAAATTAAATGTCATGGTTTATGGTATTATTTTCCTTTTTCTGTTATTTTTATCTTTTTATTTATTTTTATTTTTTATGAAATAATGGAAAGTCATGAATTTTAAATGTTTCAGTTTAAAATTAAAGTGTTTCAAATAAAATGAGTGAAAGGTTTATATTTTTAATGAAATACGAAAATATGCGACGATAACATTGTTTGGCCATTTATCATCTGCGCTCAGCTAACACAAAAATACAGAGTTCTCGATTTTTCTAACGAAATCTCCCGATTTGGTAAAGGATTAAGATAGTAAATTAAAATATGAATAAGAGCAACATGATACAAAGCTTACCACATATTTAAGGAAGACCAAATTGGTCGCCGAGGGCGGCTAGTATTAAATAATGCAACAAATCATGGCATTTAATTTAAACTTCAAAGCAATGTTTTAATGGTACTACTTAGTTATCCCGTCGACCAATTTCGCCAAATTATATAAATCTCCAAACCACTCGCCAAATTATACAAATTAACATAATATTTATTTTAAATAACGAAAGAACAAATAAATTAGTATAGCACTAATAAAAATACAAATAAAACGTCAAAATAAAAATCATTTGATGGCGTAAACACGTGTAACTTCCTTAAAGTCAAGTGAATGTGACATTTCCGATCAACCATTATCGGCATTTAATCTTATAGTTTGGCGATGGATTTTTGGTCGACGGGATAACCAAGTAGTACCGTTTTAATTTACCACTCACAAAAAAAAAAAAAAAAAAAAAAAAAAAAATGCTAACTGGAGAGTTAAAAAAAAAAAAAAAAAAAAAAAAAAAAAAAAAAAAAAGCCATTGGCGAGATTTTCCCCGGCTAACATAAAAGTACTAAGAATTCTTTGTGATCATGGCAACTTTTATGTAGTTTTATTCGAAAAATTAATTTTGATTATTTAATTAGATAGTTTACAAAAGCAGAAAAAATGGAAAATGTGAAAGCTTTCTTTCAGAAAATATGTTTTTTGAAATAGCAAATATCATTCTTATTAAAAAAAGAAGATAAGATATATAATTTCCTTTCTTTGTAACACCGTACGCGCCGCTGCTATGGTTTATCCTTCAGAAAATACAGAACGGTTCCCATTTCTGTGCTTGGAAAAACTACATCTTTAAAGGACATTAGTAGAAATCATCATAAGACGGTAAGAATGTCGAAAATTAAAATTCGTTCACTATCTTTTATTAAGGTTTTTTAATTACTATCTTTGATAAATTTGAAAAAACCCGAGTGCCATTAACAATCGGAGTATCTTCGTCTATCCTTATTCAAATTTCCAGACGTGTGTGTGTAATAAATTTCCCAAAGGCTTTAATAAGAAAAACAACTAAGAAAAAATCATACGTCAAGCATACATTACGAAACACATTCCAACACATTCAGAATAATGTAACAAAACTACACCGTTTAAAAAATTAAAATATTACGTCTAATTCAACCATATGGAAACGCATGATACATTTCAAAACCCAATTTCAGCTGCTACCATACACAATCGGAAAATTATGCGAATTTCTTCAGAAGCCCTGTATACGACATATAGATTTGAAACTAGTAACTACATGCAAGCCAAAATTTAGCTCACTTAAGATATACATATAATTCAGTCGAAAATTAACCTTCAGCAATAATATAGAGAATGGTATAATAAGAAGAACGGTAAGTGAATACTTTTGTGCAGCCCTGTATTTGAGGTATACAATTTATATATGACGAGAAAGATGTAAAAAATTAATTAAATTTAAAGGTGCATACCGAATTTTAAACTGTACACTCCAGCAATTATGACTCAAAAACAGTACTGTACTGTAACCGATTTCTTTTGTGTGTCCCTATAAATGAATTAAAAAATGCTATGAATGTCCTGTTCTAACGTGATCATAGGGAAATTCAAAGATTTATATATGTTTTAATACATTTGAAATAGCCTAATGTTATTAAAATACTCTGCAAACGATTTTTCCCCATATAACATAATGTAATGGAATACTTTTGAACGCTCCTGTAAATGAACGACTAATCCTACATACTACAATACCAAACATGCTTTGGTGACCCTAAATAACCTTTATCAATTTCATGAAAATCCGAATATATTTACGGGAGTTAGAACGTGGGCAAACGGACTGACGGACAGACTGCCAGACAAACCGAACGCATAAACACTTTGCAACTTTGTTGGAAAGTGTTAAAAACAGACACACATTTTCTTTATTGCTATGAATTATGTTGAGAGCAGTTTGAGTATAAAATTAATCAACTTCAACCGTCATGTACATGTACACTCTGTCGTTGCAAATCAATGGTATGTCGACGCAAATCAATGGTATAAGTGGAATCCCTCTATGCCCCACCAGTGGCTGAGAGGTTCTGCTCTCGAAGCTGGTAGACGGGAGGTGCTGGGTTCGAACCCAATCGCGCCCGTCGGCCCAATCGTTCGGAGTTTTCGTGGTTTTCTTCGAACCTTGGATTTCCAAGCGTTAATACGGGTTAGGTTCCCTTAGAAAGACCCCCACGAAGGGCACTCCCCCCTGGGCCTATATCCCTCGTGCAGATAATTGGCCGTCATAAATACAACCAACCCTCTATGATGCAGAAATCCAATCTAAAGAGAAAAAGAAAATATCATAAATGTAAGAAGCTATTTAATCACAACAACAACCAATTATTTGACCCGTACCAAATGACATTATTTGATTCGAACCAGAAATGTCTTCAAAAAATAAACGCATAAATTCCACAGAACAATTACACCGGGAGAACGGCAGCAGAGACAATCGCTTCATCGAGTTCACGGATGAAATTCTAGGATTTGTTAAATCTCGATTCGCATATTTTAACGTAATTGATCTGCCAAGTCACATCTTGGTGGAAAACATCTGAAAACCCGATTTTAGCGGTTGACTCGTAGGTTTAAAATTGTTTTTTCCTGCTCCCAGTCCTCCATATTTTCATACCTTTGGGTTCAGGAAAACACAATGTTAAACCTACGAGTCAACCGTTCTAAAATCGGGTTTTCATGTGTTTTTCACCAAGATTTGACTTGGCAGATTCATTGCTTTAAAATATGCGAATCGAAATTTAACTAATCCTAGAATTTCATCCGTGAACTCGATGAGGTGATTGTCTGTGCTGCCGGTTCCCCTCTATGTGTTACACAAAAAAGTTAAATAATTCTAAATAAAAATTCTGGTATAGAATTTATTTATAAAACTTGAGTAAATTTCCCAGTATACGTAGTGTTAAATTTTGCTATATATACTTTTAAATTTTGAATTTAATAAATCATACTTTCTTCAGCAATTCTTATAAATTAATCTTCTTTTGTTGGATAAAACTTTGGAATGTATTTTGTAATTAATGTGCAGATTATTTTTAATTAAACGTTTATTCAACTGTACCCTTAAAAACCTCTTAGGAAATGAAAGGAAATTAATTTTCAATGCTCTTTAATCTAAAACAAACAAGTTGAAGCTCCTTTATAAATAAATTGAAAACGAATTGAGTTTTATTATGCCGAATATAAAATTTTATTCTAGTTTATATTTATTAGTGATAAATAACATATAAATCAATATCCATTAATTGGACATACATCCCAAAATGTGTATAATTAATCTTAAAAAAACAAACACGATATTAATTATCTAAAACTTATATACATGCTTTTAAGAAACACATTTCTTCCTAAATAAAACAGGCTATAAAAATTAATTAAGAAATATTGCCTTAATAAATGTCGTTATTTATAAAAAGTGTTATTTATGCGAAATATATTTATTGATTATATCTAAATGTGCAGTGTGCTCTATAAAAAGTCTAAATATGAATTATATTGTATTTATAAAATAGTACAGCAGAACATTTATAAAAATAATATATTTATCCTTTTATTAAAGTTTTATTTTTATTAAATGCAATTATAGCCCTTCTGTTTCATCAAATTTCGATAAGCAAAAATTGGAGATTTACTTTTTGAATACTTCAGTTACAGCTACGGTGCTTTATCTATTGAATTACATTTGAACTACCTTTTATAGATCTTTTTTTCACCATTTACAAAATTAAAATAAGCAATTAATGACTAACGCTGCCTTCTTTTATAGCTTATCTTGACATTTAATTATAAATACACTTAATTACATTAGAAACTATTGCGTCGCTTGTTATTATTTTTTTTTATCAATTTTAGCAATCTCTCCCATACCCATCTCCAGGGTGTTATTCTTCCATGATGTTTTTCCCAACGAATTTTCTTATTAATGATTACAATTACAATAAATATATTTTCTTTTAGAGTCTTTCAATAAGGTAATTTTTCGTATGAATATGTTTATATACATAACATACTGATCGTATAAATATAAACAGTCTGTATACTTTTAGAAATAATTTAACTTTCATTATTTAACAATAATGTCCACAGAATGAGTTATAGACATCAAAATCACACGCTTTTTCGCGATCAGCACAAAATTCGTAAATACACAAAAATGTGACTAAATTTCTTCAAGAAGAAAATATAGGATAAATTGTTACTTCTTATCTTTAGCTATACGTTACTTTGAAATATATGCATTATTTGATGCGTTCTCGGAGTTTCTGAATTATTTCATAGGCTTCATTGTTTTGAACAGTGCTGTAACGTCTTGTTGGATATTTCAGCTGCTGACGAAATATTGACATTCAATGTGATTTTTGTTTTTTGATAAACATTATTATTTTTTAATTAAATAATAAAATTAACTCTTTGTATCACCGTGTTGCAGATCTGCAACATACCCAAAACGTCATTGTTATTTCAACAGTAAATTTCAAAAGACGATTTTGTTGACTGTTGTTATTCTATTACACTACTATTAACATAATTATATCATTAAATCCGCAACAAATGTCGATACTGACTTTTTTGTCGCGCAAAGTTTGAATTATCGCTTGATCAGCTACACGTGATTTTTGCTGAATTAAGCTTTGAAATACAGGAGTTAAAAAAGTCTGCAGACGTCTACAAGTATATTGTTTTGAAAGGTGAGTTTAAATTATTTATTTAAAGACGGAAATTTATAATATGTATCAGATAAACGTAAACTTTTGTTTGTTGCAGATCTGCAACAACGCGCCATATCTTCCCTTATAATGGATTTTATATTAAATATCGAAATTAAAATATCGAAAAATCGCCTTAAATATCGAAAGAGCATCGATAATATCTTCGAATGGTTATTTAAGTTGCATTTCCTTCAGAAGAGCAAAATTATTGAAAAGGGGAAACATTAGTCTGTTTTTGTATTATTTAATTGCTATAGGGTAAGTTAGGGACCTCCCTTCCCTCCCTATGTAAACACCAAGTCCAAAGCTAGCTAAAAGGGAAAGGTCTCGAGGGCACTGCCCATATTGGGCAGAAAAAAGAATACGTTGTAAATACTTTTTCAACTGTTACGATTGTAAAAACTTTAATCAAACTGTTTGTAAGAAATGTGGTGTGAGAATTTGCTACAACAAAACTAACAATTGTTTCAAAAATTTTCGTGCAAATTAAAATTTTAAATATTTTCAGTTTTTGTGCCATTTGGCAAGATGTTGCAGATATGCAACAAACACATTTTTCCAAATAAAATTTTATTTTTCTGTTCTGAATTTTTTTTTCCATGCTTAAAATAATGCATTTTAATATATGTGCAAGAATTTTTCCAATCGGGGTTGTTGAGTTACAAAGGGTTAACTTAGAATGATCGCGTATTTATTTCATTATTTATTGAATACAAATTGATGAACTTCAGAGAAAGTGGTTTGGCGCAGTAGAAGGTTTTACATCAACCGTTTATTGACATTAAATTTAAAAAAAATTATATATTGCATCACCATGGTTTCACGAGAGTGTTTCTATATCGCTTAGCTTAGAAACGTATTACATTGTATTTTTTATAAACGTATAAAATACCTATTTATAATTACGTGTTACAAGAAATCCGTTTTTGGATGTTTTTATTTATCGAAGATAAAAAGAAAAAAATAAACAATTGTTAAGAATAAGTCTAAAATATTGTTAAGCACTTAAGCATAAGTCTAAATACTTAACCTAACAAATCCAACATTTATAATATCATTTTTATTCACTGATTAAAAAAAGCTTACATCGCATTTGCTTCTCGTTAAAAGAAAAGCAGTAAAATAAAACTTACATTAAAAATTTTATAAAATAATATGTAGGTATCAGTAAATTTAAAGATTTCAAAGTCACCAAACTAAGGTCATTTTTTATGAAAATTCACTAATGAAAGTTATAACCAAACCAAAGAATCCACAAAATTAAAACATTAATCATGTATTATTTGATTAGTGAACTTGTCCTCCCAAATACAAAGATAATGTCTGATAGTAAATCATCTAATCAACACAGATTACGTGTTTCAGTGACTGAAGTTCAGAATAAAACCTTGAAAAGAATGCTATTAACGAAATAGAGAGGAATGGTTCTAAAGCCAAACTAAATGAGATTTTATCATTACTCAGATTAAGAGGGGTGTTAATTAACGAAAAAAAAATTGATCACGCTTTTTGAAAAAAGTTTAAATCCGTCCAAATTTATAATCAATATAACTATCATTTTAACTGCTGATGCGTTAATTAACCCATTCCGTGCGGATTTTGCGAAATTGCGACATTTTCTACAATAATTTATTCTATTATGAAACAAATATTTGGATGAACAACAATATTTTTTATTGATAATTAGAATAATATTTCAAATTTTAGTTGCTTAAAAGGCGTATAGCCAACAGAGTGAAAAAGTATCCAAGCTGGGAATCGAACCCCTGTTCTCGTTATACATTTTCCGTATACTCGGTATAATTTTCTACAGAAAAAATTCCCAGATATATGTAGATTTATTCAATTCCATCGATGCTGGATTCTCTATAGTTTCGTGTTTGCTCCAGAATCGGTGGTTCACAGAAAAATATTCCCTCTTATGTTGCGGTTGTAGTCTTGCCAGCATATGATAGTGAGAAATGCCTAACTGAGTATCGTTCTAAGTGGTTCAGTTGACAGAATGTCGGTGCGCTATACCGAGGACCCGGGTTCGATTCCGGGCTTGGATGCTTTTTCACTCTGTTGGCTATACGCCTTTTAAGCAACTAAAGTTTGAAATATTATTAAATGCAAGGCGTGTGAAATTTTCTACAGAAAAATTCCAAGATATATATAGATAATTAGAATGTTTGTAAAATTGCATATGAAAATCACTTAAAATAATCAAATTAAGTTAATACTTGCTAAAAGAAATACAAATACACTTAAAAGGCATATAAACACCTTTATTCAGATCTACATCTTTCATCGCTCAGACGGCGACATTCTCAAAATCTTTGTTGATACCAATATTTTATAAAATTTCCTAATGAAATTGGTAAACAAAATCACGAAGTCATATGTATAATGAAATCAAGTGCATAAAAAATAAAAATAAATATGGTCAGTTGATTCAGATTCAGCATCTATGGTGTTACCTAAAGGTCAAGGTCTAAATAGATATTTTTTGTTGTGTATAAAGAAATAGTATTGTGAAATATTATTATGAATTATATTCAAAATTACAGAGTTTTGAGAAATATTTTATGAAATCAATACAAATATATTAAAAAAACCCCGCAAATAAATATTATACGAAAAAATATTTTTTCAAAACCGCATTTTAAACTACATAAAATTGAAAGGGTCACTTAGAACTGCACTAAACAATGCCATTTTTGAATCAGCGAAGAATGAAGTTAAAACTTAATTTTTCTTAATAATAAAAAATATTTTCAATTCAAAAAACAGTAAATAAATTTTTTTTGCATTGTTACGATTAAATAATAATTAAAGACAAAAGAGATTCGCGTTTAAAAAATAGCAAGTCAAAATGTTTGGCGCGGTTTATAAAAAAAATTTGATACTTTTTCACTATAGGGGCCTTGCGTTTTTTAAAAAAGGTTGGTGTAATTCCGGCGTCAGAAATAGCGATTTGTTGCCAAATGATATAAAATGTTATGAAAACAAAATTGACGGACTTTTTTGTTTAGTTGTATATGTGTTTTAAATATACATCTATTATTAATGTTTTTTATATACAAATTACTTCTATTTTTCTATAAAATTAGATAAATGGCGTCTTTATGTTAAATAAATTCTATAAACCTTGAAAAAAAATGCTTGTGTATATGAAAGGAAACAGTGAAAAGTTTGCCAGAAAATATGTTGCCAAATTTCCTTCTTCTCCAGGGCAATTTTCTCTATTTCGCTAAGATCCCCATACAGGAAAAGTACCAAAAAAATATTTGCACGTTCAGGATTGAAATAAATGGCATACATTTTAGTATACAGTTCGTAAAACGTAAAAGTAGCGAAATGTCTCCAAAAAACTTTGTCCCAAATTACCCAATTCTCTGTAATACAGAATGTTGAATAGGTTCGCTATAAAAGCACAAAATCAATTTATCTCTCTTTTAACTCGTAAGTACACGCGCTGGAGTAAATCTCACCCTACTCACATTTTTTCTTCCAAAAAGAAATGATAAATTTCTCAAGGACGCTTCTGACCATCCTTGTACCGTTCAAGGTCAAGGTTGAGAAAGGTTGTGTGAAGGAATGTCTTTCCTTTATATGCTAGAAGGGGAGAAATATGTCTTTTGGGATTAAATAATCCCGCGTGTACAAACGTTTCACTTCGATTTCATTCGTTACGGGATAGCACACACTAAAATAATTTTACTGAAAACGTGACATAAAAGCTACCTGTATATGTTGATAAAAGTAGATTAAATGTAATTAATGTAAACATTATAAAATAATTCACGTTTTAAGAGGTAGAACAAATCGTTGCATATGTTCTATATATATAACTAAATGCTGGTAGTTGGCGTTATTGCAAAATAATAGTTTTGGTAATTTTTACTTTAGTTAAGAACGTTAAAAATTTAAAAGTGTTAATAGGTATTTTAAAGACTAATAATGTGATTAATTTCAATTTATATTATATTAATTGCATTTATCACGGTAATTCAAAATGGATGGACTGTTTTAATATCTGTGTTAACTTACCTGCAAAAATAACCTTAAACTTATCGTGCTTTTGGATACCATGTGCAGGAGTATATTTGTTTAAATAAAAACTGGAATTTTATAAGGTATGTTGTGTAATATTAATATTTTTCCTTGCTATAAATTAAATATTTAAAATGTTGTATTGCTTTTTCCATTTCATGCAATTAAATATTATTCTGTTTTCATCTTGAAACTATTCTCTTGGTCATTTTAGTCGTTCAAGTACAGGAGAAAAAAGAAAATTTCAGCTTTTAGCTTTTTTTCTCACAGAAAACGAGTATTTTGCTTATATAATTGAATTCTGTACTCTGGATAACGCAATTCAATATGTAAGCTGTTCAATTATTTTTTTTATCGGTATCCATATTTTTCTTTTTTTCTTCTATATCAATTCTCTTAATATAGTACAAGGAACTTTATTATATACATAACAGATTGCATATTATATGTTTTTGGTATCCATATTAAGTGTGTTGGGGAAACTGTATTATTGTCATTTCATTCATATTATTACAATTTTTGATGGTGGTCGGTAATGTTTAATTAATGGTTATATATATATATATATATATACAAATACGTGATTTTTACAGAAACTCTTGCAAAATTGGAAAATAAATATGAAACGCTTGAAAGAAACGCTTGTCTTTTTCTTTTCTCTAAAAAGAAGTAGTATTGATGCATTTTACAATATAGAGTAGTAGACTTGCATTTAAACCGCATTTAGCCAAAAATATAATCGGAAACAAAATGGGGTGAGATTTACCCCCACGCGTGCGGTAACGTTACAAAAATGAGTGCGTATGCTTACGGTTAAGTTAATTATGCGCTAAACGACGCCTGGTCACATCCGCCAATTATCTGTAGATTGAATTATGTAATTTATCCGTACCAAATACGCCAATTGTCTGTAGACTCGATTACGTAATTTATCTTATTTTTTTATCAATGATTACAGTTAGATGCAAATAGGTTAGTCATTATCGCTGTATTTTAGTTTCACCTACGAAATATTATTATAAATATCCAATATTAGCAATATTTCTGATATTCTTTACAGGTGTTTTCTATAATATTTCCAATCACTTTGGATTATTTTCTGCATTCAGTCGTTTTTAGACTTTTTTTAATTTTAAATTCCCATTAAGTCTCAAAAACAAAATTTTTCCCTTTATATAGTTTTTTTGCAGTTTTAATTCATTTCTTATGACTGTTTTTTACCCTAGCTTTTTGTGTGTTTGAGGGGTTGACCTAGGATACTGCATAGTCCTTTAAACCAGGGGAGAGTAGGTACGTAGCAGAAAAATTCAAGAGATCACACTATGTATAAAACTTAAAGCTGTATCACACGACAGTTGTTTGCCAAACATATCCCCCAACAAAACTTTTTAGTGAGCAAACGTTGCTTGACCTTGCTGAAGGAGAGAATTTTACTGGCTATTCTTGCTCATCGACCTTTTCTGGAATTGCACGGGAAAAGTTGGATATTCACTCACCGGTGGATCAACTGAGCCAATACGAACGAAACTAGGAAGACAAGATTTATATGAATGGATAGCAGGAAGATATGCAAACGTATCAGGTAATTCTTCCAGATCAACACATAATAGACGTTAACGCTATAACCCTACAAAATGTCTAAAGAACCTGTTTACCGAACATACAACAAGCTGGATGAACATGTTTCGTAAAATGTTGGGGGAAATGTTTGTTGTTCATCATTCTCCGTATGATACGGTCATAGTCTAAGGACTAGTTTGGCGGCCAGTTCTGAGTAAAGTATAGGTCAATACCTCCATATAGGGGTTAGCAATAAGTATGGGATCATCAGAGGTCTGGAAATACACTGGTGAACCAATGTTTCTGTTAGTTTTTAATTGGGGAAAATTGGTTGGGCCAGTTGATTGAGGTCATTGGTTGTTTAGTTGGGGCGGTTGTTTGATTAGTTAAAGTTGGTTGATTAAGTTTCTGAAAGGATCTGAAAAAGGTGTGAAATGATATAAAAAACTGGTGGAATCAGAGAGAAAATTAAAACTCGATGTAAAAAACTTACAACAAAAAATTGGCAAATATTTTCAGTCTAAAAAAGTAAGTTGTGCGTAGAAAAGTAATGGAACCAGATTATCTGTAAAGCTCATGAAATTACCCAAATTTTTGTTGATAGATAAAGATGTGGACTATGCTTTACTGGTGCCTTATATTCAGAATCATATTATCCACTCATAATGAGTACTGGATATAGTAAACAGAATGTGCATTTGTGTACTAAAAAAATTCTGTCAGACCCATAATTGTGGAGCTGATTGCATCAAGTCAAGCTAAACTCCAAAAAGCTAAAAGAATGTAAACCATGAAGTAATATTTTAAGTATATCATTACTATAGTCAGGTTGTTGAGGAATTGTTGTTATTAACATTTCTGACATAACACATCTAACGTAATAAATTTTATTTCATGTGATTACTGTGAAAAGGGAATCTTATGCGAATAGACTTGAATGAAACAAGTAGTTATAGCATATGGTTGAATCGTACATGCTTAGGGTTTTGGGGTTACTTTGGGCTTTGATCTTCCAGGCTTATCAGTAATCCCTGGAATGGAATTTGGTCCATACTTCGTGCTGAACGATCTCTCATGTTCTCACTCATTACCAAATCAACCTCTAATCATTTCTTGTGAACACAAATTTTTAAACTGGCTATGAATGATTGGAATTCAGAATGAGTTAATGTGCCTTTATGAAATGCCGTTACTTCCCTCATTGATTTTAAGGCACCAGTAAAGCTCAGTCCACATTTTCGGCTATCAACAAAAATTTGGGTAATTTCATGAGCTTTACAGATAATCTGGTTCCATTACTTTTCCACGCACTACTTACTTTTTTAGACTGAAAATATTTGCCAATTTTTTACTGTAAGTTTTTTAGATCGAGCTTTACTTTTCTCTTTGGTTCCACCAGTTTTTTATATCATAACAGTAGACCCATGCGCAGCTTCCGCAATGCAATCTTTGAGTTTATTTTCTGATACATTTTTTTATTAATTTGTAATTAAATGCTATATGTTTTCAGCAAACAACTTGTTTTAACGAAATATCAGTGTACCATCTCCAAAGCATGTTCAAAAACCTTTACTTTAACACCCTATTCATCGTTGTGCGAATTGTATGTGCATAGAAAAGGGGACGCTGATATCAGAAATAATATGTATGATCATACTTAACTTAAAAGTATAATAAAAATTCAGTATGCAATGTCTTCTGGCAAAAAATGCTATACAATGATACCTAATTCATCTTTGTACACACCATATTATTTAAATTCAGTATGCGATGTCAAATGTGTTAAAAAATGTTGCACTATGCTATCTCATTCATCGTTGTGCACTACATTTTAGTTGAGATAAATGTGTGTTTTTCTCACCGAAGGTGGGTCGAAGATGGGATATATAGGACCGAAGGTGGGTCCGTGCCTACGTCGGATCGCTCCCTCTGAGTTTGTAGCATATTCCTGTAGTCACAGGCTGTGAGTACTATCCGGGAGCTAATAAAATCTGAGATAAAGTGCGTTGCTGCTTAAAGGAAGCTACAGTTTTTTCGGGGACCTGATTTATTGATCTTAGTTGCATCCTTTTTTAGAAACCAGGCCCCTTTGGCACGAGAATAGAGTCTTGTTGATTTCCGAGATGGCTATCGCAAAGCAACGCCTGGAGAGCAAAGTGACGTTAACTTAGGGCATGATTTAAACGTTAAAATCTTCCCTCCTGAGACACGTGCAGAGATATAAATATGAGGTATTTTGCATTATTCCTGCTAGAGGATGTCGAAGTCAAAAGAGGCGTATTTCTAATTCAATTGACCGCTAGCGGACTGATTGACTGCCCGGGGCAATGCGTTGACTCAAATTCGGCGGACGGGATGCCGCGAGAATTTAACATTGCACTTACCTCAGCAAAAGTATTCTTAAGAAGTGTGACAAAACGATCTTTGAAAATTATAAGATGCGATGCGGGAAAACTAACTTAACAGGGGAAACGGCAGTTTCAATCAATTGAGACACAATTACTAAAGCATTTAAAAATGTTTAATTTTAATTTCTAAATTAAAATTTCGAATTTTTAAAACGGCGATTTCAAATTTTTAAAAAGGGCTTAGCTTTTATCGTTTCATATGTATGCAGGGTGTCTACTCTCAACGGTGTCCAATGGCTAATTCCTAAACCGTTAGCCATAGACACATAGTTCCAATGGCAAAAATGTTTTAAATGAGGTAAAGAAACATTTTAAAAACGATTTTTGTCAATAAAAACGTGTTTTAAAAAATAACGAAATTAAAATTTTTATACGGACCCCCGGTCCTATAAGTTATATTTAGTAAAATTTTCCCATTACACTGGCAAGTAAGACAAAAAAAAAGTCCCGTTCATATAACGCTAAAATTGAAAGAGTTATGAAACTTTAAAAATGCATGACTTATACCAATTTCCCGCATCTGAACACAAATCACTAGACCATGGTTTGAGGGGTCATATACCAAGTGCTAAAGTATACGAAGAACTTATATCATGTGTATCTGCGGTTTGAAAAAAATCCTACACGTATTACGATTGAGTTAACTTTAATTAAATTTCTGATTGGCTAAAATAATTGTATTGTAACATATGTTTTATTTTCTAAGGATTTCAGACAGTTTCTGTTCATAATTTCTTTTAACAAAAAACTATGTTATTTTTATAAGTTTTTATTTAACTTCAACGATCGTATGTATGTTTTTCCAGTTCAAAATTTGTACTCGAACTTTAACTCACTTTCAAATATTCGATCGAGATTAAATTTTGCATACTGACGTAAATCCGATAAAAATATAATATTATTATGAATTTCGGTGGTTACGACTTATACTTTACAGGATTTTACAGGATAACACAAAACTATTTGGATAGATTACCGCCAAGAAGTTTAAGAAAAAGTTTTAGATTAGATAACATAAGGCTACGATGGTTGTGTTTTTTAACATTTATGTATTTTTTAGCACTGAATTCAAAAATTATCTTAATTTTTAACCATCATGTCAGGATTTTTCGCAAATCGTAAAGTGTCAAAGTTAAAAAAATACAAAAATCGGATTCTTTGAAGTAGAGGAGATGACTCTGATTTTTAACTTTTGATAATTGATTTTTATGTACGTTTTAGCACTGAATCTGAAAATGACCTGCATTTTTAACCATAACGTTAGAATTTGTTTGCA
Source organism: Maratus speciosus (assembly GCA_963932465.1). Lineage (NCBI taxonomy): Eukaryota > Metazoa > Arthropoda > Arachnida > Araneae > Salticidae > Maratus > Maratus speciosus. The sequence continues at coordinate 43,144,065 of OZ010790.1, forward strand.
AATCGTGAATGTCAAAATTAATATTTAGCGAAAATCTGATACCTTGAAAAACATGTAAAACTTTATTTTATTTTATTTTATTCAATAATTTATTCATTGTTTTGGCTTAGACTGTGATTCTTACAGGGAAACAACTGAGGTGTTCGATGAGGTGGGGAGAAAATTCAATTTTAACTTTGAAATTTACAATTTTCGTAAAATCCTGACTTGATGGTAAAAATGAAGGTCATTTTCGGATTCAGCGGTAAAAAATACATAAAAGTCAATTATCAAAATTTAAAAACACATCTATTTTTTTCTTTAAAATTTACGATTTGCAAAAAATCTTTACGCAATGTTGAAAAATAAAGTGTTACTTTCGAATTCAGCGGTACAGAATACATAAGAATCAATCACCTAAATGTTAAAAAACATGACATAACCCAACTTTTGCAGACTAGTGTAATCTAATAACATTTTAAAATATGTATCATTTTGTAAAAAATTGAGGCTGTTAATTTTCATCCTTTTATTTAACAAAAATTCTGGGTTTTTTTCTTCTAATATGTTTATTACAAATTGTATACTTTGCATTAATATGTCAAAATGATTAAAAATTTCAAATTTATATTGCAGTGTTAATTTTACTCTCAACCCTTTTTTTAATACATCTGACGAAATTATATTTCTACTAAATTTGTGAATGACCACTAATTTGTAGCAAAAAATATGCTCCAACTTTAAACAGCTATTACTCGTCAATTTTAATCATAGAACAACGGGACTTTTTTTGTCTTACTTATCAGTGTAACAGGAAAAAATTACTAAATGTAACTTATAAGACTGGGGACCATATAAAAATTTAAATTTCGTAATTTTTTAAGAAATGTTTTTATTGACCCAAATCGCTTTTAAAATATTTATTTACCTCATTTAAAGCATTTTTGTAATTGGAACTATATGTCTATGACTAACGGTTTAGGAATTATCTATTGGACACCGTTGAGAGTGGACACTCTGTATATATATCTTATTTATTTACGTAAAAAATTATAAATACAAATTTGGAAGTCAAACTATGTTAAATATCCGTGTTGAAAGGTTGCTGCGTTGAAAGATAAGGCCGCTTGATCGTACATAGAAGTTTTATTTACAGAGAGTCAATCACACATGAAAATCAGAGAATACAGTGAGGCACTAAAGAAAGTAACCTATATTTATAACATTTTGAAAGGATTCTAGGAAGACCAATAGGGCCCTTTAATAAGACAGCCGATAGAAATTGCCAATAAGAGAACCAATCAGTTTTATCTAAGTTAATGACGTGATAGAACCGAAACCAAATGATTTCATTAAATGTAATGTGTGATTACATCACTCTAACACTCGCCCTTAATCGCACATCAAATCATAAATTTTGAAATTGCATAACTTTAAAAGTTTATAAAATTTTGTTTTAGGAAGTGCTTTTTTAAGTTGTCATCAATTTGATCTTCGGTAGAAATGTATTCTACTTTAATACCATTTCTACTGACAACATCGCGAATAAATTTCAACTTAATATCGATGTGTTTCATCCGTCCAAAATTATTTTCATTTGAAATACACTTAATACATGATTGGTTATCTTCATCTACTGTAAGATTTTTAACACCCACAATTTCATTGGCGATACCTTTGATCCATAAAAGATCTTGAATTCATTTGCTCAGGTATTTATTTCTGCCTCTGTACTTGTCAGTGCAATACTCTTTTGTTTATTTACACACCATAACACAGGACAATTATAGAACATAATAATATAACCAGAGACAGATTTTCTGTCATTTGAGTTTGAACCCCAATCAGCATCAACATAAAGAGAAAGATCCGAATCACTTAAATTTCCTTTCTTATAATTAATTTTGAATTTAGCAGTACCTTTCGAATATCTCAAGACTTTCTTTAAAGCACACCAGGCAACATCAGTAGGTTGTTCCTGAAGTTGACTTAAGCAGTTAACTGAAAATAAAATATCAGGTCTAGATACGTATGCTAAATAGAGTAAAGAACCAACCAATTCCCTATATGACCCATTAAAGCGATTACCTTTCGCAAAATTAGCAGCAGTCGCTTTAGATTCAATGGGAATGGAACTGGGATTACAGTCCAGCATTTTGAATCTTTTCAATAACCTTAAAATATAGGACTCTTGATCTAAATATAAACCGTCCGATGTAAATTCCATTTGGATATCTAAAAACTCGGGTGCTTTTTCTGATTTTGACACCTGAAATTCTTTAGATAACATATCAATAATAACATTAATTTCTCGAACTTCTGAATCTGCAATCAACAGATCGTCGACGTAAAGAGCCATAAATATTTTGTTTGAATTTACATGTCTTATAAAATGCAAGATTCAGAATGAAGTTGTTTGAAACCTAACTTAATCACAAAATTGAGAAATTTTTGATACCACTGACGTGGTGCTTGCTTCAAACCATATAAACTTTTCTTTAGTTTACATTTTCTACCAGTACTATCATCATACCCCTTAGGTTGATCCATATAAATATTCGCATTTAATTCCCCATTTAGAAAAGCAAATCTAACATCCAAAACAAGAACATTGAAATTTTCATTTAAAATAATACATTTTATCCCTATTTTTTGAGTCATTCATTAATGCTTCAGCATCTATTAATCTTTGAGTTACAAATTCTAAAGTTAAATTGATACTGGGTTGATTTTCTGACGCAACTTTAACCGCTTCTTAATCTTTCGGTAAGGACATCAGAATGTACACAATAGAATCGGTATCACCTACCTCAGCACCAGATATCCGTAAGTCCGTAATTAATTTTATAACTTCATTGATATGTTGTCTCATTGGAGTGTCTTTACTCTTTCTCATTGTGGCTAGTCTTTTCCAAGCTTGTATTCGATTAACAGGCCCTTTATCTTCATACGTACTTTGAAGACTTTTCCATACTTTGCACGCCGTATCTTCTCTTTGAAGCGAAGCTAAAATTCGATCATCTAGAAACTTTAGCAATAGCGCATAAGCCTTTTTAGGTGCGTTCGTAATTATATAAATACGTAGCACCTATAGTCGTCGTTCAGTCCGTCTGTCTGTCCGTCCGTCTGTCCGTCCGTCCGTCCGCATGTAACAGAGCAAAAACTACCCGACCGAATGATCTGAAATTTTTAATATATAATTGCTGCAAAATTTTGTCGAGCCATTTCCAATTTTATGAAAATCGGATGTATAGTTTAATTACAGGGACAGTCAAAAGTTTTTCTTTACATTACGGCCAATGGGAAAAATTATTGCATGTGAATTTTAATGACGTTACAGACCTCCGATTGGTCTGAAATTTTTAATATATAATTGCTGCAAAATTTTGTCGAGCCATTTCCAATTTTATGAAAATCGGATGTATAGTTTAATTACAGGGACACCCAAAAGTTTTCCGTTACATTACGGCCAATGGGAAAAAATTATAGCAAATGCATTTTAATGATTTTACAGCCTTCCGAATGGTCTGAAATTTTTAATATATAATTGCTGCAAAATTTTGTTGAGCCATTTCCAATTTTATGAAAATCGGATGTATAGTTTAATTACAGGGACACCCAAAATTTTTCCGTTACATTATGGCCAATGGGAAAAAATTATTGCAAATGCATTTTAATGATTTTACAGCCTTCCGAATGGTCTGAAATTTTAAATATATAATTGCTGCAAAATTTCGTTGATCCATTTCAAATTTTATGAAAATCGAATGTATAGTTTAATTACAGGGACAGTCAAAAGTTTTCCGTTACATTACGGGGAATGGGGAAAAAATTATTGTAAGTGCATTTTAATGATGTTACAGACTATGCACTTATGAAGCGCAAAAAATATACATTCAGTACAATATGGGGTGCAAAAAATAATTATAAAACTAGTTATAGTACGAACGCACCTCATTTGCCACGTTTGACGAGCAATTTCCAACTTGTTTGATTTATTTATTTCTTCAGTTTTTGATAAATCTGCTTCTCTTTCTAAATAATCATCCAATTCTTTTGCAGAAAATATTGCATTTACCCTTCTGCTCCATATTGGAAAGTTATTGCCTTCAAATGCTGTGACTGCATATTCTTTTCCGTTTAAAGCCATTACTCGTATTTTCTCACTGAAGGAAAAAAACTACCGAGCAATAAATCCTAGTTTGATTGACCTACTTTTGCGATCAACGCATTGAAAATCTTAGAGAAGAAGTACGGAGAGAATTTTCTCGCAAACCACGATCTGCTGTTAAAAATCCGTGTTGAAATGTTGCTGCGTTGAAAGATGAGGCCGTTTGATCGTACGTAGAAGTTTTATTTACAGAGAGTCAATCACACATGAAAATCATAAAATACAGTGAGGCACAAAAGAAAGTAACCTATATTTATAACATTTTGAAAGGATTCTAGGAAGGCCAATAGGGCCCTTTAAGAAGACAGTCAATAGAAATTGCTAATAAGAGAACCAATCAGTTTTATCTAAGTTAATGACGTGATAGAACCGAAACCAAATGATTTCATGAAATGTAATGTGCGATTACATCACTCTAACAGAATATAGATAAATAACTTAGTAACAAATTATGCTTCGGAAAAACCAGTTTTAAATAGAGATAATTTAATAAGTATTTCTTATTTTAGCCATTGTATTATGTGAAAGACGTCTTCTAATGTCAGTTCTGTTTAGTGTTAAATTACTTTATTTTCATTTATTTCTGTGATATAATATAAATATCAAGAGAATATCACTTATACTTATGCCATTTACAAATAAGCTTACGAAATGAAACACGTATAAATCGTTTCGTTTATACTTTTTCGGAAAATATTTTTATAAAAAAAAGTTTCCTTTAAGCGAAACATATTTTAAAGAACTAAACTTTTAAGTGAAGCTTTTATTAATATATTTAACAAGAAATCTATGAAAAACACAAGAGCATAAAGTGTTATTTGAAATTAAAAAGCAATTATGTTTGACAATCATCAATATAATCCTGCTCAATTGTATTTCTTATGCATTCAGAAAGTCTTATTCACTTATCTTTATGCTTTAAAACAAAATTTTGACATTTACAAAATCCAAACTTGTAAATATGCCTGTTTAAAAAAAATGTAGTGCAGTAGACTCTCGATTATCTAGAACCCGGGGGTAAGCCGGATAACGAGGCCAGATAGGCAGGAATATCATAAATACCAACATACTGCTATCCTTATACCATTAGCAACAAAACATTTTATAACAAAACCCGCACCCCGCCCCCCACGTTTATTCCTAGTTTCTGACGTCTTACTGCAAGCCAATACTTTATAAATGTTTGGCATGTAGAGTAAGGTAGTGTAGGAATGCGCACTTTATCTATTTTATTAAATAACAATAAATGAAGACATTTAAGGGATGATGTTATACTTACTTAGATTATTAAGCTAACAAAAAAATTGCATTTATCAATTTATAAGAAACACTTTCGGTATTATTTGAATAACGATTATCGTCCTGAATGCGTACTCTTGTACAAGCACTAAGGGCAAGGGTGCGCAATATAAAAAACGAAGCGTTTTACTTACAAATGTCACATTTGTAGTGACCACGACATGCGAAATATGTGCATTCATCGTGCCACCATTCTCTGCTAGAAATGCACTCGATCCAATCCTCTATAATTGGTTAGCTATAGATTTCCACGCAGGCAGTAAATAACCACAGTTGTTCCTTTGATGCAGTTTTTGGCTTCTTGGGTTTACTTTTACTGTTTTATTATAGTATCGCGCCATAGACGATTCTGGATATGCTGATAACTCTTTTAATTTGATGTAAGATAATGTTTTTGAAGTCGCAGTTATACTTTCCGAAACCGAAGTTGGGTTTATTTCACATTGAGAGTGGAACTTTTCTTTACATAGCTTTTTTGCCTTATCTGAAATACGAGTATCATTTTCTGTTGAAAGCAATTCTCTTTCCTTTCGGTGTTCTGTGGTTCATCTCACATATATGGTTCTACTAGTTTAGATTCTAATGGTCTTCAGTGATGCTGTTTGCTGAAAAGACAACATATAAATCCTGCTTTAGCAACGGTAGCGATTTTTCAAAAAACAGGCTGCACTTTGGCACTGAGCGCTCTTACATAATCTTACGTCACGAAATATCTTTGAAACATCATTAATACCATTTTTTAATAAGCAAACCAAAATCACAGAGGTGACAGGTAGGCGGATAATAACTTTATCCATAAAAAACAACAACAACAAAAAAGTAAATTAACTCTGTAATCTTTATTGTGATCCTGTTTTCAAAAACTGTAAATATTATAACGAGAAGGCCAAAATCACTTTTCCTCTTCTAAATCATTAAAAATTTCACAAAAAGACGTAGTTTTGATTCAACAAAAACTTATCATTTCGTTAAATCGTTTGCAACTGTAGCTAAATGCGAAATTCGGTTTTGGGATTAGTTAATTGCTCTGCGTATTCTTGGACACCGCGTACTCTTGCACCACTTTACCATACAGTAATGTACACTTTAAAAAGTTTCATTACAGAAATATGAAATCTATGAACAACAATATTGCACATGTTTTAAGATAAATTTTATAAAGTCTAACGTAATTGCAGAAAACAAAATCTCGTACCCTGTGCAGTATTATTACGATAAGTACAGATTTAAAATAAACAAAACCTTAAAAACTGAAGGCCAAATAAAATAAAAAAATGTTTAAACTTATTTTGCTGTTTGTTGATAAATTATTACACAAATTTGAAAAGTTAGGCATCAGATAAAAATATTTTTTTTTTTTTTGAAAAAGCGTTTAATAGATTGCAGCTTCTGTCTTTTAGCTCCCTTCTGCGACCAAACAAGCAGAAAGATCTTCATTGTTTTTTCCTACATGAGGATGAAATTCATGACAAACATTTTTCCCGTCACATAGAAATTTCACTTTGCAGGTGCTCAGCAAGGGAGTTAAGGGACACTCGAGGTGCCTATCGTAGCGGAAGTATAAAAGGATTGTTGATTATGCCTTCCGAAAAACATTGTCAGTAATTAGCCGAGATGTAGCGAGAATCTTGAGCCTCAAAATTTCAAAAAATGTAGAAAATATTTTTTTCTTACCTTTATATTCATATATATATAATTCAATGCACAGTTTTGTTTATATATAAAAACCAAACTTGTATTAAAAAAAATATTGGGGATTTTCATTTATATTCAATTCGCATGGGGTATTTTGAAAAGTTCTAAAATATTACGGAAAATCCTTTTTTTTCCTCAAATTTTTATTTTTGTATTTTTTTTGTGATAAATGTATGCCATAATGCATATAATGATCTCTTGAATAATATTTAAAGTGGAATTTATATAAAAAAATTATGTTAAAGGTCCCTTGTCCCCTTAAACACAGCTATGTAAAATACCCGGGTATTTATTTTTAAGTGTAAATAACCAGTTTGGGTATTATAAATACTAGGGGATCGTACCCGGGCTTCCCGTGTTAAAGAATATAGGTGAAATTTTTTTATAAATTGAAAACCAATATTTTTTTTTATATGCAATAAATTTTTCAGGTTGCCCACTAACATTAAAAAAGCATTTTTTACATAGAAATTACGAATTATACAATCAAATTAATTTTTGAAATTTATCAAAAGTGATATTTTCTTATTAGCTGCATGCTAAGAGTTATTTGACCAAGATTTTGCTGCTTACGGCATCTTTTTATATTCTGATAATTTCAGAGCTTATACATGTCTGTTAAATTTGTGTTTTATTTATTTATTCATAGGGAAGTTTTTTTTTTTTAAATGGATATTAGGCATAAGAAGATGACGAAATCTTTATTTGGTTTTAAGGGCAAACGGATTAATCTTTCGCAATCGAGCTCCGCGCGATATGGATAAATTAAAAAATATTTCATGCTTTAAAATTGTTTTTAAAACCACATACATTAAGTAAACTAAAATGAACTTTGCAAACAAATTCCATTTGAAAAGAAAATCCTATTTGGTGATCTAAAAATTTAAATTGTACGATTAGAATTATGTTAGATTTGTGTTTTTTCAATATTATACTTTTATTTGTTTATAAAAGAAGTATTAATTTCGTTAATTTGTCTTTCACAAATGTTTTAGAGTGGTTGTTTTTTTAATATTATTCTTTTATTTCTTTATAATGGAAGTATTAATTTCGTTATGCAAAAATAGTCAGAAACAAATGCTGAGAAATGTTTGTTGCTTTATGTGTAAAATGTTTATTATTATTATGTATTGAAACCGGCACGTGATAAGATAAACTTAAAAAAAAAAAACCTTGCTGAAAAATTATTTTGAAAAATATAATACATCAGTCAATGAAGATACAGTTTTTCAACAAATTGTATTCGAAAGTAAATCTTTCCCCTATGCGACGAAAATTGACAATGTACGATGTTCAGAAGATTAAAAATTGCAGTACCGAAACTTTCAAGACCGAAATTTGATCGTGAAGTGTTGCCATTCGCAAAATGACGTCAGCGTTACGCACAGATACGTTTGCTCTTTATAATATACATACTTAATCAGTAAAATCTCTCTATTCTAAAAAAAAGTAATTACCGCTGTCACCGCCGCCGCCGCCGGTTTTGATTTTTTTGTGACCGGAGGCCTTTCTTCGTTAATATTAACAAAAATAATGCATACAAAAATATGAAAATCGGTGATTTTATACAGAAATGTTTGATAAACACGCTGATGCAGACAGTTTTCAAATCGAAGAATTATTTTAAGAGTTATTTAATGCTAAAGTTGGACAAAATCGTTCCACTAAAAAAGTTTTATAGCAGCAAAAACTATACATAACTGTGTAATCATTTTTAGATCATTTTATGCGTTAGAATTTGCCGGAGTGCAGATTGCATTAATTTTTTTATTTTGACTCATTTTTTCAGGTTTTATTTCTATTTTAAATTCAAATTGTCAGCATTTCTAGAGATATTTTTTACAGATCTCAGAAAATTGTACTAATTTAAACTGTTGCCAACTGTATAAAAAGCGCAAGCAATAATGTTTGCTTCAAATTAAAAATTTATTTACACGTGACTATTATAAGCAGGAAAAAAACTTTCAAATTAGAATTAAATAATTACGTATAAAAAGCAGGAACTTATTAAAAATTACGTCATAAAAAGTATAGTCGTGAATTTTAAAAGAGAAAGGATATTGTAAAATAATAAATTCATTAACATGCGTTAGAAGTCTTAGGAGAAATTACGTCATATTTACGTCACATTATAGTTATTACATAAAATGAACACAAAATAATATTGCAAAAAAGTTTAAATTTAGAAATTGCGCTAGACATTTATTTGATATTTTGGGAATTAATTTAAAATGTCTCATTTAAAAGAACTTTCTTTTCGCTTTGTTAAAAAATACCAGGAGACAAAGACTCTCTTTACTTAATTCCTTTTATATTAGCTTATTTTGAAATGTTGTTACACGTGTATACGTCATCAAGTTATTTTTATTTCGGCGTTTTATTTGTGTTTTTATTAATGTTGTACGAATTTATTTGTTCTTTCGTTATTTAAAATAAAAATTATATCAATTTTTATAATTTGGCGAGTGGTTTGGCGATTTATATAATTTGGCGAAATTGGTCGACAGGATAATCAAGTAGTACCGCAGCGGATTTGGCGTTAAAATTCCCCAATCAAAGAGAAGTGAATAGAAATTCGTTTATAGGGAGATCGCCACTGTTTTTTAAATTATAATTCAATCTTTCGAAATCTTTTTAAAGCCGATCAAATTAGCGTGCATTTAGAGTCTGCGGTGTCTGGACGGGGGTTGGCGAGCGTAGCTCGTAGGGAGCCGAGCCCCCTAGTATAATAAAGATAAGTTATTAAGATGTGGTTATCAATTGAGGCTCTTATCCTTGGTATTCGAGAATGAAAAGCAGCAATTTGCACCTTCTCAAAATTATCCTACGCACTTCTCATATCCATATTCATAATTTTTTTTTTTTTTGTATTTTGTTTGATCATTTAAAAATCATTTTAACTCAAAACTTGAAGTCACGATTGTCAACAACATCTTTTATGTGAACAGACGCATTCTTTACTTGAGATTCTAATCTCAATTCCAGAGAGTAAAAATTTCCGTAATTTATGTTTTTTAGACGCATTTGTGTTAAAATGTTTAGTTTTATCTAAGAAAATTATCACTTTCTTTTAAATATACTTTATTTTCATTTAAATATGCATTTCGCCTAGTGCCTGAAACTTAGTATCAGTACACATGCAGAAGGAAAAACAATATAAAAAATATATGATGGAAAATGTGTGTTTTCAAAACGATCATATCTACAAATGAGCGATGCCACCTCTCTTTTATAAAGACAATCTTTTTTATAAAATGACGTCATTTGCATACGCTAAAGCAATCCACTTTTACAATCCAGCCTTAAACTTCGTCTATAGAAAAGTATGCATATGACGTCATTATCACGGAATAACAGACAGTATTCTTGACAGAGCCCATATTTTAATTTCATCTTTTTTTGAGGCTTTATGAGAAAATAGCAAGAAAAAGATACAGTATCTCCTATTTTCGACTATTTTCCTTTTTCTTTCTATAGAAATGAGGTACTTTTGTTGCCATGATAAGAAAAATGATATTAAAAACTACAAAAAAATTAATATCTCAAAAATAAATTGAGATACAAGTTTCAAACAAATTGCATTTAAAAGATCATTTTTTTTCCTTATAAAACGGTATAAAAATTTAAAATGTGCGATGTTTAGAAGTTTAAAAGTTTCCAGTAGATAAAATTACAAAATCAAAACTTTATTTCAAATTTCAAAGTGTTGCCATTCGCAAAATGACGCATGCATTACGCACAGATATGTTTGTCCTTTATAATATATATTCGCAAAATGACGTATGCGTTACGCACATATATGTTTGTCCTTTATAATATAGATAATAAAAGGTGAACGATAAATAATAATATTAAGAATTATTTAAAGGGGAAAAGTATTAATAAGAAATCTTAAGTACATTTTTCAATATATTAGGTAGTACAAAATATAATAGATTCACTTCATATTAATAAAAATATTTAAAAAAATTTTGTGCATAATATCGTTGTACGCTCATAGATATATTTAATAAGATTTTACTTATATTTAAGTTTAAATAAAATTTATTTAGCATGTTTATAGATTTAAATAGATTAATTTATAGAATAATTTGCAAGGGTACATTTAAAAAATAGACAATTGCGCTTAGATGTATATGTATAAATTTTATAACGATTAAATTCTTAATAACTTTTTTTAAATAAAATTTCCTCTGTTTAACATTAATTGGTAGCCGTATTCTTCAAGTTATTAAAATTGCGTAGAAGTAATTGAACAATTTTCCCCATTTTAAATGTCAAATTAAAGAACAAATTCATAACAGCAGTTTTTATTTTAAATTGAAAAAAATAAAAGATGATCTATTTAAGTTTTTCTGTTGAACATTTTACTATTAAATCAGTAAAATTGTGGTCAACTGTATCAACTTTTTGGGATGATCGCTGCCCCTACACGATGTAGGTGTGGTATCTATAACATTTTTTTTTATATAAAAATGTATATTTTGAATAAAATTAATAACACATTAATGCCTTATCTTTCAACTGCAAATGTTTTTTCTTCAATACATTTTATCTTTATTTTAAAAAAATCTAATATCCTAAACAAACAGAATTTTACTATTTGTAGCTAAAAACAACATAAGGAAAAAGTCTCATTTGACCATATGATTTAAGATTGAAAATATTCTTTTCTGTACTGCTATTGGTAATTGAAGATGTGAAATTAAAACATGTAAAACAAATACATTTTAAAGGGATGCTCCACTGTGTTCCACTCACCCCCCCCCCGCCCCCCGTCATTACAAGATATTTTTTAGGATTATAATTTTTTACAATGAAATATTAACCCCTTGAGGGGCAGTGAGATATATTTTATCCCACCTAAGTTTAATTAAAATTTGCACCAGAACATTTTTTATTCAGTTTTACGTTTATAGCTTTGGAGGGAAAATATTGAAAAAATGCTTTTCCTTATTTTGAAATAATTGTTTTCCAAATTTCCGGTGGGAATCCAGCATTACACAAACACAATTGCTCGCTCCTCAAAGAGTTAAAATACCCAGTTTTAAGGTATTTACCCCAGGCTTGGGTAAATACCCTGGTATATACCCTAAAAATAAATACCTACCCAGCTGGATATTTACTCATCGCACATTACTGGTTACTCATAATCTTTTTTTTTTTTTTTTTTTTTTTTTTTTTTTTTTTTTTTTTAAGCTCGTGAAACTCTTAATATACAGTAAAATCCCGTTACAACGAGCTTCTGGAGTGCATTGATTAAACTCAATATAAATAAAAATTCATTAAAGTCAATATTTCATAATGAAATAGTATAGTAAGATTTTTTTTAACAATCCAAATAATTATTTGTTAAACATGAAAATTCGTTGGAGCGACATTCGTTGTAAAGATTTTCTATTTTTTTTTTAAGAATTAGCCATTCCTAACGAGCAAATTATACTTTTTGAAAGATCACTCGTTTTAGCCGTGCTCATATTGAATGAGTTCGAGTATATTGCGATTTATTATCCTCAGTATACTAATAATTTTTTTTCTGAAAATGTAAATAACTTTCATTCGGTACCACTTTAACAAATGGATTTTCAAAGAACTACATGAAATATGAAAACATTCAATTCTTACATTAAAAAAAATCAAAACATTTCAAGCGTAGAAGATGTGAATACATAAACTTTATTTAGATTTCTCGTATCTTTAGACTAAGTTTTAAATATTCTTTCAGCTTAAACTGTTTTTTTACGTTTTAAAGGAAATATTATGTTATTTGAAAACGTCAAGATATGAAAAGGGTTTTCAAACAGAATATTTAAATAAGAAATATCATTTTTATCTGAAAATTCTTACGAAAACGAAATTGGAGATACAAATATTTCTGTTTGATTTAAACATAAGGGAAGCATTTTCAAATTTCGAATAATTAAAAAAAAATAGTTTTTTTCATTGTTAATATTTCTTCTACATGCACAAGAAAAAAGTAATTGACTTCAAAATTTTCGATTTCTGTTTTTTCATGGATTTATATATTTCGAGATGTCCTGACCGAATTTGACTATATTTTGAATAATGACTGTCTGTTAGACTGTGTGTGATACAATTATTGTGGCCGCTTTATCTCAGAAACTAATGCATGGAATATTATCAATCAGCAGATTAAGTTAGGCTTTTACATAACTTCATACTGAACAGGTATAAGTGCACGAACAGCATGTATATTCAAAATAATAAAAATATTCATAAAAAAAAAAAACAAGAAAGAAAATTAACGCGCTAAGCATAGAATATGAAACACTTTACAACACTTCCCGAAATCTTTAAAAAAAACTTCGTTATTTAGTGAAATAAGGTAAATAAGATAAATAAATGAACATTTTAGAAAAAAAGACATAGTATTTGAAAACGAATTTCAGCAGTTACCATCTATGGCCAAACATGTATTCCAATACTTTTGAACAGCCTTGTACTTGATCTGCAGGTTGATATACATACTATTTAATGTGAAAATTTAGTTTGGCAAGAAAACTCATAACAGGTGGAAATTTCTCTTTCAGCAATTTATACTAATAGATGGAAACATACTTGAATACTTTTGTTTAGACCTGTAGTTTACCTAGTACCTTTATTACACTTCAATATTTAGCTAAAACTTAATTCAAACTAAAACACATTTAAAACAACTGAAATCACATTTTCAGAAATTATCATCCATAGACGGTGTTGTATCCAATTCTTTGTGTGGCCCTGTATATAATTTTAGCTATATTCTACAAACATTTCTTCTTAAACTGAATGCAGTTGAGCGTAAAAATCCATAACTCATTTAAAAATCACCTTTAAGTAATTTACGCCCATACTCAGTAACCTTTACGAATTCTTTTGTGTAGCCCTGTATATCAACTATAGCATTTATACACACCATGTAATATGCATAAATATAGTGAAACTTAAAAGCACATATCATAATTAAAAATGCATTTCTTGCCATCATCGATAATATACAGTAGTTCGGATAGAATATAATATTTGAAATCGTTTGTGTGTCCCTGAAAATGCTATGCATTTTGTATTATGCATGAATTAACTTATAGTAAGCCTCAGCGACGTATATCAATTTCATTATATATGAATTAGTTTAATATAATTTAAATACGCCGCAAACAATCCCCCCCCCCTATACCATTATGTAATGGAATTATTTTGTGTGGCCCTGTAAATTAATAATAATTATTTTTTGCACCGCATATTTTAGTACACTTCGTAAATGCATATAAATTGTATTATGTTTGAAAGGTTGTAACATCTTTAAAATTCATTTGAAAGGATTTTTTCCAAATGGTCGTTACGTAATGGAATACGTTTGACTGTCTCTGTAAATAAACTCATCATGCTACGAACTTCATTTTAAATAGGGTTCTTAAACATCAATAACATAAAAAAAATTAGGGCAATCCGACTATATTTACGAGAGTTAGAGATCGGAGTGACGGCCAGCTGGACAGACAAAGCGAAGTCACAAACTCTTTTCAACTTCGTTGGAAAGTGTTAAAAAAATTAAGCTTGTATTTGTTTATAAAATACCGTTCTTTAAGCCGTATTTAACCCTTTTTTTAGAAAACTTGACAAAGTGTAACGTTAAAACATCATGATAAAAGAATCCATCACTTGAATATGATATTCATACTAATAACATGCAGCATCGAGAAATTTAATATTATATTAGGAGCGCACTTTTTAAAAATAATTTTGCCCTAACGATAAAGTAAGACCTTAATATAATAATCTAGAACATAATAATCTAGGAAACATATGTTATGAAATTCTTTGAATAAAGCAGAACATAACACGCGTAAAGGATGCAAATCTGCCTTAATTGCATTCTTTGAGTCCCCACTCATGAAATTCTTCATTATGCCTTTAATAGCAAGCAAAATACGATTACAATTTTGCAGAGATATAAATAAAGTTAATTAACAACTTTATGTTTATGAGGACTTTGCAGCCATCTTGAGGTAATTTTTTTATAAAGGAAATGATCACATTTTAATGTTTTCTTATTTACCTTAAATGTACAGTTGTGGAAAAAAAGTAAACACCCTCTACTAACTCTGCAACTAATTACGTAGAAAAAATGACAGGTATCAAACAATTGGAAATAAAGTCTACGTCCTTGATGTATACAAAACTTAACGTATGAATAACACCGAGAAATAGATACTAATTATAAAAACTTTTGTATAAAAAAACAATATATTCAAGGAAATCGGTTCTTCAGTTTCTGAGGTTTTTCGGATACTGATACAAAAACCATTTTTTTGAGAAAGTTCTGTTTAAAGTAGCATTTAAATCATTGTTTGCATACGGAACACTTGACCAGTTTTTAGTCATAACTTGTGTAATTATAGCAATTTCATTTGTTTTAAAATTTCCAGACAATATTATTGTTACATGTTATTATATATATTATGGTATTTTGAAGCATCAGCAGTTCTATTCCAGTTCAAACAAAAGGATGAATATATCAGAATAAAATATAAAATTTTCTACTTTTTAAGTTAAATTTTGAGGAAATTTATGCAAAATTGAAAGAAAAAATATTGAAATATGACTGTTCATTTGAGGCAAATAGAAAAAAAGGCATGTTCGTTATAAACCATCGTTTAGGATTTAATTTATATCAGAACAGTGATAAATGCATGATGCGTGATCAGAAATCTTTCCGCTTCTGCTAATGTTGCTAATAAATATGGTCATGAAATATTTAGTTTCCTTAATGACACATTTTTAAACTTTTTACTTTTTTAAATTTTCTTCATTACTACTACAATTGAACTAGTTTAACCATTTCTGAGACAAGTAAATTTGTTTCTGTAATGTAGAATTCATACAAGGATTTTTATAAAAATTTATTTGAAAATGGGGAAAAAAAGTTTAATATTTTCTTTCTCACCAAAGTTATAAAAGTAAATATTTCTTCTAAAATTCCAGTAAAAATTTTGATTAAAATTAAGTGATATAAAAGTAAACTCCATCAAGAGCTCAAAAGGTTAATTTTAACCCTTTGAGGGGCGGTGGGATATATTTTATCCCACCTACGATTAACCCCTTCGGATCAAGCGTCTTTTACAGAATTTTTTTTTTTTTTTTTTAAATCACATGTTTTTCAAAACAGAAATTTTTGCCTAATTGAATCGGGAAAATGCTCGGATTTAATAAAGCAAAATTTACAATAAAAATTTACTGCTGATCACGGATTCTGAACACCTTATGCGGCACGTATACCGGTCGCTCGTCCCCAAAGTGTTAATGAGGATTGACACTAGAAAAATTTTATTAGACTTTACTTTTCTAACTTTGGTGGAAAAAAAGCAGTAGAATTGCTTTTCCTTATTTTGCAATAAAATTCGTGAAAGATTCCGGTGTGAATTCGACATTACAGAAATGCAATTACTTGCCCCTGAAACGGTTAATACAATTCAATACTAATCTGCATATTTAACACTACGAATATTACATTGCACAAATTGTATGTTTCAGTGCTGTTAACAACATATTATAATTAAATATGCAGAACGACTACTAGAATAAGGTTTCTGTAATAGCTTATATATAGTATAATATCTTTTGCGATGGTATTTATTGATATTGAATAACTATTGGACTATATCATGCCTTTTGTATGAAACATTTAGCGATCTTGTAAAACTGCGCATTCTATATGTAATACAAATCCAGTTCAAATCTACACTTTATACAGCTTAAAATAAGTTATATAAGGCATATTTCATATTATTTACATAACTATTGTAGAATAATATATCCATGGAAATGTATACATTTCAACTATAGTCGCTTTTATTTTCATTTTTAATCACATAATTTTCAAGAAAAGTTAAATAAATTCCCGCAAATAGGGATTTTACTATATTAAATGTTTAAATTAATGTGAACATCCATTTAATTCTGATCTAAACCCAATAGCTTACAATCAGCACTTCACGATACCACACTAGAGGTCCTAAGTTCGATTACAGACTTCTCTTGGAAAATTTCATTTAACCTTTCAACACTTCGGGGTCGATAAAATGAATACCAAACTTGTTTGGGAACTATGCACTCAGGGTCTCGCATTAGACTGACGACCTGCGCGGGACATGTGTGTATTGTCAAGAATTGGCACTGAAGACAATGATCCATGATGAATTGAAGCTCCTCGGTTCTAGTTTAGTTCTTTCGAATTCTAATTTTAAAAAAAGGCAGAATTAAGAGACAGTTATTCGTATATCTAAACACGTTTGTTCATTTTCCGTAAAATCATCCAGATTAAAAGCAAATATATATAAAAAAAACATTCAGTTTAAAATTAATTATTTAACTTACGTTTTTGATATAATGAATTTTTTTCAGATTTCAGAAAAATAGGAGATTCCCAATTCGACGTGTATTTATTTTTAGGTGCGTTCGTAATTATAAAAATACATAGCACCTACGGTCGTTGTTTGTTACGTCCGTCTGTCCGTCCGTCTACACGGAAAAAAAGATTTAGTTAATATAGCCCCAGCTAAAATGTTTGGTTGGATTGACCAAATGTTGGTTCGACGAATCAAATGATTTTGTCCATTCAATAAAATTTTATTGAACTAACAAAATGATTTTGTCAGTTCAACAAAAAATATTTAGATAAGGCAAAATTTGGTTAGCACAACAATTTTTTTGTTGTTTTAACAAAATCGTTCTTTCCGTGTATGCACATATAAAAGCGCAAAAATTACCCAACCAAATGGTTTGAAAATTACAATCGTTCCAGAATTTTGTCGAGTCATTTGAAATTTTATGAAAATCATAAAGGTATACTTAAAACTATATTAATAAAAATTTTCTTCATTCTATTAAATCTTACCATGCGTAATTAATTCAAATCCCATGAGAGGCAATAATTCTAGGTTGCCATGGTGATTACGGCCTGTTTAAGGGGGAGTCCTGTTGTTTCCGCATTACTGAATTTAGTATGTACACTGTATAGCCAAAGGTGACCCATCACTTGCGATTTTACACATTTTGTTAAATATCTTGAAATATACATGAGGAATTAATATGAAACTGCAGGTGTGTAAACAATATAATGTAGGTCATATATTTCCGAGAAGACTTTTCCCCGAAACCCCATAGGGGACCGTCAACAAATTGAAAAAGAACGAATAACGTTTGGATAACCCTGTAAAAACTAATGTAACAAAAGCGTTCAAACTCAAGATTATTAATAAGTGGCTTATTGTAATATACTGGGTTCGTTTTTACAAGGATATCATGTATAGTCGTAGAGAAATTAAAGTTTTTATAAAAACAGTCCCAAATTTGTCATGTTTTTTTATTATAATTTGCAGAGTTCTTAATATAAAAAAAATGTTCTTTTCAGAAAATGTGACAAATAACATTATACGTAATACACTGCAATTACAATTAAAAAATAATAAAAATTGGATGAAAAATGAGCAGGTTTACTAAAACTTTTCACTGCGCATGCGCGAATGCAATCAAAATATAATATGCATAGCTAAATGTATAGAGCAACGTTTGTGAAACTCTCAAAAACAAAGTTTGAAAAGTCTGAAAATTACCGTTGATAGAATAAGCTCAAAATCCGTTATTCCCAAAATGAAGCAAAAAGTTGAGGGGTTATATCCAAATACAGTAGTGCGTGCAATATTGTGTATGCTATATTGGCACTAACCAATGGATGTATGGATACAGCCCATTCTCCTTTTGCTTCCTTTTGGGAACAACGGATTTCCAGTTTATTCTATCGACGATAATTTTCAGAATTTCCCAGCTATGATTTTGAGACTTTCACAAAAGTTGCTATATATACTTAACATTTCTTAGTAAACCTGCTCATTTTTCATCGAATTATTATTTTTTTTAAATTCTGATTGCAGGGTATTATGCACAATGTTATTTGTCATGTTTTCTGAAAAGAACTTTTTTTTATATAAGAAATCTACAAATTTTAAGCAAAAAACTTGGCGAAATTTGGGACTGTTTTTATAAAATCTTTAATTTCTCTACAAGTATACATGCTATCCTCATAAAAATGGATACAGTATATTACATTTAGCCACTTATTAATAATCTCGAGTTTGAACGCTTTTGCTACATTAGTTTTTACAGGGTTATCCAAAAAATATTCGTTCTTTTTCAATTTGATGACGGTCCCCTATGGGGTTTCGCGGAAAAATCTTCACGCAAATATATGACCTATACGATACTGTTTGCACAACTGCAGTTTCTGATTAATTCCTCATGTAATTTCTTAGATATTTAACCAAACGTCTAAAACTGCAAGTGACCAGTCACCTTTGGCCATATAGTGTATAATCGTAATAAAATTTGTATTTATGCTTTTTTGCATAAGAGTGCACAAAGATCTGAATATTTATAAAACTAATTATAGTACGAACGCACCTGATTTGCCACGTTTGTCGCACAATTTCCGACTTGTTTTATGTATGTTCACCGATTACTCCATATTGTCCCTTTGGAAGTAAACACAGAAGTTGTTATCTATTCAACCGATTTTACTTGTCACTTATGGCTAATATGGGTTTAAAACTTTACGTAAACTTATATTGATTTGATAGCTTTCCTTTTTACATTTTAATGCTTATAGAACTTCTTTATTTTAAAAGCAATACCTTCATCATCTGGAATATAATGTTAATTGTTTTCTATAACGTAAATTAATTTAAAAGAACTGACATTAAATTTAAAGTGTTTCATAGATGGCGTTAGCCGTTCCGTAGTCGACTATTCTCGGATCTACCCTTTTTGTAAAATGGAATCGTCCAGTTCAAAGGTATAAATTGCGTTTCCCTAATCAATTGCCGGGCTCTCTCTTTTCTGTTCATTTCTTTAAAGTTATCATTATGATTTTAATATGTTTGAGTTTAAGTTACAGTAAGATATTTAGTTTGAGTTTTACGATGTTTTTAGAAAACGGTTTTAGCTATGATTTAAATTTAAGCTGTTTTGAAAAGCTCCAGGTGTATTGAAGTTAATCCGGTTTTAACCAAAGTTATTTTTAATGATTCACTTAGCTATTTTAAACAAAGTTGGCTCTGAATATTTTTCAACTTAAATCTGTATTTTTATAAAGTTATTGAATGAAATAGAATTCAAATAAAGAACTGTCGTCAACAATATCTGACTTTTCTATGAATTCAACATACAGTTTTGTAACAGGTATCTTCCACAGCACATTTACAGTTCCTCTGCTGATAGCAGTATAAGCGTATATCAGACCTGTATTGATACAGGCTAAGAGAAGAGGTTATGGGCAACCAATGCCATACCTGGATAATAGAAGCGTGTTGAATTTAAATAAGAAGAGTCATAAATTTTAGCCCCATTTCAAAGACATTTGTGTTTGTTAAGAAGGGGGGCTGATATTTTTTGAAGATGGCGAGTATGCAAGTACAGATCGATAAGCTTGGAGCTTTAAACTACTCAACTTGGCAAAATGATATGAAATACCTTCTGTTGGAGAAGAACGCATAGGATATTGTCGCTGGAATTGAGAAGGAACCTGAAATTGATGCCGGTAAGGGAATTACAGCAAAGGATGTGAAAGATTTTCGTACTAGGAAAAGGATTGCTTTATCCACAATCTATTTAAATATGGGAAAGGACTTTAGAAAAATCATAGGGAACAAAGATAATCCCAAAGATGTATGGGATGTATTAAAGAAACATTTCGAGCCTGATAATAGATCACGGCATATGTTCCTGTTTTCCGAGTTCATGTCATGTAAAGTAAAGCCAGATGAAAAGATAGATTTATTTGCTGCCAGGTTAAATAGAATTGCCGATCAACTGAACGACCTTGGTCATCCTGTTGAAGAGGTGTATAAATCATTTCAACTCCTGCGTCATCTCCCAAGCCATTTAGACAGCATAGTGCAAGTTATATTACGTTGGAAGGAGGAAAAGTTTATTTTCAACGATATTCTAATGGAATTAATCTCCGAGGAATCAAGATTAGCCATGCGAGATTTAGACAAACGTAAAGAACTTTTCGTTGAGACTCAACATATACAGAAAAATAGACTTCGATGCTTTCGATGTGGGAGCCCAAACCATCTACAGAGGGATTGTCGACAACGCCAAAGAGACTCTAGAAGTTATAATCGACGTGTTCCATCTGTTTCTAGTGTGTCTGATGCCTCCGAATCCAGTTCCGAACGTGCCCAGTCTCTAGTTAAGAGAAACAGGAATCGCAGAGGCAAAGCGAAGGAATCATCATCAAACTCTAACAGCGTTAAACAAAAAGGTAAAAACAATCCTTTCTTGTTTTATATTCAGGCAAATTTGAGTGGTAGTGAAAGCGAAAATAGCTGGTTATTTGATACCGCAGCTTCACACCATTTTTGCCGTGATAAGAGTTTGTTTTATAAATTTAAGCCTTTAAAAGATGAAAAAATGTTTGTTGCTGTAAATGGTGTTACTTTTCCGATAGAAGGAAAGGGAAATGTAAAGTTAAAGTTTGGCCAAAGGCTGTTTTTCTTTTCTGATGTAATGTATTCCCCTAAACTAAGGAAAAATCTTATTTCAGGTCCAAAATTGGATGTAAAAGGTGTAAAATTTACTGGTGAAGGCGGTAAGGTGGAGGTGTCCAAAGATGGTCAATATTTATTTACTGCTTTTCTTAGGGATGGTACTTATCATTTGTATCCTAAAATTCCAAGTTTAGTTCCTAAAAAGGTTAAATTTGAAACGTCCCATCTATCTAAAGATGATTTCAGAATTTGGCATCGCAGATTGGCGCATGTAAGTCCAGATTTGATAGAAAATACG
Source organism: Maratus speciosus (assembly GCA_963932465.1). NCBI lineage: Eukaryota > Metazoa > Arthropoda > Arachnida > Araneae > Salticidae > Maratus > Maratus speciosus. The sequence goes on from OZ010790.1 coordinate 43,166,056, forward strand.
GCCAAAAATGAAAGTGTTAGAGGTCTTCCTCGGGTTAAATCAGGAAAATTTTTTTGCGAAATATGTAAACTTAGTAAACATAGACGTACGTCATTTAAATCAATTAATAGGATTAGATCTAAACGTCCCCTCGAGTTGTTGTTTATGGATGTCTGGGGGCCTGTAAGAGAGAAAGGAAGAAACGGAGAGAGATATTTTCTCTCAATTATTGACGATTTTTCGCGTAAGGCCACAGTTTTTCCCATAAAGGAAAAATCCGAAGTGTTTGGAATTGTTCGCAATCATGTGATCCGGGCGGAGAGATTTCTCGAACGTAAAGTAAAGTACATTCGATCAGATAATGGCGGGGAGTTTAAAATGATAATTTTAGGATTTTCTGTGAAGGGAGAGGCATTAAACACGAATTTACGGACGTGTACTCCCCTGAACAGAATGGGACTATTGAGAGATACAATCAAACGATTGCTAACGCCATCAGATCAATTTTAAGTGAAAGTGGTTTAAAACGAAGTTTCTGGCCGGAGGCAGCGTTGTATTTTACGTATACTTGGAATCGCATTTGTCACAAATCTCAGTCGAAGACTCCTTTCGAACTTTATAGTGGCTCTAAACCATCCGTTAGACACTTAAAACCCTTTGGAGCTATAGCATATATAGGTGTTCCCAAGCAACTTAGGTCGAAACTTGATGCAAAAGCAAAAAGGGGGGTAATGGTTGGTTACGCCTTTAGTACTAAAGGTTACCGGGTTTGGCTACCTGAAGAAAACAAAATTATTGAAACCATTAATGTTTCTTTCAATGAGGAACTCCCAGATAGTGTCCGGCGCAGTGGAGTCGTGATGGGCTCAAAAGAGATAGGATCTCCTATTTTTGATAAGGAATCTGATGAAGAGTTTGAAAATAATGATACCCCAAATATAAATTATTTCCCTTCGTATAAACCTCCAGATTTATCCTCTTCAGAGGAGGAGAATTCCGCAGAGGAAATAAAATCAAGTAAAGATGTTTTGAGGGGGGTTCCACTCTCTGATACTGTTTGGTTAAGAAAAGTTGCCTCGAGTGCTTATGGTAATCGTAACTACATTTACTATTACGAACAGAGAAAAACTGAAAGGTTGAGATCCTTAAACGATGTAGAAAAGTATTGTAAAAAGCATCATCTTAAATTTGAACCTCATATTTTCTGTTTTAAAGGATCAAATAAATTTAAAGGAGTGGTTTCAGGTCAAGAGGATAGTTCTTGTTCAAATACGGAGACTTCTGATATTAATAAGGATATATGACTAGATGACATCAAAATACCAACTACCTATAAACAAGTTTTAAAATCCCCACAAAGGAAGTTTTGGGAACAGGTCATGAGAGAAGAATTGAAAACTATGAGAGAAAGGGGAGTTTGGAAACTAGTTAAGTTACCAAGCGATGCTAAACCCTTAGGTTGTAGGTGGGTTTTCACATTAAAAAAAAGATGACAAGGGCAAAATTGTAAGGTATAAGGTCCGCCTAGTGGCACAAGGTTTCAAACAAATAAAGGGGGAAACCTATGATGAAACTTTTTCACCGGTTGTTAACTTTGCCATTATTAGATTTTTCTTTTCCCTTTTAGTCTCCTGTAAAAAATGGACACACCTACAATGCGACGTAAAATGTGCTTATTTATATGCACCTTTGGCCGAAACAATATATATGTCCCAACCTCCAGGATTTGTGGAAAACGAAAATTTAGTATGTAAATTAGAAAAAGCTTTATATGGTTTACATCAGTCTGGCAGAATGTGGTATCTTGAAATAAATAAAATTTTGCATGATATAGGGTTTGTTAAGTTTGAATGGTGCAATTGCGTGTATGGTTTTGATGATAACATTATCCTGCTTCTTTATGTAGACGATATAGTAATTTTCGGTAAAAATGAAAGAGTGGTGGAAAAGGGTGTTAAACTTTTGACTGGTTATTTTGATCTTAAGATACTAGGTAAAACCAGAAAGCTATTGGGTGTAGAATTCGAGGAGGGTAATGACTATCTAGCAATACATCAAATTCCATATATTGATGAGATTTGTCAAAAATTTAAAAAGTTTAAGTTCCCTATCACTTCACTCCCAATAAGCAAAGGTGTAGTTTATTCAAAAACCCAATCCCCTCAATCCGATAACGAAATATTTGAAATGTCTAAAATTCCATACAGAAGTGTTTTGGGATGTTTGTCGCTCCTATCTAATAGAACCAGGCCCGATATTGCTTATGCAGTAAATATATTTAGCCAATTTCAAAATAACCCTGGATTAGTACATTGGCATGGATTATTAAAGCTTTTGGGATATGTTTGTTTTACTAAATCTTTAAAATTGAATTTGAATTGTAAAAATGTACATGTAATTGCATATTCAGACGCCGATTTTGCTACAAACAGGGATGACAGAACTTCAATGGGAGGTCAGTTATTACTTTTAGATAAATCACCAATAATGTGGAGGTCCTTTAAGGAAAAATGTATAAGTTTATCGACCATGGAATCGGAATTTATTGCGATGACAGAAGCTGCAAGAGAGCTGTTACGGTTCGACAGAATAATGGACGAATGCATTGGTCGAAGGATAATTTGTGATAGAAAGGAAAAATCTTTATTATTGGTTGATAATCAGGCCACCATTAGTTTTGTCAAATCCCCCATTGAAAACCACAGAACGAAGCACATAGATGTAAAGTTATTTTTTATTAGAGATTTGGTATATAAAAATATTTTTGAAGTAAAGTATGTTAAAAGTAAAGAAAATTACGCGGACATCTTCACCAAGCCCCTTAGTAAATTTGAATTATCAGGGTTTAAATTGAAGGTTTTCTTGGATTGTTAAATTTGTTGTTAAATTTTGTTAAATACCCCTCATTGCCTTAAAGTGTATTTATATAATATTTATTGTACTAGATAGTCCAGCTTCTGTATAAAAGATGTATTTTAAAGTTTTGACTATATAAGGTTATGTATAAGATCAATTTTTTTTGTGTAAAAATTGAATTTAGTTTAGCCTTGTGAACCAATTTAAAATTCCGCCGGAATGCAATAAGTACCCTTTGCCCTTCCATTCTCCGGGGCTCGAGCGGCCTTTCGTAACGTCTCGTGAAAGGTGAAAATGTAATCCGGCCAGAGAATATAATGGGGATAGTGTCGGACGAAGGTGTAACTGTTGCAGGAAGGCACCTTTTTGCGGGCATGTTAAAGTTTAATTCAGTAAGTCCTTCATTTTAATATTGGAAATGCCACTTTAGTATCCCGGTTCACTTGGTGAAACTTAAATATAAGAGTTTAATTATACATGAAGTCGACTTCATTACGTTAGCATTGTTGTAAGTTTATTGAGATTAACCATGGACTTTATTAGTTTAAGATTTTTTGAGCTAAATTTGAAATGAAAGTTTAATCTTGTTTCAGTTATTGAAATAGAAATCTGAATGCGTAATTTGAATTATTGACATGTACAAAATCTGCATTTATTATATACAGTGGAAATATGAAATTATGAGTTAAACATTTATAGAGTATATTATGTGTTATGAAAGAGAATGGAATCGTGGGCCCATGTATGATGAAGGATGAATGCGATAATTAATAAAGTTTTGAATATGTATAATGTTTCAGAAATTTATATTGAAATATATTGATTGAAAATGTATTGAAACTATATTGAAACTGATTTAAAATGAAGTCACGTTAGATGTTGTATTAAAACGATTTGCTTTTCAGAAAGATTTGAATTTATCTAGTAATGTATTAGGAATATTAATTGAAGCTGATGGACTGTTGAAGTTTAAACCAGAGTTAAATTTTAGATTCTGTGGTTGGAAATATTGCATTTTAGATGCATGAGGGTAATTTGTTTCTTGTTATATATTGTTATCAATTTTGTTAATGTTTATAATGTTTAGTAATTTTATGTTACTGTTTAAAAGGCAACAAGTTATATTTGGGATAAAAATATTGGATTTTATGAGAAGATTGAAGATGTAATGGTAAAAGTTCAGATTGAATTTTTGTTTGACCTTTGTAAATTCAGAGCGAATTTTGGAAATTCTAGGGATTTGTTAACTGTTTAAATTTTTCTTTCCCATGAGTGACAAGTAGGGGGCTTTGTTATCTATTCAACCGATTTTACTTGTCACTTATGGCTAATATGGGTTTAAAACTTTACGTAAACTTATATTGATTTAATAGCTTTCGTTTTTACATTTTAATGCTTATAGAACTTCTTTATTTTAAAAGCAATACCTTCATCACCTGGAATATAATGTTAATTGTTTCCTATAACGTAAATTAATTTAAAAGAACTGACATTAAATTTAAAGTGTTTCATAGATGGCGTTAGCCGTTCCGTAGTCGACTATTCTCGGATCTACCCTTTTTGTAAAATGGAATCGTCCAGTTCAAAGGTATAAATTGCGTTTCCCTAATCAATTGCCGGGCTCTCTCTTTTCTGTTTATTTCTTTAAAGTTATCATTATGATTTTAATATGTTTGAGTTTAAGTTACAGTAAGATATTTAGTTTGAGTTTTACGATGTTTTTAGAAAACGGTTTTAGCTATGATTTAAATTTAAGCTGTTTTGAAAAGCTCCAGGTGTATTGAAGTTAATCCGGTTTTAACCAAAGTTATTTTTAATGATTCACTTAGCTATTTTAAACAAAGTTGGCTCTGAATATTTTTCAACTTAAATCTGTATTTTTATAAAGTAATTGAATGAAATAGAATTCAAATAAAGAACTGTCGTCAACAATATCTGACTTTTCTATGAATTCAACATACAGTTTTGTAACAGGCATCTCCACAGCACATTTACAGTTTCTCTGCTGATAGCAGTATAAGCGTATATCAGACCTGTATTGATACAGGCTAAGAGAAGAGAGCAATTACCATAATAAACATTGTAATATACTAGTAAATCTGCAGATCAGGAGCCTCAACGTCAGCTCTACAATTCATTGTGTTTAACACCCTTTGAGTAATATTAATCTTTCTGCAAAAAACGAAATTTAAAGTTTTGAAATTACATAAACATTTATAAAACGAAAAAATATTTCGAAGGTTTCTGACATTAGAAGCGTTAAATTAAACCCCTTGTTATGTAATGGTATTCTGAAAATCTCATGAGCTACTTATTCTGGTAATTTTTAGATAATAAAGTAGATTTCTTCAGGGGGGCTCTGTCCTCTTGAACCCCTTCGTAATGTAATTTAATTTACATTTGTAATTATTAATTAATTGTGTTAATGTCCTTTAGTAAATTCTACCAATAGACGCAAACGTACATGAATTCTTTTCTACAGCCCTGTATATTACGTGAAGATTTTTACACGTCGTCTATAACATTTAAATTTAATGCAGACAAAAAACCCTCTTAAAACTGCTCATATCACATTTCCGGGGATTAGTATGCATAGTGTGCACCATATATCCAGTTTCTGCGGAGTCCTGTATATGGTTCTATTTAAATTCTGCAAACATTTGTTAGTATACTAAATGTAATTGGACTGGGAAATACATAACTCAAAAAAAAAAAAAAAAAAAAAAAAACACTGAAGCAATTCACGCTCATTTTCATTTATACTTACGAATTCATTTGTGTATCCCTGTACATGGTCTATACAATATTTAAGCACTACTTATTAAGCACAAATTTACTTAACGTTAAAACGCGCACCATAATCGAAAATGCTCTTCAGCAATCATCCCTAATAGACCAGAACTGTATCCGAAATTTTTTATGTGACCCTATAAATGAACGATAAATACGATACAAATCATATTCAAGCTTCTTGTAGTCAACCACAGTAATGTAATTTAATTTCATAATGTTTGAATTAGTGCAACACAATTAACACACTGACGACAGGCAATTTAATTAAATCTGGGTTTAAAAACAGTAGAAGCTCCTCCCTCTTCTGAAAGTGTCTCGGAAATTGGTTTCTGAGATATGTTTTTCATGTTTATGCAGCAGTAAATATCTTTCAATGTACGGATGTAATATATAATGTCTTACAATCTATAAAAAATATGGACAACACAATATAAATGTCTTTTCTGTAAGGTAGAAGTCACTCCCTCAGCCAATGATGTATTCTGAATAAAAACGAGAATTCTCGTTTCCCGTCGCTTATGTGTTAAAATAAGCTGTGAAGAGTTTTTTTCCCCCCGTAGACCACATTTTAATCGACCATTTTTGTGTGACCCTGAAAAAAACATATTCTTTGCACCCCATATACTACAAAAATGTTTCAAAAATACATATCAATTTTATTATTTTGTAACAGAGTAACATCATTAAAAAACGACACAAAAGGATTTTCTTCAAAGATTGTAATATTATGAATACTTTTGAGTTCCCTGTACGCATGCTGTAAGTGCTACACATAACATATTTTATGGTAACCAGGTTCTAGTGCACCTTAATAAAGTATATAAATTTCGTTACGTTTAAAATTGTGTAACATTATTAAAATATAGCGCAGACGATTTTTCCCAAAGACTATAATGTAACGGAATAGTTTTGAGTGCCCCTGTAATTAAGCTATGAATGCTACACTCTTCATTTTTAATACCAAACATACTTTGGCAAACCTCAATAACGTATATCAATTACATGTAATCCCGACTATATTTACGCGAGTTAGAGCACGTAGAGAAACACGGCAGACGACAGATAGAAAAACTGAAGTCATAAACACTTTTCATCCATGTTGGAAAGTGTTAAAAAGGATTTACATGCCTTTAACTGTACTTTTTTTTCACTTATAGCATAGTTAAACATTAGTTTAAACATCCTAATCCATGCGATATCAATAACATATTAAAAGCCCCCCAAAATATGCATATCTGGAGATCTATAAATCTACTGGAAAATAATTCATTATCGTGCCCACTGTTAATTGCATAAATTGCATCGATTTGGCGCGATAAAATATTTTTTGTGATAGCCTTTTAATAGTACCTGCAACAAAATTAACGTAATTTACTAACTTCATTCATATTTGACGCAATGATAGGCTACGAATAACAGTCGCTAGGCAACGCAGAAAAGGAAAAAAAAGAAATATGTATCATGTAAAACAAGAAAATTAATTTAAAAATTCTTTATATTATTGGAATACATGTATAAATGTCCTCAAAACATTATACACGTAAATAAAAAAATCTGATAGATATATTGATAAAACTTCAATATAATAGGAATAATTTAAAACCCTTATTTGGAATTTTAGTATCCATAATTTGACATTTAAATCCATTAATCAAACGTGCCATTTTCTTTCAACTAATCGAAATTTGAAAATCGTCTGACTTGCCGTAGAAAAGCATTATAAAGAAAAATAAAATCTTCCATATTTTCCGAACGAATGAACCAAATTTAACCAAAAACTACACTGCAAATATAGGCGTCTTAAATTTAGACACATAAGTGACTGAAAAAGAATTTCAGTCACTTAAGCGTCTTAATCTGAAAATTCAGACACAATAGATGTCTTAATTTAAGATACATAAGTGTCTTAGTATGATCATGGTATATACGAACCGAGAAATATGTTGGAATTATCTACGAAGTGTCTTATTTAAAACAGTAGTTGAACATTTCTTTTTTGTACTTTTCTGAACAGCCAATCAGAGCATTGATTTCCGCGCATGTCATCTATGGCTCCTTCATGATATAGAAAGAATCACATTTTAAGCGTCGCCATTGCTTGGATTAAAAGAAATGCGTAATTATGGAGTATTTATCGAATGAAAGCGTAAGTCATATTTAATTTTAAATTTTTATCCCAGTAGGTTTGTATCTTATGAATATAAATTAAATAGTTTTTAAAGATTGATCTCTTTTTTTGTAGTTTAATGTTAGTTTTTTGATTTCACAAGCTGTCGTCTGTTATACCTTCTTAATGTAACGGTATCGAATATAATTGTTTTGATAATTAAATTGCAATGCTTTAATTCAGCGCGCTTGTCTCCTGTGAATAAACGAATGAGTGATAACTTGTTTAATCTTCCTTTTCGATCCTGTGATCGGAAATATTCTAATTTGTCGTTGCCCAAAAGCAAAACGTGCAACATAAACAGATTTGAAAAGCTGAATGATTCATAGTTCCATTAAAGGGAGATAAAAACATTAAATGGAAGCCGTTTGAAACTGTATTTATTCTATGTTCTGTTTCTTCTGATTTTTACTGTTTATTGATTATAAACTCTTGCAGTTTATGTATCAGCACTTATTGTATTTTTTTGTGATTATTATTTTGGAGCTAAATATGATATTCATTTATGATTATGATATTCGGAAAAGTTTTCAGATTGAAAAAAAGCATTAATACTGTGAAAATTTTCTTTACATATCACCGTTTTTAATCATAGTACTGAAACTTTTTAAAGATTTATTCTTATGATTGATGCTTTAATTTATTATTGAAAATCGGAAATTTTGATAGTCAAAGTTTCATATTTAACATTTACCAAATTTCTAAAAACATAATAGGTATTTCTTATACTATCATTCTGTATGATTTTTTAAACATAGAACAAATGCAGAAACATTTTATTCATTAACTGCAATTTCTGTTCTTGTTTAACGGTATATTTATAAAGTATTCATTAATATTTTTTGAGTTTTTTTAAATTGGTACCTATATTATTTTTTTATTTATATGTAAGCTTTTTTCTGCTATGTTTTGTTCATGATTTTAAATTTTCAAACCTGAGAAATTTCAGAAACAATTATGAAATTTCCCTTTATTGCAATCGCATATGCAACGTTTCTGATACAAACAATTATTAGTACGAAAAAAATTAAACATGATAATTTAGGCATAAATAAAAAGTTGTTTATGCTTGATATAAAGTTTATAGATAAAACTGAAATAGTATATATTTTTAAAAGTTGATATTTACTTATATATTATATATTTTTAAGCGATTAATAACTACTTTTTTTATATTCAAAGTATTTTCAAACAACTAAAAAAGAGTACATATTCTGTCATTTCTTTTCCTTTTCTTCTGTTTTCTAGGTTAATTTTTTCTTATCAAATCTGTAAAATTTATGTAACTCATATTCATAAGATACAAAGTTTACAGGAATAAAAAAATAAATATGACTTATATCCTGTTGTTCCATAACAGCTAAGGAATATGTTTAAAAGGAAAACTTTTACATATTCCACAGAATGTGTAAAATTAGACACCAAAGTTAATTTTTAATTAAACTGACAAAGCACCGCAAATGCAAAAAATATATATTACACATGTTCACTACTTACAGTGACTAAACTTGTTTATTTATATGTACTACTTGAAATGCATATTTGAGGCAAGTTTTGAAACTAGCAGTAATTATTTTCTGAATGTTATTAAATTAGAGTATTCATTTATTATTTTGTATTTATAGTTAAATAGATCTTGTGATTATCTGATCTGTGTAAAACAATGTATTTGCCAATATAAATTTTTAAAAGATCTAGTTTTTAAATTGCATGATTTTTTTTTTGAGGGGGGGGGGGGGATTTTCTTTGCAATTTTCGAACATCTGATATTATAAATATCTTTATTTTTATCCACTGAGTATAATGAATATTTGAACTTTTAGAGTAAGACAAGATTACAAATATTTATATATATTTATCCATGTACCGTAAAAACCGTCAATAGGGAACACTTTGGAGCTGGGGAATTTGTCAGATAATCGGAGATGCTTCCTTTTGTGAGGTAAAAATATACAAATATGCATACATTGTGTATTAAAAAAGGTATTAGACGTCCACTTTTCGGAAATGTTCATTAACCTTCACAACGGACACTTCCAAATACCGGACACCCCTATTTAGTAAAAGATAATGCAGAGTTGCATTTTTTTGCAAAAGGACCTTATTAAAACATGGGCATGCTGGACAGTGTCCCGTCCCCCTACGATTTTAGGACTCAAAAATTTGATGTGCAATTTTTGTAAAGCTTATATTTTAAATCCATTTCGAAATTGTACTGATTATAATCAATATTTTGAATTTTTAAAGTAAAATAACATTAAAAACTAAACAAATAAAAGAAATCTAATATTTAGATGAATATCTTTTTGTTTTTAATCTTGTTCTACTCCTGAAATTCAAAATTTTTAATATAATCAGTACAATGTCGTAAAAGATTTAAATTATGAGCTTTACAAAAATTGCATACCAAATTTGGAAGCCCCAAAATCAGGCTGTGTGGGGTGGGGGTGGGGGGGGGGACAAGACCACAGCTAAATATTTTTCTAGGATTCACCGTGGTCAAATATGGCTACGTATAATGCTGACAAAAATTGGTTGCGATTAAGACGTTTGAAGTGTCTGAAATTCAGACGCAAAAAGTGTCTGAAAAAATTAAGACACTTTAAAATGTCTGAAAATTGAACACACCGTTTCAGACACTTAAGTGTCTGAATTTCAGACATTTCAATTTAGAGTGTATACAGCTACGTCCGGGTATCTCACGAATATGCCCAATTAATTTCAAGCTGATCGGGTGCTTTTTGCGGCAGTTATCGCGGAACAGACAGACAGACAGACAAACGGAAATCAAAACTTTTCGTGTCTCCACAGTAAGCCTTCACTGACGTTTCGGCAACAAGGGACGATACGTGCCGGGCGATACAAGTGCAGTAATTTATCTTATTCCTTTGGGACTTCTTATATTTATATATCTTTATTGCAATACTTAAGTATTTTGGTCACGATCTTATTAGGGAAATAACTTTATATTTTTCATTTTTTTTTCTAAAATCTATATAACTTTAAATATTTACTGGTATAGTTATTTGCGATCACAATTGGATTGAAGCTATGTTAATACTTGGGAATTTTTCCAGATAGAAACATTCGCCTTGCATACACTGTTTCAAATGAAAATAAAATTTCAAATAAATTGCTTAAAAGGCGCAAAGGTCAACCTAGTGAAAAAGATTCCATGCCGGGACACGAACACGGTCCATCAGTATAGCGCACAGACATTCTATCGACTAAACCACATGGAACGATACCCAGCCTGGAACCGCTCACTATTACATGTTGGCAAAGATACAAACACAGAACAAGAGGGAATATTTTTCCGTGAGCCACCGACATGGGGCAAACACGAAACTAAACAAGTAAAAATTGTTACAAGCAAATATTATTTTTTTGCATTTTTATTTTCGATTTTGAAGTTTTTAATTCATAAACAATTGCTATTTTTCTTTTACCATAACGTAAAAGTGTAAAAGAGAAAGAAAGGGAAAAAATGGTTTTGATGCTGGATTTTTGAAGTCACACTGTATTAAAAGGCTATAATGTTTTACCGTTGTCGTGGATTTTGATCACTGTTAGAGAATTTTATAGAAAAATTTTATACTCTTTCAGAGAAACTTGGTATAACAAACTTTATTCGGATACCGCAGGAATTAGTTCAGCAGGCGGCCGCGCTTATGTCGAACGTCCCCATACGCCTTTGCCGACACTTGCCAGCGTCCAGACGCAAATCGCAAAAATACCAATGCAAAATAACGGTGAAATTTTATCACCGGCCGCCTCCTTAAAATAGTTTTGACAGACTTTGCAGGCAAGATAAAGTTTGTAGTACCAAGTTTTCCTGGAAGAGCACAAAGTTTTATATAAAATGCTCTAAGAGTGATCAATATCCGCAGTAACGGTAAAATATTATAGAATTTTGATAAGAATTAATTTAACTAATCATATTTTCGGTTAATCATATTTTCAGATCTAGTCATACCTAGCTAATTTTGTTCATATGACTTTTTACTATCAATTTACATAAAAATATTTCAATTCGGCGTCCGTGAAAAAAATTCACGGGGCTTTCGATGTCACCGTCTCTTTACCTAATACGGCGGTCAACGTTGTAAAATTAATACATTATTTTCCTAATATTCCACAGAAATGTACTTTAGAAAGCTTTTAAAGCCCTTTTTTAGAACGATTGTTGTTCCTGTCAACCCCGGGTGGTAGAATCATTGGCATAAAATATAGCCTGTGTATCAGAGATGGGATCAGAGACTGTCGCCATTGATTCGCAAATATTACTTTTGTAATCGGATTATATTTCCTGAGATTGCACACAAATCGTAATTTAGAAGATTTTTAGAACGCTTTTTGCGCCTCCCCTTCGCTTCACCCCTTTTTAATTCGAATTTATTTTCAACAGCCCTTTGAGGGCAATTTATTATATAAGTAACTACCATGCGATATTTAAAGTTACTAGCCTATTTAGTATCACAGAATACGCAATTTAGAAAGTTTTTTGCACATGCAACCCTCTGGTAGTAGTGGTACAGACATAAAATATAGCTTATGTTTGAGCAGACTCTATCACCAACAATTTGCCACCATTATTTTTTAAATAGGTTTCGTATTTGATACGATTGCGCAAAAATTGTAATATAGAACGCTTTTAGAACAGCACAATTTCCTACCATTACTTTTGAAATCAGTTTATTTCTTCCTTAGATTGCTTACAAATCGGCATTTAGAACGTTTTTAGAACGCTTTTCGCGCATTTGCAACCCTTTTAAATTTCAAATTTTTTAAAAATACTTCTAGAGATCATTTATATCTAATAGACATACACCACGCAAAATTTCATGAATTTAGGTCCTTCCATAACACAAAAATCACATTTTTAGAACGTTTTTTGCTCCTACCCCTCCTCTGGGGTGGTGGAAACAGACATAAAATATAGCCTATCTCGGAGCAAGAGCTGACACCATCATTTTTACACAATTATATTTGAAATCGGTTCAGTACTTCCTGAGATTGCATAGAGATCGCAATTTAGAACGTTTTTTGCAGCGCTTTTTGCGCATTTTCACCCCTTTTTAATTTAGATTTTTTAGTAAATGTTCTTAGAGATCATTGATATCATATAAGTAACTACCATTCCAAATTTCATGATTCTAGGCCCTTCCATAACACAAAAACCGAAATTTAGAACGTTTTTTTCTCCTGCAACCCCAGTGATACAAACGTAAAACAAGTGGATAAGTGTGATCATACATTGCACAAAGGGTTTCGTTTAATATTCCTTTCAAAACACTTTCTTTCAAAACGTCCAGTACATTTATCGCCATGGAATACCTTCTAAATTTTGGCAAACACATCCTAAACTATGTTAACGTTTCAAATATATTCGCCTTGTTATATTTCCTAATTTTGTTCGCCCACTCCCCCCCCCCCCCAAAATGCTACGATATATCACATGACGGATATCTGCCAAATTTAGAAAAGTGCCCCCCTTGGGGGGCAGTGGGCAGATGGTCACCATGATTTTTGACGCGGCCTGATTTTAAAAATTTATGTTATGTTTTATAAGCCATATTAAAGTTTCAAACAGATCGTCCAGTTATATTTCCTAATTTTGTTCGCGCACCTCCCTCACCCCCCCCCCCTCCTCGAAATGCGCCGCGCCCTTCTTCTTTATAATTTATTATCGTGTGTTATAAAGTATCTTAAAGTTTAAAACAGATTAAATTGTTAGATTTCCTACTTTAACCCTTTAACCGTCTGGCCCGGAATTTTCCGTTCATAGAAATCATGTTAAAATAACTGTAGACCAAAATATTTTAAACAGAATTTTATTTTTAACCTTATATAGAAAGTAGTGATATTAATGATATTATAGCATCAAACTGAGATTTAAAAAATATATATCCTGGGATTTACAAGCATTCTTATAAAATTACTGCAAAACCCTCGGACGGTGAAAGGGTTAAATGAAATCGCGGTCTGTTAATTCCACATTCCACCACCAGAGAGCGCACTGTATTCTTAACAAAAGCGTATGTGAACGAAACTCCTTTACACAACCCATTAGTAGATATGTTACTCGAGGGGGTGGCGGTCTTCAGCAAGAATTTAAGAAAATTGTTGAAATTACTATTCGGAAATAGTGGTAATTTAACTTTTGACATATTTATATTTAATAAGTATAAGTACCATGTATCTGAGGACTCCATCAAAAAACGCACCTGAAACGGTATGAAACAAAAAAGAAATATTTCGCCGCTCCCCCTCTCCCCACCTTCCCGAAATTTCACGCGCCATTTTTTATAAACTTTTTCTAATGTGTTATAAACTATCGTAAAATTTCAAACAGATCGCCTTGTTATATTTCCTAATTTTAACAAAAATGTTAGTTCCACATTCCACCACCAGGGAGCGCACTCTATTCTTAACAAAACTGTATCGGAAGGAAACTCCGTTAAACAACCTATAAGTAGATACTCGAGGTGGTGGCGGTCTTAATAAGAAATTAAGATATTTGCTGAAATTACTATTAGGAAATAGTGGTAACTAAACTTTAGACAATTATATATTAAATAAGTAGCATATATCTCAGGACTCCCTCAAAAAGTCACCTAAAGCGGTCAGAAACGCTAATTTTTTAAATAGAAATCTAGCGCCCCCCCCCCCCTCCCCGGAATTTCGCGTGTCATTCTTTCTTACACTTTATCTTATGTGTTATAAAATATCTTAAAGTTTCAAACAGATCGACTTATTAGATTTCCTAATTTTAACAAAATCGCGTTATGTTAGTTCCACATTCCACCACCAGGGAATGCACTCTATTCTTAACAAAAGCATATCTGAACGAAACTCCTTTACGCAATCTTTCCGTAGATAGATGGGTCGGGATGGTGGCGGTCTTAAACAAGAATTTAAAATATTTGCTGCGGTAACAAACGCTAAGATTTTAAAAATAATTCTAACTCCCCCCCCCCCTCCTCGAAATATCACACTCCATTCTTTTTTACACTTTTTCTATGTGTTATAAACTATCTTAAAGTTTCAAACAGACTGAGTGGCGGTCTTAACCACTAATTCAAAATATTTCCTGAAATTACTATTAGAAAATAGTGGTATGAAGTAAACTTTCTGGTGATGAATGAGTTATACTTATCTCATATCGCTGTTCAAAAAGCCCAGACAAATTATTAGATTTCCTAATTTAAGTTAATTCGTGGTTCAATAAGCGCGTCTCTTCATTTTAATCGACGCATTTGATAGGAATAAACCGATTAATTAAATAATAATTAATATTTTAGCTTGTAATTAAGATAGGACTTAGATATGGGTATCAATGAAATCAGCGAGAAATTTGACATCGGGATGCCAAAAAATTTAATAAAAAAATTTAATATTTAAAAAGTTAACATTTCGTATTAAAATATGCTATTATGGAAAACCGCAGCGTCGTCATGTCTACCTGCTTTCCCGCCGAATTGAAATCTTTTTATTTCCTTGTCTTTCCAATTAAAGAAATTAAATTTTTATCGATCGATTTTTAGTGGATATTTTAACTTATACACATCGCAGAAATGTGAACTTTATACCAAAGGAAAGTAGATTTTTTTTGCGTCTGTCTATTCCATTTACAAATTTCTCGGACCAATATTTTCTGATATACGATTTCGCTTTAAAATCTCCACTTCATTTTTCGGCTTAATTTCCTCCGTGGTAACCGTGCATTCGGCTGATTTTACTGGCAACCCTTAGGAGAAACAGGGATGATTTCGAGAAAGTCCGTTTGAATTTGAGTTAAAAAGGTGGATTGGTTAATTTTAGAAGTTAATTAGCCCGTAATTCGGTTAATTACCAACTTTTTCAAAATTGTATGATTTGTTGTTTGATGTGAGGTGTTCAGCTATAAGTACCCAAAATTTCAAGTCTCTAACATGTATAGTTTCTGAGAACGGGCTCTGTGACGGACAGACAGACAGACAGACAGAGGAGCGAGACGAATAGGGTTTCGTGAGATGAACGAAACCCTAATAGAGTCTATGTTAGAGCAAGGTCTGTCACCATCAATTTACAAGCATTACTTTTGAAATCGATTTGATACTTCCCAAAATCGAGTAGAAATCGCCATTTAGTATGTTTTTTAGAACCCTCTTCACGCATTATCACCGCTTTTAAATTTCGAATTGTTTAAGAACTATTCTTAGAAATCCTTTAGATCTAATAAGTAACTAATATTTCAAATTTCATATTTCTAGGCCCTTTAGTAACACAAATGTCAAATTTTTAGAACGTTTTTTGCTCCTGACTCCCCTTTGGGCTAGTGGCACTGACATAAAATATAGCTTTTCTGGGAGCAAGGGTTGCCACCATCATTTTGACACCATTATTTTTTAAATCGGATTTGGTATTTCCTGAGATTGTGTAGAAACCACCATTTAGAACGTTTTTTAGAACGCTTTTTGTGCATTTTCACCAATTTTAAATTTCGAATTGTTTAGAAAATGTTCTTAGACATCATTTATACCTTATACGTAATTAATATTGCAAATTTCATATTTATAGGCCCTTCAGTAACACAAAAATAAAATTTTTAGAATGTTTTTTGCTCTTACACCCCTCTTTGGTGTTTGGCATCGACCATCATTTTGATACCATTACTTTTAAGATCGGTTCAGTAGTTCCAGAGATTACCTCCTTGAAGCAAGCAAACAAACTTTATTTCTTTATTAAGATAGTCTTCTAGTCTTCTAGTTCTTGTGGTATTAAGTTATTAACTGTAACCAAGATTTAACCTAGAACAAGAGCTCTGGCGTATGTTTATGTGATGTTGTGAAATGTTTTCAAACATCTTCATCTGGATGTTGCTAATAAATTTACAGCCACTAGACGGCGCTGTATTATCTCATCTCCTAACTGCCCTACTTTAATGTGCTTTATATAGCCAGATACAGAAATTAAATTCTGCGTACTTTTCCGGTAGGAACAACCCACCCTGGGCTAGGGGCTTGACTCAACTATCAGCCACAAGCAGGTTTCCAGTGTGGGCGATTAGATTAGATTAGTATAGGGGTTTGGCGAAATAGAGAAAACTACCTTGGCGAAGAAGGAAATTTGGGAACATATTTTCTGGTAATGTATTAACTGTTTCATTTCCTTTACACAAGCATTTTTTTTAAAGATTTATACAATTTATTTAACATACATGAGTCATTTATCCACTTTTATTCAAAAGCAGAAGTCATTTGTGCATAAAAATCAACATCTTACATCCTGAAGTTTTGTAATCCAATTTTAATTTATCTTTGAATTGCATTTTTTATCCATTCACTATATACACTAGGGGATCGTACCCGGGCTTCACGGGTTAAAGAATATAGACGAAAACATTTTTTTTTCAATTGAAAACTAATAATTTTTTATATGCAATAAATTTTTTAGATTACCCCCACTTACATTAGAAAAAACATTTTTCATATGAGAAATACGAATTATACAATCAAATAAATTTTTGAAATTTATCAAAAGATACATTTTCTTATTCTTCGGATGCTAAGAGTTATTTGACCAAGATTTTGCTACTTACGGCATCCTTTATATTCTGATAATTTTAGTGCTTATACATGTCTGTTAAATTTGTGCTTTATTTATATTATTTCATTTATTTATTCATAGGGAAGTTTTTTTTTTTTTAATGGATATTAGCCATAAGAAAATGATGAACTCTTTATTTTGTTTTAAGGGCAAATGGATTAATCTTTCATAATCGAGCTCCGCGCGATATAGATTAATTAAAATATATTGCATGCTTTAAAATTGTTTTTAAACCATAGACAATCAGTAAATTGAGATGAACTATGCAAACAAATTCCATTTAAAAAAAAAAAAAAAAAAAAAAATCCTATTTGGTGATCTACAAATTTAAATTGTACGATTACAAATATGTTAGATTTGTGTTTTTTCAACATTATTATTTTATTTGTTTATAAAAGAAGTATTAGTTTTGTTAATTTGTCTTTCACAAATATGTTACATTGGTGGTATTTTAAATAGTATTCTTTTATTTGTTTATAAAGGTGGTATTAATTTCGTTATGCAAAAATAGTTAGAAAAAATGCTAAACAATGTTTGTTGCTTTATGTGCAAAATGTTTTTTTATTATTATACACTGAAACCGGCACGTGATAAGATAAACTTTAAAAAAATCATGCTTAAAAATTATTTTAGAAAATATAATACATCAATCAATTAAGATACAGTTTTTAAACAAATTGCATTTGAAAGTAATTTTTTCCATACGCGACGAAAATTGAAAATGTACGAATGTCAGAAGATTAAAATATTGTAGTAGCGAAAATTTACAGACCGAAATTTGATCGTGAAATGTTGCCATTCGCAAAATGACGTCAGCGTTACGCACAGATACGTTTGTACTTTATAATATAAATACTTAATCAGTAAAATATAATAAAGATCAGTTATTAGGATGTGGTTATCAATTAAGGCTCTTTTGCTTGGTATTCCGGATTGAAAAATAGCAATTTTCACCTTCTCAAAATTTGCATACGCACCTCTCATATCCATATTCATCATTTTAAAAAAATTGCATTTTGTTTGATTATTTAAAAATCAATTTAACTCAAAACTTGAAGTCACGATTGTCAACAACATCTTTTATGTGAATAGACGCACTCTTGACTTGAGATTCTAATCTCAATTCCGGAGAGTAAAAATTTACGAAATTTATGTTTTTTAGACGCATTTGTGTTAAAATGTATAGTTTTAGCTAAGAAAATAACTTTTTCTTTTAAATATGACTTCATTTTCACTTAAATAAGCATTTCGCTTAGTGTCTGAAACTTAGTATCAGTACACATGCAGAAGGAAAAACAATATAGAAAATTTATGAGGAAAAATGCGTGTTTTCAAAAGTAGTATGTCAATTTCCGTTATTATGCCCCTAAAATAATATTATGCTCCTAATGGGATTTTGTACCAAACCCTATACAACAATTTTTATCAACAATTTTGTATTTTTATCTGAAAATAGCATGAATAAAGAAAAAATACCTCATTATTTCTCTCTTGTCTGCAATAATGAAAGCTATCTAATTTTCACCATTTTGAAGAAATTTCAAAAAATGCTTTTAAAATTAAAATATAGCAGTGTGGATATTAAAAACAAAAAGATAGTGCGATCACATCTACAAATGAACAGTTTGCAGTTTAAAAAATATATATATTAGTAAAATTGTTTCAGCAGAAAGATCAGGGCAGATGACTAAAAAACACGCTTGTGTTTTAAATATATAGATTATATAAAATTAGGAAAAATTAAATTAAGGAAATTATGTTATTTTGATAAAATTATAGTAGAATGTCCTAAAGAATACCATTAAAATTTTATTATTCGAGAGAATTTTGGACAAAAACTTCGGGAACATGATATTATTTTAAACCTCGAATAATTTGTTTTCTTGTCTAACTCGGCGAAGCAAATGCACCCAGGCGAGAATCATCAATTTCTGTAATATAAATCGCTGTTATTTGCATGTCACCTCTCTTTTATAAAGACACTCTAAATTTTTGTAAAACATTGCGTTTTATCAGTGTGTGATTTCAATTACATTATTTTCAAAAGTGAAGCATTTTCACCTATCAAGATTTTTCAAACAGCTGGTCTGTGAAAATGACGCACTTCAACAAAACATAATTCTGGTTTAAGAATTAAAATACACGCTTTTTTATAAAATGACGTCATTTGCATCCGCTAAAGCAATCCAGTCTTAAACTTCGTCTATAGAAAAGTATGCATATGTCGTCAATATCACAGAATAACAGATAATATTCTTGACATAGCCCATAATTTAATTTTAATTTTTTTTCAGGTTTTATGAGAAAATGGCAACAAAAAGATACAGTAATCTCCTATTTTCGACTATTTTTCGTTTACTTTCAATAGAAATGGGGTACTTTTGTTGCCACAATTAGAAAAATGGTATTAAAAACTACAAAAAAATTAATATCTCAAAAATAAATTGAGATACAGCTTTTACACAAATTGCATTTAAAAGAGCAATTTCTCTTCATACGATGGTGCAAAAATTTAAAATGTGCGATGTTTAGAAACTTAAAAATTTGCAGTAGAGAAAATTCAAAACCGAAATTTCATTTCTAATTTCAAAGTGT
The DNA here is from genome assembly GCA_963932465.1 of Maratus speciosus. NCBI lineage: Eukaryota > Metazoa > Arthropoda > Arachnida > Araneae > Salticidae > Maratus > Maratus speciosus. The sequence continues at coordinate 43,186,037 of OZ010790.1, forward strand.
TGCCATTCGCAAAATGACGTATGCGTTACGCACAGATATGTTTGACCTTTATAATTTAGATAGTTTTTCATAAATTCGCTTTTAAAATGTGTTATTTTCAACTGTCACTGCGGCAAAAGCGAGAAAAACTTATATTTTTGCATATGTGTTGCATATATCTTTGTCTCATTTTCCGTCATTTTTGACGGGCTAAATGTAAAAAAAAAAAATAAAAAAAAAAATAAAAAGCCATTCCATTGAAAAATTCAATAAGAAAAGTGAAATAGTGATAAATTTGAAAAGTAGATAACATAATGTAGGTGTGTCTACTTTTTTGACTGCATCAGGCCACATTTTTAGGGAAACAGTTTTGGTGACCAGCACTTCACACGAGAAAATTGTACCCTTTTCATTTTGTTATGCGTTCTAATTTCCCTTTAATTGTAGAAATCCCTTTAATTGCTTAATTTCAGTTTTCAAATGCATTACGCGTTTACTAAATTGTATAGTTGGATAAAATATTTCATCTTATCAAACGCTAAGCTTTCATTACAGTATTCGGAATCCGATAGAAAAATTTTCATAATCATGCTTGACGTATGATTTTTCTTTCTTATTAATTTTAATTTTGTTTATTAAATTTAAAAAAAAAAATGGATAATTGCATTTAATTTTGAAAAGAACTATTATTGACAGTTAAATTATTTTCTGATCTAGAAGACTTTAATAGCTAATCATAATTGCATTAATTTTTACTATTTATTTTAGAAAATAAATTTACCAGCTATATTAAATCAATTCATTAACTTTTGAAATTTAATCGTGGAAAAGTGTATCTTAAATTATTGTACTTCACCAAAGAAGGGTTCATTAGAGATATGGTAGGTTATTAATTTTCTGAAATATATTAAAACGTCACATTGAACTAGACATATTTAATCTCTGAATTGAACGCGTCTTAAAATGCTGTTGAATATAGTTGCAAAAATAAATATAATTATATGCGGAAAAGACAAGACTATTTTTTTAGTCATCTGGACTAAGCTTTCTACTTAACCGATTGTGATATATATATATATATATATATATATATATATATATTTTTTTTTTTTTTTTTTTTTAATGAAAGCAGTTTATTCGTAGATGTGTCCGCACTCGCTATTTAAATAATACCATTTTTGTATTTTAATTTTAATTTCGAATGTGCTTTATGAAATTTCTTCATATAGGCGGAAATGGAGTTATTTCCATTGTTAAAGAGAAAGCGAAAATAATGGGAATTAACATAGCATTAGGGATGCGGTAAGAAAAAAAAATCAAGCATTTTACATTATAAGCTGTTACATTTCAATATTTATCCATTCCACTAATATTGAGTGTGAGATTATATCTCAGTGAGATGCGAAATGCTTCAGTGGGTGAAAATGACGTCATAGTAAAACGAAAACTAATATTTTCTTTGATAAAACGAAATATTTTACGAGGAATCTGTCTAACAAAATAAATTTCTGGATTTCGCTGGTACTGATATTACAATAAGTTAAAAAGAATTTCTTAAAAATGTTATAAAAACTTTAATGAATGCGCAAGGCCTTTCGAAAGAACTAGTCTTTCTTCATAAAGTGCAGAGAACACGTCCTACTACTTTGAAATCAGCAGCAAGACATGCTGCTTGCTACTGCTTCCAAAGTAGTCAAATAGTTCAAGTCTATCTTGCTGCTGTTTTCAAAGTAGTAGGACGTGTTCTCTGCACTTGATTAAGAAAGACTAGTTCTTTCGAAAGCCTTTGCGCATTTTTAAAAGTTTTTATGATGTGTTTTAGAAGTTATTTTTAACATAATTTCACACCAGCTTATTTAATTATTTAATCTCTGTTATTAGAATCTTAAAGCAAGTGTGCGAATGTTCCCATGCAACGTTGTAACTTGGAAATATATTTATTATTAATCAATTGCATGTTAAAATATTTTAAAATAGTGAATATGAATATGAAAACTAAGCATGTAATTTTTGTGACGGTGAAAATGATGTAATGTTTAGATGTCATTGGAAAAAAATTATTGTATCAGAATTTCGCAACTTTAGCTGATTTTTCATTCCCTAATAACAAAAACCGAAGCCACAATTGATAACTTCATAAATACTTATCTTGATTACATTTTAGTAATAATTTATAGGAAATTTTTGAAATATTTAAGTTAATGGAAGCAGCAGGTTTGTAACTGTTTAAAATAATATTTTTTTCAAGTGTTTATCTAATCAATGTAAGATTGATTTTTCATTGTAATTATTTTTGCAAGTTTTTATGAAGTTAATGTAACATTTTTTAATCATTTTCGGTCACCGAAATCGATAGGTTCACATTCGTATGTATGCATAATAAAACTACCTTATTCACAATGTATAAACTATTCTTTTAAATAAGAAATTTCATGGAAAGTTAAAAAAAAAAACTCACCAGAATGGTAATTCTGCGAAATGACCTAGATAATGATTAAAATGTGAATTATTTACATAAAAAAGTTAGTCTTTAAACTTTATTTTAAATTTTGAGTTAAAAACATGCCGGTAATAATCATTTCTTATATTTGAGATAGAAACGTATCGTGATTTTTTGTTCCGTTATAAATTTCACAAATGTACCATGAAAATTACAGTGATTTTCCGTTTGAGAGAGCTTCCAAGGGAGGCCTTTTTTCTTCCTTTCTAACCGAATGAACATTGTGCACGTCAAACTGTACACGCATTAAAATGGCGTAAAATAATCCCTTGTGTGGAATAAATTCAGTTATGTGTACCACCATGAAACAACTTATTATTTAAAGTTAAAAAGACAAAAAAACAAAACATTAATGGCAATTTGTTAATGCAAAAGATTAAATTACTCAGGAGACGCAAAATATACAAAGATATTGGCAGTAGGGGGCATAGGCTATTTTACTTTAGTTAAAGTAATATCGTCCTGTTCTATGCAATAGTCGAACAACGCATCATTTTTCGAGTCCTACTTGAAAATTTGGTCTGCTACATCACATTGTAATTGGCAATATAGGTAAACAGTAGTTAGCAATTGTTAAACCTATTATGTTTGTTGCCGTGGAGTGTTTTAGCACAGTTCCCCAATGGCACTGATAACTTCTGGATCGCCCAATAAACATAATTACACAATGTAGCTTTTGAAGAAATAATTTACAAATTAGATTACACTCTGCCTGCTCCATTTGTGAAAAAAGCGTATGACATATGACGAGTGATACGTTTTGGGCGGCGTCTTTAACATTATTTGTAAATAGAAAATTATGGAGAAACCAAAATTATCCGCATTAACCGGATGTACGTCTTAAGCGAAGACGCATTAATGGTAATCTACTGAATTGCACATATATATATTATTTACTCACAGATACTGGGTGTACTAAAATGGACTACTTTTTTTTAAATTCTGTAACTTGCAAATGGTGACAGCTAGTAAAAAAAATCTTGCAGTAGGATTATGTGAGATGTCTTGAGTTTTTTTACTGCGATTCTAGATTTTAGTTCCAAATAGCAGCTATAGACGTTGCTGCAAGTTATAAACACTTAATCGAGGCCACAACCGAAATCACCCAGCATTGATGCGAAGGAAGGTAGTAAAATGTGTGGAGTGGGTGTCATTTTCCAATACAATTTTGTTCTTATGATCCCAATACAAATATTTAACTACCTTCCTTCGCACCAATGCTGTGTGACTTCAATTTTGGCCTCCATTCAGCGCCTATTGGTTGCAGCGCCATCTATTCTTGCTATCAGGAACTAAAACTCCCTATGTCTTACATAAACCTCCTGCAAAAATTTTGTTAATAGCTGTCACCAATTGCAAGCTATTGGATTTTAAAAACAGTCAGCTCATTTTAGAACACCCGGTTTATGTACATGCATACAAATGCCAACACATAAAGTACAAATTTAAGGGAATAAGGTTAGTTGTGGTAACTGGACCCCCGAGGTAACTGGGGCATAGGCTATTTTATAAATAAACTGTTGATGTTTTTTCAGTTTTAGCCTTTGTGAACAATGCACCTTAATCTCTACTTCCTAAAACAACGTGTGTCATCTCAATCATAAGTCTCACTTTGCTGTGATAGGTTATCAAAAAAATACGTTTATTTTTTGAAAAACAACGTCAATATGGTTGAACTTCCTCGTCTTTTTATTAAAATACAGTAAGTACTTTTATTAAACAAACTTTTTTTTTAAGATTAAGCATATAACTACATTAATATTATTAGGTATCTATACATATTTATTTCATGTTTAACTGTATGCCCGGTGTCCCAGTTACTGCATAAAGTTTTCAAGAATGGGGTAACTGGGACATGTATCCGGGTTAATTGGACCATGCTGCTTCCAGTTACCCCAATAATTATAAATAATTTTTTTGTGTTTCTCTTACTATGGGAAATAAATTTCTCCATTATTTTTTGCTCACAATAAAAAAAAATTATAGAATACCTCATTAAAATTACGTAATAAAATTTAAAAAAAGGATATTGGATGGTATCAAACCAAATTTTTTGACCCCTTGAAAGGCGGTGATGCCATTATAGCATCACATAATTTTAATCCCTAATTGCCACATTGGCACCGGAATTTTATAATGAAAATTTCACGTTTATTAAGTACACGAAAATATACTTTTACTTCTTTACAAATTGATTTTCTTGTAAATACTGGTGTCATTAAATTATTTCAACATTTTACGAATGCAAATTCCTTGTCCCTGAAAGCGAGATATCCAGACTTTGAAATTGTTCGATACACATGGGTCACATTCTATAGGAAAACTTTTATTATTCCTACCACTATTTTGAAAATAATATCTTCATCGCAACTTTCTCTAGAGTACTATGTTAAATGAAATGATCATGAAGGTAACTCATTAATTGTTCGGGTAGGAACAATAAAAATTTCCCTATATAATGCGACCCCTGGATACAAATAAAGTACTTAAATACTTACGTAGCCGTTTGTTCATAGATTTACCTTGCTTTTTTCCCCTTAAATACCCATGTGACTTTTATACTTATTTCCCATACTAAAGTACATACGTACTTACTTAATTTTTATGTTTTTGGTATAAATAAATCAAATATTTTCACTTTTAGCGCTTTTTTTAGACACATTGACAGCAAAGTTGTAATGTTTCCCTTAGAACGCTGTTTAGTTGATATGTAATTTACATGTTCTGGCTGGTTTATTTTTTTTAAGTTGTTTATACTTTTCCAAACAGGACCTGATATCCCATATGAAAAAAAAAAAAAACCTCGTGTGGAACATAGACCCTCCTGGTCCACTACCCTATTTTTATGGGGCAGAAAGAAATATTAAATATGCATATTTTTATATTTTTAAATATTAAAATGTAATTTTGAGCATTTCTGTCTGATAGAAGGAACCTAACTGAACACATTTACAGAAGTTCAGACTTTAATTAAAATGAACATTAGATTTTTAAAGCTGAATTGTCAGAAGCTCCAGGGTCACATGGTAAAATCATGGTCCAGTTGCCCCAACTAATCTTAGTAACGTATTTTGAGAAAACAAATTTAATAAAGTTTTAAGGCAATCTATTTTTGACACTTCTTCGTATTTAAATGTTAACCTGGAATTCCTTATTTTGTATTGTCTCATAGTATAAATCTAATAAAAGTTTAAATCTAATCTGGTGTTATCTCAAATTTTAAAGAATATAAAAGAATTCATAAAAACTCCACCCTCAAACTTCCAGCATTTTCTAATATATATATTGAATTTTGTAGGGTAAATAAATATAACTTTGAAAGATTTTTTATTGTATATTATTTTCTTAACATTGCGTTTATAAGTTTTTTAAAATTATAAAATAAATCAAATCAATATTTCAACACTCGTTTGACAGGAAAACATTGGAAAGGCAGAAAGAATTATTTGGTGATATTTTTTTTTTTTTTTTTTTTTTTTTTTTTTTGGAAAATTAATCTCTTTAGATCGATATATTATTTAAAATGCGACAAATTCTAGAATCGATAAAAGATGATTTTTTACTTGGGAAATTTTTAATTATATAAATGCCTTCAGCAGTTCATGCAATATGACATGGGAAATATGACAGTTATAATATGACAGATTTGTTGTATCAATAAACATCACAGGAGAAAATATTTTTCTATTATTAGTTTTTTTTTCTTTTTTTTTAAACATTGCGTGATACATGAAATATTTAAATGAAATATATTCATACTACACCCACATATATGTAGTGATGAATTAAAGTATTTTAAAAATATATAAGTTATGACATATTCTGAGAACTACGTATTGTATTCTGACATTATCTAATTCCAATAAAAAACAGTCAAGCGTATCTCGAATAAAAAAAAAGAACGCGTAAAATCTAAAATTGCTCTGGCATAGGGTACATTTTAAACATCTTTCATAAAATATGTCACACTTGCATATTGCTCGAAATGTAGAGTGACACGTATTATACTATTGCTAATTTCTTTATAATATTCTATGTTACGTGGGAGGAAATAAATATTACTTCGATAGATTTGTATGCGGCAGTATGACTTATAACATTGTTATTAAAACTTTCAAATAAGGATATAATAAACAAACTTAAAGAATATTAAAATTATAAACTAAATATAACATATCTTCTTTATAATTTAAGACGACAGTAGACGTTCAAACTCGCAAAAAAAAAAAACATTAAAATATCAATTTTTTGTTTTTTGGAAAAAAAAAATGTTCTGGCAATATTCTACTTTCAAATAAAAAAAAAAAATGTTCAAATCTGATTTTTTTTTTTTGCAGCAATACAGCTGTTTTTCTAAACAATCGTTAATCTACACTTAAAATAAAACTTTAAATTCAGTTTTCTGAAAATGAGAATTTTCGCCGACTGAGTAAGTTCAAAATGTTCCGTGCGCCTTAATTTTATACCAATTTTCTTAATACTTGGTAATATTGTTGTTAATATATTTTATTACAAAACTTGCTATTAATATGTGCATATTATTTCATATAAAGGTTTTAAAAGAAAGTAATATTTTATCTATGAACTTTATCCGAAATGATCAATATTATTTATATATATACTCCTATTATAAAGAGGTAAAAATTGTTTATTTGTAGGAGGTAAGCTCTGGAACTACCGAACCGATTCCAAAAGTAATGGCGTCAAAATGATGGTGTTAGTCCAACTTAGAACATAGGCTATATCTTATGTCGGTGCCACCACCCCAAAGGGGGTGTAGGACAGAAAAACGTTCTAAAAATGCGATTTTAGCGTTACTGAATGGCCTAGAAATATGAAATTTTGAATATTTGTTACTTATAAGATATAAATGATGTCTAAGAACAGTTCTTAAACAATTCGAAATTTAAAAGGGGTGAAAATGCACAAAAAAGTTCTAAAAAACGTTCTAAATGGTAGTTTCTACACAATCACAGGAAATACTACACCTATTTAAAAAATATTGGTGTCCAAATCATAGTGTCAACGCTTGCTCCAAGATAGTCTATGTTTTATGTCGGTGTCACTACCCTAAAGGGGGTGCAGGAGCAAAAAACGTTCTAAAAATGCGATTTATGTGTTACTGAAGGGCCTAGAAATATGAAATTTGATATATTAGCTCATTATTAGATATAAAGGATTTCTAAGAACAGTTCTTAAACAATTCGAAATTTGAAAGGGGTGAAAATGCACAAAAAGCGTTCTAAAAAACGTTCTAAATGGTAGTTTCTACACAATCTCAGGAAATACCAAACCGATTTAAAACATATTGGTGTCCAAATCATAGCGACAACGCTTGCTCCAAGATAGTCTATCTTTTATGTCGGTGCCACTACTCCAAAGGGGGTGCAGGAGAAAAACGTTCTAAATTGCGGCTTTTGCGTTACGGAAGGGCCTAGAATCGTGAAATTTGGAATGGTAGTTAGTTGTAAGATATCAATGATCTCTAAGGGCATTTTCCTAAAAAAATCGAAATTTAAAAGGTGGTCAAAATGCGCAAAAAGCGTTGTAAAGAACTTTCTAAATTGCGATTTCTATGTAATCTCAGGAAGTACTGAACCGATTTCAAATATTATGGTGTAAAAATGATGGTGATAGATCATGCTCCAAGATAGGCTATATTTTATATCTGTTTCCACTACCCCAGAGGAGATGCAGGAGCAAAATGCGCGAAAGCGTTCAAAAAATGTTCTAAATGCCGATTTGTCGGCAATATCTCGGGAAGAATGAATCTGATTTCAAACGTAATGGTAGGAAATTGATGCTGACAGCCCCTGCTCTAACATAGTCGCTATTTTATGTCGGTATCACTATCACCAAGACGTTGCAGGAGCAAAAAAGCGTTCTAAATTTCGATTTTTGTGATCGGTAGGGGCCAGCAACTTAAAATTATGCAAGGTGCATATTTATTAGATATAAATGATCTTTAAGAACAGTTTTGAAAAAATTGGAAATGGGGTGAAAATGCGCGAAAAGCGTCCTAAAAACGTTCTAAATTGCGATTTCTACTCAATCTAAGGAAATACCAAAGCTATTTCAAAAGTAATGGTTGCAAATCAATGGTGACAGTGCCTGCTATAACATAGGTTATATTTTATGTTGCTGTCACTACCATCTGAGGGTTGCAAAAGCAAAACATGTTCTAATTTGCGTTTTTTGCACAACTGAGGGGTCTATCACTTTGAAGTATGGCATGGTATTTACTTACAAGATGCAACTGCTTTCTAAGAACGGTCGAAAGAAAATTCCAAATTTAAAAAAATGAAGTGAGTGAAAAGCGTTATAAATTAGAATTTTTAAGCAAACTTATAAATTACCAAACCGATTAAAAAAAAATAATGAAGACAAATTTTGGTGATAGAACCTGCTCAAACATAAGCTATATTTTATGTCTGTTCCACTACCACCAGAGGGTTGCAGGAGCTAAAAACTTTCTAAATTGCGATTTCTGTGATACTGAAAAGGTTAGAAACTTTAAATGTGACATGGTAGTTACTTATAAAATATAAATGCCCTCGAAGGAACGTCGAAAATAAATTCGAATTAAAATGGGGTGAAGCGAAGGGGAGGTGCTAAAAGCATTCTAAAAAAGTTCTAAATTACGATTCTATGCAATTTCAGGGAATATAAACCAATTATAAAAGTAATAGTTGCGAATCAATGGTAACAGTCTGTGATCCTACACAGGCTATTCATGCCGGTGATTCTACAACCTGGGGTTCACAGGAACAACAAACGTTCTAAAAAAGGGCTTTAAAAGCTTTTTACATTACGTTTCTGTGGCATATTAGGAAATAACAAACCGATTTCAAAATTAATGTTGGTAAATTAATGGTGACTGTTCCTGTTTCAACATAGCCCTTTATGTTGAGAGAGGTGGTAGGACTTGGAATTTGACATGATGGTTAATTTTAAGATGTAAGAAGATGGTTTCTAAAAAATTCAAAACTTCAAATGAATACTGAAATGAGCGTATTAATTGAGCATAAAAGTTTCAAAATATTTTCTAAATTATTATTTTTTTTAGTTTTATTTCGTTTTATTAATTTAAGTCTCATTTTTGCCTAATGCAGTGTAAGAATGATGTTTAATCAAACTGTGTTTTAAATAGTAATTTTTGAATTATTCCTAAAAGTAATAAGTACCTTTTAATAAAATAAAATATTACCTTTTAATAAAAAAAATTAGTTAGTACCTTTTAATAAAAATTAGACATATAAATATCACTTGGCATATTTCAAATATTTCGCGAGCAAAGCCACGGGGTTTGCTAGTATGTTTATAATTTTTCTCTGCCGAGGTACTTAGTATAATTATAAAATGTATAACAATTTTTGATATAATATCGTAAAGCTATCCTAAAAAAATTACAAGTTTCTAAAACAAAATTCAATGAGCATGGAGCCTTTTAAATTTGTATCACTAATTAGGATGTTATTAATTAATTACTCATTTGCATATTAAAATTTTTTAATGAAATTAAGAAATTTCCTTAATTATTGCACAAATTAGATGTGTAATTAATTTCAAAACAACTGAGAAAAATTGTAGAAAATGTTTCTGAACGTCTACTGTCGCCTTAAATAAAATAACCAACGCCAACGTAGAATGAAGATTGCAAAACACTAATTTCCAAAAATAGTACCGATTGGGTACATTCGAGTATACCACGCATGTTAAGTATACTGCATTTAGAAGTTAGAAAAGTGCGTTATACTTATCTTACAGATATTTTCTTTTGGGGAAATTAACTAAAAAACTTTTATCGCATAAAAACAATGATCAATTAAGTTCAACTTTTGGTGATGTGGGCAGTAGTAAATTATCGGTAATAAATTCAAAAAATATAAAAAAATACTTTTCTGCAACTGGCAAACCATTTTGAGTACCAAAATATCTGTATAGTAATCTTTGCCTTATTTAACCACTTCACCGGCGACAGGTATGGGGAAACAGTGCTTTTAGCCCCGAGTTATCTCGGGGCAGACGATGAGGTGGTTAATAGCTAATTTCTATTATTAAATGAAATTATTCGGAAGTAATCGTACTCCGAAATTTTAAAACTTACACTTCGTTTTTTCTTTTAAATGAAAATTACAAAAACTGAAATATTAACTAATAATACAGAGTTGTACATTTTTTTTCATGCATTTTCTTTTTAATTTGCACAAAAAAAAAAAAAAAAAAAAAAAAAATCTGTGTCCTTTTTTTTTTTTTACCATTTGGAAAAATGGTTATTGTCCTCGTAAGGGTAGGAAATCAAAAGCATATCTGAAGGTTTTTATTGGTTTAATCTGCAATTTATTCGTTATGTATTTCCCTTTACTTTCAACAGAGATGGACAACAGAGTGTTGCCACTATGACAAAAAAGTAATAAAAACTACAAAAAAATTAATAACTCAGAAACAAATTGAGATACAGCTTTCAAACAAATTGCATTTAAAAGTACATTTTTTTTTCTATACGACGATATAAAAAGTAATATTGTGGGATGTTTAGAAGTTTAAGAAATAAATTTCATTTAAAATTGGCCGTAAGATTTCTTGGAAATCTGACGATGGAAAAGCCTTTTCCTGAACAGCCAATGAAAGGCTTGGATAATACGTAAGTTTCAGGTGGATAATACGTACAAATCGCAAGCGATTTCTGTCGGTTGCAATTTTTACGTGTAATAACACTATTAATGTTTAATTCATGGCGTACGTAATGTATGATCAACTCCGTGCTAATTTTTATGTCTTAAATTTTAGTCTGAAAAAATCATTTTCCAAATGGTCGTTGTAATTTTTTAAATTGCATTTCTCATTTTGTTTGTTTATTTATTTATTTATTTATTTATTTTTTAATTCTAAAATTGAATTAAAAAAAGCTGACCAGCGTCTTGCCATGCTCCTTCAAATACCTTTAAACTAATTTACTAAAGAAGCATTTATTGCTTCCTGAAATTTGTAAGGTATTAAGTTGATTGGTGGTTATGCGGTTGTAATATTGGTACTGTAAAGAATGGAAGTCTGATAAATCCTAGGTCTTACCGGTAAGTGCTATCATTTACCAATATGAGTTGGTAAAAGCACGAAATATTCTTCTAAACGCTTTTATTTTGGACTCACAAACAAACATATATGGTATTAGACCGAGAAGCAACAGCACAGACAATCATTCATTGAGTTCACGGCTAAAAGTCCAGAGTTAGTTAAAACTCGATTCGCGTGTTAAAATGCAAGCGGTCTTCCAAGTCGTATCTTGGTGGAAAATATCTGAAAACTCGATTTTAGCGGTTGACTGATAGGTTTACTTTTGTGTGTTTCTGCCCCCAGTCCGCCATGTTTTCATACCTTTCGGTGCAGGAAAACATAATGCTAAATCTACGAGTCAACCGCTAAAATCGGGTTTTCAGGAATTTTCCACCAAGATGTGACTTGGCAGTCCGATTGCGTTTTAATATGCGAATCGAATTTTAACTAATACAGGAATTTCAGCCGTGAACTCAATGAAGTGATTGTCTGTGCTGCCATCTCCCGGTCTATATGTATTGAATTCACCATTTGGATAAATTTAAATTTTACGATTCTTTTGCTTCTTTATTTTTAAATTTTAGTACTTTTTACTTATTTTTTCAGTTTAGTAGTAATGTTGTAATTTATATGAATAAAATTCATATTTAATAACACGTTTCATAAACCAAATCACTAACAATGCGTGAAAATGTCCGTCTTACCTAATACAATGTGAATATAAATATTTTGTTGCAATTACTTTTTAGAGTTATCTTTCTTACACTGGTTTAAAAAGATGTACTACTTTTGAAGCTATTGCTCAAAGTAGTGAATTACAGAATCTAATTTCGAAAGAAATCCAGGTATATCTTCTATAATTCAACTGCATACATAAACTTTATACATACAATAACTAATTTCTGCTATATTTAACATATTCGTTTGAAGAGCTTTCCATAATATATATATTATCTTTCAAATGTTAAAATACATAACACATATGCATAAATCGTAAATTGAAATTTTTTTAAATTACAATCCTTTAAATTTCGTTAGCTTTTTCGTTTCCGTTTTGATGATTAATAACCTTAGACACCATCATGTAAATAAAGTTGTAAAATACACCATAATTAATGCGTGGTGACTCAGAAAATCCCATATAAAATCCAATTGAAAATTAACTGTTTTCCAATGAAGCATCAAGTAATCTAATATCCACTCAGAAGATTTTACTAATCGAAGATTTGAATTGCGGTTTCCATCCAATTTTCAACGGTTATCGATTATCGATCTACGGAATCGCCATGAGCTATTTCTAATCAATTTTGGATGGAAATTCAGCCTTTGTTTATGATCATTGGCCATTGAGATTTCACTTGATTTCATGATAGTTTCCATTAGACTATCAAATTTCAGATCTTCGGTAAGACTCACTACAATTTGTCATTAAAAACAAAGATAGTTTGAAGCAACATCGAAACACAAAAGTCTTACACTATGCGCAGTAATTTTACAGCCTAAATATCACATTTTAATCTTATCCTTGTTTAATGCAATGCCCAGTAATAATATAAATGTTATAACATCTAACTCATAGAAAAAGACTAATTTAATTAGGATTTATATAATACAGCCGGTTTGTATTAACATAAAAGCAAAGGCGACGTAGATTATAAAAAATAATTCTATATATGAGCAGGTGATTTCTGTCTTTTAACAGAAATTTCTTCCTTTGAGTAAAAGTCGTAAATTTTCCAGGGAAAAGGGTAGTTTCATTATCCTTACACCTTTGTTAAAATAGGAAATGTCTCTACGAATAGAGACAAACGGACATGTTCGTTTTCAGTTGAGAACAAGTCGGAGTAAGACAAACGTGGAAAAAGACGTAAGTTCGTACTATAACTTAGTTTTATAAATATTCAGATCTTGGTGCAATAGTTGTTGCACTCTTATGTAAAAATGCATGTATAGAAAATTTATTACAATTGTCTATATTAAAATCAGTAATGCGAAAATAATATTACCCCATCTTAAATAAGACATAACCATCATCGCAACCCAGAATCATTAACTGTCATAGGATATCATTGATTTAATTACATATGATAGGATTTAATACAATGAAGAAAACTTTTAATATTGATTCAATTTTAATAAAATTTGAAATGACCCGACAAAATTCTGCAACGACTATACATATTAAATTTCAAACTATTCGGTTGAGTAGTTTCTGCGCCGTTATATGAGGACTTACGGACGGACGAGACCTCGACTATAGGCGCTACGTATTTATGCAATTACAAAGGCACCTAAAAACGGAAAAGTTAGAGCGATATTATTCATTATTGATGTTTTGTGTTAAAACTAATTCATTGTTTGTGGCCAGTTAATGTGCGGAGCATTAATTTTCTTATGGCGAGTGCCGAGGTTCGAATTACTGAGTAGGCAAGACGATAAAAAAAAAGTGTAAAAATCAGGCTTACAGATAAAAATATGGAAAATGAGCAGAAATTTACAATTTTAAATTTAGATATTGGTAGAACATTAAAGGGCTTTAAGGAAGGGGGTAAATAAGACGCACGTGTTATTATTCTGAAATAACTTAATTATTCTATATTTCACAGCTGTTTTTTCACTAAGTGTGTCAGTCAGTATGCCGTCTGTGTTTTTCAAAGTTGCATAAATTTAGATATATTCTGTTTTAAATGTCTTTATAATTGTTTTCTTATAAGAAACGTATATTATTTCGGATTCTAAAACTATCATAGATGTGTTTCAAATTTTTAAAAAAGTGACTAAAACTCAATACGATGCTAATATTTGGTTTTGAATTACGCAATAAAATACTCCTATTTCGGACATTATTTTCAGAATAAACACCCAAAGGCAAAAAACATAATTTGAAGAAAATGATACAATTCACATAAAATGTTAAAAAACTAGAGTCTTCAGTACCATTTTCTTAAGAAATGACAATATTGTAGATACAGCCCCAGGGGAGTCGAAGAGATGTTTTATCTTATTCTTATATCTTTTCAATTGTTCCATTTAATAACCACCAACGGAAAAAAACAAATTATGTGTTCGAATTTCAAAGAAAAATGCTTTATTATATTTGTGTGAGAGAAAAAATAGAGATATAAAGTAAAATATTTTTTAAATGTCTTAAAATTCTTGAGAGGTAAAACTTAAAATGCCATGGTGATTGCTGTATATATTTGCGACGTAATACCGTTCTTTTATACGCATATTCAAATTGATCCTGCTGAAAAATACAATAAGTTTTCACGGGATATACATCAAGCGAGTACCACTTTTACGAAACTTTATGCTTATTTACAAAAATACATGACACATAACTCATGACTATTACTAAAATATAGTATCATGTAGAATTATTGTGTTGTTTGATCACCTATTATGTTGATGACCCTGACAAACTAGCGATAGAAAATCTAAATGAAATTTATATTTTTGTTTGCATATAAGTCCTTAAATCAAGGTGGAATATTATTTACATAATGTAAAATTTTAATTTTTATTGTTGAAACTATTTCACAAAATTTCATCACATAAAAAGATATCAATTCCAAATATTCATTATTTGCTAAGTTATAAGGCAATGCTCAAGAATGGTTGGAAATTCTGATATGAAGTTCTCAGAAAAATATTAATAGTGTCTTTGGAATTTTCATTATACGAGAAATATATAAGCAGTGAGCTCTCGATATTGGCTTTAAATCCATTAAAATATGTAACATGCAAAAAATAATTTAAAATATAAAAAATGTAATAGAAATGTCACTTATTCGTACTAACTTCTGAATATTACTTTCATAGAAAAAAATAATGAAATTTAAAGACATATGGTACAATTAGCTAGCTATAAATGCATTCCAGTGAATACCACTTCAAAAATATTTTAAACATACGAATATTACATTTGCTGACTGATAACAGAAATTAAATTTCTATTTTTAACTTGCTTTTCAAATACATTCTTCAAATTCTTGCATTACTAAATATAATCCGCAAAGCAAGTAATATATTATACTCTGAAATACATTTATCGTGATAATTAAAACAAAGTTTTCAATTATGCGTGAAAAATTCCTGAGTAATGTTTTTATGTGAACTTTAAACGAAAATAAATACATATATATTTGGAGTATTTCTGCTCTAGCTGTCATGAAAAAGAATTCGAACTCTTAGAATGAAGCAAATTTATTAAAAAACACAACGCAATGTAAAATTTAATATTTCACGCTTTCAAAAGGAAGTTTTGAGGAAGGTTTATTGTAAAATTCTCTGGGAAATTTGAAATTTTAAAACTGATAAATGTAAACCAATACGACATATTCAAACAGAAGGAAGTGAAATAATTTTTTTATATATATGTAAATTCGTTTATCACTAGATATTTCTATTATGCATAAAGATAAGCCATTTTTATAAAATAAAACGTTTTATTATAAAGAGTAATACTATGTTAATATAAATAAAAATTAGGTAAGCATAAACTATCTACACAAAGATTTTGCGAAAATTCGTGTAATAAAACATGCATCTGTATTAGGTCTATGTTTTCTATGTAAATGTGAAGATATCAATGTAAGATTTTATTTAAAAAGCAAGAATAAAAGTAATATTTTTATTTTTGAACAACATAAATGTATACTGAATGTTGTGATATTTCCCCATAAGATACGTTACTCATTTTTTAGTAACCAATATGCAGCTGTTCTTGGTATACCCTCTAAGAATTCAACACATAAAGTTTCATATTAAATTAAGAAATTGCAGCAGAGGTGATAAAATCATACAGGGTTTGGGAAAAGAACTAGCGTAACATATAATCCTATGTTTAAATTTAAAATTTAAAATGGTTGAAACTCGTGAGAGTTTAGTTCAAGTTGTATATTTTTCAGTTTAATTTAATGTTTTTGGTAATTGTGTTAGATTTTCTATTTGCTAAGGCCTGGTAGTTTGAAGTACTGTCCATATTTTTATCGAAACTATAAGGGATTATGATTTTTTTTTTAATTTACACTTTATGAAAATTAATGAAGTTATTTTATTCCCTAATTATAATAATGGTATAAAATACGTTTGGAGACTGCGTAATAATTAACAAATATTTTTCACAATAAATTCAAACATCTTACAATTTTAAAGGCACGTCAGATAGTCAAATGCATCTTTAAAAAGATAATTAGATATCTAACAAATAAAAGGAAAAATCCGTATTGTTTTACTTATCCTTAACAACGCTTCCAGTTAATAGCAAATGAATATTACGTCTCACAGAGACTAAAAATATTTGCAGAAATGGCACAGACAAAACATCTTAAATTTCCCACACCTTTAAAAAGCCTTGCAGTATTTTTTAGTTAAGTATCGAATCCGTTTATTGAAAACTGTCAGTTTTAATTTTCCAATTTTCTTTAAGGAAAGGTTCTCAGGGCCCGATTTAGGCTATCTAAAGACCGGGGGGAAGTATCATTCTGGGACCCCCACCCTTCTACACTATAAAAAAGACTGATGTTTCTTAACCCTTTCGGCTTTGATTTTTTTTCAAGTTTGAGAACAAAACTACTTTTACTTAAATAATGTTAATCGTATAGCTATCCAAATAGATTTACTGAAGTTTAAAGATTATCTCCACTGAAAAAAACGAAAATGTTGATTTTATAGTATAACACTGGCATCTGGGGCGCCAGTGTTATACTGTAAAATATCTCGGTAGTCTACCGATAATTGTGTCGCCAGGAAAGTTTCGCTTCTTCAAAGGAATTTATTTCATTTCTTATACTTAAAATAGGGGAGACAAGGGAGAGTTGACCATACGGGAGCCTTGACCCACCCATCAGTTTTCATATTTAAATGAATTTCTGAGTTTTATCAATAGGTGTCAACCAAAGCTATTGGAATGCTCAAACAATAGTCTTTGTTTCATACAGATAATCGAAATAGGTCTGGAAAAAATCAATAATGAGGCGTTTCTAACCTAAAAGATGTGATTTTTAGAAATATTTCGTAAGTACTTTTCAGATAAAATATATCATAGAAATTTAAGTAAGTAGGTTTTAAGTAATGCAGAAATATCGTGCTTTCATTACAGGCATAAACATTGTACAGTAAGTTAGGCTTAACGTAACAATGTGCTATTCTTTAGAAAAGGGCTATGTGGGGAGGCTTGACCTAGTCAGTGTGAGGGAGGGTTGACCAGATGCTCAACGCTCCCTTAATTAAGTGGTTTTGGAAATATTTGTATAAAACACCGTACATAATGAAAGGTTAATGTTTATATATAAAAAGGAATGTAAATTTATTCTGTAAAGCTACAGTAAAATGTTGTGATGGAAAAGAAAATGTTTAAAACTGATTAAAGAAAGATGTGAAAAATTGCTATAGTACCCACTGCAAGAAAACAAAATTAATGAGATATAAATGGGAAAGTTGATAGGAATTTTTTACCATTTAAATAATACTTAAAATATGTTACATAGAAACAGTGGAAAAGACTAGAAAGGACAAGAGTGTCTGAAAGCAAAAGTCTTAAACCTTTCAAAGGCAGTGGTATGTTTATGAAAGCACTTAATTTTAATTCCCAAAAGCCACACTGGCACCAGAATTTTGCTAAAATCTTTTTCTTTAATATGCATGACGAATATTGTATTTTTCTTAATTCCAAATAAATTTGTTCGTAAATTCCGGTGCCAGTCATTTATTTCAAAATTTTAGTACATAAAGTACTTTGCTCTTGAATGGATTAAAAGATGTTAATGATAAGTTAAGTGCTCATGCGGCTGCAAAAGAACATAGCATTGATCGAAAATCTTTAGGAAGGTATGTAGACAAATATCACCAGAATGAATACAGTTAGATGAAGCCAAACTATGTGACAACTAGAGTTGACATGTTGAATGTCACAAAAAGCAGGACAAGAGGACAAAAAAGCGATACAGTGGCTCCTAAATCCGGACATAATAATACATGAAACCCTATGGAAACGGAATCTGTCTCTAACGGAATACTGTCTTAAATGTTAAAATTGCCTTTTCCCTGCTGTACAATTCTACCTGTTCAGACAAAATCCTGTTTAAAACAACATTTTTCTCCTTTGACTTGCGATTGCATCTAAACAGGTTTGTTTAAACATCATATTTTCAAAAATATTTTTTATAATAATTAAAGCATGTAATAAAGTTATTGTGCTTTTTAAAAACTGATTTTACGTCTCTTCACAAATATTTCAATATAAAACAAAGTGGGTCAAGCCTTCGATATAGTGGGTCAACCCTCCCATATGTGGGGATCCTTGACCCATTTTCTTCTCATGATTAAAATCAACCATTTTTAAAATTTCTTATATATTACAATTATGTAGCAATTTTATTTTGATAACTCACTGTATAACGAATAAAATTATATATATATAACTTTGTTCTACATTCAACATTTAAAAAATAAAAAATCAATTTGTAAAACTGGGTCAACCCTCCCTAGTCTCCCCTACTTGCAAATTCACCTATCTAGGCTTGAAATTTCCCTAAAGCATCTAATCAAAACGCTGAAAATTTGGTGCATCTCAAATGACCCTCATTTGACACCTCCAATTTGAAGTTTTCTTGACAACCATTTCATGTTGATTTATCAGCCGTCTTCAAGGAAGCTTCTTAAATGGAATTTTTAATTTTGCCTTTTTTTCTAAACACTTTGCAACTTCACCAATCTAAGCTATAAATTTTAGAAAAGCCTCCAATCGCAAAGCTGAAAATTTCCTGCCTCTCAAATGACCGTCATTTGTAAGTCCAATGAAGTTTTCTTGCAGCCATTTCATGTCGATTTAACTTTGGTCGTCATAGGAACTTTTAAATGATAATTTTTTTTAACCTTTTTTTCCTAAACTCCTTTTAACTTTATCAATCTAGGCCATAAATTTCTCAAAAGCCTCAAATCATAAAGCTGAAAATTTTATGCCTCCCAAATAACCTACACTTGATAACTCCAATGTACAGTTTTCTTGACAATCATATTCATGTCGATTTATCAGTCGTCATCAAGGAATCTTCTAAAATGGGATTGTTAATTTTGTCATTTTTTTTCCCTAAACTCATTGCAATTTCACCAATCTGGCTCGAAATTTCCCATAAATCTCCAATACAATCACAACGCTGAAAATTAGATGACTCTTACAGGATGATTATTTCATAAACTTCGACAACTTTTGCAATTACTAACACGGTGTTTTTTACACCTGATTTCAAAGAGGAGTTTGTTGCTCAGGAACTTTCTGGAAGATTTTGGGTAGCACATTTAAAAGTAAACACATACCTATTGTGCATATGTACTTGGTAAACGTGGTGTGAAGTAAAATATATTTCATTAGTGTAGTAATTCTTGTGACTTTATTATTGTTTTTTAACTCTGCGTTTGACAAGAGTGTTATTTTCCGCCTGCATAACGTGCAGTTTCAGCTCAAAGAGACTGAAACTGATGATTTATGACATTAAAAATATTGATCGACAAATATGACGTTATGATCTACAATGACAGTGTGAGCACTGTTTTGAAAAGCGGGCCGAAAAAAGGGGAAATAGATTGTTTAGCATGCATCCAGAAAAATAAGAAAGTTAAATAAAATCATATAAAAATAGAAATAAAAATTCAAATAACATTTTATTTCATATTTTGCAGACACACTTTAAATGTAATTCATAATGAACCATAAAAAAAATTTAAATCTTTCAGCAGGAAAAAGTATTTGAAATTTTAATTAAGAGAACCAAAGGACTCTAATAATATATTTAAATTATTATTTTCAAGTCGTGCAGCTGGACCGAAAGGAAAATTTCTAAAATTACAGTCGTGCGTTGAATCACTTTGTCCAGCGATACTTGTGCAGGAAACACTTTAATAAACTCACCAATTTTGAAACA
Organism: Maratus speciosus; assembly: GCA_963932465.1. Lineage (NCBI taxonomy): Eukaryota > Metazoa > Arthropoda > Arachnida > Araneae > Salticidae > Maratus > Maratus speciosus. The sequence continues at coordinate 43,206,494 of OZ010790.1, forward strand.
CATTTGTTCAGCGATTTAAGTTATCTGCCTACATTAAAATGTCCGTTTTCATGAAGAATTTTAATATTCCTTTTTATAATTTTATTTGAAAGTATAATCGTTTATGATTCCAAATCTGTTTTAATTACATATATATGATTACTAGAAAAGGGGTTATGTAAAATTAATAAACAGGCAGTAATAAGTCAAATAACAGAAGTGGGCGTAGGTAGGCCAGGAGAAATATAAACAATGTTTCTCTTCCATAAAAGAAATCGTTAAATGCGATTTCTGGAAAATCAATTTTTACGTAGTAACCATGTTTGATAAACTTTATTATATAAAATATTATAAACATACTTCAGTGAAATTTATCTCAGAATGTTTTCCATATTAATCACTATGTTCTGAACTAGAATCTAAGCTCTATATTATAATGTAATTAGTCAATAGGTACCCGAATGTAAAAATAGTAATTTTAAATAAGAAATATGTATTTTTGACATATTTTGAAATATTTCAGTTAATTTTGAAAACATTGTAGAACTTCTAGCTCACTGCACAGTTAATTGTATTAGTAGTATGTAACAGAAATGAAATTAAAATATTAGTTGACTTGAGCGTATGCTGTGTAACGTAAGCATGAATTATTTCTTAAACTAGTCGTTGGGACCACTGTAATACTTACCCATCATGGAAATGCATAATATAGAATATGAAAATAAAATATATGTTTTATTTATTTATTTATTTATTTTTATTTATTTATTTATTTATTTATTTTGCAATTGCAAAAACAAAGGTTTTTAAATTTTAGCGCTGTAATTTAGGAAATGCGACCACAGATAATATTTCGATAATAATGTCTTTGACTTTCGAAATGTACTTGAAAAAATACTAATGTAAGAACATATAAAATAATTTTTTTAATTAATACTTAATGTATTCTAAATGCGCTAATGAAAATACTGCTATTATTTTATTTTGATGTATTTAAACTAGAAATATTAAACTTTTAATGATTGTTAATTAATCTTTTAATAACTGACAAAATAAAATAGAAAAGTTAATGGATTTTCATTTGAAAACTATATGCGACGAGAAAAGATAAACCGAGAAGCCATTATTGATTGAATTAATAAAAAATATTTCATTATTTATATTTTCATAAATATCTGTCACTTTTACATTTATTAAATATACAACATTGCTTAAAAAAGCTAATTAAATCATCACTGTAAATTTTAATTGCGTTTGATAAATTTCATTATCATTTGATATACATAAAAGCGTGCAAGTATTTTAAGGTTGACGCTTCTTTTCTTAATAGAAATTACTTTTCAGCTTATTATATTTTAAGCGAAAATTTTTTTTATTGGATGAAAGTGCCCAATTTTTTTAATTACAGCGCAAGAATCTTTGGACATTAATATTTTAAAAAGAATTGAAAGTAACATTAAACTTAACAGTTTTAATAATTTACAAATATTGTCAATGCATGGCAATATATTCTCCAAAATTAACCCCGCAGATAGACTCACTTTGTTACCTTTATCTGTAAATTATATTTATTTTCAAATTAAGTTTCAAATGAAATGCCCTAAAAAATAAAGTTTTGGACATTATGAGTTCAAAAAAATTCGGATGTAAATTTAAACATACCAGTTTTAATTATCTTACAAATAATTTTTAATGCAAGTCGATATATTCTTTCAGAATAGCCCTACAGGGTGCATTTCAAATCTCATTTATTGCTAATCCATATATCTAGAAAGACAGAATGTAACGCCACAAATTATACTTATTTTCAATTGATGTTTTTAATGAGATGCTATAACAAGAGATTTATTATATTGGATTCTTTTAATTTCATTTTTCTATGTTACGAATGAAAGGAATTTTTGTTCAATTACTATATTCATAGACGATCTACAATTTTGTAATTTTCATATTAATATTTAAAATGCTATAATATTTAACACTGATTTATAACGTTAAAACATGAATATTAAGTAATTTCTTTCAATTGTATAAACAAATGCACAAATACACAAAACTGTTCATTTTTGCAGTCAGTATTCAAGAAAATACAAAATCAAGTGTTGTTATTTTGTTTGTTTGTTTGTTTTTGTTTCTTTCTAACATATAACCCTTTCAGGGCCAGAAGAATTCTGTTCGTAAACTGATGAAATAATTGACTAACACTAGAATATTCAAACGAATTTCTCAGAAAACAAAAACCCGCTAATTTGCACTTTCATTACAAAAGCAAAATTTTATTAAAATATTCTTGGTGCCATTTGTCAGTTTCGGAATTAAAATTGGGTGGCTAGACTGTCTAGCCACCGCCCTTGAAAGGGTTAAATAAAATTATAAAGAAATGGGAAAAGCACATAAAAATTTACTAATTTCCTTCACTGTTTTACCAGTTCCTCTGTTTTTACCTTTTTCTGCGCTTATAATTAACAATAATGAACGAAAAAATACTATACGCTAAAACAAATACCAACATTAAAATAAATTGTAATTATATCATTAAAATAACTAATGCTAACGCTAAAATAAATAATAATAGTAAGCACCTTGTGAAATATGGCATATAATATCTTTTAAATTCGAGAACATAATAAAGTTTTTACATATTAAGGTGCATCAAATAAAAATCTGTCATTATGTAATACTATTGAGAATTAATTTAAATTTAATGACTTAACTTAAGTAAAGGAAACAAATAATTTCATATCATGATATCCAATAATATCAGGATACAGTAAAAATAATTTTGTCTTATTTTAACGTCTTATTAATACTGACTAAAATAAGATAAATTACAAATACTACTAGAAATAAAATTTAAAACATACTCTTTCATTATTAGTTCGTTTTAATTAGAATTCATATAGAAAAACACCAATAAATGTACAAAAATTAGTTTCAGGTGCATACATCTACACTAATATTATAAAGAGGTAAAAATTGTTTGTTTGTGTGTCTGTTCGGGGTAATCTCTGGAGCTACCGAACAAATTTCAAAAGTATTCGTATCAAAATGACTGTGATATTCTCGCTTAGAACATAGGCTATATTTTATATCCTTGCCACTAACCCAAAGGGGGTCCAGGAGCAAAAAACGTTCTAAAAATTCTTTTTTTGTGTTATTGAAGGGTCTAGAAACGTGAAATTTGGAATGGTAGTTATTTATACGATATAAATTATCTCTAAGAACATTTCTTAAAACATTCGAACTTTAAAAGGGGTAAAAATGCGGGAAAAGAGTTCTAAAAATTTCTAAATAGTGATTTCCACGCCAATCTCAGGAAATAACGAACCGATTTAAAAAAAAAAAAAAAAAAAAAAAAAAAAAAATCGTCAAAATGATGGTGAAAGCCCTTGCTCCAACATAGGCTATATTTTATGTCGGTGCCACTTCCCCAAAGGGGGGTGCAGGAGCAAAAAACTTTCTAAAAAGTACGATTTTCGTGCTTCAGGAAAGCTTAGAAACATGAAATTTCTAATGGTAGTTACCTATAGGATATAAGTGATCTCTGAGAATATTTATTAAAACATTCGAAATTTAAAGGGGGGTGACAATGCGCAAAAAAAATTCTAAAAAACGTTCTAAATGGTGATTTCTATGTAATCTCAGGAAGTAACAAACCGATTTTAAAAATAATGGTGTCAAAATGATGGTGAAAGCCCTTGCTCCAACATTGTCCATATTTTATATCGATGCCACTACCCCAAAGGGTATGTTCCATGTAGAGAGACATGCCGCGCCACCTATAATTAAAATCACAGTGACTAAAATCTGAAGTGAAGTGAGTGTGTGCTTTTGGGTATTGTGTTGAAGATGTGAGTATTAGAGAAAGCGGCTGAGTGCTGCCTTGTGCTATTGTGTTAATAAAAAGATATATAAAGTCACCAGCGCCTTGGAAATAATTTGAATGAGTGAGTTTTTTCTTCATGGTCTGTCTACGCAACGGAAGTGGATGATTTAACACTTTAACACTTTAATCTATTTTTAAATTATATTTTAAAACGAACCAAATATTTATAAATCACAATTTTAAATTAACAACTTTTAATTGAATTAAATTGTATTCAAGATATGAAAATATTTTTTATATCATGATTTGAAACGCAAATTAAATCTCTATACCAGGTACGGCGGACCTATGGCACGCGTGTCATAAGTGGCACGCTGCAGATTATTTTTGTCACGGCATGGATTTAAGTTTCAAATCAAAATATAGTAGAATTTCACAAAATGCATTAATTAATATAGATGTTGTCTGTGTCACTTGAATCCGATTAGTTCGGTTGGTTGTGATTGTCACACAGATTGAAGAAATTGAAATATAGCTTAATTTATCGGAATCTAGCTCAATATTGGCTCAGAAAATTTTGAGAATTAGAAGATTATCGCTAAACATTTAAAAGTGTAATAAGCAAAAATGCTGATTTTAAAATTATAACAACTTGGAATTCAATTACAGACACTATAGAGCTATAGTTTCTTGCGCTTGCTATTTTGACAATTTTTTCTGCAAGACATTCTATTCGTAAAAAAAAAAAAAAAAAAAAAAAAAAAAAAAAAAAAAATCAACGAAAACGTCTTGTCAAGTGAGTGCAATTAAACTTGCATTCTATCGAAAATAACTAAGTACAAAGCGGATATAAATTAATTGCCATTTAAGATGAGACAACAGAAATAATATTTTTTTAAATAAATTTCTACAGTATAACATCAAATATTACCTGTATTTTTTTTTAATGCTAAAAACAAAATTTTACGTGAAAAGGTTCGCCATCCCTGCTCTATACTTTCTTTCACTTTGTAAATCGAAAATAAACAACAACAACAACCAAATCCGCAATAATCAAATAAAGAACAAATTAAGCATTCTCAGTTTCACTGAACAGAGATTACTCAACTTTTATTTCATAATTCAATGTGAATAAGTCATAATACAATAAACCCTTGACTATCCGTCCTAATGTGGCGGAAGGGTCGGCCGGATAACAAAAAAGGCGGATAGGCCGGAGTCCTAGAAATATTTACTGACTTCCTGCTTTCCTCCTCCCCATTATATTAAAAACGCATGGTACACACTTTAAGATAAATTTTATATATTATAGTACATACAGTTATTAATACATACATATTAAAAATAAGCAAAACGTAAACCTAATTCGTAAAAAAATTAGTAAATCTTATTTTACTGTTTATTAAAAAATGATCGCACAAATATGAAAAGTTATGCTTAAGATAAAAGAGTCAAAACTTAGTTTTTAGTTTTAGAAAAAGTCCTTGATAGATGACTGCTTCTCCCTGTTAACCCTCTTTCGCGACATAATGTCCCTCCATTTACGCAAGCAGATAATATCGCTTCCTCCTACTAACGCATAGTTTCTCCTCAGTCAGTACAAGCTTTTTTTCATTTATCACCCATTTCATTAATCTTCAATAAATAAAAACGAAGCACACTAAAATACTTTACGAAAATAACCAGGATAAGCGGAGAATAAAGTCCGCACATGTTAACATCCGTTGCACAACTGACGAATTAGGTTATGAAACCTTACCCCCACCCCCACCCCTCTCATTTCCTGTTTGTCTCTGCTATTTCATTCTGCAATTCCTCCTTGCTCCTTCCTGTCATGAGTTAGCACTTCCTTACGGGCGAGAACCTACCTGTTTCGGCCGAATGCAACATCCCTCATTTTCTTTTACTAGGCCGGATAGTACGGAGGTCTGGATAGTCGCGAGCCGGATAGTCGGGAGTTCACTGTATAAACATTTCAAAGAATTCCAGAATAATACGAAACAAACAAGAAAAACTATTACTTTCTCTGCATACTTTGAAAATAGCACATTTTAATCTAATCATAAAATAAAAACATTTGCAAATAGATCAATTCTTTTTTCCTTTTTCCTAAACGATAATTTACTTCGCTAACACACATTTCCCTTTTATTCTTAACGAATAAATAGCTTTACAAACCTATCGCGAAATTTTGATACGATAATTGAAACTCATTTTTATGTTTCTTTTTCTTTTTTTAAACAACAATAACTAGAGGATATTTATTAAATAACAAAATTTAAACTTTAATGCTAAATATAATTATTTATAAAACACAGTTCTAATGAATTTTAGCAACGATAATAAATAACTCTGCATTCATATTATTACGCAAGTTAAATATACAACCAAAATGGAATTCTTAAGCCTTACGAAACAGCGCAACATCATTAATTATTTACTTTTCAAACGAAATTATTGAATAAAATGCCATATTTATTCTATTAATTGAATAAATATTAACCTTTTGTTTCGATATATATTTACTATATGCACTTTAAATAACCATTTTAATCTATCTATACTCATATTATAAAAAGGTAAAAATTGTTTATTTGTAGGAGGTAAGCTCTAAAACTACAGAACCGATTCCAAAAGTAATGGTATCAAAATGATGGTGTTAGTCCAACTTAGAACATAGGCTATATTTTATGTCGGTGCCACTGCCAAAAAGGGGAGTGCAGGAGCAAAAAACTTTCTAAAAACGCGATTTTTGCGTTACTGAAGGGCCTAGAAATATGAAATTTGGAATATTAGTTACTTATAAGATATAAATGATGTTTAAGAACAGTTCTTAAACAATACGAAATTTAAAAGGGGGGGGGGGGGGAAATGCACAAAAAGCGTTCTAAATGGTAGTTTCTACATAATCTCAGGAAATACCAAACCGATTAAAAAAATATTGGTGTCAAAATAATGGTGACAACGCTTGCTCCAAGATAGGCTATGTTTATGTCGATGCCATTACCCCAAAGGGGGTGCAGGATCAAAAAACTTTCTAAAAATGAGATTTATGTGTTACTGAAGGGCCTAGAAATATGAAATTTGAAATATTAGCTACTTATTAGGTATAAAGGATTTCTAAGAACAGTTCTTAAACGATTTGAAATTTGAAAGGAGTGAAAATGCGCGAAAAGCGTTCTAAATGGTGGTTTCTACACAATCTCAGGAAATATCAAACCGATTTAAAAAATAATGGTAAGTAATGGTAAGAAATTTATGCTGGCAGCCTCTGCTCTATCATAGACGCTATTTCATGATGGTTCTCACTATCACCTAGAGGTTGCAGGAGCAAAAAGAAGCGTTCTAAATTTCGATTTTTGTGATCGGTAGGGGCTAGCAACTTGAAATTAGCCAAGGTACATATTTATTAGATATAAATGATCTTTAAGAATAGTTTAGAAAAATTGGAAATTTAAAAAGGGGTGAAAATGTGCGAAAAGCGTTCTAAATTGCGATTTCTACTCAATCTCAGGAAATACCAAAGCTATTTTAAAAGTAATGGTTGCAAATCAATGGTGACAGTCCCTGCTCCAACATAAGCTATATTTTATGTTGCTGTCACTACCATCTGGGAGTTGCAAGAGCAAAACATCTTCTAATAAAGGATTTCTAAGAACTGATCTTAAGCAATTCGAAATTTAAAAGGGGTGAAAATGTGCGAAAAGCGTTCTGAAAAACGTTCTAATGGTGGTTTCTACACAGTCTCAGGAAATACCAAACCGATCTAAAAAATAATGGCGTCAAAATGATGGTGAAAACCCTTGCTCCAACATAGGCTATATTTTATGTCGGTGACACTACCCTAAAGGGGTTCAGGGGAAAAACGTTCTAAATTGCGGTTTTTGCGTTTCGGAAGGGCCTAGAATCGTGAAATTTGGAATGATACTTAGTTATAAGATATCTAAGGGCATTTCCTAAAAAAATCGAAATTTAAAAGGGAGTCAAAATGCGCAAAAAGCATTGTAAAGAACGTTCTAAATTGCGATTTCTATGCAATCTTAGGAAGTACTGAACAGATTTTAAATACAATGGTGCAAAAAATTATGCTGACAGATCTCGCTCCAAGTTAGGCTCTATTTTATATCTGTTTCCACTACCCCAAAGGAGATGCAGGAGCAAAATGCGCTAAAAGCGTTCTAAAAACGTTCTAAATGCCGATTTGTCAGCGATATCTCAGGAAGAATCAAACTGATTTCAAAAGAAATGGTAGGAAATTGATGCTGACAGACTCTGCTCTAACATAGACGCTATTTTATGTCGGTTTCACTATCACCTAGACGTTACAGGAGCAAAAAAGCGTTCTAAATTTCGATTTTTGTGATCGGTACGGGCTAGCAACTTAAAATTAGGCAAGGTACATATTTCTTAGATATAAATGATCTTTAAGAATAGTTTCGAAAAAATTAGAAATTTAAAAAGGGTTGAAAATGCGCGAAAAGCGTTCTAAAAACGTTCTAAATTGCGATTTATACTCAATCTCAGGAAATACCAAAGCTATTTCAAAAGTAATGGTTGCAAATCAATGGCGATAGTCCCTGCTATAACATAGGTTATATTTTATGTTGCTGTCACTACCACCTGAGGCTTGCAAAAGAAAAACATATTCTAATTTGCGTTTTTGGCACAACTGAGGGGTCTAACACTTTGAAGTATGGCATGGTATTTACTTACAAGATGCAACTGCTTTCTAAGAACAGTCGAAAGAAAATTTCAATTTTAAAAAGATGAAGTAAGCGAAAAACGTTTTAAATTACAATTTTTATACAATCTTATCAAATATAAAAAAAATAATGATGACAAATTGTTGGTGTTAGAACCTGCTCAAACATAAGCTATATTTTATATCTGTGCCACTACCACCAGAGTGTTCCAGAGCTAAAAACTTTCTAAATTGCGATTTCTGTGATACTGAAAAGGCTAGAAACTTTAAATATGGCATGGTAGTTACTTATAAAATATAAATGTCCTCGAAGGACTGTCGAAAATAAATTCGAATTAAAAAGGTGTAAAGCGAAGGGGAGGTGTGAAAAGCATTCTAAAAAAGTCCTAAATTACGATATCCATGCAATTTCAGGGAATATAAACCGATTATAAAAGTAATAGTTGCGAATCAATGGTAACAGTCTCTGGATTCTACCACCTGGGGTTTACAGGAACAACAAACGTTCTATAAAAGGCCTTTAAAAGCTTTCTAAATTACGTTTCTGTGGAATATTAAAAATAACAAACCGATTTCAAAATTAGTGTTGGCAAATTAATGGTGATAGTTCCTAATTCAACATAGCCCTTTCTGTTGAGAGAGATGGTAGGAATTGGAATTTGACATGATAGTTAATTTTAAAATGTAAGAAGAAAGTTTCTAAAAAATTCAAAACGTCAAATGAATACTGAAATGAGCGTATTAAATGAGCATAAAGGTTTCAAAATATTTTCTTAATTATCATTTATTTAGTTTTATTAATTTAAGTCTTATTTTTGCCGAATGCAGTGTAATAATGATGTTTAATCAAACTGTGTTTTAAATAGTAATTTTTGAATTATTCTTTAAAGTAATATGTAAAAATTTAGTTGGTACCTTTTAATAAAAATTAGACATATAAATATCACTTGGCACATTTCAAATATTACGCCAGCAACGCCGCGGGGTTTGCTAGTAATATATATTTAAACTAAACTCTCGGTGGAATTAAAAAAAAATACCATTATGATTGCCAGGCTACTTATCGAATTCTCTTTGATGTCAATTAAAGACTATGGAAACAAGTTTCTTCACTTAGTATCCACGATGCTGTTAATCCCAATATTCCACGATGCCATTTTAAGCAGCAGTAACACCGAAGATGGATATTATCATCCTTTTCGGCTGCACCATTATCATGGCCGGTTCGGGTTCCATGATGTTGATGAGGAAAAACAGAAGATATGCAGTGATCCGGTTAAATACGTTTATTCTATGTACAGTTGACGAACACATTGACAACACACACACACACACATAATATAACTTAATAATACGCTAAAGGATTACATATTTCACCAGCGCCTTTTTCGAACATATCAAAGATTACATCGTATCTCTCTCTCCTTCTGGCTGTTGCCATTTTCAGTTTCCTAAAGAGTCTTTCGACCACGAAGTATAGGCGACTCTTACAACAACGCTTTAATATTTTGAACTTAATTATAAATTAATAAATTAATTTTAAGGCGACAGTGGACGTTCAAAAACATTTTCTACAGTTTTTGCTCAATTGTTTTGAAATTTAATACACGTATAATTTGTGCAATAATTAAGAAAATTTCTTAATTTCATTAAAAAAAATTAATATGCAAATGAGTAATTAATTAATAATATGGTAATTAGTGATACAAATTAAAAATGCTCCATGCGCATTAAATTTTGTTTCAGAAACTTGTAATTTTTTTTTAGGATAGCTTTATGATATTATATCAAAAGTTGCTATACATTTTAAAATTATACTAAATTCCTTGGCAGAAAAAAATTAAAAACCTATAATATTGATCATTTTGGATAAAATTCAATAATAAAATATTACTTTTTGACCTTTATATGAAATAATGTACACATTTTAATAGCAAGTTTTGTAATAAAGTATATCAACAACAATATTACCAAGTATTATGAAAATTGGTATAAAATTAAGACGCATGGAGAATTTTGAACTTACTCAGTCGGCGAAAATTCTCATTTTGAGAAAACTGGATTTAAAGTTTTATTTTAAGTGTAGATTAACGATTGTTTACGTTAGAAAAACAGCTGTATCTCTGCAAAAAATTATCGGATTTGAATAATTTTTATTATATTTGAAAGTAGAAGATTGCCAGAACATTTTTTTTCAAAAAACAAAAAATTGATTTTTTTAATGTTTTTTGCGATTTTGAACGTCCACGGTCGCCTTAAGGCATTTGTCCGCTAGCCAGACACAGGTGAGAAAACGCGAAATATTCTCTGTAACACATAAAATTGTGCACGAATTAAAACAACAATGGATTTAATTATGCGCCAATAAACTCTCACCAAACCAGGCCAAATGGTTGTAAAAGAGCAACAGTCAGACATTTTATACGCTAAAAAATATAAAATAAATGAAAAATGAAAACTGTAATAATTAAGCAAAATATACATTTTTATCAATTACAATTTAATATTAATGAATTTACGATTATACTTTGAGAAATCATTTTTAAAATCCTAAGAAGATAGTTTAAATAAAGATTCATTTTTTTCTTTTTGTTGACGTATCTTAAAAACAATGCCAGTAACAACTAGTATGTTGTGGCCATCACAAAACTTTCTACTATCTAAATCACGTCAATTAAATCATTTAAATAGTACAAGAAATTACACTAATTTAGCACCAATTCATATCAAAGTATATCTGAATTTGAAGTTTGATTCCATCTGTTGAGCGATCTGTTGAGCGCCATCTGTTGAGCGATTTGCAGCAAAACACAAACAGCGCTAATTTATATCAAGGTATACTGGAATCTGAAGTTTGTTGAAAATCCAAGCATTAGTTCTTGAGATAGAGCTATTGTCGAAATCTAAAAAAATGCAGAATAGCAGCGCCACTGGTTGGGCTATTTACATCAAAATGCAAAAAACGTCAACTAATGTCAAGGACTAACTAAATCTGAAGTTTGAGGAAAATCTGTGCATTAGTTCTGGAGATCGAGCTATTGTGAAAATCATGAAAAATGCTTCATAGCAGCGCCATCTGTTGAGAGATTTACACCAAAACATAAACAGCACTAATTGATATCCAGGTATACCTGAATCTGAAGTTTGTTGAAAAATCAAACATTAGTTATTCAGATAGAGCTATTGCGGTAATCACAAACAATGCAGCATAGCAGTGCCACCTGTTGAGCGATTTACACCGAAAGTTGCAAACAAGAACTAACTGAATCTAAAGTTTCATGAAAATCCGTGAATTATTTCTTGAGATAGAGCTATTACGAATATCTTGTAAATGCTGAAAAATGCAGCATAGCAGCGCCATATGTTGGGCGGTTTACACCAAAGACTAATCAGCACCAATGCATATTAGGGACTACTTGAATATAAATCTTTATTAAATTCCGTGCATTAGTTCTTGAGATAGAGCGCCCACAAAATTTGTGTCTCATACAGACAGACAGACTCACAGACAGACATGTTGTAAAAACCTGTTTTTTGGAATCTCTGAACCCTAAAACGTTTAAATCCGTCGAAAACTGGAAGTCGAAAATTTTTATGAATCCAATACTTTCTTCTTGTAAAGATAGAAGAAAGTAAAAATGCTCCGGAATACTTGTATCAAGGTCAAACACTGAAGAAAATATTCTTTGTCGATTTAAATTTTCGACTTCCAGTTTTCGACGGATTTAGACGTTTCAGGGGTCAGAGATTAAAAAAAAAAAAGGTTTTTACAAAATGTCTGTCTGTGAGTCTGTCTCTGTCGGCCTGACTGTCTGTATGTGATACAAATATTGTCGGTGCTCTATTTCAAGAACTAATGCACGGAATTTAATAAAAAAATATATTCAGGTAGCGCTTGATATAGATTGGTGCTGATTAGTTTTTGGTGTAAATAGCCGAGTAGGTGGCGCTGCTATGCTGCATTTTGCAGGATTTCGGCAATAGCTCTGTCCCAAGAACTACTGCACGGATTTTTCTAAAACTTCAGATTCTGATACTCCTTGATATGAGTTAGTGGTGATTAATTTTTGGTGTATATCGCCCAGTAGGTGGCGCTGCTATACTGCATTTTGCAGGATTTCCGCAATAGCTCCATCTCAAGAACTACTATACTGATTTTTATAAAACTTCAGATTCAGTTACTCCTTCATATGAGGTGATGCTGTTTATGTTTTGGTGTAAATCTCCCAACAGGTGGCGCTACTATGCTGCATTTTGCAGGATTTGAACTATTTTCGCAGTAGCTAGTATCTTAAGAACTAACACGCACATTTTCATCAAACTTCGGATTTAGTTAGTCCTTGAAATGAAGTTATGCTGACTACGTACTGATGTAAATTGCTTAATAGGTGGCGCTGCTGTGCTGCATTTAGTACGATTTCCTCAATAGCTCTATCTCAAAAACTAATGCACGAATTTTCATCAAACTTCATATTCAAGTATACCTTGATTAATATTTCTGCTGATTATGTGTTGGTGCAAATCGCTCGACAGGTGGCGCTGCTATGCTGCATTTGTCATGATTTTTTTCATAATCGAGATCGGTTCCCACGCCATATTAATGTATTGTAACAGAAATATTTGGTAATAAAAATGCATTGCAGTCACACTATTAGGCGTGGTTTTAAAGATGAACATTGAATGCTTATAAAAGGGCGTTTCTTAAAAACTGTTTTTAGTTTTATACATATTTTATTTTTGTTTTGCCTATCATTATTTCAAAAACATAATTTACCACGAACATTCAAGGCTAATATTTGTCACGTCATGTTTCTTGAATCTAAATTTCAATTCGACTCCATTTTCAAATATTAGTAGACAAAATAATAAAAGAAATGTTACCGATTGCAGTTCGACACACGTACGAATATATGTAATCATGTTGTATGATGATAACGTATGTATGTAATTTAAACGTAGTTTGAAAAAGAAATAAATCAATCTTTAAAATATATACATAAATATATGTTTTAAGGAATTGGAAAATATACGAGTAAACATCAAAGAAATTCACAAAATTTAATATGTATGAGTTGTATATTAAAAATTAATATTATTGTATCTATAAAGCTTCGTTAAAATATCTTTCTGAATGTCTCGTTCTCTCCCAAATCAGAATAATAAAACAAAATGTTTCTCAATTACAAAAGTTCTTTTGTTTCACTTGCCTCATCTTATTACATAACCTTGCACCACTGAGCTCCATATATAACAGGAAATTGGTCTTCCTATTTCCCGACAGATTTCCAGCGGTCAGTTCGGAAGAATACATTGACAATAATTTTAATTCGCATTCATGGCAAAAATGTTGCTTACCGAATTACCTTGTATGATTAAAGAATCATTTATTAATTTCATAAATATATCTTAATTAGAGAAACATAAATTAAGATAATAATAAATAGGAAGGTTAATATCTAACATTCACAACGCGAACTATTTTTTACCTTTGCCTTGCATGCTTCGTTTGCCTTGCAAACTTCTGACTGCCGACTCAGAACTCCTGTTATATATGCAGTTCAATGCCTAGCACACTCGTCTTATTCTTTCAATTTGGTTCGTTGGTTTATTAGCACGAACCAACTGTATTATTAGCGCTATGCTCATCTGTTGCACAAGAGGGATAAACAGACCGGCATCTCCATTTACATGTTAAATCTGTCCCACTACAAACATCCATGCCTCACTGGTATTCAAACCTTCACATCTTGAACAGTACCTGGTGACCTAACCACAAGACAATCAAGTTGGTTCACAATCTTTCTAGAGATGGAAAAACGAATCCACTAACTCCAGAGAAATAATTTGGATATTTTTAAAAAAGAAAACTGCATTCTACCTGTGCATTATTCCGTTGAAATATCTGGGAAAATGTCAAATAAATATATGCATATGAATATGTTATGATTTTACCTGCTTTTGACGTGGGTGCTGCCAGATTTAGTAGTTGTTATGCTTTACGATGAATATGTTATGATTTTACCTACTTTTGACGTAGGTGCTGCCAGCTTTAGAAGCTGTTATGATTTACGGCGCGATTGAAAACGAGAATTAGGAAAGCAAATCATTTATGTGCAGTCGAATAAGTTCAGAGCAGTTGAATCAGTGCGTCGAATGATGAGACAATGAAAATAAATCCAAAGAACCTTTTCCCCAAAGAAGAGAAATCATTTTAGAAAAAACAGTATTGTTTATTCTTATATTTCACATCACGGGACCGCTTTCCACAATACACTCATAATTTTGAGACACTACAGCTGCGGTGATAAAAAGTAGTTGTTTAAATAGGTTCCGTTCATTTTCACACCTTAACATTACACCAAAACAGCTAAAAGTTATTTTAACAATAAAAAAAATCGCCAAAAATCTTCTCTCCGAACTCATGCAAGCTAATTTATGGAGACCCACAGGCGGAAGGTTATCGACGCATTGGCGTAAGCTCAGGACGAATCAGAAATTGGCGCCGGGTAAAAATCCAATCATAGCGTTTGGAATTAATTTCCAGAAGCGGACGAAAATTGTAGTAAAATGTCTCGCCAATGAAAATTGCGCGAAGGAAAAAACTTTAGAATAAAGTAAAAAAGAAAAAAAAATGGTTAAAAGAATATACGAAATGATATGGCGTCTCGGTTTTCGCACTGAGAAACGTAAAAAACTAAGAAAGATTTTTATGAAGGATAAATGCTTTTTATATTAGAAATTGGAATAAAATAAATATTAAAATACACGCTTTAAAAGAAAAAGAGTTTAAATAGAAATAAGAAATAAGATATTATTACGAAACAGGGGAATAGTGAATATGCAGGAAAATAATTTAATAGAGTATTGGAATAAAATTTTTATGATGCATACGTACATATGATGACGTGAGTTTCAAAACTCGCCTTATCCAGAAAATAAAATTTTGGAAAATCGCGGAAACCCCTCACTGCGTCCATTAGTTACCACTTTAAGCCAAGATTTTACAATGCCAGAAATAGAGAATAAAACTAGCTTTTTGCAGATTGTAGGGTTTTTTCGGTGCAGGTTCACCAATGTAATAGACTGAGAGAAAAAATTATATTTTTTAAAATTTTGGCTAAGGCGAGTTTTGAAATTGACGTTCTCATGCATATAAATATAAATAAATTGTAATACTTGTATACAATTGATTATGAGAAAAAAAATACGAGGGAACAAGAGTGCTTATATCATCTTCTTTTCTAAAGTACAGTTTAAGAGTCCACTTCAATCACGTGAAGAAAGGAAAACGCTAATGCTAAGTCTATGGCAGTGTTATTTTCAAATATCTCGCTCAAATGTTAATATTTTTGAATGATTTTTTTTTTTTTTTGCATAGGATTGCTGAGAATGATATACAACTGTGCTAGTTTTTTCCTTTTTTGATTTCGGTTTCTGATTCTTTTTAAAAAATTATTTTACTTTTGGAATCAATTGTGAAATTGAAACTATCCTAATATAAAAAAAAACTATAACCAAAATCAAAAAAGTAAAAACTAGCCCGGATGTAGATTGTCCTCAGCTATCCTATGAAAAAAAATAATGTAAAAAAATTAAAATCCCAACAAGATATTTTTCAAAATAACTTTCCCATAGGGTTAACATTATCATCCGGGCTTTTTTGAGTGTTTAGTGTGACCTCTTAAGCCCTAATTATTGTAAATAAACTTTAAGCTTCTGAAGTCACTGCGCAAATCTGGTGAGATTTTGTTCCGCCAGAATGCCTCAATGCACAGCTGAAAATGCCACCGGCAGATGAAATTTCCTGACAATATGTTAAATTAAATACCTATCGTTCCAACAATGAATTTATTCGTGGTATTTTTAATAAATAAATATTAATAACACTAATATTCTATAGAGTGTTTTGCCAATATTCAAAAGTAAATAATGCAGGCAGACGATTTATAGTCTCGACTAGGTCACACGCTTAAAGTCATGGTGAAAGAACAAACTGGAACAATAAAATTATTGAATAAAGAACACGCACTTAGTTAAGATGTACCCTATACAATCTGTATGAAACTTGCTAAATAAAATAAAGTAATAGCTTGTCGTCAATTATATCTCGCTATTCCAAAAATAAAAAAGGGACTAACGTTGCCATCAGTAGATTAATTTTATCTCAATTGTTTTAATTGGTAAATGAATCGTATCAAATGTAAATTTCCAACTTGGCGAAAAATGTCCGGGCCAGGATTCGAACCAGCGATCTCTTGGCTGAAGCCGCCAATGCTCCACCATCTGAGCTATCCCGGACGAATTTGGTGAAACTTTCGCTGAACCAGATTTCAGACCAGATGCTATAATCAGTATGGTTAGCTGGGTGAAAAAGTTCCGTCAGTTTCGTCCGGGATAGCTCAGATGGTAGAGCATTGGCGGCTTCAGCCAAGAGATTCCTGATTCGAATCCTGGAGCGGACATTTTTCGTCCAGTTGGAAAGTTACATTTGATATAACGTTGTCATCGCCGTAAAGGGATTTTTTGTGACCAGAAGTCTTTCTTAATTTTAAAGTTAGCCTAAATAGATCCGTTAAAAAAAATTATAGGAACAAAAACTAACCATAGGAATTTGAATATATTTTCTAGGGACACTTATTTCACGAGCTTGAGATGTGCATACTGTACCTCTTTAATCTAACTAATGTTTTGAGGATTTTTTTTTTCAATTTTTCATTGAAATTTTCGTCATTTCAAAAGGTGTTTTTTTCGTATTTAGAAAAGATCCTTATTTTAAATTATTGCCAAATGCTACAAACAGCGCAAAGAATATCTCCTTTCAATTAAGAATATGTGGCTATTAAAAACAGAAGGAAAAAAAATAAAATGATAATTAAATAGCCACGTCTTAAAAACAAGAAATAGGAAATATTACATCATAAAAATTGTGTTTACACGTGGATATTAAAAAAAGTAAATTCTAACATAATAGTTACGTTATTGTGAGTTAAAAGCAGTAAATAGAAAAAAATTACTTCATATTTAAAAGGATCAAATAATATATTGCCAAACAGTTTCAATTTAAAAATATATTTACACGAAAGATTTATTTCATATTTCCAGATGGTCTTTTGAACTATTGTTGCAAATTCTAAGACAGCGCAAATATTATTTCCTTTGAAATAAAAAACGTATTTTCATGTGAATATTGAAAAGAGAAAGAAAAAATTGGCGAAAATTACGTCAGATTTAAAACGATGCGTTTAAAATGTCTTATTTAAAACAATTTTCTTATAGCGTTCTTAAAAAATTCCGCGAGGCAACTGTATTGTTTATTTAGGTAATTTTATATAAACTTATTTTGAAATGTTTAGCTGATCTTATTTAAACTGCTCTTTTCGGAACTGATTGATTAATCAGTCCCGAAAAGAGCCGTTAAATCTCTCAATAGCAGTTGATTCGTCCCTAAAATCCCTCAGTCACAGGCAAATAAATGGAAATCCTATTACAACGAGATCGCCCTGGTCGTTTAATTATACTTTAATCGTCCGTTATTTTTTTAAAACGTGTAAAATTAGCATGTTTTTAGAGTCTGCGGTGTCTGAAAAGGGTTTGGCGAACGTAACTAACAGGGGGAAGAGCCCCTAGGTTTAATGAAATTTGTTATATATTTTTAAAATTATAAACTAAGTTATAAATTAATACAGCAACATATATATGTTATATAATTCAGGTTTACTAATAATAGTGTAATTTTTGCGTTAACATGTGCAAGATGACATTAAAGCGTTTGTAAATCGCATGCACGCTTTTGTCACATTTCTGAGAAAAGTACAGAGCAGTTGACATTTTGTACAATTTCTTGTGCAAATAATAATTTACAACGGAAATTGTCGTTATATGTATTGCAATTTAAACAGATATTACGCAATACACTTGGTGACACAGATGTTGTAAAGTTATATAACAGTTTAAAATAAGACAAATAAAAAAAAAAGAAAGAAAATGGTCTTCACTTATCCAACAACACCTTTAAAGTTTTAATAATTGCATTTATTGTTACTATTTCGAAATGGTTTTGATAAGAAAATACACATACGTATTCTGTTTAGGCTTTTCTAATGTTCCCTATTAAACAAAAAAAAAAAAAAAAAAAAAAAAAAATCATTAAAGCATTATTATTAAAATCTTACCAGAATTCTCAAATAGAAATCGTACCTTTATTTAATCTGCGATTAACTAAACAAAACTTACTATTTAAATATTCTAGTACGTGTTTTGGATATAAAAGTATTGTCACTTTTTTAGTAGACTTCTTGAATAAAAAAGGATTTATTACAATGAGCTTTAAAACTTGTTCCTATAATCCCTCATAGCATGCATCATCACAGTGATGTCGTTGTGACGTCATTGTGGTCACGTCACATATGTGACCAAATGCCACCTCTCAGTGATGTCACATTGTGACTGAGATGTGAACTTCTTAGAAAACTTTAAAAAAATACAAAAATTCTTTAAAACATGTTACTTACTGTAAAATTTTATTTTTCTGGCAATTAAAAAAAATTATCACGTCACTGTTATGTCACTGCATGTAACGTACGTCATGTCAGATATGTGAAAAAAAAAAAACATCATATTGTAAGTCACAGTGTGATAAAAATATGAACTTCAAAAATCTTTAAAAATAAAAAGAAATATTTAAAACAGCATTTTAAACAAGTCCGAATTACAGCGGCATAAGGAATGAAAATATATTAGTGGACGGCAAATAGTAAATTCGGACACGGAAAGAGGGGGCGGGGGGGGTGGTGGCATAAAAAGGAAAATGCACGGTACAAGTATCAACAAACTAGATTTTTATGCAATATTTTATCAATTTGATATCTAATACAATGAAAGTATAACTTTTTAATGATTTAAATTCTATCTAGCTTTGCAATTTTATATAATAACTAGGGGGCTCGGCCCTTACGAGCTACGCTTGCCAACCCCCGTTCAGACACCGCAGTCTCTAAAAGCACGCTAATTTGATCGGCTTTAAATAGATTTTGAAAGATTGAATTGTAATTTCAAAAACAGTGGAGATCTCCCTATAAACGGGTTTCTATTCATTTCTCTTCGATTGGGGAATTTTAAGGAAAAATCAGCTGCTGTTAAAAGATACAATGGCTGTTTTCGTCTTCGATTAAATAAAATCAGTTAAACATTTCAAAATAAGCTAATATAATAAGAAAATTTGAATCAAAATGCAAATATATTTCACAAATACCAATGCCTTCTTTTGACGGAAAAGACACAGAAGGTTAATGAATCTTAACTAAACCATTTAAGCAATTTCTTTATTTTCTGCTTCACAGATTTTTCTCTTTCAAATCATATTTTTTGTCTATGACACTTCATTTTCAGCTTGTAATCTTTTTTATTTTTATTAAATTACTAAATAGTCCCTCGAAAGCAGTCTAAACACGTTCAATAAAATTAATATTAATCTTATTAATATAATCTCAAAATATCAAAATAATGTCTCGCGCAATTTTTAAATTTAAACTGTTTTGCAATATTACTTTTTGTTCATTTTACGTAATAAGTGTAATGTGACGTAATTTCTCCTATTTAAGACTTCTAACGCATTTTAATGAATTTATTAATTTACAATATCCATTCTATTTTAAAATTCACGTGTAAGTATAGTTTTTATGAAGTATTTTCAATAAGTTCCTTTATGCTTTTCATACGTAATTATTTAATCCTAATTTGAAAGTTTTTTTTTTTTCTGCTAATAATAGTATCGTGTAAAATAATTTTTTTATTTGAAGCAAACATTATTATTTGCGCTGTTTATACAGTTGGCAACAGTTTAAATTAATACCAATTTCTAAAATAAGTAAAAAATATCTCTCGAAATGCTGAAAATTTGAATTTAAAATAGAAATGAAACCTCAAAAAATGAGTCAAATTAAAAAAGCGAATGCAGTCTGCACACCGGGAAATTCTAACGTATAAAATGATCTAAAAATCAATTAATTCCCATATATAGTTTTTGCTATTATAAAACTTTTTTAATGGAACGATTTTGTCCAACTTTGGCATTAAATGTCTCTTAAAATAATTATTCGAATTGAAAACTGTCTGCACCAGCGTATTTATCAAACATTTCTGCACATTTCAAACACACTGCCGATTTTCATATTTTTGCATGCAGTATTTTTCTTAATATTAACGGAGAAAGACCTCCCCCCCCAGTCACAAAAAATTAAAAACCGGCGGCGGCGGCGTCGGTGACAGCATAAGTTACTTTTTTTTAGAACAGAGAGATTCTTCACTGATTGTTATCTATCTATATTATAAAGGACAAACATATCTGTGCGTAACGCATACGTCATTTTGCTAAAGGCAACACTTTCAAATTCGAAATAAAATTTCGGTTTTGCAATTTTCTCTACTGCAAATTTTTAAACTTCTAAACATTGCACATTTTAAATTTTTATACCGTCGCATAAAGAAAAAATTGCTCTTTTAAATGCAATTTGTTTGAAAGCTGTATCTCAATTAATTTTTGAGATATTAATTTTTTTTTTGTAGTTTTTAATACCATTTTTCTTATCGTGGCAACAAAAGTACCCCATTTCTATTGAAAGTCAGTAAAAGTAAACGGAAATAGTCGTAAATAAGCGATATTGTATCTTTTTGTTGCCATTTTCTCATAAAACATGAAAAAAAATTGAAATTAAAATATGGGCTATGTCAAGAATATTGTCTGTTATTCCGTGATAATGACGTCATATGCATACTTTTCTATAGACAAAGTTTAAGAGTGGATTCTAAAAGAGGTTTGCTTTAGCGGATGCAAATGACGTCATTTTATAAAAAAGCGTGTATTTTAATTCTAGACAAGCAAACAAATAATTCGTGGTTTAAAATAATATCATGTTCCTGAAGTTTTTGTCCAAAATTCTCTCGAATAATAAAATTTTAATGCTATTCTTTAGGACATTCTACTATAAATTTATCAAAATAACATAATTTGATTAATTTAATTTTTCCTAATTTTATATAATCTACTACGGGGCTCTGCCCCCTGCAAGCTACGCTCGCCAACCCCTGTTCAGACACTGTAGAATCTAAAAGCACGCTAATCTGATCGGTTTTAAAAATATTAGAGAAGATTGAATTGTACTGAAAAAACCTGTAGCGATCTCGCTGTAAACGGATTTCCATTCAATTCCCTTTGATTGCAAAAATTTAAGGTAGAATCAGTTGCTGTTAAAACATCCAATGGTTGTTTTCGTGTTTGGTTAAAGAAGATCAGTTAAACATTTGAAAAGAAGCTAAAATAAAATGAATTAAGTAAACTGAGTCTTTGTCTCTCGGTATTTTTTAACAGCGTTATAAAACGATTGACATAATACAATTACTAAAATTTGCTGCTTTAACCCATTCAAGGGCGGTGGTTCATTTTTGGACCACTTAATTTTAATTCTTAAATGACACATTAGCATCAGAATATTGGGATGAAAATTTCCCTTTTATTAAGTAAGTGAACAAACTGGTATAAGACAGTAATAGAAAAGCAGATAGTTTATGGTGCTGAGGTTTGGTACAGAGATTTGAAAGAACATGCACTTAGTAAATTAAGCTCATGCCAGCGATTAGATCTTCTCACCATCTTGTCTACATACAGGACAGTCTCTACGGATGCATTGTGCGTACTAAACGGAATCCCTCCTTTGCACATTAGTTTAAGATATCTGGTTAAGAAATATGACATAATGATTGGAAAGGACAATATAAAATATGAGGATGTAGTAATAAAAAGACAGAATATAATGATTAATCTTGCAACAAATGATTTTCCTAAGTATACTGCAATTCATAACCTACAAATCACAGATAAATCGGATGATGATATTAAAGAACAGAAAGTTCCCATCGTGTACACGGATGGATCGAAAATGATAGCTGGCGTGGGTGCCGAATATACAGTTTATCTGTATGGTGAATTTATTGAAGTTTTTAAAATCTCGTTAAATAAGATGAACTCAATTTATCAGGCGGAGTTGATAGCGATTAAATATGCTATTAATTGGTTTTTGGATACCGATTACAAGAAAGTTTATATATATACCGACAACAAATCTTCAACTCTAGCTCTACAAAGAAATTTTCCAGCAAATTTGATAATTAAAGAGATTTATACTAATTTGATACAGCATCCTGACAAGATTGTGATTATTGGGTGGACCCGTGCACACGTCAAAACCCTTGGAAATGAACGAGCAGATACTCTTGCGAAAGAGGCTATTAATCGTGAAAATGCTAATATTACCGAGAATGTTCCTTTTCCTGTCACCTTAATTAAGAGAATTTGCAAAATCAATACTGTGAAGGATTGGCAAAGAGAGTGGAGGCATAGTGGTAAAGGTAGAGACACTTATACAGTATTAAATAGGGTGGATGAAAACTTTGTATGTTCAGGCCAGTTATTACAATATTTTATTACTGCTCATGGCAGCTTTCCCGAGTACCTGAAGAAAATCGGAAAGAGAAATAGCGACCACTGTGACTGTGGTTATAAAGGGAATGTTAGACACTATTTATTTGGAAGATGCCCCAAAATGCCTTATTTTTTCTATTTTAATAACTCACTTACAGTTCGCCAAAATATATCCAGAGTTCTTTTTTGTAAAGAAAACTATAGAAAGCTCTGTGCTAACTATAACGTCCTTAATGAATTGTACTCGTTCATAAGATACAAGTTTTAAACCTAATATAGGGTGGTTCTTTGGTCCTGATGCATGGATTGTCATCAGTTACTGCTGACTTGTTTTTAATAATACTCAGAATTCTTAAATATCATATATTGTGTCTGTAGTATGCTACAACCATTGTTTAATCTATCAGAATATACTATCCTATACAATTGTCAGATAGTGATTAGTATGTGGATGATGGTCTTTGAGCTGGGACTTCCTGTCTTCTACGGAAGATTGGAGTGCCATTCATTTGATGATCTGAACGTTGGTCATTGTGGAAGTGATATATGCTTTTAAAAAGGAGCAACATTGGTGCTGCAGTGTTCCAGACTTTTGGAGATGGTAGAGGGTCATTGAAGTGGAACTTTTACTGAGTTTCATTTTCGTGATGTTACATGACTATGGATATTGAAGTGTAATGACTGAACTTTGAGGATCGTCTTCTCTGACTCTGTCTGTGAATCTGGTGCGTTAAGTTTGGGACTTTGTATAGACATTATGCATGAACTATTTATCAGTATAGACTTTGACACGCCATTGGTTGCATGTTACCCATAAACATGCGAATTATGTTATCTTAGTTTAATTTTGTTTTTGCCAGAGATGCATGTAACCTCTAAACATGCAATTTTTGTTCATTCAGGTTAGTTAATCTTAGTTTTTATTTTATATTATATTTGCATGGAACCTATAAACATGCGTTTTTGTTAACTTTTGTTGGCATAGCAGGAATCTATGCTGCACAGGATTGTGCTTTTGTTTTTCTATTTTATTTGATTAAATAATTGCCGTTGGTAAGCCTGTTTCGGCGGATGAGGTGGAGCTGGATTGGTGGAGAGTGTTTTCCCGCCAGGACATGCGGTCCATTAGCCTAACGGTTGGCGTCCTGGCTGGGTGTCCAAGTAAGTGAACAAAAGCATTTTTGTATTTCGAAATTTGTTTGTAAATTCTGCTGCCTTTCACTGATTTCAAGATTTTACGAATAGAAGTGCCTTGACCGTGAAAGGGTTAAACGCATATTAATGTATTTATTATTTTAAAGTTTCCTTTCCCTTTTAATATTCACGTGTAAACACAGTTTTCAGGACATAATTTTCAATATTTTCCTGCTTTTAACACGTACTCATTTAATAGTAATTTTAAAGTTTTTTTTTTTTCTGTTTTTAATAGTCACGTGAAAATAAATTTTTAATCGTTAGGAAATATTATTCTTTGCGCTGTTTTTAAAATTGAAAACAATCTCGATAATAATAGCCTAAGTCGTGTGACTATCATCAACAGCTACAGGCGGATCCCTTCGCTTCTTATATTCCAGGCGGCCATTTTGGTACTTTAATGTTAGCCAGCCACAGGTGTGATAAGTCGCCGAATATTATTCTATCCCCATTATTTCGTTTATATTATAATAGTCCAAGTCATGTAACTGCCATAAACAACGGGCTGATTCCTTCGCTTTTCATAAGAAAGGTTTCCATTTTGATTAAAGAATCAAAATTAGTTTTTCGAATAAAACTACATAAAAGTTGCCATGATCACAAAGAATTCCTGGTACTTTTATGTTAGCCGGGGGAAAATCTCGCCAATAGATTTTTTTAAACTCGCCAGTTAGCATTTTTTTATTTTTCGAGTGGTAAATTAAAACGGTGCTACTTGGTTATCCCATCGACCAAAAACCTGTCGCCAAATTATAAGATTAAATGCCAATAATGGTTGATCGTAAATGTCACATTCACTTGACTTTAAGGAAGTTACAATTGTTCACGCCATCAAGTGATTTTTATTTCGACGTTTTACTTGTATTTTTATTAATGTTATACTAATTTATTAGTTCTTTTGTTATTTAAAATAAAAAAAAATTGTCAATTTGTATAATTTGGCTATTTATATAATTTGGCAAAATTGGTCGACGGGAGATGTAATAACATTAAAACGTTTCTTTGAAGTGGAAATTAAATCTCATGATTTGTTGCAATGTCACATACGCACCGGATTTGGCGTGATTTTTTTAAATGATAATTTGACGAAAACCTCGTTTTCAAACACCTGTTACATATGTATTTTTAAATTATTTTCTGTTATTTTTAAAATGAAATAACAATAAATAAAAAAAAATAATTAATAACTATAGAACAAAACAATTTATAACATTTTTTGTAAAAAAAAAGAAAATAAATTCAAATGAACATTTATTAATAAATAAGCAACAATAACTGGGTTACCATGTCAGGCAAAATAACGCCATTTTGGCGCCAATTAGGTACCGCGTTGCGTATATGACATCTGTATCTAATATTTTTCTTTTCGTTTCATTTAAAAAAAAAGAATGAAGTAAAATCCATTTATTTTAAAGGTTTCAATTTTAAATGAAAATTTTGTAATAAATAAAATGATAATGAAATACAAATTGAATTCTGAATAAAAGTAACATGATGCATTTCTTAGAATTCATTTAAGAGAGGCCAAACTCGTCGCCAAATTAATTTAAAAAAACCTTTTCTAAAAATGAAAAAAAAATATCTGTTATGATTAAAATTTGAGTTGCCATCATTAGAAAAAAAGTATTTAAAATTTGAAAAAAATTAATATTTGGAAAACTAATTCTAATTTTAAAATTCTAATACCAGTTTTGAAATCTGTGGATCAATACGGATTTTTGGTGTTAATTTCATCGCAAATTATTCCATATTTTAGGAGAAATCGCCATTAAACGTAATCAGTTGTTTAATAAGTCGTTTCATAGAATCGTTACATAAATTCGTTTCAATTCGATTCATTAGGATTTTATATATATAGGGTAGATATATTTAAAACACAAATCTGCCCTGATCTATCTGCTGAACCAATTTTACTAATATATTTTTTTAAGCTGAAACCTCTTCATTTGTAGATGTGATCGCACTCTGTTTTTTTTTTAATATCCCCACTTTTATATTTCAATTTTAAAAGCATTTTTTGAAATTTCTTCAAAATGGTGAAAATTAGATAGCTTTTATTATTGCAGACAAGAGAGAAATAATGACGTATTTTTATCTTTATTCGTGCTATTTTCTGATAAAAATTCAAAATTGATGATAAAAATTGTTGTATAGGGTTTAGTGTCGCAAAATCCCATTAGGAGCAGAATATTATATTAAGGGAATAATAACGGAAAATGACATACTGCTTTTGAAAACACGCATTTTTCCTCATAAATTTTATATATTGTTTTTCCTTCTGCATGTGTACTGATACTAAGTTTCAGACACTAGGCAAAATGCTTATTTAAGTGAAAATGAAGTCATATTTAAAAGAAAACCATCATTTCCTTAGATAAAACTAAACATTTTAACACAAATGCGTCTAAAAAACATATATTCCGGAAATTTTTACTCTCCGGAATTGAGATTAGAATCACAAGTAAAGGGTGCGTCTGTTCACATAAAAGATGTTGCTGACAATCGCGACTTCAAGTTTTGAGTTAAAATGTTTTTTTAAATGATCAAACAAAATATATATATATTTTTTATGATGAATATGGATATGGGAACGTCCATTCGTTACTCTTGTGATAATTAGAGCAAATTTTCATATATAATTCCAATTATTTTATTACAAAATTTAAGTAAGGTAAAAATATATATAACCATCTAAATACCACTGTGTTCCACACACACAAAAATATATCTAATTTATAACCAAAAAAATTGCTTATGTATATATTAAATGATTCTTGTGATACTCTGGTCACAAGAGTAACAAAATTTGATTGATTATATAGACAAGGGAAATGCTTTTTGTTACAAATTAGATATATATTAAATGAGTGCAGCACAATAGTATTTTACTGGTTATATCAATTTTTATCTTAATTATATTTTATAGTAAAATAATTGCAAATATTTGTAAAAAACCGCACGAATTGTCACAAGAGTAACAGTGGACGTTCCCATATCAGAAGTGTGTATGCAAATTTTGAGAAGTTGAAAATAGCTGTTTTTCATTCCGGAATACCAAGCATAATAGCCTCAATTGATAACCACATCCTAATAACTGATCTTTATTATATTTTACTGATTAAGTATCATAAAGAAGAAAGGTATATGTGCGTAACGCTGACGTCATTTTGCGTATGCCAACACTTCACGATCAAATTTCGGTCTTGAAATTTTCGCTATTGCAATTTTTAATCTTCGGACCATCGTACATTTTCAATTTTCGTCGCATAGGGAAAAAATTTACTTTCAAATGCAATTTGTTTAGAAACTATATATTAATTGACTGATGTATTATATTTTCTAAAATAATTTTTAAGCATGATATTTTTTTAAGTTTATCTTATCACGTGCCGGTTTCAATGCATAATATTAATAAACATTTTGCACATAAAGCAACAAACATTTTTCAGCATTTTTTTCTGACTATTTTTGCATATCGAAATTAGTACTTCCTTTATAAACAAATAAAAGAATAATTTAAAAACCCCTCACCAATCTAACATATTTGTGAAAGACAAATTAACGAAATTAATACTTGTTTTATAAGCAAATAAAAGAATAATATTGTAAAAACACAAATATAACATATTTGTAATCGTACAATTTAAATATTTAGGCCACCAAATAGGATTTTGTTTTCAAATGGAAATTGTTTGCAAAGTTCATCTCAGTTTACTGATTGTCTATGGTTTTAAAAGCAATTTTAAGGG
This sequence comes from Maratus speciosus, assembly GCA_963932465.1. Taxonomy (NCBI): domain Eukaryota; kingdom Metazoa; phylum Arthropoda; class Arachnida; order Araneae; family Salticidae; genus Maratus; species Maratus speciosus. Next base: position 43,234,420 of record OZ010790.1, read on the forward strand.
ATGAAATATTTTTTATTTTATCTATATCACGCAGATCTCGATTACGAAAGATTAATCCGTTTGCCCTTAAAACAAAATAAAGAGTTCATCATTTGCTTACGGCTATTATCCGTTTAAAAAAAAAAAACTTCCCTATGAATAAATAAATAAAATAATATAAATAAAACACAAATTTAACACACATATATAAGCTCTGAAACTATCAGAATATAAAAGGATGCCGTAAGTAGCAAAATCTTGGTCAAATAACTCTTAGCATGCGGCTAATAAGAAAATATCGCTTTTGATAAATTTCAAAAATTTATTTGATTGTATAATTCGTATTTTCCATATGAAAAATGCTTTTTTAATGTAAGTGGGCAATCTAAAAAACTTATTGCATATAAAAAAATATTAGTTTTTAATTTAAAAAAAAAAAGTTTTAACCTATATTCTTTAACCCCGGAAGCCCGGGTACGATCCCATAGTTATTATAAAATTTTTTCTCGGAAAAATGGTACCTGCTGAAGCAATTTGGATAGCATATTTAGATTTAGGAATATTAAATCTGTACACTTTACATATTATTTTGCAGGGAGGAAAATTTTTAATTTTTTTGACGACCACTGGTATTCGAAAAAGTCTGTGGTTTCAAACTAAAAATTTTCTATTGCAGTTAATTCTGCAGCTTCTAATGAGCACATTGAAAGAGTCTTTAGAGTTTATTCATATATGCATTTCTTGCTTTATAATTTGCATTCAAGTCATATTTTTACCTGTTAGTGTACCTATTTTAAGTAACTATTTTTTAAAACATTCTACTTCTTTCAGACTTTTAAAATAAAATTAGCATTTTCCGAAAAAAAAATATATATATATAAAAATTTATGCAAAACCCATGATATAATTAATTATTCGTATTTCAAATTTGTGTTTTAGAGATATGACTTAAAAAAAATTATTTTACAAATAGTTTTATTCTACAGAAAATTAACATGAAAAGAATGACAGATTGACAAAGAAAACTTTTTATCCTCGATAAGCCTTTTTTATTTATTACGTGTGAAACAAACTTTACTTAAAAAAAGAGGAGGGGGTATTATTACTATTAAATTTATTTTTACACTTTTTAAAAATTTAAACTATGTTTTATCTAATGAACTCTAATTATGAATATTATTATTATTATTATTTACAAAAAAGAAACTTTACAATCCATTTTAAATTGAATTGTTTTGTAATTGATAAAAAGAATAGGAAAAATACATTGGAAAATTCTTCACATAGAATATTATGATTAGAGAGTCTCATAAAATTATTGTACATGTAAGTTCCAAATCTGTTGTATACAAGCGCAAATAAACAGTAAACACACCTGCTGAAAATCATCTGCGCACGATATGACCGCAGGGTAAAGAGAGAACTTTTTGCAATAGACGCGAGAAATTAGTTAACTGTGCAGAACATAACCAAGTCTACAATGTAAGCTTTTTTTATGCTTTTTTTAATGTAAGTGAAATACGTTCGCCATTTTCGGATAACAAAACACGAATATTATTAATTTGTGGAGCGTAAAAGACAAGTCTTATTAATTTAAAACTTTTATTCATGTTTTGTATATTATGATGATGAGTTTAAATAGTTTCATGTTATACATATAGAAAGAGACTGATCTGGAATTGTTTTCAGAAGCAATATTTTCCTATTAGATTCTGTGATGTGAAATATCCTAATCTGTCATCGCTCGAAAAAAAAGCTGATGCAGAGACTGATTCATGTCTACATTCATAATGGAATGAATGTACATGTTAATTTGCAGTTACTTGAGATTGGAAATGTGTTGAGACAGTGATGTGGAATTTTTTTTTCGGCTTCTTACTGTTTTCTGATTACTAACACTTACAGCATCATTATTATTTTGGAGTTAAATATGATATTCGATTATTATGATATTACGAAACTGTCCCAGATTAGAAATTAACATTATACTAAGAAAATGTCTTTTTACATATTATAGTAGTGAAAGTTTTGAAAGATTTTTTTCACTGCTAATAATAATTTAAATTATTATTTAAAATCCTAAATCTTTATACTAATGATTTCAGATTTAACATTTGCCAAAATTATAAAACAATAGAAATTCTTTATAACATATGGAAAGCTTTTTGAGAAATTGTTAAATATAATAATGCATTTAATTCATCTATTGTAGTTTGTTGTTGTTTAATAGTACAATTATAAATGCTAATTATTTAGTGTTTTTCAAATTGGTAAATTTATTTTTTTTTAATTGTATGTAATCATTTTTTTTACTGTTTGTGATCTTAATCAAAAATTTAATTGTAGACATTCAGAATCAGTTATTATATTTGCGTAAATATGGGTTGTGTTACCATAGAAAACATCCACTTAAGGCAATTCTCTCCCCCTTCAGCCTTCCTACACTGCTGGCCACACAAAATGCAACACCCTGAAGGAAGCATGCTACTCATGTGAAATTTACATCATGCGTTTGCGGCGATGAAATATGCAAATCATTAGCATTGCAGCGCAGACACACATCACGGGCGACCGTAGCGCCACTCACAAGTGCTATATAAGGGGAGAACAGATTGGCGATTTGAAGTACGTAATGGTTTTTTCGTGCGTTTTTTTTTTTTTGCATAAGCTGTTTACCTATGCCTCGTGAAAGACATCGAGCATCTTTTGACCAAGTTTCGGAATTCGACCGAGGAAGAATAGTAGCCTATAGGAATTGCGGATTATCCGTCAGAGAAATCGGTCAATGTGTTGGACGAAACCAAGCAACTGTGATGCGGATCTGTAATCGCTGGATGCAGGAGGGAACGACGGATCGACGGGGCCAATCGCACTCATCTCGTTGCAACACTGCCCGTGATGATGCCAGGCAGATTGTGCGCATGGCAGTGAGGGATCGCGCAGCCACATCACGAACCATAGCACAACAGATTCAGTCTGCTACGCATCATTCGGTGTCCGGTAGTACCATTCGACGCCATTTGCAGCAGAGTGGAATGTCCTCAAGGCATCCATTGCTTCGTTTACACCTGACTGAAAACCACATGCGATTGCGCCGCGAATGGTGCGAGGAACGGCGGACATGGACAACGGAATGGAACGACATTGTGTTTATTGACGAATCCTGCTTCTGCCTGCAACATCACGACGGTCGGATTCGAGTTTGGAGGCAGCGTGGTGAGAGGCTGCTGAACTGTTGCGTTATGCATCGCCACACTGGTCCTGCATCCGGTATCATGGTTTGGGGTGGTATTGGATTTCACTGCCGCACCCCTCTAGTACGCATTGCCGGTACACTGAACAGCCAGCGCTACATCTCTGAGGTGTTGGAGCCCGTGGTCCTCCCATACATTCAGCGCTTGCCATCAGCCATATTCCAACAGGGTAATGTGCGACCACACGTGGCACGCAATGTTCAAGAGTTCTTCTCTACCCATCAGATTGAATTGCTTCCTTGGCCTGCTTGTTGTCCCGATCTATCGCCAATCGAAAACGTGTGGTCCATGCTTGTACAACGAATGGCCCGGGATACACCACCCGCTGCTACACCAGACCAACTTTTACAATATATGGAAGCGGCATGGTCTGCTGTACCCAAGGAGACATCCAAAGCCTCTTTGATTCTATGCCGTGGCGTGTGGCCGCGGTTATAGCCAACAATGGCGGCTACTCTAACTACCGATTTTGCCATCATCCACGCGTCACAAGAAGCTGTAATTTTAATCGTTTGACCTTTGTACAGCATGTTATCTGCCAAATAAATTTCGCTGTGATATGACCGTTCCTTCTTGGTGTTGCATTTTGTGTGGCCAGCAGTGTATATTTATGAATCCAGGGTCTCGGGACATCCCGACTGAAATAATGAAATATCACTCCTCAAATTTTTGTGTTCTCTGTTTACTAATGGTCAAAATGTGCAAAACATTCTCAGAAGGTCTTGCGTAAATACTGTTTATATTCCCCTGAAAACCTCCAGGGAAACCAATCATCTGTCCCTTCAGACTACATGTAGTTATGAATTCAGGGTCTCGGGACATCCCGACAACAGTATGGAAATGTTGCCCCTGAAAATTTTGTGTTGTATGTTTACTAATGATCAAAAGTGGAAATCACTCTCAGAATGTCGAGCATAAATACTGGTTAATTTCCCCTAGAAAACCTCAAAAAAGAGCAATCAGCCTACTAGTTATTAATTCAGGGTTTCGAAACATCCCATCTACAGTATGGAAATGTTGATCCTGAATATTTTGTGTAGTATGTTTACTCATGGTCAAAAAGGGAAAATTTCTCTCAGCATGTCTTGCGTAAATAACGGTTATGTTTCCCTAGAGGCTTATGTTCCTACCTCCACGGAGGGCAACGTCTAGTTATGAATTCAGGGTCTCGGTAAATGTGTTGTTTTAAACGAATTTATGTTGTATGTTTACTAATGTCAAAAAGTACAAATCACTTTCAAAATGTCTTGAGTAAATACGGGTATTGTTCCCCTATAAAACCTCCACGGTGAGCAATCCTCTCCCCCTTCATCCTACATCTAGTTAGGGTTTGGTTGAATTTTCACGGTCTATTACCAACTCGAGGAATAAAGAACCTATGGGGAGTACCCTCCGTGGGAGTCTTTCTAAGGGAGCCTAATCCGTATTTACGCATGGAAATCCAAGGTTCGAAGAAAACCACGAAAACTCCGAACGATTAGGCCGACGGGTGCGATTGGGTTCGAACCTAGCACCTTCCTCCTACCAGCTTCGAGAGCAGAACCTCTCGTCCAATGGTGGGGCTACATCTAGTTAGGAATTCAGGGTCTCGAAACATACTGACTGAAGTATGCAAATGTCGCCCCTGAAAGTTTTGTGTTGTATGTTTATTTAATGGTCAAAAAGTGTAAATCACACCCAGAATGTCCTACATAAATGTGTGTTATATTTCCCTAAAAAATACCTCCACGGAGAGAAATCCTCTCCCCCTTCAGCCTACCTCTAGTTATGCATTCGATGTCTCGGAACATTCCGACTGAAGTATGGAAATGTCGCCCCTGATGTTTTTATGTTGTGCGTTTACAAATGGTCAAAAAGTGCAAATCACTCTCAGAATGTCTGTAATGTCTCCAACCCGCCAACCACGACTGGAGACCCCGAAATGCCTCTCTGAAAAATAAATACAGTGAAACCTCCCTGTGCGACCACCTCCATTAAGCGACTACTTCCCTGAATGATCATTTTTTCATGGAACGAAATTTATTCCCACAGGATCAATACTAATTTTACCTCCATTCAGAGACCATCCAAGTTGAACTCCTTCCATAAGCGACCAATTTCTGTGAAAAAAATTAAACAAATTCCGTTTTTTTCTGGTTACTTGAAGAAGGTTTTATTACCATTATTACAGTTTTATTGCATTACTCATCAAACTTCTAAATTATGTTTAGACTTTTTTTTTTATTCCGGTAACTTTTATCTGTCTAAACCCCTTTGTGACTTTTTTAGGCAATGAATTTAAGTCTGATAACAAATTAAGTATGACGGTCAATAAACTCCCCTGCCCTATTCTCTTAGGAAACTCTCAATGAAATAGATAAATTAATGAAATCGTCATTATTTGTTTCCGTCCAAAAAAAAAATTGCCTTTAGTTAATGAATTTAGGAAGGACCTGGAAATAAAAATTATGAAAGATAAAACCGTAAATTCAAAGCAAACGTCAATATATTCATTTTTTAAACTCTGCAGTAATTAACTTATGTAATTAACTTATTTAATTAACTTTTGTTTTGATACTTAAATTGTTTCATAATGTGAAAAATAAATTTTAGTAACATTAATTGTTACATTTTTTCAACAATTAAAATCTAGATTTAAAAAAGACCTCCATTAACAGACCACCTCTCGAAGCGACCCATTTTTATTGGAATGGAACGTGGTCCTTTAAGGGGATTTTACTCTATCATATTTCGACACTGTCTGTACTCTAGCGCAGATAATCAGCCATAATAATAATAATAATAATAATAAAACGAACAATATACTTAAAATTCTAACTTCTTTTAATACTGTGTCTGTTTTGGAAAAAAAAATCAGTCGAAAGAAATTACTCCATTTATGACGGTGTTCATTGGTACGGGTGTTGTACATGCAGAAAAACTCCAACTATAAATACGGAACTAAAATTTATTTTAAAAAGTTAACATATTAAAAAAAGTTACAACAGGAGCGTTATATTTTAGTGGTTATGAAGCAAGCGACCCCATTTACCGAGCGCACCAAAGAGCGATTATTAGTACCTTTCAAATCAACAGCCAAATTGGAAGTGCCACATTTCATATGAAGTTTATATCATTTGGCGTTACAATCCATCACCAATTTAAAATATTAGAACTGTGACCAAAGAGTGTCCAAAGGCTTTGGCGAACACAGTTGATTACCCTACATAATGTGGTATTTCTTCAAGCCATAATTCAACTGGTTGCTAAATGACTGTCTCTGTGCATATGAAATTGGCGTCAGTATCCGGCGATTGTATAGTATTTGTTTATGCTTGTTAATGTTTTTTTTTTTTACTTTCTTCTATCTAAAATAGAAGAAAGTATTGTAATCGAAATTTTTTTCGACGTCCGGTATTCGACGGATTTACACGTTTTAGGAGTCAGAGATAACAAAAATCATGTTTATACTAAATGTCTGTCTGTCAGTCCGTATGTCCGTATGTCCGTGTGTCACCATTGTACCATCAGACATTGTATGAAGTTATGCATAGAACTGACCCAATTTTTTTTAAAGTTTTTGGCTATGGTAAGCAGGTCCTCCATTAATTTGGAAAACATCCACCAGTAGGGGGAGCTGTAGTAGCGATTTTGTGCATTTTGAATATAGCTGAACCTGAAATTTAGTTTTTCTTATTAAAAAAAATGCTGAATTCACCAGGGCGTTCTGAGAAAGATAGAAAGTAAATGAATTAATTTGAAGCACTCTTTAAATACGTAGTGTGAATTAATATACACCCAAGAAATATTTATTAATCAAAATCAAAATCTAATTAAATATTTAAAAAAACAAAGTAAGGTAGTAAGAAAAAAAAGAAATTTAAATAACTTAATTATTTGTTTGAAAAATTGAAATAAATAAATAAATACAAAGTCATTGGTTTGCATGTATTTCAAACATAAAAAGTACACTGTAAATAAATAAATAAATAAATATATATATATATATATATGTAATTCAAGAGATGTAAAGCTTACAATAATCTGTATGCTCACTAAAATTTTATCTGTACACTAAAAAAAAAGATGTAAATCTACAAAACTAGTTTTTGTAAAGTTACAGAACTTTGTATGCTTAATAAAATTTTATCTGTAACCCTTGAAAAAAAGTGACTTTTTTTTTGCTGCTGTTACATAAAATGTTCTAGGTAGTTCCCTAAAAAATTCTTAGTAACCTTACAGATTTTTTGTTTTACAGTGTAAACGTGTACCTGTTACATGAATTTCTTTTGTTGCAGTTACATAAAAAGTTCTAGTCATCCCAGTTTCTTAGAAAATTCTTAGTAACTCTACATATGGGTTATTCTCTGCAATAGTGCAAAAAGTGCTTCCCAGCCATATAAATGCTCTTAATTTTATTACATTTTTATTTATTTTTATTTTTATTAGAAGATCTAAACATAGTTTATTAGGGGCAGAAAGTAAAATTTAAAAATAAACAAATTTAGTATTTAAAAATATAATATATATCATGCAAACATCATTCCCTCACCTTTCCCCACCTGTACTACCATATTTTATTGCCTATTTCTTTCCATCCAGAAATAAAAATAATTAAAAATACCCTAAGCAAAATAAAGTTCTTATTTGGTACATTACAAAAAATAATAAAAATATTAATTTTTACTATTATTATATAGTCTACTCAATCAATTATATGTTTCCCCATGTTAGACCATCATTCCCTCACACATTGCTATTATCTCAAATATCTACCACTAATGAGCAGTAGCAGTCTAGCATCCTTCACAGAGAAGAAGCTACTTTGAGCACTTGTCAGTCCAGCAACATAAATTGGTGGTGTAAGATTTTGTTAATTTTACAGAATTTTTTTTTAGTCAGTATATCCGGAAGCGTTTTTATTAGCAGTCATTCCCTCACACAGAATATTAATTTTTTTGTAAATATCAAAAATTTTAATTTTATCATACATTATATATTAAGTGTTTCTCTTAAAGGAAACAGTTTGGATTTCTTCATAATTTTGCATTTTCCCCCTACAACTAGTAAAAATGTCTTATTTCATCATTCCCTCACTTGTCATTCCCTCACATTTTTTATTTTATTTTTTCCACAAATTTTTATTTTATTTTTTTTGTTAAGTCAAATTTTTAAAACAATTTCTGTTGCTATTAAAATCTTCAATAATTGACTGATTTCTTACCATTTATCTAATTTTTATGAAAGTTTACATATGCATCATTCAAGTCAGACTGCTGGCCAAATTTGCAAGTATTGTAGAGAATAACCCATATATATATATATATAGATATATTTTCTTTTACAGTGTAAATGCAGCGCTGGTAAAATATTGATTCAATATAGTAGAAGTATCAAAATCATTTTTATGCATTACATAAACTATCCTGTACATTACTTCAAGTTACCTTTGATCGAATATTGTTAGTATAATTCAATATTAAAATGTCCGTGTTTTTTATATTTTACTGAATTAATATATTTTAATATTATATGTGTAAAATAATTTTTAAGAATTTAAAATGTAATTTATGAAAAACTATTATTAAGGTTGGAAATTTATACGCGTATTGATATAAACTTTATTGTGGAATCAGACATTTTCAGCTAGTTTCATTATATCTAATACATACATATTTTGTGAATTTGACATAAAAGCATGATATACTGAAAATACGTTTGAAGTTATTTAATCTTCTCAAAAATATGTCAATTCCGCTAGCTTAATACATATCATGTCTCCTGTGAGAAATATCAAAAACCGTCAAACAGTTTAGTAATAGTAACCGTCAAACGATTAGTAATAGTAAATACAACGAAGATGAGAAACATAGAAGATTTATCCTTTAGTTAACAGCCAGAAATATCGTTTCGAGAGTAGTTGCGTTGTGCTTTATTTCATTTCATATTGTAGATTACATCCTAATGAAACGACTTTAAGACACAAATTAGTGTAAGCATTTTATGAAAAGACTGATACGTATATGAATACGACACGAATTTGCGTAACGATTTTATGAAAGCACTAATATATGAATTCGAATATATTAACAAGTATATGAATTCGAATATATTAAACGAGTTTTGAAAGGCTTAAATTCCCGCTCTATAGTAGAATTTAGATAAATCGAGAGACAGACAGATAGGTAGAGGGACGTGTAAAGAGTCAGACAGACGGGTTAAGGGAGAAATATGGTAGGGGGACAGACAGTCAGATATATAGAGCCGTATAGTGCGGTAGACAAACGATCTCGTTTCAAACTAGGAACAGTTACGCTTATTGTAAATATTGATTATTTTCCTTTAGATTACTCTAAAATTAATTTAGCAAAATCTCAACCATTATATGTGGTTATCACATAATATCTATCAAAACTTATTTGCATTCCTATAAATGTTAAATGATCACATGATATCAGTTCAAAAGAAAAAATATATTTTATTTGGTTAAAGGTTTTGGTTAAAGTTATGAATTCGAAAGTTTGGTTAATGTTTTTCCCCGTAATTTTCTTTTTTCGTTGAATAATGAAATAAACATATATTAGAATAATTAATTCATTAAACGCCGCTACACTAAGTCCGTTAAATAAATAACTTTATTTATATATTTGTTTATATATATAAGATGCCTCTATGATAAGGCAGTTGAATTTTCTTAATAACTGTAACCGTTTAGATAATACATGTTACCATAGCGGCAGGCATACTCACAATACCTACTCGGTTCAGATTCGACATTTGTATTTCTTAATATTTTTTCTGGTATAAATTGTTGAATATTTTAAAACCCTTAGTTTTGCTATTGTCTTCATGTAGTAATAAAATGATCCTAGTCCTAATAATATTATAAATGTGGAAGTGTGAATAGTTTGGTTGAAGTAAGAGTCAAAACAAATAACGAAATGTGTTTGTATTCATTATCTATTACATTAGGGTTTTTTTTTCCAATGTTTAAATTTCCCCTTAATTTAATAAAACTTACGTATTTTATTTGCTTGTAATATATAAAATAAAAGTTATAAAAGTAAAACATACTTCCAATCAAATGTAGCAATAGCTCCTGCGATTGTAATGTTGCGGCATTTCAAAAAAAAAAATAAATAAATAAATATAAGAAAATTGATTTGACATTAAAGTGATAACAGGTACAGTATTATTAATGTTACTAAAAATGTACCTGATGCGAAAATCCGCGAGTGATTGTGTTTTTGGATTTTTTTATTAAGAGATTAAAAAATGAAAAAATGCGGCGATTACTATTTGGAAATAGAGATTTAAAAATTCCAAAAACGCAATTAACCTGAAAACTATTATTATGTTGGTTATATTGTGCTAATTTTTGCATTAATCTCTAAGAGCGTTGCCAATCTAGCGGAATTCTGAATTTAAAATGAATAACAGTTTTTTTTCAATATTTTTACGCTATTTAATCGACGAAAGTCTTCCATTAAATAAAGCGAAAATTAGTATGAAAAATTTCTGATATATATTTTGAATACAAAAACCCGTTTCATTTTAATCACTGATTGCCATCAATGATACTTGACTTATAATACCAATATTGGTAAAATATTGGATTTATATTGGAAATATTTGTAACACAACACTTTAAACACTTTAAATTGTAACATCTTCAACAAACTGTCAATATTGCGAAAATATTTACTTTATGATGGAAATATTAATAGTGAAATAGCAAAATATTTTTTGCCAATTTACATTTTGCACATATTTGCGCAATATTGAAAAAAAAAATATTTTGCAATTTCACTATTAATATTTCCATTATAAAGTAAATATTTTTGCAATTTTCTTGTAAATTTTATTTTATGCATTACAAACAAATAAAATGAGTAGATTTTATTAAGTGACAAATTATTAAGTATTAAACAATGAAAAAAAAAAATATATGTAATGCATAATGTTAATGTTGTGCATAATTGTATGCATAATTTTATGCATAATTGTAATGCAAAGTTATTTAATTATCCGTTTTGACACTGACTTCAGCCAAACATTTTCACATTTCCACATTTGTAATATTATTAGAACTAGGATAGTATTATTATCACATAGAGATAATAACAAATCTAAGGGTTTCAAACGATTCAAAGTTCATACCAGAAAAATATTACGGAGAAATACCAGTGTCAAATCTAAACCGAGTAGGTGTTGTGAATATGCATAGCGGCAGCGTTGGCATCTAATGGGAGTTGAACCTTCCTCAGAATTGGAAAGAAGCGTGGGTTATTTTCTCCTGCCATAATGCGCTTGCGGTAGAAAAAATTAACAAAACTTCATTTTTTTTTGCATCAAGAAAACAATTACACTAATATCTAAATAATTATTAAAAATATACAGATTAAACATTTCATATTAATACTTAAAAATCTCTTTTATCCAAATTTTTAATCGAATAGTCAAAATATCATAAATATAAAGTCACTCTTTCATTTTTATTATTTTCCTACACATTGTCTAGGCAACTCGAAAGAATAACTCAGATATAACATTATATTGTATTGTGCACTACACGCACATGTGTACATATTTGTTTTACACCTAGATTTGTGGCATGCAGTTATATTAAAATATAGTTTATACCATCGACACGTTAACTGATATTTATAACTCTATATATCCCTAAATAATGTTTTAAATTTTCTTTATTATCTGTTTCAAATAAAGTAGTTGTTTTACAAATGAAAATTGAGATAACTATTATATAAATATAATAAATAAATGCCTTTCATGCTACTATTACCAAACTATTCAAATTATTAAAAAATGTAATTTAATAGATTACAACAACCATTTGGAATTTTTTTAATAATCGAATAAATAAAAATCGAAAGCAGTTCCACCGAATCATCCACAGATCGCGACAAATCACCTTTGTAACAAAATTTAACCGAAAAATCTAAATTTCTTCCACCAAATTCCGTCGAATCCTCTTTAACAACAGATCGCAAAGATCAAACTTCAGACGACCAAAACCTTCATCGATAAACTCTCCAAGTCCCGTTTAGAGAAGAGAAACAGTTTACAAATAGAAAGCAGTTCCACCGAATCATCCACAGATTGTGACAAATTACCTACGTTGAGCTCAATTTTTCCCGGTTAGAATCGACCGATTGTAAAACGCCTAGGATAGGGGATTGGAGGCCCACGAGACATGGCCTTTTACTATCAATCGATTAAACATTAAGTTGTTTCCTTTTTCGCGTTCGTCTTTTATTCTGTAATCGATTTTCATTGGCTACATAATAAGTTGAAGACCTCGATTTTTGATTTGCAAGAAGATTTTCATTTCAGCGTCGCTCTTTGTCTTTGGATTTTTCCATATCTGATAATTTGCGCTTACCCATTTTGTAATTTTTTCAATTTTTAATCATTTTATGCCTTTCGATTACCTGTTCAAACACTTTTTAATGATTTTATGCCTTTCTATTACCTATTCAAATAAAAATTCTTCTAAAAGTAAAGAACATCGTTGAATTTAGTAAAAAAAAAAAAAAATAAATAAAATGTGAGCATCATTTGGCCCCATCCTCGACCGAAAACAACAACCATTTCCAAAAGGTTAAAACAAAACATTTTTTTTATTATCTCTTTAGTAAAATGCCTGCATGTATTTAAAAACTGATCTACAAGAGTATCACCGTTAGTACAGTTAATGCAACATAAAACAATTCAGAATTTTGGTAATCTTTCTTTTTTTTTATGGTATATGAAACTATCTATTGAAGTCTATTTCAAAAGTAGTTCCTAAGTACTGCTTTCTTATATCTTCAGTTATGATCAAGTTTATTGTTACAAGTTGTTACAAGAAATTACAGAAAATGCTTTTTTAATGTTTTCGTAATTGTTTACTGTCATACATAGCGCAATCTTGTATTTTTTCCTCTCGCATTTTAATTGAAATGTATATATACACATATATATATATATTAGGGTGGTCCTTAAAAATTAACTTTTAAAATTTTTATGGGGCACCCTCCCATTTTGTTCTATGTATAAAATAAAGACCTCCACAAAAATTTCAAATTTTTAAAACATTTTTTAGGGGTCGCTACCAAGGTTTGATTTTTTTTTAAATATTAAAAATTGACAAATTTTTAATCTAATAATATATTATTAATACAAATCCATAGTCATTGCCAAATTGAATCATGGTATGATATTAGGCTGTAAAGACTGTCATTTGTTTCAAGTTTCTATATATTTACATATCCTATTGTCCGAACACAGTCAGGAGTATTTCATGTCTACACTCTATTTCACCTCAACTTGGCAGCATTGTGAAAGGTAGAGAATCTAACATTTCGCCTTGAAAAATAGTTCTCCGTAATTTTTAAACCTTAAATAGCTAAAATGCATAAAAATTTATAATATAATGTTTATAAATTATAGAATTTGATTTTTCGATATCCGTAAAATGTACTTAATGGACATATTCGTATCAGAAGACGAGCAAGCAGAGGCCAAAACTTAAAAAAAAAGAGTTTTTGGCAAGCGTTCTTTTGACAATTCACTGTGATTGCAAAATTTTAGAAGGCATTTCAGGATCTAAAACTGTTGACAGATTACCATTATTGCTTTAGGTAAAGGTATCGACCAGTTACGTGTTGTTCCAAAACTTCAATCAGGATAGTTCAAGAGGCAATAGCTTCTGCTGGTAACATAATATTGGAGTCGTGGGGAATACCGAGCAAGTTAAATGTATGACATTTTATATAGCCTTTGTTAATACCGGATTATCAAGAGAAGCTTGTGTTCTTCTGGAGCAGAATATGAACAAAGAAATGATTTGGATTGCCATCATCATATCCTTGAAATACTGTTTTTATTCTTTATCTTTTGAATGAAGTTTATTGTATTCCACCATGAGTGCTATATAACTTTCGGCTACATCATTAACAGGTTTGAGTGAAGTTGCTAGTGCCTTACATGTCTTGTAGGATTAATTTTTATTCCAGTTAGCTGCATCTGTTTCAAAAAAGTCTGAAGGTAAATCCATAATTTAAAAAAAACCTCAGAGTGCTTTTTGTTAGAAAATCTTGCAAGTAATTTTGGAGACTGACATCAGGATCAGCCCGTGTACGTTTCAAAGGTTCATAATTTTCTTCATTTTTCAAAACATGCATCATTTTTCTTTTACTTTCAAAAAAGACATTATCATCGAAAAATGCAAAAGCAACTAGCTCTGTGAAGTACAGAAATGTCCTAGGAATTTCTTCAAAGCACACAAAGAAATGATTTCATTTACATTTTCGTCTTTTCAAGTTCTTCAGGAGCAATAAATCATTGGGCCTGGCACCAGCTGTGAATGTAGATTTTCTCCACAAACGAGAAAACTTGACGAACTCCAGACTCTTCCTGCTTAGGGAGTTTAAACTGATCTCTAAATAAATAAATCTTGAGCAAGTGTATGACCTTCACCATCCATGGAACCCGATGCAATCCACCTGGAACACTAATGTAAACACCTCTTTCGGCTACTGCTCCTAAGAAAATGACGGCAAGGTCTATCAGTTCCTTTGTAATCGTCCCTTGGTTAAAAATCATTAAGACGATTTTGCACAAATTCTATAATTTCGGACGCATTATGTGTTATTTTTTAATTGATTAAATTGTCAGTCATGGGAGTCTGAAATATGCCATAATCGATAGACATCCACGAAAATTTAAAACGTTTGAATAATGGTAAGTCTGGTCCGCTTGAAACTCCGAGAGACTTAATAACAACTTCCTCAAGCATAATTAAAAGCATATGATGATAGCAAGCCAAATCATTTCTTTGTTCATATTCTAATCCAGAAGAGCACAAGCTTCTCCTGATAAACAGGTATTAACAAAGGTTATATCAAAAGTCATACATTTTACTGGTTTATAATCTCCACAACTCCAATGTTTCGTTAAAAGCAGATGCTATTGCCTCACCCGCTCCTGACTTAACTTGTGGAGCAGCTAGTTAAATGGTCAATACCTTTACGTGAAACAATAATGGTTAATATGTCTACAGTTTCATATCATGAAATGTCTTCTAAAATTTTGCAATCCCAGTGAACAGTCAAAGGAACGCTTTACGAAATTTTTTTTAAGTTTTGGTGCTCTGATACGAATGATACGATATTCTTCAATACGATACTCTTTGATACGAATACGGCCGAATTTATACGAATATTTTACGAATATAAAAAAATCAAAATCTATAATTTATAAACATTATCTTATAAATTCCTACGCATTTTAGATATTTAAGATTAAAAAATAACGGAGAACTATTTTTCAAGGCGGAATGTTAGATTATCTATGTTTCACAATGCTGCCAAGTTGAGGTGAAATAGAGTGTAGACATGAAATACTCCTGATTGGGTTCGGACAATAGACTGTGTAAATACGTTGAAACTTTAAAAAAAATGACAGTCTTTACAGCTTAATATCATATCATGACTCAATTTGACAATGACTATGGATTTTTATTAATAATATATAGCAATATGTTACAAAATTTGTCAATTTTTAATTTTTTAAACAAATTCAAACCTTGGTAGCGACCCTTAAAAAATATTTTAAAATCTTGAAATTTTTGTGGAAGACTTTATTTTATACATAGAACAAAATAGGATGGTGCCCCATAGAAAATTTAAAATTTAAAAATTTAATTTTTTAAGGACCACCCTATATATATGTATGTTTTTTTTTTTTTTTTGTTACGGATAAACATCATAAAGATGACTTTAAAAGGGGGGGGGGGTGCGTTTTATTTTAAATCTAATCTAGTTCATAGTAGTTCTGTGTTTTCGTATAATATTACACATCCGTTTTCAAGCGATCTTGCATTAATAAAAATCAATATAAAATGTCTTTAAACACAATTTATAATATGTGTATCTGTTAGTCATATAGTCTATAAATCACATTTTTTCCTCGAACAGTTGAACCAATTTCTTTTTCACTTACTGCCTCGGAACGCATTCCTTTCTTTATGGAAGTATGCTTCCAGGCAAAGAAAGGAAAATGCTACTGCAAGACGTCAATGCTCCCTTTGTGGGAAAATTCTAAAGAAAACTTTCTAACATTGCTTTAAATGAATACATTTACTTCGGATTAGGAATGTACTGTTAGATGATCTGTTGGCTTTAAATATTCACTGCACTTGTAAAAGCTAAACAATTTCTTTCTTTCTTTTTACTAATTTTACTTGAGGAAGTCGATTAACCAAAAATTCTTTTTTTTGAAAAATCGATATATATATATATATATATATATATATATATGTGTGTGTGTGTGTGTGTGTGTGTGTGTTGGTGTGTGTGTGTGTGTGTGTGTGTAATTCTGAAAAAAAATATACACGACACTCCATACTATTAACTTTTCCCTAAAAAAATTTATTTTTTAAATAGTTCAAATATATTTTAAGAACAAAATAACAAAATGTTGTTCCGTTGTTCCCTCAACGGGAGCATTGGCGTCTATTGGGTTTTAAAGTATTTTATATGTTTTGTATAACTTCAGGTGCATCTTAAGTGAGCTTGTTACTGTGTTTATTGTCCTTATTTCTATAGTAAATGTGCCCTGTCAACTGCTAGGTATCTATTGCATATTCATGCACGTCAAGCTTTTAAGTATTTTATAAACCATTTCATCAGTTATTTGTGAGAAAAAAATTATAAGGATTATACTTCACATTAGTGTTTTGCAGGGTTTTAACAATTTTCTAAACATATATTATTCCAAATAAATAAAAAGGAGAAAAAATAAAAAAGCTATAAGTCAATAAAAATCTTAGAGAAGATGCAAAATATTCTGTGTCCTTGACATTTTGTGTTCATATCAGTATAATGTTCTTTAATAGCAAGAAGTTTACTCTCTAAGTTTCTTTACTTTTAAATGGTAGTTTAAAGTCTTTCTATTCCCTTTCCTTAAAATTTAAAACTTTTTTAAAAAGCCTTCACAGGGCTATACTGTGTCATTTTCATTGAAGATTTTGTTTGAGTTGAAATGGTTCTTCCTTTTTAAAAGCAAATCTCGCTAATGGAATCTAGGAAATGGAATATCATGGAATCATCATTATCGGAATTATGGCTATCATAAAAGCTACATAAAGAGTGTTTTGATTTTGAAAAGTTTTTAGCTGTTGGATAAAATCTTCTGGACAATTTGTTTTACGCTGCCTCAAAAGTAAAATATATATATATATAAATACAGGGTTATCCTCAAAAGATTGATACACACTCAATTTTTTATCTATGAGAGATATTTAAAGAATGTAAATTACAAAAGTGTTAAGGCAGAATAAGATAGGAATTAAGATTATGTTGATAAAAGAGCGCTGCCAATAATTTGCAAATATTTACACTTTTTAATTTTTATACGGTCACTAGGTCACATCTAATAAATAAAAATGAAAATTTGTCTGTCGGCAATTCTATAGAAATCCACAATTTGGATGTCAGAATTCTGAAATGTTTCGTACATGTGTATTAAAACACGGCCGAGGCAACTAAAGTAATCCGTAATCGAAATAATTTATAGTTAAGTATTAATAAAAATTTTAATTAATAAAAAAACACTAATTTAACAGCAATTTCCAGTCAAATTAAATTTTTTTTCGTTATAGCAGTTGACAACAATTACAAAATCCACAATAAAATTCTTACCACAACTATTACATTTCTATTGCAAGATTTCCACGTGAAAAATGAAAATAAAATAAACAGATTAAGTAAAATAATGCTATAAAAAGTGATAAAATATCTTTATTAAGATTGACGATGGTTCCGTCGCACCAACGGCGACATTTTGAAAATCATTTATGATAGAAAATATTTTCACATAATTTAAAAACAATAAACATAGTAAACAATGTCACGAGACATGGTGCATAATGAAGAACATTGCAAACATAAAATTAAATTAAAATTAAATTAGCTATTTGTGAGCGTGGATTAATTTTCATATAATTTAACAAAACAATAACATGGTAAACAATGTCACGAGACTACATGCATAATGAAAAACATTGCAAAACATAAAATAAAAATAAAATTATCTTGGCTATTTGCGAGTGTGGATTAATTTTGACTATTGTTATTAATATTAGATAGCATCTCTTTCCAAATTTTAGGTAAATCAAGGGATACTGAATCACTGCAAATATTCTTGTTGCGTAAAAATATCTCTATTGATTCTCGGATTATGGATGGTAAATAAAAACTTTATGTATAAATTAACTTGCTATTTTTAAAATCGATCTGTAAGGGTTCTTCGCTGCATAGTCTGGTCAAAGCTGTGGTTCTTCTGTTGTACTTGATGTCTGCTATTATATGATATGTCCTCGCCTTTGGTGCGACGAAACGATCGTCAATCTTAATAAAGATATTTTATCACTTTTTATAGCATTATTTTACTTAATCTGTTTATAAATGATTTTTATACATGTTTTTATAAAATAAATAGTTAAACGAATTAAAAAAAAAGTTAGTTAATATTTTCTTATATTGGAAATATAATGGACGTCTGCAGGTGAATACGCAACATCATATGATTTTGAAAAAATGAATTGAAACATGATAAAAACCCGATTATGGAAATATTGGCATATTTTTTCACATTGAGGTTTTCTGAATTTGTTTTCGCCATTTTGAAATCTATTCTATATATATATGTGTGTATGTGTGTACATGTATATATTTGAATTTGCACAAAGGTTTAGGTCCCTATAACTCATTCTTAGTGAAGAAATGAAATAAAGATTTCAAAAAATTTTTTAATAAAATTCATGGTATTTTTGTACTTGCAATTCTTACTTTAATATGAAAAAAAATTACAAAATACTCAAAAACAAATTTTCATCAAAAGATTTTAATTTTGGTCTCAATCCAGATCACATATCATATTTATTAATTACTAGCAAACCCCGCGGCTTTGCTCGCGTAATATTTGAAATATGCCAAGTGATATTTATATGTCTAATTTTTATCAAAAGGTACTAACTAAATTTTTATTTTATTAAAAGGTAATATTTTATTTTATTAAAAGGTTTTTCTTTTATTAGAAGGTACTTATTACTTTTAGGAATAATTCAAAAATTACTATTTAAAACACAGTTTGACTAAACATCATTATTACAATGTATTAGGCAGAAATGAGACTTAAATTAATAAAATGAAATAAAACTAAATAAATGATAGTTTAGAAAATATTTTGAAACTTTTAAGCTCAATTAATACGCTCATTTCAGTATTCATTTGAAGTTTTGAATTTTTTAGAAACCATCTTCTTACATCTTAAAATTAACCATCATGTCAAATTCCAAGTCCTACCACCTATCCCAACATAAAGGGCTATGTTGAAACAGGAACTGTCACCATTAATTTGCCAGCATTAATTTTGAAATCGGTTTGTTATTTCATAATATTCCACAGAAGCGTAATATAAAAAGATTTTAAAGCCCTTCTTAGAACGTTTGTTGTTCCTGTTAACCCAAGGTGGTAGAATCACCGGCATAACATACAGCCTGTGTAGGATCAGAGACTGTTACCATTGATTCGCAACTATTACATTCATAATCGGTTTATATTCCCTGAAATTGCATAGAATCGTAATTTAGAACTTTTTTAGAATGCTTTTCGCACCTCCCCTTCGCTTCACCCCTTTTTAATTCGAATTTATTTTCCACGTTCCTTCGAGGGCATTTATATTTTATAAGTAACTACCATGTCATATTTAAAGTTTCTAGCCTTTTCAGTATCACAGAAATCGCAATTTAGAAAGTTTTTAACTCCTGCAACCCTCTGGTGGTAGTGGAACAGACATAAAATATAGCTTATGTTTGAGCAGGTTCTATCACCAAAATTTGTCATCATTATTTTTTTAATCGGTTTGGTAATTTATAAGTTTGCTTAAAAATTGTAATTTATAACGCTTTTCACTCACTTCATTTTTTTTTAATTTCGAATTTTCTTTCGACTGCTCTTAGAAAGCAGTTGCATCTTGAAAGTAAATACCGTGCCATACTTTAAAGTGTTAGACCACTCAGTTGTGTAAAAAATGCAAATTAGAACATGTTTTGCTTTTGAAACCCTCAGATGGTAGTGACAGCAACATCAAATATAACCCATGTTATAGCAGGGACTGTCACCATTGATTTGCAACCATTACTTTTGAAATAGCTTTGGTATTTCCTTAGATTGAGTAGAAATCGCAATTTAGAACGTTTTTAGGACGCTTTTTGCGCATTTTCACTACTTTTTAAACTTCCAATTTTTTCGAAACTGTTCTTAAAGATAATTTATATCTAATAAATATGTACCTTGCCTAATTTTAAGTTGCTAGCCCCTACCGATCACAAAAATCAAAATTTAGAACGCTTTTTTGCTCCTGCAATGTCTTGGTGATAGTGATACCGACATAAAATAGCATCTATGTTAGAGCAGAGGCGGTCAGCATCAATTTCCTACCATCACGTTTGAAATCAGATTCATTCTTTATGAGATATTGCCGTCAAATCGGTATTTAGAACGTTTTTAGAACGCTTTTCGCGCATTTTGCTCCTGCATCTCCTCTGGGGTAGTGGAAACAGATATAAAATATAACCTATCTTGGAGCAAGAACTGTCACCATCATTTTTACACCATTATATTTGAAATGGGTTCAGTACTTCCTGAGATTGCATAGAAATCGCAATTTAGAAAGATTTTGCGCATTTTGACCCCCTTTTAAATTTCGATTTTTTTAGGAAATGTCCTTAGAGATCATTGATATCTTATAACTAACTACCATTTAAATTTCACGATTCAAGGCCCTTCCGTAACGCAAAATCTGCAATTTGGAACGTTTTTTGCTCCTGCACCCCCTTTGGGGTAGTGGCTCCGACATAAAACATCGCCTATGTTAGAGCAAGGGTTTTCACCATCATTTTGACGCCATTATTTTTTAGATCGGTTTGGTATTTCCTGAGACTGTGTAGAAACCACCATTAGAACGTTTTTCAGAACGCTTTTCGCACATTTTCACCCCTTTTAAATTTCGAATTGTTTAAGAACTGTTCTTAGAAATCCTTTATATCTAATAAGTAGCTAATATTTCAAATTTCATATTTCTAGACCCTTCGGTAACGCAAAAATCGCATATTTAGAACGTTTTTTGCTCCAGCACCCCCTTTCGGGTAGTGGCACCGACACAAAACATAGCCTATGTTGGAGCAAGGGTTGTCACCGTCATTTTGACACCCTTATTTTGACACCATTATTTTTTAAATGAGTTTGGTATTTCCAGAGATTGTGTAGAAACCACCATTTAGAACGTTTTTTAGAACGATTTTCGCGCATTTTCACCCCTTTCAAATTTAGAATTGTTTAAGAACTGTTCTTAGAAATCCTTTATATCTAATAAGTAGCTAATATTTCAAATTTCATATTCCTAGGCCCTTCGGTAACGCAAAAATCGTATTTTTAGAACGTTTTTTTCTCCAGCACCCCGTTTCGGGTAGTGGCACCGACATAAAACATAGCCTATCTTGGAGCAAGCATTGTCACCATCATTTTGACACCAATATTTTTTAAATCGGTTTGGTATTTCCTGAGATTGTGTGGAAACCATCATTAGAACGTTTTTCAGAACGCTTTTTGCGCATTTTCACCCCTTTTAAATTTCGAATTGTTTAAGAACTGTTCATATAAATACTTTATATCTAATAAGAAGCTAATATTTCAAATTTCTAGGCTCTTCAGTAACACATAAATCGCATTTTTAGAAAGTTTTTTGCTCCTGCACCCCCTTTGGGGTAGTGGCACCGACATAAAACATAGCCTATCTTGGAGCAAGCATTGTCACCATTATTTTGACACCAATATTTTTTAAATCGGTTTGGTATTTCCTGAGATTGTGTGGAAACCATCATTTGAACGTTTTTCAGAACGCTTTTCGCGCATTTTCACCCCTTTTAAAATTCGGATTGTTTAAGAACTGTTCATAGAAATCCTTTATATCTAATAAGTAGCTAATATTTCAAATTTCATATTTCTAGACCCTTCGGTAACGCAAAAATCGCATTTTTAGAACGTTTTTTCTCCAGAACCCCATTTCGGGTAGTAGCACCGACACAAAACATAGCCTATGTTGGAGCAAGGGTTGTCACCGTCATTTTGACACTCTTATTTTGACACCATTATTTTTTAGATCGGTTTGATATTTCATGAGACTGTGTAGAAACCACCATTAGAACGTTCTTCAGAACGCTTTTCGCACATTCTCACCCCTTTTAAATTTCGAATTGTTTAAGAACTGTTCTTAGAAATCCTTTATATCTAATAAATATCTAATATTTCAAGATTCATATTTCTAGGCCCTTCGGGAACGCAAAAATCGCATTTTTAGAACGTTTTTTGTTCCTGCACCCCCTTTGGGGTAGTGGCACCGACATAAAACATAGCCTATCTTGTATCAAGTGTTGTCACCATCATTTTGACACCAATATTTTTTAAATCGGTTTGGTATTTCCTGAGATTCTGTTGAAACCACCATTAGAACGTTTTTCAGAACGCTTTTCGCGCATTTTCACCCCTTTTAAATTTCGAATTGTTTAAGAACTGTTCTTAGAAATCCTTTATATCTAATAAGTAGCTAATATTTCAAATTTCATATTCCTATGTCCTTCTGTAACGCAAAAATCGTATTTTTAGAACGTTTTTTGCTCCAGCACCCCGTTTCGGGTAGTGGCACCGACATAAAACATAGCCTATCTTGGAGCAAGCATTGTCACCATCATTTTGACACCAATATGTTTTAAATCGGTTTGGTATTTCCTGAGATTGTGTGGAAACCATCATTAGAACGTTTTTCAGAACGCTTTTCGCGCATTTTCACCCCTTTCAAATTTCGAATTGTTTAAGAACTGTTCATAAAAATCCTTTATATCTAATAAGTAGCTAATATTTCAAATTTCATATTTCTAGACCCGTCGGTAACGCAAAAATTGCATTTTTAGAACGTTTTTTGCTCCAGCACCCCCTTTCGGGTAGTGGCACCGACACAAAACATAGCCTATGTTGGTGCAAGGGTTGTCACCGTCATTTTGACACCATTATTTTTTAGATCGGTTTGGTATTTCCTGAGACTGTGTAGAAACCACCATTAGAACGTTTTTCAGAACGCTTTTCCCGCATTTTCACCCCTTTTAAATTTCGAATTGTTTAAGAACTGTTCTTAGAAATCCTTTATATCTAATAAGTAGCTAATATTTCAAATTTCATATTCCTAGGCCCTTCTGTAACGCAAAAATCGTATTTTTAGAACGTTTTTTGCTCCAGCACCCCGTTTCGGGTAGTGGCACCGACATAAAACATAGCCTATCTTGGAGCAAGTATTGTCACCATCATTTTGACACCAATATTTTTTTAATCGGTTTGGTATTTCCTGAGATTGTGTGGAAACCATCATTAGAACGTTTTTCAGAACGCTTTTCGCGCATTTTCACCCCTTTTAAATTTCGAATTGTTTAAGAACTGTTCATAGAAATGCTTTATATCTAATAAGTAGCTAATATTTCAAATTTCATATTTCTAGACCCTTCGGTAACGCAAAAATCGCATTTTTAGAACGTTTTTTGCTCCAGCACCCCCTTTCGGGTAGTGGCACCGACACAAAACATAGCCTATGTTGGAGCAAGGGTTGTCACCGTCATTTTGACACTCTTATTTTGACACCATTATTTTTTAGATCGGTTTGGTATTTCCTGAGACTGTGTAGAAACCACCATTAGAACGTTTTTCAGAACGCTTTTCGCGCATTTTGACCCCTTTTAAATTTCGAATTGTTTAAGAACTGTTCTTAGAAATCCTTTATATCTAATAAGTAGCTAATATTTCAAATTTCATATTCCTAGGCCCTTCGGTAACGCAAAAATCGTATTTTTAGAACGTTTTTTTCTCCAGCACCCCGTTTCGGGTAGTGGCACCGACATAAAACATAGCCTATCTTGGAGCAAGCATTGTCACCATCATTTTGACACCAATATTTTTTAAATCGGTTTGGTATTTCCTGAGATTGTGTGGAAACCATCATTAGAACGTTTTTCAGAACGCTTTTTGCGCATTTTCACCCCTTTTAAATTTCGAATTGTTTAAGAACTGTTCATATAAATACTTTATATCTAATAAGAAGCTAATATTTCAAATTTCTAGGCTCTTCAGTAACACATAAATCGCATTTTTAGAACGTTTTTTGCTCCTGCACCCCCTTTGGGGTAGTGGCACCGACATAAAACATAGCCTATATTTGGAGCAAGCGTTGTCACCATCATTTTGACACCAATATTTTTTAAATCGGTTTGGTATTTCCTGAGATTGTTTAGAAACTACCATTTAGAACGTTTTATAGAACGCTTTTTGTGCATTATCACCCCTTTTAAATTTCGAATTGTTTAAGAACTGTTCTTAGACATCATTTATATCTTATAAGTAACTAATATTCAAAATTTCATATTTCTAGGCCCTTCAGTAACGCTAAAATCGCATTTTTAGAACGTTTTTTGCTCCTACACCCCCTTTGTGGTAGTGGCACCGACATAAGATATAGCCTATGTTCTAAGTTGGACTAATACCATCATTTTGATACCATTACTTTTGGAATCGGTTCGGTTGTTCCTGAGCTTACCTCCGACAAATAAACAATTTTTTCCTCTTTATAATAGGAAGTATAGATATAGATGTAATCTGCCATCCGGATTAATCGAAAAAAAGAGGGAAAATCACGTATAATACTTAATCGTTATTTTTTTAGAATGGCAACACATGTGCTTTATGTATATGCAATGTTACATATGAAAAACTTTAGGTGATTGCTTACTTGAAATTACTCGTTTCGAAATTAACATTATGCCATTAACATTAGTTATTGTTTTGAAACGATTTTCAGGCATTTTATTGCTTTTATTTGTGTTTAGAATTTAAATTACTTTATGAAGCTTCTTTGAAGTAATTGTTTTTTTAGTTCGTTCGACCATGTACAGTTCAAAGACAGTTTCACTATTTTTCTTTTTATCTTTTATTGCTCCATAGAAATAAGCTCATTTATAGCTTTATTCTTTTGCGTCTGCTGTATTATGATTATATGCCAATATAAAAATATATATATTTTTTATATTGGCTTTATTTGATTTATGTGTATAACACTTCGGCTGCTTTTTTTAATTGTTTATTTTCTACTGTATGTTTAATTTTGAAATCGATTTTTCGAAACAAACATTCTTAAATTTTCGGGCAACGCACTGTACTTAAGTAAGTTATACAGTGAGTTAGTAAGCTAGTAAGTTATACAGTGAATTCTTGCTAGTGCGATCTTCCAAGGTAATCAGATGTATGTCCTCACTAACAGAAATCCGCATTAAACGACACCCTTCACATTAATTAGAATATAATGGGGGAAATGAAATTATCCGGATTAAGGGCTCTCAAGACTCTTAGAATTGGAAAAAATGAAAAAAAAAAACATTTTCAACATTTAATATCTTAAACTTTATATGATTTTAAAACACAATTTTTATTTGGGACGAAAGATATAAGTACTAGCCGCCCTTGGTGACCAGTTTGGTCTCTCTTAAAATTTATGTTTGAGAAAGCATGCTAAGCATTGTATCATGTTACTTTCGTTCATAATTTAATTTACTTAGACTCCCTTAAATATAATTAATATTATCCCATAAGCTAATATTAGTTTTTGTTGCATTAAAATATCTCAATTTGTTGACTTTCTGTAAGCAAGTAAACCCTATTGTTTTACAATGGAAATCTATGGGAATTTTTGCGAAATATTAGAGGTATCGCCGAGTTGGCTACAAACTCGGCAGCATTTGGCGCAAGGGCACCCATACGATTAATTTTAGGGGAGGGGGGGGTGAGAAAAATTTCATCTTCCGCTAAAGCTATCCCACATTTTGGCAAATATTTAAGGTACTTTGCGTTTTTTCGCGATCTTTTGACGAAATTCGTGTTTTTCACTGATCCTTGTACGAAATTTGCATTTTCAGCGATTCTTTGACGAAATTTGCGATTTTTCTACGACTTTTTTTTACGAAATTCGCGTTTTTTTTCGATCTTTTGACAAAAATTTGCGGATTTTTTTGCGATCCTTTGACGAAATTTGCTTTTTATCTATGATGCTTTGACGAAATTTTCATTTTTTCTATCATTGTTTGACAAATTTCGCGTATTTTTTTGCGATTCTTTGACGAAATTTGCTTTTTTCCGCGATTCTTTGATAAATTCGCATTTTCAGCTTGATTCTTGAACGAAATTCGCTTTTTTTGAAGATTCTTTGGCAAAATTTGTGGTTTTAGTGACTTTTTGACGAAATTTGCGTGTTTTCAGCGATTCCTTAACGACATTCGCGTTTTCCCTGTGATTCTTGAACGAAATTCGATTCTTTGACGAAATTTGCGCTTTTCCCTTGATTCTTTGACGAAATTGGCATTTTTCCCGTGATCATTCAACGAAATTCGCTCTTTTTTGCAATCCTTTGACAAAATTTGCATTTTTTCACAATCTTTTGACTCCTTTTTCCGCGATCCTTTGACAAAATTGGTGATTTTTTCTACAAAGTATTGGCTAAATTGATTTTTTTCGGCGACCATTTGTAAAAATTTGCGATATTCTTCCATGATTTTATTTTATGTTCGAATTTTCGGATTGATGTCCGATTATTTTCAAACCTGTCTCGAATTTCACAGCGTTTTGTTTAAGCAAAATCAGTTTTAATGATTTATATTTAAAAAAAGTTTGACAAATGGGCGCCCTTGATTTGGCGACAGAACAGGGTCTCCCCTATGATAACCCCCTTATAGGTATGAGGATGCAGTAAATGCTGTCAATAACCTTTTCATTCGGGCGTTGCCATTAAACAATTAAGAAATAATCGCAATTTCTGTGCCACGTGCAATAGCGTAATATATATATGTATAGTTGTTCTTTCATTTCATGTATTTAAAAAAATTACAAGACGCAGAATTAGCATTTATAGGGGGCTCCAAACTTTCAGTCATTTGACGAGCAGAAAATTGATATAATCCCTTATGCGCAGGATTACAAAATAAATTTTGCAAGTAGAATGAAAATTTTGGTGCCTACTTATACCTCAATTATTAATTGAATTGTAAATTGTAATAATTACTAATTAATTGATTCTAATAATTACCCTGAATCTAAATACATTTGAATTTAAAGCATTTTTATATTTTTAAATACCGACTCGTATTTAGCTAATACAAAATTTTGAAATTTTCAACAGTATAATCACATAAAAAAAATATTTTTTGTGAAATAAAAATGAAATTTTAGGATCCGTTTATACAGACTAACATGAGAAATATGTTTTGAAAATTTCATGAAAAAATATTCAGAAGTGTTTGAGATATTCTGGGCGTTTTGCTCAAAAACGTTATTTGGAGAAAAATGACTTCAAACTTTCGGAAACGCCGCTTCAGCCATTGAGCGTGTATACTAAGTACAATAACTTCTGTTCTAAATAATTAAAAAAAAAAAACAAACGTTTAAACACACAATAAAATAAGTTGATTTGATCATACGTATACGTTTCGTGAGTACTAGGACTCACATCCTCAGTGTAAAAAACTTTAAAAACAATATCCCCCCAACTACATGAACGGTGAAAACCCAAATGTCAAAACAAAATACCAAAAGACCATCAAGTTCTAACAGCCAATGAAATTAATGCGGAAGTGAAGTGTCGTGACACAACAAATCCACCCAGAAAGTTGAGATGTATGGTTTATTAGATAAATCATTAACCAAATCTAGTACACTATCTTGTACGCCATATATATATATATATATAGTACACCATAATTATCTAGTACACCATACATCTCAACTTTCTGGGTGGATTTGTTGTGTCACGACACTTCACTTACGCATTAATTTTATTGGCTGTTAGAACTTGATGGTCTTTTGGTATTTTGTTTTGACATTTGGGTTTTCACCGTTCATGTAGTTGGGGGGATATTGTTTTTAAAGTTTTTTACACTGAGGATGTGAGTCCTAGTACTCACGAACCGTATACGTAATGATCAAATCAACTTATTTTATTGTGTGTTTAAAAGTTGTTTTTAAATTATTTATATTTCCACACAAGTTCTGTATTTACTAACTTCTGTTCTAATTGGAATTTCAAGGAAACAATTATATTAAAATATTCAGAAAAGATAGGAGTTTAATACCTAAAAAATTAAAATTTCGAAAATTTTGAGGCTTTAAGAGTCCTGAGACCCCTTAAGCAGACGAACATTAACCCTTTCCGGCGCGATGTCCTTAAAAAATGACACCTAATTTTAATTCCAAAACTGACAAACGGCATCAAGAATATTTAACTAAAATTTTCCTATTATAATGTACATGAAAATAAGCAAGTTCGTATTTTCTAATAAATTCGTTTATAAATTGCGGCGTCAGTCCATTATTTCATCAGTTTATAAACAGAATTACTCCGCGCCGGTAAGGGTTAACCCTTTTGGCTCTGAATTATTATTTTTTTTCTTTTTGATGTAAAAATCCCTTTTACGCTAATAAAATTAAAAGTAACTAACTGCATCACAGAAGTTAGATTTTACTGATATTTAACGAATATGTTAGTTTCTGAAATTTAACGTATGTAGTTATTTCGCGCTCTTTGCATATGACAATATTCGAAGGAAAATTTTTTGAAGACGTTCAAATATGTCTTATTACAACAGGATTTAACAGACATAAAGACATACTAGCATTTTTTATTGTTTATCATAAATTATTCATTCAGAAAAGTAGTCCCTAATTTAAGTTAAAACCCTTTCGTCCCTGACTTTTTTCTTAAAGTCCAAAAAAAAATAAAACTTTTATCAACTTTGTTTTTTACTATTTCAACGCTAGATGCCGCTACTTGTCCACTAAAAAGTCAAAATATAGAATCCTGAAGTTTTACTATGAGGTTTTTAGGTATCTGCAAGGTGTTATTTACATTTTAAAGCATTTTAAAAGTAAGGAACACATATGTGACCGCCAGAGACGAAAGGGTTAACGAGAGTCAACTGCATTTTGAAAAAAAAAATCTCTTAGCTTTGAGAAGAACAACAGTAAAAATTGCATTCTTGAACGACCAAAACCCATCTAGTAAGGATATGGTAAATTTTATGAAAGTTTGTAAATTTCTGGAACTAACCCAGATAGCATTTTTAATTTGCAAAAAAATTACAGCAGTCTTGCTTTGAAAATCTGCAAAGTTGCAGCAAGCTCAGCATGACAAGACTCAAGGTTCATAAGAAGACTGCAGCAAGATAACGCAAAAGTCGAAGTCACCACACTTTGAACTTGCAGCTAATTTGTCGTGCAAGTTAAATCCATGCTGTATCAAATTTATTGTAAATTAATGGCGAACAAGTAATCAAAAATACTGCAAACTTACTCCAAAATAGCAATATTTCCATGCCCCACTATCAGTTTACAACTGTTACACTACATGTTTAACCCCTTCGGACTGGTCCGTAAACCTGATCAGGTCTATTGATGCGAACACACCGTCAGAAGGTGCATGCATCGTTTTCATCACCACAAACAAGTTAAGGTAATATTTGTACTCTTCAACACGAGCCTTTTTTGGTATTTGAAAAGTACAACGTTTAGAAAAAGCAGTGCCAACCAAATAAAATTTCCGCAATTTCTGCGTATGTGCTGATTGTCTATTATCTCCACAGAGGGATTTTCTGCTTTCGTCACTTTCGTAAATTAAAGACAGTCTTGCCATCAGTTTTACAACAAACTACTCATGCAAGTGGAGGACGGTATGCCTTGCGGGAAATTTGCTGCGAATTTCTCAATTCAAATTAGCCACGACAAGATAATGTCAGAAAAAATCAAACTTTCTGCTAATGTTCATGCTATCTGGGAAGACGCATTTATCTTTTTATAGTACTGTAAAGATGCAGAATTTCACGAGATTCAAAGTACCAAAACTTTTTGAGTTTTCGAGTAGAAGAATGGGGTTTTTAGTGTTGTGCACTTGACTAGAGCATGGAGCAAAACCTTAGAACCCAGCACCCATATAAAAAATTATAAAGTGTTACATTTGGAAATGTAATTGCAGGATTACTTGATCAAAATAATTTTAACTCCTGCCATATTTTTAACAATTTTGCGATTAACATTGCTGCCATATATCTAACATATGACAAATTAAAGCGCGTTTCATACTTTTTGAGACACCATATAAATGATTCAAATACTAAATTATCAAAATTAATGGAAAATAAATACAAAATTCGTATACAAACTGATGGAATTCTCCATTACTTTTTTTTATATTAATGTCCAGTAATTTTCTTAATGGTTGAAATTTTAGACTTTATTAAGTGGGTAGAAACTAGTATCCGTCAGGCGGAAATGTCGGAGCACGGAGTCGCATAAACTTGAAACATAACATTTAAAAAAAAAAAACTTTCTTTTCATGATTATTGTTTAATAGCATAAAATTAAGTTTGAAATATTAGCCGTTGAATCTTCATTTTCAAGTGTTTAATTCAGTCATAATTCGCCTCAGGTAAGGCTGAAATTCTAATCTATCATCAAGTGCTCCCACCTTTCTAATTTGGTCAAGCCTATCCTTAGCGAAAAATTGTTTCAATGAGAACTTCCTCTAAACGACGAACTAAAAGTGACGTAAGTTGTTTATGTGAGAATTTTTTAGACCAATGTACACGACAGTTTTTGACTAATTTAAACTCTGAGATTTGTATATGGTGACAGGGTATGCAACTGTTAAAAAGAACTGCGTTCGTAAGCATGAGACCTTTTCTTCTTTTCAATATTTTCAGAAAAGTTTGATAAGGAAAAAAATTTTCAGTTAGAAATGGCCCATGGTAATCATCAAAATGAACTATTACAGACTGTGGCAAGTTTAGGGGTTGAAATCTTGGGTTATAGACAATATATTTTACTGTACTCAGTGAACCGTTTACCAATCGTCACTCCGTTCAGATATTGGTACGTAACATAACTCTGAATTCAACTGCTGAGAAATATCCAGCCTGAAGTTCAAATGCATGATCATCTTCAGTCCATGTTGCTATTTAATTATTGTCGTCTTCTTTTATTCTTGTCATTGGACAATTTGATTTAAGAAGTACTTCTTGATTATGTTCTTTAGCTTGCTTGTTTTTGGGAAAAATACATATAGCACCTTGAAATCATTTAAGCTCATACGATAGCAATATAGCTTTGCGCCGTAAGGGCTGAGAGGTAGTCTGAAACTTGATCCGTTCAAACCGAATTAAGGGTCCTTCGAAACTGTGTTTTACTTATCATCATTTTGACTCAATGAGTTTGTTAATGTGGAATATTTTTCAAAAGCCTTAAGCATTGTTTATCCGCGAAGAGCAAAAATTTGTTTTATACAATGTATCTTATATATAGGGATGTCTTTTACGGGACATAACTCTCTAATATCTCGAAGGATTTAAACAAAAAAGCCTCTAAAAGACTGAATACTATCTGTTTTACCTTAGCGACATATTTGTTCAAGGTCAGCCATAAGATGACATCCTATCATTGAAAATTTGTCAATAATGAGAAATAACACTGGATCTATACTGAGGTGTAGTTGTCTTGCTGCCTGTTCTTTTAAATTAACAAACCATTTAAAATACGTTGGTACTTTCACAG
Organism: Maratus speciosus; assembly: GCA_963932465.1. Lineage (NCBI taxonomy): Eukaryota > Metazoa > Arthropoda > Arachnida > Araneae > Salticidae > Maratus > Maratus speciosus. The sequence goes on from OZ010790.1 coordinate 43,266,380, forward strand.
CAGAGTGAATTGCCTTTCCTTCGACATTAAATGCAGCAGTACCTGTTAGTGCCAAAAGAATGATAGTTTCTATACCTGACTGTATTAGAAACATTTTGTCATTATTTTAACATTTTCAGTTTTTGATTGTTATTATTTAAAATCTTAATTATATGGCAATCATTAATAATTGTTTTTGATTAAATATTACCTATAATGAATTAAAATTTAAAGGTAATACATTTTTTTATATCTTAAAAATATCTCATTAATGTTTATTGTTAAAATATATGTGTATATTTATTATGCTTATTTCTGTGTAATTTAATCATAATTTAACAATTTTAATAAATAAGAATAATTCTGTGATGAAAAAAATCAAAAGTTTAGAATCGTAAATTCAAAATATCTGTAAGTAATTAATCACATATTCCATTAAATTGGATAAGAAAAACATAAATTCTTTTTTTTTAAAAGTCTTATCGAAACGTTTACGTTTGTCGTAACGCAACAAAACATAAAATATTCTTATTTCAATTGTCATCTTTAAAAATAGTTTTTGAAATCAGATTAAACAAAATAAATATTTTGGCTAATTATTCAGTAAATTACTTAAAAGAAATTTTGGTAATAATTTTCATTAAAAAAATATTTATTTTCTAGATTTGTTAATTAAAATAGCTAAACTTATTAGTTTATAAAACAACAATACCGTAAACATTAAACGGAAAATGTTTACTTCTAATTTGATTTTAAATTAAAAGGGGAATTATTCCATGTAAAATAAAATGTAAACATTGCATTTTCAACAACCATTGTCCATAATTTTTTTGTTTAAAAGTTTTCGTAATTAATTAACTAGCTTAGTTTTTGTAGACATTTGAATGTTTTTGCATGAATCATTAATGTTGGGTAAACCTCTGGTAAATTCTCTACCCAATAGAAACACAGTTCTATTTAGTTTCTAAAATTTCCATATTTTAAAACTGAATTTGTTTGTTTTGTTAAAATGAAAATTTAACTAAATTTTTAGCTCTTGTATTAATCCATATCCGTTACTTTTGACACTTTTACAAATTCACTTTCTTAAAAAAAAGAAAAACAAATACTGACCTATAAAAAATTGACATTCCTGTTAAGGTATTTAGATATTCTGTATATTTATGGGATTTTTGTACGATTAACTTCAAGAAAGAAACACTAGCTTTTGAATACATATTGTATTCAATTTTATTGCAGACAGAAAGACATTTGAAGAAATCTGCTATATAAATTTTCTTGGAAAGTAAAGAAAAATATATTTTTAGAAATAATTTTATTATTTTTAGGAAACTCAATATAATCAAAAGCAAGTTACTTTCATTTCGTCTATCAAAGAAATGTTTCATTAAAAACGTCTACCATAAAAATGAGATAAAAGGCAGAAGATGAAACGCTAAAAGAAAATATATTCTTTTTTCTTTTTAATGTTAAAATAATGTATATATTTTTTTGATTTTGTTGAACAACGAAATTTATTCCGAGGTATAATTCAAATCTTGTTATATCAAAATATTTTTCAGCAATTCGTTTCTTCGAAAGAGGCTTTTTAAAATAAATAATTTTTATTTTTCATTCTTCAAAAGTCTCTTTTAGAAGAGGAAATGTAGAAAATATGTTAATTGTTTAAGATTAAAACATTTGACAAAAAAGATTGTAAAAAGTAGTTTAATCGTATAAGATTTTACAGTTAAGAGCATAATGTCTGGTACCTATTTATTTCTTAATAAAGGAATTATAGTAGCAATGTTATATTTTTTATTAAATTTAAATTCTCTTTTAAAAAATCATGAAGAAAATTTTTGCTTTCTACTTTGAACAGGTGCTGAACAGGAGAGCAGCATTAAGGGGTTTCCTAGCTGATATCAGCTTAGCACCAGGCTAGGAATTGAAGTATCTTATGTTATTATCAGCCATTGGGTAAATTTTAAACTGTAGTTAGAACTACTAAAGAGAGAAATTTAATTTAATTGAGAAAAAGTTTTAAAAATTAAGGTAGAAGAAGAAAAAAGTTAAAAATTAAGTTAAGACTTAAAAAGAATAGAAAAGTAAATTAGAATCCCAAAAAGTTAAATAAATAGTCTAGCTGTAGTTGAAAAACTACTATAACGGTATAAAAATAGTTAAAAGTTAGCAGTGTTCAGTGATGCTCTCGCAAAGCTTGGGCAAGAAAAGCTAGAGGTAGCAAAGTTCACATACCCCCCCCCCCAAAAAAAAAGGGAATAATCAGGGCCATACATTTTTATATTTTACAATTTTTATAATCTTTATAACACTTATAGAGAGATTTTTTTTATATTATTATAAAGAAATAAAAAAGGAAAAAGCTTAATAAAAGATGAATATAGACAGAGCAATCATTGCGTGGTGTACCCAGATGTTACTGGTTGTCCATAATCATGGAAAATCGGGGTCGTTTCCGGTGGTGGGGCTCAAAGGCGTCATAATCCTGTAGCTCCGCTACGGTTTCGTTAGGAAAATCAAAGATTTTACCATAGAATGTCTTTGCTAAATCGTTGATAAAGCTTACGCAAGGTGGTTGTTTTTAGATCCCTACGGGCCGTAGAGTTACGTAAGTAAAGGGAAGCGTTACGAACTATGCGCAGATGTCTGTTATGTAGGCGACTTAAATTGTCCATAGAAGTCCTACGGGTGAAGCTCCAGACCGGACTAGCATAGGTATTAACTGGGAGGATACAGCAATTGTAAAGAATAAGTTTGTTATGAACTGAAAGTGTTTTACTGTTAAGGAGAGATTTAATGGTGTTGAAGGCACCAGCGACTTTCCCTCTAATAGAAAGTACATGCTTACTCCAAGTTAGACGTCGATCAAGGGTGACCCCAAGATACTTGGCCTCTTCAGACCAAGGGATGACAGTGTTATTGATTATTATACGACTGAGAAAAGTTTGTTTACAAGAGAAGTATACTGCAGTGGTTTTATTTTCATTTATTAAGACGTGCCATTGCCTATACCAGTCCATAAAATCGTCGATGTGTGTCTGCAAGTACCTGTAAAGAATGTACGGGTGGTGAGCTGAAGCGTAAATACAGGTGTCATCCGTATAAAGAGCGAGATATGTGTGCAAGGAGCGTGGGATATCGATAAAGAAGATGTTGAACAAAAATGGGCCCAACACGCTCCCCTGAAGGATGTCCGATTGATGAGAAGGATAATTGAAAGAATGTTGTTTATACGGACCTGAAAAAAGCGGTCACAAAGGTACGAGTATATTAAATGTATAAGTCTGGGATGAAACCCGAGCTGAATGAGTTTGTAAATGTGTCACTATGTACATATCATATTTAATTACGCCATATGTTATTTATAATTTAGATAGTGACAATGTATCAGAAATTATAAGGGCTCTGAAATGGGGTGCTCTTTTGGCAAAATCTTTTTCATATTAAAACATTTTTTTCTTGTATATTTTGTAGGACCAGTCCCAAGGGTTATTTCTAATGCAACTGTCGAAACCACTCACGAAAATGTTTCTTTTAAAATATTGTATTAAAAAAACAGACCATTTGGGAGAAAGAATTATTTTTACACGCCTAACGCTTTACTGTAGTAATAATATTTTTTACCACTAACTTTTAATTTAAAGGTTTAATATCAGTTCTTCTAAATAAGAAATCCACAGTTATTCCGATATTTCAAAACTATATTAGAAAGAGAAATAATATATGATGGAATTAAAAATCCTAACATCAAAACAAGGAATATTATCCCTAAATAAAATAAAAACTATGATCAAAGAAAGCAACACCGAACACATTGAATTAAATTTAGGAGAGTCTACCATGAATCTGACCACCCAGAATTAAATTTACGGCTGAATGACAAAAAATTATGACAGTATACGGAGAAAACAATGTTTCACAGGACATACATCAGACGAAAGAAATAAAAATAAGCAAGAAGGTTAATACAGTGAGTTGGGGGGAAGAAAAGTGTCGCATATCATCACAAGTTCCAATCACAGACCTTTAATGTATGTGATCTCGCATAAATTTAAAAGATCCAAATCTAGTTAGATAGGGGAATGCATGTTTGTTTTAACTGGACAGTAGGAAGAAAGAAAGGAGAAATGTTGAGAATAAATTATCCAAAATAAAATTTAAGAATCTTGACATCTAAAAAGAAAGAAGTTAGTCTTGTCTAAAAATGTTCTCGAGTTAGTCTAGTATAAAAATGTTTCCAAGCTACACTAGATTAATATTAACACAATTATTCTAATTGGTAAACAAATCGTATTAGATGTAAATTTCCAACTGGGCGAAAAATGTCCGGACCAAGATTCAAACCCGGGTGTTAGCTGGGTGAAAAAGTTCGGTCAGAATCGTCCGGGATAGCTCAGATGGCAGAGCACTGGCGGCTTCAGCCAGGAGGTCCCGGGTTCGAATCCTTGGCCCGGACATTTCTCGCCCAGTTGGAAATTTGCATCTAATATGATTTGTTTAACAATTAGAATAATTGTGTTAATATTAATCTAGTGTAATTTCGTATCCAGCGATTTCTGGAGTTCATTACCAGAGATTTATTCTGTTGAGCTGAACCAGGTATCAGACCAGATGCTGTAATCATCAAGGTTAGCTGGGTGAAAAAGTTCGGCCAGAATCGTCCGGGGTAGCTCAGATGGCAGAACACTGGCGGCTTCAGCCAGGAGGTCCCGGGTTCGATTCCTGGTCCGGACATTTTTCACCCAGTTGGAAATTTACATCTAATATGTTTCCAAGTTAGTTCTGTAAAAAAAAGTCTTCAAGTTCGTTATGTTTAAAATGTGATCTCAGTACAGGTCTTATGTTCTTCTGTGTGCCCAGAGACTATTAGCATATTTCTGAACACGATGTGGATTAACAAGTCCTTAACTCTTATGACTCCGCACATTCTTCTGATAAATAAGGCTATATTTTTCTTATTGCCTGTTGAATTTTCCCTTCTGCTGTAAAAACGTAGGATTATGTATTTTATTGAGATCACACCCTTGCCAGCTACGGGATTGTGTTGGTTATTGAATTATGCATGTATTTAAACAAATGAGAACAATTAATTCAATTACGTTGATCAATTTTAAATTAAGAAGTCATGGAAAGAAAATTATTTAAACAATCAGTGTGCAACAATTTGTAATAAACTTTTAATTTAATTATTTTTGAGCTAATTTTTCTTGAAGTATGTTTGAGGGATTATTGCATATGTTTGTGTTGTTTTGATGTGTTTCTCTTGTAAATTTTATTTTAAATTGCGTAAATATCTAACAATTGGCATTATGTGTTTTCTTCATTTCACTGTAGCAGCAATGAACATCAAAAGTTAACTGCTTTACAAGGAATCTTTTTGTTAAAATAACACAGCGCAAGAAAATTAAGATTTAAATTATTAAAAAATATTAGTTAAACTGTTTTTGAGAAGAATTAAAAAAACATATAAGGGTAATTTAGATAAACATTTAGGAATAATGGAGAATTTATGTCTGTATCCAAGATTCCCAGAAGCTAGATACGATCAACAATTATTATATATATCAATTAATTTTTTTTTGGTTAACTAAAATTAATGCAAAAAAAGGTTTTGGTGAGATGATATAGACACAGGTATTTATGAGAGCTAACGAGATAATTACTTTATTTTTTAGATGTGTAAAATTCATCCCATCAATATTATAATCATTATAATATTGCTTATGAGAAAAGAACTCTTAAACCATAAGTATTAACCATAAATGGCTATAGTTAGATTAAACACGACGGATAAAAAACATTTTATCACGAATTGTACTAGCTGACCTGCTAACATTTTAACTCAGAGCGTACGTTTATACGTAGTTGTATCAAGTCTTTATCATTCCATTATAGATATTACACTCTTAAGCTGTATATACATTTATTAAAAAAAGTTAATATTCAAATAAATTATGTAATTTTTAATGTGTTTAATAGAGACATTTAGATACGCTATAAGCTGAAACATAAATGCATTAGAGGTTACAAACAATGTTGATTAACTTTATGGGGTATTTTAACGGCCTTATAACTGTAAGTATGAAAGAAAACCATTTTTCAAAGCAAAATTATTGCAATCCACATGAAGTATAAATGGGCTTCTGCAGTTCGTTTGCTTATAAATTTGTTGAACCAATAATGAGGTAGCTTTACAATGCCTAATTTCATTCGCAAGAATTAAAAGATTTTTTTTTAATACTATGATCACGCTTTTTGAACAACAACAACAACAACAAAATGCAGGGCATCTCTTTAAAGTACAATCATGTACATTCGAACCATATATCGTGAAATGAACAAGACGTCTCTTGAATAAAAACAAACTTTCTAACTACCAAGTGGGAACCTAGAATAAGGGCAAACTCTAAGCATATAGCAAATTAACACCTTGTAATAATATACTAATTTCAAATGCTAAAATGTGTAAATTAAAACTTTAAAACCAGTAAAAATACATTTACTTCTACTATTTATATATTTCGGCTCACCCTGAGTCATTTTCAAAACAAATGAAACTATTCTGAAATTACGCATTCTATAAACACCATCATTCAAATTTCCACGTATTCTTTCATAATATGCACGTTATTTTTTATTTTACTTGGATATTTAATTTATTTCTATTTTCATAATTATTGAGTAGATCGAGCCATATTTTTGGTAACTGAAATGATGCTGCTTCGTTACACAATGAAATTTTTTCGAATACAGTAAAACCTCCATAAAGCGACCGCGTTCCGTTCCAATAAAAATTGGTCGCTCCGAGAGGTGGTCTCTTAATGGAGGTCATGTTTAAAACTAGATTTTAATTGTTAAAGAAAGGTAACAATTAATGTTACTAAAATTTATTTTTCCTATTAGGAAAATATATGAAAAATTAAGTATCAAAACAAAAGTTAATTACATAAGTTAATTACCGCATAGTTTAAAAAATGAATACATTGACGTTTGCTTTGATTTTACTGTTTGATCTATTATAACTTTTATTTCCAAGTCCTTTCGAGGTTCAGTAAATAAATACAATGTTTGTTTGTTTTTTGGACGGGGACAAATAATGACGACTTCATTAATTCATGTATTTCTTTGAGAGTTTACTGACGGAATAGGGCAGAGGAGTTTATTGACCGTCATTCTTAATTTATCATCAGAGTTAAGTTCTTTGCTTAAAAAGGCACAAAGGGATTTAAACACTTAAAAGTTACCGGAATATTAAATATATATATATATATTCTAAACTTAGTTTAGAAGTTTGATGAATTATGCGGTCTCCGGAATAATTTTTCTAATAAAACCTTCTTCAAGCGACCAGGAAAAAACGGAATTTGTTTCATTTTCATAAAAAAAATGGGTCGCTTATGGAGGGAGTTCAACTGATGGAAAAACTGAACTGAAGCTTTTACTAAAATTATTTTTTAAAAAAAGTTATTAACAAATAAGAGCGAATTTTTTTAACAAAATAAAAAGTTTTTTTTTTTTAAATCAGCCATTACATAACTTTTTAAAAATAAATTTATGGGTTTCTTTAATTTAACTAGAAGCTATACTCACGAAGTTTACGAAAAAAATTTATTTTCGTGTTTCAGACAATTCTACAAGACGCTATCGTGCCCACCGTCCATACGAAATTTTCCAAAGCAGTTGAACACATTTGTTTATAACTTAGAGTAGAAGCAACAAATTCTGATAAAAAAATTCTTGTCTATACCTTACGATATGTACAATAAACTATTAAAATGTCAAAAAGATCCATCATGCAGTTTTCTTGCAAATAAAAATTATAAAAAGTGCTTTTTTTTTTTTTTTTTTATTTGGTCTCCTAATGTGGAAGGTCCCCTTAAAGGCAAACTGGTCAAACTTATTATGCTTTTCAGTAAATCATCACTGATGTCCTGATAATTTTGATAGAATTTACTGATTGTTTTTTTAAATAATTAATAGCAGTGGCAGAGAATATTCTTGAAGAATCGCAAGATGCACGAAGATAGATTTAATTTTCTTTATAATAGATAATTACTTTAAACTCACGTCAGTAATCTAGTTTAAAAACTTTTTCTTAAGGAAAAAGATAACTTGAAACATAACAATTTAGAAATAAGTAAAAACGTCGTTTCATATTATAAGTTCATTAAATATTTTCCTTTCTTAGGATTATTTTATAAGAATGAAATCCTAAAAAAATATCCATATCGTATTAAAGCCTATGTTGCAAAAATACTTTAATTTTAAACAAACAAGAATTTCATTCTTATTGTATGCAGTCAGAAAACTAAAAATGGAGAGGATTTATTCAGAAACTTTCGAAAATTCCAGAGAATATAAACCTGAAGATAGTATATGGCCGGATTTTCAAAAATGAATGCAGTGAATTAGAATTTTGTATACATGAAAAATTCATACACTGTCTGGAATTTAAACTCATCCGAAAGATGAACGTAAGTGTATAGGTGTAAAAGTAAAAAAACAAAATTTCCAATATCTTGGTACAGAAATACTTACAGAACCACAAGAGTTAAAATATTTATTCACGCCTTTTTATTTAAAATAAGGAAATAAATAAATAAAATGCATGAATTATCCTTTAAAAAAGATTGACCTGACTGTTTATAATTAAGAATAAAATTTAAGTTTTAAACTTAAACTGATTTTAATTTTAATATTCCTTAACAGTTCGCGGAATTGTACTTTTTTTTGCGCACCACTATTTTCGAAAAATAACACTCAAATTTTAATAGCACATTTATTTTATCAGTTCGGGTAAAGGAAGTCTTTTCGGAAACAGTGGTGTTTAAATCTTTATGTACTGAATTATGAATTCGTGAAAATTTTATCTTCAACCGCACTTTTCCTGAATTTTTTAAACTACATTAGCAGATATACATAATCATTTAATAAATTCTAGAAGGATTTTAGAAGGATTTAGACGGATTAATTAAATTTGAATTTATAGGGATTTTGTGCAATATTTATAACCCCACTCAAATCTTTTATCTTTTATTTTAAATATTTTTCTTAACATTCTATAGAATTATGAAAGGAACAAATATAAAGTTTTTACAATAGAAATATAGAAATATTTCCGAATTGAAAATCCCTTCCCCCTCAACGCCAAGAAAGCTGAAAAGATGCAAAGGCGAAAGAAATCACCCTTTTGAAGGGGTCTCAGGACTCTTAAAGCTTTAAAATTTTCGAAATTTAATTTTTTTAGATATTAAACTACTATCTTTTCTGAACATTTTGGTATAAATGTTTCCTTGAAATTCCTATTAGAACAGAAGTTATGGGTTTTGGAATTATACACTCTCAATAGCTGAAGCAGCGTTTCAGAAACTTTGAAGTCAATTTTCTTCAAATGGCGTTTTTGGGCATAACGCGATGCATATCTCAAAAACTTCTGAATTTTTTTTCATGAAATTTTCAAAACATATGTTTCATGTTTGACTGTATAAACTGAACGTAAAATGTCCTTCTTATTGTTCAGAAATATATTCTTTATAGGTGATAATACTGTTGAAAATTGCTAAATTTTGCATTAACTAAATATAACTTTATATTAAAAATAGAAAAATGCTTTATATACAAATTTATTTAGGTTCAGAGTAAGTATTACAATGGGAAGCATAAGTAGGACCCAAAAGTTTCCTTCTACTTGCAAAATTTATTTTGTAATCGTGCCCATAATCTGTTATGCCAATTTTCCGCTTTTCAAATGTCTGACATTTTGGAGCCCACTGTAAATTCTAATTCTGCATCTTGTAATTTTTCAAATACATAAAATGAAAGATCCCATCCCAATATAAAATTTTGTCTTAAAATCAATTATATTTTAAGATAATATATGTTGAAAATGGTCTTTTCGATTTTTCCAATTTTAAGTGTCCTGAGACCCCTTAAAAATATTTTTGTTTAATGTAATCAATAATGCTTTCGGAACAAGATAAAATAATGTATCTACAACTCATTCTGAACTGTATTACAACTAATCCATGTATTAAATGAATTTTATAAAAAGTTATTTTAATGGCGCTTATAAGTACAGTCATTAGGTAAAGGGTTAAAAATAAGCACCTCTACAAAATCCTGCTTACTTAATAGGCATAGCCAATATTTTGTATGCACTTTTCTTAAATTTACATAATTTTTTTTTTTTTTTTTTTTTTTGTATACGAAGATTTTTGTATTAAACGTAAGTTTATTTTAAACGTATTAAACATTTTGGATAAAGAAGAGTTTAAAAGAAGATAAAAGATAAGGATCAATATACAAAAAATGTAGTTACATTTTACGTCAAAATATTCTATGTCCTTGACATTTTGCGTTTCGTGATAAAGCAGTCTTCTTTTATGGTTATCCCATAACTATATTTTCAGTAATGGTTCACGATTTTTACTTTCTCAATTCTTAAACTTTTTATTTCTTTATTTATTCTACAGAATGAATAGATATCAAATAAGTATTTATATTTACTGAATTTTCAGTTGATTGGAATTTCTTTTAGAGCAAGGTTAGCTAAAAAAATATAATGAAATCTTTCTTATCTTTATAAGGGTTTATAAAAATAATTTTTACAACAATTGAGTTTTAAAAGGTTTTTAGCATTCGAATAAACTTCTTAAAATCTCATTTTCACGAGCTTTGTTTTAGTAAAAAAGTGTAATTTTGATGACTGTGATTTGGAAACAAGTTACTGCAGATGCAACAAATTTTGTTTAGAGAATAATGAAACAGAAGATTGTAATTCCTGAATTTTCAATAAACTTTGTAATTATCCTACCTTTCGATTTTAATATGTCTGGCTAGAAGCTAACAAAAAGTTCCAAAATTCAGTTTTGTTTAAATAAAACTAGAAAATTATATTGCTGCACATTGCATAAACATTAAGGGGTCTCAGGACTCTTAAAATTGAAAAAAAAAGAACAATTTCAACACTTAATATCTTAAAATGTATATGATTTAAAAATACAATTTTATTTTGATGAAAGATATAAGCATGTTCTTTCATTTCATGCATTTTAAAAATTTTAATATGCAGAATTAGTATTTATAGGGGGCTGCAAACTGTCAGACATTTGTCAAACAGAAAATTGGCATAACAGGACGCGCAGGATTACAAAATAAAAGTTTGCCCTAGAATGAAATATTTTGTGCCTAATTATACGTCAGACTATAATAATTACTACCCTGAACCTAAATAAATTTTTAGTTAAAGCATTTTTATATTTTTAATACGAAGTTGTATTTAGCTAATACAAAATTTTGAAAATTGCAACAGTATAATCACCTAAATCAAATATTTTTTTAACAATAAAAATGAAATTTAAGATTCCGTTTATACAGACTAACATGAAACATACGTTTTAAAAATTTCTTGAAAAAATATTCAGAAGTCTTTGAGATATGCAACGCGTTATGCCCAAGAACGTCATTTGGAGAAAAATGACTTCGAAGTTTTTGAAATGCCTCTTCAGCTATTGGGCGGGTATAATTCTAAGAGCCAAAACTTCTGTTTTAATGTGAATTTAAAGGAAACAATTATATCAAAATATTAAGAAAATATAGTTTAATATCTAAAAAATTAAAATTTCTAAAATTTTGAATATTTAAGAGTCCTGAGACTCCTTAACGATAATAACGAAACAACCAAATTACAAATTTTAAAAAAACATACAAAATTATTTACATAAAATGTGAACTAAGTAGGGGAGGGTAGTACACAGTGAGACGAAAATTTGCATTACTTGATGAATGGCGATGATTTTTATTCTTTTGAAAAAAATTTTGCTACATCTTTAAGCTACAAAAAAGAAAAAAAAACGCTACACATTAATGTATAAACGGTTTTGAAAAAGTTATTTATAATAGCACAGAAGCAGCATAATGGAGTATCGGAAATTGTCTCACTGTTTACCACTTGTGGTTCACAGTGACACTATGTATATATTTTCATAAATCATACATTTTTACACTCTATCAATAATTTTCTGCAGTTTATGATTACTAATAAATATTTCTAGATTTTATATTAAAAATAAGAACCTTGGGTGGACAATGGCACACCTTGGGCTACCTTCATGCAAATTTTCAACCTTTTACGTTTAGTAGATTTCCCTAGCCATCGCACGCCCACACACACCGAGATAAAGACGGAGAGAGAGAGCGGAAAACCTTCGTTTATAAATAAAAACCTTTTTTTTTTAAACTTCAGAAACACATAGTAGGTACAGAATGAGATACGTTTCACTGTGTGTGTTTCACTGTGTACTTTCATTACATTGTAACAAAATGAATGCCAAATCTGTTACATCAATTTCATTGCTTTAAAAAGTTTATGAGGGTTTGTCGAAATAGCCTATTATTAGATATAGCTAAGTTTGGTTAAAATGTCCGGACCAGGATTCGAACCAGGGATTTCCTGGCTGAAGCCGCCAGTGCTCTGCCATCTGAGCTCTCCCGGACGAATCCGGTGGAACCTTTTCACCCAGCTAACCTTAATGATTACAGCATCTAGTCTGAAACGTGGTTCAGCTCAACATAAAAAATCTCATGTAATGGAACTCCAGAAATCGCTGGATACGAAATTACACTAGATTAATTTTAACACAATTATTATAATTGGTAAATAAATCATATTAGATTTAAATTTCCAACTGGGCGAAAAATGTCCGGACCAGGATTCAAACCAGGGATCTCCTGGCTGAATTTGAGCTGAACCACGTTTCAGACCAGATGCTGTAATCATTAAGGTTAGCTGGGTGAAAAAGTTCCACCAGATTCGTCCGGAATAGCTCCCTAGTCTCCCCTATAAAAATGGCAAATAATATGAAGAAAATTTCGTATCATTTTTCTTAACAACAACAAAAAAACTGCAGGTTGATTATTGATTATTGAAGTGATGCGAAAATGCCAAGTAATAAAAAATCCCTGCCGACTCGGTCTACAGGCGGGGATAGATCTCGAAATTAAGTACTAATTTCACTAACAAAAACTAAATCCAGATTAGAGGTAAACACAGTTTAACAATTTTATCTGGCCGCTTTTGGCGAATTTTTAATTTTATTTTTCTTTAAGAGCTGGTTTTATCTGAATCACATTAAGTCGGTATTATAAAATATATTTTTCCCCGCTGAACAAATCGAAATTTTCTGACACATTTTCAGACTCATTTTTAAATGTAAAAATATGAAACTTGCTGATGTGATATTTGAAAAGATTTGTTTTTATTTTCCGTTCAATTAATTAGAACTTCATTTACAATTATTTTCTCAGTACGACTATTTTTTTCGTTTCCGGAACTATTGCTTCGGAAAATTCAGTTGATAATGCCCACTTTGACAGCAGCCTTTTAAATATTCTGCTTTTATAAAAAAAAAAAAAAAAAAAAAAAAAAAAAAAAAAAAAAAAAAAAAAATCGACGAATACAGCACGTTACATAGTTTCTGAATAAGAGAAACTGCCAATTGGATGCATTTGAGAGCGAAAATGAATTTAAAAATGAGTCGGAAAATAAGCCGTTTGGATTTGAGTACACCCTTAATATGAAATTTTTTTCGGCAACCTTTTTTTTTTTTTTTTTTTTTTTTTTTTTTTTTTTTTTTAAGAGTTGATTCTATCGAAAACTTGTCAATATGAAAGTTGTAGATAATATTGATAAAACGTATATTAAATTAAAGCGGGTTGGATATCTTGTGAATTGACGAAGTTATGAATTTTTTTCCTCTCCAACTTCCTCATTTTTTTCGTTTTTTATTTTTTTTTCTGCAATATTTGGTCCTATCAAAAACTTGTCAGTATAAAAGTTGTAGATAATGCTAGAAAATTTATAATAAGTTTAAGCGAATTTGATATCTTAAGAATTGACGAAGTTATGAATTGAATGCACGTTGTTAAATTACAAATGCATAGTAAAAGTGTAAGAATAATCTTCTGTACAAGAGCATCTTGCCTTAAACAGAAATACAAGTACAAGAAAGAAAAATTATGAATCAGACATATATTATGAAACACTTACCAACACATTCAGAATACTGTAAAAAACTTCACACTTTCAGTAGAAAACGCACAGCACATTTGAAAACACAATTTTTTCAATTACCATATTTAGTGACAAAAAATCTTAATTCTTTTGTGATGCCCTGTATATGATCTATAGATTTGTATATATACTACATAGGATGTAAAAACTTAGTTCAGTTAGATAATGCACGGCTGAAAAGGCCCATTCAGCAATTTCTGCCAATAAGCGGAAATGCACTCGTATTATTTTTCGCAGTTTGAGTATGTGTATGATCTGTAGAATTTATACGCTCCATGTAATATGCAAAAAATTAGTTAAATTTTAAAACGCATGGAACAATTGAAAATGCACTTCCAGCAATTAATGCTGATAGACAATAGTGTAACCGAATGCTTTTGTATGCGCTTGTGAATGAACGATAAATATTAAGCACACCCTATTCAACAGTAAGTATATTGAAGAGCACCACAGTGATGTCTACCGTATTCCCCCGCATTAGCCGGCATGCCGCAAAATTCCAGGGAGACCAGATTTTTGAATATTAGTCCCTGGTCTTTCCCGGCATGCCGGAAAAAGCGAGGATAGTAATTTCAACAAATATCTTAAATCCTTGCTAGTAAAATTGTTTTAGGGGGCGCGATCAAATATTTAAATCCGTTCCGTTTTCTACCGTTTTAGATGCGAATTTTCGATAGAGTCCTGGGATAAATATTACTTATTTAAAATTTAACATAAAATTTCAAAAGTGTACATATTACTATTTTCGAATAGTAATTTCAACAAATATCTTAAATTCTTGCTTAAGACCCCCACCCCCTTGACTAATACATCTACAGGTAGGTTGTTTAACGGAGTTTCGTTCAAAAACAGTTTTATTAAGAATATAGTCCGCCCCCTGGTGGTGGAATGTGGAACTAAAAGATTAGAGAATTTTATTTTATTTTTTGGCAAGATTTTGCAGTGCGTGAGCAGAACGCTTGCTAAAAGGTACTGTAGGCAGTGGGGACCCGTTTCAAGGTTCGTTCGGTTCGAGATTGGTTCTTTTTATGAGATTTTACAGTGCAAATTTCAGGTTCATTTAAGTATATTATTACGGGCCCGGACAACGCCGGGCGGCTTAGCTAGTAAGATAAATAAAATTTAATATTCAAATAAATATAAAGGAATATATATATATATATAGAGAGAGAGAGAGAGCGAAAGCGAGAGAGAGAGAGAGAGCGAAAGCGAGAGAGAGAGAGAGAGCGAAAGCGAGAGAGAGAGAGAGAGCGAAAGCGAGAGAGAGAGAGAGAGAGAGAGATAAGTATTGATTTTTTACCTTAAAAGGAAAAATCTTGTTAGAAAAACCAAAATAAATATGCCGCACGCCCTCCAGTAGCGAAAACCTCATATTTTCCGATACGCGGGTAAATACGAGCTTTTCCGGCATGCTGGTGTACCTCGATTTTTTCCGGCGGTGGGTTCCGGTTTTAATGTGGGGGAATACAGTATCAATTTGAATTTGTTTTAAACGGTGTAACATCATTAGAATACACTGTAAATACGTTTAGAAAAACTGTAATGTGACGGAATGCTTTTGAGTGTCTTTGTAAACAAATATAAATGCCAGCAACTTCATTTTCAATACCAAACATTTCACGATAGACCTTAATAACATATATCAATTACACAGTTATCAGATAATATTTCCACAAGTTAGATCGCGGACAGTCAGACAAACAGACAACCAAACAAACCGAATTCATAGAAATGATTGAGTGGAAAACGTACGATGAAATTGCACCTCCTAAGCCTGGCCTGTCAAAAGCCCTCTTTTTAACTCCTCCCCCAATATTGCTATTTCTTTCAGGCAACAATTAAAGTGTCGTCCCTAAAAAATAACATTACTTTACATAAGCCAATCGTAAAACGAAGCAGATGTATCATTGTACGGTTAAATACTGATAATCGCTTATGCAGTTTCTTAAACTTCTAAGCATTTGCACATTTCCAATTATTACACATTCGTATAGCAAAAAAAAAAAAAAAAAAAAAAAAAAAAAACTCTTAACTGCAATTTGTTTGAAAACTGCAACTCAATTTATTTTTGAGATATTAATTTTTTTGTAGTTTTTAACGTCATTTTCGTAATGGTGGCAACTCAAGTACTCCATTTCTGTAGAAAGTAAAGGCAAAATAGTTGGAAAATAGGAAGATACAATGTATGTTTGTTGCCTTATTCTCATAACATTTTTTTTTTAAATTGCCAATCCAAGAATATCATCTGCTATAAAAATGTATTTTAAAGAATGTTTCTGTGACTTATTTCTTCTTATTTAAATAAAGTGACGTCATATGCATACTTTTCTATAGATGTTGATTAAGACTGGATCGTACATATGGAATTCTTCAATGGATGCAAAAACGTATTTTATAAAAAAAAAATAAACGCATGCATTTTAAGTCTTAAAAGTAAAATCTGTTTTGTACTATCTACATATATGTATACATTTTTTTCTCACTAAAGCGAGACTACATTCTGAAAAAAGAGAATTCTTGTTTTATGTATATATATATATATATATATATATATCTTTTAGTTATTTTATCGAATAAGTTTGAATACATTTTGGAAAGAAAATTGGAAAGCTGTCTCAAAATATACTTGGTTGGTGTAAAGATTTTATTATCTTTTAAATTACAATGATGTATTCGCAAAGAAATGTTTCTCGGCTGCTTTTGAATATTTTATTGGGTACAAGGATTTTATACAACTTATTTAAATTACAATGATGAAAATAGTGGGGGCTGGGGGATAAAAAGATTAATGAGAAAGTGAAAATTCTATGCCGTCTTTATTTAAATTTTCCAGAGAAATGTTTTACAGCGTGTTACACATACACATATATAATAGAAATATGTTGTATTTTCGAAAAGAACACTTTAACTCTGAAACAGTTAAACTGTGAAATATATTTTATGATTTAAAATTTTTGCCTTTATTAATTTAATATCGTACAACTGCATAAAATTTAACATGGTATTGTGAATGTGTGAATAATATTAACATCCATTTTGTGAGTTGGTTTGGGTCTTATTAAAGTTTCAATAAATTAAAATGAAAAATATGAAATCCCTGAGAAATCATTTTACATGTGTATTTTAAATTATAAAATTATAATAAAAATAACACTGTTACAAGGAATTTATTACTAAAAAGATCTGTATAGAAGTTCTTCGCATTTAATTCTAAATTTCGTCATGAAATAATAATAGGGTAGATCAGACCACTTTTACACATGGGGCACGTTTACGCAGTGCACTTTTTCCAAAACGAGTTATAAACTGGCGCGCCACCAGTCATGACAGATTGATCCTGCTCCCTAGCGGGTATTCTCACATGTTTTTCAGAGTCAGTCGAGCTTCGGTCTAACATGCGGAAAGGATAACCTGTTTTCTGCCAACGTGAGTAAATTTTGTCTTGAACTTATTGAAACTTATAGTGAACTAATAATACTTAGTTAAGGATAAACAAATATATGAACATTAGCTGAATTTTATGCTTTTTGAGAACTGTATTTGTATGAACAGAAATGTTATTAATTTTCGTTGCACATTAAAAATAAATGCAAACATGGCGACGGGGCAAGTTTACGCGTTGACATCGGGGCATCTTTATGCACATTCTTACTGTGTAAACGTGAACAACTGAGACCTTTTGAAAAGGCAGGACCAAAGCTTGGCGCAAAGAAAGGGAAGAAAAAGAGGAAGTCCGCAATCCTAACTTATACACCGGTTAAAGAAGCCCTCAGACAAGAGCAGGTAGAAGTGAAAACGAAAAAAATGATGGCACAACAAAACAAAAAGGAGAAACTACGTAAAAATTTACTAGTTTCTATGGAAGCAGAACAAGAAGACAGCAAAGGAAAAAGTGTGAAACCCAAAACTGCAGAAAGGTAAAAAAGTTGGTACACTTTGGAAAAAATAAATTATTAAATGAATCTGATGACGTGTGTGAATTTATGGTTTGAAATCATACAACCAATCCAAAAAAGGACAAGACTAGGTTCAATGTCTTAGATGAAAAAGGTTGTCCCATGACAAGTGTGCAAAATGAAATATTTTATATTTTGTTTGTAAAAACTGTAACAGTATTGATTAAGATGACTAAATAGTTTCTGTTTTTAATGAGCAATAAGCCCTATGTTTTCAGTTTAGCCTATAAAATGTTCTTTAATTACAGTGTGACTCCAAAAATCCGGCAACTTCAAAAATCCAGCATCAAAACCATCTTTCCCCTTTCGTTTTCTTTTACACTTTCAAGTTATGGGAGAAGAAAAATAACAATTCTTTATGAATTAAAAACTTCAAGATCGAAACTAAAAATGCAAAAAAAAAAAAAAAAAAAAAAGAATACTTGACATTTTTTTTTACATTTGTCAGAAGCGATTATTCTCTGAACAAATTTTCTGGGAGCTGCCCTGTTGCTTACCAACAGGAGCAACTTTAGAGACAACTTTGGTGAATGCTAGTTGCAATACATGGCTGGAACGAATTTTCGGCGACTACGACATCAATGATGAGGAAAAACTTTCAGGCTTCCCAATTTGCCGTGAACAGGCTGCAATTTATGAGCTGATTGGACGTGCAAAATCTGAAAATGCATTAAGTGTTGAAAAAATGGATACAGAACACTGACTAATTATTGAAAAAAATGCATCAACAACAAACAAATTAACGGAAAACGAGATCGCTGACGCTGTGCTAAATAGAACAGCAGATAATGCTAGTAGCAGCTCAGAAGACGAGAATGAACAACAGGAAGAAGAACAGGTGTCATTAGAAAAATGCATAAATTTGACTGGAGTATTAATGCATGCTTTAGAAAAACAAGACTGTATTTCCGAAATAGACATTCTTCATTTCTATAAAATACGAAAAAAAAATTGTTAATGAATGGCCAAAGAATTTGAAGCAGAAAAAGTTGACATCGATGTTTCCGAAATTGCAAGAGAAGAAATAATTTCGATCTTTATTAGATTTTTTTTTTCTTTAACATAGAAAATATCATATAAAGTAAGTTTTTTTATATTTAATTTTATCATTTTCTTACATAATTATCACTTAATAATGAATTATGGCTAAAGGCACCATTAAGAATACAAGGGGGCCGTACCCGGGTTTCCCGGGTTAAAGAATATAGGTGAAAACAATTTTCTAAATTGAAAACTAATAATTTTTTATATGCAATAAATTTTTTAGATTGATTACTTACATTAAAAAAGCATTTTTCATATGGGAAATGCAAATTACACAATCAAATAAATTTTTGAAATTTATCAAAAGCGATATTTTCTTATTAGTCACATGCTAAGAGTTATTTGCCGAGATTTTACTACTTATGGCATCCTTTTATATTCTGATAATTTCAGAGCTTATACATGTCTGGTAACTTTGTGTTTTATTTATATTATTTTATTTTTTATTCATAGGGAAGTTTATTTAATGGAAATTAGCTGTAAGAAAATGATGAATTCTTTATTTTTTTTAAGGGCAAACGGATTAATCTTCCATAATTGAGCTCCGCGCGATATAGATAAATTAAAAAATATTTCATGCTTTAAAATTGTTTTTAAAACTATAGACAATCAGTAAACTGCGATGAACTTTGCAAACAAATTCCATTTGAAAAAAAAATCCTATTTGGCGATCTAAAAATTTAAATTGTACAATTACAAATATGTTAGATTTGTATTTTTTCAATATTATTCTTTTTTTTTTTGTTTTGTTTATAAAAGAAGTATTAATTTCGTTAATTTGTCTTTCACAAATATGTTAGATTGGTGGTTGTTTTAATATTATTCTTTTATTTGTTTATAAAGAAAGTATTAATTTCGTTATGAAAAATAGTCAGAAACAAATGCTGAAAAATGTTTGTTACTTTATGTGCATGTTTATTATGCAAATTATGCATTTTATGTGCATTTTATGTACAAACATGTGCATTTTATGTGCAACTATTTATTATTATTATGTATTGAAAGCGGCACGTGAGAAGATAAACTTAAAAAAAAAATCATGCTTAAAAATTATTTTAGAAAATATAATACATCAGTTAATGAATACAGTTTTTAAACAAATTGCATTTGAAAGTAAATTTTTTCCCTATGCGACGAAAATTGAAAATTTACGATCGGCAGAAGATTGAAAAATTGCATTAGCGAAAATTTCAAGATCGAAATTTGATCGTGAAGTGTTGCCATTCGCAAAATGACGTCAGCGTTACGCACAGATATGTTTGTTTTTTATAATATAGATACATAATCAGTAAAATATAATAAAGATCAGTTATTAGGATGTGGCTATCAATTGAGGCTCTTATGCTTGGTATTCCGGAATGAAAAACAGCAATTTTCACCTTCTCAAAATTTGCATAAGCACTTCTCATATCCATATTCATCATTTAAAAAAAATTGTATTTTGTTTGATCATTTAAAAATCATTTTAACTCAAAACTTGAAGTCACGATTGTCAGCAACAGCTTTTATGTGAACAGACGCATTCTTTACTTGAGATTCTAATCTCAATTTTGGAGAGTAAAAATTTACGAAATTTATGTTTTTTAGGCGCATTTGTGTTAAAAGGCTTAGTTTTATCTAAGAAAATGATCGTTTTCTTTTAAATATGACTTCATTTTCACTTAAATAAGCATTTCGCCTAGTGTCTGAAACTTCGTATCAGTACACATGCAGAAGGAAAAACAATATAGAAAATTTATGAGGAAAAATGCGTGTTTTCAAAAGCAGTATGTCATTATCCGTTATTATGCCCCTAATATAATATTCTGCTCGTAATGGGATTTTGCGCCACTAAACCCTATACAACAATTTTTATCAACAATTTTGAATTTTTATCAGAAAATAGCATAAATGAAGTTAAAAATACATCATTATTTCTCTCTTGTCTGCAGTAATGAAAGCTATCTAATTTTCATCACTTTGAAGAAATTTCATAAAATGCTTTTAACATTGAAATATAAAAGTGGGGATAGTTAAAAAAAAATAGATAACGCGATCCTATCTACAAAGGAAGAGCTTTCAGTTTAAAAAAATTATATATATTAGTAAAATTGGTTCAGTAGAAAGATCAGGGCAGATGACTAAAAAACACACTTGTGTTTTAAATATATAGATTATATAAAATAAATAAAAATTAAATTAAGAAAATTATGTTATTTTGATAAAATTATAGTAGAATGTCCTAAATAATAGCATTAAAATTTTATTATTCAAGAGAATTTTCGACAAAAACTTCAGGAACACGATATTATTTTAAACCACTAATTATTTGTTTGCTTTTCTAACTCGGCGAAGCAAATCCATTCAGGCGAGAATCACCAATTTCTGTAATATAAATCGCTATTATTTGCATGTCACCCCTCTTTTATAAAGACACTCTAAATTTTTGTAAAACATTGCGTTTTGTCAGTGTGTGCTTTCGATTGCATTATTTTCAAAAGTGAAGCCTTTTCACCTGTGAAGAATTTCAAAGCAGCTGGGCTGTGAAAATGACGCAGTTCTGCAAAACATAATTCAGATTTAAGACTTAAAATACACGCTTTTTTATAAAATGACGTCATCTGCATCCGCTAAAGCAATCTACTTTTACAACCCAGTCTTAAACTTCGTCTATAGAAAAGTGTGCATATGACGTCATTACCACGGAATAACAGAGAATATTCTTGACATTAGCCCATATTTTATTTTCAACTATTTTTCAGGTTTTATGAGAAAATGGCAACAAAAAGATACAGTATCTCCTATTTTCGACTATTTTCCGTTTACTTTCAATGACTTTCAATAGAAATGATGTACTTTTGTTGCCACGATCAGAAAAATGGTATTAAAAACTGCAAAAAAATTAATATCTCAAAAATTGATTGAGATACAGTTTTAAAACTAATTGCATTTAAAAGAGAATTTTTTTCCTTATACGACGGTATAAAAATTTAAAATGTTCGATGTTTAGAAGTTTAAAAATTTTCAGTAGAGAAAATTGCAAAACCAAAATTTCTTTTCAAATTTCAAAGTGTTGCCATTCGCAAAATCACGTATGCGTTACGCACAGATATGTTTGTCCTATATAATATAGATAGTAATACTTTTGATATTCTTTCAAAAATCCGGCATAGTCTCGGTCTCTATGATGCCGGATTTTTGAAGTTATACTGTAATTCTGTTTAATTTTATTTTTATTTTTAAATAATGTTTTAATTTATAAATAAAACATTTCAAGTTGATTAAATATTTATTTCACTTAGTCCTTGGTATCACTCATAATATGCGTAAACGTGCTCCACTTGACGCGTAAACTTGGAGCTAAATTTTTTTTTTTTACGGTTTAAAACACAAATAGAGCAACAACTGAATACACAAATTTTTACTTTATTCCCTGCTTTATAAAACCACAATGTCTAAAATTTCCTAAGTTAAAACATAAAAATTATGAAATTCATTGAAAAAAAACCCACGTAAACGTGCCTCGATCTACCCTACTTTTTAAATATTTCTAAACTTATACTAAAGAGTCTATTTAATAACTTAAAGTTTAGGAACTCTATTTAAAATTCAGTTAAGTATCCTCATTTTTCTAGAAAGTTATTCATATAAAGATAGTAAATTTTTATCCTACCTGCATTTTTTCATTGTTTTGAACATAAAAATATGAAATTGCTTAAGTAAATTCTCAATATTTAAGCAGTACAAGCAATAAAATCGCACACTGATCCAAAATAATATTAAAAAAAATGCATATTTTTGTTAGTTCAAAAATACAAATTCTACACTAGAGAAAACTAATGTTCAGGCTGTAAAACTAAAGTACCGAAATTCCATTATATGAAACGTAGTAATGAAAAAGATATCTCACTATTATGCGAAAAATAGCTTTTTACGTTCGGGCGAAATATGAATTTTTTCTTTAATAGATTCTACAAAACTCCTTCCGTCTGCATTTAAAATGCAGAAAATCTCCAAAGCATTTTGAATAAATGTTCATTTTTTTTTTTACTCGTTGATGATTATTCTAATATTTCAGTAGATAAAAACAGCATTGCTAAGAGCAAAAATAGTTTTTTAAAAGAACGATATTGAATCCTTTTATATGTAGGCATGAATTGGTTTCTTTATTTGTACGATGAATATTATATCAAAACATGAATATATTCCTCATTACAAATTAAGGAAAATGAGACCTACCCCGTTTCCAGACGACTTCTCCTTTTATAGAATTTAGTGTTCCCTATTAAACGTTTATACGAGTATACGTATAATACGTATTATATTAGATACGTACGTTATAGATTAGTGCTCCCTATTAAATGTTTATACGAGTATACGTATAATACGTATTATACGGGGTACGTATTTCAGATACGTATAATATGGCTACGACGGTTATACGTATTATGCAAAACAACATATACGGTACATCGTTTATGCGGATCTTACCCAAGCGGTTAAACGTATAAACGTCTAAACATATTTCGTTCAAGGCATGAAAATAGATATTTTAATGCTTATCTGTGGATGAGAGACATTGTGAAATATCCTCTTACAGTCCTGCATACTCGCGGTTTACCGAGGCCATCGCGATTCTTTGTTCAAAGAAACACGATAGCCTGGGGTTTACCAACTTTCTGGTTGTTGTGCAGGCACTTAAAGAAATCTGAATACTTTCAATCAGTTTAGATTTTGATTGTTTATCCTAAAAACTAAGCTATTAATTATGGAACGTTTTACTATTGGTAAACTATCGCAGACATGTAACACAGCTAGTAGCTCCTTTTGATTCATGGCATGGACACTTCGCGCAAAACACTATTTTTCAATGCGGCCACGTAACAGTAACTTAAATTTAGTTTATATTTTAAAGTGACATTGATCAATTGGACTCCTAGAAAATTTTGAAATCATACTTTTATTGTATGTAAGAATATTGTTTTCTAAATTTAAGATATTTTGAAAATATGTTTTACTCCAAAAAAGAAAAGAAAAGGCAAGTCATTTAAAGCATGTGCAATTGCGTTCTAAATTCTGCCAGTCGATTATTTTCTAGTCTGTATAAGTAATCGAAATTTATAGTTACTTTATACAAAAAATGATATTTGTCAATATAAAAAAATCTTAAACGTAATGCTCTAACATTTTGTATAAAAACACCATGAGTGTCATAATTAAAAAAATAGATTTTCATTATAAATTAACAGAGTAGAAAACAGCTCCGTGGAAAGAATAACATTTGCGTCCGGATACAATTTTGAATGTAACACACACAAATAAAGAATTTGTGAAAGATTAAAAAGAAAAAAATCATGCTTAACAAGGATTCACAATAAATTTGAAACGTTTATACTCTCATTGTTTGCTCAAAATGTGTGCAATTTTGCTAGTTACTTACAATGAATACGATTTGTATGCACTATATAATAAAATATAAAAATAACGGGATATCTGATCTCAATACCCTGAGATGAAATTAGAAGTAACATAAATTAAATAAAATATTTATTGAGCAAAGTAAAAATATCTTATGTATGAAACATAATATGCAGATTGCAGGTTGCTACGGTAACGCCACCGATTTCCAGCTTATTCTCTATTCAGTGACGTAAGACTGCCCAGGTCCTTTGTAAAAGTAAATACGATACTTTAAATATACGTATGCTTAAATATACATTTAACCGATGTACCCTTATACGTATCCAGATACGTTTAAACGTATATTTCAAGGCATTCGTATTTCATAGAAACGTATTATACGTATACACGTATATCGTTTAAACGCATAACTGAGAGCACTATGGCCCCACTTGATTTTATGCGATTGATACAGCTTACAGTAATTTACACCGTTTTTCCTTTTTTTGTTTTAGAGGGATAATTTTATTCTACAATATATGGTTTGTTCAGCATCTTTTGAGAAAATGTATTATTAAACTGTGTATGTGTTATTAAACAACGATGAACCAACATTTTAGCTTAATTAATAGATTCATCTTGAAATTATATAATGAGAGCTTTTTACATGCCCTCTTTCATTGATGACTACATGTCTCAGAATGAATACATGCTTACATTATAAAATAAAGAATAATAATAATGAAACAGTTATCTTTAGTTTTTGAGTCATTGGTTCTGATTCAATCATTTAAACTTGTTGGATCACCCCGGGCACAATTGAAGAGCTAAGTGGAAGAACATGTTA
Organism: Maratus speciosus; assembly: GCA_963932465.1. Taxonomy (NCBI): domain Eukaryota; kingdom Metazoa; phylum Arthropoda; class Arachnida; order Araneae; family Salticidae; genus Maratus; species Maratus speciosus. The sequence continues at coordinate 43,291,659 of OZ010790.1, forward strand.
AGTAAGAAAAATCACATTTGAAGAGATTTGATGTGAAAGTTTTTGTTCTCAATTTTAATGATTTATTATCTGTTTGATACCATGTGTTTAAAATATTAACAGGTGTGGTACTAAACTCTATCAAAAAAACTTAAACATATTTAATTTTTAAATATTAAAAAAATATTTATATTATTTGGATTATTAAATATTAAAATATTAAATATTAATGAATAATGTCTTAAATCTTCAAGGCTAAATAGAATTTTGGTATTTTAGCAATACCATGTGATAGAATACCTGATAACAGCTTCGTCCAAAAGATAAAATCATTTTTAAGAAAATGTTGCATAACATGTTCTTCCACTCAGCTCTTCAATTATCGAGTAGAAAGATTAATTGTTCAAACAAAATGTCAAATGAAACAAACAAATTACTAAATGAAAGAAATTATTTTGCTTTCTGAAATTTATATTTATGAAAGATATATTTCCATCATTTTATAGCATATGTTTATTTTTAAAATCATGCCTAATTTCACGATTGTTGTTCGAAAACGAAAAAAAATCATGTTACATTAGATTAGATGATCTGTAATTTTTCGACTGGGCGAAAAATGTCCCGGTCAGGACTCTAACCAGGAATGAAGCTGCCAATGCTCTGTCAAATGAACTACCCCGGACGAATCTGGAGGGCTCAATTCGCGCAGCTAACCTTATTGATCCTCAGTTCCTCCAGATTCCTCGAGGTAGCTCAGTTGGCAGAGCATTGCAGCCTCAGCAAAAGAATCCGTGGTTCGAATCTTGGTCCGGACATTTTTCACCCACTTGTAAAATTACAACTAAAGCACGAATTTTCGTCAAACTTCAGATTCAGGTATACCTTGATAAATAATGATACTGATTATGTTTTGGTGTAACTCGTCCAAACGGTGGCGCTGCTATGCTGCATTTTTCACGATTTCCGCAATAGCTCTATCTTAAAAACTAATGAATGGATTTTCATCAATCTTCAAATTCCGTTAGAAGTTAACATAAGCTGCTGCTGATTAGGTTTTGGCGTAAACCACCAACAGGTGCTAAGCTACATTTTGCATGATTTACACGATTTCAGCGATAGCGATACATCAAGAACTAATGCACGGACTTTCATATCGTTAGAACCCTCATGATGGGCATAAATTGTCATTTAATTTCGGCTTTGTTCTACCGAATTTTAAAGAATTAACATATAGTATAAGATAGAAGAAAGTTTTGGGATTGGCACATCCGACTAGTTATATAATGTATTTGATTTAGGTGCTAAATAAATAATCTCAAATTTATGTTATTTTAAAATTGTAGTCTTTTATATATTTCGAAGTTTTATTTTAAAATTTATTAATGATTTCATTTTCACACATAATTTCACGGCATGTTTATGAAAATTAACTTTTTTCTTATTAAAAAATATAATTTTCAAAACAATAATAGAGTTTTATAGCACACAAGCAGCCGTTTGTTACGAAAACTTGGCAATTAAATTTATTTATTATAAAGCCCATTGCTTTGTAAAGCGCATTTTAGATGGACGATTATCCAAAGACTTATCAATCTTAATACTATTTTAACTTTTATAATTACTAAAGACTGAAATTCAGTATTTAAGGTTACATATCAGAAATATTACGCACATGTGTAAATAAATCATTTGAAACTGTTCTAGAAGATAAAAATGCGGCATTTTTGTGAACGTCTTTGAATCTGATGATATTTTGTGAACGAAAACATCCATGTTACAAGATTTTTTTTTTTTTTACAGTGTATTCGACTGGGTTGTTAAATAAATAATATCACAATCCTGTTATTTTAAAATTGTAGTGCTTTTGTATACAGTGTATTCGATTGGGTTATTAAATAAATAATATCACAATCCTGTTATTTTAAAATTGTAATGAATCATTCGATTGGGGGTGTTAAATAAATAATATCGCAGTCCTGTTATTTTAAAATTGTAATGAAATTGTAGTTGAAACTATGTTTGAAATTTTATTTTAAATTTTATGAATTCTTTTATTTTCACGCATGTTTTCACGACAATTTTTATCAAATATTTTTTCTTTTTGAAAAATAGAATTTTTAAAACATTAATAAAGTTTGTAACACAACAACGGTCATTTGTTATGAAATCTTGGCAAATAAATTTATTTACAAATCAGCTCATTGCTTTGCTACACATATTAGATATGAATTAATTGTTTTAAGAATATAATCCAAATTCTGTTTCTTTCTTATATGGAACAGTTTGAAATCATTGCAAAAACAACACAAGTATCGCTCAATATAAAGTTTTCAATTTACATTTCAAAAGCTTCATGTTTTGTGTAAAAAGCAACTGATGCTACTCCCTGATGATAATAAACATGATATTACGGAGGAATATTTCATTTTAGTTTTTTAATATTTAATCCAAACCATATAACAACAAATAATACAAACTGGACTCATTAAAAATAATATAAATATATACTAAAGCACATAAACATTTATTCATCGTTGCCGCGTTTTTGAAAGTCGTCTATACTCCGTGGTCAAAAGACTTTTGAGGAAACTCGGAATGGCAACAATCAGGGAGGGAGATGATGAAATCTTGTATGCGTTGTGAAAGTCGCCTACACTCCGTGGTCAAAAGACTTTTGAGGAAACTCGGAATGGCAACAGTCAGGGAGGGAGATGATGAAATCTTGTATGCGTTGTGAAAGTCGCCTATACTCCGTGGTCAAAATACTTTTGAGGAAACTCGGAATGGCAACAGTCAGGGAGGGAGATGATGGAATCTTGTATGCGTTGTGAAAGTCGACTATTCTCCGTGGTCAAAATACTTTTGAGGAAACTCGGAATGGCAACAGTCAGGGAGGGAGATGATGAAATCTTGTATGCGTTGTGAAAGTCGCCTATATTCCGTGGTCAAAAGACTTTTGAGGAAACTCGGAATGGCAACAGTCAGGGAGGGAGATGACGAAATCTTGTATGCGTTGTGAAAGTCGCCTATATTCCGTGGTCAAAAGACTTTTGAGGAAACTCGGAATGGCAACAGTCAGGGAGGGAGATGACGAAATCTTGTATGCGTTGTGAAAGTCGCCTATACTCCGTGGTCAAAAGACTTTTGAGGAAACTCGGAATGGCAACAGTCAGGGTGGGAGATGATGACATCTTGTATGGGTTGTGAAGTCGCTTATACTCCGTGGTCAAAAGACTTTTGAGGAAACTCGGAATGGCAACAGTCAGGGGGGAGATGATGAAATCTTGTATGCGTTGTGAAAGTCGCCTATACTCCGTGGTCAAAAGACTTTTGAGGAAACTCGGAATGACAACAGTCAGGGAGGGAGATGATGAAATCTTGCATGCGTTGTGTTCGAAAAGCTGCTGTGAAATAATATGTAATTTTGAAGAGTGTTATTAAGTTATATTATGTGTGTGTGTGTTGTTAATGTGTGTGTGTGTGTCCAATGTACATATTAAACTTAGTTAATCATATCACTGCTTAGACCTCACTACTTTAATCCAATCTGGTGTTCTTTCTTCATGAATATCATGGATCTCGAACCGGTCATGATAGCGTTATCCAGTGCTATCTGATAGATGAACGGTGATGTTCTCCAACATGATTTATTTGGGAGAAGCTGCCAAGGTAGGACAGCTTAGGGCCAGCGTAGCTTGGTGGTTGAAGCAGCAGCATAGTATGCTGTGGACCGACGTCCGAGTCCTGGCCCAGGCTATTTTTTTACTCTAATTAGGTTTGTTGTATTGATTTCGTTTAAAGTCTCTCTTAAAATATCGCCGCATCAGAGCAACAGTAGGACATCTAGTAACAATAAAAAATTAGATGTCTGACTTACTGCTATGAGAAACTGCGATTTCATCTAGTGGAACAACTTCTGAAATGCAAAGTTATGTTTAATACATAGATTATGTTTAATACATTAATGACCTTCTCACAAGGAAGGTCTCCTTACTAGGCATACTCAGAATATTTTGAAAATAATACCAATTAAACTACTTATATATATAATAAAGGATCTGTCAAATTTAGCGGTGGAATTACAGTAGTAAGCCTGTAAAAAAATAAAATAATTTCGAGTATTTTGCCCAAAAAGATGAAAGCGTCATGCGATTTCGCGAGCAGTAGTTTTTCTCGCCAAAAGCAAACGATTTTAATGCACCTGAAAATTGTTTCTTAATTTATTTTTAGAATGCATGTAAAAAATATTTAATGAATTTAAACATAAACAATGAGAGGGTTTAATAAATACATTTTTTCGTATTACATATTTATGTTGCTTGTTATTTAATTTTATTACTTTAAAAACCATTTCATATATAAATAATATTTTCATATATTTAAGCGTATTCCAAAATAAAAGCAAGATTCATTTAACAGTTATTCATTTTAATATCAAATAATTCGTCGTTTCCATAGCAACAAAATTGAATCGAAAAGGCTGAATTGTACTTAATTTTGAGATATTGAAATAATTTTAATTTATTTTAAGTCATAAAATTTGATATTTAACTTTCATTATAAATATATATATATATATATATACATATATATGTCAAAACTATAGTTAAATCAAACTAAAACTGACAAAACTACAGTTATTTACATTAAATTTATTTTAAAAAGTCCAATATGAAACATTTTTATCTTAAAGAGTATTCGCATAAAAATCATTTTTCGAAATTTCATTGCATCGCCAACCGATGATAAATCGCCAAATAAACGAAATTTTAATTATTTTTTTACGAAGCCAAAAAAATTTTTATAAACATCTATATCCACATGAGAAGATCACTTTGTATTTTTTTCAGATTTTTCTGAATATGCCCGTATGGAGACCTTTCTTATCAGATGTATTTTATAAAAATTCCCTACTATTCCACTAGCCCTTTAACCGGCTGCCCTGGATTTTTTTCTGTTTCTAGATATCATGTTAAAATATCTGTGGACAAAAATATTTTAAACATAATCTTATTTTTTTACATATATAGAAAGAATTGATATTAAAGCTATTATAGCATTAAACTGCGATAAAAAATATCCTGGGATTTACAAGCATTCTTATAAAAATGCAAGAAAATCCTCGGACGGTGAAAGGGCTAGATACAGACAGGCTTTTTATAGCAGTAAGTCAGACATCTCATTTTCGATTATTACTAGGTGGCCTACTGTTGCGTTGAGTCGACTTTGTACCTTTAATAATATACATATAGTTCATAAAGAAGCAAAATTCACAGATTGCATTACCTTGGCAAATAGATTCATGGAGTAATCGGCGGAATGTGCATTAAATAATGAATAAAAGTCGTTAAAACACGAAGTCTAAATAAATGAGTATCAAATCAACAAATCGAAAAATCTCGTAATAATGATGCAAACATTTCACCCACACTATTACGATATTACTAGAAAACGTTATTACAGCAATATTTTCGGGTTGTTAAACGTCCATATCAAACATAGGATGATTCCATAGAACGTGGATGTCAAACTTGTTTACCACCGAGGCCCAAATTAAGTATTGAATACAAAGCCGTGGGCCACATTACAAAAACAAATAGGGAAAAAAAGAGCAAATTTATTTTATTACTATTGCACATAATGAAGTTTTGTACATACAATATACATATACAACCTTGTTAAAAAAAAAAAAAAAAAAAAAAAAAAAAAAAAAAAAAAAAAAAAAAACAATAGCAGAAAAGTACGCATTTTCAAAAACTATCTTTCGAATTTTTTTTTAAAACTGAAATCGGAAATATTTAGTAAATAAAATATAAAATAAATATGTGACGCTTCCAGTGTTAGACTATGTATGTCCTAATGTAATTTCCATGTGTATTTTCACGAAAACGTAACGAGATTTTTTGTCATTTCAAAGATACTCATTTAAAAATTATTTATTTATTTATAAACATTTAATTATCGTAAATTAGTACTTTAATTTAATAGTTTTTTGATACATTTTTTAGTTCCTAATAAATAGTGAACATTATTTTGCAATGTGATGTAAATCGAAGAGCGCAATAAAATAGAGTATTAGTTTAAAGATAAAACAAATTAATAGATTAAATATTTGCACTTCGTAGCTTTCCAATTGATTATTTTTGCATACACAGTCCGTTAGTGCTTAAATTTTAAAATAAGCCAGTTCTCACAACATACATATGCTACACTTTCTGATGTTTGCCATTTGATAATGCCACGGCGATGTTAATATATTGTGAAATATTTTTACTTAAAATAGCTACCAATTTTTTTAGTATCAAGCTTCGCTCTATTTAATCACAGAATGTCTCTCAATAAATAAAGCGAAGCTTACTATTATAAAATAGTGGTAATTATATTGAATAAAACTTTTCATATTGTTTCTACGTCATCTATCACGGCAACACTTTAGTCACGATTAGTGCAAGTGTGTTTCCGGAAGATATAATTTTTACATCAAGCATAAATTGAATAAACATTAGGAAAATGCCAAAGGCTTGGCGGGAAAAGAGATAAGTTTTCGGAGGGCCAAGTGTGGCCCGTGGGCTACGTCTTTAACATGCCTACCTTACAACTATGTGACATTTTTGGGATTAAGAAAGATAAAGAGAATGCAAACTTTAGTTTCCGAGTAATTTGAATTTCTATGTGGCCCGTGGGCTACGTCTTTAACATGCCTACCTTACAACTATGTGACATTTTTGGGATTAAGAAAGATAAAGAGAATGCAAAATTTAGTTTCCGAGTAATTTGAATCTGGAAAACATAATTTCATGGAGGTAAGTTAGAAAAAATTTAACATTTTCCTAATTTCAATTGTTGATTATTTGCCATTATATCAGCATTTCTAATTTGATTAATTGTCGACTGCATGAATGTTTATTATGAAACCTCTATGTCTTTAGGATATAGTTTCTATAAATGTCAGTCTATAACAATCATCATTGTAAAATGGGTAATTTGAGTTATTTTATTAACTAACTTTTCATTCATGCTTTATATTGTTTATTGCAGTACCCATTCGCAAACTTATACCAAAATAGTGTTACAGGAAAATTGATAACATGTATTATTATTCTGTTAATTTACGAAACACAAATTTTTTAGAAACTCTATCTGAGGAACTAATGAACGGACTTTAATAAAACTTTAGATTCTGTTAGTCCCTGATATAAATTGGTACTGATTAGTTTTTGGTGTGAATCGCCCACCAGGCGGTACTACTATGCTGCATTATTTACGATCTCCGCAATAGCTATATCTCAAGAACTAATGTGCAGAGTTTTATAAAACTTCAGATTCAATTAGACCTTGATATAAGTTTCTTCTGATTACTTTTTGGTCTAAATCGCCCAATAGGTGGCGCTGCTATGATGCATTATTCATGATTATTGCAATAGCTCTGTCTCATGAACTAATGAGCAAATTTTCATCAAACTTCAGATTCAGTTAGACCCTGATATAAATTAGTACTTTATAGTTTTTGGTGTAAATAGTTCAACAGGAGGCGCTGCTGTGCTGCATTTTGAACGATTCTCGCAATAGCTGTAACTCAAAAACTAATGCATGAATTTTCATCAAACTTACTCAGTTAGTCCCTGATATAAATAGGTCCTGATAAGCTTTTTGTTTAAAATGGGCAACAGGTGGCGCTGCTATGCTGAATTTTCTACGATTTCCGCAATAGCTCTATCTCAAAAACTAATGCACGGGTTTTCATCAAACTTCAATTTCAGTTAGAAGTTCACATAACTTGTTACTGATTAGATTTTAGTGTGAATCAACCAGTGGCGCTGCTATGCTGCATTTTCAGGAAGTATTAATATGCATGTGATAGAAGAAAGTTTTCGGATTGCCACATCCGACTAGTTTATTTATTAATTTTCAATACTGATATGAACATTCTTGGCATAGGGTAGCTTTTTTTCTGAACAACGGATTCATCGTTAATGTAAATATTAATGGTAGGCCTAGTGTAAGTGATATATAGATAGGTAGAAAAAAAATTAATAAGAAATTGTAATAATGCATATTTCAAAACTTCAGTTTTACAGAACCGGTTTATAATCCTTATCTAATCAAAAACAACTCGTTGTAAATGATCCCGCCAAGCCACAAACCTAAAACGTCAGTTATAAAAAGAAGTGATATCACATAAAAAGAAGCGATATAGAAGTGCATACTACGAGTGCCGTGTAAAAATCTATCACTACTCATAATGTTTCCAAAGGACTCGGAGTGAGGTACAGTATGTGAAAACTGCTTGGCGACCTGTAGGCTTTTATAATGTTTGTTCTTCCTGCACTTACATATGACTATTTAACAATTTTCCTCTTTAATTACTGATCCCATTAAACTGTCAAAAGTTGAAGCTTTTGGCGTTTACATGCCCATTCTTATTTAACATCATGGGATCGATATGTTGATTTTATTTACCATCATTTGAACAAGAAAGACCACTTTTACGCGGAGGATTTTCTAAGTAAAAATTTAATAAACATTTTGAGTTTGTGAAATAATAATAAAAAATAATGATCATAGGAATATTACTAACAATGCACCTAATAATAGACGTTAACTAAACTAAGATATATTGCAGTAAAGCCTGCGTTAACGGAATTGCACATGACAGGGGAAAAATCTGTTCTAGTAAGGCTTTGTTACAATAGTATTATATAATATTCCTTATGTCGGAAACATGACATTTTACGTTTAAGAAATAATTCTGTCATAAACAGGATTCATTTTACCAGTTTTCCCTTTAATTTTGAAACAGCGTATTTTTAAACATTATGTTTAAAATATTGAAAAGTATAATTGTAAAAATCGATGATTACCACAATTACATACTATTTTCTGCTTGCCTTACAAGCTTTTCTGATTTATTACAGATCTTCCTCCTACAAATATTTATCAGACTTATATAATGAGAATTAAAATAAATTTTTTCGACTTTCACAATTTTTCGAAATTGATGTAGGTACTGCATATATTAAATATATGCCTGCAGGTCGCCAAGCAGTTTTCACATACTGTACCTCACTCCGAGTCCTTTGAAAACATTATGAGTAGTAATAGATTTTTACACGGCACTCGTAGTATGCACTTCTATATCGCTTCTTTTTATGTGATATCACTTCTTTTTATGACTGACGTTTTAGGTTTGTGGCTGGGCGGGATCATTTACAACGAGTTGTTTTTGATTAGATATCACTTCTTTTTGTAAGGTATTTCATTTGCATTATACATATTCCATTTTAATTCAGAAAAGAAAAGATAAACGAAAGATGATAGAAGTAAAAAAAATAATTTAATAGTGATGCTATGAACTTTTCAAAAGTATAATATATCTAGTAAGACATAATGTTGGACTTTTTAAAAAATAATTCAGAACCCATTTTATCGATCCTTACAAATCTCAGAAGAAATCATTTATTTCTTAGAAATGATAAAATCTGTCGAACTAATCGGAAATATTTTTTGCTGTTTTTCAATAAGCTATATGGTGATTCATTAATTAACTCAGCAAGGATTTTATCCTAATAACTTTTCAAAAACTGCCTTTACATTCTCAAAATTCACATCATTTTACACAAAATATGTAAAGACTTAAAAACAGACTGAATAATGATCATTTGCTTTATCACCGGGCATGCTTGAAGTAATTTTTAAATAAAATTATTTTTTTTTTATTTCAGGAAATCCAACGTCGCTCCGAAAAGCGCGACAGAAACTCAGATTATCTGATTAAGCTTTTATATATATTTTTTTAAATATTTTCATAAGCTCTAACAAATGTTGGCTTGTCTAAATTTAAAATGCATGTACTTTCTAAATTTCTAATTGTTTTTTTGTTTTTTTACATGACTAACAAGACATACTAAGTCGTATGCTTTCAATGTATTTTCTCATGTATTTCGGATAATTTATCCGATAAATTACATTCATTTCAATAAAAGTTCAGAATTCGATATTTCATCGTTATGAAATGACTTTCCCTAATTTCTGTCATATTTGTAAATTTTTAAGTAGCCCTATAATCTGATTAAAAATTAACTAAAAGCTATTGGCATATTGATAGAATTCTTTAATTACCAAGTCCAATATAAGAGTCGATTAGTGTAATACATCCCCTTATTAATATTTTTAAATGAAAAGTAAAACGAAAAATTTCAATAAAACTGCCAAAAATTTATTTGATATAAAGGGATTGTAAAAAAAAAATGAAAAAAAAATTGTGTAATAAAAAACCCGACTGACTGTATTACCTTTGTAAAATGGTTTAAATTGAATAAATTGCAAAGTTTGGAATGTTGAAAAAAATATTTGAGTACATGTGCGTTTTAATATAAAAGCAATACAGAAGAGAACATTTATCCACTTATTTCAATATGATAGACACTAGACAGTATTCCTAAAGTTCTGTCGAATTGTTTTCATGACTATAAGTACTCTGTGATGCACTAAAGTGTTTACATTATCTTTCTGAGCACGTTCTGCGGTTCCTCCGTAGTCGGTGTTTACCTAGAATCTTTCCATAATCGAGATCCACTGGCACGTTTCTATAATCTAGTTTCTCCTCAGATATCAGCAGGACATTCCGCGATGATTATTGTGCGCAGCACCTTCGTCAAAAGTCATTCCGTTTCGTGCAAAATAAAATATCATTTAATTGTTATCTAAATTTTGTGTGCAAAAATATCCAGAGTATTGGAATTTTAAAAGTGTGTGTGCTAAAAATCTAGAAGCATCTTTAATAAAGTGGATAATTGAAACATCTTTAATAAAGTAGAAACCTGGATTGTTGAGCTTTTAGATGAACAAATATAATTCATATTCAACTTTCAAGTAACATGATAAAATTTTCTAGTGATTGAAATAGTACACATTCATTAAAATACATACTACTCAGTAAATATCCATTGGTTGTAATGTAATCAAGATAGTAGAAATTCATTAAAATACACGCCACACAGTAAATATCCATCGTTGTAATGTAATCAAGATAGTAAAAAGTCATTAAAATACATGCCACTCAGTAAATATCCATCGGTTGTAATATAATCAAGATCTTTTAAGTGACCATGTAAACGAACCGTAAATGCTTCAATGCCGCCTTACGATAGAGAGCTTAACTGGGTCGAATGCAATAACAACTACCCTATTAAAATGCCTGCGCGTATCTATCAATGTAACCTCAAAAACTGGGAAACCACAGGGCGCAGGGCTACGAAATTTGGCACACGGGTTGCTTGTGAGCTCATGAACGATTAGGGCCAAAAATTAAAAAAAATTAAATCGATTTTTTTATGTTTTTGACGAAATTTTCCCTTTTTTATATTCAACACGTAATCGCGCGAGTTCTAACCCGTTTTAAATGTTTACTGCAATGTTAGATATAAGATCAGTGCGCCTAAATATGATAACCCCTAAATGCGATAATGTTCTTTTACTTAAAATCTTAATGCAAGAATTATAAATAAATACTGCATAATGAGGCATTCGATCTTAATGAACAGAACCCAAAATATTTTTCTGCATTTAAAACTTTTTTTAAAAGAAATCTGCAATCAAATAGACATCTTTCATTTTATCGCGCTCTGGTGTTTCGCAAATGTGACAAAAATTCCCGAAATTGGCTCACGGATTTTCTTTTTTAACTTTAAAGTTCAAATAACCTTATGAACTTCAAGAACCACGTTGCCGGCTTTGGTTACACGGCTAGTTAAACTTAACCTTCCGTCTACCAGACGGGTCCATTGGACCCGACAGCAATATTTAATGTAAATTTTTCTCATGAAAAATAGCATTCAAAGTTTCGCGATTACATGACTTTTCCTGCAATTGTCCCCTCTATGTATATGCAATTGCGATTAAAATTTTGTTCGAAATTTTTTACCTATTTTTAATTTATTTCATTGTTTAACACGCGGGTCCATTGGACCCAACATTAAAACAAACGTAATATACTGTTGCTTTCTTTTTCTAGGGTTGCCATAAATCATGAGGAGGAACAGGGTTACCATAATTGGCTGTTTATCGCCCATTTGGCGATGGATTTTTAGCGCCAATCTCGCCAAATTTGGCGACTTTATAATGAAGTTTTGAGAACATTCTAGACTGATCTAGTAAACTTCGTGCTCTATATATAAAAGGTTACTTCTGGTTCAGAGAGTCATTTATCAACAGACACAGTTAGTGAGCGAATGGTGTCTATTGATGTTTTTGAGTCTTTTCATTGAAAATAGGACTTGATATTTGAAGACAAGTAATAAGTGTAGTTTGTACGTGCTTTGTTATTTTACAAATATTCATCATTTTCTTATTTCCTAACTTATTTTTTGTTAAAAACTGAATTGAAGATGAACAGAAAAAAAGTATTGACTCAAGAGGAAATTCAAAAAATTATGAAAAATCCGGACGATATAGAATTCGACACCGATGATGAAAATCTGTCGTCTGATGAAGGTGAAGTAGATTATGTTGAAATACATAATGAAATTTCTGATTCCTACTCAGAATCTGATAATGATTCCAATGAAGTAAATGTAGCAACCACAAGTACTTCAAATTCTACTTTTGTTTCCAAAAATAATTCACAGATCTGGTATAAGAATGAAGTTGCCAGACCACAAGGAAGACGTACTGAAATCAATATTTTACGTGAAAAACCTGGACCTTCAAGATTTGCAAATCGTGAAGTGGATTCCATATCATCCTCATTTCTTATCTATTTCCGAAAAAGACTTTTGGAAATTATAGTAAAATGGACAAACGCGGAAGGCAATAGAGTATTCGATAAAGAGTGGAAACCTATAGATATTATAGAACTTAAAAAATTCATCGGACTTTTATTACTTATTGGAGTATATAAATCGAAAAATGAAACAGTAAGCGAACTTTGGAGCATAAAAAATGGAAGACAAATATTTCGGGACATTATGAGTCGCAATAGATTCACAAGTATATTACGTGTCATAAGATTTGATGATGCTGCTGAGAGGCGTAAAAGAAGATCAACTGATAAATTAGAGCCAATAAGAGAATGCTTTGAATTGTGGAATAGCTATTTACAAGACCCTTATATTCCTAATTGGTCTATGACTGTCGATGAGCAATTAGTTTCTTTTCGTGGAAAATATCCTTTCCGTCAGTATATGCCATCTAAACCTGGAAAGTATGGATTGAAGTTCTGGGTTATTTGTGACAGCGTAACATCGTATGCTTGGAAACTGGAACTATATACAGGCAAAAATGAAGTAAGAGAATCTCATCAGGGAGAAAATGTAGTTAAAATATTGACGAAGGAAATTGAAAATTCTGGTCGTAATATTACATGTGATAACTTTTTTACGTCATATGCATTAGCAACACATCTTACTTCAAAAAAATTATCTCTTATTGGAACAATTCGAAAAAATAAACCTGAATTACCCGCTGTGTTCACAAATCCAAAACATCGTTCTGTATATTCTACTTTATTTGGGTTTCAAGAGAAGGCGACCATCATCTCTTACTGTCCCAGAAAAGGTAGAATTGTTACTTTGCTAAGCACAATGCATAACACTTATGATATTGACAACAGCTTAGAAAAAAAGCCACAAATAATCCTAGATTATAATAAAACCAAAGGTGGAGTAGATACGATGGACAAAATGGTAAGAGCATATAGTGTGAAACGCATGACACGTCGGTGGCCTTTGATTGTATTTTATAATATGATCGATATAAGTGCGATGAATGCATACATAATATGGTTGTCACTGAATGCTGAATGTGATCCGAAAATGAAAAAAAGGCGGAATTTCATTATTCAACTTGCAGAAGAATTAGTAGGTGAAGGAGGTATCGCCGTCTCAACATCTACTTCAGAACAACTTTACGCAAATAGTTTTGAACCGCCACGAAAAAAATCAAGATGTCATATTTGTCCCTCTAAAAAAGATCGAAAAACACGAACATTATGCAAGAAGTGTACGAAAAATGTTTGCGGAGAACATTCCGTCATTATTTGTACTTCATGTACAGAATAATTTTATTATGATGAAAAACGTTTTGTAGTCATTATAATATACTATATATATTACTTTCTTACTGTATGTGTTACTTTCTTACTCTATTACTATATATATCACTTTTATATATTGTATAAGGTGCATTAATAACAAATATATTCATTGTAGATAAATGGGTGTTTTGTATATTTTGAAATCCTATATATTTTACATATGGGTCCAATGGACCCGAATGGTAGTTCTTGCATATACTTTTTTTTGGTAGTCTGAAGGTTAAGAAAAAACGACCAGTTTTCGGATTACAATTTAAAATGGTGTACGCATTTTGGAGACTTTGTTTTCTGCAGGTACTTAATAGCGACTTAAACAGATTGCTATAAATACGTAGACACATTTAGGAGATTAACGAGGTAAGTTTATATGGTATTTTTCATATATTGTATTAAAATGATGTTTAAAGCAAATATTATGTATAACCCGTTCAGGACCGGCATCTTTTACACGAATTTTATTCGTTTTGGTACCATTTTTTTTTTTTTTTATTTGACTTAAATTTATAAATCACGAAAATGTCGTAATTAAATAAAATCAATTTTACCTTTATTTTTTACTGGTATCAAACTCAAGCGTTTTAAGCACTTTTCGAGGGTGCATATATGCACCCATGGTCCCGAACGGGTTAATAAGCTGTGTTGAGTCAGCATAATCCTCCATTATTATTTTTTTATTTTAACCAGGCACTTAAATATATATTTTAAGATAATCGAAATAGAAAAATGCGTTTATTTTAAAGTTATAATTTTAAAAAAGGTATAAGAAACGTGGTGTATGTTCCATTAACATAATATAGACACATAATTTTGGAATTTGCAATTTTATATGATGGAAATTCTGGAAAAATCTTGTGTAAATTGGAAACTCTTAAATAATGTTTATTTTAATGCGGTTAATTTTACCAACATTATACGATTCGGTAGCTTAAATGCTGTATCTGATTAAAACATGATGCAATTGAGTTATGCCCTGGTTTAGGAGTCCATAATTTTTGTCAGCACTTTTTTAAAAATCTGATATCTTAATTCTGTTTTCACTTTTTATTCATTACAGTCGACATTTTCAACTTTTAAATTAGAAAACGATAAAAAAATAAATAAAACTAATTATGTAAATGAGTATTTGTTTCCATATACGTATTTTTAAATACATAAAATATTCAATTTTTATAAAGTGCAAGAAAAATGAAGAGGAATGTGTGTGTGTGTGTGGGGGGGGGGGGGGGGTTGCAACAGAATGCCAGGCACATTGTTTCTCTTTGGCTTAATCAGACTTATTAGAAATATTGTACGATTTTATCTATTTATAAGGCTTATATATTTATCATGTGACATTTTAGAATAAATAAAATTATATGTAATAAATATTCTGGTTAACAATATTATACATATCTTGGAAATATCCTTTTAACCCGTAAACTCCACACTAATGCGAATTCGCACCGACCGAAATGTCAGTGCTATTTAAAACGAGCTTTAATTAATTCGTATTTTTCATTAACAAAATAAGACTTTTGATAAAAACCAATATCTCATTCCGTTTCTTATTAAATTTCGTATATGAATCATGTTCTTATAGTTCATTATCACTAGATTGTGAGCAAAATTATGCGGAGTTGAAGTTACGGAAACCCAAATTGTACTAGTGTAGAAATTATAGGTTAATATTCACGTGCGAATTCCGCGAATTTTAAACGAAGTTTTTCGCGATAATCATTTAATTGTAGTTATAGCCATAGCTCTGTGGGAAAGAGGGATGTGAATTATTTATATTGGGAACAAAGCATTACATGCAACATTCAAATAACAACACGTAGCTTTTGCATATTAGCAGTGTAAAACTGGCAAACAGAATGGTGCTGCGCCGCCCGCGATAAACAATTCAAACTTGATGGATCTGCTGCAAAGTATGAATATTGAAATGTGCTATGTTTAATTATAATTTATTTAAGATTATGCATCTAAGTTAATGTTTTTTGATTTAAATTAGTATTAAATAAAATTTATTTAGTAGTTTAATAATAAGTTATTTATCTTTCAATTTTATGTATTTCAACTCTTTATGAACTCTTAACTGCTGTTAGCGATCTCGCAGACCGCTTCATTTTTCAATTTTCACAGTTAAACTTGTAATTTCCAGTTAAGCTATGAATACTGGTGAAATTTTCTTTCATTCTGAGTTCTAGAACTATTGCTAGACATTCCGAATATTTGAAGTTTAATTATAATAATCCTGCACTAGTTTAGTACAGAAACAGTACTTGTGAGTTAATAGAGCCTTTCATTCATATTTTAATGGAGGATATTCCAAATATGGGTTCGAGGCTGAAAAAAGGTCACGTGATACCAATAATTTACCCAAGGAACTTATAACTGATAAAAAGGGACGATACTACTGCTTTGCCCCATGAACTCTTTCATTGGCTAACGGGGATTTACATTACACGTCTACGGAGCCTTCGCTTCTTTATGCTAGAAGTTTTTACCTTGACTATGTGATCAAAACATAGATGGAATATCCTCCATTAAACGGTCTCGGAGAACACACGCAGTAGTTATGCGACAATTCCTGTCACAGCAGTTAATGGTTAAGTAATTCCAAAAATTAATTGCAATTAACCCTCAACTGCTGTTATTGCTGCTTTTTTTAATTTTCACAGTTTAACTTGTAATTTCCAGTTTAACTCTTAATACAGTAAAATTTTGCTTCATTTGGAGTCCGAGTACCATTGTTTGAAATGTTTGAAAAAGCAAGATTTTATTAGAAATATTACTCTACAAACAGTTTAGTGCAAAAACAGTATTTTATGATTAATTGTGACTTTTATTCATCTTTCAATCGAACGGTTTTGCAAACCTTTCTGTATTGTTATGTGGCAATTTTCTGCAACAGTAGTTAAGGGTTAAATGAATTTTTTCAGATGAATTCTCATGTGTAAAATGCATAATTACATTTAGGACTATGGACATCTCATTCAGGTTTTAACTGCCGTAAATGCGACAAAAATTACCTAAATGCGACCGACAATCGTATATTGTGGTGACTACGGATAATTATTAAATTTATACAAAACAAGTTAGTTTTTAACTATAGCTACAGTATTCAGTAATTTGCTGCTTAATAAAATGTATATTTATATATTAAAATGCCAAATACAGTAAAACCTTCCTAAAGAGACCACGTTCTCTTAATGGAGGTCATGTTTAAATCTAGATTTTAACTGTTGAAAAAAGGTAACAACTAATGTTACTAAAATTTATTTTTCACATTAGCAAAGCTCCCAAATGGTCCGCCAACTGAATACCAATAAATTATAACAGAAAATTTTAGGGTAGGTTTGAGCTAGAATTAACTTTCAAATGTGATTTCGGGGCGGTTTGTGAGAAAAATCTAAAAAGAAAATTTTCCTAAAAAAATATTGGTATTCAGTTGGCGGACCATTTGGGATCCCTGCATTAGGGAAAAATATGCAAATTTAAGTATAAGAACAAATGTTAATTAGGTAATTTAACTACTGCAGAGTTTAAAAAATGAATACATTTGCTTTGATTTTACCGTTTTATCTTTTATAACTTTTATTACCAAGTCCTTTCAAAGTTCAGTAAATAAATGTTTTTTTTTCTTTCTTTTTGGACGGGAACAAATAATGACGATTTCATTAATTTATCTATTTCTTTGAGAGTTTGCTGACAGAATAGAGCAGCGGAGTTTATTGACCGTCATTCTTAATTTGTCATCAGAGTTAAATTCATTGCCTAAAAAGGCACAAAGGTGTTTAAACACTTAAATGTTACTGGAATAAAAGAAAAATTCTAAACTTAGTTTAGAAGTTTGATGAATAATGCGCTCTCCGGAATTATTTTTCTAATAAAACCTTCTTCAAGCGACCAGGAAAAAACAGAATTTGTTTTATTTTCTTCAAAGAA
Source organism: Maratus speciosus (assembly GCA_963932465.1). Classification (NCBI taxonomy): domain Eukaryota; kingdom Metazoa; phylum Arthropoda; class Arachnida; order Araneae; family Salticidae; genus Maratus; species Maratus speciosus. The sequence goes on from OZ010790.1 coordinate 43,309,657, forward strand.
ATGGGCTGCACATGGAGGGAGTTCTACTGGGATGGTCTCTGAATGGGGGTAAAATTAGTATTGAGCCTATGGGAATAAACTTCGTTCCATGAAAAAATGGTCGTTCAGGGAGGTGATCGCTTAATGGAGGTGGTCACACGGAGAGGTTTCACTGTATACCCTAAATGCGACAAAACTATGGATAATCGCGTCTCATTTAGGCATAATGACCTTACATATTACGTAAGCCACGCTGAGCTCACATGGAAATATAAGTACAGATATTATTACGTACGCCACGCTGAAATATAGGAGTAAATTACTTTAAACTGGTATAAATCAAAAACTAATTAATATTTTTACATGAAACTCATAAGGTTTGAACTACTCATAAAAACAGTTCAAATGCCGTAAAGCGCGTAAAAATCCGATAATTACACATTGCTGTAGCCCTGTCAACAGATTTGGTCGGAACAAGAATTTAAAAAGTGCAAAAAACAGCACTTTTAAAATCGCATTTACTGAAACCCTATTCGCCGGATTCCACTTTACTTTCGTTTCCTGAGTCACGTGGCACGCCCCATTCCATAGGAACAAGAATTTTGTTTCTATCATAAATAGTTCTCGAGCTAGAGATGTGTCAAAATCCCGTTTTGGTCAGTCCGGAAAATATAAACTAGACAGAGTACTAAAAAAATTTTACAAAATCGTTTGGCATTAATTGGCGGAAATTCCTTTCATTTACGGTTCATTGCACTGTTGTTTCTTTTGCTTGGCGAGAAACTCTGTCGAGTTTCTATGATCACATCTATTACGTATAATACATCGCTCGATTCATCAATATTTTCACATTTTGAGTCTGTTTCTAACATGCTTAAAAAAAAAAGAAAGAAAGAAAAACAACAGGGAATAGAAATTGCACATTACCGAAAAAAGATTATTCAAATTTTATTCGGAAATAATAGAAATAATATTTTCATCATAATAATCTTCATTTCATGATTTGATATTCCAATGAACCACGTTTACATATTTATTTCTTTAAAGAAAAGAACATTCGTTAAAAATGTTTTCCACTTTAATATATCATATCAGAATAAATAATTTTGACTATTTTAATATTTAATTTTTATATTTTTATTACATTTATGATATCTTACAAGGATTTTATTGACTTTTTTTCCAGTGCACTGTAGCACGTTTTTATCTTGGCCTTTGTCTTAACCGAGATGTGATAGCACAATTAAAAAAAAAATTATCTGCAATCTAAATTCTCTTTGCAAACACAAACGCAATTTTTGTTGAGTGACAACTAAAGATAATATCGTTATCAAATTTCTTCCAAGATAAATATTGAATTCTACATTTTGAATGCCATTTGAACCGTGATATCAATTTGGAAAATAAAGTATGCTTTCATTTTTAAATTGACTGAAAATACGTAAATAATTTTAGAAACTAAAGAATTAAACTATAGGGAAAAATGCAATTACTGTTTCTCGGGAACCTCTCGCATGAATGACTATTTGTTTACAGTTCTTATTAAGAAAGTCCGGAACGCATTAAAAAACCATTTTTATTGAGTTAGAATTTTCAATTTTTTTATACTAGTTACCCGTATAATTTATAAACGTAATCACATCATAAAACTTCTCATAAAGTTTAAATCCTTTTTTAAATTTAAATGTTTTAAAAAAGTGGAGTAATTTAAAATCGTTATAACTCGAAATATTATTTGTCGAATTTAATTTTTTTCTCATTTAATTATACAGAATAATATAAATTTGATTTTTGATTTAGCATTTTTTAAAGAATTTATTTAAAAAATTTAAAATATTTAAAGTAAATTTTTTTTTAAATATGTAACTTTTTTTAAAAAATCCATATGTTCAAAAGTAAATATTTTTCAAATTTGCTGAATCAAAATAAAGTAAGATACTTCAAAAAGACGTGTTTAATGCTTGAAACATTTCTCTTTTACGGTTCTTGACTTATAATACTTTAAAGATGAGAAAATATTGAAAAATTCTATCATGCAGAAAAACGCATTTAAAGTTTTAAACAAAGACTGTCAGCTAATAGAATGTTTAAATTCCTTTAAAATATTTCATTTTTCGTATGAACTGAAGTACTACAATTTTATTGTACATGTCGAATTGTTTTCATAATGTTAGCTCAGACAACTACGGATTTCCTTTTCCTAGGTATTTCTAAAGATTTCTTTTAGAAAATGTTTCAAAATTTTGTAAAAAAAAACTCGTAAAAATAAATAAATACTACGTTAAAAATATCAGAGCAAATATTCGGAAGCAAATCAAAACATAAACAATCTATTTCATCGATTCATTTCTTATCATTGTAGAACAAGTATATATATACATAAAGTACAAGAATTAAATATAAATTCCTTTAAAATTTAAATAATAATATACATTTATTGCGGTAAAAACATACCACAAAAAAGCTTGTTTACATTTCAAAGGAATTTGTTTCCATGACAACCAATGCATGAAAGAATGATTTTGAAAACCAATCAACACATAACTACTCGGATGTGCCAATCCCAAAACTTTCTCCTATCTCATATATGTTAATAATTCAAAATTCGCTATCGCAGTGCCAAAATTAAATGACAATCTATGTCCAGCAAGAGGATTGTAAAGACATATAGGTTCATTGAATTGGGTGTATTTAACAAGGAGATATACATGTAAGTATCGCATTGTCTCAAACGGACTACTGAATTTGAAACCAACCCCCCAAAATTCCCAACCCAAAGAGTATAAAACCAACACCTGTTGCTCAATATACACCCAAGTCTAATAAGAATCTATTTACATGAAAATCTAACATAATATTAAGTTTGACTACGTTGCGTGCATTAGTTTTTGAGATATAGCTTTTGCGAAAATAGTGAAAAATCAGCTTAGCAACGTCACTTGCTGTGCGATTTACATCAAAACCTAATCAGTAACAGCTTACGTTAACGCCTAACTGAATCTGAAGTTCGATGAAAATAAGTGCATTAGATCTTGAGATAGAACTATTGATGAAATTGTACAAAAAGCGGCTTAGCAGCGCCACCTGTGGGGTGATACAACCAAAAACTAAGCAGCTCCAGTTTATATCAAGGTCTAACTGAATCTAAAGTTTTATTGAATTCCGTGCATTACTTCTTGAGATACAGGTGAATTAGGGGGAATTATTATTGGTGAATTCGGGAAAAATAGAGCATAGACTCACCACATGTTGGACGAGATACACTAAAACCTAGTAAGCAAAAACTTAAGTCCACTTGTAAACTGAATATGAAGTTTGTTGAAATTCCGTGTGTTAGTTCTTGAGATAGAGTTCTTGGGAAAATCGAGAAAATACAGTATAGCAGCGCCACCTGTTGGGTGATATGACCCAAAACCAAATCGGCACCAGTTTTTATCAAGGTATAATTTCATCAAAGGATTTTTGAATTCCCTTGCTTTAGTTCTTGAGATAGTGCGCCCAAAAAAGTTTTGTCACATATACAGACAGACTCACAACCAGACTCATAGAGTGACAGACAGACATTTTCTAAAAAAAACATCAAATAGTGTTCAGGACCGTTTAAAACGTATAAATCATTGAAAACCGGAAATCTAAATTACCACAAATCCATCATTTTCATCGTGTAAAGATAGAAGAAAGTAAAAATTAATATAGCCGGTTTTAATTAAGATAGAAACAGGATTTAAACGTTATTTTAAGCAGAGAAACAGATTTCCTGCCCGGTGTACAAATCATAGGTAGAGACAGTTTTTAATTAAAATATTCAATACTTTTTTTTATAGACATAATAAACAAATTTTAATAGGCATATTTGTTAACAGACATATTTTGTTGGGTTGCCCATTAATAACGCTAAAAAGATTTTTCTATGAAAAATATTAATTATATAGGGTGGACATAAAAACGTCCCGATATATGAATCTCTACCATCCTAACCGGTCAACAGATCGAAAGGAACTTTCAGATATTTTCTTTTTCAAGGAATATGCTCCACACCGTAAAAAAAAATCTGTAGTTCTACAGATGTAAAGTTACATGCTTACTAAACTTTCACCTGTAACTGCACGAAAAAAGCTGCAAATCTACAAAACTAGTTTTTGTAAAGCTACAAAAATATGTAACTTTACAAATGAATCTGCTAAAATTTCAGTAATCTTACTAAACTTTTATTTGTAACCCTGGCTGAAGTTACATGAAAAGTTCTCGGAATCCCAGTTTCCAAAAAAATTCTTAGTAACCTTACAGATTTTTTGATTTTCGGCGCAAAAGTGTGTCTGTTACATGAAATTTTGTTGTTGCCGTTACATGAAAAGTTCTAGGAATCCAAGTTTCCTAGAAAAACTTTAGTAACTTCACAGATTTTTAGGTAGCTTTCTTTACAAAAAGCTACCTATTGCAGCCGTTCGGAGGAAAGCGATTTCAAAAAATTTTGGTATATTTTCATCGATCATGACCCCCAGACCCCGAAACCACCCTCCGTTCAAAATTGATATATATATATATATATATATATATATCAATATATATATATATATATATATATATATATATATATATATCTGACCTATGTCACACTGTAATTCTCGTATTTATGAACCGATTTGGATGTAATTCGGTGTGTACATAGTACATACCAATGTCTCGACCGAGTGCGTTGGCCAGCTTCATCCGCCATTTTGTTTCAAAATGGCGGCCATTTAAAAATTTAAAAAAAAATTAAAATTTGAAATGTGGTACCAAAAAATTGAAAATGGAAAAATATTTTTTTCTTATGTATTTGACCTTTATACAAAGACTCCGTAGCAGTTTTTGTTTCGTCTATATCTTAAAAAATGGCTGAGTTATAGCATTTTGAATTTCTGACGAAGCTGACATTTTGAAACGTCCTGAATTTTGTCACGCGATAAAAGGCGTATTTATGAACCGATTTGGATGTAACTTCGTTTATACATAGTACAGACCAATGTCTCGACCGAGTTCGTTGGCCAGCTTCATCCGCCATTTTGTTTAAAAATGGCGGCCATTTAAATTTTTAAGAAAAATTTAAATTTGAAATGTGGTACCAAAAAATTGAAAATTGAAAAAATATTCTTTTCTTATGTGTTTGACCTCGATAAAAAGATTCGGGAGCAGTTTTTGTTTCGTCTATACCTTAAAAAATGGCTGAGTTATAGCATTTTGAATTTCTGGTGTGGCTGGCATTTTGAAACGCCCTGATTTTTGCCACGTGATAACAGACGTATTTATGAACCGATTTGGATGTACCTTGGTGTGTACATAGTACATACAAATAACTCAACCGAGTTCGTTGGCCAGCTTCATCCGCCATCTTGTTTCAAAATGGCGGCCATTTAAATAAATTTTTAAAAAATTAAATTTAAAATGAGATAGCAAAAAATTGGAAAATGAAAAAGAGTTTTTTCGTACGTGTTTGACCTTAATACAAAGATTCCGGAACAGGTTTTGTTTCGTCTATATCTAAAAAAATGGCTGAGTTATAACATTTTGAATTTCTATTGTGGCTGATATTTTAAAACGACCTGATTTTTGTCACGCGATAACAGGCGTATTTATGAACCGATTTGAATGTAACTTGGTCTGTACATAGTACATACCAATGTCTCGACCGAGTTCGTTGGCCAGCTTCATTCGCCATCTTTTTTCAAAAGGTTTGCCATTTAAAAAAATGTAATTTAAAATTTAAAATGAGGTATTAAAAAATTGGAAAATGAAAAAGAATTTTTTTATGTGTTTGGCCTTGATACAAAGATTCTGGAGCAGTTTTTGTTTCTGAATATTTGTTCTTTTGTTTATATCTTAAAAAGTGGTTGAATTATAGCACTTTGAATTTCTATCATGGATAACACTTTGAAACGATCTTGTATTTGTCTCGCGATACCACACGTATTCACCTATTTCGATGTAAAAAGGCATGTGGATAGTATACATCAATATCTCGACCAAGTTCGCTGGTCAGCTTCATCAGCCATCTTGTTTCAAAATGGCGGTCATTAAATTAAAAAAAATTATATTTAAAGTGAGGTGCAAAAAAATTAGAAATTGAAAAAGGTTTCTTTCATAGGTATTTGACCTTGATATAAGGATTCAGGAGCATTTTTTGTTTGTCTTTATCTTAAAAAATGGCTCAGATATAGCAGTTTCAATTTCTAACGTGGGTGACATTTTTAAAAATCTGATTTTTTGCCTGCGACAGCACTCGTATATATCAACCGATTCCGATGTGAGTGAGCATGTGCACAGCAATTACTAAGGTCTCGACCAAGTTCCCTGGTTAGCCTCATCCACCATGTTGTCTTAAAATGGCAGGCACTTTAAGAAATCGCCGAATTATGCAGCCAAATATAAGTTACTTTAAATAAAAGCAGCTTGGATAAAGCTTCGCGAAATTCTCATTCATAATGATGTAGTATTGATAAAAATTAGTATTGAATCTCCTACATTCGGTTTCCACTTAATTGAGCTTCGTGTGTTTGAATAATATAAGTTGGCTTTTTTTAAATAAGGAATATGAAAGCTACCTCTTCCTCCCGGCACTGGCCGGAAGGACTTTTTTTTACAGTGCATGAGTTCTCTTGATTACGGTTATAGTGAAAAAATTCGAAATTTTCGAATTGCAATTCTCACTTTTTGTGCAAAAGTAAATCAGAGCACTGAAAAACCATAAAAGGCGTGGGATCGATACATGTATGACAAAAACTATCGGCGCAAAACCTTATCAAAAAAGCATTGTAAAAGACAAATGAGAACACAAGAGAGAAAAGGATAAAAAACTTTATTCGAATTAGCAATTTTCAGCCTACCCACCTTCGCAGAAGATAATGCATTGCATGCTGGAGATTATTGAGAACAATGACGAACGCAACATTGCAGGAGGAATCTGTATAACTTCACGTTTTATGGCCTCTTTCAATTCTGACAAATCTCTTGGATTTGATGCAACTCTAAAACCAGACCCCAGAACCAGAAATCCATCTGAGTGAGGTCGGAATATTGCGGCGGCCACGAAACTGCAAAGTTATACGAGATGACTCTATCATCAAAGTGGTGTTGCAGCACTTGTCGAACACATGTGATGACGTGTGGAGGAGCACTATCTTGCGTAAATGCAATGTCATTAACGACATTTAACTGCTGCAATACTGGAATTACGTAATTATGAAACATCTTTTATTACAGAGTATTTGTGGTGGAGCACGTTTTCATACTTGTGGACGTGACATGTTCGATAAAGTACGGACCAAGAACGAATGTGCTTGCAATGCCGCACCACGCAGTCACTTTAGTGTACGAAAAGGCGTTAGTGCCATATAGTGAGGATTTGCATCAGCCCAGTGAACGCAATCTCTTTGAGTTTACGTTCCCATTTAAGGATAAATGTGCCTCATCTGTCCATAATATCCGAAGCAGCCAACTGCTATCATCATTATATCTGATTAGGAAATAATAAGCAAAATCGTTGTTGTCGGAGAGTTCGAACACCTCATGGTAAAAACAGACTTCCAACACTGCATATTTAATGGCACATGGTGCTCTGTGATTGGTTCTACTTTCTATTCCTGTAAATTATTAAATGTGTGTAAATGCACCTCCTATATGTGTTTTTATTGATCCTTTACAATGCTCTTCTTTACAAATGTTTTACGCAGGCAATTTTAGTTATACGTGTTCCAACAACATTTAAGGTTTTTAATGCACTGATGAATCTGCGGAGAAAAATTGGGGGTTGCAATTCGAAAATTTTGATTTTTTTCACTTTAACCGTAACCCTGAAAACTCTCAAATAACAATATTTGAAATTTCCTTTCGATGGGTTGAGCGGTTAGGCCGCTAGGTGTTCAATTATCAAGAAAGTTATTTATGACCGTATGTACGTGAGCCACCCTGTATATTCAAATACTGTTTTGAAATTTATTAAAAGGGTTTTACTTATTAGTTGCATACCAGCTGTGAATAGCCAAAGAAATCGTCCACACTGTAAAAAAAAAAATCTGTAGTTCTACAGATGTAAAGTTACATGCTTACTAAACTTTCATCTGTAACTGTACAAAAAAATCTACAAATCTACAAAACTAGTTTTTGTAAAGCTACAGAAATCTGTAACTGTACAAATGAATCTGCTAAAATTACAGTAATCTTACTAAAATTTTATCTGTAACCTGGGTTGCAGTTACATGAAAAGTTCTAGGCATCCCAGTTTCCTAAAATATTTCTAGTAACCTTACAGATTTTTTGATTTTCGGCGCAAAAGTGCGTCTGTTACAGGAATTTTTGTTGTTGCCGTTACATAAAAAGTTTTAGGAATCCCAGTTTCCTTGAAAAACTTTAGTAACTTTACAGATTTTTTTTTTTTTTTACAGTGCATGATTTCAATAATTCAATCCATTTGATTCTGATCATTTCACAGTTAGTTTAATCATTATATTTGTTAAACTTGTGTTTTACTTTTTCGTGGTGAAATTTTAATTCCCTTATTAAATATGAACCGGAAAAAAATACTGAACTATTCATTTTGTTTTAAGTGCAAATGGTGTATTTTTTAATCGGACTGCACGGATAGACATATACTTTTAAAAAGTTGTACTAACACAAATTTCAGTAATTTAATGTACTGTTTTCTAACAAATTTTATTTAAACGTGCGATTGCTTGTATTTTTTTTCTTTTAAAAGTTGTACGATTTTTAAAAGTTACAAAAAGTAAAGTAAAAGATAAATTTACTGGCGAAGTCGTTACCACTGTTAATATTACATCCGCATTACCCACGGAAATTACTTTGCTTCATTATATATATATATGTGTGTGTTAAGATTGCAACTTGGAGTCGTGACTGGTGTAACTGCCACTTAAAAGGAATACCTTTCATACGTACAATAATCTACACTATTAAAAATTTTTGTAAAAACACAAAAAATCCGAGACTCTCTGTAAATGTACACTTTTTCTCGGTTAAATTCATTTAATTGACTTTTTCGTTTATCATTGTCCAGACAATTTTTTTTTCTTATATGAAATGGATTTCCATGTCTTTATTTAAAGATATTTTTATTTTTGTTATAAATTCCTGCAATTCAAAATAAACACTTTTAAAATTCTTTTAAAATTTTATTAGAAATATTAAAGAAGAAAATGTTATTTAAAATTTGTTTTATTAAAAAGTAGAATATTTTATAAAGGAAAAAAATTGTCTGTGCAGAGTTAGCGGGATTTTTTTATCTACAATCTTTTTGCAGTAGTTTCATTTACCATGTGTATGAAGATTTATAATATTAAAGGTAAATTAAAAGTAAAAATATTTCCCTGCTGAATCATAAAAGGCGTCCTTTGCATGAAGCATTAACAACTCCTATAGCACAGTCAGTAAGGTGTTCCTCTGTAACCTGGAGGACTCGGGATCTAATCCCTGGCCGGCTAGAAATAAATGTTGTAATAATTAAGTAATGCAGCAGTTCAAATTCACTCAAAAAATTCTAATTCTCCATGGTACAAATATTCACTACACTGTAAAAAAAAAGAATCTGTAAAGTTACCAAAGTTTTTCTAGGAAACTGGGATTCCAAGAACGTTTTATGTAACGGCAACAACAAAAATTCACGTAACAGATACACTTTTGCCCCGTAAATAAAAAAAATCTGTAAGGTTACTAAGAATTTTTTAGGAAACTGGGGTGCTTATAACTTTTCATGTAATTACAACCAGTGTTACAGATTTTTGTAGCTTTACAAAAACTAGTTTTGTAGATTTACAGCTTTATTTGTACAGTTACAGATGAAAGTTTTGTAAGCATGTAACTTTACATCTGTAGAACTACAGATTTTGTTTTACAGTGTAATTTCGAAAAATAAATTAATGTACTGTCATTAAAAATATATAATCTAAATAAATTTAAAGACTCTTGTGTACTTTCACAGAGTAATTTACAGAGCAATAAAATAATTTAGCTATTTAAAATAATCCCTCTAATTTTACATAAGATAACGGATTGCCAGTACATTTCCTATAATTAGACAGAAACAATTTTATCAGTTTATTGGACTTAAGAAACATCTTAAAAAGGAGACCACAGTGATCAAAATTCGGTGCTCCGGGATCTGTTCCCATTTGTTCCCGAAACCCGGCGGATCTGTTCACAAGGACATCTAGTAGAAGATTAACTGTAAATCTTACAGTTTTCTGCGAGAAGCACACTTGAAGAGAATGCTTTATTGCGTTTTATATCCTTTTATTGGGATTTTTATGTTAGATTATGTTAGAAAGCCTGGACCGCTGAAATAGATATTGCAAATGAAGAATTATTCATTTTCGAACAATTCTCGAACATAAAAAGAAGAATTTTGAAATACACACTACAGTGTTCCTAAGTTTTGTGTCAGACCTTGTGAAGGAATTTGATCAAGATTCCAAGACTTTGTATTTGGCAGAGATAGGTAAGTTGTCTCAACTCTTTAAATGGCCTTATGAAGTTGCTCCAGCTGCAGAAAGGACTGATGCGGCTGCGAACCTGTTCAGTTTTCAAAAATCTTTGCTTCAAATAGAGATATTTGACATGCAAGAAGATATTTCAATACAAATGCATAAAGCTGCATCCTTTGAAGAATTTTTGGGTGAGAAATGTCTCAGAAAAGTAGGAAAATTACAAAAAAAAAAAAAAACTATTAACCTAGCTACTATCTTTGGCTCCACATGTATATGTAAAAGATCTTTCTTCAAAATATTTTTTTTGAAGAACAAATATCGTTAGCGATTAACGGACTTGAAGATACTCTTCGCATTAGCTGTTCACCACGTGAACCAGAATATAAAAAAACTGGCAATGCCGCAAGTGTAATTTTTCGCATTAATTTTTTTTATACCTGCCTTTTCTATTTTATTATGTGTCTGTAAAAATATTTTCTGAACGTGCACGTGTGCATGTAGCGAGTTTCAGAAGGAATACCTGATTTTTCTGTTTCATAATTCGGACACCACTTAAAATTACGTGCCGATCCCTGTGTTAGATACTCGAAAATAAATTTTGGATAATTGGATTGCACTTCAATATATGGTGCGTGTGGCAAAAAATATCTGATAATTGGGCCGTGTGTAGCACGCTACATGAGATTTTAATGGGGACTTGCAGTAGTCGAGAAATTGTGACACTTAAGATCAAACAGAAAAATTATGTAGGAATCTTTAGCTACAGTAAATCATATTAAGTTTGAGTAAGATTTTCAAAATCACACAATTTGAAATTAAGGTATATATCTGAGCGCAGAATCAACTTATTTAATCCTGCTTTGTAGAAATCACATCCTTCCATGCCTATTCAGACAGTTCCTCGGCATCTGTTATCGCATCACTGTTTGAAAAGAACCTTGTTCCACATAAGTGTTCGTTCAATTTCCGAAAATGGAAATAGTTACTGGATGCTGAATCTGGGGTTGTAAAGGGGTGCTTTAGATTCTCACTTGAGTTTGGCGAACAGTATGGGGCCTGAAATTGTCATGTAGGAGAATGCCACCATCATTCAAGATGCCAGGACGTTTGCGTTGGATGCCTTCAAGTAGCCGTGTCAATGTGTATAAAAAAATCCCTTCCGCCGCCATTGATGACGGACGTGTCTTTTGCTGCTCCTGAAAGTAAAGTCCAAAACTAAGTAAATATTCAAATTTTTATACTGATTAACATTGCATTGCCTGTCTGTACTTCTTTTACTGTTCCAGTGTTCTTTTTGGTTAATTATTCATGTTATTTTATGAGTTATTTTAACTTTGAAATTTTTCAAGCCCTTTTACGCTAAGTTCATAGCGTCACTTACTTTACAGGCTAATTAATCATGTTTCCTGTTCTTATTTTTATATTTAAAGTTAGAGGTTAGTTTTCGTGAGTTCGGGCCTTCATTTGATACATTTGTTGTTAATTTATTTTAATTAATTAAGTAATTATTTACCTTTTAGTGGTTTTGGTGGGCGGATCGCGTTTCAATATTTTTTGTCGCCATCTTGTTAGTTGGCTGTGTTGAGTTGTTTATTGCTTCTTTCTTGTAGTTGATTTTTTGTTTGATTGGAGATTTGATTTAATGGAGTTCTAGAGTTATATATTTTTGTGCCTGTTCGTGGTGAGTTCTTTCGGATTATTTGTGTTTTTTTTTTTTTGATTAGAGAGTTTTGTTATATGTGGTTTGTGTTGTCACATTTCATGTGAGCTGTGTATTGAATTATTTTTGAGTTTTGTTTTGTGTAGTCACATGTCAGATGACTAGTTTATTTTAGACGCTTAGTATAGCTCTCTTTTCTTACGCCATTCGTTCTGATTTTCTGTATTTATTTTTGTTTAGATTAGTAGGTGTACTCTCACTCAGTGAGAGAGGCACTCCCTATATATGTTGAAAGCTTATTCTCAGTGTAATCGGCAGTAGGTGAAGTTCCGTAGTTTCGATAGAGGGTCTTTGAGGATTTGGATAGAGGGTCATTGGATTATTTTCTTTTGTTGTTTAGTGTTGCTATGGCTAAATTAGATAAGTTTTTGAAGAAAGAGACGCGGAGGATTATCCGACTGCAATCCAGAAGGTTAATGTCATGATTTATGACACGGTGGAAGCACAAAAGGAAAAATCTGGTGGAGGAAAGGTGACTATAGAAATTATGAAAATGATGAAGAAATGCTTCGACTATATTAATATTAGATTAGTTAGGGCTCATAAAGAGAGAGTTACCAACGAGACAAAAGTGAGAACTATGGTGACTAACAGCACAGCGTATGAGGCTTTGGTGAAACGTGTTTCGGGCGGAACGGCTGAAGAATCGAAACTCATTGAGTTTCCGGCTTTAACCCTTTAACCGTCTGGCCCGGATTTTTCAGTTTCTATGTATCATGATAAAAAGGCTGTAGACAAAAATACTTTAAATAGAATTTTATTCTGAACCATATATAGAAAGAAGTTATATTAAAGCTATTATAGCATTACACTGCGATTAAAAAAAATTAATATCCTGGGATTTACAGGCATTCTTATAAAAATACAGGAAAATCCTCGGACGGTGAAAGGGTTAAAGAAGGTACCAGCCAAAAAGGATCACGGATTTTCTGTGATGATATCTCCTGTAGAAGGTGACGATATAGCCGGAATGAAAAAAGAATTAAAAGGAATTTGGAAGGAAAAATCGATTGAATTGACTCCTTACGACGTAGTATCTACTAAATCGGGCTAGTGGTACGAAATCGGGCGTAGTATCTACGAAATTGGTGATGAGAGTTAAAACGAAGGAAGAAACAGAGAAATTGAGAACATTAATAAAGGGTGAGGAGCGACTCAAAGACAAGGTCAAAATTACAGTTCCGAAGAGACATCGCCAACGCATATTGATTCTGAGCGTGGGCATAGATGTTACCGAGGATGAAGTCAAGACTTCTTTGGTTCGTGTGTTGGAGGGTGGGGGGCTGTCGGCGTCGGCTGATGTTGATGTAGTTCGTCATTATCCAACTCGCAGAGGTTCGGTTAATTGGATTATAGATGTTGATGCGGAGGGTGTGGATCTTTTGATTGCTAGGAGACGTCTTTGTATCGCCTTGGAAAGATACAGAATGGTTGGATTTGTCCCAGTAGTCCGTTGTTTTAAACGCCAGGCGTATGGCCATATGACCATGCGATGTTCTGTCCCTGAAAAATGTATTGGGTACTCAGGTGCTCATGGGATTAAAGACTGCAAAGAAACAGAGGAAAAATGTGCAAATTGCGCTAACAAAGATGATGACATTGACATAGCACATAGAGCGGATAGCATGGATTGTCCCTGGTATCAGGAGTACCGTACTGAGTTATTGTCTAAGAGATTATAACGGAGGATGGGGTTAATGGAAAGGCTGTGGGTAATTTGGTTGTTGTTCAGATAAATCTACACCATTGCTCCGATGCAAATGATGCTTTGGCCTCTTATGCGGAGAGCACTGGTGCGGAATTTATTTTGTGTCAAGATCCATACATTGTCAATGGTTCTTTTTCTGGTCTTATGCCAAACTGGCTCTGCTTCCTTTCTACCTCTAACACTTCAGCCATTCTTTGCACAGACAAGGCGTTTGCAATTGTGAAAGGTATTGTGTTAAGAAACTCAGTTTTTATAACAGTGACTCTAGAATATGGCCCTTTGATCATAGGCTCAGTTTATGCTCCCCCTTCGTGCAATCTGGATGAAGACTTGTCGCCCTGGATTACTCATTATCAACATGCCTCTTGATCATTATTGGTGGTGATTTCAATGTCCCGCTTAAGACACTGGGCTATGCAAGAGAAAACGATCGTACAGAAGTATTTGCAGAACATCTTATGACCACAGATTAAAGAATAGTAAATGACTCTAGTGCTTCTCATTCTTTCGTCCAAGGTGATCTTAAGGGTAGGCCGGACTTAACACTGCTTGACGTTATCATGGTGCATTTCCTGAAGAATTGGAGAGTTGACGACCAAACTTTTTCATTTTCGAATCATCGTTATATCATTTTTGAATTATGCTTAAACCCTATATGCAGATCTTTTGACTGTTTTAAAACGAAGAATAAATCCATGAATAAATTTAATAAGGTGTTTGCTGAAAAGTATGATGCAATTTATTCATCATTGGTGCGAGTCTGTAATCAGTCAATGCTTGAGGATTGGATGGATGCCTTTCATGATTATTTACAGTATTGTATGAATAAAGTCTTTAGAAAAGGTGTTTTATCTAATAGGCCAACTGTTTCATGGTATACCTCAGAGCTTAAAGTAATGAGAAATAAGGTGGCAGCTTCATATAAGAGACACAGAAATAATCTGCAAATGATGTGTATAAGGAAACATATATAAAGTATCGACGTGAATATAAGCGAGCAATTAGAAAGGCAAAACGTAAAGGTTGGCTAGATTTGTGTAGTCGTACTAATCAGGCTTGCGGGAATGTGTTTAAATATGTCTCGGGCAAAAAATTCAAGTTTGACGATATGGCATTCTCCACCTTGAAAAATTCTAGTGTATTCGATTCTTATGACGACGTTGCCTACACATTGATGGCTGACATTTTAGGATCGATGAGATTCCACGGACGCCACACTCTTTTGTTAGTTCTTTGGATTTTAAAAAAGATCAGGACTATTATGAATTTACCAGAAAAGTACTGTTTCATGCGACAGCTCAGCAGCGCGATAACAAGGCACCTGGCTTCGACGAAGTCGATGCAATCGCAATTAAAAACTTGTGTAAAAAGTTTACGGCATTGATGTTGCTTATGTACAATACTTGCTTCAGATTCGCCCATTTTCGGACAATATGGAAAAAAGTTGTTGTGATCTTCTTTAGAAAGATAAATCAACCAGAAAATCACCATAAATCTTATAGGCCAATTACTCTGCTCCCAATCATAGCTAAAATATACGAGAGAATGTTAAAGGTCAGAATAATAAGTATGTTAGAATCTGCATCTTATTTGGATGAGGAGCAGCATGGCTTCAGAGAGGGTAAAAGTACCTTGACGGCTCTTATGGCGTTAAAATAGAAAGTCAAACATACATTGATAGACTTCAAGTACTGTGCAGTCATATCATTTGATATAGCTGGGGATTTTGACGTTCTTGATTGGAATGTGGTAGCTGATATAATAAACAATCTTCCACTATTTGAGTATCTTAAACATGTTTTTAAAAACTATATTACAGCAAGACTAATTGGTTTTAAATTTACCAATGGTATACGTTGATTTAGAATATTTATCGGATGCCCTCGTGGATCCTGTCTTGGGCCTTTAATATGGTCAATAGTCGCCGATAAATTAATTAAAAGAAGTAGAGATCATCACATCGAATTAATTTCTTATGCAGATGATTCGCTGGGGGTGGAAGGAGCAAATACTAGGGCGGCTCTCGAAAACAAAGTCAATAGATCTGTTGAAGCTTTTTCAGATATTTGTATGGAATATAATTTGTATCTTAACGTGGCTAAAACAACATCGATGACGTTTGGCAGAAATACAATTAAGAAAAGACGCCCTATTTTTAAACATAGAGGAAGATCAATTCCTGTAAAAGACAATATTTTCTATCTGGGTTTCCTTCTTGATAGTTCATTTAACTGGCTGGACCATTTGGATATGATTCGTGGAAGGTTAATCTCATTTACATGCAATATGAGGAAGGTTAGGTTCAGAGATGTAGGTGTTCCAACGAGCTTATTAAAGACTTGGTATTCAACCGTGTTGAAGAAGCAAATCTCATATGGACATGAATCTTGGTATTCGGATCTAAATAGTCATGGCCTAAGAAGACTTTCCTCTTCCACATCAACTGAAGCTTTGTGTATTTTGTCTGGTGTGTTACCCATTGATATAGAATTGTCAAACTCAAGTCGGCTCTATAGCATATTACATGGTGAGGAAACAGTAGACATAGATAATAGAACTGTTTACTTCTCTGATATCACGAGAAAAATACACACATTTGATTATCCTAATTTCTATGAGGGTCACAATATCAATTTTATTACTTCAGTAAGAAGGTTCGTGCCAAGACATAATAGTCCAATAGCATTTACTGATGGTTCTAGAATTCAGAATGAAGTAGCTTCAGCCTTTGTAATTTATATGAAAGAAGAAGAGATCTATAATAAAAGAATAAGACTTATGAGTTATAACACAGTGTATCAAACTGAACTTTTAGCGATATTAGAAGCAATTCATTGGTTTAGTAGATCAGGATATGGTCAACTGTTTTTATACACAGACAATATGTCATCAGTGTCTGCTCTGATTCGTCTTTTTCCGACGAATGACCTGCTATATGAAATCTTTACGACGTTACGAACCATGCGAAACAAAACGGTCCATTTGGGCTGGATCAAGGCTCATGTGGGTATCGCCGGGAACGAGCGGGCCGACGAACTTGCCAAGTCCGCCATAGTTGATAATCTTTTTGATGAAGATGTGAAACTTCCCATACCAATAAGTATGATTAAATACCATTACCGTGTCAAGAATGTTAATGACTGGCAGAGGCGCTGGTCATACTCTAGTAAAGGCAGAGATACTTACAGAGTCATTCCAGAAGTAAACTTAGATTTCCTCTGTGATTCCCAGGTTGTGATCTATTTTATAACAGGACATGGTGCATTCCCGTCGTATCTACACAAAATTGGGAAGCGTGCAAATGACAAATGTGACTGCGGAAAACATGGGGATCCTGGCCATTATATTTTTGAAAGTTGCCCAATCTCGAGGAACTCATTTGTGTACATCCAGAATAGAACCGAGGAATGGAATATGCGAAATGTGCTCATGACTTGGTCGAACTGCAAAAAATTGAAAGTTATTTATAATGATCTCCATAAGAACTATTCTTTCATTAAGTATATTTTTTGAACTCTTCTGAACTTACAAAGAACTTTCATTAATATCCATTATGTCTTCTGTCAAGTCTGACAGTGTTCATTTAGCAGATTAAGGTTTTTTGATTGTTTAATTACTTTAAATTTGTGTTTTTTAGGTTCTATAAGCAGACAATTGTAAAGCTTGCCAAAAATCGTCTATAAATCTTGTCTGCCCTATTAGTTAAGTACAGACATATGTCACAAGTTGTAAATGTCTTTAATTTCTGTATATTTTTTGTATTTGGTTATAAGTGTCAGGGCACTTATTTTATATTTTTTGTTCATTTCATTTAGTTATTTATTAATAGTCCGTTGATTTTCTGAGCTGCGTTGCCCTGGGTGGGCTGAGTTGGACGGTAGAGGGGATTTTCCACCCAGGGTTAAACACCTGTGCCATATTTTGGTAGGTGCCTGGGTTGGGTGATTCTAGTCCCTTCTAGCTGTGTCAATGTAGCATAAGCGAAACCACTTTTCTAAACGCCTTTCATTTCAATCCATCTGACGCATCTGCAAACATACACTACCTACCCGCAAAACCGCTGTAAGACAACTAGCGCCATCTGTTACCACTCTCGGGAAAAAATATTCCTCAATAATCCGTTTTACTTTACATTAATTACTTTTCAAATGCTGCTGAGAGTAACTGCTTTTTGTATCCACCTTTGTGTATACATGTACGGCTAATTCCATGGAAACTTGTCATGTCTATCACACAGCTGAAAATCGCTATGCTTGTGGGCTACCAGTATTTTAGAACGGAAAAATGTGACTTATTTTATCGGAGATATCTCATCAATTGAATAACGCGAAACAAACTTTTCGAAAATAACAGTGGCCAACAAGCATAGCGATTTCCAGCTGTGTGACAGACATGACAAGTTTTCATGGAATTAGTCGTACATATATCACAGGCGTTACAAATAATTTTCTTAGTAAAATATAGTAATTTCACTTAATTATGAATTTATCTACCAATTAAGTTATTCCGAAAGTTTTACTAATCAATTATAATTTATTTTCATTTAATGAAACGTCGGTTTTTTTTTCTATATACCTTATATGCAATCTCTTAAAATTCTTAGCCTTTTTAAACCGCCTGAAACTCTTTTAGGCATATAAATAGAAGTTTGGAATACATAAAAAAATCAAGATTTTAAATGTATCATATTACCTACATATTTAGTTTTTTACATAGCACTTATACTTCAGAATTTTTTAATAACCTGCTTAACATATTTAATTATTTAGATGCTAAATGTGTTGAGATTTAGTTTGATACGAATAACCATACCATATTTTATTTTAATATTAATTAAAAAACTAAGTAACCTAATTCGTATATAATGATTACGGCATTATGAATAACATATATTTAGATACTTTTATATATACATTAATAAACGGCCAAGTGCGAGTATTACTCGCGCACAGAGGGTTCCGTAGAATAAACACAGGGTGTATCTAAACTCTTGGGCAAAACTTTAAGGGGTGATAGTACACATCAAGACAAACAATATTAAATAGGAAACTAAGGGTCCCAAACGTCTTCCGAAGGAGATAGGCGCCTTTAAAGTTTAGGGTCCAAAATTTCAAATGATTATAAAAAACGGGAAAATTGGTCGATTGGTTTGCGGTTTTCACTAAAACTATTCTTTATGTCAGTATTTGCTTGAAAATAAATTTTAAAGATACAGTTAAAAAAATACCGATAGAGGGCGCTTTAGACTTTGGAGTAACCAACAATATTTTTTACCGTTATTTTTTGTATCTCATTACATGCTTTCAAAAGCTTAGACTTAAACTTAAATTTTGAGCTCAAAATCTGAATCGTTGGGAGTGGTTAAGTAGCACAAACTGAACTGTGTTCAGGAGTTAAAATTTCAAATGATTATAAAAAACGGAAAAATTGGTCGATTCGCTTGCGGTTTTCACTAAAACTATTCTTTATGTTAGTATTGTCTTCAAAATAAATTTTAAAGATAAAGTTAAAATAATACCGATAGAGGGCGCTTTAGACTTTGGAGTAACGAATAACTATTTTTTACCGTTATTTTTTGTATCTAATTACATGCTTTCAAAAGCTTAGACTTAAATTTTGAGCTCTAAATGTGAATCGTTGGGAGTGGTTAAGTAGCGCAAACTGAACTGAGTTCATGTGTTGAAATTTGAACCACCCTCCTGAACACAGTTCAGTTTGCGCTACAGTTGTTGGCCAGGTGCGTCAATGTGACGTCAGTGTCAAGTCAAAAACATACCTTTCCTTTATAAAATAGTAATATATTTTGCTTTCTCTTATTTCCGTGAAGCAGCTTAGTTTTGAACAGGGTTTTTCTGACAAATACTTATTATATCTTATATAACTCTAATCAACCAGAATTTGAAAGGGCGGAATTATTTAATTAAACGATAAAACTCATTATATATTGTCACTAATTAATTTTCTATTTGTGATTTCCATGAGGCAACTAATATTGTTGTCTTGCAATTAACTTCGCTATTTCAAAACACTCGGGTAATTAAAGTCACCGGAAGTTTTAATTATGTAAACTGTTCATTTCGATTCTTTTGATGTTTGATAAATGTTGATATTTTCAAAACTGTAATTACCTTTTTCGTAACCATCGAAAATCAAAAAAACATTTTTTTCTTTAATGAAAATATTTATTATATTTAAGTAAATTTTAATATAATGCATCCGACAGGGTTGCCATGGGTGACTATTTTTCTATTCTATTTGCATCATTATTTAAAAAAAAAAAATAAATTTTGCAGTATATTTCTCTTTAAAATGCTGTTAAACTGTATACAACAGATTTTTGTTAGAAATGTATCACATGTTTATGTATTTCAAGAGATGAAAAAAAAAAAAAAAACAGCGGCTCCTAACGTGAGGCGTACAATTAAACCATTCACTGTCCCATTCTTCTTTTGTTTTTCGAAAAGTAATGGTAAAGACTAAAAATAAAAGCAATGCATGTCAATTTTGATAACTAGTATGTTGTACAGTGGTCTCTCACGTATGCGCGACCTCTGTTATACGCATTATTCACTTATGCGCGTTTTTCCCGGGGGCCCGGCCAGCGAAATAGGAAAACAATGCTACCACTTATTTATTTATATGCGAAACCTAAAACGCACCTTTCACTTGTGCGCGAAATTCTTTTTTCAAGTTTTAGAAAAATCGCTATGCTTTGCTTTTCGCAAGAATGTACCCTTCCTGTTTAGTCTCTTGTAATGCATTCACACGCCCTTAATCCATTGTTCGGATTCCTCCATGAACGCATTCTTTATCGCTTGTGATTGACATCGAGAGGGGAGAACGAGTTACATACGAAAATGTTGACGTCACTAAAAGTCGCAGCCAATCGGTGTGGGTGATAAGCACTGCTCGCGGAACAATCTTTAGGTTTGCGTTACTACGTCATTCACTTACGTACTGTACAGCGTACAAAAATGGCAAAACGTACTAACTTGTCCCTTTCTTTCAAAATGGATATCATAATGGCTTCTTTGTAAAGAAAATGTAATTTAACAAAAGTTTGGTACGTATGTAATAAGTTTGAATTTTTACATTCTTATTAAATTACACTATATAAACGGAAATTATGTGCGTATTTATTTATAAGTATATTAGGGGTAGTTATGTTAACTTGTCATGTTTAAGCTTATTTTAAGGTGTTTCGCTTATTTGCGAATCTCACTTGTGCTCAAAAATTTCGTTGTCCCCTTTTGTCGCGCATAAGTGAGGGATCACTGTATTCACAAAAATGTCTTCTACTTAAATCTAAAGTATATAAAAATAAATAAATGTGAATTTATTCGTTCTTGAGATACAGCTATAATGGTAGCCGTTAAAGAAAGAGTATAGCAGAGCCACCTGTTGTGCGATTTACACCAAAACCTAATCGGAATCTATTTATGTCACGGAATAAAGTTCGCTGAAGAATGTGAAGTTCGGCGAAATTCCGTGCATTGTTTCTTGAGACATAGCTAGCGCCAGAATCCTAAAAAATGCAGCATAGCAACGCCACCTGTTAGGCTATTTTCACCGAGATCTAATGAGTTTCTTTTTATGTGAAGGTCTAGTGTTTCCAGGTGTATATCAAGGCTCCAAATGCTCTGGATACCACTAATTCCTTATAGTTCGCCATCCTTTATCGCTGATAATTCTGGCATTAGATAACACGAAAATAATTACTTTAAAATACTCGTGTGTAGAGCGTTTGGGTCCCCGGATTTATGCGGGACTTCTGGCAACCTTAACAAGGTAAAAAAATAATATGAAGTTTCATGTATTTGTTCTTGAGATAGCCAAAGTTGACATAAAATTCGTAACACACAGACAGATATACAGGCATTTTCTCAAAATATTCAAATCGTGTTCAGGGCATTTTAAAACGTAAGATTCCGTTGGAAACAAAAATCTCGGATCCAATACTTTTTCCTTGTGAAGGTAGAAGAAAGTAATAAAATATAACTTAATTTTTTTCTTTAATTCAATTTTCAAAGAATACTCAATCACAAGGTCAAAATATAGGAATGCACTGCATACATAATATTGTAGAAACAAATATTCAGAAAAATTTAGATTTTTCTTTATATTTAAACATTTTAAACATTTCTGGCAGAAATTCTATTTTTGCACAGCGTCACTCCATGTTTATTGAATGATCCATGGACTTCTATTTGCCAGACAATATCTCATAAGAAAAAACTTTCATAACTACTTGGGAGTATTTTTACTAAAATTGAGTGTCTTGAACATATGTAACCTAAGGTTGCACTAATCTTATAAAATTAATTTAGTCATATAAGCACAACAGATAGACATCGGTAAATAGAAAAAAATTAGGAACCTAATGTAGACACAGCATATCGTTTTTATTTGTACATTATGACATACAGATTTTAAAATATAAAATCAGACTATACACTTAAAAATTTGAACACAAACAGTATTCAAATTACTGAAAGGTGTTTTTATAAATTTACAATACGATACATTTAAAAAGATACTACTTTCGAACATATCATGCTCATCATCAGGCTTAAAAACGATAAAAGTCAGAGACTGAGTCCTTTATACCAGATGGGCTGATCCAAACTTCGAAGTGAAAAAGGGGCGAGGCTACGCTGTGCGACTGTTCCAAAGTTCTACAGAATTGGGGGGTGCTCAAGTTATTCTTAATACACTATACTAAATTTTCAGAATGATGTACGATAACGTATCGTTACCAGTATAATTAGCACGACGTAGATTTTCTATTGAATCCATAATAACTAATTGTTGGTAATTTGATAATTGCTTCTTTAAAATCAATCATAATTTCTTGCTCCTAATTTAGTTTAGAAATAGCTGTTTGATACCGATTAAACTTGATAATTGCGATCTTTTCTGTTAAACTATTTAAATTTTCGTGTTGTCATACCGATATTATCTGCTTTTATTTTGTTCTCTATTATAGTATCCGGGATTATGTATATACCTGCTGAATTTTCCATACGTAATTTGTTGGGCGTAGTAGTTGTCTTAATACATCGCTGAACTTCAATATTATTTTGCATAACATGCATAAATTCGCTAAACTGATCTTGATTCAATACCTGAAGCAAATCTCCATAAATTTTGTATATTTTATTGATAAAAAATGGTCATCTTAAATTTCCTCTTAATACAAATATCTAACATGCTAAGCCATACTTAAGTTTAAGTCTTGATATTGCTTTTAAGCAAAATAGTTCCTACATTAAAGGAAGTTCAGGACAATGTTATCGTATTTGCATGCTCGTAAAAAGTTCACGTTAATAACTTCTCTACATAATCTCTGTCTCTCGGTCTTGTATCTGTTCTTAATAATGTTAGATTCAAAATTTTTGGTACAGCATACTGAGAATAACCTGAGCAGCCCCACGCCTGTAGAACTTTGAAAAAGAACAGCCTCACCCCAAATAGCATTTTTAGTTTGCAGAAAATTTGCAGAAGTCTTGCTTTTTAAATTTGCAAAGTTGCAGCATGCTCAGCATGACAAAACTGAAAGTTCATAATAAGACTGCAGCAAGATAATGCAAACACCGAAGTTACCACGCTTTGAACTTGAAGCTAACTTGTCGTGCAAGTTAAATTCATGCCGTATCAAATTTATTACAAATTAATGGCAAACAAGTAATTGTAAATACAGAAAATTTACTGCAAAGTAGTAACCTTTCCATGCCAAACCCATTAACCGCTGGAGTTGCGTTGACGCAACGGCTAAAATAAATGCGTATAAAAAATTAGCTATCAGATGAATTTTATATTAAAAATAATTTTTATGTAGGGAATATTATAGTTAATAAATCAATCGAAAAATATTTCAATTCACCAGTTTTTTTAAATTTAATAACGGGTTCCAAACTTGAAGCATTTTTAAACGAAAATTTTCCCTTTGTCGTTTTCGCAGAAGAAATATAGTTAGAAAAACGCAAGCTTTAGAGGTAATCTATTTTTAGATAAGGTCAAATTAGATAAAAACGTTCCACGAATCAGTTGTTTTGGTTGTAGTGGGGGAGGAAGAGAAAACAGGTGTTGCGTTTGCCCAACGTCAGCAGGAAACGGGTAGATTCCTTATTCCCTCATGTCGTTAGATTCTTTGGGATTTTGTCCCATTTTGTGCTCCGAGAGATGCCTAAACCGTTAGAGGAGGCTCTTCAAGGACTTTTTGATTAAGATTCCGATAAATATGATTGGAACGTAATTGATATTATTGTTATTTCACCAGAAATAGCAGAAATTATTGAGGAAGAAGGAAATGATAATATATCAAAATAAGACAGCGATATTTCATCATGCGTATTGCTGGCGAAATTGATATGAGCATAAAACGAGAATGCTGTGCCCTCTAAAATTTGTACAAGACATACATTTAATAGTAAATATGAGACTTGAAGTGGATAAAGAAGGAAAAAATGACTTGGACTCATCCAAAAAATGAAGAAAAAATAAAATATTGACAAATGCGGGAAGAAATCAAGATTATGTTCGAAAATAAAAAGTCTTAGGTTTCAGACGTGAAGTTGCATTGGAAAGGGTGTTTACAAAAACAAACACCGTTTGAAAGTAAAGGGTTAGATAGAAACAAATCAGCAACAAGAAGGCCTAGTATGTTCAGCATGCAAAATCTATTACAGACAGAAAGCTGACAGTTAATACTCAAGTCCGATGATAGCAGAAGACTTCATAGTAAAAATTGCCATAACCAGAATGTTTATTGCTGCAGTAAATTTGGGATGTTCCTTTATTACTTAAGTGTAACGAATTTTTTGATGCTTGAAACGATTTTCTGGATTTATTCAATAATTTGTAAAGAAAACAAATATTAAAATTCAATAATAAATTAATGACCTTTGAAGACATTCTTTGCTTACTAAATTGTAAGAACTCTAAAAAAACCTTATAGTGGCCAAATCTAAGAAAACCCTGCAGATGTTCCGTTGAATTCACTGAAAATCTATACTCTTGTTCCGCTGACGTTGCGTGAACGCGACAGTCGATTTTTCGTAAGCTAAGACAAGTTTTGTTATTTTCACTATAAATTAATGTTATGCGTGTTCATATGAATAACCAATATTATTTGTACAAAATTTTTTAACCCCTTATAGTTTTGGCGGTTAATGGGTTAACTATTTACAACTGTTACATTATAAGTTTAACCCCTTCGATGAGGACCATAGACCTGATCAGGGCTATTGATGCCTACGCACCGTTAAGGTGCATGCATTGTTTTTACTACGGTAAACAAGTTAGGGTAATAGTTGTACTTTTCAATTCGAGCATTTTTTTGGTATTTAATAAGTATAGCGTTTAAAAAAAGCGGTGCCAACCGAATAAAATTTCTGCAATTTCTGCGTGTCCACTGATTGTCTATTATCTCAACAGAGGGATTTTTTGCTTCCGTCTCTTTCGTGAAATAAAGAAAGTCTTCCCATCAGTTTCAAAACAAACTACTCATGCATGTGGGTGATGCTATAGCTTGCTGCAGATTTGCTGCGATTTTCTCAATTCAAATTTGTCGCGGCAAAATAATATCAGAAAAAATCAAAATTGCTGGTAATGTTCATGCTATCTAGGACACCTTTTAGGTAGAATTCATAACAAATACTATCTATTGCAATCTCTCCTGTGTTGGAATTTCTGATAAATGTTTTGCTGATCTACGCCGATCATGACCCCTAGCACACAAAACCACCCCCCCCCCCCAGTTCAAAACTTTACCTATCTATCTATCTATCACTGTTTTATGGGCACTAAAACTTTTATAATGCTGCACAAATCTCTTACAAACTGATACATAAAATCAAGTGGTAAAAAATCTCGGTAGAAAATACATATAAAAACAATTAAAAATTATTATTACTTCTAGGAAAAGGGCCGAAAATTTATGTACCACAGATTTTTGATAAAATTAAAAATGGGCTCATGGGTTAAAAAGATAGGGTTTTACGTAGAAAAAATTCATAACTTCATCAATTCTTAAAATATCAAATTCACTTAAACTTATTATAAATATTCTTAATATTATCTACAATTTTTATATAAACAAGTTTTTGATAGAGCCAACTCTTAACACACACACACACACCAAATAAATAAATAAATAAATAAATAAATAAATAAATAAAAAATAAAAACGAAAAAAGGGGGGATGTTGAAATATATATATATACGTAATATTATATAGGGGAAGGTGAGGCCAAATCGGGTACCATAAATGTTTGCTGTTCTTAAGTGCAATCAAATGGGAAAACAAACTCTGAACACCGTTTTTCATTTGAAATGAATTTTTGGCTATATTAAAATACACCCTTTTTAAAAATTCGCGGAAAATTCATTTTCTTTTTTAAAAATCTTCTTTAACATAGTAAAAAAATACATTTTTGTTATATTTAACAAAACGGAACTGCACATGTGTTCTTCCATGTGTCAAAAATAAATCTGTAGCAAATTATCTACATTGCATATGCCTACGTATTTTACGTTGGAAGTCTTAGAGTTATTTTAACTGCAAAAAATCACAAACAAATTTATTATCATATTCTCCTTCATACTACATGCTTTGTGTGCCCATCCGCGACATTTCACACATTGTAACCAACTTTTTATAGATTTAGAATTGGAGTAAAGCTCATTACAAACGATTCAGGTTTCATTATCTTCTTTATCTTCTGAGGATGCCTAATCAACCTTTTTTGAATTATTTTCCTGTTATTCGTTTTGCAGACTGTTTGGTTCCTTTCTCTTTAATATCTATTTTAATATCTAATCTCTAATTTATAGGGTGAAGTAGTTAAAATAACAGTTTCCACTTCTTTTACTAGCTCTTTTCTCAATCTTAAAGCCAACATGGGGAGAGGCAAAAACATTTAAATGAAATTGAAATGCAGATTGCTGGCTACACAATATCAGATAGAAGAGGTTGGATGTTGTCAACTACTGGATGTGTGATGTCGACACTTTTAAATGTGAAAAGATGAGCTTCGTTATCCTGTGATATTTCAGGAATATTTATTGCTGCAACTATGCCAACCTATGGCTGCGTGGACTTAAGCATTTTATCATTGACTTTCATGGGTTTCTCTGTCATTTCCGAAGGAGCAAATAGATCCAGGGAAAACATCGTTGTTGTAAGGAAAATTCCCTGTTTTCTCAAACAGTCTGATTCGAGTATTTATAACTACTGGTCTAATAAATGCAGCTTTAAATTATTTTCTAACTTAGTAAATTGTTACAGATCGCCCAGTATTGGAAGTAACCACTTCCTCAACTCTTCTTTGTAGTATAATTTTAGAGGTGCTATGAATAACACCTCAAAGAGTTAACAGTACTTAACAGCATTAAATTGCAATTTAAAACTCCATGCTAAAGTATTAACTATCCTAAAAAAAATCATTCTATGAGCATAGGACAAAAATGGGTATATCCGGTTTTGACCCACTCTTAAGTACCCGGTTTTACCCCAACATGACACAGATTTTTAAACATGGCGTCACTGCTCTCAGTCCTATAGTAAAGAGCGAAACTGTCCCAGGATAACTCCGTCTTCCAGTCAGAACTCTTCGCGATCTCTTCAGCATTAGAGTGGATAGAGTCGGACAAACATTCTCAATACTTAATCATAACGGATATCCTATCAAGTTTAAAAGCATTAAACAATTTTGACAATACAAACTATTTAATACTAAAAATTCTTCAACAATTACAAACAACAGTAAAAGACATATACTTCAATTGGACAAAAGATCAGTAAAACTGTTAAAATATTTGCAAAAAAGCAAATAATTAAATATAGTACTTTTCAATATTTAATATTCTGGCAAACAGTTAATATCTGCGTAAAACCTAGAAACAAACAAAATAATTTTTTAAGAGAAATTCAAACGCATTCCTTCACACAAAAATAACCGCACACAATAGTCTTTCGGTGAGCTACAAATGCCGTAATGACTTTCGACAAGCAATACCTGGTGTTGGCCAACAGATAAAAGTTCAAATTAAAGAGGAACAAGCGCTACCCTGTTTTACCCGCCTACCCGGTTTTGTACTATTCTCCCCTATATATATCACTTTTTTATGAACACGAAAACTTCCCCAATTCTGTACAAATCTCTTCCAAACTGATACATAATAAAATCAAGGGATAGAAAATCTCGGTCGAGTTCGTTAATGGGCAAAATCGGACCAAGGGAGTGGGAATAGGGAGGGGTTTTGTGAAACCCCATAACTTCTTAATTATAATATATATCGACTCAGTTTAAAGTTTTTATTACTTATAAAAAAAGGGCCAAAAATTTATGTATCATAGATTTCTGATAAAAT
Organism: Maratus speciosus; assembly: GCA_963932465.1. NCBI lineage: Eukaryota > Metazoa > Arthropoda > Arachnida > Araneae > Salticidae > Maratus > Maratus speciosus. The sequence goes on from OZ010790.1 coordinate 43,337,912, forward strand.
TAAAAATGGGTTCAAGGGACGAAAAAAATAGGGTTTTACGGAGAAAAAAATTCATTACTTCATCAATTCTTAAGATATCAAATTCACTTAAACTAATTATAAATATTCTTAATATTATCTACAACTTTTATATTGACAAGTTTTTGACAGGACCAGCTCTTACCACCAAAAAATAAAAATTAAAATAAAAATTAAAACAAAAAAAATGAGGGGGTGGTGAAAAAAACTCATAACTTCGTCAATTCCCAAGATATCCAATCCACTTAGATTTATTATAAATCATCTAAATATTATCTGCAACTTTCATATTGACAAATTTTTGATAAGACCAACTCTTACAGCAAAAGCAAATTAAACGAAAATGGCGGTTGACGAAAAAAAATATTGTGTTAAGGGGGTGCTTAAATCCAAACGGCTTATTTTCTGACTAATTTTTAAATGATTTTTGCTCTCAAACGCATCCAATATGCAAGTTCTCTTATTCAGAAACTATATAATGTGCTGTATTGTTCCAAATTTTTGGTGAGATTTCAAAGCTGGCTGTTTTTGAATTTTCTTATAAACTAATTAACCACTTTCCTTAATTCCATAGAAAGACCGATTCACTTTTAATCTGACTGGTACTCATTATTTGTGCAGATGCCAGTTTCTGGATCCTCCTATAATCTCGTTTTCTGGTCACAAGAGGGCTTCCAGATCTATGCTTAGCTTTGTAGGAGTAGTCCTTAGACAATACTCGATCGACAGACTTCTTTGAACAGTTTTCAAAGCAGCTGAAATTTCTGCAACAGTCTTCCCTTTGGTTTTCAGCTTACATATTTCAATTACTTTATCTGACTGAATCTCTCTAGATCGCGGCATATTCTCTAATTGCTGCGATCGTGAGGTGGACTTAAATACTAAGAAAAAGAAGAAACAACGTATAAAGGCACAAATAAAATGTGTTTAAAAGCATACAACTGTTTCAAAACCTCTAAGGTTTCCTCATCAGTGCTTAAAATAAAAGTTAAAACTAAGACATTGCGTAAAAAGAGGTGGGGGAGAGAGGTAGACAGAGAGTCAGAAAAACGTACATTTCAGCTCTACTGCCAACGGTGAAATGCGACCTACGGCTGACAAACAGTTACGGAGTTGATCTCACGCGCATATTCAGGGAGACCAATCAAAATACCCAATTGCTCTGGAAGAGTCCAAACTTAGAAGGAGAAAAAGGGGGGGGGGAGGGAGTGGAGGGAATTATAGAAAATTAAACCATACCTTTGAAAAATTGGGCGTACTAGATAAATCATTAACTAAACTGTTTGAATTTTTCCGCTATGTCGATGACTGCTTTGCATTATTGAACTCTGATGATCTTAATCTTACTAATATTCTCGATATTATGAATTCTATAGATGAACATATTCAGTTCACTTTCGAACTCGAAAATAACGGTCGTTTGCCCTTTCTTGATGTTATGGTTTTTCGCGAAAATAATTTGTTTCACACTACTGTTTACCGTAAACCATTCGCAGTATCCTTGCCCCCACATCGCCTTTCATCCCATCCACCTAATCAAAAGTTGGCTGCCTTTAACAGTTATGTTTACAGGGCTTTAAATATTTGTTCTTCCGACAGTTTACTAAAAACAAAATTAGACTACATTAAATCTATTGCCATTGATCGAGGTTTTACAGCTGAAATCGTCGATTCCATTCATAACAAACTAAGTAAACGTACAAAATCCAGGGCTAATACTGTCGGTAATGAAAATTTAATTATACTCCCATATTTTCCGAAAATAAGCCATCAAATTTCTAAAATCTTGTCAAAATTTGACTTTAAAGTAGTTTATACTCCTTTTAATAAAATTCAATTCACAAATCTGAAACATCCAATTGACAGTTTTTCAAATTGGGGTATTTACAGGATATCTTGCGAATGCAACAAAATGTACATTGGTCAAACGAAGCGTGCCTTTAAGATCCGTTTGGGGGAGCATAAAACTTGCGTTAAAAATTGTGATATCAAACGTTCCGCTATTGCCAACCACGTCTGGTCCAACAACCATAATTTTAAATTTTCCGAAGCCTCCATAATACAGAAATGTACTTCAATCTATGATCTGGACTTCTGGGAGGCTTACCACATATGGAAAAATTCAAACAGTTTAGTTAATGATTTATCTAGTACGCCCAATTTTTCAAAGGTATGGTTTAATTTTCTATAATTCCCTCCACTCCCTCCCCCCCCCCTTTTTCTCCTTCTAAGTTTGGACTCTTCCAGAGCAATTGGGTATTTTGATTGGTCTCCCTGAATATCCGCGTGAGATCAACTGTTTGTCAGCCGTAGGTCGCATTTCACCGTTGGCAGTACAGCTGAAAGGTACGCTTTTCTGACTCTCTGTCCACCTCTCTCCCCCACCTCTTTTTACACAATGTCTTAGTTTTAACTTTTATTTTAAGCACTGATGAGGAAACCTTAGAGGTTTTGAAACAGCTGTATGCTTTTAAACACATTTTATTTGTGCCTTTATACGTTGTTTCTTCTTTTTCTTAATATATTGGCACAAAGTATAATCCTTCCCCACTTTTTATGGACTTAAATACTTCATGCGAGGCTAACGAAAAAGACAGGCTACCGCGGTGAGCCCGATTCTGTTTTTTTACAGACCGCTGGAATCACGTGATACTCGAATGCATCAATGAAGGTGTGCGAAAAGAGCATCACGTGACTCCAGCGGTCTGTAAAAACAGAAGAATCGGACCCACCGCGGTAGCCTGTCTTTCTCGTTAGCCTCGTACTTCATGCATGTGACGTCATAAGTTTGAAATTTACATTTTTACTTAAATAGTTGCCAAAAAGCAAGAAAATGTCTAAACTTTTGTAATATGGAAATTTCATCTTTTTTCAGATAAATTAAAAATTATTCTACATTAAAATGATTATTTCCGTATTAAAACTTTTAAAGTATAGTTAAAAATAAATATAGCGATTTGTAAAACCCAAGAGTTCGTATTTTTAATTTAAAGATTAAATTTCATCAGTGTCTAAACTTTTGCTGAGGACTGTAGGAAAACAAGCGAAAAAGTAAGTTACAAAACTTTCTAATATTTAACACGCTAACAAACCATCCAAAAATAAACATATTTTGATATATTATGAAATAATTATTTTATTTAATATTACCAAACCCCGCGGCTTTGCTCGCGTAACAGTGGAAATATGCCAAGTGATATTCATATGTCTAACTTTTATTTTTAAAAAATATACTTTTAGGAATAATCCAAAAATTACTATTTAAAACACAATTTAACTAAACCTCATTATTACACTGCATTAGGCAGAAATGAGACTTAAATTAATAAAAAGAACTAAAACTAAATAAATGATAATTTAGAAAATACTTTGAGGCAGTTATGCTCATTTCATACGCTCATTTCAGGTTTCATTTGAAGTTTCGAATAAACCGTCCTTAGTACGCATTTACATTTAAACAATAACCATCATCTCAAATTCCAAGTTTCTTGTCTATCTGTCTACCACCTCTGTGGTGACAGAGGCAGTAACATAAAATGCCTATGTTGAAACGTAAACTGTCACCATTAATTTGGCAGCATCAATTTTGAAATCGGTTTGGTATTTCTTAATATGCCATAAAAATGGTAACTCACAAAGTTTTTAAATGCTTTTTTTAGAACAATTGTTGTTCCTCCTGCCAACCCGATGTGGAATTGGCACTGGTATAAAATATAACCTCTATAGAATCAGAGACTGTAAGCATTAATTCTCAACAATTACATTTGTAATGGGTTCGCTAATTTCCAGATATTGCATAGAAATCGTAATTTAGGACTTTTTTTAGTACGCTTTTTGCTCCTTCCCTTCGCTTCACCTCTTTTAAATTTCGAATTTATTTTCGACAGTTCTTAGAGGACATTTATGTGTTATAAGTAGCAACCATGTTATATTTAAAGTTTCTAGCCTCTTCAGTATTACAGAAATCGCAATTTAGAAAGTTTTTTTTCTTCCTGCAAATTCCATGTAATAGTCACACCAACATGCAGTAGAGCCTATGTTGAAACAAAGGCTAGCATAATCAATTTCCAACCACTACTTTTGAAATCGGTTTGCTACTTTCTGAGATTGCGTAGAAATCGACAGTTTAGAACGTTTTTAGACATCTTTTCGCGCATTATCAACTTTCGTAAATTTGGATTTTTTAAGTAATATTCTTAAAGATCATTTGTGTCTTATAACTACCATTTCAAATTTTATGCTTCTAGGCCCTTCAGTAGCACAAAAATCGCATTTTTAGAACAGTTTTTGCTCCTGCAACGCCTTTGGGGTACTGGCCCCGCATAAAATATAGCCTAAAAGGGAGCAAGGGCTGCCACCATCATTTTGACACAATTATTTTTTTAATCGGTTCGTTACTTCCTGAGATTGCGTAGAAATGGCCATTTAGAACGTTCTTTAGAACGCTTTTTGCGCACTTTCAGCCCCTTTAAATTTGGAAAGTTTTATGAAATGATCTTAGAGATCATTTATTTCGTATAAGTAACTACCATTCCAAATTTTATGTTTCTAGGCCTTTCAGAAACACAAAAATTCACATTTTGGAACGTTTTTTAGCTCTTGCACCCCTTTTGGGAAATGGCACCGTAATAAACTATAGCCTATGTTGGAGAAAGGGCTGTCACCATCATTTTGACACCATTATTTTTTAAATCGTTTTGTTACTTCCGAGAATGCGTAGAAATAGCCATTTAGAACGTTTATAGAACGTTTTTTGCGCATTTTCAACGCCTTTAAATTTAGAATGTTTTAAGAAATGTTGTTAGAGATCATTTATATCTTATAAGTAACTAACATTCCAAAATTTCATGTTTCTAGGCCTTTCAGAAACACAAAAATCGCATTTTTAGAACGTTTTATGCACTGCACCCCCTTTGGGATAGCGGCACCGACATAAAATATAGCCTATGTTGGATTAAGGGCTTTCACCATCATTTTGACACCATTACTTTTTAATTCGGTTCGTTACTTCCTGAAATTGCGTAGAAATCAGCATATTATGGGATGAAATGAAAGAGGCTTCGAAGCTTGCTGATAAATGTGATAAATATGAGAGTATTAGAAGTAGTTTCAGGAAATCAGAAAAAAAATCTTGGGAAAAAAAAACCTTATTCAGAGATGCAAAGAAGCAATTTAAATCCGAAAATTAAGGGTGAAGTAAAAGCTAAATCGGAGTTAGAGAATAAAACGGAAAATTTTAAAAATGATAAAGTTAAACAAGACCAGGTTTTTGAGAGGAAAAGGCAGATTAGGTTTTTTTTTTTTTTTTTTTTTTTTTTTTTTGTAATCAACCAGGGCACATAAAACCAGATTGTGCGGAATGGTTAAAAAAGAAAAATCAGTTCAATACAGTTAATCATTTAGGTAATGATGTTGATTTAGGGGATTGTTTTAAACCTTATCTAAAAAAAGCTCTAATAAACGGGGTTGAAAGACAGTATTTGAGGGACACGGGAGCAGGGATTGATCTATGCGATAGAAATTGTGTTAAAACAGAGTATTTTACTGGAGATATAACTTGGGTACGTCAACCTCTTGATAATGAATGTAAATGTTTACCATTAGCATGGGTGACTATAAAAGGGGATTTTGGTTGCATCACAACTAAGGCGGCGATTAAACCATCGGAGTCGGAGCAAGGTTACTATCTCTTAGGTAATAAAACTGCGGAGCTTATTGAGCAAAATAAAGGAAATGGTGTTCCTATAAATATGGTAGTTACCCGTAGTAGGACGGATTCTTTAAAAAAAGAATGGAGCAACGGGATGCTGATAATGAAATGTCGTTTATTGAGCAGGCAAAGTTAGAAGAGAAACCAGGTAGGGTAGAGAAAATTGGGGATTGCTCACAGAACAAAGAAACGCAGGTAGTTGAAATGGATGAGAATAGACAGGATGAAAGTCAAATCGAAGATCTTATTACCGAAATGGGAGGGGAAAGATAATGTGGGATTGAATAAAATTACAGCGAAAGATTTCAGCTTAGCTCAGAAACAGTGCTTATCTTTAAAAACATTATGGGAAAAGGCGAATAATGTAGAAGAAAAGGAATTTAAAATAATGGGAAATAAATTAGTAAGAGTTTCACATTGAAATAGTGGGGATGAGAAATTACAATTATGTTTGCCATTAGAATTTAGAGAGAAAATAATGAAAATGTGTCATGAGGAAGTTGCGGGACATTTAGGGGCGACTAAAACAAAAGATACGGTAATTAAATGCTATTTTTGGCCAAATTGTTACAAAGAAATTGAGGAATTTGTAAGAACTTGCGATCCGTGCCAAAAGGTTGGTAAAAATAGAGATAAAAAGAAAGCTCCCTTGAAGCTCGTGCCAATAATTTCAGAAGTTTTCTCCAGGATAAATATTGATGGTGTAGGCCCTTTGAGTTTAAGCGAGAAAAATAATAGATACTTGATTACTTCAATTTGTGTTGCGTCAAAATATCCAGATGCGATTCCAGTAGAAGATTTAACTTCTCCGTCAGTGATTGAGGGGCGAATCCAAATATTTTCTAGGACTGGTTATCCAAAAGAGGTACAATGTGATTTTTGTGGGTCATTTACAAGTGAGTTGGCATCGGAATTTTTTGATAGGTTTGGTATTAAAGTTGTACATAGTTCAGTTTGCCACCCAGAATCGAATAGCGTTGAACGGATGCATGGCAGTTTAAAAAAGTTATAGAGACATTATGTTTGGAGGCAGGAAAAGATTGGGAAGCAGTCTTGCCAATGGCTTTATTTGCTTTGAGGACTGTAAGTCATGAAAGCACGGGATTTAGCCCTGCTGAGCTTGTACATGGTAAGAATTTACGAATGCCACATACTCTTGTATATGAAAATTGGATGGAAAGGAAACGGTAAATCAGAATGTAGTGGAATATATTTTGAACTTAAGTAATAGATTGAAACATTGCCAAGAATTAGCGTGTAAAAGAATGAAAGAGTGTCAGGAGAAACGGAAACAATGGTATGATAAGAATGCGGTGTATAGAAAATTTAATGTTCGAGATAAAGTGTTAGTTCTGGCTACTTCGAAACCAAATAAAATGGCGGTTAACTGGATAGGACCGGGAACTATTACTAGTGTAATATCTCAAACTAATTATACTATCGATATTCCGGAAAAGAGAAATAAGTCTACTATTTATCATGTTAATTTAATTAAACCATATTATAGTAGACCTGAATTTGTAAATTTGTTGATTGATGAGGAGTGTGAGGAAATTGAGGATCAAACGGAAATTCCTTATCCCATTGGGGACCCACTCAATTAGACTTTTGGGAATTAGTAAAAGAAAGTAATTTGGAAAAACGTGTTTCTACAGAGCAAATAGGAGATTTCAGGTCAATGATTGAGCGTCATATGAACGTTTTTTCTACGGACCCTGGGAGTACCCCGTTAGTTAAAATGGACATTGTTTTAACGGATGATGTGCCGGTAAGATCAAAACCATATCGTATGTCGCCGAGGCAATTAGAGATTATGCGTGAAGAGATTCGGAGGCTTTTAGATTTGGGTGTGATTGAAGTCGGGCAATCAGATAATGCTTCGCCTATGATTTTGGTTGAGAGTGCGGGTAAAGACGCTCGCCCTTGTGTGGATTATAGGAAATTAAATGCAAAGACCAGAACTGAATTTTTCCCTTTGGCAAACATTGAAGAGGTCGTTGAGAAAGTGAGTGCAGCGCCTTTTATTACTATTATGGATATGACGAAAGGTTATTTTAAGATTCCTCTCACGGAAGAAGCTCAGAGATATGCGGCTTTTGTAACACCATTTGGGACTTTTTTACCTAAAGTCATGATGTTTGGACTTTTAAATTCAGCATATTATTTTTGTAAATTGATTGCCATAGTTTTATATGGGTTAGAGTCATTTGCGGTTCCATATATCGATGATATAGCTATATTTTCTTTGACCTGGGAACAGCATTTAAAAGATGTGGAGGCGGTTCTACAAAAGAAGCAAATCTAACCGCGAAACCATCCAAATGGCAATTCGCGCAAGATCACGTAAAATTTCTGGGACACGAAGTTGGGTCAGGAAAAAGGTCTCCTAGTGAAGCTAAATTGCAGGCTATTAAAGAGTTTCCAATTCCGACGACGAAAACACAGCTAAGAGCATATCTGGGAATGGTAGGATATTACGCGAGGTGCATAAAGAATTATGCTACCATAGCAGTGCCGTTAACAGATGCTTTAAAAGGGAAAAAAATCATATGGACGAGAAGTGTAATAATGCATTTGAAGAATTAAAGTTAAAATTAATGAAAAGTGCTGTGTTATATGCGCCTGATTTTAAGCAGAAATTCATTGTGCAAAGAGATGCGAGTTTGTATGGGGCAGGAATTGTTTTATCTCAAATTATTGCAGGTGAAGAGCAACCAATTTTGTATCTTAGCAAAAAATTTTCTCGTGCGGAGCGAAATTATAGCACGATAGAAAGAGAATTAGCGGATATAGTATATGGATTAAAAAAGTTAAATTATTATTTGGATGGGCAAAAATTTGAAATACAAACGGATCATAATCCATTAGTGTACTTAATGAAAATGGTTGGTACAAACTCTCGTTTGACACGTTGGGCTCTATTTTTGCAGCCATTAAATTTTGAAATTACACATAAGCCAGGAAAATTACATGGAAATGCAGATGGTCTAAGTAGGAAGATTTAGAATCAGAATTGGATTTTCTGTTTGGAATTTAGTGTTCAAAAATTTAATACTTGTAATTAGGGCGTTTTATTAAGATATTGTGCTGTATGTAAAAATTTAGTTACCTAGATTGTGTTATAGTGTTTTTTTTCTTTTTTGAGTTAGTATCATATTCAAATATTTTAAATTTAAATTAATTGTTCTAGCATCAAAAGTGTAAATTTTTTTTATTCTTTTGATTAATTATGTGTAAGGAAAATTCTAAAAATTTCATATTTTTGGTATGTCCTTTGAAACTGAGAGTGGGTATTCTTGAATTTAAGTAGAACTTTCATAATTGGGTCAAAAGTCTAAATGATATTTTATTGCTGATTTAATGGTGTGTTTGACCTCTCGGGAAATCTATTAAAAGGGCTTATTACGTGAATTCATGCCAAATATTTCCTGTGGAAATCTCTTTAGGGGGGAGGTGTTGTGATATCGTACCTTCGCCACAAATTTTCGACGGGGGAAGCAACAGGCAATTCCGTGGAGGACAATAGTCTTTTGTGTAAAGGCATGCAGGGGAAATAGCAGGCATACTTCTGCCCTTGGTATCTGCTCAACAGGGTATTTCCACTTTTCCAAGAAATAGGGAGGACTGGACAATGTGTGGGAACTCGTACCAAAAGTGAAAGTAAAAAGGAGGCTCAGGCAGGAGCTGGTGAGGAGGCTGAAGAGTAGACTGGGAGACACTGATGAAGTGAGGTTGTTTTTTACCAACGGAAGAGATGCGAGTAAAAATTGTTTTACTCAGGATGGCTATGAGAAGTATAGAACTGTTAATAAAAAGTGAGAGTGTCTACCTATGAATGGTAAAGTTTGTTATTACATTTTTCGAATCTATTTTAGTTGTTCTAATAAAGGACTTTGGTAAGAAATATGTATTATTTTTCAACGATCATCTCACAAGAGCTTAGTGAACCAAAAAGCTCTGCCCCACTACATCACACTACCGTAATTTTGCACAAATCTCTTCTAAACTGATGCGAAAATCAAGGGGCAGAAAATCGCGGTCAAGTTCGTTAATGGGCAAAATTTGACCAAAGGGGTGGAAATAGGGAGGAGTTTTGTGGAAAAAAATTATTATAATACACATCAAAGCAGTTTAAAGCTATTATTAGTTCTAGGAAAAAGTCCTGAAATTTATGCATAACAGATTTTTGTTATCATTAAAAATGGGCTCAAGAGGCGACAAAAATTGGTTTTAAGAAGAAAAAATTTATAAATACGCCAATTCACAAGATATCAAATCTGCTTAAATTTATTTAAAAATTTTTTAGCATTATCTACAACTTTGATATTGGCAAGTTTTTGATAGTCCCAACTCTTACAGAAAAGAAAGGGGGAAAGAGGGGGGGTGAAGAAGAAAAATTTCATAACTTTCGTCCTTTTACAAGATATCAAATCCGCTTATATTTATTATAAATCTTCTTAATGTTATATACAACTTTATATTTACAAGTTTTTGATAGGACCAACTCTTACAGCAAAATAATAATAATAACAGTAATAATAGGGTTGAAGAAAATTTTTTCCTATTAACATGATTCTGACAAAACCTGCTCTTACATAAAAATGAATTAAAAACTCATCAAAAGAGGCTCGTTAAAATTATTAAATTGAGTTTGTCCCTAATCTTGATTTAGTTCTCGTTGGTACTTAACTTCGAAATTAATCTGCGGCTGTAAACCAAGCGGACAAAGATATTTTCTCTAAAATGAGGGTCACACTATCGAAAAAATTGTGACTTTTGTCAGCATATATGTCAAGCATTTAAACTGCGATACAATGATTTGATAAGAATCGCAAAAAATATTTTCAATCATTTCAGATATACATGGTGCTTTAGTTTATGTAAACGTATGTTTCAATTATATGATTTTAAAAACGTGAAACCAAAAAGAATATAGAACATTTTCTGCAGAGTTCGAAAACGAAACTGTATAATCAAAATCTTTCCTAAAGAACATTTATCACATACGTGTAACATAAACTCAATTTGATATTTAAAAAATGATGCAAGAATCCACTAGATAATGGAAGGTTTACAAATAAAAAGTTTGGAATTAATTGTTCAACGTAGAGAATGAAAAATCAAAGCATGAAATATTTTATGAATTAATGACAAAAATGGAACATTGTTTATTTAGAATTTAAAATATTTCCCCAGCATCTTACGATTTTAAAAACGAAAGAGGTTTCTCTATTAGTTGTTATTAAAAATCTATTAGTGTATTCTTCAAATGCAAGTTACTTATTTTCTTTAATCTCTGCAATTCAGAAATATATGGAGATAAATATGAAACATTAGAATTACAAATTTTTTAAAGAAAAATCTGTGCGTGGGTTCAATACACAAGACATTTATTGTGAAGTATAAATAAAAATGATATAGCTACGTAAATGCATTAGATGCATTTATTTTCTCTACTTTTAAACATACTGTAAATAAAAAGGAAAATTATTCTAGCCGAGAACTTAGATATAAATTTTAAATACTCATTCACGTATAACATTTAAACAAATGTTTCAATTTTAATGTCTTTTTTCTTTGTAATAGTCTTGTTTTCAAAACGGTACTGCACAAATATATTAGGTACTAAATCCTACATTTTTGTGTGTTTCTACATTTTTATGTCCTAAATTTTTGTTCCACACAATACCAGTTATCGTATGTATACGAAACAAAATTGCAACAAAATTTAGCTGCGCTACAAAAGTGAATATTCTATTTAGATTCTAAAGTTAGTCATCATATTGTAGGTAATTATTTTTGCTTTTTATTTACGCGGCATATAAAAAAGTGCTAATTAATAACACTAGCCTACAAAATTTGGGCTGTGTAATGCTTTTTAGCTTATGATAATTGATTATTATGTATTTTTAGCTCTGAATCCGAAAATGGCCTTCATTGTTTACCATCACATAAGGAATTTTCACAAGCCGTAAATTTCAAATTTCAAAAGTAAGAAAATAGCGAAAATTTGATACCATACAACAGATGTGATTTTTGTGTTTTTTAACTTTTGTTAATTGATTTGTATGTATTTTTTAAAGCTGAATCCGAAAATGATTTTTAGCCATCACGTGAAGATTTTTCGCAAATCGAAAATTTTAAAGTTAAAAAACTCAAAGTTGAAAGTGAACACCTAGCCCCCCCCCCCTCATCGGACCCCTGAACAGTTTAGCTGTAAGAATCCCCCATTATAGGCCAAAGGCCAAAGGCCAAAGAATGTCCCCATTATAGGCCAAAAATTTGAATAAATTATTGAATTAAATAAAATTAAATCGAATTTAAAAAATTTTAATTTATTTTATAGTATCAGATTTTCCTGATTTTTTTTAACTTTGAAATTTACGATTTGAGGAAAATTCTGACGTGATGGTTAAAAATGAAGGTCATTTTCAGGTTTAATGCTAAAAAGTACATAAAATTCAATTATCAAAATTTAAAAAACTCAATCTTCCCATCTATTTCAGATTGTCAGATTTTAGAATTTAAAAGAATTTTAACTTTGAAATTTACGATTTCTTAAAAATTTGGACAAGATAGTTAAATGTGAAGATCATTTTCGGATTCAGCGCTAAAAAATGCACAAAAATCCACTATGAAAAGTTAAAAACACAACCATCTTCTCTATTTTTAGGGTTCCGTACTTAAAAAGTAAAAACGGAACCATTATAAGATCACGCCTGTGTATGTCTGTCACAGGCATTTTACTCGTAAACATATGAAGGAGGAAAGTTCAAATTTGGGGGAAGTTATAAAGACTATTGACCCACATATTTACAGATTATTAAATATTATTTACAAATATATTTAGAAAAAAAGCAGAGGGCCTAATTAAGATATTTGAAAAAAAAATAATCTTCTCTTTGTATATCTTGTGTAAGATTTCGTAACACTGAACTCAAAAATACATTTCTTTTAATTTTAGATATTATATTTTCAGAGATATTTTCGAAAATGTAGTGCAAAAATATCCCCCCCCCCCCATTTTATTTCCGAATCTAATAAAACTAAAATTATGAAAAATTAGAGGCTGTAGACGTTAATTTAAACCTTGCAGGAAAATTATAGCGATTACCCTAGGTCACATAGTTTGTGAGTCTTTTCCGTTAGACACAAATTTCAATTTGCAGGAATTCAGCAAATCATCAGCAAATCCTCAGCAAAACCTCACCAAAGGTGTTGAGGAGCGCTGTATTTACCTACCGTATCAGAAGTGTAAAAACATTGTTGATAATGATTTTCTAAAAAAATCATCAGTAACCGAGATATTAGCCCTTAAAGACACGAACGTTTTGGACATACATAATGACAGGAGCGGCGTACTCTGTGTGCTATCGGCTTTTAAAATCCAGACAACAACTTTTAATGATATATTTGTGTGATGCAAGGACAAGTAAAAATATATATGCAACAAACGTCAAATTAAAAAAAAAATCTAATTTAATTAAAATTAATCAAATAAATACTATGGGATTCGCGACTAGTTTTCTTGAGTGGATCTCTCAACACGCCTCCCGTGTCTTTAACAGTTAATTAAAATCTTATTTTGAAAAACGCGCCACAGCCCTAGGCGGCGTTGCAACTTTGGGACCTCCTTTTGAAGCGCGCTTAACCCAATGCCAAATTTAAACTTTGAACAAGGGTTTGTTTCAGCTACACTGTAAACGGAAAAGATTATTACTACGCTGAATTTAGTTTTATGAAATGGGAAGCGAAGTTTAAATATGCATTTCTTTAGTTGTCAGTACCGAATTCAGTTCATCATAAACAGATAAGGATAAGATTAAACTAGTATGTTGTGGCCATCACAAAACTTTCTTCGATATAAATCACATCAATTAAATCATTTAAATAGTACAAGGAATAACAACGATTTAGCACCAATTCATATCAAAGTATATCTCAATTTAAAGTTGGATGAAAATTCTCGCATTAGTTCTTGAGATAGAGCTATAGCGGAAATTCTGAAAAATGTACCATAGCAGCGCCACTTGTTGAGCGAATTACACCAAAAATAAACAGCACTAAATGATATCAAGATATACCTGAATATGAAGTTTGTTGAAAATCCAAGCATTAGTTCTTGAGATAACGCTATTGCGGAAATCGCAAAAAATACAGCATAGCAGCGCCACCTGTTAAGCGATTTACACCAAAAATTAAACAGCACTAATTTATACGTCAATTCATGTCAAGGACTAACTAAATCTGAAGTTTGATGAAAATCCGTGCAATAGCTCTTGAGATACAGCTCTTGCGGATATCGTAAAAAATGCAGCACAGCAGTGCTACCTGTTGGGCGATTTACACGAAAAATTAAACAACACTAATTTATATCAGGAACTAACTGAATCTGAAGTTTGAGGAAAATTTGTGCATTTTTGCTTGAGTTAGAGCTATTGCAATAATCATGAATAATGCAGCATAGCAGCGCCACCTGTTGGGCGCTGAATCGGAAGTTTTATGAAAATCCCTGCAGTAGTTCTTGAGATATAGCTATTGCAGAAATCGTGAAAAATGCCGCATAGCAGCGCCACCTGTTAGGCGATTTTCAACAAAAACTAATCTGGTCCAGTTTATATGAAGGTCTACCTAAATATGAAGTTTTGTGAAATTCCGTGCATTAGTTCTTGAGATAGAGCGCCCACAAAATTTTTGTCACATACAGACTCACAGGGTGACAGACAGATTGACAGAGTGACAGACAGACTCACATACAGACATTTTCTAAAAACCATCAAATCGTGTTCTGGGCATTCTAAAACGTATAAATCCTTCGAAAACCGGAAGTTATCGAATCCAATGCTTTCTTCTTGTAAAGATAGAAGAAAGTAAAAAGAGTTATACAGAATAGCTATATTTGATATTATTTAGGCTTCATATCTCTTTGAACTTTTATGGTATACCCATTCATGCTTTTCTAGTAATATACAGCTCTACCCAAACCTACGTTGCATGGTTTTTCACAAAGTCTTATTATCCTTTTAGCAGCGATTTTTTAAAATAATACAGTTAATAATTCAGATATTTATTGTACGGATCCCTCAAAGCGCTAATTATACTCGCACTTGACAATTTATTTAGTATCAGTATTGCGCTATTTTCGTTTATTTTTACTTTTAAAATTTGCGATTTGAGAAAAATTCTGACGTGATGGTTACAAATTAAGGTCATATTCGGATTCAGCGCTACAAAATACACAAAAATTATCATTAAAAATTAAAAAAACAGTACCATCGCAAGCTTTTGAATTATCTACTCATATCCGTAAATAGGATGAAATCACCACAAAATATAATGACGTTTTAATAAGAAGAAAAATAATTTATCTCTAAGCATGTTTGCCTTATTAAACCCACTTTTTATTGGAATAAATAAAAAAAATCAAACATATTATCATTTACGACTACCATTGTTGAATAAAATGTAAAGTTTTTTATATCTATAAACATATATTTAAAATAATATACAGTTGCTCAATTTTTCAGTAATGGGAATAGCCTATGAAGAGCATATTTAAATTGAAATGTGAAAGAAAGACCTCAAATTTCTTGCGCTTAAGCAGAAAGTGAAAAAATGAAACACATATTGTGCATAAACAAAAATTTATATATCTTACATATAACGACAACATGGTCAAAGTTCGAAATCCTAAGCACAACTATATATGGACAAAAAGTGTTTTTATTCAAAAAGTGGAAGAAGGTCCGTATTTTTAATTGTGGAAAGTGTCCTTAAAAGGGGTCGGCTGGTCAAATGGAGAGGTTAGAATTACTGATACTGATAATGTTAGAAATACTGATAAATACTGCCATCTTAATATACAAGTTACTATAATTCACGGTTGCCTATATGCTATTCTGAATTGTGCTACTGACAATTTTCACTAATCTGTTGTTTTCCACAAAGGTTTCAAAGTTTGGCTGTTTTTATTTTAGATTTCCGTCATGGATTGTATTGCAGCGGATCAAGTCCTCTTTCAACATTCGATTTTGATCAGTACAGCACTGATTCTTCTAGATTTCCGTTACATTTCGCAAACTTCTTGTAAATTATCTAACATCTATACAAGGTGACGCCATGTTTTTTACCATACGCCATTATCTACTAAAACGGAGTATTGAAGAACCAGTGATATCACCTGATGAGGATGTTAAATGATAATAATGGTGCTTTAATCTTGAAGTATACGTAAACTCAGTCAGAGGACAAAGAATGGTGGATTCAGTGTTGACACTTTAGAGGCTGGGCACATGCAGTCTATTTGGGTGCTGAAAAGGAAATCATAAGCTCATGTGTGTCTGATTTTTTTTTTCCTTTTAGCAAGTCAATGTCTCTTTAAAACAATATTATGAATGATAATAATTTCGTTTCTATTCTTTTTTTGTATCCATAACTTCAAATAAACTCGTGCATTAAAATTTTGCATTACGCCTCAAATTTATGGTAATTCATTTGAGGACTCCATTTTACCCGGCCGTTCGTCCAAAACAGGGACTTCGGCCATTTCCCATATATATATATATATATATATATATATACACTGCTCAAAACAATTAAAGGATATTTGAAGTTTTATATAAAATAAAGATATAAACGAAATTTTTTTTGCCGAAAATAGAAGAAGAGAATCACAAATGCAAATTTTTCTGGTTTTCAAACTGTGGAGTATGCAAATTTTGAGTTCGACGTCAAAAACGTCGCTTCAGCGGCAGCGAATGAAATTTGACTTTCAACTGGATAAAAGAGAATGAAGACAAGGATGATCGGCATTCAGTGATTACTTTGTTTCAATGAGTACGATGTCTCAGCGAAGTCATTTGACAGATTCAGAAGCTTTGAGAATTGTTGGTAGGTTAGAAGGGGGCCAAACTCAAGCCGAAGTAGCGCAAGCCATTGGAGTGTCACAAAGTATCATTTCCAGGATCTGGAACCGTTTTTTGGAGAGTGGATGTGCAGACCGAAGACCAGGGCAAGGTCGTAGACGGGCAACAACGCCCAATGAAGATCGGTATTTAGCGTTAACAGCTCGGAGACACTGAACCATGAACGCTACTCTTCTCCAACATCACCTTCGCTCGGCTACAGGCACCACGATTTCAACTCAGACTGTCCGAAACCGGCTCCATGCTGTAGGTCTGTATGCTCGCCGACCGATGGTATGTGTTAGATTAACATCAAGGCATCGTCGCGACCGCAGGGAGTGGGCAACCGAGCATGTCAACTGGAGGAGAAATGAATGGAGCAATATTCTGTTTTCTGACGAGTCCCGTTTTTCTGTGCATCCGGGTAATAGGCGTATTTTCATCTGGAGGGACCGTGGCAGTAGGAGTAATCCTGCGTTCGTGCACGAAAGTGTCAGATTTGGCGGTGGAGGAGTGTTGGTGTATGGTGGCATCTCCATTGACGGGCGCACTGCCCTCTACATCATTCGAGATGGAGCTCTGACTGGTCGCCGATATAGGGATGAGATCCTCAGACCTATTGTAGTCCCTTACGCTGCAGCAATCGGCGATAACTTCATTTTAATGGACGATAACTGCAGGCCACATCGTGCAAACCTGGTGGAGGATTTCCTTTTCGAGGAAGGAATCGTTCGAATGGAATGGCCAGCGTGTTCTCCAGACATGAATCCAATCGAGCACGTTTGGGACGCTCTAGGAAGACGAGTTTCTGGCCGCCAACAACCCCCACAAACTCTCCAAGAACTGGAAAGAGCTCTTCTGGAAGAGTGGGGCAGAATACCCCAACTCGTCATTAATAGCCTCATTGAGTCCACGCCTCAAAGGTGTTCAACGTTGCTGGCCGCCCGTGGAAACCATACCCCCTACTGAAAATGATTTTCTTTGAAGAAAACACCTTTTCTTATTCTGTTTTTCTCATATGCACAAATTGTGTTTTTTTCCTTTAGTACACAAATGCGCAATAAAATGCATTTTTTTCTGCCAAACATGTGTAATTTATTCTCATATAATCTACTATGTCTGTCGACCATGTATCAATCAGCTAAACAGTTTACCAGATACAAAATCTACCTAAAACTGCAATATCCTTTAATTGTTTTGAGCAGTGTATTTCATATCTACCCTTATGACTTTTCTAACAAACAGCCTTGGATTCTGAAAGCTTAAGACTTACTCTAAAAGTAAAATAGCTTGCCCGATTTTTTTTTTTTCAGTTATATATTTTTTTTTGGTAGGCCGAAATATGTTATCTCCCCATTTTGGTCTACCTTCCCCTAATGTTTATTCGTTTGGGCATCACCAGAAAATTACTCAAAAAAATGCATTCATAAAAAGAGATTCGAAAATAATAATGATTATGATGTTTTCAGTCCTACAAAATGTAAAAGACCCCGTTATACTATTGTATTTGAAAAGTCGTCGCGCTCTTTGTCTAATACTTATTTTTGTCTTTTCTCTTTTTAAATAAAATCTAAAAAAATAATTATCTATATATATATTACGCTATCGTACGTGGCACAGAAATCACGATTATTTGTTAATTGTTTAATGGCAACGCTCGAATAAAACGCTTCTCATTGGTTATTGTGTGAAATTGTCCTGGCAGTAGGTGGAGGGAAATCCCGTTTATTTACTTTTCACTCTTTCGCTGCAATTATGGAATTTCACAATATCGTTTCGTTAAAAATGTCCGTAAAAGATCTCGGCGAATGCTTGAAAGTGAATAATAAGCCCCATTATGAAGAGAAAATTTAAATAGATTTGATCGAGAGCGCGATCGCCAAAATATGCTTAATTACCGTCGCATGGGCGAACGCCTTGATTTTGAAATCCAAATTACTGATTTAAACGTCCTGGAGCATAACTGTGGGGAGCATAAACATCTATTTTGTTATGCTAATGAAACCGACGCGAAAAAAAAAAAAAAAAAAAAAAAAAAAAAAAAAAAAAAAAAAGATTTACGCTCCGATAGGGAACCTTCATTTACTCAGTTGCTCGTAGCATTTGTGGCATAGTCTTTTAACGCCTTAGTTTCAGTACGAACATACTCTGGTTCGAAACTCGATAGGACTAAGTTCAAATTTGAGTTAGTATATTTTTGCTGTTTTAAGGATTTCATTCTTGTTTTAAGTACATCTAAAGCGAAAAAAGTGGCAATAAGTAAATAAATACATACAGTAAATATTGTTAATTTTAAAACAATTGAATTATTAAAAGAAAAAAAAACTGCAAATAAATGAATCGAATTATAAAACAAAATTACTACGTTTTATAAATGTCATTGTTAAACGTATTTAATTAAAAAATATTTTTTTCCTTAACAATTTTAATGGTTTCTAATTACTTTTAATTGTAAATCAATTGAATTATGTGAGAAAAAAACTGCACATAAATCAATCGAATAATAATGATAAAAAAAACTATATTTCACATTGTCCAAACAATTTAATTAAAAAAATTTTGTTATATATATATATTGCAATTTTAAGTTTCTTTTTTAATCTATACCAATAAAAACATTTGTTTCACTTATAAAAACTCTCGCTAATGGTGCCAAAAAAAAAACTGTCTAAAGATATAAGATGATACAAACTTGACCGTACAAAGGGTCTGTCCGTTCCGGTAATAATTTCAATACAGACCAGAAGTAAGATACAATAAAACCTGCTTAGATGGAAACACCAGTGGTAGGATGACCAGTGGTAAATTCTGTTTTATGCAGGCTCTTTAAATTGAACAAAGCATCATTGCATTTTTTTTGGGGGGGGGGGGGGGGGAGCTGAAACCTTTTTTTTCAGTTTATTGCACGACTCCATTATAAACAGGCTTTACTGTATTAGAAAATAAATTTGCAGGATAGTATCTTTTTTAAAAATCTATATAGTAGTATTTGCTTGCAATTTTATAATTTCTTTTTCAGTATTACAGTTTATGATGCATTTGTAATTATTTTTTCATCTGCAGATTTTAAATAAAAATTTAAAATATTGAAATCATAATTAAATTTTAATTGCATTCACCAATTAATTTTGAATAACTGAGTTTAAAGTGCGAGACAAATAAAAATTCAAAACCTTAACCACTGACTTGATACAATTTTACAACTGAACAAGAGCCGGGCCCTGGTAATTTGCACCGTCTCTACCCCTATCTCCCCCACCCCTCTGTATCGACCTACGATACAAATTTCAGGCTTATTTAAGAATATTATTACGGGCCCGGGCAACGCCGGGTGGGGCAGCTAGTTATTATATACTTATTGACTCTATTTACTTTACTTCTATAAAGTTTGTTAGACCTAAATTTACCTGTTACATACTAAAATGTATACCTAGGAAAATCGGCTTTTTTATGTTTTGTTGAAAGATAGCTTTTTAAAATCTAGCTATTTGTTTCGTTTGACTATGGCGGTATTTGAACTGCTTGAACAGTGTAAACATATAATTTTTATCTTAAACTCTCTGCTCGTTTACTTTTTAATATTCTTCTATCATAAATATTCAGTATTTTTAGTTATATTCTCTCAAACCTTTCTTTTAAACATAATTTTTTATTCCCAAGAAGCTCCGCCTTATTCTAACGAATTATCCAATCCGAATTCATCCCTCTTTCCTATATCTTTAAGTGCTTAATTTTTTCTAAGTCGCATTTAAAAAAAAAAAAATCTTTATCATTTCTCATTTATATTATAGTACATCTATTGTACTATGGCTAGAGTTTTTTCTATGGCTTCTCTATTATGAAATAATATACAGTGGAACTTGGATAATTCGAACTTGTTTAATTTGAAATTCTGGATATTTCGAATTTTTTGCTTGGTCCCTAGAATTCTGTATTAAAATAATGTAAAAAAAAAATCGTAGATATTTCGAATTTTATTTTGGATAATTCGAATTTTTCGTACGATTACCCTTAAAATTTTCCGATAAGAATATTCCTGAGATTTTTTTCAGATAAGGTGCAGAATATTTTATAAGTTTATTTTAACGGTCTTTCTGAGGAACACAAAAGTGATGGTTTGGAATGTCACTATTTTGCGATTACTAAGGAATTTTCTGACCCAAGTAAAATCCTGCTTTGCAAAATCCATAGGCTTTCCCACACCCGTTTGGCTAGAGAACATATTGTAGAAGGCCTAAGTAGTCTAATGTAGAATATTTTTTTTTTTTTTCAATTGATAGGTTGGAATCATATGCAATGACTCAAAAATTGCATTCAAATTAGCAGTAACAAATATTTTACTTTTTACTTAAAAGTAATGAGTAATTAAGCTAGTAAAAAATGTAGTAGTATTCTTAGATAAAGTTTATGTGTTAAATATTTCATCGCAGAGAATCTTTCTTATTTATCTCTTCTATTTGAGAGAATATATGTAATTCGAATTTTTGGATATTTCGAACTTTTTCCTGGTCCCTTCAACTTCGAATTATCCAAGTTTAACTGTACAAAT
The DNA here is from genome assembly GCA_963932465.1 of Maratus speciosus. Classification (NCBI taxonomy): domain Eukaryota; kingdom Metazoa; phylum Arthropoda; class Arachnida; order Araneae; family Salticidae; genus Maratus; species Maratus speciosus. Next base: position 43,359,093 of record OZ010790.1, read on the forward strand.
ACTCATCCACTGGGTGTGAAGTTCCATTGCAACTGAGTATCTCACAATGTAATCATCTGTTCACCTTTAGTAATGAAACTCGCAAATAACATTCTAATTGTATAACATCATGCTATCTTACTATGCATATTATTTTAAAATATGATACCATATCGTTACATTAGTAATTGTATTTTAAGTCGTTTTATAAAATTAATGCATAACATTGGGAAAATTATTTAGACCAAACACAGTTATCCCATTAAATGTCGCTACATTAACCAGGTTAAACAAAACAATTTCAAATTTTAAATCTCTAAAAAGAATTAACAGTCAAAATAATAGAAATATAAAGGCATTACTACATATTTTACTATTTTATTACGCATTGTTAAGAAACAAGGAACAATTGAGATGCAACATTATATTGCATCACATACATACACACACACATATATATATATATGCTTCTTATAAAGGTTGTATAGTGATAATAAAGTTTTTTTCATTAGTTTGAATATCCTGCTGCTGTAACTGTAGAGTGAAAAATATTTAATATACATAAATGAGAGATGTATGAATTTCCATTTGCAAAACAACTGCTTTTTTTGAAACAGATATTAAAATAAAATCGAAACACCATTTAGGAATACATAGAGTTTAAAATAGCAGAAAAAGTGTAGATGGAATAGACTATTTTAATACAAGTACATGCAAAAAACTTAGATGTAGAATATATATATATACATAAGGTGTTGTTGTCTGGATAATACGCAATGGTTAATTTATTTTTAAAAAAAATGATGGGGCATTTGAATTATAACTACATTGCTAATATACATTTTATATGGATGTTGATTCGATATTTTATATGTATATGGTGACGTTATATATATATTTCAATTCATATTAAATTTATTTAGCTTAATTAATATTTAATCAAGTTAACAATTAACTTGTTTTTAATTTTTGGTCTACTCAGGACAATATCATATCAATTTCTAACAGTATACCATCTTTATAGAGAATGATATGCATAATCTGTTTATTTGATATAACTAATGTTATTACAGTTTGTATTAAAATTGGGTTATTAGTTTTTTATTATTCCTCTATACTTTTTAATATTGTTTAATTTTGAACTTAGTGTTCAATGATTAATTATCGGTTTCATGTGTATGTTAATCCCAAATTCATATTCTTTAGTTTTTTTTATGGCTAATATGAAAATAAACCACACACTTTATTTGTGATCATTAGGCAACTGGGAACTGAAGATTCTGACAAAATTCTATAAACATCCATTTTTTTCCTGTTCATTTTATTAATTAATTGTTTTTTTATATTTAAAAGTAATTGTTATAGTTTTTTATACTTTTATTATATATAATTTATTATATATAATTTATTTTAAGTTATAGCATATTGCTATACAATATTATCAATGTTATAAAATTATTTAAATTTCCCGTATAGATTAATTGGGTATGGTAGTAGAATATATTGTAAGCATTCTATTAACATTTGTATTTATTTACTATTTATATGAATAATGATATATAATATGGTATTTTTATATTAGGATTTGTGGGATAGAGCAGTTGGTATATTTTGAAAGAATTAGCTTCTAATAAGTTAATCTTATGGCATTTTGATCATAATGGTTTTAAGTTATTATACTAAATGGCAGCACCAAAATTTAATTTGCATTCTGTCTGTTGCTTCTATTAGAGTAATAATTTCTATTTTCAACACATGGTGGTGCTAAATGCTGGTTATTTGCGATATTGTAAACTAATAGTTTTGGTATTTTTCCTTTAGTTAAGAAATATAAAAATTTAAAAGTGTTAATAGGTATTTTAAAAACTAATAATGTAATTATTTTCTATTTATATTATTTTAATTTCATAATAGATTAACTGAATCCATTAGGTTTTAAAATCTGTGTTAACTTAACTGTAAAAACAACGTTAAACTTATCGTACTTTTGGATACCATGTGCAGGAGTATATTTGGATAAAAAAAACTGGGATTTTATTAGGTAAGTTGTGTAATATTAATATTTTTCCTTGCTATAAATTAAATATTTAAAAGATTGTATTGCTTTTTCCACTTCATAGCATTTAATATTATTCTGTTTTCATCTTGAAAATATTCTCTTGGTTATTTTAGTCGTTTGAGTACAGGAGAAATTTTTTTTCAGCTTTTAGCTTTTTTTCTCACAGAAAAAGGCTATTTTGTTCATATAATTGAATTCCGTACTCTTGATAACGTAATTCAATATCTTTTCAAATATTTTTATCGGTATCCATATTCTTCTTTTTTTTCTTCCATATTAATTCTTGTAATATCGTACAAGGGACTTTATTTTATACATAACAGCTTACATATTATGTTTTTGGTATCCAGTCAGTGTGTTTGGGGAAAACTGTATTATTGTCATTTCATTCATACTACCACAATTTTTGTGGGTGGTCGGTAATGTTTAAGTAATGGTTATATATATATATATATATATATATATATATATATTGCATGTACTTGTATTAGAATAGTTTATTCCATCTACACCTTATCTGCTATTTTTAACTCTATATATTCCTAAATGGTGTTTTGGTTTTATTTTAATATCTGTTTCAGAAAAGGCAGCTGTTTTACAAATGGAAGTTTATACATATCTCATTTATGTACAGAATGATCATAAAAATACTTTGCCGATAAATGAAGTTGTAGCGGCCGGTCCGTTACACCGATCTAGGTGAGATTTCAGATATAGTTATGCAGAGGTATGAGCTCGGGATTCTGTGAACGGCAGCAAAGTGGTGCCGACGGTTACAGTTATAAATACATATACTCAAAATTTTCGAATGGCAACGCCCATTTTTGTTTATCACAAAAGACTCAGCGCATGCGGAAACTTTACTGAGCGTTGTAACGGTACGTGTATCGCAATAAACGGACGTGTTATGCACGCACAAAAAACAGCTCTGACATCGGCTAAAAAAAAAGCACCATCGGTGCCCATGGAGGAAATTTCCATATGACAGAGTCAATACACCAATCACTGAGTACAACACAGACCGGAGAAAATAAACCGTTTATTTGGATTACACATTCTCCACATGGGTACCATCACAGGCAATTGCGCATTGCATGCAGGCGACTGTTGACAGTATAGCCGAACGTAACATACCATGAGGCATGTTTGTAATCTCACGTTTGATAGAGTCTTTCCAATCCGTAAAAGTTTGCGGATTGTACATGTACACTCTAGATTTGAGATATGCCGAGAACCAGAAAGCCACAGGGGTGAGATCGGGAGATCACGGAGACCACGGAAATGGAATATGGCGTGAGATGACACGGTCGCTAAAATGCTGTTCCAGGAATCTGCGAACAGACTTCGCTATATGTGAAGATGCGCCATCTTGCATTCAAAATATGTCATTCAGTGCATTTCGCTGCAACAATTCTGGTATGACGTAATTTTGCAGCTTGGCTGTATAGCGGGAGCCTGTCACAGAGCAAGTTACAAATCCCTTTGGTGCCGATACCTCAAAATACGGCCCGAGAACAATTGTGCCTGCAATGCCGAACCGCAGAGTAACTTTGACTTAGCATAAAGGCACTGGTGCCACAGCTTGCGGATTCATGTCTGCCAAGTGCACACAATTTCTGGTGTTGACGTTGCCAGTTAAGGTGAAATGTGCCTCACCCGTCCATAATATGGGAAGAGGCCATTCGTTATCGCTATCATATCGGATAAGAAATTCATTTTCAAAGTCCATACGTTGTTGATGGTCCCTTGCGTCCAACATCTAGACGCGCTGGTACCGGCAAGGAAACGTGCGAATTATAGAGTGCAGAATCTTTAGGACCGTTTATTTCGGTATATCCAATACACGAGCTGCACATCTTGCAGTTTGAATGAATCCTGAAGTCACTATGCGGCACTTCCATAACAGTATCCTTAGAAACAGTTGGGCTTCCGGATCGCGGTCTATCACAGGTGCAGCCAGTTTCTTCAAATTTCTTTACTAAATCACAAAGAACTTGCAAGCTACATGGGCCAAGTATATGGCGATGGTTTCGACGGTAAACACGCAAAGTGTCCGCGGCATTCATCCCATTTTGATAATAGAGTTTTACCAATTCTGCGACGATAAAAAATGGGCGTTGCCATTCGTAAATTTTGAGCTTCTGTACCTATAACCATAACCGCGAGCGACAATTTGTTGCCGTTCACAGAATCCCGAGCTCATACCTCTGACTAACTATATCTGAAATATCATCTCGATCGGTAGAACGGCTCGGCCGTTAGAGCTCCGTATATCGGCAAAGTTTTTTTATGACCACCCTGTATATTAAATATTTTTCCCTCTACTGTTACAACAGCAGGATATTCAAACTAATGAAAATAATTATATTATCATTATAATACCTTTGAAGCATTTATGTATTTTAAGACTGATATACGAGATTCTCATTGTTGGTGCATTAAGTATAATATGGAGCAGTACTAGAGCAATATTACATTTTAAAAGTACTACTGGCACACCAGCTGTCAGTATTATACCAATAAACTAACTATAAAAAAACATAAATAAGCCGTAGTGTACCGTCTTATAGATATACTTGCAGTGATATACCGTATATTATCTCTTAACGGTAAATTTCTGCTTATTTTACAGTTTATTATTGTTGATTTTAAGGTATAATGCTGACAGCCTATATTATACAGTAAAATCAACTTTTTTTTACAGTGTATAAGAGATGGAACTTAACATGTCATTGTACCATAGGTGTGACGCTTCTTACTACAAAGTCGTTTTGAAAGAGTTTTTATTTATTTTGTATTCAGTCTCTATTTTTTTAGATATAATTAAATTAAATGAAACTTTTTTAATAACACATCTTTGTTCTTTAATAATAAAAAATATTTCCACGAAAATCCTTATCATGCAAAATTCCATATTCCTATAATTTATTATCGAAATTAAAAGTAGTTTATTTTTACATATCATGTATAACTTCCCAAATGAAACTTTAACTTGAAGTATATTTAATCTATACCTTTCACATGCTTTTGAATACTGCTCTTTTTTAATAGATAGCATCAAAAGGGAAAATGAATTTTTGCAATACTTTTATTAACGATTGCATAAAGAATAATTTTTTCTTGTTATTCTGAACAACGCCCATTTTATTTAATTATGTGAAAACATTGGTTTTCTTATCTTTCGTTCACTTTTTTTTTTTTTTTTTTTTTTTTGTACTTCTCAGTCTTTATTAAATATCGAAATATCTATCTGCACATCGTAGTTTTGAGATCACCTTTTTTATTGTTGCAAAATTAACAATCGTTTTAATTGTTAAAATGAAAATTTTTTTCTCCGCTTCGCATAATAAACTTTTTTTTGTTGCTTTTACGACCGATACACTTTCATGATTTGCAACAAGAAATAAAAGTCATACGTCAAGCATAGATTATGGAACACTTTCCAACACATTTTGAATAAAGTAACAAAACTTCACCTCTCAATTAGTTCAAATAGGATGTCTAATTGAACAATTTTGAAATGCAAAACACATCTGAAAACCCAATTTCTGCAATTCCCATCTATCGTCGGAAAAGTATTCGAATTCTTTGAACAGCTTTGTATATGGTACATAGAATTGTATCTATAAAGTGAAAAATTTTGAAAAAATTTAGTTGAGTTAGGAAATACATGCCGCAGTTGAAATTCTTCTTCAGCAATTTACGCTAATAAGGAGAAGGTCACTGGAATTCTTTTGTGCGGTCCTGTATACGAAGAATACAATTTATACAAAAGGAGTAACATGCAAAAACATTGTTCAATTTAAAAGCGTATACCGAAATTGATAACGAACTTCCAGCAATTATCGCTCAAAGACAGTACTCTAAGCGATTTCTTTTGTGTGTCCCTGTAAATGAACGATAAATGCTATGCTTACCCTATTCCAGAATAAACATCTTGTAGTGAAATTCAGTGATTTATATCAATTTCAATACATTTGAAGTAGCGTAATGCCACTAAAATACAGTGCACACGATTTTCCTATTCACCCTAATGTAACGGAATTCATTCGAGTGGCCCTGTAAATGAACTATTAATGCTACAAATTTCGTATTCTATTATTAAAATAGCAAATATTGAATCTCACTAGTAGATTCGAAACAGCTGTTTGCTGCTTTTCATGTATTATTTGTGCATTGTTAAACATGTGTTTTCTGCTTTCTAATATTCGTATTCTATACCGATAATTCTATGGTAAACATCATTAACATGTATCAATTGCATGAAAATCTAGGTATGTCTACGCGAGTTAGAGCGTGGACAGACACGGACAGACAAACCAAATTCATAAACACATTTTAACTATGTTGGGAAGTGTTAAAAATTATAAAATATGTAAATAGTATCTAACTATAAGAAGAGAATATACAGTATTAAACACCAGTTAAGAATTCAAAACAAAACTTTAATTCATAGCTCAACAAGGTTCTATAACAATATACTAATTGTATTCGTTAGCTTTGATGCATAACTCTCATATTTTGAGAAGAAAAAAGAAACAGTCCATTTTCAGTTTCAAATCGGATCCGGTGCGCTACATAAGTCGAAATTCGCAATTATCTACAAATATCGATATTCCAAATATTCGAATAAAATTCTATTCTTTATTAGCAACCAATAACTTAGCTACTAGAATAAGCTTACTAAGCAAAATAATTAAAAATATCAGCTACTGAAGTATGAGTCTAATCGTAAGTTTTTCAACTAATCATTCAATCTCCACCAAATTGGATTTTATTTTTATTATAACTAGGTGTCTGTTACCCCTACGAGGTACGCTCGAGAACCCCCCGTTAAGACACTCCAGATTCTCAAAGCACGCTAATTTAATCGGCTTTAAAAATATTCAATTATTGTTTAAAAAACATTGGCGATATCTGTAAACGGTTTTCTATTCGTCTTCCTTTGATTGGGGATTTTTAAGACATAATCAGCTGCTGTTAACAGATACAATGGCTGTTTTCGTCTTTGATTAAAAAAATAGTTAAAAATTAGAAAATAAGCTAATGTGAAATGAATTAAGTAAATAGAGTCATCGACTCCCGGTATTTTTTAACAAGCGCTATAAGAAAGTTCTTTTAAATAAGTCATTTTAAATGTATCGTTTTAAATCTGACGTGATTTTCACCAAAGTTTTCTTTCTCTTATTAATATTCACGTGAAAATACTTTTGCTGTTAGAAAGGAAATATTATTTGTGCTGTCTTAGAATTCACAACAACAGTTGAAAAGATTATCTCAAAAAATGTAATGAATGTCTCGCGCAAATATATTTGTAAATTTAAACTGTTTCGCCTTATTATTTGGCCATTTTAAACAGAATGTAATTTCCTCCATTTACGACTTTTAACGCATAATAACGATTTTTTTATTTTAAAATTTTCGTTCTATTTTAACATTTTAATGTAAGTATCGTTCTTATGGCGTAATTTTCAATATTTTCCTGCTTTTAACACGCAGTGATTTAATTCTTATTTGAAAGTTATTTCTGTTTATAATAGCCACACTTTAAATAAATATTTAATTTGAAGGAAAGATTTTTTTTTTTTACTTTTTTTTAAAATTGGCAACAATTAAAATAACACCCTTTACTAAAATATGTAAAAAATATCTCTCGAAACGCTGAAAATCTGAATTTAAAATGAAAATAAAACATCAAAAATGAATCAAATAAAAAAAAAATAAATAAATACAGTCTGCACACCGGGAACTTCTAATATATAAAATGGTCTAAAAATGATTAAATACATGTGTATAGTTTTTGCTCCTAGAGAACTTTTTTAATGGAACGATTTTGACCAAATTTAACGTTAAATATCTCTTAAAATATTACTCTATTTGAAAACTGCCTGCATCAGCGTGTTCATTAAACATTTTTCTATAATACCACCGATTTTCATATTTTTGTATGCAGTATTTTCCTTAATATTAACGAAGAAAGATCTCCGGTCACAAAAAAATTTAAAAAAAGGGGCGGTGGCAGCGTTAGTTACTTTTTTTTAGAATAGTGGATAATAAAGTAGATAAACAAAAACCATCTCAAGAAAATGCTTTGGATAAACCCGGGTTACAGAGTATAGTTGAAAAGCACACTTTTAAATAATGATACTGGGTGAGTGCAAAAGTTCTACCCGTTTTGATCATAAGTAAATGTCAAGTGAAATACGGTCGTTACAGCTTATGTTTCAAGATCAGAAAAGTGAATAATAACGCGTAGAGCAGTAGAGTATGTGTAGGCACAGCATTTGTCAGAAGAACTCATGGCGGAACGGAAAACAACATAGCAAGCAAGCAAAACCACGTCAGACATTGTTTACTGTAGGAGTTTGATAAAGCCGTTACAGCAGCCAGATCTTGCCACAGCATTTGTCATGTGTATGAGGAAGGTGCCGTGGACGATAGCACATGCTACCGTTGGTTTAGGAAATTCCGGGATGGAGACAGGAGTTGTAAAGGTCATGGCCGGTTTTGATGCCTATCAGTGGTTTCTGACGAGGATATGGACACAGCCATAGCAAATTCCCCACATCCAACGGTCGGAGAATTAGCCGAAATGTTCTCGGTAAACAGAACAACAGTCCAAAGACGGATGCATGCGCCTGGTTTCATTAAAAAAATTCGATCAGTGGTTAGCACACCAGCTTACAGAAAGGCAACGATAAAAGAGGATCAGCACCTGTCTTTCTTTGCTTACCTGTAACAGTAGGGAACCATTTTTGAACCGAATTGTAACGGGTATGAGAAGTGGGTACTGTACCGTAATGTGAAGCATCGAAGGACCATGTGCCGATGTTGCAGAGGGTGCTCCATCGACCTAAACAAGAGGACTCCATTCCAAAAATGTTTTGCTCAGTATATGGCTTAATGCTAGGGGAATAATCAACTAGGAGGTCCTCGCACCAAACCAAATTATCAAGGACAAATTACAATTGGACAAATTGTGAGCAAAACTCATGTCTAAGCGACCAGCATTCGTCAATCGTAGAGGGGTTCTCTTTCAAAACGATAAAGTCAGCCCCCATGTTGCTTTAAGGACTCGGCAAAAATTACTGGCCCTTAGTTGGGAACTTTCACCTCAGACGGCGTATAGCCCCAACCTTGAACGTTCGATTTATCCCCTTATGTGATTGTTACACAACGCCTTTGCTCCCCGAACCTTCAATGATGTGGAGACTGTAAAAACGGCGTTACAACAGTATTTTGACTATAAAACAGAGGCGTTTTATCGGCGAGGGATTAACTTACTGCCAGACAGATGGCAAGAGGCCATACATAATGATAGTGCATGCGTGAATTCATAGGTACTTAACTTTTTGTGTTCTCCGCCTTTCTGTTTTCGCTAAAAAACGGGTAGAACTTTTGCACTCACCCAATAAAAAAAAGTAATAGATTTTTTTTTTTTTTTTTTATGAGGATGAGCGAAGCGAATCCTCTACTAGACCACACAAAAATATATTTTGTCGTACACTTTACAAAAAAACTATGTAGTATTTTGACTTGAAATTGAGCATAAAAACAAATTATGATCGGTAGATTTACACAATATTAATGTTTTTCTTTTACAGAATAACCTTAAAAATTGTATTATTTTGATTAATTCTTTACATGTTTTTCCACTACGGACGCATTTTTGCAAATAAAAAAGGAAACACGTATATTTTCAGCACAAAGAATAAATCTTGGAGTTAGTCATTACAGATAGAATCATGATTAATTAAATAGTTTCACGAACTCTTTTATGAAATTTTTAAAATACATTTTTATGAAAATTATACCATATTTTTAATGAATGAAAATTCGTGAAAATTCAATTATTTACATTCAATTATAAAAGTAATTTTCAGTGTTAAGAATTCCAATACACAATTTATTCTTATTATGTGAAATCATTTACGCAGACGATACTTACGCATTTTAAAAGAATTATATTATGATTATTTTTTTTTTGTAAAGTGGAAACAAAAGAATTGTAAACAAATAAAATTAATTGTTACATTGGTTATATCATAAATAAAAATTCCGAGGAAATTCTTAGTTATTTGTCTGAATTTATATTTTTAAAATTAAAATCCGCTAAAACATAAAATAATGTTTTTGCTTAATAAGGATGCAAAAATAATATTAAAAATACTGTTTCTTTCAAATATTTATCTTATTAAATAATGCTTCGCGAATCCAAACAAGGCATGACTTTTGCTATTATATATATTTTTTAGAATCCCTACTGACAGCAATTATGCATTCGAATGAGGTTTTCAAATTTATTAAAAGCGATACTTTCTTAATGACATCGTGCCAAGAGTTAACAGCCGAAACCATCGGCAAAGGTCACTATTTATATTAGCCTGTTTGATTTCTGATCATTTCAGTGGTTTAAATGGGAAGTTCAATTACATGTCTTAAATTTGTGTTTTATTTATATTTTGTTATTCCATTTATTTATAGATGAAATTTTAAATTCGTTATGGAATATAAGCTGGAAACAAATGTTGAGCTTTTTATAGTAATTTAATTGCAAACGGATTTATTTTTCGTAATCGTCTTCCCGCGATAGATTTAAATATATCATTCTTGGAAAGTATTTTAAAAACTAAAAATTGGATATTGTGATACGGTTTACAAACAAATTTCATTTGAATGTAGGTTTTTTTTCCTATTTGACAGTGTAAATATTGAAAATGTGTGTTATTTGGAAGCTTAAAAGACTGAAATGAAAGCTAATTTTAATTGACTGTTGTTGCCAACATCAACGTTACACACGGACATGTTTGTCCTTTATAATATAGATGAATCCAAGTTACGCTGTTAAAACAGAAAAATGTTTCTTAATCTGTGGAAATCTATTATGAACACGGATGAAAATATACAACTAGGAAACACGAATTCTGCTTTTTTCTGAATTTAGTGTCGCCTCCGACGAAAAAAATATATATATATATATATATATATATTAGATAATATGAATGAAACATACGCTTTTATTTATATGAAATGACGCCATTCACAGCCTCTGACGAATTTCTCATATTCATATAGAGTCACTATTAATGAATAATATTCAAATAAAAAAAACAGATGTCACTCAAGAAACTTCCCCCCCCCCCCCCAAAAAAAAGTGGCTATCGAATGATTTATATGCTTTCATTTCTTTCTAATATAGATAATTAAATATAGTTTATAAAAGCTCCATGTTTTATAAGAAATCATTCATTTATATTTTTTCAAAATAGCACGTATTTTTATTACTTTTTTTTTTTAATAGTTATGCGAAAATGGCAACAAAAGGTATTATTACTATTTTCAAACTATTTTTTCTTTACTTTCTACAAAAATGGAGTACTTGAGTTGCCAAAATTAAAAAATTGCATTAAAACTACAAAAAAATTAATATCTCAAAATAAATGGAGATGCAGTTTTCAAACAAATAGCATTAAAAAGTGCCTTTTTTCCAATACAACGGTATAAAAATGAAAAATGTACGATGCTTAGAAATAACAAAAAAATTGCAGTAGTCTATTTAACAGTACAATGATGCATTTGTTTTGTTTTGCGGCAGGCTTATACAATAAAACGGAGACGACACTTATTTTTTGGAGACGACACTTTATTAGCTGGGTGAAAGAAATAGCATACTGGTGGCTAATAACCTACCCATGATTTAGAAAAGCGTTTTTATCATTAGAAAATTTAGAAACCAATCTTTTTCGAGATCTGAGCAACCAGCGGCAGCAAAAGTTTCTTTTGAAGCCACTGGTTTTCGAAAACGTTTCTGAGTGTTTTTTATAGTATATTAATCAGTTTCCTCATCATGAAACATAGGGTTTTTTTTATGCTATCAAATCTCAAGTAAACATTTTTATGTTCAATAAAAATGTTTTTCAGACACATGTAATAAATTAAAAGCATTAATAACAAGTGGGTAAGTGTGATCACAGATCGCACAGAGGGTTTCGTTATATATTCCTTTCAAAACACTTTATCCTTTTGCAAAATCTATTTGTTCCACATTTCGCAACCAGGGGCCGCACTCTTTTCTAAACAAACCTCTATCCGAACAAAACTCTGTTTTACAAACTATTCGTAGATATATTAATCGAGGTAATCGGGCCCATTGCACCCAAGATAGCTAGGCGCCCCTAGCGGTAAAAGTTGGAACTAAAATATGTACGGCTATGGTGCATAATAGGAAAGAATGGTCAATAGAATGTCGGCAAAGGTTAGAAAAGTGCATCCTGGGTGAAAATTGTGGAGGTTAGAGAAATTGCTAAAAATACAGAAGTTAGAGTCCGGAGAAGTAAATAATATAATAAGACTTTTTTTAAATTTTATGATTTTCGTATGATCGCAAGTGTTTTGCTATAAGTATGCAAAATATCACATCTCCAACTTAAACAGAGGCTGCGTTGGAAAAATTGCTTAAAATACGAGGGTGAATGAAATATAAACCGGAATTTTTGTTTTTTTATTTTTTGTTAGAAGATAGAAAACAGAAAGTTCCATATTACTTTTCTATATAATCTCCTGATTTGAAAACACATTTTTCTCAACGGATTGGAAGTTTTTTTAATGCCGTCATCATAAAAAAGGGGGCATGACTCCAGCTAATTGCGCACGAAGGCTTCAACAGCAGTGTCATCACCGAATCCTTTACCACCTAATGCAGCTTTCAAAGGCCCGAACATGTGATAATCACAGCGGGACTATATGGAGTGTGTTCTAGTGCTGGCCAATGCATTTCCTCCAACTTTTCGTGAGTCAGGTTGGCAGTACGACGAGGACAGGCATTGTCTTGAAGCAAAATCACTTCTGTGATCGGAAATTCTTGTTTTTTGGCCGCTGATATGCACATTTTGTTTCATTCAACAGCTAGTAGTAATAAGCAGCACCCTCGAGAATCTCCGGAATGGCGCCAATGTTCTCCTCAGTCAAACTTGTTCGACGGGCTGGGGGGGGGGGGGGGGTGAATGTTTTCAACTTCTGCTCGTCCTTCCAGAAACTTTCTGTGCCAACCATACGCTTGGATTTTCTCCAGGCATGTATCCCAAAACTGTGCTTGAACTCTTCGAAAGATTTCAGCTGTCATGCGCATTCATTTGTGAGAAATTTAATGATAATGTGTTGCGCAACGTTCGGGTGAACCTCTCCCATACTCATTGTGATGCCGACTGAGGAACGGAGAGAGTAGCACATACCGGCGCATAGATAGTCATGTGATATCCCCACCTGCCATACACAGAGGTTTTAGCGCCCTCGCGATGACCTTCAGGCCTCCCAGCAGAAATTCCGGTTAATATTTGATTCACCCTCGTGCACAAGTTAAAGACCACAGGGGTAATCATAATATTTTTTTTACTGTGTTATGTTTTGTTGTTTGATGTGAGGTGTTCAGCTATAAGTATCCAAAATTTCAGGCTTTCAACTTAATTAGGGGCTCAGTTAGAAAAAAAAAAGCTTAAAATACACAAGTTAGAGCCCAGAGGGGTAAAAAAAAGACTTTTTCAAAATTTTATGATTTGTCATTTGATGTGAGATGTTCAGCTATAAGAATCCAAAATTTCAAGTCTTAAACTTAATTAGGGGCTCAGTTAGAAAAAAAAAAGCTTAAAACACACAAGTTAGAGCCCAGAGAAGTAAATATACAACTTTTTCAAAATTTTATGATTGGTCGTTTGATGTGAGGTGTTCAGCTACAAGAATCCAAAATTTCAAGTCTGCAGTATATATAGTTTCTGAGACCGGGCTCAGTGACGGACAGACAGACAGACTGGGGAGTGAGACGAAAGGGTTTTGTCAGATGAATGAAACCCTAAAAATAGCTTTCTCAATCCCGAATATCAATTTTAGGCTGCTGTTAATTCTCAATTAAGCATTTTCAGTTTCGCATTGGAATTTTTGCATGAAAGAGTAACAATATAATATTAATTTTCTGTGAATGTTAATTTATCGTGTTTTTTTGTTTTGTTTTGTTTTGTTTTTTGTTTTTGTTTTCTGTAAAATATGTTTTTTGAACATAAAAATTTTACCTGTGAATTTATAGCGTCCAAAAAAATTTATACTCCGAGTTAAAAAAAAATGTTTAATACACTACATAAACTACTCGGACATGTTTCCAAAAATCAACGGCAACAAAAGAAACTTTTTTTTTTTTTTTTAAGTGATTCATTAAATCTTGAAAATATATTGATTTGTAACATTTCTAAAAAGAAAAAAAACTTTTTTTCAAAATCGTGGGTAACTCGAGACAGTTTACTGTGTATTTTCGTTCAAAATTATATTACATTTCCCTAGAATAAAAAAGCGGGTGTCTTTTTTTGCAGTATATGCTTTGTATTCACAATGTCTCATTCTACCGCTATAAAACAGCTACTATGTAAACCATTTATCACAGATATTTATTTGCACTTATATTAATGTTCTTTAATAAATTAAATATTTTTTATAAGCAACATGGAATAATAAATATGTACGTTTTTATAAAAAATAATACCATGGGGAAAAAAGGTAATAAGACAGATACTTTTCCATAAATTACTGCAGTAATTTTACGGTAATGTTAATATTTAAAGCTACATTGCCAAATTCCCTAAGTTTTATACAGTAAACTCTCGATTATCCGCGGAATTGGGTCGCGCGACTATCGCGGATAATTGATTTCGCGGATAATCCAGAAAATTTTGAAAAAAGGGAACAAATCAACACAAATATGTACTTGAACAATTTATACACATAATAAGTAAAACAAGCATACATTTTACAGTTTCTACGCACAATGGGTAACATAAAAATACTTATTACTTCAGGAATAATAAAATTATTCATTACTTAGAAATTTGTAAGTTTATTGCTTTAGAAAATCCGTCAAAAGTGTCTGTTTTTTTGTACTGAAACACTTCTTCTTTATTTGCGATTGAAGTTTTTTAAGTACTATTTTATCACAAAGTGACGCGCCATCCTCTTCCTCTAGATATTGGATAAGTCCTTCAACGTGAGCTAAAGCTGCGTCGTGGCTCATTTTCTTTTGTACCTTATCATCTTCTTCGTCACTCTCTTCCAAATTCATACCTAATGCTTCTTCAATAATTTGGTCATCAGTTGCATGTTCGAATCCTGGGTCATCAACATCACAATTAATCCACTCAATGATATTATCTTCATCGACATTTTCTCCACCAGCAACAGATTTTGCTAAATTCGCTAAATTATGAACGGAAACTTCTTTCTTTTCCTTTTCTGATTCTACTAGAGATTTTTCTATACTTGGCAAAATCTTCCGCCAGGATTTTATTAATGTGGATTTCTGTACCGACTCCCAAGCACTGTTTACATCATAAATGCTATCGAGAATCGTGTAATCTTTGAAAAAGCTTTTAAGATCATCTCCCTCTTCAATTCTTTTTTTCAGTAATTTCGTTCTGTATTTTATCTTAATTGAAGCGATTACGCCCTGGTCCATAGGGTGGATAAGAGCTGTAACATTGGGAGGCAAAAATTTTGCAAAAATATTTTCATCTTCTGATTTCAATTGTAGTTCTCCAGGGTGAGATGTGGCGTTCTCAATTAGCAACACAGCTTTCTGGGGTAAATTTTAAGACGCCAGATGTTTCCTAACTTCGGGAATAAAAATTTCTTCAAACCATTTTATAAATACTGTTTTATACATCCAAGCTTTATTTGTGTTGAAATAATGTACTGGGAGGGTCTCAGCTCTTGTTCCCTTAAAAGATCTCGGTTTTTTTGTATTTCCAATCACTACTAACTTTAGTTTATGGGATCCTGTAGCATTACTGCAAGTCATTATTGTTAGACGCTCTTTACTGCACTTATGTCCTGGAGCTTGATTTTCGCTTTGAAATGCCAGAGTTCGTGTAGGCAAACATTTCCAGAACAGTCCTGACTCATCGGCGTTGTATACTTGTTCGAAAGAATTTCCTTCTGATTGAAGAAATTGTACAAAATCTTCTTTGAAATTTTCTGCAGCTTGTTCGTCGCAACTTAATTTCTCGCCGCAAAGACCTATTTCTCTTATCCCGTGGCGTTGTTTGAATCTTGTCAGCCATCCTGACGATGCATCAAATGATTCCTCTAATCCCAGCATTTCAAAAAATTGTTTTGCGTTTGCAGCAACAATAGGCCCTGAAACAGGCGTTCCCTCACTTCTCACTTGTCTTACCCAACGTAAAAGTGCTGCATCCAGTTCTTCAAAAGTGCTGCTTTTCATACTTTTTCTTTTTTTCATCGATGAAAAGTTGTCTGGTGAGACTGAGAATTACAGCAATTTATCTTTCTGTTTTAAAATGTCCCTAACTGTGCATTCTCCAATTCCATATTGCAAGCTTATTTGTTTTCTTGTAGCACCATTTTCAATTTTTTTAATCAGTTCTAATTTATCTTGAATCGTTAACACAACTCTTTTTCTTTTTTGTGACATTTTTCAAATACATATTGAAAATGCAAAACTATAAAATTTAAATACAAACGCGAACTTCTGTAAGGCACGTGTTCACAGCTCAGCTAAAACAAGCAAACTGGTGTGCTTTATGAAAAAAGGGAGAAACAAAATCATAACAGGGGGGCGGGGGTGACTTTCAGTACCCGTACATTGTTTATCAACAGGTGTGTGGCCTTGCGACACCCTCAAGATTAGCTGCACCTGCTTTGTGCACGTGATTGTTCCACGTTTTCAAATGGAAATCATATTTAGTAAAAAGGGTCGAAAACTCAAAGAAGAAAAAAAAAAAGAAATTTAGACTCGCGGATAAAGATCGCGGATAGTTTACTGTATTTTTAGAGAAGAAATCCGTTTATATAGGACTTAAGCCTATGTTAACGTAACATAGGTCTTTGCCTGGAAACTCTGCTGCAATATTTTTATTGTAACAGTTTTTTACTGTGTAATTATTATTAATTTTTGGCATATAATTAGTGCTGTTTTTGCAAGTGTCGAAATATTTGTCGATTGCTTTTAGATTTTTTTTTTTAAATAACAGTCGTTCTCTTTTTTTTTTAATTTATTCAAAAAATTCCCTGGTATTTTATAATATAAATTAAAAATAATCGCAAAAAATAACATATAATGTCATAATCTATCTTGTAGTCTTCCATAAATTATTTATACAGTAAAACAATTCGATATTTTGTAATTAAGTTGTTAAATAATTACGCAGTTTCGAAGAAAAAGTGCGTCATTATTATTATTATTATTATTATATATATTTTTTTTTGATTTTTATCGGATAATAAAAATGTTTTATGTGTTCTCATACTTAGAAGTATGGTCATTAAAAAATAAAATTACTTATAGCACGTAAACATCACCAATTCAAAAATATTATCGCATGTAATAATTTTTAATGATATCACAAGTCTGCGATGAAAAAACTGCCGGTATAGTAAATGGTATTTTTTATAGTTTTTTGGATGCTAATTACTAGAAAAATAATGAAAAAATTCCATCACGTACAGTTTCATCAAAAATCGCAATCTATTTTTTTTTTTATGAATTTGGTATATTTCGGACCATAAATTATTATTTATATGAGTTTGATGAATAAATTTATGGGCTTAAAATAGTAAATTGGTATATTAAACTATTAAAAACGAAAGAGTAAACTATTTCAATACAGAATATTTCTTTTAATCGGTAAAATGCCTATTAAATACAATATTCAAGACAGAGGAAACAAGTTGAAATTGATTTGTTCTGCTTGCAGGTTTCTGCTCGCCAACCCTTCTACGCATCCCTTTTCACTAACCTTATCTGTACTCCTGAATCGGTGTCTTTCTTTACTCTCTGCTGCACGCATCTGTTTTTGTTCCGACCTGTGAGATTATAAGTTATAGTACACTGTAAAAAAAAATCTGTAAAGTTACTAAAGTTTTTTTAGGAAACTGCGATTCCTAGAACATTTTATGTAACAAAAAAAATTCATGTAACAGACACACTTTCGCGCCGAAAATCAAACAATCTGTAAGGTTACTAAGAATTTTTTAGGAAACTGGGATGCCTAGAACTTTTCATGTAACTGCAGCCAGTGTTACAGATACAATTTTAGTAAGATTACTGTAATTTTAGCAGATTCATTTGTAAAGTTACAGATTTCTGTAGCTTTACAAAAAGTAGTTTTGTATATTTGCAGCTTTTTTTGTACAGTTACAGATGAAAGTTTAGTAAGCATGTAACTTTACATCTGTAGAACTACAGTTTTTTTTTTTTTTTTTTTTTTACAGTGTAGAAATTTTTACTTCTAGTTTTTGCTGCATTAGAACATGGCTTCCAAAGGATGTGCTATTTCACCGAATTGTTTGAGCTATATTTGAGGCAACTATACAGTGAAAAATCAACAAAGAAGAACTTCTGATTTTGTAAAAAAAAAAAAAAAAAAAAAAAAAAAAAAAAATATTTCGCTTATTTTGACATGAAATTGGTCGATCAAGACAAGTCTTGGGCTCCACAGAAAGTTTGTTGTAATTGTGTAAAAGAATTCAGGCAATGGTTTCAAGGTAAAAAGCAGACTTTTCGGTTTGGTATACCAATGGTTTGGAAAGAAACTAAAAATCACATTGATGATTGCTATTTTTGTGTCTGTAATGTGAAAGGTTTCAATAAATTGAAATCTGTGAAAAACAAAAAGGAAATATTTTATCCTGACATACACTTTAACACTTTACTTACATTAATCCTTCAATCCCTCATGGACCTGGTAAAGGGAAAATCTTGTTGATCCAAAAAGAGTGTTACTTCTACCGCTTCATATAAAATTAGGTCTTATGTAACAATTTGTCAAGCCAAAAGAAGGTGAATGTTTCAAATACCTACACTGTAAAAAAAAATCTGTAGTTCTACAGATGTAAAAATACATGCTTACTAAACTTTCACCTCTAACTGTACGAAAAAAGCTGCAAATCTACAAAACTAGTTTTTGTAAAGCTACAAAAATCTGTAACTTTACAAATGAATCTGCTAAAATTTCAGTAATCTTACTAAACTTTTATTTGTAACCCTGGCTGCAGTTACATGAAATGTTCTCGGAATCCCAGTTTCCAAAAAAATTCTTAGTAACCTTACAGATTTTTTGATTTTCGGCGCAAAAGTGTGTCTGTTACATGAAATTTTGTTGTTGACGTTACATGAAAAGTTCTAGGAATCCCAGTTTCCTAGAAAAACTTTAGTAACTTCACAGATTTTTTTTTTACAGTATAGCAGTTCCCGGGTTTATCCGAAGCAAAACTAAAGGAAGGTGTGTTTGTAGGACAAAACATCAGAAAAATGATGAAAGATGAAACTTTTGAGAATAAAATGAAAGCAAACGAAAGGAAACCCTGGAATCTTCCAAACTAGTTATTACTAACTTTCTTGGCAACAAAAAGGACCCAAACTACAAATCTATTATAGAAGAGCTGGTAAAAAATTTAAAGATTTTAGGGTGTAATATGAGCTTAAAAGTTCATTTTTTCCATTCACACCTAGACTATTTTCCTGAAAATTTAGGTGCAATTAGGGAGGAACAAGGTGAAAGATCTCTCCAGGATATCAAGGAAACACAGAGGCGAAATCAAGGCAAATGGTACACTGTAAAAAAAAATCTGTGAAGTTACTAAAGTTTTTCTAGGAAACTGGGATTCCTAGAACTTTTCATGTAACGTCAACAACAAAATTTCATGTAACAGACACACTTTTGCGCCGAAAATCAAAAAATCTGTAAGGTTACTAAGAATTTTTTTGGAAACTGGGATTCCGAGAACTTTTCATGTAACTGCAGCCAGGGTTACAAATAAAAGTTTAGTAAGATTACTGAAATTTTAGCAGATTCATTTGTAAAGTTACAGATTTTTGTAGTTTTACAAAAACTAGTTTTGTAGATTTGCAGCTTTTTTCGTACAGTTACAGGTGAAAGTTTAGTAAGCATGTATTTTTACATCTGTAGAACTACAGATTTTTTTTTACAGTGTAGGTCAGCATGTTAGCCGACTACTGCTGGATGCTACAAAGAGACAATCGCTGCGAAATTCACAATAGGAAAAGTGGCAAAAAAACTTTTGATGTAAAGTTTTTCATTTCTCTAAGTACTAGTTACCTTCTACATTTACTTAACTGTTACTTGAACTCAGATATAAATGTAATTTATATGGATTTATAAATAAATGAAATGTCAAAATTTCGTGATTTCAGCTTTTTCTTTTAAAATATGCTACCATTTTGTGAAAAATCTTTAGTTGATAGAAAAAAATGGATTTCGTTTTCGAAATCAGAATAAAAAAATAAATAAAAATTAGTGATCGAAATTTTCAAAAAGAATTTTTTTGCAGGTCTGTAATTTGTAGTTCAAGATAGATTTACTGCAATACCGTTGATATTTCGAAATACTTAGAGAGTAACTATGTTTAATATTAATAGTTACTCAACAACAAATATTTTTAAATGCAGTTTTTGCATAAAATACTTTAACAAAATATAAAATTCGTACTATTATTGAACCAATTTATTTATAACCTGTAAAAAATATAATCTAAAAACGTAAATGTAATAGTTTTTAATGTAAACATGCTTAATTTTCTTTTAATATTACATGTATTTCTGTTGCAATCTTTCCATTAGTAAATACTTTTTATTTCTTAACACTTTAATCTCTTAAAATAAATTTCAAATTAATAATCAATCATGACTAATTTAATTCAACACCAGGTTAAGTTTCGACATAAAGCTATTACATGGATACTTATTTAATACATTATAAACATGGAATTCTGATTTATATACATTTCAATTAAGAATTCCATTATTGTGAATTAATCCTTTCAATCGGAAGATTGAAATTACAGTACACTCAATGTATAAATCTGATTTCAAAATTGAATTAACTTGAGAAATTCTTATTTAAATGTTGATTTTAATGGAAAGATGTATAATTTTACTTATATGTATCCAGTTATTTATTATCTTTCTTGAAATTTTATGTAGAAGTTATTAGATATATTGTGCTTGTGAAATTATACCGATACGACATGTATTTAATGAATGGTACCTACAGTGTAAAAATAAATGTAATATATTATAGGAATAGAAACTATAGCCCTTTTTTTTAAGATATATACACATTACTAAAATATTTTCTTGTAAACATATGAATTTCAAACTTATAATTAAGGTATACAACAATAGTGAAAGGGATGAATAGATTTTAAAATAGAAATTCAGTTAATTTTACTCTAATACTATAGAAACTTTCATATAGCACTAAAAAAACTTTTTTTTGAAGAATTTATACTCATTCTTAGGTATTTTTTTAAACATTATAAAATTAAAAAAATAATATTTTTAATTCAAACGTAATTCAAACTTAATCCTAACTGTTAACATCTTAATCTTAATAACTTCGTTCATTAACTAATCTTAAAACAATACATTAATTACTATTAAATAATCTTAATATCTTACTATAACCATTATTACCAATATATTAACCATTTTTATTAACTTGATCCTCATATGTGAAGGAAGTTCTCAAAAAATACTTTTCGCGGTAACGCGAAACTACCTAACTGCTTTTTAAACTTAAAAACACTTTACTTGTATGCAAGATTATTGAAGTGATTTATAATCAAACAGTTTTTCATTCTGTGATAGACTATATTGATCCTGAGTTGAAAGCGATTGTTTTTTGAGGACTATAGTTCTCATTTTTTTCCTGTTCTGCTGCATAAGGAATGTTAGTTCAAAACTTCAACTTTGAGAGCATTTTCTAAATAAAATTCTCTTTTTAACAAACAACAACAACAACAACAACAAAATCCATGTCGTAGCTGTAGGGTTTTTTGGAAAGAATTTGTTGTATAAATATAAAATCATATAAATTCAAAGGCATTTGTAAAACTAGACTACAGCTTGCATAGCACGCCTGGTATACGCAGTTGGATTCCAAATGTAGGTTAGTTTGTATAGATTTTCATTCAAAAATATAAAATCATAAAAAAATTGAGGATGTACGCCACTGAAGGCAGTTGGGCTCCTAATTCTATGCTAGTTTGGAAAGATTTTCATTTTAAAATATAAAACCATAAAAATTCGAGGATATACGCTGACAAAGGCAGTTGTGTTTTCAACATGAAAATCGTTTAAAAGTGTTTTGGTTTTCTAAACAAATTATATATATTAAACAATGATTTTAAGTTAATTTAACGGTATTATCACTAAAACGTCCAACTAGTTATTTTTTAAATATGGGAAGATATTTTTTTTTCTTAAGGTTATTTAAGTTCACATTTCCTGTTTCTTAAATATGCAGTTTAGATTCACAACATGAAACAAGAACAGACAAAACTACATTTCTGATTATCATGTGAATAAAACAGAAACTATTTTAAATAGTTAATGTTACAGACATACAAATTAGCCCCAAATTAGCTATTTAACCCTAATGGAGTATTTTAAAATGCATTTTTCAAAATTTCTAATCAGAGTAACATATTTGCAGTATGGTATGGTTTCATATGTAGAAATAACAGAAAATGTTCTACAGCACACTTATTATTTTTTTAGTCAATTGTTTATATAATAAGTAATATTCGATTACAAGTAATCAGGTGTAATTTTTAAGTAAATTTTTATAGGAAGGGAGAAAATTTTAGTATCCAATTACAAATATAATATATCTTGATTTTCCTGTAAATAGTTGTTTAAAAAGAAGTCTTATCAAATTAGTTAAAAAATAAATTACGAACTCTTACAAGCAATTTTGAGGGTGAAAAATGTAATAATTTGGGAATGGAACTAAAATGTAATGGAATTTTATTCAAAAAATGGAAATTTTCATCGATAAATGCAATTTAGGTACACTTTGGAAACATACGTTCTAATTTATTCCACATTAAAATCTCAGATTGTTTCTCAATTATGAGTCAGTTAATTGGTAAACAGACTTTAGTTTGAATTTACATGCATCTAATACTACAAGTAGTTTATCCGTAACTTGATTTCAAATTCATTTAATAGTTGGATAGAACTTACAAATGGATTCCTTTTAACGGAGTACTAAATAATTTTGAAACGTGTCATACCTAAATCTCCTAAAATTTAAAACAAATAAAATAAAATCATAAGGCCAAATGAAATATTCCCCCTTGATTAAATCGCAAAATACACAATATGAACTTAAAACGTCACTGTTTTACTTAAAAGATGACAAAAAATAATAATATAGATGTGACAAATTAAAAAATATGCATTTTATTTAAAATGTTTTAGTACTTTCGGCCTGCAATTCCCACAGCCATCGTCAGAGAATATTTTTATTATTAATTGCTGTTTCATTCATAACAAAACGTCACTTCGCTTGAAATGGGAAAGTTTATAACTATTAACCTCTTCACTGGCAGGACGTACGCTGCGTACGTCCGCTCATTTCAGTAATAAGTGATCATTATGTACAGCAATACGTTCACTACACATCTTACGTCATTATAAGAAAGAAAATAAGCTTTCGACCCTCACTGTTAAAAATATTGTGAAAAATTACCTCTGTTTTTAAAGGCTATCTATTTTCTGACCAATGAGAACGCTTCAAGAGCGTTTATGAGCATTCCCATTGGTTAGAAAATAGATAGCCTTTAAAAACAGAGGTAAGTTCTTGCAATATTTTTTACAGTGATTGCCGAAAGTGTGTCGATAGCAACATCGACAAACAATCTATGCAATCTCATAGATAGCAACGTCGATAAACAATATCGACACCAAGAGAGTGGGCGTAAACGTCGCAGCCTGGTATGTAGCCCTTCACTAGCGAAATTAAGCCTGGGAGTGAAGTGGTTAAGGTAGCTGAAAGTAGAAGTAGCAGCGCATTGGATGAAATTTATGTAGAGAAAAGTGACTTATTAAAATAAATAGAATGACAGATAAATGCATTTTTCTCCACATAAGTTCAATCCAAGGCACTGCAACTTCTACTTTTAGTTGTCTTAATAATTATAGACTCTTCCATTTCAAACAAAGTGATGTATTTATATGAATGAAACAACAATTAATAACAAAAATATTCTCTGACGATGGCCGCGGAAATTGCAGGCCGAAAGTACAAAAAAAAAAAAATAAATGCTATTTAACAATTTACAACGACCATTTGGAAAATCATTTTTTCAAAAACTAAAATTTAAGACATAAAAAATCGCACGGAGTTGATAATACATTACATACGCCGTGGATTACATTTTTCGGTACTGTAAATTTTTAAACTTCTACGGAGCTGGTCATTCATTACGTACGCCATGGATTAAACATTAATATTCCTGGACCAATTTTAAATGAAATTTCATTCTTAAACTTCTAAACATCCCAGAATATTACTTTTTACACCGTCATATAGAGAAAAAAAAATGTATTTTTAAGTGGAATTTGTTTGAAAGCTGTATCTCAATTTGTTTCTGAGTTATTAATTTTTTGTTGTAGTTTTTATTACTTTTTTGTCATAGTGGCAACAGAAGTATCCATCTCTGTTGAAAGTAAAGGGACAATACAGATTACTGTATAGACCAATCAAAACACGAATAAAATGCGGGATTCAACTAATAAAACGCTTCAAATATGTTTTTGATTTCCTACCCTGACGGAAGACAATAACAATTTTTCCAAAGGTTAAAAAAAATAATAAAAATAAATAAATAAATAAATAAAACAATTAAATGTATATTTTTTAACTTGTAATATCTATATTATTATCATTTTGTCGCCTTTTAAGTAAAATAGTGAGCTAATAAAATTATTTCATATAAGAACTTTATTCATATTCTTATGTTTTGCTTAAAATGTTCTGCATTTTGTTGCAAGACAGTCTTTAATTTGAACTTCACACGTTGTGGGCAACGTGATCTGATCCGTGGCTTGAAACTAAATTCATTTATCAATTGAATAGAACAAAATTTAGAAGTGTTAAGCTTCATACGGAATAATAAGTTACAAAGGTATTGACACTATTAACTTAATTTAATAAGATCTAGAATTATTAAATCAATTTAAACCTTTATCTACTGATGGAACTTATAAGTACCATTAAAATAACTTATTATAAAATTTATTTAATAGATCGATTAGTTGTAAAACAGTTCAGAATGAGTTAGAGATGCATTATTTTATCTTGTTCCAAAAGCATTATTGGTTACACAAAACAAAAATATTTTTAAAATGATAATTTCTTTTGCCTTTGCACGTTTCAGCTTTCTTGGCGTTGGGGAGGAGGGATTTTTCAATTCGGAAATATTTCTATATTTCTGTTGTAAGAACATTACATTTGTACATTCTCCTAATTCTACAAAATATTAAGAAAGATATTTAAAATAAAAGATTCGAGTGGGGTTATAAATATTACACGAAATCCCTATAAATTCAAATTTAATTAATCCTTCTAAATCTTTCAGTCCTTCTAACATCCTTCTAAAATTTATTAATTGATTATGTAAATTCTCTAATGTAGTTTAAACAATTCATGAAAAATGCTTTAAAAGATAAAATTTTCATGAATTCATAACTCAGCACGTAAAGGGTTACTAGGATGATTTCATATACAAAATTTGTTCATACTCTTGAAGGCACTTCGTATCTTTAAAAAAAAATACTTATGCTTTTTTTTCATACCTATTTTACATATAATGAAATGAAAATTGTTAAATAAAGGATTTTCACGACAAAACATATAATATCATGAGTAAATTATGAAAAAAAAAATAATAAAATTAAAAAAAAATAAATAAATTGCATTTTTGAGTGCTTTGCGCACATAATAATAATAATAATAATAATAATAATAATAATAAAAAAAACACTGGATGCAACGACCTCTTAGTATTATGTAAACTATATGGAATTCGTTATTCCCAAAAATATATAAAATTCGTTAATGCCGCGATAAAAAGCCAAAAAAAAAAAAAAAAAAAAAAAAAAAAAAAAAAAAAAAACTAAATATAGGAACTTCTTTGTATTGGAATCTAAAAAAAGAAAAAAAAAAAAAAAAAAAAAAAAAGAAATTCGAGAAAGCCCCGATGAATTTATTGTAAATAAATTTACAATAAATGAATGAAAACAGAAAAATTTAACATCTGATATTTATTTATTTATATTATTATCTTGATTATCCCACTTACATTTTGGATAAAGGCTTGTGATGTCAGTTGAAACTGATATATTGTATGTAACTATATTGTATGTAACTGATATATTGTATGCATCATAACATTTTTTCCATGATTTTTCTCTTATAATAGCATGACGCCATCGTTTAATGATGAAATTTTTATTTTCAATAACGAAAGAGCTAATATTTTAGTAAAACACCAGAAACGTCTAGTTAAAAGTTACTCGATGACGTAATAAGTACGTGTAACCAATCTGAGATCAAGTGAATGCCACACCATCATCATGCATTTTT
The DNA here is from genome assembly GCA_963932465.1 of Maratus speciosus. Taxonomy (NCBI): domain Eukaryota; kingdom Metazoa; phylum Arthropoda; class Arachnida; order Araneae; family Salticidae; genus Maratus; species Maratus speciosus. The sequence goes on from OZ010790.1 coordinate 43,385,580, forward strand.
GACGTTAAGTGCTATAGTTTGGCGATAGTTTTTTTTATGTAAAGGATAATAAAGAAGTACCCTAAATAATATATGCCATTTATTATATATTTGCTGAAATTTGAGTATTTAAATTTCTCAAAATACGGTAAAATCCCGATTATCCTAGTAAATATGGAACAAAATTTACTGGTAAGTTGATGTGGTAAGAAAAAAATCTTAGAAATTGGTCGCATTGCAGTAGCATAATACTGTAGGAAAATGAAAAAAAAAAAGGGGGGGGTTGAAATTGACATTTAACAAACAAAAAATATCAAGGAATTTTTAAAATAAACAATTTCATTCCCCGTTTTTTCTTAAAAGTAAAAGTTCTTAAAAGTAAAAAAAGTAACAGAAATGTCAAAGAAATGTTACTAGCACCATATAAATTAATGAATCAAGTGAAAATTTATACTTCATCTCCTTTGTTGGTGACGATTTGCATAAATACGGTTTATCCGAGTTTTTTGCTTAACCGAGACATAAAAAAAAAAAAAAAAAAAAAAAAAGACCATTTTTTTCCGCATTTTGACCTGAAAATCAGCGTTCTAACTTTTTAAGACTGCTCTTTCTTTTTCACCTAACACTCCATTTATAATGGCTGTTTCATAATAATGGAATCCATCAGTCCATCAGAAGAAAATAACTCGTTTAAAGATAATCGGACTCTACTGTATAAAAGAAACCCGAATTAGGAAAAGTGGATTAAAGATTTAAACTCTCATATATTTAAAGGGAAATGAATGCAGCAAAACAGCTTTTTTAATATTTATAATCATCGGATCTTTACGTAACTTCGCCAGAAGATACTGCGGATGACTAAACCCGATTTAAGCAAAAATAATAAAGTTTTTGTTTTCATCAATCTTTTGCAAATTAAAGGGTGCAGAGTTCCCTTAACTTCAATAAAAATATTTTGGAATTATTTAATATGTTGCCCACAGCATAGAACAAGCGTTATATTGGAATACAACATTCAATTCTCTTCCCCTAAGGGGCATCCCACACTAAAGCGACACATAAGACATGTAGCTTGAATTCACTGGAAAAACTGGTTTAAAACAGGTTTGAAACAACTTAGTTCTTTGTTTCGACCGGTTTTTGCGTTACATGTAGCGGCTACATGTCGCTTGTCGCCTTAGTGTGGGATGCCCCTAACATTCAGTGCATGCGCGTACTGTGAAGATTCTTCAACCCCGCTCTGCGAGCGAGGGTATGTAATAGAAAATAGTTCAGTTCTGTTAACAACATGTCAACGCTTAATCATGTCATCGCATTTAGGCTATGTATACGGGGTGATTTATAAATATCGAAACAATAGGCTATCTTCTTAATTAATGCCCCTAGGCACATACTTCTAATTGCAAAGTTTCATAAAAAAGGGGGGAAATTTAATGACATAAGTTGTAACTCCACGGGGGAAGGGGGGAGGGTCTATTTGATAAAATACAAAAACTAATTTTTTATACGGCCCCCGTTGGATAAAATTTCCAATTAGGAATTTTTCTCTTATCCCTTCTTGAATTAAACAAAAAAAAATCATCTCGGTATCTGCAAAACACGCAGAGTTATTAAAATTCAAAATTCGCGACTTACATTATTTTCCCATGCCTCTGAGTGGCGAGTTACTAACTCATTTTGAATGCAAGATAGGGATAATCTACAAATTGTACGTTATTAAATGTCGATTTAAGACAGTGCCTCTACTTCGGACATAAAATAGCAGCGTATAGATTTTAAGTTAAACCTTCTTTCAAATTATGCTGTAGATCTTTATTAGAGGTCTTCACGGGTCGAAATATTGAGATCCGGTCTCGCTCCGACCCATAGAAAAAAAGTTCGTCCTGGTCTGAAAAAATGTTTAAATCTTAGCCCGAGTCTTGTCCGGCTTGATTGAATTTCTAGAAAACATAGTTTTTTACGTCGATATGGTTAAAAACTGTTTTGTATGAAAGAGTTCTGACCAAAAATAGCTTTATAGTTTTATAATAGCTTATAGATTTTCTTTTTATATGTTTATCTTCATTTTTAAAGAATCGTCAAAGGCTGTGATATTTATTTTTTTTAATGAATCTCTATTTGTATGTAAATGTTTCACTTGCCATTTAATATCGTTAATCCATAATCCATGTATTGGAGACATTCAAAAATGATATACAGTAAAACCTTCTAAAGCGGATTCACACAGACAAGAAAAAAAAAAAAGCCTTATAGACAATGTTCCATCTTAGGGGGTGAAAATGTATTCTATTCTTTTCAGGATTGATAGTTCACATTTCGCGGGGAGATTGAAAATAGTAAAAGAAGATAATCTTACATAGGAAAGCATGGGCACAAAAAAACGCATGTCATTGTAGACAGCTCTGACTTCTGATCACGTGGAAAGCTCTCTGAGAAGTCCAGCGGGTTGTCATTCGACAAGGTGACTTTGCATAAGTAATAGATGTTGTTATGCATTTAACATCAATGTATGTTAAATGAATATGTAGATATGTACTTAACTTACTCTGCGGTAGGGGGAAACGGTCGGAGAGCTGTGCAAATGTATGCAGAACGCTATCCTAACCTGCGCAAACCTCATCTTCAAAAGTTTTCACTTGTCCATCAGCAACTGAAAAGGAATGTAAACTTTCCTAGTTCATTATCCATCACGTTGTTGAGAGAGAATCAACAAACCGTCGAGCAATACCTGGTGTGCTGAAACTTGGTTGTTCTTCAACAGAGTGCAAGATAGCTTCGTCGATTTGAACTGTCCTTCTCGATCGGCTGCTTACTCTATTATGACTGGTACTGTAACTGATCCAAGTTTCGCGCAGTTGTTGATGAACATGCGTAAAGATTTTATGCTAAGGATATCACCGATTGAGGTAACGTTCTGCATAGATTTGCGCAGCTCTCCAACGGAATTTCTTTACCGCACCGTAAGTTCATATCTGAATATTCATTTGACGTATAATGAGTCATGTTACTGCTGCAAAATCACCTTGTAGAAAGACGACCTGCTAGACTTGGCAGATAACTTTACGAGTGATCAGAAGTTGTGCATACACAGCGCCCTCTACAACTTCATGAGTTCGTTTGAGCTAAAACTCTCCTATGAGAAATTATTTTCTATTGCTATTTTCCACCTCTCAACCGTATAGAAACAACTAATTCTGATACACCATGTATAAGGAATATCATATAAAATTAAAACAGTTCGAATATATTAGAATTAAATATTATAGTACAAATACGGTTTAAATAAAATAATTTATTCATAACTAAATATGACAGTTTTTAGAAAATACCTTACTTTTTATATTCTGAAAGGAAATGTCGCGAAGGAAATTGCTTATCTTTTGAAATTTTTAAGTTATGTAATTATAATTATAGAAACTTAATAGTGTGAAATTTATTACATTATTACTTCTAAAAAAAGTAACATAAACGTTATACATAATGATTATATTCAACATTCAAAATGGATAACAATAATTTATTTATCTATGTATAAAGAACTATAATGCACATCATTAATGGTGCGAAATCTTTAAAGAGATAATTAGCTTTACGGAATAATTTGAATGTTTATTGAATATCAGTAAAAATATACTTCGATTTACCTACATTTGTGTAATGATTAAATTTACATAAATAAGTGTGATGCATGATTCACATTGGCGCCGCATGGAATCGCAAACACATTCATGTTCAATTTGGCCAGTAATCTTCGGGACACGTGCGGGCCGGCCCCTTTAGCGATCCGTGCCTTGAGGTTCGTGGCCGATGTAACAGGTGTCTGTCTCGTACACCATTGACTTAAGCTATTCCTATAGCCAGAAATCAAGATTATTTAGATTCGGGATCACGGTGGCCACGGTACTGGGACGACTGGAATGTATTCCCGATTCAATGCGATGCCTATGTGAAACATGCATCATGGATAATGGGGGACATTTTGAGCACTTGTTAAGAGTTGCAACACTTTTCATTTGTATGTTGTATTCTATTAAGTTTTTAATTGAAATAAAGGTATTTTTACACCGTTTGTAATCTTTTCTTTGCGTCATGGTCACGATGCAATTGCATCGTCACTATCCCGTTTCCGACCCCAGTTCCTATGTAATTCTTGCTCCCCATGACCTGAGATACCCATACGTGCCGTTTGGACATGACATTTTGAACTACCGTGTAGATCAAATTTTCACGAATGAATATTTTCAATTCATTTTGCTGTCTTTTAAACCTTAAATGCAATAGTGTAACTCAGGAGTTACATGATATTTTTTTGGCATTTGGCGCTTTCTAGTGGTTTTTTGGTGAGTATTTATATTACTTTTATTATATTACTTAATTGTGATAACATGCATTTAAGATCGTGGAGCCAGTTTTTTCTCTGATTTTTTATCACGGGGAGGTTATAACATCTTTTTTTGATACTGCTTGCAATGTGCTCGACTGGTGTTTTTTCTCTAACTTTGTTAGATAGGCATTATTAATACTGAAAACTATTAAAAGCATTGTTAAAAATATTACTTCGTTGAATAGTTGTTACTGTTTAGAGTACACACTTTAAAGTAAGAATATAATTTAAAATTATGATTTTTTGAAAAAATTTTGTTACGTAAATCACATTGTTAAAATTTTTGCAGCATTCTGTACAGTCATTCGACCGTTTTTTTGAAAAAAATGGTTTCATAACCGTAATTTAACTGTATTCTGACCATAAAAGGGCCAATAATTTGGTCAGAATGGTGTTAAATTACGGTTGTGTAACCGTTTTCGAAAAAAAAAACCGGTCAAATGAGTGGACAGAAAGCTGCAAAATTTTAACAGTGCAGGTATGGAAGGATGACATTATGTCCAACAGAAACATAAATAAATATTTTTTTCTAGTGAATAATTAACAAAAATAGACTCAAATATAATGTTTTCCGAACAAAATTACAAATCATGCATCAAAGCTTTAAACATTAAAAAATATATATTTTAATATGATAAATTTTTGAATGACTTTTCATTTTCTATAAATTTATTATAATACTGAATTAGTATTTTTCATTCTTATTCTTCTTTTTTATAGCTATATCTAAAATAATATTTATTTTTATAATACGATTAAATACAAAACATTTTTAATTTATCCGGATAATTTCTTCAGAAATGAGAAGTATTCTCATGTTCAAATTTATATATTTCTAAAAAAATATATGAATTCATTTAATAAATACATCAGTTTGTTTTTTAAGAATAGACAAATTTTGTTGTTCTGTATTTCTTTAAACTTCATAATATACAAAATGTATTATTTATGTGCGATTAATTTTAAAAACTTACCAATAAAAGCTATTTGATAAGTTTTTAACTTGCATACAAAAACCATACATATTTTGGTTAGAATAAAATTGAAGCTGACATTTTTCAATGAAGTTAAAAATGATAATGCTGAATTTATTGCTATGTACATTACCTTAAAAATTAATTAATTTAGATTTTTAACTATGATAATATTAAAATATATTTTTATAGAATTATTGTAAAAATAACAAGAACGAAAAATCTTGCATACAGAATAGATTATGAAACACTTTCAATTACATTCAGAATACCATAACAAAAATTCACAGTTTATTAAGGTCAAACATAAAGTCTAAATGAGCAATTTGGAAAACGCATAACGCATTTGAACATCTGACTTCTCCTATTACCATTGATAGTTGTTAAAATATACGATTTTTTTAGCAGCCCGGTATATGATTTACAGATATGTATGCATACTACATAGTATGCAAAAAGTTACTTCAGTTCAATGAATTGCACAGTTGAAAATTTCCACTCAGCATTTCCCAAAATAAACGGATGTTGTTGACAACTCTTGTGCGATCCTGTGTATGATCTATATAATTTGTACACACCAAGTAATATTTAAAAACGCATACAACAACTGAAAACGCACTTCCTGCAATTATTGTTCGTAGGCTTCAATAGTTCAATAATTGCTCTTTTTCTGCTATAGCCAAATTCTTTTGTGCGTTTCTGTAAATAAACGGTAAGTTCTATGCACATCATATTCTATAATAAGAACCTTGTAGTACACCTCAGTAATGAATATACATTTCAATTTGTTTAAAATACTGTAATATCATTAAAATAAACGGCAAACGATTTTCCCCATACACTGTGATGTAACGGAATTCTTTTGAGTGGTCCTGTAAATGAGTCGAAAATTCTACACACCAGTCTAACTATATTTACGTGAGTTAGATCTCGGACGGACGGACAGACAAACAGAATTCATAAATACTTTTCTACTATGTTGGAAAGTGTTAAAAATGCTTTATCATAGAAACATAATGGTTTAATTTAGCATTGTTTTAAAAATAATGAATTTACACTTTTGTAAAGGAAATCATTAATAATACATAATTCATAGCTTCAAAATTTTGCACTTTCTGTTACCACTAAAATTTGATAGTAACATTTACCTTATTTAATCGATGCAATCTTATTTAAACAAAGAGTAATTTTGTGTTCAATGGTATGCAATAAAAATTTTGCAGTTATGCATTATTGATTATACTAAAATCTCGTTATAACGAATCACTGGGAAGCGCTAATTAATTTCGCTGTACGAAAAAATTCGTTAAAGTGAATATTTTTAGATTGATATAGCGTGATAGAATTTCTTTTAACAATCAAAATAATATTCATTTAAACTGGAAAATTCGTTAAAATTACTTCGTTGTGACAAGAATCTACTGTATATGTTGTGCGAACAATTTGCATGTCATCTTTTGTAGAAGATTCATTAATTAAAATTTTACGTTTATGGTAAAGAACATATTGGAATGTTTGTTAGCATATAATGTGCGATTAAATATAAATTGTAGAGTCCTTTATCTCTTACGCAGTATAAAACATATTTAAAGTTACATAAGTTGATAAGATCGAATTATCTTCTAAATATGAAATTTGTTTTACTGTATACATACTAAAATGCAAAATTTTATTTTTATACAGCCCACTTTTCCTGTAAAAGTTTTATAAAAATATGCCCTACCTTTACATATAGGGTGACCGAGCCAGTAGTTGATCAAATAAGGTAGATGCTACGGGTTTTTTTTTATTATATTTCCTTCCTTTTAAGTTTAGAAGTAAACTAACATAATTGCTACAACCCTTAATGGATGTCTCATAACGGGCAAAAATAAAATCTATTGAAATTAAATAGCAACAATATTATAGGTAAATCATTTCTTTAATTGCCATTTTCCCAGTAATTGATTAGTTGAAGAAATCTGTAGAAAATTCAAAAATTAATCTTTAAAATATCATGCTTATGCTGTGATTAACAATAATTCGTATAAAACTATTATTTGAAATAAACAAGATGGTTGGTTGGTTGGTTGTATGGGGTTTAATGGTGCAAAATCCCTTTAAGGACATGCTGCGCCAAAATAAACAAGATGGAAATACATTATTTTAACTTACCGTCATTGTCTCCAACTAATCAAAAACTAAATGTTTACATTTTCTATTTTAAAAAATCATAAAAGGGCTTTTCTTAACCCAGGCAGCTGACAATAATGTGACAACAGGTGCTCCAACATTCAAACAAACATATTATGTCTAGTGCCACGTCTAAAATTCATTTCCGCCTGAAATGGCGCAATATTTCAAAAATTTGATCAACTACTGGAGGGGTGTCAACTACTAGCGCAGTCACGCCTCATTAAAAATGTTTCGTTTCCAAACAAAACGAACCGAGATATGATCCTAAATTCTTCGCTGTTTTACGGTTGTAAAAACTCAGTACCAGGGATGTAGTGGAGGGTATACGGTGGTATACGCCGTATACCCTCTGATTTTTTTAAGGAACACCGTATACCCTCTGTTTCTCAAGAAAGCTATAGTATATATAATCTAAGGTATATGGTCTGCTTTCAGCGTATACCCTCTGCTCTGCTACACACTGATCAGTACGGTTGTAAAATGTTCAATTAAATATGAGGACGGCCCACTAAGAAATAGTTAAATATCGAAGAAAACCAGATGTTTTTCCTTATTCAATGATGCGTTACTTTTCAAAACTAATTTTGTTGTGGAATTAGTTGCACATTTGCCAACATATAAGTGTTCTTCCGCAAACTGTGAGTTATATTGATCTAGATTAATTTATCCATAGGATAGAAGAAGTGTAACCGAAGTTTAAATTACATAAGAGTGATTATAATTATAGTTAAAGAAAACAATCCTTTAGGATAGAATTAAAAATGAAAAATATAATTCAATTTAAACAACAAATATAGCAATAACAACTTTTAAAAAGGTGAAAAAGTAAAATGATGAAATGTTCAAATGCTTAAACAGTCAAGATAAAAGAGGAAAAGTTTAAAAAGATTTTTAAATGATTTATTATTATTATTATTGTTAGTAATAACTGAATGGATGTAAAAGTATAAATTAAAACCAAATATTTTTTTTATATTTCATTATTTTTTAATATAACTAGGGGACTCGGACCCTACGAGCTACGCTCGCCAACCCCCGTTCGGACACCACAGTCTCTAAAAGCACGCTAATTTGCTCAGCTTTAAAAAGATTTTGGAACATTGGATTATAATTTAAAAAACGGTGGCAATCTCCCTATAAACGGGTTTCTATTCATTTCTCTTTGAATGGGGAATTTTATGGAAAAATCAGCTGCTGTTTAAAGATACAATGGCTCTTTTCGTCTTTGATTAAATAAAATCAGTTAAACATTTCAAAATAAGCTAATATAAAATGAATTAAGTAAACAGAGTCTTTGTCTCCAGGTATTTTTTTAACAAAGCGAAAAGAAAGTTCTTTTAAATAAGACATTTTAAATGTATCGTTTTTAATCTGACGTAATTTTCACCAAACTTTTCTTTCTCTTTTTAATATTCACGTGAAAATACTTTTGTTAGAAATGAAATATTATTTGCGCTGTCCTAACAAAAATAGTTCAAAAGATCGTCTCAAAATATCGAATAAATCTCTCGCGCATTTTTTAAATTTAAACTGTTTTGCAATTTTATTTTTTGTTCATTTTACGCAATAAGTGTAATGTGACGTAAATGTGACGTAATTTCTCCTATTTAAGACTTCTAACGCATGTTAATGAATTTATTATTTTACAATATCCTTTTTCTTTTAAAATTCACGTGTAAATATAGTTTTTATGAAGTAATTTTCAATAAGTTCCTGCTTTTTATACGTAATTATTTAATTCTAATCTGAACTTTTTTTCTGTTTATAATAGTCACGTGTAAATAAATTTTTAATTTGAAGCAAACATTATTGTTTGCACTTTTTATACATTTGGCAACGGTTTAAATTAATACTATTTTCTAAAATACGTAAAAAATATCTCTCGAAATGCTGAAAATTTGAATTTAAAATAGAAATAAAACCTCAAAAAATGAGTCAAATTAAAAAAAATAAATACAGTCTGATCACCTGGAAATTCTAACGTATAAAATGATATAAAAATGAATTAATTCCCATGCTGTCTGCATCAGCGTGTTTATCAAACATTTCTCTATAATACCGCCGATTTTCATATTTTTGTGTGCAATATTTTTCTTAATATTAACGGAGAAAGACGTCCTGTCGCAAAAAATTCAAAACCGGCGGCGGCGGTGACAGCGTAAGTTACTTTTTTTTTAGAATAGACAGATACAGTATAACTTAAATAATCCGCAATAACTGGGACCGAGACTATGCCGGATTTTTGAAAATTCCTCATTTTTGAAGGAATATCGAATGTAGTACTATATTCTTTATGGTGCTTTTAGCCATAATTTAGTTCATTATTAAGTGATAATTATGTAAGAAAAAAAGTAAATTAAATTTAAAAAAAATGCAATTTAACAAAATTACAATGACCATTTTGAAAATGATTTTTTCAAAGACTAAAATTGAAGACATAAAGAATCGCACGGACTTGATCATACATTACGTACACCATGAATTAAACATCAATAGTGTTATTACACGTAAAAATGGCAAGCGACAAAAATCGCCTGCGACTCGTCAGATTTCCTGAAACTTACTTATTATCCACCTGAAACTTAGGTATTATCCACCTGAAACTTACGTATTATCCAACAATTTCAATGGCTGTTCGGGAAAAGGCTTTTCCATCGAAATCTGACGACCCATTTTAAATGAAATTTCATTCTTAAACTTCTAAACATCCCACAATATTACTTTTTACACCATCGTATAGAGAAAAAAATGTACTTTTAAATGCAATTTGTTCGAAAGCTGTATCTCAATTTGATTCTCAGTTATTAATTTTTTTTTTTTTTTTTTTTAGTTTTTATTACTTTTTTGTCATAGTGGCAACAGAAGTATCCATCTCTGTTGAAAGTAAAGGTAACATACAGATTACTGTATAGATCAATCAGAAAACGAATAATATGCGGATTCAACTAATAAAATTCTTCAGATATGTTTTTGATTTCCTACCCTGACAGAGGACAATAACCATTTTTCCAAATGGTTAAAACGAATTAATTTAATTGGTATTTTCTATGTTACAAAAAAAAAAAAAAAAAAAAAAAAAAAATCTAATAAAGAGTGAAATTACTTCTTCTCTTGTAATTTCGGAAATGTCAACGTCAATTTTGTTTCCTTAAATTTTTGTGGTCGTTCACTGACAAGTTTTTCTTCATACATAAACAAATGAAGAATGTCTATTTCGGAAATACAGTCCTATTTCTCTAAAGAATATAATACTTCCCCAGGCAAATTTATGTATTTTTCTAGTGACACATTTTTTTTTTTTTTTACTTCCGGTTGTTCATCTTCATCTTCTGAGCTGCTACTATCATTATCGGCGGCTCTATTTAGCACAGCATCGGAGATCTCACTGTCCGTTAAATTGTTTGGTGTTACTACATTTTCGTCAATGCTTAACCTGTCAGCTATATCTCTTTTTTCGATGCTTAATGCATTTTCAGATTTTACCTGTTCAATCAGCTCATAAATTGCGGCCTTTTCACGTGAAATTGTGAAAGCTTGAAATTTTTTTCTGATCATTGATGTCGCCGTTATCGAAAACTCGTCCTTGCCATATATTGTGCCATGCATTCACCAATGTTGCCTGCGTTGCTAAGCAACAGTACAGCTCACAGAACATTTGTTCAGAAAATAATCGCCTCTGACAAAGGAAAAAGAAAAAAATAATCATATATTCTTTTTTTTTTTTCGATTTTTACTTTCGATATTGAAGTTTTTAATTCATAAAGAATTGCTACTTTTATTCTCCCATAACTTGAGAAATCGTTTAAAGAAAAAGGAAGGGAAAATATTATTTTTTTATTTCGATCCCGGATTTTTGAAGCTGACAGATTTCTGAATGTCGGATTTTTAAAGTCATATTATACATGTATGTAAGAAGTTTGAAGTAAATGTATTTAAAATACCCCTAAGAAAAACGAGCAAAAAGAAAATCAAGTAGTACCTGCTAGAAACTTTAAATAACGGGGTCTTTTTTAATTATAATTTCATTTCATATTTTTGGTATAGTTTATTTCTTTTCAGTTCTTCAAAAAAATTCAGTTTCGAAACTTACATAGCGTGCATCAAACTAATTCGCTTTTTACGAAAGTATATTGGGAGTCTAAATGCTTTCTAAGACATATGTAGCGATCGCTAGTTATTTCTTTTTTGTCCACGACTGTACATTATCCTGCATTTAAAAAATGTATATATATTTTTTTTTGTTTAAAAAAAATAAATACATTTTAAAATATTTAATTTAAAGTGCAGACATATTTCTGATTAATATGACGTTTGTTTAATAAATAGTTAGTGTTCAATGTGAAGTAATTAGAACAGACTAATGCATTGCGTATATCAAAATATTAGTTAACAATTGGTATTGTGGAAGCTTTGATGAATCTCTAACTTCTGATTTCAGGCATATATCTTTTGATATTGTAATTATTCAAGTTATTTTAATCGAGATACCTGAATGACCCAATTAGTAGCAATACCTGTGATCTTCAAATTCGAAGCTTCATTCACGACAATAGCATTATTGATTGACATGAGTTAGGATTCGGTGATTACAAGAAAGAAATACAATAGAAAAAATTAGTTTCTCTTAAAAGACATTCCAAAATATTTAAGGAAAAAAAACTCGTAATATAATTGTATTTTGATGTACAACAATGATATAATGTACTTATTTATATAACGATCTAAGGAATAATAATTTTAAAATAACATAAAAGTACATTGATTTTCTAAAACATGTAGTCGTATTTCGTAATTGATATTAGAAGAAATTTTGGTTATATATTTCATATATACTTTTTGATTGGTGTACAAAAATTTCTAAATATGGAGAATAAAACTAGAAAGGAATGCGAAACATTGGGAATAGGAAAATTAAATTTCGAAAAAAAAAATAACTCAAGCCAAAAAACAAAAAAATTAATAATTTATACTAAATAATTAATTTTAATATTCACAAAAGTTCATATAAATTTATCTCGGAAACTAGTAGAGGCTCACAGTTTATGTTTATGAAATCAATAGCTATCACATGTTCACACGAAGTAGTATTTAGTAAAAGTAGACCAAATGAAAGATTTTTATTTATTCTGATTTTTGATTTTTGATTTAACGAAATAAATGGATCTTACCAGTCTCTAAACGTCAGGAAATTTAACAGTGATTATTCCAATGAACTGTGTCATACTATGTTCACACTTGGACATCGGAACTGCCTTAAACCACCGAACTCTCTTAATTTTGAGGTGGTACCCTGCCGGAATTGGAAACCTGTTCACATTGAAAAGATCACCTAAGATAACTCAGTGAACGTCACTGTGTTGTTTGGGCATGTGCTTAAGATAAAACCGCCCGCAACGCCCAATCAGTTAACGAAAAGCTTTTCAGCCAGCGAGAGTGAATGGTCGTGACTGTCTCTAACCCGAAGAAAGTTGAAACTCGAGAAGGTTCCACAAACTATCTCAGAGAGTTCGGCGGTTTAAGATAGTTCCGATCTCCCAGTGTGAACAGGGTATTAGATATGAGTAGATTTCGTGCCGCTCAGCAGTCAACTTTTAAATTCCTGCCTCCCAAACATGCATACGCAATGACCACACCGAGTTCCTTTCTTCACGAAACCAATCAATAATCATGAAAAATCCCCGAGACAATCATAAAATGAGATATTGCAAAATGTAGACATAGCACCTTTAAACAATCACCAATTAGGTAGCTTTCTTTACAAAAAGCTACATATTGCAGCCGTTCGGAGGAAAGCGATTTCAAAAAATTTTGGTATATTTTCATCGATCATGACCCCCAGACCCCGAAACCACCCTCCATTCAAAATTGATATATATATATATATATATATATATATATATATATATATATATATCTGACCTATGTCATACTGTAACTCTCGTATTTATGAACCGATTTGGATGTAATTCGGTGTGTACATAGTACATACCAATGTCTCGACCGAGTTCGTTGGCCAGCTTCATCCGCCATTTTGTTTCAAAATGGCGGCCATTTAAAATTTTAAAAAAATTTTAAAATTTGAAATGTGGTACCAAAAAATTGAAAATGGAAAAATATTTTTTTCTTATGTATTTGACCTTTATACAAAGACTCCGTAGCAGTTTTTGTTTTGTCTATATCTTAAAAAATGGCTGAGTTATAGCATTTTGAATTTCTAGCGAAGCTGATATTTTGAAACGTACTGAATTTTGTCACGCGATAAAAGGCGTATTTATGAACCGATTTGGATGTAACATCGTTTATACATAGTATAGACCAATGTCTCGACCGAGTTCGTTGGCCAGCTTCATCCGCCATTTTGTTTAAAAATGGCGGCCATTTAAAATTTTAAGAAAAATTTAAATTGGAAATGTGGTACCAAAAAATTGAAAATTGAAAAAATATTTTTATCTTATGTGTTTGACCTTGATAAAAAGATTCGGGAGCAGTTTTTGTTTCGTTTATATCTTAAAAAATGGCTGAGTTATAGCATTTTGAATTTCTAGCGTGGCTGACATTTTGAAACGCCCTGATTTTTGCCACGTGATAACAGACCTATTTATGAACCGATTTGGATGTACCTTGGTGTGTACATAGTACATACAAATAACTCAACCGAGTTCGTTGGCCAGCTTCATCCGCCATCTTGTTTCAAAATGGCGGTCATTTAACAAAATTTAAATTTAAAATGAGATGCCAAAAAATTGGAAAATGAAAAAGATTTTTTCGTATGTGTTTGACCTTAATACAAAGATTCCGGAACAGGTTTTGTTTCGTCTATATCTAAAAAAATTGCTGAGTTATAACATTTTGAATTTCTATTGTGGCTGACATTTTAAAACGACCTGATTTTTGTCTTTCGATAACAGGCGTATTTATGAACCGATTTGGATATTACTTGGTGTGTATATAGTGCATACCAATGTCTCGACCGAGTTCGTTTGCCAGCTTCATTCGCCGTCTTGTTTCAAAAGGGTTGCGATTTTTTTTTAAATGTATTTTAAAATTTAAAATGAGGTATTAAAAAATTGGAAAATGAAAAAGATTTTTTTTATGTGTTTGGCCTTGATACAAAGATTCGGAGCAGTTTTTGTTTCTGAAAATTTGTTCTTTTGTTTATATCTTAAAAAGTGGTTGAATTATAGCACTTTTAATTTCTATCATGGCTAACACTTTGAAACGATCTTGTATTTGTCACGCGATACCACACGTATTCGCCTATTTCGATGGAAGAAGGCATGTGGATAGTATACATCAATATCTCGACCAAGTTCGCTGGCCAGCTTCATCAGCTATCTTGCTTCAAAATGGCGGCCATTAAATTAAAAAAAATTATATTTAAAGTGAGGTGCAAAAAAATTAGAAATTGAAAAAGGTTTCTTTCTTAAGTATTTGACCTTGATATAAGGATTCAGGAGCATTTTTTGTTTGCCTTTATCTTAAAAAATGGCTCAGATATAGTAGTTTCAATTCCTAACGTGGGTGACATTTTGAAAAATCTGATTTTTTGCCTGCGACAGCACTCGTATGTATCAACCGATTCCGATGTGAGTGAGCATGTGCACAGCAATTACTAAGGTCTCGACCAAGCTCACTGGTTAGCCTCATCCACCATGTTGTTTTAAAATGGCAGGCACTTTAAGAAATCGCCGAATTTGGCAGCCAAATATAAGTTACTTTAATTAAAAGCAGCTTGGATAAAGCTGACTAATTTCGCGAAATTCTCATTCATAATGATTTAGTATTGATAAAAATTAGTATTGAATCTCCTACATTCAGTTTCCACTTAATTGAGCTTCGTGTGTTTGAATAATATAAGTTGGCTTTTTTAAAATAAAGAATATGAAAGCTACCTCTTCCTCCCGGCACTAGTCGGAAGGACTTTTTTAAAAGTGTGTTTTGTTTATGCTTGTCTATGTTTTGTTTCCTATTTTGCTTGCATACTACAACTATACCTGATGGCTAAGTGTTCTAATGCTTTAGATGCAGTTTTAAGATTTTATACGTTCTGAATTAAATGGAGAGTCAGTTCTTTCTTTTTTCACACAAAACGACACAGCTAAGAACGCCTAGAAAATGACATTATTTTCATGTAATCATTGTAATTTTAATTTTTATGAATGGAAAGCTAAATTTCCATTTATTGGATAAATACAGCATTATATGGTAATTAGTAATCATTTTCTTACATGAAATTTCATTCAATATTTAATTAATTATTAAAATATTATTTATGCTTTAGGTGAGTGATAAATTGTAATAAGTGGTAATCTTCTAAAAGATCACATAGTTTTAATCAAACCATAGATATTTTAAATTCAGAATAGTATCAATATCATAAGGATTTTTTAACCAATAAAACTGAAAGAACTATTCACAATAAGATACTAATTTTTTTAATTTGCATGAACAGTTTTGCGTGTTTTAAAAATATAATTACTTTCGTGAAAACTATTTCGATTAAAATTGAAAATGATAGTTATTTCATACATTTTAATGACAAAAGGTTTATAAGTTTATTGAAGCGATTGGTGGATTAATGCATAATCTTTAAGAGCATTTTCAAAACGATCTTACAATACATTCTCTCCAAACACATCCAATACAGCAAGAAAATTGATCAGTAAAAAATATTTTATGTTACACTGGCCTTGAAAAGTTAAAGTACAGGGACTCGATGCTTTTGATTGCACACGTTTTGCCGAATATCTACCAAAATTATTGGCGAATTGTTCTTGAACTTCTGGGATGTAACGAACATGTTTGATTTCATATTTCTCGGTGAAGATTTAGTCGGGAGGACAATTATGTGGCTAATAATAAATTTAATAATAAAAGAATATTTTCGATCACCTATTTAATGGAAAATGCTGAGAATGGTTTGTCACTGTGGCAAATGACTATTTGGGTCCTGTTCAACGTTTGTATGCATTTGTGTAAGCACAGCACTCATATTCGTGAAGTTGTTAATGTTTTGGTGAAAAATTCAAAAGCTTTTTGTTTATATCATACAGAGTTTTCAACCAACTTTCCAAAAACGTGACAAAGAATTGTAGCAACAGTATACTGCAATTAAAACATGAGTATATTGAATATTTGATGAGATATGGGCATTTGTATCAAATAATTTTTAACTGCGCATGAGTGGAAGATCCTAAAGCTTTTTATTATATAATTTGGTAGTCAGCTATTTACGGCAACTTATATAAAAAGTCCAGTCAAATGTCGCGAAAATTCACAAAGATAGGGTAGATATAGTGAGTTGCTTCCTAAAAATAATTTTACTATAAGGAATTTTCCACAACTTTTCAATCAGCTCACTATATCTTTCTAAGTTTTCACAACATTTGACTTGACTTTTTATAGAAGTTGCCTCAAAATACTGACTACCACATTCTGAAATAAAAATTTTAAAATCTTCCGCGCATGCGCAGTTAAAAATTATCTCATAAAAATGCCCATATCTCATCAAATATTCAATATATTCATGTTTTAATTGCAGTATACTGTTGCTACTATTCTTTGGCGAGTTTTTGAAAAGTTGTGTTAAATTTGGTTGAAAACTCTGTATGCTATAAGCAAAAAACTTTTGAATTTTTCACAGACACAATAAACTTTCACGAATATGAGTACTATGCTTACACAAATGTACGCAAATATTGAACAAGTCCCAAATAGTCATCTAAAAGAGTGACAAACCATTTCCAGCATTTTCTGTTACATAGGTGATCTCAAATATTATCTTATTATTAAATGTATTATTAGCCCCCTAATTGTCATCCCGACTAAATCTTCACCAAGAAATATGAAATCAAACATGTTTTTTCATCCCAGGAGTTCAAGAACAATCCACCAATAATTTTTGTAGATATTCGACAAAACGTGTGCAATCGAAAGCATTCAGTCCCTGTACCTTAACTTTTGGAGGCCAGTGTATTTCACTTAGAACTGTAATTCACTGTCTTCAGGTTTACTCATCATATTATCCAATGTGGACGGTTTCAATCAATAAACCATGTCTTTAAGTTATACCTATAAATAGTGCTTTGTTGGGAACTCTGTTGGACATGGAATATATCCAATGCTGCTTCTTCCATCTGCTAGTCCATCTGTTTAGAAAAGTTGCGTGCTGACACTTGTTTTTTGCGGTAGTGGGATGTTCACTATTTTACTTAAAGTGTCAGTGAAAATTCCTCAACATGAAAAAAATCATTAGGTTCTTTTGAGTTAAAATGTGACTGCATTTTTGGGAGCCCTTGTATGGATTTTAAGAAAATCCTCTGTCTATTTATTATATTATGCATGAAATACCTTAAATATTAAATACATTGGTGATCGGGTAACATTTGCCTATCTGCAAAAACGAAAATGGTTGCTCGAAACGTTAAAATACGGCCGGAGGCTCAAACTTTATCTTACTTTTCTCATGCATAATAAAGCAATAGAAATTCTAATGTAAAAGTGAAATAAAAAAGTTTACCTTAAGGAAATCTCCCTGGAATTATCTAGAAATATGTGCTTCTGCAGGAGAGAACATTTTACACTTTATCTAAAAGCACATACAGTTTTTTCTTCATTAAATTTATTATTCTGCTATACTTTATGAGAATTTTAAATGTACTTTTGTATAAAGATAACTTTCATTCTCATAATATAAAAAATTATTAAGTGCCAATACAGTTAGGATGATTTTATTAGCACAAGTCTTTCTGTTTTTTTATTTCAAGCCCTCTATGAAGAGATTAGAACGGTACGTTACGTGATTTCCATTGAAAAGTGTTTGTATATATACGCATTGGTATCAATATACACGCCTCGGCATAAATATCAAGAAAATATAAAAACATTTTAGTTCCACCGTGCACATAGGAGATATTTATACGCTAGGCAGAGAGAAAACATTGTTAAATGATTTTTTTTTTTAATTATAACTGCTGTAATAAATACATTTTAGGCTGGAAGTTAAGCTATGTATAATGTTTTAAAGGTATTTGAAAATACAAAGGCCTTCATTTTTTGGGGGAAGAAGGATTTAGGCTTTTTAAAGCCATTCATTTATTTATGATTTTGGACAAGTAAATCAAGTACCAAATTAGCTTGCTCAAAGCAATTCCAAAAATATTTTAAAATAACATTAAAATTTGCTTAATTTTAAATGCAATTACTTTAATTGATATTCTCTATATTACAAAAAAAAAAAAAAAAAAAAAAAAACTAATAAAGAGTGAAATTATTTCTTCTCTTGTAATTTCGGAAATGTCAACCCCAACTTTGTTTCCTTAAATTTTTGTGGTCGTTCACTGACAAGGTTTTCTTCATACATATACAAATGAAGAAAGTCTATTTCGGAAATACGGTCCCATTTCTCTAAAGAATATAATACTTCTCCAGTCAAATTTATGCATTTTTCTAGTGACAACTTTTTTTTACTTCCGGTTGTTCATCCTCATGTTCTGAGCTGCTACTATCATTATCGGCGGCGCTATTTAGCACAGCATCGGCGATCTCACTGTCCGTCAAATTGTTTGAAGTTGCTGCATTTTCGTCAATGCTTAACCAGTCAGCTATATCTCTTTTTTCGACGCATAATGCATTTTCAGATTTTGCCCGTTCAATCAGCTCATAAATTGCGGCCTTTCCACGTGAAATTGTGAAAGCCTGAATTTTTTTTTTTTTTATATCATTGATGTCGCCGTTATCGAAAACTCGTTCTGGCCATATATTGTGCCATGCATTTGCCAATCTTGCCTGCGTTACTAAGCAACAGTACAGCTCACAGAACATTTGTTCAGAAAATAATCGCCTCTGACAAAGGAAAAAGAAAAAATCAGTCCAAATATTCTTTTTTTCGATTTTTACTTTTGATCTTGAAGTTTTTAATTCATAAATAATTGCTATTTTTATTCTTCCATAACTTGAAATCGTTTAAAGAAAAAGGAAGGGAAAATAATATTTTATTATTTCGATGCCGGATATTTGAAGCTGACAGATTTGTGAATGCCGGATTTTTAAAGTCATATTATACATGTATGTAAGAGGTTTAAAGTAAATGCATTTCAAATACTCCCTAAGAAAAACGAGCAAAATGAAAATCAAGTAGTACCTTCTAGAAATGTTAAATAAGGGGTCTTTTTAAATTGTAATTTCATTTCATGTTTTTGGTATAGTTTATTTCTTTTCAGTTCTTCAAAAAAATTCTGTTTCGAAACTTACATAGCGTGCATGAAACTAGTTCGCTTTTTACGAAAGTATATTGGGAGTCTAAATGCTTTCTAAGACATGTAGCGATCGCTAATTATTTCTTTTTTGTCCACGACTGTACATTATCCTGCATTTAAAAAATGTATATATTATTTGTTTAAAAAAATACATTTTAAAATATTTAATTTAAGGTGCAGACATATTTCTGATTAATATGACATTTGTTTAATAAATAGTTAGTGTTCAATGTGAAGTAATTAGAACATACTAATGCATTGCGTATATCAAAATATTAGTTAACAATTGGTATTGTGGAAGCTTTGATGAATATGTAACTTCTAATTTCAGGCATATATCTTTTGATATTGTAATTATTCAAGTTATTTTAATCAAAATATCAGAATGACCTAATTAGTAGCAATACCTGTGATCTTCAAATTCGAAGCTTCATTCACGACAATAGCATTATTGATTGACATGAGTTAGGATTCGGTGATTACAAGAAAGAAATACAATAGAAAATAATAGTTTCTCTTAAAATATATCCCAAAATATTAAGGAAAGAAAAAACTCGTAATATAATTGTATTTTGATGTACAACAATGATGTAATGTACTTATTTATATAAAAATCTATGAAATAATAATTTTAAAATAACTTAAAAGTACATTGATTTTCTAAAACATGTAGTCGAATTTCGTAATTGATATTAGAAGAAATTTTGGTTATATATTTCACATATGCTTTTTGATTGGCGTACAAAAATATTTAAATATAGAGAATAAAACTAGAAAGGAATGCGAAACATTGCGAATAGGAAAATTAAATTTCGAAAAAAAAAAAAAAAAAAAAAAAAAAAAAAAAAAAAAAAAAAAACCACAAGCCAAAAAACAAAAACAAAAACAAAAAATAATTTATACTAAATAATTAATTTTAATATTCACAAAAGGTCATATAAATTTATCTCTGAAACTAGTAGAGGCTCACAGTTTATGTTTATGAAATCAATAGCTATCACATGTTCACATAAAGTAATATTTAATAAAAGTAGACCAAATGAAAGATTTTTATTTATTCTGATTTTTGATTTAACGAAATAAATGGATCTTACCAGTCTCTCAACGTCAGGAAATTTAACAGTAATTATTCCAGTGAACTCTCTCATACTATGTTCACACTGGGACATCGGAACTGCCTTAAACCACCGAACTCTCTTAATTTTGAGGTGGTACCCTCCCGCAATTGGAAACCTGTTCACATTGAAAAGCTCACCTAAGATAACTCAGTGAACGTCACTGTGTTGTTTGGGCATGTGCTTAAGATAAAACCGCCCGCAACACCCAATCAGTTAACGCAAAGCTTTTCAGCCAGCGGGAGTGAATGGTCGTGACTGTCTCTAACCCGAAGAAAGTTGAAACTCGAGAAGGTTCCACAAACTATCTCAGAGATTTCGGCGGTTTAAGATAGTTCCGATCTCCCAGTGTGAACAGGGTATTAGATATGAGTAGATTTCGTGCCTCTCAGCAGTCAACATTTAAATTCCTGCCTCCCAAACATGCATACGCAATGACCACACCGAGTTTCTTTCTTCACGAAACCAATCAATAATCATGAAAAATCTCCGAGACAATCATAAAATGAGATATTGCAAAATGTGGACATAGCACCTTTAAACAATCACCAATTTTAAAAGTGTGTTTTGTTTATGCTTGTCTATGTTTTGTTTCCTATTTTGCTTGCATACTACAACTATAACTGATGGCTAAGTGTTCTAATACTTTAGATGCAGTTTTAAGATTTTATACGTTCTGAATTAAATGGAGAGTCAGTTCTTTCTTTTTTCACACAAAACGACACAGCTAAGAAAGCCTAGAAAACGACATTATTTTCATGTAATCATTGTAATTTTAATTTTTATGAATGGAAAGCTAAATTTCCATTTATTGGATAAATACAGCATTATATGGTAATTAGTAAACATTTTCTTACATGAAATTTCATTCAATATTTAATTAATTATTAAAATATTATTTATGCTTTAGGTGAGTGATAAATTGTAATAAGTGGTAATCTTTGAAAAGATCACATAGTTTTAATCAAACCATAGCTATTTTAAATTCAGAATAGTATCAATATCATAAGGAGTTTTTAACCAATAAAACTGAAAGAACTATTCACAATAAGATACTATTTTTTTAATTTGCATGAACAGTTTTGCGTGTTTTAAAAATATAATTACATTCGTGAAAAGTATTTCGATTAAAATTGAAAATGATAGTTATTTCATACATTTTAATGACAATAAGTTTATAAGTTTATTGAAGCGATTGGTGGATTAATGCATAATCTTTAAGTGCATTTTCAAAACGATCTTACAATACATTCTCTCCAAACACATCCAATACAGCAAGAAAATTGTTCAGTAAAAAATATTTTAAATTACACTGGACTCCAAAAGTTAAGGTACAGGGACTGGATGCTTTCGATTGCACACGTTTTGCCGAATATCTACCAAAATTATTGGTGGATTGTTCTTAAACTTCTGGGATGTAACGAACATGTTTGATTTCATATTTCTCGGCGAAGATTTAGTCGGGAGGACAATTAGGGGGCTAATAATAAATTTAATAATAAAAGAATATTTGCGATCACCTATTTAACGGAAATTGCTGAATGGTTTGTCACTGTGGTAAATGACTATTTGGGTCCTGTGCAACGTTTGTATGCATTTGTGTAAGCACAGCACTCATATTGAAATGCAGTAAACCAACGTTTAAAATGCACAAATAATGCGTGAAAAAGCAGCAAACAGCTGTTTCGAATCTACAGCGAGATTCTTCTTCAGTGCAAGAGAGGGAAAAAAGGGAACAGCGTGCTAGAAAAAGCAAGGCTGAGCAAAATGATAGACAGGGATGCGCTGCCTTATATACCCTATGCGGGTAGCGAAAGCGCCAGAAACAACCAATGAGAGAGAAGCAGTGGAAACGACTGGGTGGACAAGTAGCGACATCTACCGGAAAAGGAGAGAAAATGGAACCAAAAAAGAGGAAATTAAATTAATGCTTTCCAAATACTGGAGTACTAGATAAGTCATTGACTAAAGAGTGAGTATTTTTAATGATGTGGTAAGCTTCCCAAAAATCAAGATCAAGGTTAGAAGAACATTTTTGGATAATGGTGGCTGAGGAAAAATCGAACCTATGTTGAGAAGACCAAGAATGTTGAGCAATAGAAGAACGTTTGAGCTCCTGATTTTTAACATAACCTTCATGCTCTTTTAAACGAAATCTAAGAGCACGTTTAGTCTGGTCAATATAAGAAAGGCCACATTGGCAAGAGATTTGGTAAATGCCCCAGTTATCTAGGCGATCAATGGGGTGTTTGAGATTTGAAAAAGTGATTTTATTAACAGGAGAAAAAATAACATTAAAATCAAACTTTCTTAAGATTTTAGCAACTTGCTGACTGATTTTAGGAAAAAATGGTAACTCAACTGAAGTATTAGAGTTGGAATTAGAATGCTTTTCAGAATGGACGGATTTCGTCAATTTCTTATAAATAGAATCAATAATATTAGAGGAATAACCACGATCAACAGCAATAGCTTTGAGGTAATTAAGCTCAGCACTAAGTAACTGAGGAGTGGAACAAACATTGGTAGCCCGAAAAACAAAAGTATTGAAAGCAGCGAATTTCTGGTTAGGGGGATGAGAAGAATGCCTGTGAGGTGGAAGACTGACAGCAAAAGGTTTACGAAAGACGGTAGTCTGAAAGCCATTATCACAACGAATAACAAGGACATCGAGGAAAGAAAGACAGTTATTAGTCTCAATTTCAGAGGTAAATTGAAGGATCAATGGAATTCATAATAGAGAGAATATGATTAATATCCGAATTTATTTCAACCAGGACATAAACATCATCAACATAACGAACATAGAACGGAAATTTTAAAATTTCAAAAAGTTTGACCTCAAAATAGTGCATATAAATATCGCATAAAATTGGACTAAGAGGATTACCCATAGCCAAACCATCAATCATGCGGAAGAAATTACCATTGAAAACAAAAGTATTTTGTGACAAGCAAGCGCGAGTGAGAAGGATAAGTTCCTCGATTTCAAAATAAGAGAAATGGAATTCACAAAGCCTGTTCTTGAGGCAATCCAAAGCCCCCTCAACCGGAACGTTTGTAAATAATGATTTAACATCAAAAGAAACCATCATGTGACCCTGCGGCTTAAAATTATGGAGTTTTTTAACAAAATCAAAAGAATTCTTAACAGTGAAACAGTTACTGCTCAAAAGTGGGGGAAAAAACAGAAACTAAATATTTGGCAAGCTTATAAGAAGCTGTACCGATACTAGAGACAATAGGTCTAAAAGGAATGTCAGGTTTATGGACCTTAGGTAAAGCATAAAACCTGGCACAATGCGCAATAGATGGAATAAGAGACTTCTTAAAGTTAGCAGGAATAATGGAAGAAGACTTGATGGCAGACTTAATAGAATTAATTTCACTAGTGGAAGGATCTTTGCGGATGTCCACATAAGGATCATCTTTAATTAATTTATGGGATTTTTCCAAATACGAAGATTTGTCGAGAAGAACAATCTGACCACCTTTGTCAGCCTTAGTAATGATTAAGTTTGGATCAGAACGCAAATTTTTTCAGACATTGTTTAACTGGAATTTTAAGATTGGGCTTATAAACATTAGAATTGAAATCAACAGTATTGGCAATGAGATGCCTGATGGACTCTTTTTGAGAAGAAGATAGAGCGCTATGCTTAAAGGCCCTTTCAATAGGAGCAATTAGATTAGGTAAAGAAGGAATATCAGAGACAGAGAAATTGTTATTCAATTTGAGAGCATCGAGATGTTTGTCACTTAAAGAAACACTAGAAAGATTGACAACAACATTTTGGTTAACAACAGGCAAATTGCTGGGGTTATTAACTACAGGACTTTTACAAAGTTCATTAAATTTCTTCTTTAAAACCGAACAATGAACAGAAGAAGCTGTGAGAACTCTACTCCATGGCCTTCTGTCTATAGACTCAAAATCAGGTGTAGAATTAGCGCGGCTGATATGTAAGGAATATAACTCGCGCTCTATATGAGCAATTTTATGGCGAGTCTCTTGAATCAAAGCTCTTAAAAGAGCTAATTTAGAACGAAATAAGACTTTGTCA
The DNA here is from genome assembly GCA_963932465.1 of Maratus speciosus. NCBI lineage: Eukaryota > Metazoa > Arthropoda > Arachnida > Araneae > Salticidae > Maratus > Maratus speciosus. The sequence continues at coordinate 43,410,528 of OZ010790.1, forward strand.
ATTCTGTTAGAAGAAGATAAATTACAACGTATAGAAATGAAATTAGGAATAACCTTCTTACGCCTACAGTCAAGTAGGAAATGTAAGTGTTCCAAAAACCTGTACTTTTGTAATCGTAAATTACAAAACCTATTGATTTGAGACATTGCGGGGAAAAAAAAAAAAGAAAAAAGAAAGAAATCACAGAGAAATAAAGGCCCGTTAAAGCCGAATACATTAAAAAACAGCACTCATATTCGTGAAGATGTTAACATATTGGTGAAAAATTCAAAAGCTTTTTGTTTATACATACAGAGTTTTCAACCAATTTTCCAAAAACCTGACAAAGAATTGTAGCAACAGTATATTGCAATTAAAACATGAATATATTGAATATTTGATGAGATATGGGCATTTGTATCAAATAATTTTTAACTGCGCATGCGTGGAAGATCCTAAAGCTTTTTATTATATAATTTGGTAGTCAGCTATTTACGGCAACTTATATAAAATGTCCAGTCAAATGTCGCGAAAATTCACAAAGATAGGGTCAATATAGTGAGTTGCTTCCTAAAAATAACTTTATTATAAGGGATTTTCCACAACTTTTCAATCAGCTCACTATATCTTTCTAAGTTTTCACAACATTTGACTGGACTTTTTATAGAAGTTGACTCAAAATACTGACTACCAAATTCTGAAATAAAAATTTTGAAATCTTCTGCGATTGCGCAGTTAAAAATTATCTCATAAAAATGCCCATATCTCATCAAATATTCAAAATATTCATGTTTTAATTGCAGTATACTGTTGCTACTATTCTTTGGCGAGTTTTCGAAAAGTTGTGTTAAATTTGGTTGAAAACTCTGTATGCTATAAGCAAAAAACTTTTGAATTTTTCACAGACACAATTAACTTTCACGAATATGAGTACTATGCTTACACAAATGCACGCAAATGTTGAACAAGTCCCAAATAGTCATCTAAAACAGTGACAAACCATTTACAGCATTTTCTGTTACATAGGTGATCTCTAATATTATCTTATTATTAAATGTATTATTAGCCCCCTAATTGTCATCCCGACTAAATCTTCACCAAGAAATATGAAATCAAACATGTTCTTTTCATTCCATGAGTTCAAGAACGATCCACCAATAATTTTTGTAGATATTCGACAAAACGTGTGCAATCGAAAGCATTCAGTCCCTGTACCTTAACTTTTGGAGGCCAGTGTATTTCACTTAGAACTGTAATTCACTGTCTTCAGGTTTACTCATCATATTATCCAATGTGGACGATTTCAATCAATAAACCATGTCTTTAAGTTATACCTATAAATAGTTCTTTGTTGGGAACTCTGTTGGACATGGAATATATCCAATGCTGCTTCTTCCATCTGCTAGTCCATCTGTTTAGAAAAGTTGCGTCCGGACACTTATTTTTTGCGGTAGTGGGATGTTCACTATTTTACTTAAAGTGTCAGTAAAAATTCCTCAACATGAAAAAAATCACTAGGTTCTTTTGAGTTAAAATGTGACTGCATTTTTGGGAGCCCTTGTATGGATTTTAAGAAAAGCTTCTCTCTATTTATTATATTATGCATGAAATACCTTAAATATTAAACACATTGGTGATCGGGTAACATTTGCCTTTCTGCAAAAACGAAAATGGTTGCTCGAAATGTTAAAATACGGCCGGAGGTTCAAACTATATCTTACTTTTCTCATGCATAATATAGCAATAGAAATTCTAATGTAAAAGTGAAATAAAAAAAGTTTACCTTAAGGAAATCTCCCTGGAATTATCTAGAAATATGTGCTTCTGCAGGAGAGAATATTTTACACTTTATCTAAAAGTACATACAGTTCTTTTCTTCATTAAATTTATTATTCTGCTATACTTAATGAGAATTTTAAATGTACTTTTGCATAAAGAGAACTTTCATTCTCATAATATAAAAAATTATTAAGTGCCAATAAAGTTAAGATGATTTTATTAGCAAAAGTCTTTCTATTTTTTATTTCAAGCCCTCTATGATGAGATTAGAGAGGTACGTTACGTGATTTCCATTGAAAAGTGTTTGTATATATACGCATTGGTATCAATATACACGCCTCAGCATAAATATCAAGAAAATATAAAAACATTTTAGTTCCACCGGGCATATAGGGGATATTTATACGCTAGGCAGAGAGAAAAGATTGTTAAATGATTTTCTTGAATTATAACTGCTGTAATAAATTCATTTTAGACTGGAAGCTATGTATAATGTTTTTAAAGTATTTGAAAATACAAAGGCCTTCATTTTTTGGGGGAAGAAGGATTTAGGCTTTTTAAAGCCATTCATTTATTTATGATTTTGGACAATTAAATCAAGTACCAAATTAGCTTACTCAAAGCAATTCCAAAAATATTTTAAAATAACATTAAAATTTGCTTAATTTTAAATGAAATGAACTAATAGAAATGATTTTCAAATAATACACTATTTATAATAATACAATATCTATGTTTTTTAAATGTTTAAAAGAATAATATATATAAAAAAAATTAATGCGAAGCAATGTGGTTTTAGTTAAATGATCGCCTAACTAAGTATTTAATATAGTACTTTTCATTGAATAATATACATCTATAAAACTATGTGCAAATAGTTTAAAAAAAAAAAAAAATAATGGAAGCTTTAAATGATATAATTTCCAAATACAAAATAATTAAATGATTAAATTTTTAATTAGTTTTCTTTTTCACTTTTCTGAAAATGGGCATTAAAAAGTAAAAACATATTTCTAAAAGAGATAGCAGATATATTTTTCTATTGCATATCCCATTTTTAAATGAAGGCATTTTTTCTGTTGACGAACAAGTTTTAATATCATTTACATATGATATTGATGAATATTGATACTGATATAGCTTATTTTTTGAAATAACAAAGAAAATAGCATTTTTTATTTAAACATAGATTGTTATTTAAACATAGATACAAAAGATTATGATAGTTTATGTTTCTCTTTTCAGTATAATGTTTAATATCGCGTTACAAAAAAAGTGGGCAAGTATAATCGCAGATCGCACAGAGGGTTTCGTTTAATATGTCTTTTTAAAACTTTATCCCTAAATTAATAAATCAAAATTGTTCATTTAGAAATATTAAAATTTTACATAAATAGCAGAACCATTATATTTAATTTTAAAACAATTTAAAAATCATATTTTAATAAAAGTAAAAAAATATTCAAGTAAAATTATTTAAATAAAATTAAAAATTCGAATATTTTTAAATACACAATTTCAAAATTTTAGAGGAGGTAAAAATAAAAAAAAATAATATTTTTAAAAGCAAACAATTGTTAAAAACATATTTAAAATGTTGAAATTATTAAGAAAAATTCCATATTTCTTTCACTTTTCAAAAACTGACTAAATGGTGCCAAATTGGAACGTTAATATATAATACAATTCAAAATGAAAAAAAAATACCTTTTAATTCCACATTAATGAATATAGATAACTTGAAATAATTGTCCAAAAGAAGTATATTATTTCAAAAAAACGCCTGTAGATGGCTGCAGCAAATAAAAAAATAGTCCAGAGAAATCCAATATTTATACCCTGTATCGAATTATTAAGAACGAGGAATTTTTTCGTATTAAATACGGATTTGATTATATCATCTGACATACTGAACTTTAATTGTTTCTAAATTTCCATTTGAATATAATTCTCTAAGTGCATAATTCTCCGGTTTTTTTTTTTAATTAAAATTTCAGATTTTCTCTGCGTGAAGTAAAAGATATTGCCAAAAAAAAGAGAGAATTTTCTTTTAATTAAATTCATCTGAAAATGAATGTAATAATAAAAACCAATATTTTGAAGTTCCACTTGCGAGATTCGAACCAGCAATATACTTGGTGGGAGACATTTGCTTTACATTGGCGCGATCGGTGATCGGCGATATTTGCTGAATTTAAGATTGCGTTTTGAAATAAAAGTAGTATGTTGTGGCCATCACAAAACTTTCTTCTATATAAATTACGTCAATTAAATCATTTAAACAGTACAAGAATTTACATCAATATAGCACCAATTCATTGCAAATTATATCTGAATTTGAAGTTTCCTGGAAATTCGTGCATTAGTTCTTGAGGTAGAACTATAACGGAAATTCTGAAAAATGAAGCATAGTAGCGCCATTTGTTGAGCAATGTACACCAAATCATCATCAGCACTAACTTATATCAAGGTATACCTGAATCTGAAGTTTGATGAAAATTCGTGCATTAGTTATTGAGATAGAGCTATAGTGGAAATTCTAAAAAATGCAGCATAGCAGCTACACCTGTTCAGCGATTTGCACCAAAACATAAACAGCACTAATTCATATCAAGGTATACCTGAATCTGAAGTTTGTTGAAAATCCAAGCATTAGTTCTTGAGATAGAGCTATTGCTGGAATCAAAAAAATTCCTCGTAGCAGCGCCACCTGTTGAGCGATTTACACCAAAAACGAAACAGCACTAATTCATATCCACGTATACCTGATTCTGAAGTTTGTTGAAAATTCAAGCATTAGTTCTTGGGATAGAGTTAATGTGGAAATCACAAAAAATGCAGTATAGCAGCGCCACGTATTGAGAGATTTACACTAAAAACTAATCAGCATCAATTTATATCAGGGACTAACTGAATATAAATTTTTATTAAATTCCGTGCATTCGTTCTTGAGATAGAGCGCCCACAAAATTTATGTCACATACATACCGACAGACAGGCAGATTCACATACTCACAGACAGACATTTTGTAAAGACATGTTTTTTTTAATCTCTGACCCCTAAAACGTGTAGATCCGTCGAAAACCGGAATTAGAAAATTTTCATGAATCCAATACTTTCTTCTTGTAAGATAGAAGAAAGTAAAAGGACCGAATTCGCTTAGTTAAAATAATATAAGGATTTTTCAAACTGTTATGATTTTGGGAAGGCAGGGGGCATTCAGCTCTATGTAAAAAAGTCAAGTCTGTAACTTAAATAGTTGACAGACAGAGAAGAGAAAATTTAAGGTTTCGTGAGATGAACGAAACCCTAAAAAACATACAGCGTAACTATAATATAATAATAATTATTGTTTTAGATTAGAGTTTTTATTACACAAGATCTACGTAATCACAAGAAGTTATTTAAGAAATTTTAGTTCTTCATATTATAGTAAAATTGTAGAATGAAAGATATAAACTATATTTTCAACTGCACATTTAACAAGTAAAAATTAAATTTTAAAAATCAAAAAACCCGACTACGGAAAAAGCGAACTAATTAATTATTTCTCATCAATGTGAAACTATTTTTTATATTACTTTCCGATTTTTTATTTACTTGTATTGATAAATTTTAAGTTGTGTTTGATGATTAGTTCTTTTCTATAAACACTGATTTGATGAGGCCTATACATGTGTATGATAGATGTTGCAGTAAAGGTAGAGATCCTACCTATACAACTTCCAGGTTGTGTAATATTTAAACGGGGTTTCTGACTGTAAAATAGTCAATGAAACATCGTCTTCATTTTGAAAGACCTATCCAATGATATGCCACTCAATAGGGTGCATAATTTTTTTCGCCTCTACCGCCATTTTGTATTTTACTGCCGCCATTTTGAATTTATAAAAACAAAACCTAGCCTATAACCATCGGACGGTTAAGAGGAATCGACAGAGAGCTCATTTATTAAAATCCATCCAGCCGTTGGGATGTTTCGAGGGTATAAAAAATCCACATACCCAGATACGCTTTAAACACATAACCCTTCTTGGTAGTCGGGTAAAAAAATACATATAAATTTTCTGAGAGAAAAATGCGAAGAGTTTTCAGTTTTTATAAAATAAGAGATTTTATTATGTTTATGAGTCACGTCGCCAAAGAACCAAAACTCCCTTCAGAAGAATGTATTAGTTATTCAACAAAAACTTCCATATAAATACTAAAAAATATTCACAAAGCAATTTTCAAGACAGAGAAAACATATGGCATTCACTTGAAAATAAACATATAATACATACGAAAAGTCTTTGCTTTTGTTCGGACGTTCATAAGAATACTAAAATGCGACATAATGAAGCCTTGTTGGAAAAATACAACATTTTTACGCCATGAATTTTCAAATATTCTAAGGAGTTTATGGATTTAAAAAAATCAGTCACTAAATATTTTCTATCCATTTTCAATTATTTTATTAACAAACATTTTTTTTTTTTTTGTCAAAATGAGTTATTTAAAAAATACATACAAATAATATCGCTCACACGCAATAAAAGTGACACATCTCTACAAAAGTAAAATTCCCAGGAGAAGCGAAAGAAAATTTGCATGATATTACTGTAACACGAAATTATAGCACTGTGCTCTGCATGCAGAAATAAAAACGTGCATAAAAGCATAAAACCCTTATGAATGAAGACGTAGGATGAGGTTTGGAGGGTTGGGTAATATTACCTCCACACACAATCCACCTCTTTTCTGAGGTCACAAATGGACGTACAGCGCAAAAAGCGATTTTCCATATAATTACACTTATGAAACTTGTTGTGTAGCAAGAAACATCTATATCAGACCTATTAGTGTAATAAAACGCAAAATGAATTTTTGCGAGATGTGTCACTTTTCTTACGGGTAAAAATGTGAAACATTTCAGAATAATATTTCAAAATTTTAAAAATTACTTTTATAAAATGTTGATACACATAAATGACAACACAGATATTCACCATATAAAACACACGGTAAAAAATTTATACAACGTTGATCCAGATATTGGTGGCAACATGCTGCCTCCAATTGTATGGAATAATTTAACTTACATAATGGTGTAATTTAAACTGATATAACTGGTGTAATATTACATATTAGTGTAGTATTAAATAACTGCTTCTGAAAAATTATTTTGATTGGTTACAGCTGTTAAAAGCTTACTGTGAATAAGATGCATACTGCTTTCTGACACCCTGCTATTTAAAATGATAACCAGTGAACAAAACTGTTAAGGTTATTCTTATTACTCTCAAATTCAGGCTTCATACAATCAGAATCAGAAAATTACATAATAAAGGTTGTTTAATAGGATCTCGGTTGCTTGAGAAATATTGCATAAAGTTGATGTTACGTACAGAAACCAAATTATTTCCATATTAACGGAATAAGTTCTCATTTCTAATAAACTCAAATATTAGATCATTGTATTAGATCGTGAAGGATGAAATTTGTAGTTAATAATATTGCCAACTTTAACAGCTTATTATTTGACATTGGCTTAATAATATTTTAATGCTCTGTTTTTTCTTTTGTTGTTGTTGCTGGAAAGTTACACATCTCGGTTGTTTAAAGAAATCATTGTAAGTTCTAAAAATTATGAAAACTTTTTAGGGTTTCGTTCATATGACGAAACCCTATTCGTCTCACTCCTCTGTCTGTCCGTCTGTCTGTCTGTCACAGAGCTCGTTCTCAGAAATTGTATATGATGGAGACTTGAAATTTTGGATTCTTATAGCTGAATACCTCACATCAAACGACAAATCATAAAATTTTGAAAAAACCTTATATTTATCCCCCTGGGCTGTAACTTGTGTAATTTAAGCTTTTCTTTCTAACTAAGCTCCTAATTAAGTTGGAGACTTGAAATTTTGGATACTTATAGCTGAACACCTCACATCAAAAGACGTATAATAAAATTTTGAAAAATTCTTAAATTGTTTATCACTCCGGGCTCTAACTTGTGTATTTTTAGCAATTTTTCTAACCACCAAACTTTTTACCCGAGGTGCACTTTCCCGATCCCCTCGACTAATTTATCTACGGATAGTTTGTAAAACGGAGTTTCGTTCGGTTAGTGGTTTGTTTAGAGTAGAGTGTGCCTCCTGGTTGCGAAATGTGGAACTAACAGATTTTGCAAAAGAAAAAATTGTTTTGCAAGGAATATTAAATGACACCATCTGTGCGATCTCTGATCACACTTACCCACTTGTTTTAAAGTTAATTTTGTTCAAAATGGAACGATCGGAAATTCCCACTGTTATGAATTGTGAGTTCCTACGTGGAACTACGGCATCGAAGACCGTGCGAAACATTAATACATTTTGCAGCAGACAGTATCAAATTGGTTCGCCAAATTTCGTACAGGTAAATTTGACCTCACGAATGTGCCTCGCGGTCGCCCAGAATAACGGCTCAATAATGACGACATAAAGGTCACCATTGAGTGTGATCCTTCTCAGAGTGCGTATGAATTATCAAAGAAGTTTGGGTAAAATAACTCATAAAGTTTGAATAAAACAATTTCTTATATTTGTTAAGTTATCAACTAATTTTACCTTATTAAAAAAAAATTATCGTTGATAACTTGATAATATACAAATTTTATTATTAAATTAAGCGAGACATCGAAAGCGTTCGAAGATGTGTCGTAGGGTGACAGAGAGGACAGTTACAACGCGCACTATAACTTTTGTAACACTTTCCAACAAAGTTGAAAAGTGTTTATAACTTCGGTTTGTTTGGCCGTCTGTCAGCGCTCTAACTCTCGTAAATATACTCGAATTGCCGTGATATGTTTGGATTCATTGACTTTTATAGTAGCAAGTTCCCTATTTTAAATAAAGTTTGTAGTACGTTTAATTCCTTTACACTGGCAGTCGAAAGTATTCCGTTACATTATGGTCAATGGGAAAAAATCATTTCAAATGATTTTTAATGATGTTACACGCTTTCAAACAAAATAAAATTGATATGCATTTATGAAGTGCTAAAACATGCATTCTGTAGAATATGAATGCAAAGAATTGTTATTATTCATTTACAGGGCCACACAAAAGAATTCCGTTATATAATGATATAGTGGATGAGGGAATTGTTTGCGGTGTTTATGAAGTGCACTAAAATATGCATTCTGTAGAGTATGCGGTTCAAAGAATAGTTATTATTCATTTGAAGGGACACTCAAAAGATTCCGTTACATAATGGTACCGGAGGGATTGTTTGCGGCGTATTTTAAGTATGTTAATCTATTTCATATTTAATGAAATCGATATATGTCGCTGAGGTTTACTATAACTTATTCTATGCATAATACGAAGTGCATAGCATTTACAGGGACAAACAAAAGATTTTAGATACTATATTGTATCTGAAGTACTGTACATTAGCGATGATTGCTGCGAATGCATTTTAAATTATGATATGCTTTTTTACGTTTCACTATATTTATGCTTACTATATGGTGTGTATAAATGCTATAATTCATATGCAGGGATGTAATTTTCGATTCTTATAGCTGAACACCTCACATCAAAAGACAAATCATAAAATTTTTTAAAAGTTTTATATTTACTTCTCTAGGCTCTAACTTGTGTATTTTAAGCTTTTTATTCTAACTGAGCCCCTAATTAAGTTGAAGACTTGAAATTTTGGATTCTTATATCTGAACACCTTACACCAAACAGCGAATCATAAAATTTTAAAAAAGTCTTCTATTTACTCGTCTGGGCTCTAACTTGTGTATTTTAAGCTTTTTTTTTCTAACTGAGCCCCTAATTAAGTTGAAGACTTGAAATTTTGGATTCTTTTATATGAACATCTCACATGAAACGGTAAATCATAAAATTTTGAAAAAGTCTTATATTTAACCCTCTGGGCTCTCACTTGTGTATTTTAAGCTTTTTTTTTTGTAACTGAGCAACTAATTAACTTGAAGACTTGAAATGTTCGATACTTATAGCTGAACACCTCACATCAAACGACAAATCATAAAATTTTGAAAAAGTATTATAATTACTTTTCTGGGCTCTAACTTGTGTATTTTCAGGAATTTTTCTAACTCAGTCTCTAATTAAGGTAGAGATGTGAAATTTTGCATACTTATAGCAGAAAACTTCAAACCTCACATCAAACGAAAAATCATAAAAATTTCAAAAAGTCTTATATTATTTACACCACCGGGCTCTTACTTCTGTATTTTTAGCAATTTTTCTAACCTCCACACTTTTCACCCGGGGTTCATTTTTTAAATTTTGCCGACACTCCTTTGACCACTCTTTCATATTATGCATCATAGCCGTACATATCTTAGTTCCAATTTTTACCGCTATGGGCGCCTACCTATCTCGGGTGCTGTGCTATGGGCCCGAACCCCTCGACTAAAATATCTACAAATAGTTTGTAAAACGGAGTTTTGTTCGGATAGAGGTTTGTTTAGAATAGAGTGGTAGTTTGTTTAGAATATACCCTGGTTACGAAATGTGGAACTAACAGATTTTGCAAAATGATAAAATAATTTTATAGGAATATTAAACGAAACCCTCTTTGAGATAAAAAAAAAACATTTGTTGTAGTTGATATGCGATATACATGGTGTTTCAAAATTCTACCGACAAATTAAGAGGAGTGATAGAGGGCATCAAGAAATTGAAAAATTACCATAGAACATGCGATCGCATACCACGTATTTAGTTACAAACACAGAGTGTTTCATCCTAACTGAACCTGCGTTGGCGGTAATAATTTTGAGAAAAATCAAATCATTACAATGACAATGCAGCGATATGTACCTTATTTTGTGTGAAATATTATAACACCAAGAATAGTTCTGGAAAAACAGGGGGCTATAGCAATCGATGATATGAACTGGCAATTGCAGTCCAAAATGTGGAGCATCAAGTGCATACAGTAGCATGCACTGATGAGGTGCGCATAATAGAAACTTCTATCACCTTTTTCAATATTATCACATTTACAACAAAGGTGAGAATGCCAATTAAAAGTTTTATTGTAATATACCGGGTATTTCAAAAGTTCGGTACGAAAATAAAACGCGATAAATATATATATATATAAGGGTCGGAGAGACATGTGGTTTGAAGATATATATTAAGCGTGGGACGGGATTTTGTATGACACAAACAAGAGAAATTAGTTCATATTCTCGATATTAGAGGGCGCAACTGCAGATAATTCCATGGGATTATTCCATATTGCTGAAACAACGCAAGATTTGGATACAGAAAAGTGTACGTGCAGTACATGCTGTAACGATTTTTTATCCAAAGCTTGCATTGCGTGTGGAATATGAAATTATTGGCAGCAGCGCCCTCTGTTGTAAAGATTTTGAACTAATTACTTTGTTTGTGTCACACAAAATTTCATATCACGCTGTAAATTTTCTGCAAACGGTATTTATCTCCGACCCATAAATCTTTTTTTTTTTTTTTTTTTTTTTTTCATCGCGATTTATTTTCACACCGAACTTTTCAAATACCCAGTACTTTTGTTTTCTAAAAGTCATTCCATTCAAAACAATTTGAATTAGGGCAGAGCACCCAGTATTTTTGTTTAAAAACATGATTTGCGACTCCATGTTCTGTGGTTATTTTTCATCCTCTTGATGTTTTCTATCATTCCTCTTAATTTGTCGGTCGAACTGTAGAACACACTGTATAAAGTTTTATATATGTTTAATAGAGTTATATATATATAAAAAAATCATTGGTATATGATTTTTACTTTAGTATTTTAAAGAAATATGCATTTGCTAATAGAAAAAATTTACTCAAAATATATTATTGAAATTAACTATTTCCAAGTAGAGAATTTCAAAGATCAGAAAGTTAAAATGTACCTGGTAGATGAATTAGTAATAACTCTGCATCTTCTACTTTAACTTCTTATTTTAAATTTTAAAACTTATTTTTCCAGGGATCGTCAGCGCAAGGGATTTGAACCGTAGATTTTTGGTAAAGTATTAATATAGAAAACTAAATATTTTATTTACCCTTGCAGGAATAAAGTAGGTAATAATAATTGCTACACATCGTTTTAAACAACACAAAAAGCAATATTTCAATTCATATGATTTATTTTTAGTTTTTAAATAAAATGATATAGATGTTTTAAAAAATACGACACAAACGATAAAGATTTAGAACTTTCCCTTCGATTTAAGATAGAGTGGAACCCGTAGTAACTGACACCATAAAGATCTTTCTTGTTCAAATCAGTATTACAAAATTTTAAATCCATTTTAGCGATACATTAAAAAAATATATTGCTGGCAAAATTTTCAAAATTATACATTGTATTGTTAAATATTCCTTTATTACTATCTTCTAATAGAAGACAGTATTGTAAGTATTTTCGACTTCCAGTTTTCGACGAATTTACACGTTTTAGGGGTCAGAAATCCTAAAAAAACATGTTTATACAAAATATCTGTATATCCGCCCGTGTGTCGCCATTACACTATTGAAATGTGTATGAATTTATGCATAGAATTAAACCAAATTTTATGTGTATGTATTTGGCTGTGGCAAGCAGGCCCTATTACAATATATAAATATTCTGCCAGAAGGGGGGGGGGGCTCAGTAATAGCAATTTTTGTGCCATTTTCATTTTTGTATCATCGAAAAGTGTATGAATAGAATTATGCATAGTTATGAACAAAATTTTTTGGGTATGTTGTTGGCTCTGGAAAGTTGGTCCTCCCTGAATTCGAAAAAAACCCGCGGGAATGGGACGCTGTAATAGCGGTGTCTGTGCCATTTTCATTATTGCACCATCGAAAAGCGTATGAAGTTGTGCATAGAATTGAACCAAATTTTTTGTGTATATTTTTGGCTATAGCCAGCAAGTTCGCAATGAATTTGGAAACATTCTGCCAGAAAAGGGCGCTATAATAGCTATTGTTGTGCCATTTTCATTATTGTACAATCGAAAAGTGTATGAAGTTATGCATAGAATTGAAACAAATTTTTAAGGTATGTTGTTGGCTCTAGAAATATGGGCCTCACTGAATTTATAAAAAGCTGTAATAGCGATGTCTGTGCCATTTTCACTATTGTACCATCGAAAAACGTATGAAGTTGTGCATAGAATTGAACCAAAATTTTTGTATATATTTTTGTCTATGGCCAGCAGGTCCTTCCTGAATTTGAAAACAATCTGCCGGAAGGGAGCAATATAATAGCGATTTTTCTGCCATTTTCATTATTTTACCATCAAAAAGTGTATGAAGTTAAGCATAGAATTGAACCAAATTTTTTGTGTATGTTTTTGGCTATGGTCATGAGGTCCTCGTTTAATTTGGAAATATTCCACCCGAAGAGAGTCTTGTACTAGGGATATCTGTGCCACTTTCATTATTGTTCCATTGTAAAACGTATGAAGTTATGAATAGAATTGGACAAAATGTTTTGTGCATGTATTTGCCCGTGGCCAGCAGTTTCTCCTTGAATTTGAATGTATTTTGCCGGAAGGGGTTGCCGTAATAGCGATTTTTCTGCCATTCTCTTTATTTTAGAATCGAAAAGCGTATGTATCTATGGATAAAATTAAACCAATTTTTTGTGTATGTTTTCAGTTATGGACTGCATGTCCTCCTTGAATTAGAAATATTCCACCGGAAAGGGGCTCTGTGATAGAGATTCTTGTATAAATGTCATGGTTTTTCGTAGTCCCGTGTCCCTTCGGCTGCTTGGGAAGAGACAGAAACTCGCGTACTGCTAAGCCGGCTATCCGCAAACAACTGATGTACAACAGAATAACGAAAAACTATTGATTTTAAGCTTTTCGACTAGGGCTTCTCTTATACAAAATTTATTCGGTTGACACCACTTTTTCAACTACACGATTTCAAAAATGCTCTAATTGAATAAGGGAAAACAGATTTATATATATGTATATATATATTAGTATTTTACTCGGAGTTTTATTTATTTATTTTACACAGTACTTCCTTTTGAAAGGAGATATTCAAGGCAATCCATGAAAATAAAACAGAATTTTTCTATTTATTACACGCTGTAACGCTTTTTAATAAAGGTATATCGAACTATACTTTTTAAATATTTGTTAAACTTTATGATATTTGTCAACGTCTAGGAAAATAACGTAGAATATATACCTATAAATAGCACCTAGTATAATACATAGAATATAATTCTCCAATGAATATGTTTCAAGTGCTCAAACGATAATTGAATTCTTTCGTTTGTTTGAACAAAGTTAATGGAGTATTTCTTTTCGAAAGACATTTCGTGAAGGAAGAAAATAAATGAAATTTCTTCACTTAATCAAATAGAAAAAATAATGTAGTTTGAGATTATCTATCGATATATTATAAAGAACAAACGTCTACGTACGTAACACTGACGTCATTTTTACGGTGGCAACAGCAGATGTTTAAATTTGACTTTTACTGAAATTTTTTAAACTTCTACATATCTCACGTTTTCAAATTTTACACCGTCGAATAGGGGAAAAAATTGTACTTTCAAATGCAATTTTTTTGAAAACTGTACCTCAATTTGTTTGAAAAGTGCATCACTATTTACTCAATTTTTGTAGTTTTTAAAATAATTTCTAAGCATTTTTAACACTTTCCAACAAAGTTGAAAAAGTTTTTATGCATTCGGTTTGTCCGTCCGTCTGTCCGTCTGTCCACGCTCTAACTCCTGTAATTATACTTGGGTTTTTATACAATTGAAAAACGTTATTTAGGGTCATCAAGGCATGTTTGGTATTGGATATGAAGTATGTGGGATTAAGGGGTCTTGTACCTTTTAAACGCGTCGAAAATTAACGAAAATCTTCAAAGTTTGAATTAGTCTATCTCCAAAACCTTTCTATGTATAAACATGAAATTTTGGATATTGATTAAACAGATTGTGTTTTGTAATATACTACCAACAGACATTTATTAACCCTTTACAGAATTTGTGGATTGTTGAAATCAAAATAGCTCTTTTTTTTACCCCTTAAGTCATTGAGATCTTGAGAAAGTATGTATGGATTGTCATTAAATTTGGTATATATACTAAACAAATATGTGTGTTTAAAATGATCTACTTTTAAGTATTTACAATGGTAATATTTTTAGTTATGACTATTTTTATTCATTAAAAATACAAAATTTTTATTTTTTTTTTTACGAAAATATTTTTTATATAGTTATTGAAATAATTTTAGCCTAAGAGTAGATCATTTTAAACACACATATATGTTTAGTGCCTTTACCAAATTTCATGCCAATCCATACATATTTTCTCAAGATATCACGCGTGTAATGACTTATGGGGTAAAAAAAGAGCTATTTTGATTTCAACAATACACAAATTCTGTAAAGGGTTAATAAATTTTTAATGGCAGCATATTACAAAGCGCAATTTGTTTAATCAATATCCAAAATTTCATGTTTGTACATAAAAAGGCTTTGAAGATAGACTAATTCAAACTTTGAAGTTTTTCGTTAATGTTCCACGCGTTTAAAAGGTACAAGACCCCTTAATAGTTCATTTATAGCTGCACTCAAAAGTATTCCACTACATTATGGTATATGGGCAAAATCATTTGCAGAGTATTTTAAATGAGATTATCCTATTTCAAATGTATTGAAACGGATATAAATCACTGAATTTTACTACAAGATGATTAAGATAGAATAGGGCATTCAGAGCATTTGCCATTCATTTACAGGGACACAGAAGAAAGGGGTTACTGTACTGTCTTTGGGTAATAATTGCTGGAAGCGCGTTTTAAAATTCGGTATGCGCTTTTAAATTTAACTAATTTTTGTATGTTCTTGTTGCATATAAATTCCATACCTCCTATTCAGGACTGCACAAATGAATTCCCGTACTATTCTCCTTATTAGCGGAAATTGCTGAAGGGAAATTTCAACTGACAAGGGAACCACTTTTGGTGTTGCTCGCATCGAGACCTGGTGCGTTTTGTAGCTCTATACATAAAAGTTAGAGAACCGATAAAATTTCTCTGTTAAAATCATATTTTATATACTTTTTTATACTTTTAATTTTTTATTATTACATTTTTATTTGTTTATTTCTCGCCAAAAGTGAGTTAAGTCGCCAAATAGGGCGCTACAATTTTTTCGCCCGCTTTATCCAAATAGTAAATGTACAGTACATATTACTAGTATATCAGATTGCGATTTTTTTTTTAAATAATTGATAGCATAAGAAACAAATATTAGGTTTTTATTTATTTTTCTATGCAGACGATAAATATATAAGTAATAAATATAATTCTATAAAAGCTCTGAAGATCATTGAAAACTATTTTTTAGTGAAATAGAAAATAAGCAAAATATTTTCTTTTGAAATCGAATGAAATAAAGTTTCGAATGTTTAAAATGAAATATTGCTGTATTAAATGGTCCTTTGGTAAAAGTAATCATAAAGTAAATTAATATTTTTACACAATTTAGAAAAATTACCGTTTCTAAATATATCGGACTTTACAATTTCTAGCCATTACAAATTCAGCTATGACATTTGGCTAGGGTTGCCGGAAGGCTCTACCTTTGAAAATAAACGCCAACCTTTTCCCCGCCAAAAATATGAATATAATGTTGCAATTTTTCAAAATCAAATTCGTCGGTTTTTGGAGGAATTTTCGAACTTTTTTTAATATTTTATACTTATTATTAACTAATTTTTATTTTTAAATGCTTTTCTTAAAAAAAAATCAATGTTAATAGTTCGATAAGTAGTCTCGAAAATTGCATTTTCCGAAATTTGTGCTCCTGTAAAATCAAGAAATATTGTTTTAACAGAAAAATTTTATCGATTCTCAAACTTCATAATATAAGGCTTTAAAATGCACCAGGTCTCAATGCTAGGTGCGAGCAACACCAAAAGTGGTTCCCTTGTGTATATATATTTCACTATATATACACATATATATATTTATATGTATTTCTTAACTGAACTAGATTTTGGCACGCATGAAGTTAATAGATACAAATCTATGTATCACATACAGGGCTGCTCAAAGATTTCGGTTATTTTCAGATTGTATATGGGAACAGCTTAAATTGGGTTTGCAAATGCATGCGTTCCCGTATGGTTGAATTAGACATAATGTTTTAACTTATTAAACGCTGCAGTTTTGTTATTATGAACTAGATGGTACCCGTCAAGATTTGACGGTAAATAACTTGAATGTTTCATAAGAAAAATCCTTGAATTTTTATGAATTGCTTTTAAATTAATTATTGAAATTGTGACAAATTTCTACATTGCATAAGTGATTCCTATTTCTTTAAAGCGATAGAGGGTAAAGTCAGCCAAACCTATTTAATGAAGTCACAGAATTTTAACTTTATAATTTACAACCTGCAACAAATATATGTATATATATTTTTTTTACCAGAAATTTAACTAAAAATAGTGGGTAGAGCATTTATTTTTATTTACTATGGTCTCGTTTCTTCGAAAAAAAAAACAGTATTTATTTTTATTTATTTTTTATGATTTTTTAACTACATGACCATTAAAAGATGCCATGAATTTTATTTTTATCAGTCTCATTCTCTAAAAGCCCAAATTTGAACCTTGGTGCAGCATGTAATTTTTATTACTTGAATTTTATTCTACATTACTAAAATATTAAACAATGGATATCAAGGTAATTTTTTTAATAGATCTTATATGAATATCTTTCTTTCTTTCCGTTTTCTTTTTCTAAGGAAAAGAAAGGCAAATTTTTCTTTCTGACACACACACATATATTCTTGATAATGGTCAGAAGATGTAACAAAAATTGTAGATCAGCTCAATTTATTTAATTGATAATTACATTAAAAATATTTTAGCTTAAATATTTTAACTATAAAATCATTCTTATTATTATTTTAAATATTGTTCAGCGTTACATTTTATTTAATTATAAAGCATTCAAATAATAATAATAATAAAAATAAAAATCATATAACTTCTCCTCCTAATAAAATATGTCATTATTGAAATAACTTATCGCGAAAAATATTACAGAAATCATTTTGCCGGGCGTTGGGTTCAAACCTACTATCCACTACAAAATATCGGCGTTGTAAACTGCTACTTTAGACCACTCAGCCACCGAGAACTCGTTCTCAACTCCTCTAAATTGAACGGGGTTGATGCATGTGCAGATGTCCCGAAATGGGTCTACTTAAAATTTTACCTTTGCGTTTTAATATATATGATGATTTTATAGTTTTTGAAGGTTTTAAAAAACTGAAGAAGGATATATGTTACACAACATAGATTAAATAAGGTAATTGTTCGACTTATAATACGGCATCGGAATGCTTAAACCTAACATGGCCGAAGTAAAATGGCTGATTTTAACCAAAGATTATCAAGATCCGGATGAGTTCACTCCGGAAGCGTTATACACTTTGCGCCATTATATATAAAATGTGTTGGAAAGTGTTTCATAATCTATGCTTGACGCATAATTTTTGCTTTCTTGTTTTTATCTATCTCTATAGCGTACAGACGATTACAAAAAATAAATATGTTTGCACTTAAGATGATAAAAATAGTTCGTCATTTGTTTCCGCTTACATTCCATAACGAAATTAAAAATTCGGCGATAAATATACAAAACAATAACACATAAAACACAAATTTAAGATATGCAATCGAAGAACATGCTTAAACAACTAAAATTATCAGAATTAAAATTACTGCTGTAAATAGCGATATTTATCGATTCCTGACACAAAGCATCACTTTTAAAAAATTCCAAAACTTAATTTCAATACTTTGCTCATTTTTTAAATATAAAGATGGTTTTTGAGTGGTTAGTGGGTGAAAAAAAAATGTAAAAAATCTATTCAAGTTTTCAATAATAATTAAAAAAATTGGTTTCACCTATATTCTGTAACACGGATGACCGGGTCGGACCTCATAGTACATATAAAAAGTTAAGGTACAACTAGCGTCTCATTCCTAGATGGTTCCCTATGGAAGAACGAAAAGTGGGAAAGTTCACTTTTACGTTGGGGTGATGTGCAGAACAGGAGACATCTGGTCACAGAATTATTGCAACAGCTTTAATTTTAGAGAATTTCAAATAATAGAATTTTCAATAAAAAGTTTAGAAATCATTATATAAGAACTTATTAAAATATTTTAATAAATTCAATTTTTAATGCCATATAATTATTTAAATCGAAACGCATATATTTAGATAATTAAATATTTTTTTTTTTATTTCTTTTAATGTTTTTAAATCACGGCATAATATTTTGGCATTATTGTTCATACCTGAATTATTACAAATAAAAAAGCAATTTTTTACTTTTCATTTATATTTTTAAATCATAGCATAATATTTTGGTTTCAGCACAACACGTATATTTCTTTTCTTTGTAAACAATGTTTTAGGTACAGAAATTATGCATTAAATTTCATTTTAAAAGGTTGATGATAAGTCATATCATCAACGTCGAAGCAAAAGTATTTTGGAGGCTGCACTCCTTTCCAAAACTTCGGATCATATCGCTAGAAGCTGCACCATAGTTCTGTGCTCAATGATAAGAAAAAAATGAAAATGAGTTTTTAGAATTAATTTTTTTTTTGTTTACTAAATTAAAAAAAAATAGAAACTTTGAATTTTTTCAAACTATTTTCTACAATAAAAAAAAAAAGATTTATGAATCATTATTATAAATATTCAATGAATTAAAAAAAGGGTTTCTTTTAGCTTAATTAAATTTTAAAACTAAGAATCTTTGGATTTATTTTATTCAAACTTTTTTTCACAATTTAAATAAATATTAAAAAGTACAAATTTTCAATTTTTAAATCTTCCTCTGCTTGGATTACATTCTACGATCTACCAATTAGGAGAGAAAAGATATGCCACAGAAATACTGGCATCCAGACCGAAATAGCTTATAACAAAATTTGAAACAAATCTCAATTTTTTCAACACATGGCTCCGCTTCTCCACATCACCCCGACTAAGAAGCGGACTTCCCACTTTTCGTCCTTTCATAGGAACCATCTAGGAATGAGACGCTAGTTTAAGGTACATGGCGGAAAAAGCAGATAAAAAGCTCTTTTGCAAAGGCAGTTTGTGGTTTGTTGAAAAAAATCAAACCTGCTAAACGTCACTTTAACCGGCTTCGTTATCTTTTGTGGTGTGTATTATTTTGTCTATTCCTCGCAAAAACTGGGTTACTTATGATTGCAATAATTTGATAGGTTAAAAGACTAAGGTACGTGGCGGTGAAAAAACGGTTACTTTTCTTTTGACGATTGCAACGAGTGGTTTGTTCAGAAATTCAAACCGGCTGAACCTAACTTCAGCCGACTTCTTTATTTTTGTGGTATTTCTCGCAAAAAATGAGTTCTTTATGAGTACAATATTTAGATACGATGACCTTTTGATGATGTTACAATGATTTTGTTGATGTAACAAAATATCCTGATGCGATATTTCATTCATTGATTGGAGGAAGGGATACATGCAGATGTAAAAATCGCTAACTTTTCACTAATAATTTGCTTTTTTCTCTAAACAGGAGTTTACAATGTGGAGTTTATAATTTACGCGGAAGATAACAGCTTGCCCCTGAAACTGTGAAGGAAATGATTGAAAGAAGATCCATACGAATTGAGGCTTAGGTGTGACACTGAACGTTCCGATCAACGTTAAAATAGGCTTATCCAGCGATTGCAAAACTGTGTGAATTCAGAATTTGAAGTAGGACAGATGTCATATATTCCCGCATCCGCCATCTTGGATTTTTTTCTTAACGTGCATAATTTTATTTCACAAATGTTTAATAGACAATATCCGCCTGACACCACACTTCCTGATCATGTGACATACAGGAGATATTAGCAGATGTAACTGTAAAAATAACTGTAGTTACTATAAATGTTACTTATTTACGCTTTCGATTCAACATTTGTCACCAAAGAGTGTGATTTAACACCAAAATGTATAAGCGTGCGATGTTCGCAATAATGTTGTTTCAAGTGTAGGAGAGCAGTTATGGACGAAATTTTTATATTGAAGTGTAAATTATAACATGGTTTATACATTTAACTTTAAAAAATGCGACTATATAAAAATAGAGTAAAAAATGCAAATTCCAAGGGAAAGTTTTGCTACTCACAAGAAAAACCAGGTTACGAAAGTTAAATTAAATTTGCGCCATCCCATGTTGATTAAAATATGCCAATTTGCTGCAAAACCGTATTATGGAACTTTTGCCTTTGGTAAAATTATGGAAAGAAATAGTATCTTGTCTATATACGAATTAATTGAACTATTGTAACAGCTATACGGGGCACAATATTTTGGCACATGGTGAAATAATTTACTTTCAAACAGTTAAAAGAAAATTCCCCGTACTTTACTACGAAAACATGCCGGTTTGTTTTCCCCCAATCATGTGACTTTTACATCCTTGAACGCAGATAAGCGGATAATGTCCATTATATTTACATTTTAAATGTTTAGAATTAGAAATTATTACATTATTAGAATTAGATAAAAAATCCAAGATGGTTGTTGCAATGACG
Organism: Maratus speciosus; assembly: GCA_963932465.1. Lineage (NCBI taxonomy): Eukaryota > Metazoa > Arthropoda > Arachnida > Araneae > Salticidae > Maratus > Maratus speciosus. The sequence goes on from OZ010790.1 coordinate 43,431,877, forward strand.
TACTATATTCCTTTGAAATGAATATCCAGAAGCATATCTGTGGAAATAGGACTGAAGTGTGCGATTATTATCGCAGATGCATTGCGCGTGTTCAGCTAGCATGCACATGCAAAACGAAAAACGTTTAATTAGATATCATACTAAACTTTTTTTAACAGGTTTTTCAATTCCTGCTATTAGCCCACACTCTCCCTATATATATATATATATATATATATATCTTGTTCAAATTTTCAATCGTTAATAAAACACTTATTACTCATCCTATCAAGTTGAAATAGTTTTTTTAAACTGGTACTGGATGACAATTGATGTTAATACAGTTTTTTTCAAATTTTAATTAATTAATTAAATTTTAATTAATTAATTTTAGTTTTACATGGGAGACAAACGAGCGGCCATTGGTTACTGAAGCATTTAATCCATCTTCATATCTATAAGGGGGGTTACCATAGAGGGGACCCTGTTCTATCGCCAAATACCGCCGTTTGTCGACAACTTGGCGATATATTGCCAAATTTGGCGACCAAAATGAGTCGCCAAACGTGAACCCAACTTGGCGATATCTCTAATATTTCGCCAAATTACGGTAGACTTCCATTGTAAACCTACTTGCTTATAGAAAATCAACAAATTGAGATATCTTAATGCAACAAAAACTAATATTAGCTTAAGGGATTATATTAAATTTTTCTTTGATGACCTAAGTAGAAATTGACTTTAAAAACAAAATTTTTATATTACTTGTTACATATTACGTTCAGATTTCGATAACACACGTTGTTTGAATAAAAAGTGTAGGTTATTCAAAATGAATAAAGAAATATTGTAGCCAATTATGTGAAATATTGCAGTCAGAAAACACACGGGTCCATTGTTTGTACTTTATTTTAAAATAAAGTAAATGGAGCATAACATAGCTGAAGAAAGTCGTTTTTTTTATTGTTCTGCTTTTAAAGGCTGCCTTTATGTGATAATATAAATTTATAATTTCAAAGTATTGTTTCTTTATTATTATTATTATTATTATTATTTTACATAGTGTTGCCCGGGGAAATTTTCAGACAAAAACAAAACTTTTGCAATTACTCAGAAATCAATAACTATTTCTTTTAACTTTTCTTGGTAAAATAATCACATGCCTGGTAATTATTTTGAAGCATTTTCAGATAATTAGCATTAATAATAAAAAATAAAATTAACAAAATCCATTCTGAAAATTACCCGTTGTTTGCGGTAATTTTCGGACTCCTAAGAGGTAATTTCCAGACAGCTATTTGTGGGACATTTTAAGGACCTCATCTGAACACCGACTACGGTAATTAAGAGACACTATTATAAAAGGTTATGAAACACAGAATGGGATATTTATTAGACCATTCTGAATACAGAAAAAAGGCATGAAAACGCACTTGTATCTGTACACCTGAAATCCATTTTTATTTTCGCGAATAAAAATAAGCTATATTTTACTTTTTCACACATAGCTACTGCAGCTCTATCTGTTTTACATAAATTTATGTAATTTAGTAAAGAATTTCAGACTTTTTCAACAATATCATACGAATTTTATTTTCAAAAACCGGTGGTAAAAAAATTAAAAGTTAAGCAAAGGACTCTAGTTGTGAAGGGATTAAAGACAGATTTTGTTTTCACATGTTTTACCGCATTAATTTTCACTCGATATGGACAAACGAATAGAACGGTACTAAAAGAAAATTAAAAGAATTTGTGAAAAATTGGGACGTTGGGCGTTTAATCTTCGCTGAGCAGCTCTTGGCACTCGGAGATTCTTAAAATAGAAACATTCCGTGTAAATCTGGACATGTGACAATACTACGTCTAACCCAGACTCTTCCAAAAAAATCACATTATTCACTTATCGTTCAATGCATTACTAAAATTATTTTAATAAACATTAGAATATTAAATTCACATTATAAAGTATATTTATTACTTAAATAAAGATTTCGAATTAAAGTCATTTTTATTTAACGCATTAGTGCCTGATTTTTTTTCAACTCAATATTGTGCTTAATTATAGTAAATGGTGTAAAATGAACGTAAAAAATAATATAAAAATTCCCTTTGAAAAAATATTTATTTAACATATAAAAATCTAAACGTCCCAATTTTGGGACACTAGGCACGAAAGGGTAGGGGTTTTCTCCGTTACTGTCTAAGCATTATATCTAAATTTTATGCCATTTAATATGTTTCAAAAAAGTTATATATCATTCGGGTTATTATTTGACTATAAAATTTTCTTTATTATTACTATAAGGGGGGGGGGGGGAGGTTGAGGTCGGCTCAAGAACAAGACCCCCTTCCTCCTCACCATTAGCCATTGGCATAGTAAAAATTCATATAGTAAAAATGTATAATAATCATTAATTATTAATAGAGTATATATACCGTATATACTCGCATATACGTCGACCCATTAACTTTTGAATGCAAAAACTCGCGTATGTCGACCCCTTAACTTTTTACTTCAATTTCGCACAAAATCAAACCAAAGATTTCACTTACTAATGCGAAAAATTAGTAAGTAAACAAAAACAAATCCTTGAAAGTTTTTTTAATAATAAATTATTATTATTTGTATATTTTATATATTATTTTATTATTTATATACATAAAAAATCAGACTTTTACAGTATTCGAAGGTTTATTTGTTAATTTTTTGGCTTATGTAATTGACTCGCGTATAAGTTTACCCCTCCCCCCCCCCCAATTTACCTGGAGAAAATTATCAAAAATTCTTCGTTTTACACAGGAGTATATATGGTACACTAGAACTTCGATTATCCGACCTCGTGTAACCGGAACTCTCTGTAAACCGATGTCGATATCCGGAATTTTTTCCAACTTTTTTTTTTTTTTTTTTTTACTTTTACATTCCTTGTGTATGCAAATGTTCCCTTCCAAACCACGAGTAGAGATAAGCATTTTGGTTCCCATTTCTTCGAATTCCATTGAAATTAGCTTGAGCTCCCGCAAGATCTGATCCCATGAAGATTATACACCCCCCTCCCCCCCGTGTACACGTCCCTGTTCTAAACAAATAAAATTATTTTCATGTATAATTTAAATTTAGATGTTTATTAAGCAGTTTAAATAGTCTCAATAGCAGTTCGATGACGATGTTGCATATTAAACTAGAGATGATTATTAATAAATTCTGGATTATCTGGATATTTGATTACCCGCTGTCGGTTCGGACACAATTACGTCGGATAATCGAGGTTCTGCTGTATATATTTTAGTAACCTCAGGATGTCAAATACTAAACTAAGTACAAAACATAACGGTATGATATAAATTTTTACTAAGCCAATAGCTAACTAAGGGTAGGGAGGGGTGTGTGTCTTGTTCTTGAACAGAGCCCAACCGCTGTTACTCCTATAGTAATAACAAAAAATAGCCAAATAATAATCGGAATAATAATTTTATAACCAAATAATAATCCGAGTGGTATGTAACCATTTTGTAACAAAATAAATGGCATAAAACATACATTTAATGGATAGAGTGTAACAGAGAAAACACCCACCCATTCGTCCCTAGCGTCCCAAAATTGGGACGATATACAAAGGTTCAAATTCGAGCAAAAAAATAGAAATCTGAAAAAATGCAAAAATACGTATTCTAAAATAAAGTTTCATCTTATAAATAATACCACTTATAAAATGATTGATAAAAAAATACAAGAAATATCTTACCTTTTCTTACGCGCCATTTTATTTCAAGAAAATCCAACTTTGCGCTACAACAAACATTTATTTTACCTTTTTATTCTTAAAAATGCACTGCCATTTACGGATGAATATTGAAAACAAATACTAAGGATATATTTTACTAAGTTTTGAAAGGATATCATAATTCAATTTGTAATGGGAATTTTTTCAATAAAGCGTCCCAAAATTAGGACGCCAGGCACAAATGGGTTAATAAGATTTTATACACACCAGATAAATAAACTGAACAAATAAACTTATGGTATTACCCAACTCTACGTTTAAAGGCTTAAAATTATATGACGCAATTTCTAAATCTCGATTTCAAGGTATTTCATTTTAGTAATCCTTTGAACTTCAGATTTCATAAAATAAACCATCAACTAAATAATCACTGAACACGAATTTACAATTAAATTGTTCAAATCTTTTTTATCAAGAAATGTTAACATTTCATTTACTAAGAAATGTTGAAATCATATTTATTAAGAAATGTTGAAATCTGTATTCATAAACAATTATTTGTAGCAACAACTATTTACTAACAAGTCCACTGCCTATAAATTATTTCATAATTGCATTAAGAAGTTTAAACTGATTTTATGCACATCAAGACTTTTAATAATGATAGTTGATAATGATAAGTTGATATTACCAAGCAATAAATGTACTAATGTTGAAAATGTCGTTTCTTTTAGTCTAATTTTCTGTAACAAAGTTTAAATACAGTAGAATCTCTTCACAACGAATGTCACTTTAATGAATTTTTCAGTTTAACGAATATTATACGGATTGTTTAAAAAAAATTCTATAATCCTATTTCATTATAAAAATATTCACGTGACGAATTCCTCAGTATAGCGAACTTAATCTGTGCTCTATTATTTTAACACAATCAAACTGATTGGTAAAGTTATCATACGAATTTAATATTTCCAACTGTGCGAAAAAAATGCCCAAGTTGGGAATCGAACACAGATTCTTGACTTACAAGGCCAATGCTTTTTCCGTTTAAGTTAACTCGGCCGACAACCAGCCAGCATATTTTGCTCAGATAACCTTATTTGTAGCCATAAGGTTATCAATAAGGTTATCAATAATTAAGGCTACCAGTACGATTATAATAATCTGGGTTAGATTCCCAGCCTGGGAACTTTTTCACTCAGTTGGAAATATTAAATTCGTATCATAACTTTACCAATCAGTTTGATTGTGTTAAAATAATAGTTCATATACGTATCCATCGTTTATATGGAGTTCCTTTACCCTGCGGTTTATTTTGTTGAGCTGTCTGCATGAAAGACCAGATCTTTCTACCAATAAGGTCCCCTGAGCGAAATATGCTGGCTGGTTGTCGGCCCAGTTAGCTTAAACGGAAAAGCATTGGCCTTGTATGCCAAGGATCTGGGTTCGATTCCCAGCCTTTGCATTTTTTCGCTCAGTTGGAAATATTAAATTCATATTTAATCTGTGCTCAGCAGAGATTCATTGTAACGAGATTTTACTGCATATACATTGCTGAGTTTTTAAATAACGCTGTTTTAAATGAAAACAATAACCAGAAAATGTATGCTATTTTGAAATAAAAGTGTTAGTAGATTTCGTTGAATGAATGTGGGCGTGTTGTCTTTTGGTTGCCTTGGGAGCCGCGTTGGATTCATCGCGGAGGACACTGCCCAATGGCTAGTTGTTTTCCAGCTTTAATTTTAATATTTTTAAATTTAATACTTGTCTTTTTTAAAAATTAGTTAATTTCTTAAATATATTTTTATTTATTTTCATTTTTGGTTGTTTGTTCCCCCCCCCCCCCCCATTAATTTTTAGTTTTTTCCCAGTGCTGCCATGATTCATTCCTGTTAGTAATCCCATAGTATTACTGTCGGGGATGTGGGGCAATTGGCCCCAGGTTCCTCGAAATACTCTCAGAAGTATGAATGAATGTGGGCGTGTTGTATTTGTAAATGAACGCTGTTCGTAAATGGAATCATGTGCTACCAACTGAGTCGCACAATAGAACAGACCATTAACGGTGTATTATTTTACACTGAATGCAGTGGTTCGCCATAGATTTCGGAGGAAACTTGTGACAAAAGAGTAATTTATTTTCATGGTATACTCTGATGTAGATAATGTAACGAAGTTGGTTCATTTTGTTTTTATTTATAAATTGTTATTAAAAAAATTATTTTATTTCATCATATTTAAAATAAAATTTTATCTAAGCTCAACAAGACACATGAAAAATTTGTTAAGTGTTGCTCATAAATATATGAAAAAAAGTCTAGAAATAACCAAAAAGTGACTAAAAATCTATGGAAAAGTTTGAGAAAACATCATTAATAGTAATGGGGTTCACGCATTACATAGCAATTCAGTCGTGGTCGAAAATGGACTGGTGAGTTAGCGTTCTGTTTTATTATGCAATTCTAGTGGTACTATAACTTTCAAGCTAGTATGATTTTCACGTATCACATATATTTGAGTAAAAGTTTTTCTTTTAAAGAGGACTTAAATGACTTTTTTAAAGAGGTCACAAAATTAGACTCGGCGCTGGGATGTTTCGATGTACATATTGTCGCCCCAGAGCGGACAGTAGGACGTCTAGTAATAAGCGAAAATGAGATGTTTGACTTAGTGCTATGAAAAACTGTTTCCGCATCTAGAGGAACATATAGGGAATTTGTATAAAACACATATGAGATAACACATCGACTGATAACTTCCGAGTCTGACACACAAATGGTGCCACAAATGCAGAATTAATACTCTGTTTAGTGAGTACTAACCTTAAAAAGGTAGCTGTAAACATTTTATGACGCTCTAACGGTTGCTTCATAAGTTGCAGTTGTTGTAGTGAAACAACTTTTTGTATTTTCAAAACAATGGAAAAAAAAAAGAATTTCGAATTTTGATAAAACATTGTTATTTAATGGGTAAAAACACCATGGAAACAAAAGCTTGGCTTCATAAATGTTATCCGGACACTGCACCAGAAAAATGACCTTTATTGATTGGTTTGCAGAATTTAAACGTACAAACATCGTACAGGTCGTACAAACATCGATGATGCGCAACTCTCTAGTCGCTCAAAAGAGGTGGTTATACCGGAAAACAGAAAAAAAGTCCACAAAATCGTTTTAGAAAACCGCAAAGTAAAGTTTCAGGAAATATCTGACACTTGAAACATATGAAAAGAATGTACGGTAATTCCGGGATTTATGCCGCACTTTTTTTTTTAACTTGTGTATAAAGTACCATGGTAGACATAAAAAAAAAAAATCATGCAAATATACAACGCGTGTAGTGCGACAAAAAATTCAAAACAAATTATTAATATTTTTTAACAATTTTTTTCTAAAACATTACACTTCAGCGCGTCACCCGTACATTCAGGCTGAGACGCCGCACTTGTGCGGTAGTTATGCCGCGCTTATAATAAGAACAGAATGAAATTATAAGTAAAAATATAAAAAAAAATATTCATATCTGAACTATAATGAACGATGTAATAACAAAATGAAACTAAATGAGTACAATGAAACGTATTAGTAAATTCAAATCAATAATTGTTGCTTACTTTCACTATTAAAATTATCGACTTATTTTTTTACATTAAATTTTAATTATTATTTCAGCAACAACGTAACATCAACGTATTAGAAAGGGAAAAGGAAAAAAGGAAAATTGTGTTTACATAACTTATTTGTTAACCCTTTCGGGACCGGTGATTTTTACAAAAATTTTATTCGGTTGGTACCACTTTTTTAAAAGAAGTTACTATTACTTAAATAATCATGCAAATGCTGTAATTAAACAAAGCAAATATTACTTTTCTTTTTTACTGGTGCCAGAACAAATTTTGTAAGCTCTTTATGAAGGTGCTTATATGCACCTACTGTCCTGAATGGGCTAATAGACCTGTTTTTTCGACTACAATCTACAGAAAAGGTGCCGAAAAGGTACAGTCTTTATGTAACTACATTTAAACACTTGATACAACGAATCTAATTACACGTTCTCTTTTTTGGAGTAGTTTGCAAAGAATGTCTGCGTTACGCGTAATCCAATTTTTCATTATTATCATCGTGACCTGCGTCTTTCTTGCCATTTTTACTTTTTATTTTCCCCTTTTTCTCCTTTGGTTTTAGTAAACTTGAGAACATGCCTAACATGGTTAGTCTGTGCAAAAAGAAAAGGAAAAGTTAATAACACTTAATCATCCCGTACAAAAGAAACTGCGGCATGTATACCGGAATAGCAGTGCGGCATGCATCCCATTTTGCATGGTGCAGACGTCGGCCATCACAGTTACCTGCCATCGCTAAGGTGAATGTCGTAAGCATACACACCAAGAAATACAACGGGTGCGGCATCTATCACGTATGCGGCGACTCTCCCGGAATTACCCTATAGGCTTTATTTTGCGTGAACATTTGTTTATGAGAAAGCTTTTTTCGAAGTGAGTGCCGCGTCCTCTCTCCCTGCGAAAAATTGATAGTCCTAATCACTTATTAACACTTTATATCACCTCGTTGCATATATGCAACATACGAAAAGTCAATGTTACTAAAACAGTGTGCTTTAAAATATCATTTTATTTCTTCCTGCTATCTTCTAACACAGCAAATACCATGAACTGTTCATAGAAATCTAAACAGACGGTGATATTGAGAAATTTTTCAGGGCAAAATCTTATTTATAATTCGAGCAGTTTCACATTGTTATTGTTATAAGTAACCTTAGTAAATTTTATCAAATTCAAAGTCTGGAGACATCCCAAAATAAAATTTATTTAAAAATAAGTCCCTATATTTTACAATTTTGTATTAGGAAATTGACAATATTTATGAGAGGTATGTAATTTTCTGTTTTTGAAGATGTGAGAAAAGTTTTATTTAGTCAATACTGTTTCATTTTTACGTTAAAAAATTTTTAATTATTTTTTGCATTCTTAAATGAATGTATTCTAACATCTGAGTAAATATTTTTCATAATTGAGTTATTGAGTCACAAATATTTTAAGTTGTGCTCAAAACCAAACTTTCTACTTTCTAACACATTCAAAAACACCTTTTTACTTATTTTATTTTATTTATTTACTTAATTAATTTAGATGCATGAAATTGACTGTTTTTCAGAAACTATTAACAATATTTTCGACTTTTAGGTACCGTGAACTGTGGTAACTTTGAATAATTGAGTGTAACTTTGCCCCCCCCCCCCAAAAAAAAAGAAAGGTTAAATGTGCTATATCTTCTACATCATTTGAATTAACGCCACATTTTTGGTCTCAAAATATAGGTAATGACACTAGCTTCAGGCTGGCAGTTCATTGAGAGTAATGCGACAAAGGTTCCACCGAGGCAACACAAGTGAAACAAACAAGAAAGAAAAAAAATCATGCGTCAAGCATAGATTAGGAAACACTTTCCAACACATTCAGAATAATGTAACAAAACTGCACCGTTTAAAAAATTAAAATACTATGTTTAATTCAAACATATGGAAACGCATAACACATTTCAAAACCGAATTTCAGCTGTTCCCATCTACTAGCGGGAAATTATCCGAATTTTTTCAGCATGATATGATATATAGATTTGTATCTATTAACTACATGCATGCCAAAATTTATTTCACTTAAGAAATACATATACTTCAGTTGAAAATTACCTTTCATCAATTTCCTCTATTAAGGAGAAGGGTGCTTGAATACTTTCGTGCATCCCTGTATGAAAGGTATAGAATTTCCATATAACGAGTAATATGCAAAAATATAAATAAATTTAAAAGCGCATACCGAATTTTAAACCGTACACTCCAGCAATTATTATTCAAAGACAGTACTGTAACCGATTTCTTTTTTGTGTCCCTGTAAAATGAATATAAAAATGCTATGAATGCTGTGTTCTAACGTGATCGTAGCGAAATTCAGTGATTTATATAAGTTTCAACACATTTGAATTAGCGTCATGTCATTAAAGTTCTCTTGCAAACGATTTTACCCCATATACCATAATTTAATGGAATACTTTTGAGTGCTCCTGTAAATGAATTTTAATCCTACATACTTCATATACAATACCAAACATGCTTTCATGACCCTAAGTAACCTTTATCAACTGCATGAGATTCCGAGTATATTTACGGGAGTTAGAGCGTGGGCAGACGGACAGACAAACCGAATGCATAAACACTTATCAACTTTGTTGGAAAGTGCTAAAAAGTGTAAAGACGGTGAAAATATTGCTTTCACAACTTTTTTTTCTGCCAATTTGTAAATTAATTCATTTGGACCTTGGTAAGTACGTGTTATTATAACATCACTAGTGTAGATCAAAGCCTAATGTAGGATTATACGTTGTCTGTGCTGAGATAAAAAAAAAAGACTAACGTTTTTCTAAGCTGTAGTGACTTTGGCCCAACATTTGTGTAACGTTGGCTTAACCAGTTATGATTTGCATTTTTGTATATACTTCTTGTTTAATGCATAAAACATGTTATATCTGTATGGTAGCTTTTTCTTATTTTGTTGAATTTAAACATTGATGTTTTTGTTTATCTTTGGTATATTTATAAAAATAGACATTTGTGCAATTCTCAAACAATAATTTTGTTGAGGATTCATCCAGTGTATTGGTTCCAACTGAAAGAATCAAGAAAGCTATTGACGAAGATAAACATCTGTCTAAGAGAAAGCAATATTCTGCCCCAGACCTGGATAATCCATGTTAAACTATATTTACGAGTTTTGTAATAATATTTTTATTAAAATAGATGCTAATTTACCATCTTGTAACACGTTTACAGTTGTTACACTCTCTATCCCGCCTTTTCAATCGAGTAACATTGGCCCACATCTTGCTGTGGATCCTATAACATTCGATTTAGCACATGAGATTACAGAAAATAAGTTCTTACATGACTTAGATGAGTACATACAAGAATTTTAGTTCTTACATGGGATTATGTTACCTCAGTTTAAGGAAACAACGGCCAAAATTTTCAAAAACACTTTTTGGTAAAAAAAAAATAATAATAATAATAATAATCTCGACAAATTTATGATAGTAATTTTTTTCCATATGTTCTTAGCAGACAAAAAAGTAACAGAATATTCATTTTAATAAAATAAGACAATAGAGAAGATGAACATACCATGAAACAGAGAAATTTGAGCCAAAGTTACCCCCAGCTGACGGTAGAGACTATGCTAATACAAAATGTTAATTTTACAAACTGAAAAAAAAAATTGTAAAATTTTAAATTTATTTCTGAGAGAATGCGAATATTTTATGTGACGTTCGTGTTTTCCTTTTATTTGAATTTGCTGTTTCATTTAATCATATTCGTTATATTGGTTACTGAAAGTAATATATGAAAGGAGAATGAATTAAAAAAATAAATTAAAATAAATCATCAAATGCTACACTTTATATTCTTTTTATGTCGCTTGATAATAATAGATAGTCGCAAGCGCGAACCAATAATAAAATTTTAAAGATACATTTTCAAATTTCTACTTTTCTAAATGAAATATTCAAATAAAGAGACAAGTGAGGCGCAAATTTATTCAATCTTCGTAACCTAGGATTTTATCAAAATGTTTGTTGCTTTATTTAATGTTTGTTAGAATAGATGGGGCAATTATTTAAACTATGCAGCATATTTTATTTAATTTTGTCTTTTTACAAATTTGTAATTAAAATAATTTAATGAAATCGAGCGGGTTTCCTTTGGAGATTGAAATATAAATTTTCAAAACATTTTCAATGATTCAAAGCACTTTGGAATTAACCTTTTTGTATTTTTAGCTTTCCAATTTTAAATTAAAATGGTTTAAATTCAATTAAAGATTTGCTTTAAACAACTAATAGTATTAAACAAAAATATAATTTGAAGAACAAATTAAAAAAATAAAATTTATTTCCTACATTGTTTAAACACGAGAAGGGACAGGTATTAATATATTTAATTCAATTACTTCTACATTTAATGTTATTTTTTTTTACAAATTAGTTAATCCAATTGAAGATTAAAAAATAAAAATAAAATTCATACAATATGATACTTAAAACACCCTAAAAATTAGATTCCGTTCAAGTGAAATCGAACAAAATCTTAGACTTCTCCCATTTTTAATTGAAAATATTTATATTGTAGATTTTGTATTATGTTTATGACAATTGAACATAAAATGATAAGAGGGTGATGTAAATACATCAGAAAATTAGTACCTAAGTTTAACTTGGGGTATAAATAACAAAGTTTAAATACAGTAGAATCTCTTCACAACGAATGTCACTTTAATGAATTTTTCAGTTTAACGAATATTATACGGATTGTTTAAAAAAAATTCTATAATCCTATTTCATTATAAAAATATTCACGTGACGAATTCCTCAGTATAGCGAACTTAATCTGTGCTCTATTATTTTAACACAATCAAACTGATTGGTAAAGTTATCATACGAATTTAATATTTCCAACTGTGCGAAAAAAATGCCCAAGTTGGGAATCGAACACAGATTCTTGACTTACAAGGCCAATGCTTTTTCCGTTTAAGTTAACTCGGCCGACAACCAGCCAGCATATTTTGCTCAGATAACCTTATTTGTAGCCATAAGGTTATCAATAAGGTTATCAATAATTAAGGCTACCAGTACGATTATAATAATCTGGGTTAGATTCCCAGCCTGGGAACTTTTTCACTCAGTTGGAAATATTAAATTCGTATCATAACTTTACCAATCAGTTTGATTGTGTTAAAATAATAGTTCATATACGTATCCATCGTTTATATGGAGTTCCTTTACCCTGCGGTTTATTTTGTTGAGCTGTCTGCATGAAAGACCAGATCTTTCTACCAATAAGGTCCCCTGAGCGAAATATGCTGGCTGGTTGTCGGCCCAGTTAGCTTAAACGGAAAAGCATTGGCCTTGTATGCCAAGGATCTGGGTTCGATTCCCAGCCTTTGCATTTTTTCGCTCAGTTGGAAATATTAAATTCATATTTAATCTGTGCTCAGCAGAGATTCATTGTAACGAGATTTTACTGCATATACATTGCTGAGTTTTTAAATAACGCTGTTTTAAATGAAAACAATAACCAGAAAATGTATGCTATTTTGAAATAAAAGTGTTAGTAGATTTCGTTGAATGAATGTGGGCGTGTTGTCTTTTGGTTGCCTTGGGAGCCGCGTTGGATTCACCGCGGAGGACACTGCCCAATGGCTAGTTGTTTTCCAGCTTTAATTTTAATATTTTTAAATTTAATACTTGTCTTTTTTAAAAATTAGTTAATTTCTTAAATATATTTTTATTTATTTTCATTTTTGGTTGTTTGTTCCCCCCCCCATTAATTTTTAGTTTTTCCCCAGTGCTGCCATGATTCATTCCTGTTAGTAATCCCATAGTATTACTGTCGGGGATGTGGGGCAATTGGCCCCAGGTTCCTCGAAATACTCTCAGAAGTATGAATGAATGTGGGCGTGTTGTATTTGTAAATGAACGCTGTTCGTAAATGGAATCATGTGCTACCAACTGAGTCGCACAATAGAACAGACCATTAACGGTGTATTATTTTACACTGAATGCAGTGGTTCGCCATAGATTTCGGAGGAAACTTGTGACAAAAGAGTAATTTATTTTCATGGTATACTCTGATGTAGATAATGTAACGAAGTTGGTTCATTTTGTTTTTATTTATAAATTGTTATTAAAAAAATTATTTTATTTCATCATATTTAAAATAAAATTTTATCTAAGCTCAACAAGACACATGAAAAATTTGTTAAGTGTTGCTCATAAATATATGAAAAAAAGTCTAGAAATAACCAAAAAGTGACTAAAAATCTATGGAAAAGTTTGAGAAAACATCATTAATAGTAATGGGGTTCGCGCATTACATAGCAATTCAGTCGTGGTCGAAAATGGACTGGTGAGTTAGCGTTCTGTTTTATTATGCAATTCTAGTGGTACTATAACTTTCAAGCTAGTATGATTTTCACGTATCACATATATTTGAGTAAAAGTTTTTCTTTTAAAGAGGACTTAAATGACTTTTTTAAAGAGGTCACAAAATTAGACTCGGCGCTGGGATGTTTCGATGTACATATTGTCGCCCCAGAGCGGACAGTAGGACGTCTAGTAATAAGCGAAAATGAGATGTTTGACTTAGTGCTATGAAAAACTGTTTCCGCATCTAGAGGAACATATAGGGAATTTGTATAAAACACATATGAGATAACACATCGACTGATAACTTCCGAGTCTGACACACAAATGGTGCCACAAATGCAGAATTAATACTCTGTTTAGTGAGTACTAACCTTAAAAAGGTAGCTGTAAACATTTTATGACGCTCTAACGGTTGCTTCATAAGTTGCAGTTGTTGTAGTGAAACAACTTTTTGTATTTTCAAAACAATGGAAAAAAAAAAGAATTTCGAATTTTGATAAAACATTGTTATTTAAAGGGGAAAAACACCATGGAAACAAAAGCTTGGCTTCATAAATGTTATCCGGACACTGCACCAGAAAAATCGACCTTTATTGATTGGTTTGCAGAATTTAAACGTACAAACATCGTACAGGTCGTACAAACATCGATGATGCGCAACTCTCTAGTCGCTCAAAAGAGGTGGTTATACCGGAAAACAGAAAAAAAGTCCACAAAATCGTTTTAGAAAACCGCAAAGTAAAGTTTCAGGAAATATCTGACACTTGAAACATATGAAAAGAATGTACGGTAATTCCGGGATTTATGCCGCACTTTTTTTTTTTAACTTGTGTATAAAGTACCATGGTAGACATAAAAAAAGAATCATGCAAATATACAACGCGTGTAGTGCGACAAAAAATTCAAAACAAATTATTAATATTTTTTAACAATTTTTTTCTAAAACATTACACTTCAGCGCGTCACCCGTACATTCAGGCTGAGACGCCGCACTTGTGCGGTAGTTATGCCGCGCTTATAATAAGAACAGAATGAAATTATAAGTAAAAATATAAAAAAAAAATATTCATATCTGAACTATAATGAACGATGTAATAACAAAATGAAACTAAATGAGTACAATGAAACGTATTAGTAAATTCAAATCAATAATTGTTGCTTACTTTCACTATTAAAATTATCGACTTATTTTTTTACATTAAATTTTAATTATTATTTCAGCAACAACGTAACATCAACGTATTAGAAAGGGAAAAGGAAAAAAGGAAAATTGAGTTTACATAACTTATTTGTTAACCCTTTCGGGACCGGTGATTTTTACAAAAATTTTATTCGGTTGGTACCACTTTTTTAAAAGAAGTTACTATTGCTTAAATAATCATGCAAATGCTGTAATTAAACAAAGCAAATATTACTTTTCTTTTTTACTGGTGCCAGAACAAATTTTGTAAGCTCTTTATGAAGGTGCTTATATGCACCTACTGTCCTGAATGGGCTAATAGACCTGTTTTTTCGACTACAATCTACAGAAAAGGTGCCGAAAAGGTACAGTCTTTATGTAACTACATTTAAACACTTGATACAACGAATCTAATTACACGTTCTCTTTTTTGGAGTAGTTTGCAAAAAATGTCTGCGTTACGCGTAATCCAATTTTTCATTATTATCATCGTGACCTGCGTCTTTCTTGCCATTTTTACTTTTTATTTTCCCCTTTTTCTCCTTTGGTTTTAGTAAACTTGAGAACATGCCTAACATGGTTAGTCTGTGCAAAAAGAAAAGGAAAAGTTAATAACACTTAATCATCCCGTACAAAAGAAACTGCGGCATGTATACCGGAATAGCAGTGCGGCATGCATCCCATTTTGCATGGTGCAGACGTCGGCCATCACAGTTACCTGCCATCGCTAAGGTGAATGTCGTAAGCATACACACCAAGAAATACAACGGGTGCGGCATCTATCCCGTATGCGGCTACTCTCCCGGAATTACCCTATAGGCTTTATTTTGCGTGAACATTTGTTTATGAGAAAGCTTTTTTCGAAGTGAGTGCCGCGTCCTCTCTCCCTGCGAAAAATTGATAGTCCTAATCACTTATTAACACTTTATATCACCTCGTTGCATATATGCAACATACGAAAAGTCAATGTTACTAAAACAGTGTGCTTTAAAATATCATTTTATTTCTTGCTGCTATCTTCTAACACAGCAAATACCATAAACTGTTCATAGAAATCTAAAACAGACGGTGATATTGAGAAATTTTTCAGGGCAAAATCTTATTTATAATTCGAGCAGTTTCACATTGTTATTGTTATAAGTAACCTTAGTAAATTTTATCAAATTCAAAGTCTGGAGACATCCCAAAATAAAATTTATTTAAAAATAAGTCCCTATATTTTACAATTTTGTATTAGGAAATTGACAATATTTATGAGAGGTATGTAATTTTCTGTTTTTGAAGATGTGAGAAAAGTTTTATTTAGTCAATACTGTTTCATTTTTACGTTAAAAAATTTTTAATTATTTTTTGCATTCTTAAATGAATGTATTCTAACATCTGAGTAAATATTTTTCATAATTGAGTTATTGAGTCACAAATATTTTAAGTTGTGCTCAAAACCAAACTTTCTACTTTCTAACACATTCAAAAACACCTTTTTACTTATTTTATTTTATTTATTTACTTAATTAATTTAGATGCATGAAATTGACTGTTTTTCAGAAACTATTAATAATATTTTCGACTTTTAGGTACCGTGAACTGTGGTAACTTTGAATAATTGAGTGTAACTTTGCCCCCCCCCCCCCAAAAAAAAAAAAAAAAAAGATTAAATGTGCTATATCTTCTACATCATTTGAATTAACGCCACATTTTTGGTCTCAAAATATAGGTAATGACACTAGCTTCAGGCTGGCAGTTCATTGAGAGTAATGCGACAAAGGTTCCACCGAGGCAACACAAGTGAAACAAACAAGAAAGAAAAAAAATCATGCGTCAAGCATAGATTAGGAAACACTTTCCAACACATTCAGAATAATGTAACAAAACTGCACCGTTTAAAAAATTAAAATACTATGTTTAATTCAAACATATGGAAACGCATAACACATTTCAAAACCGAATTTCAGCTGTTCCCATCTACTAGCGGGAAATTATCCGAATTTTTTCAGCATGATATGATATATAGATTTGTATCTATTAACTACATGCATGCCAAAATTTATTTCACTTAAGAAATACATATACTTCAGTTGAAAATTACCTTTCATCAATTTCCTCTATTAAGGAGAAGGGTACTTGAATACTTTCGTGCATCCCTGTATGAAAGGTATAGAATTTCCATATAACGAGTAATATGCAAAAATATAAATAAATTTAAAAGCGCATACCGAATTTTAAACCGTACACTCCAGCAATTATTATTCAAAGACAGTACTGTAACCGATTTCTTTTTTGTGTCCCTGTAAAATGAATATAAAAATGCTATGAATGCTGTGTTCTAACGTGATCGTAGCGAAATTCAGTGATTTATATAAGTTTCAACACATTTGAATTAGCGTCATGTCATTAAAGTTCTCTTGCAAACGATTTTACCCCATATACCATAATTTAATGGAATACTTTTGAGTGCTCCTGTAAATGAATTTTAATCCTACATACTTCATATACAATACCAAACATGCTTTCATGACCCTAAGTAACCTTTATCAACTGCATGAGATTCCGAGTATATTTACGGGAGTTAGAGCGTGGGCAGACGGACAGACAAACCGAATGCATAAACACTTATCAACTTTGTTGGAAAGTGCTAAAAAGTGTAAAGACGGTGAAAATATTGCTTTCACAACTTTTTTTTCTGCCAATTTGTAAATTAATTCATTTGGACCTTGGTAAGTACGTGTTATTATAACATCACTAGTGTAGATCAAAGCCTAATGTAGGATTATACGTTGTCTGTGCTGAGATAAAAAAAAAGACTAACGTTTTTCTAAGCTGTAGTGACTTTGGCCCAACATTTGTGTAACGTTGGCTTAACCAGTTATGATTTGCATTTTTGTATATACTTCTTGTTTAATGCATAAAACATGTTATATCTGTATGGTAGCTTTTTCTTATTTTGTTGAATTTAAACATTGATGTTTTTGTTTATCTTTGGTATATTTATAAAAATAGACATTTGTGCAATTCTCAAACAATAATTTTGTTGAGGATTCATCCAGTGTATTGGTTCCAACTGAAAGAATCAAGAAAGCTATTGACGAAGATAAACATCTGTCTAAGAGAAAGCAATATTCAGCCCCAGACCTGGATAATCCATGTTAAACTATATTTACGAGTTTTGTAATAATATTTTTATTAAAATAGATGCTAATTTACCATCTTGTAACACGTTTACAGTTGTTACACTCTCTATCCCGCCTTTTCAATCGAGTAACATTGGCCCACATCTTGCTGTGGATCCTATAACATTCGATTTAGCACATGAGATTACAGAAAATAAGTTCTTACATGACTTAGATGAGTACATACAAGAATTTTAGTTCTTACATGGGATTATGTTACCTCAGTTTAAGGAAACAACGGCCAAAATTTTCAAAAACACTTTTTGGTAAAAAAAAAAAAAAATAATAATAATCTCGACAAATTTATGATAGTAATTTTTTTCCATATGTTCTTAGCAGACAAAAAAGTAACAGAATATTCATTTTAATAAAATAAGACAATAGAGAAGATGAACATACCATGAAACAGAGAAATTTGAGCCAAAGTTACCCCCAGCTGACGGTAGAGACTATGCTAATACAAAATGTTAATTTTACAAACTGAAAAAAAAAAATGTAAAATTTTAAATTTATTTCTGAGAGAATGCGAATATTTTATGTGACGTTCGTGTTTTCCTTTTATTTGAATTTGCTGTTTCATTTAATCATATTCGTTATATTGGTTACTGAAAGTAATATATGAAAGGAGAATGAATTAAAAAAATAAATTAAAATAAATCATCAAATGCTACACTTTATATTCTTTTTATGTCGCTTGATAATAATAGATAGTCGCAAGCGCGAACCAATAATAAAATTTTAAAGATACATTTTCAAATTTCTACTTTTCTAAATGAAATATTCAAATAAAGAGACAAGTGAGGCGCAAATTTATTCAATCTTCGTAACCTAGGATTTTATCAAAATGTTTGTTGCTTTATTTAATGTTTGTTAGAATAGATGGGGCAATTATTTAAACTATGCAGCATATTTTATTTAATTTTGTCTTTTTACAAATTTGTAATTAAAATAATTTAATGAAATCGAGCGGGTTTCCTTTGGAGATTGAAATATAAATTTTCAAAACATTTTCAATGATTTAAAGCACTTTGGAATTAACCTTTTTGTATTTTTAGCTTTCCAATTTTAAATTAAAATGGTTTAAATTCAATTAAAGATTTGCTTTAAACAACTAATAGTATTAAACAAAAATATAATTTGAAGAACAAATTAAAAAAATAAAATTTATTTCCTACATTGTTTAAACACGAGAAGGGACAGGTATTAATATATTTAATTCAATTACTTCTACATTTAATGTTATTTTTTTTTTACAAATTAGTTAATCCAATTGAAGATTAAAAAATAAAAATAAAATTCATACAATATGATACTTAAAACACCCTAAAAATTAGATTCCGTTCAAGTGAAATCGAACAAAATCTTAGACTTCTCCCATTTTTAATTGAAAATATTTATATTGTAGATTTTGTATTATGTTTATGACAATTGAACATAAAATGATAAGAGGGTGATGTAAATACATCAGAAAATTAGTACCTAAGTTTAACTTGGGGTATAAATAGTTCTCATCTCGGGAAAAAAATTCATTTTAAAATTTAAGTTATGTAATTCCTTACTAAGTTCACTAACTGCGTAAAAATAGCTATCCATTTAAACTTTTTACTAAAACATAAACTTGCCCAAAGCAAAAACTTATTCTGAAAATATCCTTTTTATTTCCACTATGACGCCATACTCATCTTTTTAATTATTGAAAAAAAAAAAAAAAAACTAGTTCAATGTATATTTCACGTGGAAATTTTTCAACTAAAAAGAAATAAATTATTATTACGGCTTTTGAAATTTTTGCAACAATGAAGAAAAATTGTTACATTTCCTATAAAAAATGTCCATTGATTCAGAATGAAAAAGTGAAATTTAAAATTATTAAGAAAAATATTTGAATAATCTAAAAAAAAAAAAAAAAAAAAAAAAATCGGCCCATTTTTCTCTTTTGGTTATAATTCACCCATATGCATAGGCATTTTACCATTCGTTTTGACATTGACATCAGGCAAACGTTTTTACACTTTAAATTTATAATATCATTAGAATTAGTAAACAATAAAAAATGGGTGGCACCAGGACAAAAAGGTGGGAAGAAAAAATGAAAAAGTTATGATCTCCATAATCTTTTCTATGTTAAATTAACATTGAGTAGTGACACTGGAGTTAATAAGTATTGCGCGGCAGCGCAATACTTAAATTTATGTTATTAATTTGCTTTACAGTAGCCTTATATTAAATATAAATGAGCAAAATAGTGCAGCAAAGGTAACAAGTTATTTAAAGTAAATGATTTTAAGTGTGACGTTATTAATCTTTTATCCAATGATACCACGAAACGAAAATTGTAATTAAGGACCGCAAGAAACCAGTTTTTAAGACGAAAACCAAATTTCAGTAGTCTTTCTATTTTTAGCCTTAAACACAAATGTCCAAAAAGGAAATATCAATAATGATGAACTAATTTTAAGTATTTTTTATTAATAACTACATAAATATATATAATTATTAATTCATTATGCGTATTTATTAAACATACATAATTATTAATCAATTATACGTGTGGCCTGAGTTGATGCAAAATTTTGAAATAGAATTGCGACCTTAATGTTGAACACAAATATTAATGATGGTACTCATTTTATTCAGAATTTTAAGCTCTACAACATTTGTATTGACAATATCTTTTATAGAGTTAGCTGTTTTGAGATATTGTTAAGGTAATTAAATAAAAACGTGTTTTTCGAAAATAAATATGTACATATTTTCTAACATTCACCTACGTACGAGGAAGACAACGTAGTACGTTCATTTTAGACCTAAACTGAAGGGATTAAAACAATTTTCAGTTTTCTCCTAATTAATTCTGAGTGTCTCAACCCCCTGACCACGGGTCTAAAATTTTAAAGTGAAATTGTGACCTTAATGTTCAACAAAAATATTAAGTGTAGGTACTCATTTTACTCAGAATTTTAAGCTCTACAACATTCGTATTGACAATGTTTTTGACAGAATTAGCTGTTTGGAAATACTGTTATGGTATGTAAAAAAACGTGTTTTTGTACTATAAATATATATATATTTCCCAACGCTCACCTAGTACGAGGGGGAAAACATAGCATCTTCATTCTAGACCTAAACTGAAGGGATTAAAACAATTTCCAGCTTTCCCCTAATTAGTTCCGAATTCAACCCAATAGCCACTGGGCTATCGGTCAATCTCTAATTAATATAACGGGTATTCCTTATTTGGATCATTCTGCGTTGATCAATAAACAGATTCGGATAAGCCGGCTGTGTTACAACCCTGTTAAAATTTTAGGCAGACGAAATTATGTCACAGAAAAATTATTACATTCTCAA
The DNA here is from genome assembly GCA_963932465.1 of Maratus speciosus. NCBI lineage: Eukaryota > Metazoa > Arthropoda > Arachnida > Araneae > Salticidae > Maratus > Maratus speciosus. The sequence goes on from OZ010790.1 coordinate 43,453,274, forward strand.
ACCACAACACAGTAGTGTACGAATACGTCTTCACACACTGTGAAAATATATATATTTATATTGATACTAGCCGCCCTTGGCGACCAGTTTGGTCTTCTTTAAAACTTATGTTTAGGAAAGCATGATAAGCAGAAAGCATGATAAGCATTGTGTCATGTTACTTTTATTCATAATTTAATTTACTTGGACTCCTTTAAAACATAATTAATATAATCCCTTAAGCTAATATTAGTTTTTGTTGCATTAACATATCTCAATTTGTTGATTTTCTTTAAGCAAGTAAACCCCATTGGTTTTCGATGGAAGTCTATGGGAATTTGGCGAAATATTAGCGATATCGCCAAGTTGGCGTCACTTTTGACGACAAACTTGGCAGCATTTGTCGAAAGAACAGGGTCTCCCCTACGGTAACCCACCATATAAGTATGGCGATCCATTAAATGCTGTTAAACAACCAATTAGATGAGTTTTCATACGAGAGTTTGCCATTAAACAATTAACAAATAATCGTGATTTCTGTGCCACGTACGATAGCGTAAATATATATATATATACAGATAGCTAGAAATTTTACGAAAATATAAAATATCCTCTTCCTTCTTACAGAAGATTCCGAAAAGCGTTCATTTATCTTCAGAATCCTCAGAAGACAATAGATTTCCGAGACTTAAAAAAGCATTTTTGAAACAATCTTAGGCGGCAGCTAATATTTCGAAACGGTACGAAGTATTTTTTACAGTTTATTAGTCACTTTTTTCAATCCAGTATCAAAACTAAATACCTCTTTTTCAACTGATACCAATTTTCAATAAATATTTTCAGCGGTGTAACAGAATTTATACATGCAAGAGTAACAAAATGTTCATTTTAACCCTTTATCTCCTTCATTATGATCTAGTGCAATCTTTTTCAATGTTTTTTTTTTTTTTTTTTTTTTTTTTTCAGTTACTATAATGAAAATTAAAGGATATACATAAAAAAAAATACTCACCCGTGAGAAATTTAATTAATTAGGGGTAATTAATTAAAGTGGTAC